>JAMYCR010000002.1:11945987-14445987 GCA_028830335.1 Eucera pruinosa
CCTAAGCAAACCATGAAAATCGTCTTGTCGTTTGTGTACTTCGGCAAACGATGCATTAATTTTATTTATTTCTTCTAAACCGCTTATTTTCTTATTCTTCTTTTTCCAATTCTTTCCTCTGTTCATTTATGTTTTCTTTCTCAGTTTTCGCGGTATTACCGATTCGTAACTGTTTCGAATATCAAAACTACGACTACTGTACGGTAGTAGACGTATTTCTCCTACTTAAATCATATTTTATATACTATGAGATATAGTAATTCAATAATTTCGCTTCTCACACAAGTACATATACCGTTATTATTCAGTGTACCTACTTTCGTTTGTTACATAAACCACTTCTAACCTAAGCCTACACCTAACTATTAACACCTATTGTTTTTCTTCTTACAAACAATGAACTATCAATGCGGTTACCGTCCGTAACATTTATCCTCAGCATTTATTACAACTATCTTCTGTCGTATCTAAAATCACCAATCAATTTACTCTTTCTTACATCACATACAATAGATTCAGCAATGTAAACACACGCAGAATGTTAACTGCTTTCATCGAACTCTAATCTTAGCACGTTCTGTGTAGTCTATAGTGCCCTGTAGACCATCAGTGGTGAGTAAGATAATCGTATGAAAAAGATTAAAGTGTCAAGAATTTAACCTAGGTAGTATTTTTCTTTACTTAATACCTTCTCACAACATTTTTTTATCAGATATTTATATATGTATGCTAACATTAGCTGACAATTACTTTCGTGTTATGTCACGCGCAATACTGTTCATAATTATTCAAGTGACGAAAAATATTATTTTAACGGGTAAATAAATCGTTTACCTTACTTTTAATACAAACTATTTCTTATTAGGATAGTTAACAATGCTTCGTTTAATGTCCACTGATCGTAGCTTTGCGGATCTTAAGTTGAAATTATTGCGAATTATCAAGCTTATAAATATTGAAGGTTTCGGATCATCGTGCATTTGAGTGTGCCCAACATTTTCAATTCCAAACCGTTTGGATTTGGAAGCTTTTGCAAATCCAAGCCTTCGAAATTTCTAAACCGTTGAATACGGGAAATTTTCGATTTTCATGTTCTCGAATTATCAATGTTTTGGATCTCCAAACGCTTAAATTTTCAAGCTTTCGACTTCCAAGCTATTCAATTCCAATTAATCTTCTCCTATCTCCTTTGAATTAGTACTGTTCGTTGCAAACAAGTTCCGCGGAAGGAATGCGGGTTTGATTGGTTACGGGTGCACCGTATCTAATACAATTATAAGGGTAGTACACACGTATTTTAGTTATTGACAGAAGCGGTAACGTTTATGAATCAGATTATAGTTTCGCCACGTAATGAAACAAAAGACGTAGTCACTTCTTCAGACTTTTTGTCAGCAACAGAGCGCTGAAATATCCACTAACTTTCGATGTCGGTCCAATAATTATGTGCGGTCCGAGACAAGACTTTAAACCATTTCAAGGACGTTACTGTAGCTATTAATTAAGAATGCGTATACGTTTAAAAAAAAACGATTATGTTTCTTCCACTTGTTTCCCAAAAAAGAAATACATAAGCCAACAACGTAATTTCACGAAAGTCTACGTAAGTTTATTGTACAAACGTTACTGTTATAACTATATTTTTACATCGTTGGCTTTTTAATGCGTCTTTGATGTGTTACAAGTTGCTTATCATAGAAAGATAACATCCCTGATATCTTTAACAGTTACTTTATGGCGTCTCGAGACCCCAAAATCGTGGGACAAAAAACGTCATTGGATGATAAGTCTATTCTGTACCTCGTCTATGTCACAAGCTACCAAACGCAACAAAAATATTGCCCGAATGGATGAACATTAATCCGAAGACTATTCCTTCTTTCAATTGCACCTACAATCCATCCGCCATACAGAAATTTCATCCCCCCGAACTCACCTATCGATATATCCGTCTCCGTTCATACTTTCCCGCCAAACCACCGACGCGTGTCCTCATCTTCAACGTTTCCACGGATGCCAATACCCATCAGCTCTATACGAGCCAACGAAACGAACCGAAGCAAACCGAACGAGACAAGAAAGAGACAAAAACTAAAACAAGAAAATGGTTTGAAAAAAGAAAAGAAAAGGAAAAATCGTGTCGAGAAAAAGGAAATGGAAAAGGAAAAGAAGACCCTTCGACGCGGCACGCCGTCGATCGATTCTCGCGGCGGACTGTTGGAATCAGATCTACCGAATGAATTCTCACGGCGGCTCTCTCACCCCCACGCAGCGCTCTTTCACGTTTTACTCGTCGTTACTCCGCCGAGTCGCGAGATACTACTCGTTCGCATGACGTAACGCGTGCAGATAAAACGTGGGTCGTGGATCGTTCCAATCGTGGGTGTACATACGAGTGCCAGTGGGTACCAGCGATAGACACATAGGGTCGAGACTCTTTCGAGCCACGCCTTGTGTTTGCGTCGCCATGCGTGCCACGCACCTCCTACTTAACAAGGTCGTTTCTCTCCCTCCCCTTCCTCTTTCACTCTTTTTTACTACTCTCTTCCCACTCCTCTTGCACCCTTCTTGTTTAGTCTGCCTCTGTTTCTCTACAGACTCTTCTCCCCCTTCATCTCTTCACGCGTGTGTTTTTTCTCTTACTTTCTCAGCCTTAGAATACATACCCTTCTTCTTTTACAGGAGTCCTGTATTCGTTTATGTCCCTCAATTCTCCTTTTTTATTACGTCTCTCTTCTACGTTAGTCCTCTCTGTGTGTGTGCTTCTACTCTTTCTCTTTCTTACCCCTTTACAGCTCTTCATGTTTCCTTCTCTTCCTAACCTTCTTCCTTTCGTCTTTCTCCTTCTTCTTTTACAGCAGTTCTGTATTCGTTTCTCTCCTTTCCTCTCTTTCATTCCGTTTCTTTTTACTCTACCTCTGTTCTTTCATGATCTTCTCTCACTGTTTTTTTTCTTTCTGCGCGTGCTTCTACTTTCTCTTTCTTATCCCTTTAACGCTAATCGTTCTTTCTTCTCTTTCTACCCTTCTTCATCCTACTTTTCTCCTTCTATTACAGGAGCGCTGGTATTCGTTGCTCTCTTTCACCTATCCTTCTTCAGATTCTTCTTACTTTGGTCATCGTTTTTAACTACCTTTTTGGTATTCTTCATCTTCTTTTTTTGTCGTTTTTTGCTGCTTTTAACGTGCTTGTCCTTTTCCTATTTTTTTTTCTTTTCATTTTATGTTAATAGTTTTGTTTTCCGGTGAATCAACTGTGACATCTTCCTGAGAGCACTGTAATGAGTAGACCTCGAATTTTTACGTAAATTCAAATTTTTAGAGGCACAACTATGGAAACAGTACCCGAATATGAATTTGTTTTACCCTCTGAATTCTATAATCTGTACTTCATTTTGGATATTTTTGCATACTATGTGCATTCCGTATATTTTTGCATATTTTCATTGTCCATCAATGTATGATCTTTCACAGTTCAGTATGCGTTCAGGTATGTTAGTTTTAGTAATTTAATAATTTACTCAAAACACTCAAAGATCCTTGGTATTTATTCTTCAAAATACTGATGTAAAATTTTGAATGTTCCAAATCGCTTTATTCGTTCATTAATTCAATTGTGTTAAGCTTGCGGGATTCAACGCCACGTGTTACATAAGAGTACTATTCTGCCGTAAAAGTTTTATGTCACGCTTCAAGTGACAAACATTTATGATAGTCATTGGCTTCCATTCAAGTCTAGGCAAACTAGAGTATGAAATAAACGATGAGTATGTTAGAGGCTCTCGAATACATGGATATTGACAATATTTTTTTCTCTAGCTGCAAATGAACTACTTCTCTTTTAATATTCTAAAATTATACACAACAAGTATTCTATATGTATTGAAAAGTAGGATTTTTAAAAGAAAAACAGTATATGTATACGTTAAACAGGTAACCTTTTCTATTGGTACAATTAATATTGTAATTTTTAGAACTTGGAAAGTAGAAACACAGATTTGCTTAAAATTTAAGTGACGATATTTAAATTTGTTTCACGATATGAAGATCTACGCTTACAAATGTTTAATAATATTCTTATCATTATTCAAATATTTATTTCTCCCTAATGTCGTATTAAAAAAATTAAATTAGTCTTTTACTGGATTAATTATTACGTAGCAGTATTAAATTAAATTATTTAGGTGCATCCTTTAATTAATACTTAAAACGCCGCATCCGCTTTAAGGCATGCCTAATATGTGAACTTGTGGTAAAGCTAGGCTTGCCTAAATGCGTTTTCATGTTTGTGTACGATTTGTTTAGCACATCTTGCAGGCACAGCAATGATTTTTTAATAGAAATATTGTGTTTTACAAGAGTTCTTTTATTTTACTTGTAAAGATGCATATTTTTACAGAACTCGTAAATATTGCGGCGCTTTAGGTAAAGTTTCCAACAAAATAGCCGTTATTTAAAGCGTTAAGACGCCAAGTACAGATTTTACTTGCAGATTATATCAACTTTTGTATGTATAATATACGCATAGAATGTTCTGCTCCACGATTTTCCAACAATTTCCAAAAAGTCATAATCAACAAACTATTTCTCTCAACCCAACACACGCCCCGTAATTAACTTTCGCAAACAATTTTAAAATAAAAATCTAAATAATAATACTCAATTCATTAACAGAATAAACTAAACTCCGACAGACGACACCTCATTAAACCACATCCAGCAACAACCTATCGATGAAAATAAATTCCACCAGCCCCCCCCCCCCCCCCCCCCATTGAATTCCAAAACCTTCGAAGCAGCAGTACGCATCGCAAGCGAAAACTCGATTCACGATCGAACACAATAATCGTGCTCCAGACGTGAGCCTCGAAGCAAAACGATGCCAACGCGTTCGACAGGCCAGGAAGGCCATAAGATGACAAGAATCGCGGGGTTCTTTGTGCGATTAATCAAGAAGCAAGTCGCTGCTAAACACTTCCTGTGACTCTTCCATCCCTTCCAACCCTCTTCTTTCTCCCGGCGCGGCGCGGCGCGGCGCGGCGTGTCACACGAATGAAACGACCAGCCAGCCACAACGAGGCCCCCTTTTTATACCGAACGACTCGTACGGATCTTCGAGGGTCTCCTCGAGAAGGGTTCCACTCGACAAGACGACCTCGCATTGGTCGGCTGCGGTTAACATTCAACCCCCTTTCACCGAACCTTCGCTTTCCAACCCCCGGAGGAGCCACGCGAGAAATTAATCGGTGTGCACCAGAACTCGATACTCTCGTCTGGGCGGTGCTTTTTCGCGCAGTTTTCGCACAGAGAACTCTCCTTTCGACGAACGCATTGAAGAACTCTGCCCTTATGCAGTTTCGGATATCTGATTCTGTGCGGCCTTTCCGGAAAATGATTCACCACGTTATACAGTCGGGTATCCTATAACGAATTAATCTGTTCCAGAATTTTCTTCGTTATAGGATACCAGTATACACGTGTCTGCTTGCGTTCGTACCCGTATAATTATATACTTATACAAATTTCGATTCACGAAATTGATCAAATGGTAGCGTTGTTATAATATTATTTTATACATTGTTTGGTTAGAACAATTAATCCTCGGGGAATGTTAAATTTCGTATTTATTGAACCACAGATTTGACTGCATAAACAGATTTAAAAAATTCGTTTGTTTAAACAATTTTTCTGATAAACTATTTCCCCAATTCTCTGCTGACTTTTCTTATGAAATATTAATCGATTTTCGTGAAATTTAAAATAACGATAAATCAGAATTTCGATATTCTGTAAGTTAACAAGGATATTCTATGTAAAAATTACTTCGATGCCCCTTCAACAAGGTTCACTAATCAGTTACAAAATTCAAACGCAATTTCTATATTGACATTAATCTCTATTATTTTAGAAGATCGTTTACCATTTATGAAACAATTGTTGGATTCCCTTTTTGAAACAGGATGAGGATTTTGGAATTCGTAAAGTCATTTAGTCAAATTTCAAAGCACAGAATTAACTTCCACATCTAATGACTGTTTCAAACATTTGTTATAAAATTAGAAAGAACAGATAGCAATGCAATGATAATGTGTGGAAAGCGCAAAGCATCTAGTTCTCTACAAAAGGCTCTTAATTCGACCGACGAAATCGATTTTGCAGGCTTCACGCCACAAGCTCAAACCGAATGATGTTTGCCGCAGCTCGCAAGGGAAACACTGGTATCGCGAAATTATTGTAAATTTCGTGGCCACAGAACAAACCAATGCTCGTGTGTCTGCTCGTCGGACAAATTCGCGCTCGTTTCGTTGTATCGATTATTATGGAAGAGCCATAGGGACTATGATCGTGGAAAACGGAACAAAATTCTTGCGAATCACAAGGCTGATATGTCGATAACAATTCAAGAAGAATCGATAAAGGGGAATTTTCGCTTGCTACGCTAACGATGACGATTAAAAAGTATGGATGTGATAAAATCCGGCCGGAAATGGTGGATCGGACGGAAATTCGAGAAGTTGGGAATATTAAGGACTGATAGGGAACAGGAGATAGTTGATTGCTTTTTTGTGCGGAGTAGTTAGCGATCTTTGATTGAAGATATTTGCACGGAAACTGGAAATGGAGGAAAATGAGTAAAAATTGTAACGTTTGATTGGTTGTGGGATCGATTTGATTGTTCATAATTGAAGAACATATTTGATATAATTATCTTTGTACAATGATTCAGGAAACGCATTTACATACACAGTCAGGCACAAAAAAAAGTCTACATACGTATTCTAAATTTCAAATATTTACACGTTTCAAGGACAATTTTAGGAGAATAAAAATGATGTAAAAATTCGTAAGATGTAAAATTGCAAATAAGAAAGATTTCTAGAAGTCGTTCCATAAGAGGTGAGTTATTTAGTATATCAGTGAAAGTGCATCCAAAAGTGTTAAAGATATTATTTTACTCGTACTAAACAAGTTATGGAACGTCTCAAATGTACCAAAAGATATGGAAAAGTAAAAATACAGTTATAACAATAAGTTTTGTATACATTAATATGCGTACACAAATGTTCGTGCAATCGTGTTTTTAGTTTATTTATATTTCTTGTAAACCAATGGAAAAAAACATCACCACATTCTTAACAATCTTTGCGATTTTAATTACTAAATAAATTGATATTGGGAAAGTATGTATTTTTTTATATATTTAAAATTTAAAAAAGTATGTAGACTTTTGCGACTGACTGTATTGCAAATTCTTGACGTTTATTGAAAATGTCTTTATCAAAGTTACGTCAAGTTAAAACGTATTTATGGCGTACGTTATGGATACATATAACATTTTACAATTATATTCCGGAACTACTTTTTAATCAAAGTTGTATAAAGGTTTTAACTTGGTTGTTACAAAAAAATATTATAAACTAAAATTCGAAGTTTACAGTGTATATACTATTCTGCATATAGAATTATTTAAACAAATGAATTTTTGAAATCTGTTTACACAATCAAATTCGACGATCAAAGATATAAGCTATTGAAGAGTTAACGATGATAAAATTGAATTAATCGATTCAAGAAAACAGCAACAGAAGTTGGAACGGAATTTAAAATGGTACTGCTAGAGGTTTGATAATGATGTGATTATAGTTATAAAATAGTTTTAGTCTTCTATAACCAGAATTTTATGCGCCTCGGAGAATCGAATTATAATTAATTACAGTTTAGACCTGAGAAATAATAATTGCAATAAATAAATCAATTGGTGTCAGTGTAATGATATAGTAATAAAATACAATAGTACAATAATAACAGAACAAAATACATTGAAAAAATATAGATGTATGAATTTATAACTTCCAAGTCGCAAGAGCTTATTGAAAATTGTGAATAATAAAATAAATGTATTTCATAACGAATTATAAAATATAGTTACTTTAATCGTGAAATCCGTTTCATTCAGATTGAAGTTTACTAAGATAATGTTTTATAAAATTACTGTACGATTTAGTGATTATTAATTACCATTTCTAGAAGGAGAACTTAAAGATTGGGTAAACGAACGATCGAAATTATTTTGACATTATTTCGTCTTCATTTTACGTTGCATTGATTAAATTATTATCTATACTTTCTATAATAATTCAGTTATAAAACGGAATGTTTATTTTCATAAACTTTTCATTGACACTAATATTTAGCAATTTCTTTGAACCCAGAGCTATATTAGGTTTCGCAAATCTCATTACTTGGAATATTATGATAGAGTTCTGTTTGTAATATTTTATTCTATTCCGTTTGTATCTTGTATTTATCTTCCTGCTAATGAACGTCAACGGTGATGATCTCGCGCTTCAAATTATTAATGACCTGCAAATTCCACGAATTTTAGTAACGGAGTATATTTAACCCTCGTGTAGCCACCACGTATTGCAAATCAAATTTAAGTTATCCTAATACTATTTTACTTAAAATATTAATATAAAAACGAAAAAAAATAGAATGACGAGTTGAATTAAAACTTTACGACGAAGCTATGCATCTATTTTTATTTTTCTCTAACATTTTCTATCTCACAGCAGTATATTTTAATAAATACTTAATTGATGCAAAATGCCTTTATAAATCTAGAAAGTAATATACCTTTCAAACATACAATATCTTTCAATTTAAAGACTGTACAAATATGGAAATGGCTGATATGCAGAGTATGATTTTAATCATCCCCTAACCATTATCCCCTAAATTTTAATTGGCAAAGGCACTCGAAATTTTTTTGAAATTTAATATGTTCACAATGAGAGGCAAGAACTTTAAAAAGTATATAAAAATAAAAATACAAATTTATTATTACTAAAAATATAAAAATGTTATAATAGTTTTTCTTACAAGAAGAAGCTTTAAAAAATTACACGAATCTTTCTGATCGACTCTGTTAACTCTTTTAATAGTAAATAATTTCGACAGGTTAGTAAGTTTCAGAATGTATTTTATGTATGACGTGTACGTATATCTTTCAGATCTTGAAAACTACTATCATATGGAAACTTAGAAAGAAAAACAAATGCATACAAAATGGGTATAGAAATGAATTGAATTGTAACATTGTTAGATAATGATTTTAAGTATGACATTTTTAGAACAATCAAATCTTAAAAGAGAGTAGTATAATAATTCAGGCCGCATAAATGAGTTTGAACTCTCGCTCTTCACGCACTCGTCTATAAATCACAATCTTTTGAAATCCAATTTCTAATTGTTCATTTTATACACGCTTCAGATTGCATATCATTTGTAATAATTCTAACATCATTTATAGTAATAGTAACAATGGTTCTAAATTGGTCTTTGTTCTACACTCTGTACCAATTGTTATATTTACTGACTCTGCGCGATATGGTCATACCGTTGCAAAAATTAAGTTCAAAAATACTTTTTTATTCGGACAATTTTCTGTATTTTCCCAACTAACAATGAGCTGAATCCCTAAAAATTCGCGATCCTTCCCCTATTTAATACTCTGTATAACTCACCTTGGGGGGGGGGGGGGGGGCCCTACAAAAATACTCTGTAAAAACAGAAAAAGGAGCTTTATGCAAACAATACTTGCACCGGGAAACGGTGAATTTTTTTACGGCCGGTTTCAGCGCGGAAACGACGTCACGAAAAAAGGGAAAAAGGGTGGAGCAAACCTCTCGATAAGTGCAAACGATCTGACCTCCCGTTAAAATGTAAATCGCTTAATTACATGCTCGACAGCGTCGCCGCGAAATTCCCCTACGTTGAAAAAGTCGCTATTATCCGTCCACGAGCAAACGTCCCGAGCTTTCGCGTTCTAATTGCTCTAATCGATAACGCTAAGGTCTAACGCGAAATAGCTCGTCTTCTCTGAGATATCGTTTCTCCGCATCTTAATTTCGATTATTGAATAATGTCTCCAGGATGCAACGTTCTCGGATAAGTCGCTTCGAAGATAACACACACGAACGCTGAAATACGATCGTTAATTACGATGCAACCACGTCACGCCTCGTGAATCCTGCAACAGCTGTCCGTTCGCTTCTTCCTGCAAGCTTCGCGAGGCAAGGACCTCGAAGAACCCGGAATTTTAAGACAAATCTGCTTTCAAATTATACTAGCCGCTATCGTGATACGATTCTTGGTAGTAAAATTAATTGATCGTTCAACCGTTGAAAATTATTATAGGTAAGATTTTGTTTTAGCATGGTTGAAAAACTTGGCAAGTGTTAATGATCAATTTTTAGGCGCTCGTAATAACTAGAAGAAATGTTTGCATCGGATTAGATAGAAAGTTCGTAGCACGTTTCATCGAGTGGTGTTGAAACAAAATTAAACAAACGCGTCGACTGTTGTATGTTTATCGGCAAAATTAAGAAAACGCGTAAAAATTTGGATGTTCGTCGCCAAAACTGAAAAAATGTATCTAAATTCGCAATAACTCGTTGCCCACTATTCATCAACTACTTCACTAAATTATGAGCAGTATTGTATATATAATTCTTCCTCATATGCATTTTATCGTTAAATTTTGTTTAAAAAACGCTACGAACCTTCTTTTCAATCCAACACATACAAATCATTGTATCTGTTCTGCCATTTCGGCTTTAACTAGTTAAACCCAGGTAAATTAAACTTTCTATCATTCAATAGGACTCTCATGTGACTACGAGTATCTATTGCGATAGAAATACTTGGTATACAAATTAATTTGGTGCTTTTACGTACACCTGAATTCTTAAAGGTTTCATTCATTTAAAAACGCCATCCTTTTTGTCACAGTGAAATTTATAAATTGCGTAAGATGGAGATTGAACTATGCAAATTATTTGGAGCATCAAAATTAGATTTGATTTTTCGTAAACGTGCGTAGAATTTTGCGAAAGGGTTTCGAACTAATTTCTATACCTAATAAAATACGGAGCATGAGCAAAAAACGCTTAATTGAAAGACGTGGGTATGTACAAGTACTTTTTGTAGACACTGTGTCTAAACAATAATTTCATAGTTTTCATGCAACGCAGAAATAATAATAAAAATTCAATACTAAAAAAGTACGAGAATATGGCAGTTAAAGATCTATGAATACAAAGGAAATTGGTAGGAATATCTGAAATATTAGTTTGAGATTAATTGGAAAATTAATATAGGTGTTTGAAATGGGTTCAGCTCAGCGAGTTGCAATCTGTTGACCGAAAGTGTGTCAACATTTTAATGAAAGTATAACGAAATAAATGCAAAACTTCAGAAGAATGAATTGCGATTTATTGTACGAATCAAGGACAAAATATCGAAAGAAACACTGTAATAAATACGAAATAGAACGTATTATAAAGGAACAATCAACTCGCAACTTATTTCCTTTTTCAATTGAAACATAATTTCTTTACTTTCTGTCACAAGATAACCATTTTTCTTTTTATAAACCGTCTATTGACCGGGATCTAATTATCGCATAATTAATGAAAAGATAACCCAAAATGGATAAAACTGAACGAATGAACTTTGTTAAACTTTAATCTCGTTTCCTTTTCATTACCTTACTATATCCACCAAGTGCGTTTTATCACCTTCAAATATGAAACGCGAAGGTTAAATGAATTATTCTACGAATAAAGCACAGTGGAAGGTAGTAAAATAAATTAACGAGGAATAAATTGCAGTGATACGATAACGCGTTAAAGCGAGCCAAAAGTTTCAAAGCGAATTGAACGAACAATTCTGTTTGGGACGCCTTGCGGGATTACTTTCAGCAAAGCAGAGAATCCAGATATCGACCAAGAAACTCGTTCCACGGCCCTCAAATTAGTTTCACGACCAACACCAAAAACGAAATCAAAGATTCCGTTGCGCTCCCTCTAACGACCCATTAAAACCCGTGCATCACGAACTTCCAAAACTCCAATTAAAAACGACGCCAGTAAATCATCAATCACTGACGATTCTATAACGATCAAAAGCATACGTGTAAAAAAGTTGCAACTATGTAGCATGTCATTCCGTTAGCCCATAATCGGAAGCAGCGAATCTTTTAAGCCAACACATATCCCGAACGAGAAACTTAAAAAAATGACCCTAAAGTTGCCCCTCTAGATCAGAATAACCTCTTAATTATTTCATACACGAAACTAGAAAAATTGTACCGGTAATTATGAAAGTGGTGTGAAAACCAGAAAAGGACAGAAAGCGTTTACATTTTTGCGATATAAATCAATGAAACAGAAAATAAGTGATAAATTCAATTTCTTTTTTTTTATTTTTTTTTTATTTTTGAATTTCACCACTTTCATAGTCACGGGCATAATTGTGAAAAATGATAACTTTTTCGTTATTAAACGACTATATTGTAGATATTAATTAAGATACGAGACAAAACGAAGGTAGAATAATAGAGTAATGATTAAGATAGCATATGTTAGGATTAGCAAGTTAATAAATTGAAAATCAGAATGAGAAAAATGCGTATCTACTGCAAAAGCAACTTATATCAAGTCTACAAATTACAAATACATTCGATGCTTGTTTAACAAAATTCAAAGTTTATTTAGCAAAAATTAAGGACAATTTTACAATTAGTCCTACTAATGTTCGCTAGAAAATGGTCGATAACAAATGAGTTATAATATCGAATAAATTTATATTTAACAGGAACTTATTGGTCACAATATTGTGACATAGTTTGGTCCAAAAACGTAAAATATTATTTGAAAGTCGGAATGAGTTCGAACTAGGGGCGCAGCAGAAAATTTGTGATGTCGGACTAACAATGACTTGCGCGAAGAAACTATGACCGAAAAGGGTTAACGTTGGAAACAGTCTCCATTATTTTAAATGACTTTTCGCATTTTTTGAGCAACCGTCAAATTTCCTCTCTAAACGAAGATGGCAATTTCCAGCCAACAGACACCGAATTATAGATATAATTTGTACGTCAATTTTAAGTTCCTTTAACCAAGCCTGTATCTAAAATTTACTAATAACCTTATTTCGCAAAAACAAAGTTCAGACCACGAGATATATTAACCTCCCTTGGAATACATTTTTTAATATATTAAGCATACTTAAATATTATTACAAATATATTAAATATAGTTAAATATCATTATAAATATGTTAAATATATTTCTACCACATTCGTGTATTTATACGCATTTCCTTGCATTCACATACCTATTTCCCGTAATTTACCACCTTACTTTCACCATGTTCAAGTTACTATACTAACATAAAGCTCAGAAATATTTACACACACACACGCGCGCGCGCAGACATACGCACACGCCAATCCATTCGCACGTTGTCAATTGCATATCATTATGCAAATCATCATCGCAACATATTATTTACAATACTTCGTAACAAATTAAAGTAGAATGTTGTACATAAATCAAAGAGATTTGAAACATTCACTCATTTTTTGTGAAGGCATGACTTACCATTTTCCGATTTGGGTGGAACAGGTTCGATTTTCACAGAAGTGGTGGTCGCGTGTAGGGAAGTGGAGACTTCAGCAACCTGACAAGGTACCGAAGCCAAAGGTTCTCTCTTTACCAAGTTGTTACCGCCATTATTATTGCCATTGCAGTTAGTATCCTGGCCATTCCAGGACGAGGCGACTGGCAATGTCCTGCTGCAGCCTGCATCGGAATGTACCGTCTTGGTTTTTCCTAAAATTTACAAAAAAATCAACCATCGTTAGATCTTCTCGTCTAGAGATAGAAGAATATTATAATGGAAATATTGTAGCATGAATATAAACCATATTATTGATATCTATTATGCGCGTGCACTGATTCGGTGCCTTTTTAAATCAAGCTCAGCCAGCCACCTTGAACATAATTTTTAAGCTTATAATTATCAATTAAGTCGTTGTGAAGTTACACAAATATAGAAGGTATTTTCACAGAACTAGCAGAAGATGGAAAAGTATTTGAGTCTGAAATAGTTATTGAAAAAGGTGAATATAAAGATACCGAACTAGTTACACCAGGGACCCTAACTGTTATCCAAAATGAAGAAAAGTCGTAGGATGGCAATTATTTTTTCGACTAATACAATGAAAATCAAAAATGAGTAAACACCTCATAAAAATTAAATTATAGTATAATTATATTAAGTTGATGCACATAAAACGCCGTTTAAACGCAAGTTGATTTTTTCAAAACACCGTTACTTAATTGAAATCATTTCTGTGTCATTTCGTACAATTTTTTCAACAATTAGCATAAAAATACCAATTTCAGAATCTTTGTATGACTTTTCTGATCTATTCCAATTTTTACATAAGCTTCTTTGAATGCTAGATTTATAGTTTCATTTTCTGGTTCGAATTCATGTTATGGTATATGCATTTTACGACTTCAGGCTTCTATAAGAAATCAAGGAATCGTCAAACACCGAAGTTTTCACATTTATATCATAATTATTTCATTTAATATTTTAAACATGTACGTTACAGCAAATTTCTTCTTCTTTAATGTGAAGATTTCTTCTTCTTAGTATTCACCTCCTAATCTCAAACATCACAGAAACAACATTTCATATGCATCAACCTAACTGTATTGAATACAGCACAAATGAAATTACAATATAATTATACTATCATTTATTTCAAATAAATCAATATTGTATAATAGTAACACAATAATTATATTATTACTTACGATAAATATATTATGATATAATTACAATATAATTTACAGTGAACAAATTATGGTGTAATTTCATTTTTTTAAGATGTACACTTACTATTGACTCTCAAACTATATGTTTGCGATTTCAAAGAACGATTATAACTAATCGACAAATCTTTTCCATTACCGACAATCGTTATTAATGAAAGAGATTTATTTCGATTGCTCATAATAATTATCGACAAGAAAAATTCTGTTTCAATCACTCATAACAATTATCAATAAGCGAAGTTTATTTTAGTTGCTCATAACAGTTATCGATGGAGAAAACTCTGTTTCGATTATTCTTAATAGTTACCAATAGACTGAGAATTTTTATGCAAATTCATTTCTCTATAAGCAAAAATAAAGAAGTGCAAGTTAAATAAAGGGTTACTTTCACTTTGAAAACATTCAAATATTTTCTCTAAATTTACCATTTCATTTATCTTTAAACCTTGCGTAAATTTTCAATTTAATTTTCCCATAAGTGCATAAAAATCCGCAGTTTCGTTATGCGTGAGGGAAATTCATGTTGACAGATCATAACAGTTATCGATAAGGGAAAGTTTATTCTTGTCGTTCATAGTAGTTATCGATAACGAAAATATTATTCTGGCTGCCTTTCGTCCAAGAAAATTTCAGGTTTCGTAATCTATGTTTTATCACTACGATTAGTACCACGTTCGATTCCAATGACTAACAACCAAATATGAAATTCGAACAAAAATCACTGACAATGAGTACTTAAATGATAATGAATTCCAAAAAGCTGCTTACACAAAGGATAATTATATTTACAAACATTCTTTAAATTAAAATCATGAAATACAATTTGATTTAAGAAACATAAGTTTTTCCAAGTTTTCCGAAGGTAAGTTGCAACATATATGCAAAAAGCGCTGTTCTCGTGCGAATTTGATGAATCATTGTGGTCGAGAATAGAAAACAATACAGTAATACACTATTATGAGTGACAGAAATACGATTTCTGTTATTAATAAACTATTGAGATCGATCGAAATAAATTTACATCGTCGATAACTTACGAGAAACCAATAATAAATTTTCTATTACGAGCAAGCAAAATAAATTTTCCTCATTCATAATTATTATAAACGACTGAAACAGAATTTTTATCGTCGACAGCTATGCACGTGTAACTGAAATGAATATCGTTAATTGATAACTGTTATGAGTAACCGAAATAGAATTTCTTTCGTCAATAATGTTTATCGGTAATGAAAATATTTTGCGGTATATTATAATTGTTATATATAACTAAAACGACTAAAAATGTATACTTTTTCAAATTTCTTTATACTTTGTGATTATTATCCTTGAATTAAACAGTAAATAAGTTTGAGTTAATGATTTTTTATGAACATTTTTGGGATAATTGTTATTTTTGGTTCCTGACTTATACAGCTAATAAATCGTAGTTATAATTATTTGAAACATTACTGTAATTGTAATGAAATCACAAGTTTTATCACAAATTCATTCACTTGTATAATCATATCAATGTAGCTTCTATTTTTAATTATAATTTATTTATATAATTCTTTACCGATATTTACGTTAACATAGTACAATATTATTTTTAAGTATATTTGCAAGTAATTTAAATAGTCAAGTTCTAGAAGATTTTGTCAATTATAAGATTGAAACATTCAATCCATATTTCATATTAACGATAATAAATCTTCACGTAAACGTAAGTATGTACATAAGTATTAACAAAAATACTTTAGAACATTATATTTATACTAAAATATGATAGCACTGTAATATTTAAGTCAAAATATTACAATAAATATATAATAAACACTATTACAATATTCCATTAGTATAATGTTTCAGAATATTATTTGAGAATAATATAATATACTAGTGTTACTGATATTGTTGATGTGTTCTAATATTATATTACATTACACAGCGAACATCACAGACTCCTAATATCCATTAACAATATACTTTTTTCAATGTAACACCAAAACAAAATACATTTCTTAAATACTATTAAATATTACTTCTATTTCTTACATACAGTGGCTACAAAAAGTATTAGCACACCACTGTATCTTTACATTTAAGTACTGCTTAATCAGATTTAGTTGTGGTAAATTTTCTATTGTTTAACAGTACTTTATACGACTACATTCACGTTTAAAGATAACAAAATTTGGTATTGTTGAACCTAACTAAGTGGTACTTAAATGGAAATATACAATAATGGTGTGCGAACACTTTTTGTAGCCATTCTACATTTTCATTGAAATAGAATACGGAACGAAATCTTATTAATATTATATACATGCTTTAAATTGACGTTGTTCTCAAGATCTTATCAACAGAAATCTAGAGTTCAACGTATGAATATATTTCCAGCTACAATATATTATTCCACCATACAACTCGTTAATTAGGCACAATAAAAATTCAACAATACATCAACGTCCACCAATTCTGACTCACCCCCATTCAAACCCATCCGTGCATCCATAAATCTACAAAAATTTCAACCTCACAATTTAACAACCATTATCCACACACACGCACACGCACACACCTGCCCTCTGCATAAAGCTCAATTCATCCATCACAATAATATTCAACGCACACCACCGCGCCGTTTTTCCATGCACCGTCCAACTTCCGCTTCACCAAATTTCCAGAGGCAGGCGCCACGTTTAAAAAAAAAAAAAACACTCGCGGCTCGCGGCCGATTCTCTCGCGTCTCGTGATCGCGAGACAAAAGGGATTCGCAACGAGGTCAATAGCTGCGTGAGCAACACCGACATTAATTCCGCAGGCAACGGTCTCTGTCGCGGAAAAAAAAGGCGATCTTGATTTTATCGTCCGCGCCATGAACATTTATGCCACCATGGCGAGGTTAGACCAAGCGTACACCAACGTGAAACGTTCGCGTGAACATCGCGCCGCGACTCGCTCACCGGCAACGAAAACATTTATATCGTCTCCAGCACTTTGTGACACAAAGTAGAGGGAATTATGGCCGGCGAACGCGTACTTTCTGCTATTGCTTCCGAGAAGCTTCTCGTTCTGCGTTCGCTCTTTTGTCCTGTCACGACCAATAACTTCTACGTTGGAACGGGAATATCCATGCCCTGGACCAGTGATTTGGCCAAGATTTCTGCAATTTTATTGAATAATTTGGAAGGACGGTTCTGGGTTAGGTTTCGCGAATTAAAGTTGACAGTGAACTCATGTATAAGTAACATAACTACGGTGACCGTCTGTCCCTTATTTCAAAGGGCAGTCCTCTTTTCAAGTAACTGTCCTTTGGATTATTTATTATTTCAAAACTTGGTTATGTCCTATTTTTTAAGTAACTGTCCTATTTTGCCTTATTTTAGCCCTCAGATCAGGGCAGAAGTTATTAATATTTCTCATCGGATGAAGGTGTTAAATGTTCTATCTACAAAACAATCATGTGGTGAAATTTCAGGTATTTTAACAGAGTGTATCAGGCAACGGTTACACAAATATGACACTACTAAAGAATCAGTTGTTTTACGTGCTGATAATACTAATTACAATTTTGATGGTACTCAGAGGATAGGCGAAAACAACGTTCTCCATAAAATTCAAAGCATGTATGACAATAAATTAATTGGCATTAATTGTGCTTCACACATATGTAATAACTGCAATTGAATTGGCGTAGAATGTCTCGCAATTGATATCGAAACTAGGGATGGGACGCTCGAAACCTTGAAACTTAGAAGCCCCTCGAAACTCAAGACGTTTCGAAACCTCGAAACTCTCGAAATTTAGGTGAATACTAGTTTATATAAATAAGAAAAATATTACCATGATAAGAATTTATTTAACTAATAATCTAACAGAGTTTGCGTTTAAACTTTAGATTCACTTTAATCGATACAATTCTATTATCGATAATCATAATTTATTACGGTCGTTTATAACGAGAAAAAATAGAATACAAAAATGAAAATTAATAATTAATATCTCACGAAGTTTTCTCGCTTATTGATTTGTTGAAATCGTAAATATATTTAAGTTTTATTTAATTAAAGTGAATAAATAATTCGATTTTGTAAGGGGTATTTATTAGGATCTTAATTGCTAATAAAATGGATTCTCCTTACAAATAAAAGGAAGAATATAGGGATTCAGGAGTTCGAAAGTTTCGAGTTCCGAGAGTTTCGAAGGTTTCGAGGCTTCACAAAGATTCGGATTCGAGTTTCGCGAACCTAGAAATTAGGTTTCGATCCACCTCTAATTGAAACCATAATAATGAAAATGTACTCCTGTTTTCATCTCTATACAGTAAGAGTTGACAAACTTACAAGAATTTGTGATGATATAGAAGTTCAAAACTCCAATAGGAAATCGTGCTATACAAAAATTGTCCTCGTATAACGCGAATAATACGAACAACGTTTAGGATGACTATCGACATATGCCTTTTTTAATAAACTATATTTAGATTAGAATATCTAGCCGCTCATTTACAACAACAATGGTGTAACTAAAAAATCGTGGTTTTTCGAAGAATAAATTTTAATGTCTTACATTATTAGACTTTTATAAAAACATACTGAAATACTAAATTGATATAATAAAATGTTGAACACGACTGAAAATATTACAATATCGTCTTTTAGTGAATTCTCAGAAAAATTCTTAGTAAATGAATTCTCATTTATTGTTCTTCCTATATCAATAATTCAAAAACAGGAAATTAGAAGTAGTATCATTATTAAAACAGATGAGTATTATGTTGAATCTATGTGTAATAAAATTAATACGTTACATAATATTATATGTATATAATCTTAACCACTAATAAAAGGTAACAGTACATTAGAAAGCTCTTCTCCCTAGTATTCCACTTAAACTTCCAATTATCTGAACAGTGTGTTCCTTAACAGTAGTTATTTATGTTGAATAATTTATGTAATAATGTAATTTATACAACTAAAATGATATGAGATGCATAATTATATAAAAAAAGCTGTCAGTTTCATACAAAACTGCAATCTACTTGTTAGTAACAGTTATTACGAAAATTCACGTACTGTAAAAAGTACATGGAACATACGTGATTATTTCCACACATAATTGTAAATGATCCAACAGGAACGTGAATGAAAAATTTTTCAAATTTTTCAAATTTAAACGCGTTCCATTTAGAAAAGAACTTCCGGAAGCTTTTATCGGAAGAGCCTTTATTTACCAAATTTATCCACCGTATACTTTGTACACGAACACCTTGCATATAATTTGCATATTCGCCGCATAAACTTCCGCGGTCTAATAATAACATTACGGCTTTATCCTTGGAGTCGTAAATGAAATTAAAAATCGTTTTAAAGTTCGCCGGAAATTTAAGGTAAGAAATAGAAGTATGGACAAATCTAGTTTTAGCCGAAGCTGTTTACAGACTTTAAAAGAAGTGCAAAAAGAAGGAGAGGAGGAAGTGAACGGGGAAAAGTCTTGCCACGGAGCTGTAACCTATTTGCGCGTTAACTAGAATCCAGAACACGTTTACCTGTTTGTCGCTAATCTCGTTACTCGTCATGCGTCGGGGGCGAAGGATGAGCGTAACTTAAACTCGACCGCGAGGAACACGGTGCCACGTTAATTCGACAATTGAAGGATTTGCCAGGGGGGACGATTTAACTCTCCGTCAAACGGGATGTTAAGTATTTAAAGTCTCCGCGTTTCATGGCGGAACACGAAATTTTCGTCGATTCGTTGAAACTGAGATTGTGGAACTTCATTTCAACGGAACTGCGGATACTTATTTAATACTTTACTATTTAATTTGGCAAGTTCTTAATTGTATCACTCGCGGTGGAAGGTTTAAGGGAGGCCATACAGCTTTAGGACCGCGAAAAAAGAATATCTTCAAGAATTTATTACAGGAAAACCACTCGGTGATTTGATTTAATTTTTTTCTTTTTTTTTTCTTATTAGAAAGAGGTCTCATCATAATCTTTTCACTGCGAACTTACGTTTAATTTCAATGATATAGGTGTAAGTACAAGTGTACTTGCAAGGAAACGAAATTGTTTGTACATATTTAATTTTACCATATTAGTTATCGTATATCAACGGGGATTTTTAAAAATTATCAAATGTACGCCATTTTACGTGAAAAAGTGACATTTTATGTAAAAAATTTGCTCGGTTTTTCCGTGAATGAAAATCTGAAAAATTGAAAAATCGAAAAATAGCTCGATATACCAAAAGTAATCCTATTAGTTATAAGTATGTTAAATATCATGAAAAATTATCGAAAATTGACAAAGTTGTCATTCTGGCAGTTGATAAAAAAAAGTGCTTCGAGAAAAATGCGTTTTTGAAGTTTCATATTAGCCTACTGCTTGTCGCAGACGCTCCGACGATATTCACTGTAACTTCGTCAATTTTTGGAATTTTTCAGTCAATTTTTTGCAGTATATTCCTTATACCATATATATTTAGCGAAGATAATAAAATATAAATATATAAAGGTATGCCTTCGCGTAACTGCGCTTGAGCCGTTTTATCGTAGGAAAGCAGAAAAATGATAAAAATAGATGAGTTTTGAACAGTTAATAAGAAATTCTTTCAACTTATATACTTACTAGGTTCTATCAATATGTACGAAGCGTTTCATGGTGAAATAAGAGCTGAAATTGAGTTGAATCGCTTGAAATTGGGTAGAAGTTCAAAACTGAAACTGTAGAGAACTGTTAATTCCTTATCACTTAATTTGTGAAGTTCTTAATTACATTAAATATTTGCAACATAGTGTATTTGATAAAAAAAATTGAGTGGAAATTTTAGTAAATTAATTTAATTTCTGAATAGTATATTAGACGAAGATGAATTTTTGTATATATTTACGATATGCAATGAAATTGATCGGAAAAATGAGTTACAGGTAAATCTTTTAATTGTTAATCTTACACGCATAAATTCTAACGAATACAAATTTTTTTGATCAATTTTTGTGAATTATTTCTTATGAAATGAGAAAAAAAATTTTTCATTACGTTCTTAATTTATTTGTAACGCATTATTTTATTATATTGCCAAAGTTTAAGACAATAATTTGATAAAAACGAATCTGCAACGAGTAGAAAATGTTTGCGTCCATTTAAATTACATACCTGTAACACATTATTCACGATATCGTAAAAATAAAGTGAAAATTCCATTCTCATTGTACTTTGAATTTATACGAAGGCTACGAAACGCGTAACTATAATAAATTTATGGAATTATTGAAGTTTTAATCGATAATATCATATATTTGGTACGTGAACGAGAAATTATTTGATCTCATTTAAATTTTCATTCTCTTCGGGAAGATACGTCAAACTATGTAATATATATTTACAATAATTGTTTTCCAATCCATGCCCGCTTACAACGGGAGTTGTAGCAATTTTATTCAACGGAAACACATTTTGTAATGGACGAGCAACTTTTTTATGTTTAACCATAAATCTTCCGAAAAAAAAAGCAAATTGCAATATATATATATATATATATATATATTTACACGATGCGATGCTCGTTACATTTCATAAATGAACTGTGCTATTTTTAACGAGCTCATGGTGTATTCCAGCTACGATAGTTGCATTAATTTGTCGCGCTGTTATGATTTTATTAGACAATATCGCATTCTACAACGAATTAAATGTTTTATTTACTAGATTTTAGATAAAAATAATTTATTGAAAAGTTAAACATTAAAAATGTATTATGGTACATATAATCATTTGGGAGATTTCGTTATATTTAATGGAAATGATTAAACTACGGATTCATTAAGGTATTAATTAAAATGAAATCCTTGCAAGTCATTGCAATTTAATATTTTTGCAGACACAACTAAAGAAATGGAATCTAAATGGAGATCCATTTCACCCTCTAAATATCATAATTTGTATTACTATGTGTGCTTTGGATATTTTTTATACTTTTGCATCTTACATGCATTTTTCATTTCCTTCCATGTTTAAATTACTTATAAATGTATAAAAACCTGCCATTTAGAAATTACATTTACCATAGAATTTCTGAAACTTTAATACAGACAATTCAATCAATTAAATATGCTAAGTATTGCATTTTATAAACGAACTTTACTATTTTTCTAAACTACTAATTTGTTACACGAGTACGATTGAAATTCACCCAGCAAGTTATTCCGAAACTTTCTTACGAAACATAATATTGCATAATAAATACACAATATTATTGCTTGTCCTAATTACAAAATATTTTTCCAATCGTAAATAAACTGAAATATTTATAATGTACTTTGTGAAGGAATCTGTTAACAAGTTTGTGTTTTGTTAATATTTTCATCAACGTAAAATTTAATTATTTTTGGTTACTACATTCCATTCAAAGTTAATTATTTTTCTTTATTAAATTGTTTGTTGAATTTCTTTTCTGAAATACATTAATTATTTCAATTTACTACATCCTTTGTCAAGGATTAATTTACGCAGATTTCATAGAAAAGTGGAAAATATAAGGTGATATTGTTTTTCCCGGTAATTTAAATTAAACCAAAAAGGAATCATAAAAGCCTGCCATCAATATCTGTGAATATTTTTCACGCGCAACAAAATATTGAATCGCAATTAATTTAAAAAGTCATTGAACGATATGAAGTTGCGGCAAATGTAAAACTGCTCCGATTGAAGTCAATCGAAAAGCTTCAAAATTTCAATCGCAAGATTAACTACGAATTTTTTACGGAAATTAATAATTCCTCCCTGTATTGGTTAGCTTTTAACTCGATTAATAAAGGAGAATTTTATTCAATCGCATACTCAACATTTTCTCCGCAAATGCATAACGATTGGTAAATGTTAAACGAAGCCAAACGAAGCATTTATTTACCAATTGCACCTTTTCTCAAAAGTTTGATTGCCTCCCAAAGAAAATATTGATAAAATAATCTGTATGTATCGAACGGAATAACATAGAAATTGAACGACGGCAAAACAGCGTATTCAACTAGCATTGATTTTCCCGTCAAACTACAATCCCCAATTATTCATCGGTTAACACCGGTATTTTCCAGCTAAACTGATTTTAAATCGTATAATATGGTCATCCATCATTTACTCCAAGTCACTTTACAATAACCAATGCAAGTCTATTGTTATTACTGGCTTAGCCAGATATTTACACAGATTCATATTCTTTATAAACGCAAAATAAAAACGTAGTAGCCAAGCAGAAATTTATTTTGCACTGTACTATTTATAGTAAAATACCCTTTGCGTGTTTTACAGGGACGAGACACACAAAACCTCGAAACTTCGAAGCCCCTCGAAATTCAAAAGATTTCGAGTTTCGAGAACTCGAAACTTTGCGCTACTTTTATGACTCGAAACTCTCGAAACCAAGATAAATAATAATTTGTACAAATAACGAAAATATTGTTACGATTTGAATTTATTTCATTAATATTCCAATTGAGCTTGCGTTTGAATTTTAGGCTCATTTTAATCGGTACGATCTCACTAATTTATTATAATCGTTTACATTGAGATAAAACTAAAATATAGAAAAATAGAATTTTTGTAAGCTAACAAGATTTGAAAGTTTGTTACAACTGGATTTTTTACAGCCCCATAATTTCTGGCAACGTTCGATATATTCAGCATAATTATCTCGTGAAGATTTTCTGCTTATTCATTTATTTAAAATTGTAATTACATTTAAGCTTCACTTAATCGTACTCAATAAATAATTCGACTTTCTATGAGAAATTTGTTAAAATTTTAATTCCTAACAAACTCTTTAAAACTAAAGGGGGAAAAATAAGCATTCAAGGTTTCGAAAGTTTCGACTTTCGAGAGTTTCGACGGTTTCGAGATCTCGCAAAGTTTCGGATTCGAGTTTCGTAAACCTGGAAATTGAATTTCGACCAATCTTTAATATTTTAATATAATCGGAAAGACTGGGATAAAATGATAACCTCGAGAATAAAGCTTTACAAGTCAAATACAAATTCAATTGAAAATAAATTGAAAGTGTGGTTTATTAGAAAAATTCTGCACTTAATTTTATTTCTCAGAGAAAAGGAAAGTATTAAAAATATGGCGATTATAAATGTGCCAGTGATTGTCGAAATGGTGTCAGTCCAAAAGAATGAAAAACAGCTTTCATATTTTTCTGATATAAATCAATGTAACGCAAAACAAGTGACAAACTCAATGTTTTTAGATATTTTACTCACAGCACTCCCATAATTACCGGCACAAATATATTTTGCTCCATAGATCTGGGTAAAACCGGGTATCGAATAGCCGATATTATCCCTAGCAACTGTAGCAATGGAATCCGTCCAATTCTTCAGCCCACGACATCTAAAATAGTCCCCCGTATGTTCTAATTGTTTCACGATTGTCGTGTTCTAATTCTTTCCTAATTACGGGTCATTTTGTTGAAGCCTGACAAAAGGGATAGATAAAAATATTGCCGTGCATTGCGAACAAAAAAACACCCAAAATGCTAGCTTGTTATTTTCTCACTTTTAGTATGTTCGTTTGTAACATACGATATACAGGAATGTGAAAATGGGTTCACAATCTTCTTTTTCTTTTCTTTTAAATAATCGTGCAATAAAAAAATCCGATTTTGCCCCTGTATGTGACTTTATTTGTATTATAAATTTATATTATAACTGGACTACGAATTTTACGCATTTATGGAAAAGTTAAACTCGCAAAAAAGTGTAGAATGCAAAAATATGAATTGGAAAATATGCAAAAATATACAAAATATTTTAAACTCAGACGAAATGAAGATATTTAGAGGGTAAAACAATTTCTCGTGTAACATTTCGCGTTTATTCAATTTTAATTATAAAAATATGAGTTTACAGAAATATTCGCAGTTTAACTATACTAATATTATGGCAAATTAAAAGAAATACCATTAAGTTAATTACACTTTAATTCGCGACATACTAATAATATCAGATGTATAAATTAATTGAAAACCTTTATCTTTAAACTCTTTAATACCTTTGTCAATTCGAAATCGTAACTTGTCCATTTTTCAAGTGACGAATTTACTTTCTAAATGTGCAAATGGTGAAAATCTTGGGTATTAAAACCGTATTTGATATTTTGCGAATAAATCTTACGAAGTCCAGAAGGCACGGAATTAATTTGTACACTTAATAGATAACATAATTTGTAACAATATATTTTGTACTTATATAAGCATTGACAATAGTTATAAAGTTTTTAGCTGATCCAAAATTAGATTAGAATACTAAAAAGCTCAGGATATTTCACAACTTTAGTTCCATAGTTTAACCTTTGATGAATTGATTTCTTAATGAAATCTCCACATTCAAAAGAATTAGATTGGATTGAAGGCTAAACGAGCAAAGGTACGAGCGAAATTAAAAATTATCTTCTTAAAACAAATCTTCTCCCGAAAATCGAGTCACAAATTGTTATTAGACACAATTAAATCAGATGTAAAATGAAAATAATTATTTTTCAGCATGTAGAAGTAAGAAGCTTTATATCGTTTGAACAACAAATTTCTATTCGACTATCTGCTATTTGAATTTCGACAGCTTTTGAGTATCCGGCTTCTAACAAAAAAACAAAAACTGGAAAGGGGAAAGCAAAGAAACTGCTGCTGAATTTATAAAGTATTCGACAAACTCTTCACGCCAGAGAAACCAACCACCGTCGGCTGGCGACGCTCACAAGTTTTCATCGCAACCGTCGGATCACGACGCAAGCCTTTCAGCCATGCACATCGTTTTTATCAACGTTTCCCAAACAAACGCGTTTTACACAAACCGTTCAACGTTTAGGTGAATACACCTGACGTATCCTCCCCGTTTTCACCGATCCTTCATCCACTCAAAAGAAAATACACACGGGGAGGATCCAAACACTTGAATCCAAAAAGAGCCAAGAAAAAAAGTGAAAAAAAAAAAAACACGAAACGCACGACAAAACATAGAGAGAACATTGGAATAAGCAATTTAAACTCGTTGTGGCTGAAAATAGTTTAATTGCGGAGCTTCCCGGAAAGAAGATCCATAAGACAAAATAGTGAATTGCGTCGAAATTTCACGTGTTTCACGAGTCAACGATAAATACCGTTCTAAACTTAATTGGACGGTATATTGAGATGAAATTTTTGGGGAAATGTTAGTTACGGAGGTACGGCAATTATGTACAGTGTAATAAAATGATAAACTATGACAAAATGCAACGCAAGAAGTATTTCTTTCCCTTATTGTAACATTTTCTACATTTAGATTGTGAAGCACGGAGAATACATAATTTCAGCTATGTTTAAGCGACCCTCTTTAATAGTAATATTATGTATAACATAATTTAAAATACTAAATGTAGTATTGTGATATTGGACAAGTTGCCCGAGTCTCCCTCGTATTAAACTGCCAAAAGGTTAAAGACGATTTATTGAAAAAGAGGCTATAGATTTATAGATCCTTTTTCCGAAAAAGCTTCTCAATTTTTCTGAATGTATTGTTGTTCCGGAAGAAGTAATATTCCGGAGAATGTAAAAGCATATATACAGCCAGTCACAATAGTCTATACGCGCACTAAAAATTTCAAATGTTTACGTAATTTAAGATATATTTTACAAGAATACAAATAAAGTGAAAAATCATAAAATATGAAAATGCAAGTAAGGAAGATTTTTAAACGATGTTTCATAAGGGAAGGATCATCGGGTACGCGAATAAAAGTGCTTTCAAAAGTGTAGAAAATGTTATCTTACTTATGCTAAACAGATTAGAACATAAATTTATCAGAAAATATAACAAAGTACAAATATGATTTTAACGATAAGTTTTGTGTAGTTTAATATACGTAAGCAGATTTTCGTAGAATCGTGTTCTCAGTTTATACATAGGTTTTGTAAGTAAATAGAAAAAATATCACCACTTATTAACGATCTATGTAATTTTGGTTAGTAAATAAATTCGTGTTCGTAAAGTCGTGTATTTTTTAAATATTCGAAATTTACGTGTGTATGTAAACTTTCGCAACTGACTGTATAATTATCAACATCTTACATGGATCCATGTGTCTTATTAGTGTCGGAATATATCATGGATCCCGAATTGATATCCTTTTCCATTTCCCTCGGCGTCGCGATATTCTTCTCGTTTTTATCAAATAATCGTAAACTCGCGATAATTATAAAATTAAATATGAAAAGAACTGCTCAACTTCGAGGAATTACTCAACAAGTTGGTCGATGATCGAGGAAAATATTTTCTCGTGTGCACTGCGACGATTTTTCGCGGAAAAAAATGGAGGAAAGAAATGGAGGAAAGAAATGTTCACGGGGTTCCCAACAGAAGAGGAAAGGTGGATGCAGAAATTTCGTTTCGCTGAAATTAATTCACCGTTCTGTGACCAGCCGAGGCGAAACTACGAAAATTATATACCTAAGTATTTAAAATATACGTGCACCAGAATATGGATAGCTCGTTCCGAGCTGACGGCCTCTCCAGCGCGCTCAACCTTTTGAATAAATGAAACCATAATTTACCGACCATAAAACCGCCTGGCCGATGCTAATATTCCACGAATTAAAAACTTATTAAGACGTGTTCCCGCGCAATTTCACGCCGCGAAATCGGCCACCGGAACCGGCTTCTTCCATGATTGCAATCGTTGCCGATCAACTTAATTTGTCAATCGATTGTTCGCGTTTCCCGTGATCGAGGAGTTGACTGTGACTAGATTTGACGGAGAATTCCTCTATTATGAATTTCTCTACGAATAAAAATTTCTTTCAAATTATTTATAAATACATCCTCGTCCATAAATATTTCATGAATTTTATGTTTTACGATATTATTATGGTAAAAATACATAGTGTATTAAGTGTTTGCTACTTATACAACTAGTTTGTACTTAAATTAATACGTTTGATTTGCTGGAAATATGTATGGCCTAGATGCACGTGGTTCAAAATTTCGAGAAATCTATTCAAAATCTAAATCTGCTTTGTAGAATTATGTATAACACGCATGGAATCAAATAATATCAGATGCGATACAAAAATCAACAATATGATTGTCAAAATTTATACTCTGAATAATTTGTTATCGCGATATAATCATCGATACGAGACCAATTGTATTGTCCGAAAGCAGATACAAAGTATTCTGTATAGTCTTGTAGAAATTTCATAAAATGCAAGATTTAGTATGCATGTATGTGTTCTATATCACTTAATTAAGTCGTTAACAAAAGTAAATTTTTTTCTTACAATTCTACTCCTTTTTGATCTTGATAATTTTAATTATCTTCAAAAGAATGGAGCACGTATATTTCTTTGTTCGTGAAAGAAGTCATAGTTATTTTCTACAACATTTTAGGTAAGTTCAAGAGTTTTACTAATCCAGTTTTGTGTCTGCGTTTTCTGATACGTTATCATAATTCTTTCATTTTTCCTAGCTACAGAGTTGGAAACAATGTCGGTCTCCGTTTTAAAATTGCACGGTTAATGAACGCGTGTATGAAATTTTATTACTTGCTCTTATTTCTTAACCTAGATAATATGCATAGCAGAGGAATTTAATGGTACCTAAAGCGATTATTAAGAATTCTTCTACATGCAAATATATGGTAATTACTTACGGGTAAATCCGGTTAAAACATAATAATAGCTTAACTCTTAAACTTTTAAAAAACTTTCGTATTTAGTTACAGTTAACCACGGCTACGTTTTATCCACCTGTGCATGGATAAGCATTTAATTTAAAATTTACTGAAATATTTCGTTAGTGTAGTACATGATGAATTCGTAAAATATTAGTTACCTTAATTAAAAAATGAAAACTATTACCTTTTTCTACCTTCATGTAAATTTTCTAAACTATAAATACAAACATTAGCCTATTGATATTATATTTTATGTTTTTTGTATGAATGTAAACTTTCTTAGTAATTAAGAAGCGTATATATTAAAGTAAAGTGTATTTAATAATAATAAAATAACAGACTGGTTAAGGTGTCTTTAAATATTTTAACTTTTCTAATGAAATTAAACCAAGATTAATCGGAAGAAAATCTATAGTAGCCTCAAAAGCCACCGAACCTCGAACTTACTAATCAGTTACAGTACAGTAAAATCATAGAAAATACTATCAAAAAAGTAAAATAGGAAAAATATTTCAACATAGTTACTGTTCTCTAAATATCAAAATTTAAATTATATCAATATCCATCTATGACAAAAATATTGCTTATAGTGGAAACTTTCTGCCATATCTCGAACTCATACTATATTTATATACTTATTTATACTCATTTACATACTCATACTATGAAGTGTACGATGACTATAAAGAAGACACGTCGCAGAATTTATGCAAAAAAGTAAACTAACACTTAGCTAACTTTTTATCAAATTTTAAAGGCATTCGCAATTATACATTTGTAAATCGTTTTGACATACAAATTGTTTATATAAAATACAATCCACAAAGTTTGTGTGAAAAATCTTTCTGAGTTCTTTGCCTTTTGACCAGAAGTCATACTTGAAACATACTACAATTCAAATAGAATAAATATACGGAGTACTTGCAATAATATAAAATTTAAATCTTGTAACTAGCCTTAAAACTTTAAGAATAATAGTAACGTTCCAATATTTTGGATCTGACGCAACGTTGAGGCAATGAATAGCTTTTGCTAACAGGTATAAATCTTGAAAAAGTTATAAGACGATAAATTAAAATATAAATTTGGCACAAAAGCTACAAATTATACCATATTTGCAATACTTTCTGTGAAGCATAAGTAGCATACGTATTGTGTGTACAAATTAATTCAGAACTTTTATCTTTATACTCTTGGTATCTTTTTCGATTCGAAATCGCTACGTTACCATTTTTCAAGTGACAAATTTGTTTCATAAATGTGCAAATGCTGAAACTTTTGAATATTAAAACTGCATATTTGATTTTCCGTGAATAAATATTAAGTCTTATGAAATCTTGAAGGTTTAAAGTTAATTTGTACACCTAATAAAAAATAATCAACAAACTGACGAAAAAAAAATGTTTTCCAAAGTAGTTATCCATCCGAAAAATCAGCCTACTGATTAACACCAATAACAACGTATGAGGCTCCCTGGTGTCCCCGTCTACCAGGTCGTAGAAAAATTGGCCAGACTGCTGGTCGAAGCCTCCCGTTGGGAGCTCATCGTTTCTCGGTATTTCGTGCAATTTACTCGTCGCGGCGTTCGGGTAACGAGTCTTGGCCTACAAAAGTCGTCGCGGTCGTTCTCCGAACAAGTAGCCCGCCGTGGGAAGCGTCGACTGGGCCACGTGGTGGACAGGAATGAATCATGAAAACGAAGCGTAAAACTGGCTGGTCGGGGATACACCAAGGAGAAACTGGCGGAGAGGCCAGTCGGCTCTTACAGTAAATATAGAAGCGGGAGAATCTTGCGTAAGCTCGTCCCTCTCTTTCTCTCTCTTTCCTCGTTTTCCATCTTCTCTCTTCCTCGAGTATGTTTCTCCCTTTCTCAAATATTCCATCATTTTTCTACCTCCTGCGTTCATCTGCTTTTGGTATTCCTCGTCCTCTCAACACACATTTTTACCCCCTTTTTTCAGATCTTCCGCCCCACCATCAAATCTCTTTTTTCTTCCATCTCCTTGTTTTCTTTTGCATCTTCTCCTCCTCCTTTATCCTCTCCCTACTTCTTTCCCTCCTCCTATTTCGCCTCTTTTTACACGACTCCCTACCCTCTCGGCCTTTTTACTATATCTTTCTCTTTTTCTCCTTGCTTCGCTTTGCTGTTCCTTCAACTCCGGCCACTCCAACTCGACTACTCCCTCTTCGCGTCACCAACACCGCGTGGTGGCTTGTGTGTCCTGTTTCAGCCTGTCGTTCTCCGTCGCTTTTGCCCTCTCTCTGTCGAGTCTAACCAACCCGTACCGTCTTTTCCCCTGCTACTTCCAGAGACCGACACGACTTCGTGTTGCGGAACGCCCGGAGGGAGTCGCTGCAAGGTCGTCAATTGCATCAACGACGGTAGCTCCGTAGGCTTCCTGCTTTTTGCCCGCGCGCTACCAGAAGATCGTGTTCGACGACCAAACGATTCCGAGCCTATTTGAGTAACCGCGAAATCCTGGACGAAACCCCATACTGGATACTTTTTATCGGAAGATACCATGGATTGTTGGATGATTGGATCTATTGCGTTATTGGATAGCTATGGTGATTGGTGTTGAGGCTGTCTATAGCTTCACTGAACGGTTAAGGAATTAAGCTGTGTTCCTTATTTCTCCGGCATTTTTCACTTCTTGAGAAACGAGAAATTGGAGTACGCTCCTTGAGAATACTCAAGAAAAAGAAAATATTTCAACATTGCCTGTTTGTTCATACAAAGCAATGAGTCTCTAATATAGCGATCGTCAATTATCTCTGAAATCTGATCGGTACCGTCTAAGGCTAGATGTATACGAGCGATGCGTTGCCGTTGCGTTTGTATGTTTTTTCTTGTATTCAATTGAAAACAACGAAGATAGCCATGCGAGCGCCTGTTTTATCTATCTCCGTTGCTATCAACTGAAAACGTGTGCAGCTAGCCTAAACATTGTGTTACATTCTGTCATACAACGAATACGAAGTACCAAGTACATTATTTCATTTCGACATGCATTGGTAATATTTACTATAAACTGTAACATACGAAACATCGACATATTACCCATAGATAGGTTTTTCATGATTGACTAATAATATACTATTTGAGCTAACTGAACCTCGCTTCCGAAAATAAATGATATATATATATAATAATAGACTAGAAATTACATGATTTCTCGAGAGATCAGAAGTAATAAATTATAAAATTTCTCAAGAAATTCGCGAGAAGAAACGTTAGAGTAAGTCGATAGAAGTGAAGAGTTGGAATTAAAATGAAATCACACATGGTCAATGATGTTGGCGTCTTCTACCGACTTATTCTGGTTATTAAAAACACTATTGGCATTTTTAGACACCTAAAATTTTTGGTTATCTAAACAATAGGAAAGAATTGGAAGGAGAATACGAATTTAACGTAACGCAATTCAATATTTTGACGACTTTTCGATATTCTTTGATTAAAATTCGCTACAGCGAAAGGTTTAAATAGTATTTTTACCAAATCAAAAGCACTCCTTCTGTGTTAGTTAAATAATTTTAAATGCAAGAACGATAAGAAGTGGGATTTTCTAAAATATTCTACACTAGAAAAACAACACATTTGTATGCAGTTAATAGCTTTACCTTGAGGTCGATTCAACGAGCCTCTCCTTGGTCTTTCTAAGATTAAGATATCATAGCGACAGGATCGATATCCAACTCTGGTGAGCTACTTTCGAAACCTAATCCACACAAAATTCTTTTACATCCTCGAATCAGCGTACTTCCGTCACATCGATACAAATAACTGTTCACTAAGAAGCTGACGCGCGAATGCTACGATCAAATGCGAGAACACGCTTTACGTAACGAAACGTGATTCGTCGAGCAGATGAAAAACGTTTCGGTTGAAATGGCAACCGTGAAGTTTACGTTGAAGTTTAGCATCGGTGCACCCTACAAGGAAGTCGCCTGTAACGTCGTCAATTGCATAAGCGGCAGTAAAGCTCAGAGGTTTCCTGCTTTGCACTTCAATGCAGCCAGTCGACTGATCCTGAGATTTTATCTCGCTCTCAGCTACGAGAGATTTGCTCCGAAGTGCTACGGAACTCGGTGGAATTTCCACGGAATTTCATCCGTCCTGACTTTTACGCCAGGGAACCAGTCTAGGAATTTCAGATCTTCCGACGTTTATCTATTTGATGCAATGTTTGGCACCATTTTAGGTCGTAATTGCATCAACGTGGTGAGGTCGGACATTTCAATTGTATCTGTATTTTTGTGGAATATAAATGCTCGATCATCATTTAGATCCTTAATCTTTTATTAAATTGCATAATGTAGATTTGCAGAAATTACGTAGTCAAGTACAGTTGCTCATAAAAGTCTTCGTACGCTTCCCAAAATTTAAATATTTAACCTATATTTGTTTTGAATTTTAGTGCCATTTTATGGCCATTAATTTGTTTATCAATTTAAGTTATAAAGATTTTCTGGCAAGATTTCCTCCATGTTTTTTGTAAAAAAAAACATATAATGTAAATTAATTTAGTTGTACAAAATTTGTTATTGCAACTCTGTTTCTACCTTTGCTGAACCATTTAAAGCATTTGTAAGATTCTCCAATTTATTCGGCATAGATAGAGTAACATTTCTTATACGTTCAATAGTAATTTCTTCGTCGAACATCTTTTAATTAGGTTAATAAGGATAACATTTTAAACGCTTTTCAAGATTTCCGATAAACCATTTAGAACAAACATTAATATTCTGACAGGTATGCGAAGTCAGTTCCGAGAGTATTTATAACAAAAGATGAATTACTTGCATGCGATTAATCTTCCACGGAAATTTTCTTTCTTCCTCCTCTCTCATTTATCATTCGTCATTCGTCATTTATCCAAATTGTGTTCCTGTATACCCCTTTAACTCATTCAATAATAAAAAGAAAAGGAAACAAAAAAATTCCAATACCGTTTATAAATATGCTTTAGAAAGATGAGGCTTAAAAATTGTTTTAATTTTTTCCTACAATCTTCAAAGGTCAATCCAGAACTAAATACCTAATTATATATATTTCTTTCGTTTTATTACACAATTAAACACATTTTGTTGTAGTCATTCTATGAGCTCGAATACCATTTTTCAAAGGGGAAAAAGTGTAAACTAAGTGGAGAGATTAAAGGAATAAAGAAATTCGATAATGCGACCGGCGGCAGAGCTCGAATGCCTCTAAACCCTAATCCATTGGTTCCGCATCGATCAATTATTTCAGCCCATGATTAATTATTTAGAACCGCAGATGGCACGTTCGTTCGGTAAAATATATCTTCACCTTTTGCAGATAGATTACACTAATCACGAGGTAACCAAAAATTTTTAAACCGAACTTTTTCACTGTTAAGCAAGTATAGTAAGCGTATTAGGTTTGATGTACAGCGAGAGTCAGAAGTAAGTATACACTTTACAAAAATGGAATGACGCTGTAACTTGTTCAATGTAAATTATATCATAATTATTGGACTGCGAATCTTTATGCAAATTTACAATTTTATAAATATAAATAGTAGAATAAAATTTAAATACGGATTACTTCTATTCCCCAAATATCATAAGATGTATTTTACTGTGTACATTTCTTATACTTTTGCATATTATGTCCATAGTAGTTACATTATAATTTATTTATCGTAAGTAATACTAGAACTTTATTACTACTGTACAATATTTATTTATTTGCTATAAATAATATTATAATTAAACTGTAATCTCATTTATACTATATCAACACTATAATTATACTGTAATATCATTTTTGTGTGCTGCATACTCAGTTTCGCTCCTTATTGTAAACTGTATTAAATGAAGAAGTATATAAAATATCCAAAATACGGTGAGAGTCAAACTCGAGTATTAAATTTATCAAAGTAAAATTATGGTGTAATTTATTTACTGTAAATTGTACCGCAATTATGCTATAATGCATTTTCTGTAAGTAGTACTATTACATTATTATTACATCATTCGTATTTATTTGCCATAAGTAATATCATAATCAGTATCTGATTACCCTATAATTTCACTCGACTTCATTTATGTGAGGTGTATACCTACTTTTGATTTTCGCTGTATATGAAATTGTTAACCGTAGGTGGTACTGTCTTTTCGATCATGATAAGGAAACAATTACATTTCGAAAATTTCCAATCACTCTAAATAGCTATACTTTGAAACTTTCCTTCTTCGTTGGTCACCAATATAGAATATTAGCAAAGTTGCTGCAGAAACTTCTGGACACTCCGTATAAAACAACTCCAGTTTCGTGTAGGGAAACGAAGCATTAACCACTTGTCATATGATTTTTTACTGACTGCAAATAGTTTGATTAATGAGTCACTGCTTTAACACGGTGTGAAACGCGAAACATCGTAATACTATAATTAGTTTGTATGTCATAATCTTTAATCTTGTATAATGAAACGGGAGTTAGAGTCGAAATTAAATGCAATTGCAAATACAGTATCTTTTTATGGCATTTGGATAAAAAATTCATCGCGAATGAGACTCGTTATTATAAGGCAAAGGGTTAAGATCGCCATTCGTAATTAACGCTGTCATCGAAGAACCTTTCAACCCCCCCCCCCCCTCCCCCTCATTTCTTATCAATGGAGATATAAGGAAACCTTCAGCAAGGTCAGCAATCGCATCTCTGACTTCTTTCAGACTTTGACGTAAAAATATCTTTCTTATTTTCTAACGGCTTTAGTTATCCCCGTATCCGACGACAGGAAAGCGTAAGAACTTCTAAGAAATTGTTCTTTTGCGTCGAAGAGAAATTATTGAGGACGAATCACTTGGAATAAAATTGAAACATAGCCACCCTAAAGATTTTATTTAAATTTAGAAACAATGTATATCTACTCTATCAATTTCTCTACTTTTCGTCTTGTACAGTTAGTGGATTTGACATACGAACGGCGCATTTCACATCAGAAGACTCGAAAGGTTACCGAATATCAGCTTTGAATTTTTACAGCCATCGAATCGGGTCAATAATGTTTTAACCTTGTTAACTGGTGACCGAAAAATTATTAGCATTCTTCCTTAAACTGAGAGGTCCAACACAAAACCGTCACAGTTTCTAATATTATAATTTACAGAGAAACAGAAGTTAGAGAAAGAAAACTGTTGTAGCTACTGAACCCCTTGACGCCCAAATTTTTCTGCAATATATAGACCAAAATGAGGAAATTTTACGCCATAAATTCATAATTTGAGGATATTGTATCGTGTTTCTTGTAATTTGAATGATGTATTAGCAAAATAGAAGAGGCCAAGAAGAAGATACGATAGAAGTGCAAATTTTTAATAATAGTGTATAATTGTATGAAGTAACATAGTTTAAGCGTAAAGGGATTAATGGTACTTGGAAAAAAAAGAACGAAAAATCTATGCAAATGTGATACGCACCACTTTTACACCGAACCCCTTCAAATTTTTATTTATCCACCGATTATTATCATACCTCTAACGAATGATGATTTTTTAGTATCCAAATAAGAAAGGATGATAATCAAATTAAAATTAAAACTTTGAAAATCTTTTATTACTTACAACTAGCCCAATTTTCGTGCTTTCAATTCCAACTTCCATTTCCAATTCCAATTTTCTCTAACTTCTCTAACGTCTTATGCTTCCCTGTTCGAAATACGAAAATTTTCTCGGTCGTCAGCTTCCAATTTCCAAAATTGCCGAAACGAATCGATAGAACCTCAATGCTATTCTCAATATTTCACGACGAAGATCCCAACACGTTCAGAGGCGCGCCAGAATCTCCGATTCTAGGCCGGCGTCCAATTAATCCTCCTGTGGATCGGCCACAGTGTAGCTCTATCGAAATGGTTCTGGCCGTGCAGACAAAGATTAACATAAATCACGACACACTGTACGTTGCCAAATTTAAGGCCAGGTTTGCCGTACAGTCGCCGTTTCTTGGCCCAATGAACGCGTTAAGCAATGAGAACCCTAACTCATTCCTAAGAACACGATTTTCTTTAGGAAACGAAGAATTTTTCTCAAGTTTACCTGTTAAATGGGCCATTTCTTAGTCAGAAGTTCCTTCGTACACAGAAAATTACAAATCAATAAAAATGAATTAATTGTAATTATTTTAAATAGCTTGTAAATTTTATATGTAATTGTATATTAGTAATAGAAAGTAACAGAGAAATAAATTCGAATGATAGAAAATAACGCAAATAAGAAATCGAACGAGTAGATAATTAAAAATCTATCTTTAACATCGATGAAAAGGTTAGTTTAATAAGATGATGAAACATTATGTTCAAACATGTATTATAACATAATGAACAATAAATGGATGAAGTAATGGATTGAGTAATTTTGTAGCAAAGATAACTATATAACGCGTTTTCGATACAAATAAGTATAATAACGCATCAAAATGTACGAAATACTTGAGAAAATAAATTCTTACGTCCAAAATATCGATAATTCGATAAAATCAGATGAATTAATTCCTTTCTCCCAATAACCAGGTTAACTTGAGCAAAATTATTCATTATTCAACAGCTACTCCACGAAATTGCATCGATTTATTTTTTACTAATTGCAAACGCATCAATCTTCGATACATAACGATACCGATAATGCATCTTATCATCCCCCCCTCCCCCCCACTCCAAAATCAGAATCATTTTAACTTAAATTCTCCCCGGTCCGTAAAGACCACTTCGAACCGTTCTATTCGAGAGTAAAATTCGACGTTCAATCATAAACCATCGTGTGTTACATCGTTAAAAGCCGCGTCGCGATGGAGAACTAAGCTCAGAAGAAAAGAAAAGGAAAACAAGTGGAAGAGGGAAAGAAGAGTAAAGTAAGAAAAGAGAAGAGAAGAAAAGGTAGATAGTTAGGTCTACACGTACCGTTGCTGTTCCTGCAAACACAGGGCTGCCTGGTCGATTTGTTCTCCAGTTTCACCGGCTGACCTTGACTCGGTAGGAAGGCCTCTCGTTTCTTGCCGGTGGCCTGAACGACTTGGTTGCCGGTCTGGCCTCCCTGTACCACCATCGTGCTCGTAGTAGAGCTCGTTGGGCACGAGGTGCCGTTCACGGTGACCGAGCATCCGGTAGTCGAACCTGTCGGCGACTGATACTCCTGGAGCAACACTCCTGTCGTCGGTACTACATTGCCTGTCGAATTCGGCGATGAGAAGCTGTTGATCGTTAACGTGGGCGCGTTCCCGGTCACCAGAGACAGTTGCGGGGAAAATGTGTTCTGGTGTAAGCCTCCTGTTAATGGAGAAAATTGTGATATTAGTATGAGTGCGAGTGGTTGTAATTGGTTTGTGGGGTAAATGTTGTTGGCTGTAGTTAGCTGCGTTTGTGTTCATAATACCAGACTGCATATTTTTACGCATTTATGGAGACATTAAAATATACAGAAAGGTATAAAATGTCACACTGTGAACGGAATTTATTTGAACGTTTAATCAATTATTAGCTATTGAATCGGTCATTTCTAGATTGTAGACTTTCGTACGAATTCATATTTTTATTAACAGAATAACAAAATTAAGGGTACGTAAGCTAAATAGAGGGTTGTTTCACTCTTAAAATATAATAATTTGAATATTACTTTGAATGTTTTGTACATTTTATAGGAAATAACGTTTATGGTTGTTCAATCGCGGTATCCATATAATAAAAGTACAAACCAGGAAACAATTTGAAAACATTCGAAATGAATTTTTGAAATGATTAACATTTGAATTACTTATACAAGAACCCATGCTATGATAGCAATACGAGACTCTACATTCGAATAACGTTAATTAAACTATATCGACCACAGAATATCTGGCCAATTATTAATATAATAACGCGGTGGGCACGATAAATCCACAACCACAACTTCGGTGAACAGTTCCCAATTTCTATTCAACAGGCTAATTTTGTGCGTTTATAATTTCATGACAAACGTTTATACATTGCGTACTAAATTCATGCAACTTTACCTAAGTGAAAACTTCGAATAAATGTTTATACATGTTTGCATTTGTATATTTTAACTGTAAATAGTACTGGCATCGTGTGTTATAGACAAAACTAGGAAAAATTACTTTCTACCGTTTTTAAAACTATTATAACGTGTATTTAATATTAAAACTGTCACAGCCATCAAAGTGACGGGTCACTAATTTACCATACAAATTATACCAATTTGCAGAGGAGCATTTCTGAGAACATTCCATGAGTTTCTATACCAAAAATATGAATAAAGATACATTTCAGTTGCATCGTATATTTTCTTCGATCGTCTGTAATTTTTATTTCTTTTGTACAAGTATAATTTAGTCATCGGTAGTTCTGGTGTTAAGATCAATAGATACTAATGTATCAATGTACATTATTTTATTATTTCTGTGAATTTTTTCACAGTCGAGAATTCTGCATTCGACATGTAAGGTATATAAAAATTCAATCCCAGTAAAAATGTAGAAGTATTAGATTATTCGGAAAGTCGTAGCAAAATTCGAAATTATTATTTCATTGAATAATTCTATATGCTTGCTTTTTTATGATCCAATGCCTATTGAGAATTTTACATCTTTTTCAAAATTGAATTCTTGCAAGTAATTTTTCGCAGTCACTAGTGCATTCAATTTCTGGTAATTGATACGATTTTACAAACATTGCAATAAATAATAATAAGTTTTATTGCCTCTTAACCGAAACGAAGTTATTAATTACCGTCGTTTTTCCTCTTAACCATTTTTAGACGCTGTTCCTTAATTATCGCATTTAAATGGACCAACAGTAACAATATATGTTTAAATTGATAATGTTATCATTTTACTTATTAAGATAGTTCTTTTCCAATCCCACCGACTATACAACAGGACGTAATATCAACAAAATCGCTACGAACTTTTCGAACAAGCCAATAACTTCTACCATTTCGAATTTACTTACGATACGCAGAAAGTTTACAGAAACAAAAAAGTAGAGTGGTCAATCACTAGTTTATTAATTTAGTTCTGGAATTTTCTCAAAATTAAGCACCCGAGAAACATGTTATACCTCCGCAAGAAATGCGTCGTAAATCGGACACTTTCGAAAAGGATGTAAATCTTTTGATTGGAATTTTTTTCCACACGATAACATGAAAATTGAAAACTTTTGATTTGTGCCACTTCTGTTGGGGAGATACGATGCGCGTATGAATTTATATGTCACCGGATCTCTTTCTCGCAACCGTTTTACTTTCCGATATTGTAAGCTGCTTAATGGGCGAATCCGGGGTAGAACTTTGAGAGCGACTAGTCGGCATGGATACAGCCTTAAAAGTACTCGAGAGAACGTTGAATAACCTTGTGTCAACTTCCGCGGTGGTCGAAGATTATTCCACTATTCACGTCGAATTATCCAGCAATCGTGCGCCGATTAAACTCTTTTCCAAACTTGTTGAATGCGTAACTTTTCGGTCGACCGTTTATTACCGTAGCGAGATCGATAAACTTAAACGAGAAAAGTTCCACGAGATTGGCGATATCTCCGGAAATTATATGTAGATGAACCAGATGGAATTTCTCTGTTTCCTCTTACCGATCATTTTGATCATGTCGATTCGACTGTAATCTTTTACTGGTCAATTTGTCGTTTATCGTTTCCTTCTAACGTCCTCTCAAATAAGAAATGAATAGACCGGGAAAGTTTGTGTATTTGAGAGAAATTCAAATGTGCAAGAATATCAATAATTTTAAAATTTCAAAATGAATATATTCCAGGAGAAAATGATCAACTATCCTTTGTTCATCCTTTTATATTATTCCATCTTTTTAAGAGTAAAGATGATTAAGAATGATGAAGTGATTGAGATAAATAATGTACTCCGTGTATTACTTGTCCTTAACAACCTTCAATTTTAAAGAGGTAAAATTAAGATTTAAAATCACCTTGCATCACGAGTCGATTCGTGTTTGTCATAGCTGGACTACAAGTAATTTGCGCAATGAGTGTGATCTCGATATTCTAAAGGTTAACGAGTTGAAAACATTCAAGATTTCAATTCGATATGTAAAATAATGCACGACTTTTATGCAGTATATAATTCTTATATTCAAAGGCACAAAACTATGCATGCAACGTAGTAAACTTATCAAATGGTCAATTTATAACGAAAATAAAATATATTTCTTTTAAGTAACCCAGAAACGTAAATTAAGTATTAAAAATAATAAAAAGTGTTATAGTCGTTGCTGATGAGTTAAAAAATATTTTTTATTGTAAGGTAATGGATCACATTTTCATAAAGTTGGCGTTTATACGTTAATTGAGATTTACACGTGTTTATGAAAAGACAAAAATGCGCGAAAATAAATTTCTTAAACAAAAACTGAATGCAATTCGACCAACGTCTGATATGTAGATCTTGTATCTAAGACCTCAAACGGCAATATCTTAATGCATTATCTAGAGTTAGGAATAAAGCAAACACACATAAAATACTAGATTTCAGATTATTGTATAGAAATTGTGTGAAGTAAAATAAGAATAGAAAACATCATTTTGTTTGCTGATTGAATTATTATTAATAATATAGAATAACGGTTCTTAAATTGTAAGTAGCGAGATGATTTTAAATGGGTCACGTCACGCATTAAAACATGAGAGTAATTAGCATGTTGATTAGAAGATTTTTACCTCTTGCAAATTGTCGAGTGCAGTAAACCTTCCTTTTAAAATATGAATTATGGTGTATGCGAGTGGGTCGCGAAAAATCACCGTTTTTAAAAGTGGATCGTGGTCTAAAAAGTTTTGCAATTATTGATATAATGAATGATAAGCTGATTTATGGGGTACCGGTAAAATAATGTGTTAGAAGAGAAAACCTGTGACTTACATACGTCGCGTCGTTTTGTTTCACAACCGCAGATATAAATTCTTTATAGACCAATATTCTAAAGTAAACAATAATTCTCAAAGGTTTTAATAATATTGTAACGATCTTCCAAATTTACTTCATTTTCCTTAAACATTCTAATACTTCCGGACATAGTTATATCGACATGTGTTACGAAGAGTGCGCACATTTTAATTCATTACGAAAATTAACATGTTTCGCTGTACCATGAAAAGAAACATGTTTCATCGTTTCCATCGAAAAGTAGCATATTTCATACTTAGTCACAAATATTAGCACGTTTTCGTACAGTTTGCTACGAACAATAGCATGTACCGAACATCACGGCGAAGAGTAACTGTATTTCATTTATCTCACGAACAATAATACGTTTCAGAATTAAGATATTACGGCATGTACATTATAAAATGCCTACAACAATATAGTTCAATTGAAATTCAAAAAAATCTCTTGTCCCATGAGAACATACTGAATTTTATAAAAATATTATTAATTGAAGAGTTTGATTATCATAATACCACTTATTTTATTAAAAACCTTATTTCAATTGACAGAAAAATTCGTCGTTTCATTCTTGCAATATAATTCGAAGGAACATATTTTAATATGCTGTTTTCCGCGACCAAAGCGAAACATGCTACTTTTCAAGGCTAAAAACAATTCGTGCTACTATTGGCGGCAAACTGTTGAAACATGTTAGTTTTCGATGAAAATTCGTCGCGATGTATGAAAATATTAGATTGTTCGGAAAGTTCGTAGCAAAATTTGAAGATCATTTAAGGGCAATATGTGTAGAATTATCATTTCGTTGAACAATTTTGTACGTAATATTTGTTTTCTGACAATTCTATGACTATCAAGAAGTATCATAATCTCATTTTCGTATAATTCCTATCTTTCTTCGAAATAAATTCTTGCAATACTTCTTCCAACCTTCTGAAGTATTCAAATTCTGGTCATTAATAACATTTTATTGCAGTAATAATAGATACGATACATGATATAAGAATATGAAATAGATTTTTCCAGAAAGCATATATCAATTTTTCCTGGTACTTTATCGAAGCATAAAGTGTACCTTTGTCTAATAAAAAAGCGTTAACTCTTCTTGTAATCAACCATAGGCACTATTCCTTCATTAATTGTTTTCGTTCAACTGGTCCAGCCACGAATAGTATTCGTTCAAAATTAAGAATATTATTATCCAACGAGTCTTCGTAAACAAATAACTCTCTCCCAATTCTATCATTTACACAACAGTACTTAACATCGTGAAAAACGCTGCAAACTTTCCGAATAACCTAATGGCGTTCGTCGCGAAAATCGAAACGTACTAATTTAGTTAGTTACAACGTCTAGCACGCTAATCTTCGTAAGAAAAATGAAACGCGTTACTCTTCGCGAAGCAGGTCGATATGTTCTGTATATTTTAATCAGATCAAAGCACTCACCATGATGAAGATGATGGAGACCAGTCAGGTTGAGCGTGTGTTGCGTGTGCTGAGTGTGCTGTGTATGCTGAGCATGATGCAGGCTGCCTACGTTCACACCAACACCTTGAAGGCTAAGCGCCTGTTGACCCGGAGGAGCTAAACTAGCCAAATTCTTGGCCAACAGTTCGAGCTGCGTCACAGGTACAGGACTGTAGGGTGATCCAGGGGGTGGCGTGGGAGCACCCCAGGTGTAGCCACCCACCCCGACCCCAACGGCCGCGGAAAACACGCTCTCTGAAACTACAGAATCCGACGATTAATCGATCTGCTCCTCCTCCGCCTCCCTAATCGGAACGAGGCGCTTTCGCAGTCACAATGGCCAGTTTGATTCAAGTCAATCACTCGCCTGATACGGTACCGTAGAATTTACACAAATTACAAGCTATTTATATAAGACTGGGGCTACTTTGAAAGGAATTATTGATGATTTTTTATGACGAATATTATGCTGAGATTTTTCGTGGAAAATACTGGAAATTTATAATGACGAACATTTGGAAAGTATTAGGTTGTAACATACGTATATTCATCCCGCTCTTTGGTATTTTTCAAGTAATTTCTTTGGTACACTCAAAATTCAATTTAATCAATTACATATATGCATGATTCTGTCGGCGATCTTATATTTTTCTGTTAGGTAATACATTCTTCTCCTGCAAAATTCTTGGAACTTGTTAGTGAAAAAGTGATCCAAACGAGACGAATGTATGTTACAACGTAATATTTGTAATTTTCGTTGATTATTGCATTAGATCGTTGTGTAAATCCTATTCCTCGGTTTCTCAGTTTGAAGAATGCAACAGTGTGGTTCGTTTCGGAACATACAGTTTGCATACCATCGAGAAATTCTCTCGAAAAGAATTTTTCTTATTATACCAACAGGTATTTAATTATTTTAACGACAAATCTTAAGATAAAGAGATAACAATAACTTTCAGATGGATGAGAAACTGTTATAAATAATGTATTAATTGAAAAGTGGATAGTTGCATGAGTGTATAAGGAGTATTAAAAATTCCAATCTTCTCAGCATTTCTTCTTATAGAATGAATTTTCATAATCATCTAATTTCTCGTTCACTTTTTAGATTAAAGTAGATCAGAATTAAAACGCAAATGACAATGTTGGTGTAAAGTTTGCTGATGTTGGTGTAAAGTTTGCTGATGTTGGCATAAAGTTTACATAACCCAGATCAAAAAAATTAATTTTCCATTCCTTAAGATTTTACTTCATAATCGGCATAAAATTTGAATTACGATTTGAATACAGGCATTATTCTTACTATTGTACTTTCGTTACAATTATTTTATTTACCGTAATTTTCTAAAACTTCTCAACGCAAAAGTTACAGAAACGAGCTTATAAGTAGGGAAAGAGTTAAATTTAGTTGATTATACCATTACGGGTTATATTCCTATATGTTCGTGTACTATACTATTCGTAAGCACAAAATAAACTAATTAAATGTAATAAATTACAGTAACTTATCGTAATTAAATTTTGTATATTGATTTTCCCTATTTATATGCTCTATATTATATATTACTGTAACTCTAGAAAAGTAAATGTAATATATTCAAATCGTTACTATTTCATCGCAATTGTAACAATGATGTGATTATTGTTCTTATTATTATTATCACGTATCTAAATTCAGCACGTAGATATATTTGTACAATTTAGGAGAAAGAATATATGCTTAGAAACAGTCAAGTCGGCCAATAACGTTGAAAAACAACGGCACATTTTCACAGGATCGGGACATTCTAATCTTGTTTTTGTTTTTAGATAAATATTGGAAATAGCTACAACATCAAACATTCTTGTTATTAACTTTTTAATCATATTTCGTTCTTACATCCACTGTGACCACTATATTTTAGATATTTTTTTACAAAATGGTTATAACCGTTCAAGATTCCACCTTTCATATTCTTATTTCTCCGTTTTATTGCTCAATACGTATGTATAATGGACAGCTGTGGAATTTAATGGCGTCATAAAGCAAATACTAAAGCACCATTCCACATACAGATAAACGTTAATTAGTTATAAGCAGAGCTAGCTAAGTGATAAATATAACTGCATCAAACCATAAAATCTGTAATGATACGTGTAGCTTCATACTCTACTTACGCTAATCAACCAAAATTCGTTGTAAACGATATAAATATGCATTTGCGAATCTCTTTCGATCTAGTTATGAAGTGTATCGAAATTCCAGCACCAAACATGGATATTTCAAATAATTGTTTGCAGTAAAAATGATGGTTTTATAGTTTCCTTTCACGAATAAGAAAATCCGTCCTTCGAATTACTCAATATTTATTTTCTATCCGCCTAAAATATTCAATATTTCATTTAGTACGTAACTTTTAAACCTTTGCAGTTCGAGTTACTTTCGCTGATTTATTCCAGCTAATCTATAATCGTTTAACCACTATTGGATGATATCACATAGTTTGCTTCCATTTAAATATTTCAACGCGTTATTTATACAATAAGATATTTATGTTAACCCTTCGTCGTATTATGGGGGCCGCGAAGGCCCACGCGAATTCAAACTAAGCATGCATTAAAGGGTGTTTCTATAATTACTTGAAAATGTATGTGATCTCGTATTATCTTATCAAATTTTTTACGCTGCAAAACAATTTGTTTGCACTTATCAGCTTGGTGGTAGAGTTAAAATGAAATCTGAACAACGGAACTAAAATTAGAAATCCAAAGGAGGGTTAATGCACCTTTATTAAGTGTAATATTACTGTTCAGCTGACTTCGAAATAGGACTAACCAGAAAGAAACGCAATGTCGAGTTAGACTCGACATGGGACTGCAGACGGTTAAAGATTGATTCAGTATTATCTACATTGGTTGTACTAATTATCCAATATGTATATATCATACAAGGTGTACCGTCTAAAACGGGTCATCCACTTCAATTTTCTTTAATACATTCACTGCTATCACGTGGAGCGAAGCGCTGTCCCGTTCAAATCCTTTTACTTTGTCTTCCAGCTAATACTTATTTTCTTAGTCTTACTAATACTACAAGACATCCTTTAAATATATACTATAAGAATCGCAGCAACGTGAATCAATGACAAACCATGTGGTGTAAATGAAAAGTAACGAAACTGTATAAAGTTAGGAATCAGCGTAGCACTCGAAGTGTTGATTATGGCGGTACAAAAGACATTTCATATGTATTTGAAACAACGTTAAACGGTGCTGCGTTGCAAGAAGTATCTTTATACTAAAGCAAATTTTTACAGAGTCAATTTTTCACGTAAATGCAAAAAGATACGAATACAGAAAGTATCTGCTACATAGCTTAACTTTTCAACGACGCGTTTTTTAATCATATTTAATACTTCACTTCTATCACATTAGGTATTTATAGTTGTATAAAAGAACCATTAGATATCTAACAACAAAATGAATATATTTGTGTTTGTTGGCGAGTAAATAGTAATGAAAAGTAATATACTGCGTGACACGTCGGTGGATCATGCGACACTCAACGTGTTAAGGGATTAACCCTTTCAGAGTTAATACGAGAGAGATACGACTAACTTGGTCCACGTGGCAATATTAAATATTAAATTTTAAATTATATTATACGTAATATTACTATTAAAAAATGTTATATATATAAATAGTTGAAATAATGTATTTGTCGTCAAATCATATATAATCAAAATATAGAAAATATTATAATAAATGAAAGAAATATTTGTTATGTCACCTATTTATCATTATGCGTCATTTTATTATACTGTAAAAGGGTTAGTCGCTATTGACGCATATGGTGCGTTAATGTTACTTGCATACTCCTTGCCCTTCTTGTATTTATTAAATAGTCGTTGCTGTGTCGTCACGATTCCGTGCACAACAGAATCAGCAGTCACTTGTTACAAGAAACATGATTAATCAAAACGAAGATATTATATTGGTAAAAAATTATGCAATTTCTAGATGCATATTTCAGTAGTAACGAATGTGTGAAAGGAACTTTTTTTTCTTTTCCAATGAAAAGTATCTAGTCAGCTTCGAATTTACTTTCAATATACTTTAACTCATCTTTATTGCTATACCAATCCTATTTCACCTCTAGTCGGTTGTATTTCCTGATTTCACGAACGACCGATCCAAACCAGGCGCGTTCAGCGTCTCTGTACGCGCGTATGAATATTAAAGTCAGCATGTGACGCGTTGCCCGATGGGCTTATTGAAATTTATCGCATTAGTTCTTCGCCGCTTTCGATAAATATGCAATAAACGACCGGCCAGACGGATAAATGGAAAATCTATGCAAATTCATTTAAATCGGACGCGACACTAGCGTCGAGTGCGCAAGAGAAACAGATAGAAAGGTAGAAGAGGGAGAAGAATGGAACTCAGGGGGTGGCGAAGGGAAGTGCACCGATTTGCTTTTTTACCCCCGTGTCGAGCACTCTTTTTTTGCCTGGGGACGATCGAGAAACACTTTAGGACAAATCGAGTCGAGATTCTGAGATTCAGGGGATGTTTCGTTCAGACTTGATAGAATCATTTGACGATGCGGCTACTGGCTCGTGAAAATGTTTCAACTCACTTCAGAGGAATCTTCAGGTGGCAAAGAAGGATTGCATTGAGTCGCACTGTTTTTCTGTCAGTTTTAGAGCAACGTTTAAATAAATACAATCGGTTTACCATTGACATTTTATGACTGGAATTTTCTTCCATTTATGAGACTGAAAAGTGTAAACGATTCCAAATTCTCAGTTCGGCCGGAAAACTAAGGACTAATGATCATTGGAAATAAGTTATTAGATACCGATGATATCAATAATATGTATAATAATAAATGAATTGCGAACTTTTATGCATTGAAATACGCTTAATACGGAAAAGTGTGTAAAGAATCCAAAGTAGAATACACGTTTTATTATCTAGATCATGAAAAAGTTCCGTTCCTTTAAATATGCATGTAAAAATACGAAGTTACATAAAATTAGCAACGTAACAATAAAATATAATAGTGCAGCGATAAAGAAATAAAATAAGACAAAAAAAAATATACATAGAGATCTTGTATTAAGCTTCCAAGTCACGCAACTTTATAAAGGGTTAAAAACGAATTTCGTATATATATCATTACACTAACCAACTCCGATTCATATCATTTTTCAATTATGTGTTATGATATAATAGTAGGTATTACTCCAGGGAACGTTTGAACCTAATTACTTAGGCTAATGGTGCTTCGAATTATTGCACTCACCTGTTCGTTCTGCGAACAACCCGCAGCATGGAAAAAAAAAGGAAACGTGAGGATTATTAATTAGCAAACTATATTGTACAATTTTCATACAACCAAAGAAAGAAGATTGCTGACAAATTATAACAATTGAAACAAGCTGAATTACTTTTGTTGCAATTAATCGAATTATCAGTGGTATAAATGGCACTTCACAGGCTATGTTAAAAACGAACGCTATAATAAGTTGCCTACATGTGATATCAACAATTAGTACACCGAATTAGTTCAGCAGATTGTTAGACTCATCTAAGATCTCTATTTTTGATTCTTGGATTGTTAGGCCATATGGAATGTAAACCATTAGTGAAAGCAACAGATTAGCAGCGAATAAATTCCAGAAGTACGTCATTTTTCTTTATAATTACAGATATAACGTTTGTGTTTTACAGTTGAAATCCAATAAGAAAACAATATGTTTATATTGGTTTCGATTTACAAAACACGGGCTGTTATTAAATGTGCAGAAAAGTATGGAATGCGTACGATGTGATAAATAAACTGCAGATTTTTATGTATTTTTGGGAAATCGAAATGCGCAGAAAGGCACGGAATGCATATGATATGCAAAAATATACAAAATATTCAAAGTGAAATACAAATTATTATGTTTTGGGGCTGCAGCAACCCTCCATTTACGTTTCGCTTCGTGAATTTTGTTAATAAAAATATGGAGTTGCACGAAGATTCGCGATCTTATGATAAATATACGAAATACTCAAAGTAAAGTACATAGCTACACGTTGCAGTATTTAGAGAGAGACTACTAATCCCTATCGAGGTTTTGCTTTTTTAGCTGCGTTAGTAACATAAATTCTACAGTTTAATGCTGCGTCGTAACCGAAGCAACGACAAGGAACATTTTATTGCCTCTTGTAGCTAAATCTTCCAAAACGTTTACAACTAACAACAATTTACAGAAACATCTCGTCCACAAGCAGCAAAATCTGTTGCTGACAACAGAAACACGAAGAAGAGGAAATAGTTATAACTAGACTAAGAATTGGTCAATCATTTTTCAATTGGTATCACAAAATCCAACCCAAAAATTTGCGATTAATGTACAGTGCAAATGACTATTATGGAGATATTAAGTGTACTAATAAAGAATCCACCTCTTTTGTTTAATGTAGCATTTATTTGTAACAAAATTATGTTTAACTACTGTTATTTACTACAATTTTCGGGCAAGCTATAGATTCCTATTCGAGAGAGAGAGAGAGAGAGAGTTTATCCTTTTGGTAAAATAAGTTCATTAACCCATTTAAAAATAATGGATTACGTATTAAGGCACCTAATATTAACTAGTTGCCCCAATTGTATCGACAAAAGAAGACAACACAATATCTCAACTTCACTTTAAATACTACGGAAAGAACAGCCATGTAAAAGAGTTATAGATTTCCTAAAAGATATAAATATTTACGGTGTAATATAATAACCCTCCCCTTTGCGATATACCAAACGGTCGAAACAATGTGATCACTAATAACCCAGAAGATGAATGTGATCTAAAACTTTGAATAAAGAAAGGATCGTAGAAAGATTCGTCGAGCAATGAATTTTTCAAGGAACATGAAACATCGATAAAATGTTGCTACAGTGAGGACACAGCTTAACCCTTCGACTGCGACGCGATATTTGCATGATTCGATAATAAAATAGTTTATGTGTGCAAAAGAGTTGGTTGTGGATAAATTAATCTAAAGTTTAAGATAACAGAACGTTACATTGCTATTATCTTGAACCTTCAAATGTTGTTATGAAATGATAGCTTAGGAAATCAATCTACGTACGTTGTATTATACAAAATCTGTGTAGTGCATATACCATGTATAACATTTGGAACTAGAGGCTTAACAATTGAGCTGTTCGCAGGCCAAAGTGGATAATTCCACTTCCTGAATGTTTTAAAATATTAGTGCCAAAGTACTTGGCGGAAGCTTAATTTTCTATATCTTAAATAAATTTCCTTAACAGTTTGTCATTGCAAGGATATATCATTCTACGCATTTACATATACGTCGTCAAATAAATGCTACGCGTGTAATAATCCATTCTACAGTGTTTATTTGAATTGACGTTTTAAAACGGAACATCAGGAAAGACTGTACACTTATTTTACCAATTTCTCCGCTTTCTGTTAATCGATTTGGCAAATGAGCGGCTCAATTAGCAACCACCAACAACCCTAAAGATGTCCAAACGTCATTCGTTCATTGAACAAAGTTAGAAATCCATTTACAACGAACAATCTATGCGCGAAAACATGGCGAAAGGGCGCGTGTGTCCGCGTCTCGCGAGGCGGACTAACTCGTTCGCGTGGATTTGCATCGCGGGCGGAGATAATTGAAATCTCGCCGGCGCGGCGCGGCGCGGCGGCTCGAGATTCGATTTTAGACAACGAGGCACGCTGTTAAGGAAGATTTGAGCAACCTTTCTCCGAAATATTTCTAAATGCGATTTTACACGGTTCATCTTTTGCGAACAATGCAATTAATTTAGCAAAATTGAAACACAAACGTTCATATACAACACATGCAAGGTGTTTCACCTAAAGCAGGCAGCCGAATTATTTTCCTTACTTGTAATAACATCAAATATTTTCTATGCGGCTCGAATCATATCAAAGCTTAATTTCATTGTAGGCAATATTTTTACTCTTTCAGCTTGTTCCTCGACATTTTCAACTGTGCATACAATTGCATGATATAGAAAATAATTAGATAGCCTATTTTAGGCGAGTATGATTTCTTTATAGTTTATTATTTATTATTAGCAGATAAGTAGATTTTAACACGATGATATTAGGTATATTCAAGCTAGTATTTTATGATCGTGTTAAATAGAAAGTACGAAAATATGCCAGTATCTTGAATTTGTCGCTTAACAAATTATTAGAAACTCATCGTTTTCTGCTTTCGAAATCATTTGTTCTGCTTCTGAAATTTTCTGCATTTATTGTACGCTTCTATAGTAAGCCACGTTTTTACTAAAAAAAGTGAAGATATATAAATTAGTGGATTGGAACGATATGTATGAAATTATTGTACAGGCAATGCGAGTATTCTAAGAAAGCCAAAATGAAGTACAAAGATATAGAAAGATAAAACATTTGAAAAAGAAATGTTTATAAATAATTTTATTCCATTCTTTTTGAAAGATGAAAACTATTCACATTACTCGGTAACCCTCAATCTTACAACCTCCAATCACAATCACAATTGAAGTTGAATTTTATTGTACTAAACAGTCCGTCTTTGTTCTATCTAGACCAAAATATTCACCAGAATTGCAATATGTAAGGGAAGGAATCAGAAATGGAGTACAAAGTACACCTTCCGATGCTGAAATAATTTTCGAGATGAAACTTCTCCATACTCAAGATGCGCCTTTATCCGTGAACAATTTGGGTAAATCGTCTTAAATGAATGCAACCGTATTCAACAAACGGTAGAAAACTTATAAATTTCTTCAACGTTCAATTCGATTAAGTACATTAATTAGTAATTTACACGTTCACTTAGCTTTCAATTTTGTTGAATCAACCGCGTATTGTTCAACCAAAGTGAACCGTGTAAATTTGCCTTAACAGCCACACCGCGTACCCTCTCGTTTCCTCCTTCACCCACTCTTACAACCACATCGCCGTCCTCCTTTTTCTCATTCCACCGCCTCGAAACTCGTCGTTTTTTCCTGCCCGCGCGGACACACGGTCCTCGCGAACGGCGTTTTGGATTACACCTCGGACAATGAGGTCGTTAAGGGCAAGCGAAGTAGGTAGAAAGTAGAAAGACGAGGCTCACCACCCTCGCCATCCACGCCACCTTTCGACCTCCTCTTCCTCCTCCTCCTCCTCCTTCCATCTCTGTCTTTTTCTACCCTTCTTCTAATATTCCTGCGCGAAATTCTCGTTCTTTCTCGCTCGCATCGTGCAACGAACTGGTCAAGAGGACACAGAGACCGTGCACGTATGAAGGAATTCTATTTGGCCGAGCATTTTTCTTCCCCTCGAGCCTGCCCACCACCGGGGCCCTCATTCACCCGCTTTAATTGCATAATTGCGCCATTGTGCCAGCAAGGAGGGGACCCTGTGAAAGGCCAGTCCCGCCGACGGGGGCAGCTTTCGAGGTGAGAAAAAATGCCGAGGGCCCCCCTCCACGCGACGACTCAACAGAGCTCAGGTAGCGCAGCGAGTCAGGACGATTTTTGGCTCGTTCTGTGTCCGACTTGCTTTCGTCTGCTGATCTAATTAGTAGAATTTTAATTAGGCGATTCGAGACGTATTCTGCTCTTCGTACCAATCGTGACAACATTTCTACCACTAATCCAGCCTTTTCCCGTTTCAGACGAGAACTAATCGCAGTTTAACTAGATTAAAAATCGACCACATTAAGCTAACGAACCGGTAACTAGTAGACAAATCGGTTCAATCTCTGTGCAAAGGTTGCAATATTATAATTGCCAGGTTGCGGGTTTATATGCCTTTATGAAGAATTCAAATATGGGAAATGGTGCGGGATGCACGTAATATGTGAAAATATACGAAATATTCAAAGTACAGTAGAAACTATAATGTGTAGAGGGTGAAACAGCCCCCTATTTAAGTCCCATTTCTTCAAGTTTATTTATAAGGATATAAATTTGTATAAAAATCTGCGATCCAGTGATTTCTGTTAAATGTATGATATATGACTGTCCAGCGAGCAGCTTAATTAAAGCAATAAAAAAAACGTTTAGAAACCTTAGAACAATGCTTAAAGCAAAAATAATAATATAAAAAGAAAATAATGTCCTTATCGAAAGAGCTTAAAATAATTAACGATGTATAGCACAGTGTACAATATAATAGTATATATAGAGTAGAGTAGGTAATAGACGATAAAGATACTGTCATAATATAACTTTTACACAAGAACCAAACATGTGAATACACAATATACTATTATTTGTAAGTAAACATTTATAATAAACATGATCATGGTTAATTGTTTGTTAAAAAACGTTTTTATAATTAAAGACGTGGAAAAGTTAGCAATCTTCAACGATTTAATAACTTTGGTACCTTTAATACAAAATGAACGGTCCTTAATCGAAAATCCTGTGATTCAGAAATATTTTTGCTTAAAAATGTTAAATTATAAAATCTAAAATATATCGAAATTATGTTCTCTATAAAGTATAGTACATAGAGAAATGAATATTTATGTAACTTCGAATTGTCATATGCTTGAATTTAATCTTCGAGAAGTTTTCGACGGGTAAATAAAAATTATATATGAAGTTGTATATTTTTATCATAAAGTGAAATTATTTTGCTACAACAAATATTACTATCGACCTTTACGTTTTCAGCGTAAAATACTTAAACAAATTTCATTTATAATTGGAAAATTAATGAAAGATAAATATGAAACGGTACGATAAATGCAGTACGAAAACAACCGTTAAATAAATCGTACAGAAATGTTAAAATATGAAGAATTAAAATATAAACGTTAAAGCTTTTTCCCTAATAGCCTTCCATGCAAATTTTTTTCTCCTTTTTTTCGAGAAGATGATACAAAAATTATTTCCTTGCATTCGTTAGGCAAGTTTAATAAATTCGCTGCCTGTTTCAGACAATCTAGATATACTTGTCTCTGCCCTTTCGCATACTAATTGCCTCGCCGCAAAAATGGAACCCTTTACAACTTCTTTATGATTCGAAATAAAATAGAAAGACAATATGGATGCAAATAAAATACGAGCAGGTTTTTATTTAAATGTAACCAACTTCATTTACCAAAATTTAATTAATTCTACCGCTGCGCCGTCGCCATTTGTAAGAATGACGATTTTCGGAGCACATTTTTTTAACGCGCATCAAACAGAGTAATTGAGTAATTTGTTCTGCGCATACTTAACGTTTTATTTTCAACTCGCTACGAAATTACCTGTACACGTTCGATCGTGATCAAAGAATAATTATATCACAGAAAAATTGAAGGGCTCGTTGCAAAAACCGGTCAGCTGCACCGCTTGAAATTCTTTAGCATCATAAAATAAGATCTGGAACTAACTGTTTTTGTTTTTTTTGCACCTAACAGCAGTGAAAAGCTGTTTAGTTATTTTCACTGTAACGACATTTAATTATTGGAACTATCCGTTTCTTATGTTAAATAACAATATTATTATTAAATGACAATAATATTTACGAATTCGGTCGTACCTAGCCGAAAATGGAGCTGACCGATTTTTCCATCGAGTTCTTAAATTCATCTACATACATCGTATATCTTATATTTAAAATAATTTGACGAGAAATTTAATAATTCTATCCTTAAAATAACGTGATTTTTATCAATATTTGTAACCCTATATAAATAAAACAATCGCAATACAAACTCATAGTTTTATACTTAAAAATTATAATCATAGTCTGCTATTGTACAAAAAAGTTGTAACACATGAAACTCTAACTTTCCATAATTACCCTTTCAACTTTGTAACTGCTATTGGGTCCCATAATCGTTCTACGATAACAACCACTCTATAGGATAATTCAGGTTTTTACTTTATCTTTTAACAACTTCATATCCCATAATTACTTCATCCTTTGGTTTCACAGACATAAAATATATAATAGTGGAAAGATTTATTGTACCTACCATTTTTAAATTCACTTATTATGCACACTTTTCGTAACAACATGATGGATAGATTAATTAGTTCATTATTAATTTTTAACTAAAATAGTGAATTTCACGTTGTATCGTGAAAAATCTCGCAGAAATATTTCCTAATATTTTCTAGTAATAAGAAAAATTTAACCCTTTCACAGTTTAATGAAATAGCCAAGAATACGAGAAAGGCGATACAAAAGATGTCTCTATTACATACAACGTTCTTTGCATTTTGATTTCCTACCACAAAAAATACGTATTTTCACGTATTCATACATCTTAATAATAATTATGTTATGTATAATACAACTTACGATGTGAAAATAATGCCTGTTTCGACGTCTTTTCTTCTACTGAATTGCGAAAGCGTTGATAATACTAAAATTTTCCTACCAATAAGGGAAATATAAGCGATGACGTATTTAATCCTTCATTACTGTATTACTAATATTTCAACTGTTGCAAAGTTTGAGCTGGTTACTTACTGCTTTAGCACTGGTTCAAATACAGAACATTGAAATATTACACATGATTGGTATTTGATAATCCTCAATCCTGTAGTTTGGTAATAAAACTCAGAGTTGAATCTATGAAATTTATTAAAAACACGTCATGTATTTATCTACTTAACGATTTCAGTCCTACGACCGCATACGTAGCGATCAATTTTCAATACGATACGTAAAGTTTAACTTCCTCTTTCTTTTAGAACAAATAAATAATCGGTACAAGCTATTCACCGAATGCGAATTTAAAAACATTGCGATCAAATAATGAAGATGACGATATTGATATTAGAAATGTAGAGATCTAGAAACGCGACGATCTTGGAAAATTGCTTAGCTTAACCAAAGGGTTAACATCACAAGTCCATTCTCGTCATTATAGACAAGATAAGAAATTAATATTCGAATGATACAATAAATATTTCCAGTACCGTAAAATACCAGGCCAAAACACGGATTTGTGTTTCTACCATAGGCAACGAACGAATGGTACGTCTATCCCTGAATGGCTCGCATAGTCAAATGGTTAACGAGAAATCCAAAAGGGAACAAAAGCGAACATGAACGACCGTGCAAATTCGTATGTTCGCACAATCAAGAGCGTTTCCCTTGTTCGGCCTTAATTTCCTCTCGAAATTTCCCATTATTCGTAAGCAGCTGCAGCAGGTGATGCGCTATGGCCCACGACCGACAAACATTAATGCCGCGCGCGTATTATTTCATTTAGATCCGATCTCGTTGGACAAATTATTGCCACGCACGTGCGTTTCAAGACTCTGGAACTTCCTCGAGCCATCGACGTATCAAGGCTATCACAGAAACACAGCTGGCCTCACTGATCTCAAATTTATTTCCCCCGAAAGCTATCGTTTGTTGGTTCGCGCCGCGATATCAACGCCCACAATCGTTTTATTAAATAATTATCGCGGTTATCATGCGATACCCTATTCCTGATCGTGTCCTTTTGACATCGCCTATTACGTTTACATCGACGAATAATAGAATTAGGCTGCAGTCATACGGTGCGATTTGGAAATCAAGATGGACAGTTGAAAGAGGTAATTTGTGCCTGCAACGCATTCAAAAGAAGTATTGAAAAACGTAAGGGGCTTTTCACATTGTCCGTATTTCACCGTCCGGTTTTCGAAAATAAATGTAACATCGTATAACTAAGAAACAAGGATCGTAATATTCATTTGCAATCGGATATCGAGAACCGGATAATGTGAAAAAGCTTCTAGACTGCAAGAATTTTTTCTCGTTAGAACGTTGAATATAATTATTTGGAAATATATTGATAGAAAGATTGGCAAAATGATATTGCAGACATTTTGTTCAATATTTTTATCTATTGGAATGAATATTTACTTAAATATTTAGCTGTAATTGTATTCTATAAATAATTACACAAATTCGATAATTCGCTGTACTTTGAAAAATCTAGACTACGTTAAATAATATACGGATAGTATTTGTTAATGTTAAAGAAATGTATTAGGTTGAATATATTCCAATGAGTTCATTTGCAATCACGGCAGTTTACATTTCGAAAAATGCTATTTATCCGCTGCCAATATTTATGCATTTATGGAGAATTAAAATTTGCAAATAATTGCGACCTGCATACAATATCCAGAAATATATAAAATATTTAAAGTATACCACACGTTGCTATATTGAAGAAGTGAAATAAATTTCTACTGAAGGCTTATTTCTTCATGTAAATATACGAATTTGCATCAAAATCTCTTGTCTAAATCTAGTTATTTGAAACTGTTACTTGTATTGTCTGAGATGGAAAAATATATAAAATTAGGGATGATTGGGGATGAAATAGGGATTTCAATTTTGTCCAAGTAAAGTATATCTAGAGATGATCGAATACAATAATCGCATTCGACGTTTAATGCCTTTTTAATTGCGTAAAAAAATTATGATGTGTATGGTGATGATGTTATTAATATACGTATCATTAAAAAATAAATTGAAAGGTTTAATAGTGGAGACTTCAATTTGGAAATTGAAATGCGAAATGGAAGTCCAATCAAGATTGGTATTGATGAAACATCAATGTTAATTGAGCAAAATTCAAGATATATAACAAGAGATATTGCCTACGTGTTAAATGTATCGCAAAAAATGAATTTCATTACTTTTAAATGAAATTGCAATGACAAATAAGTACGACGTTTGGGTTCCGCGCGAATTAACGGAAAATTTACTGAGCCCCATTTTAATTTGTGACTGATTCTTAAAACGATAGAAAAATCGACCATGTTTTTAAACAAATAATTACTAGGGATGAAAAACCGACAATTTTTGACATTGGAATAAACCAGCACAATCTTATAAAACCTACCTATAACACTTTCGCTACGACACCTTAGAATTAAAATTGCTCAATGCATAATGAAGACAGTTTTTTACCAATATGCAAACAGTACAATTATTTAAATACCCCGTATAATTAACTAACGAATGAGAATAGAAATGGTATTGTAATACAGAAAAAAATATACGTATAACCTTTAACAAATAATTACTCAATTTTGAGATCGTATATAATACGTCCTTTGCATCGAAGGGGTTAATATTCCTCTAAAGAAACGTGAACAAACTTATTACTCAACTTAATAGTTGAATCATTTTATGGATAATAGGACAGACATATTCTACTCGAATAACATCGTTCTATCAAAAGTTAATCTCAATTTAGTACCTATTATAGACTCAATATTCGACAAACTGTAACAACAAATTCTTAAAAAAAATACGTCAACTATAAAACTATTCATTCGCATATTCAATTGCACTTCTTAATGTATTATTATTGAACGTATCAAATATTTTTGAACTTAAAAAATGCCTATGTAAAACATTATTTGCTACAACTATTGCTTGAAATCTTCGCGTATCATAAATAATAAAATATTATGAATTTTAACAAGTGGCTATAGACATCCATAGTATGTATAATTATCAGGAACAGTCCATGAATGGCAAACCTGAACGATAATCACGAAAACGTTACGAAGCAATTAGAAAACGATTGTAAAATTTTATGGCCAACTATATTGGTTTAATTCTTTGACAGAATAATATATTATTTAGTATAATTTAGTTATATCGATACTAGATAATATACAGGTAATTTAGTTGTTACAGTGAAGCAAAGTGCTCGATAATATAGTTCAGTTATTATACCTAACTTACTTGTTTGTTAATGAAGTTAGTAAAGCAACTGCAGTAACATTGTTTAACAATATAATTAGGGCCAAGCTGATAATTTGAGGAAATATAATGCCACTGCTAAATTCCGGTAGCTAATTTAACGTAATATCAGAAGAAATGATTCCACGAATATGAAATTCTTTCTTTTCCTACTACAATGTACGAACACAGGGTTTCGCAAAAAATGACACAGAAAACAGAGGCTGTTAACCTCTTCTGTCTTCAAACCGAATTGTCTCTATTCTTTGATGTGGTATTTCAAAACGCAACGTGCATCTAAAATTAATAAGTTAACAAGGCTTGTGACATTGCACAAAAGTCTTTATGGAATTTTTTAACTAAAGCAAATTTAAAACAGATAACACTTCATGGAAAAAATAGGACCAGCATGTTAAAAGAGAATATCTTCAATCCGTACAAAAAACTAGATGTATGTTTCTTTTGTGAAAAATACCTTGTACAAGTTTTATTATTATTATTATTATTATTCGATGCAATGTTTATTACTATAAATGTTTTTATAATTATTTCAGATGAAACAATTCTTAAAACTATAAATGTAAGTACATTGTAAATCCGTTGATTTTCTTACGTCCTTCAATAGTTTTAAACGACAATTGGATCATTTATTAAAATTCATTTTGTAAACTAAAGGGTTCGTCCCGTTTACATTGAATAAGTAACTGAATGCTTTATTCCTATTCTTTTCTTATCTTTGATGATCCCCGTTAAAGCATATAATTTAATCGCATTGAACGCACCTGTATGTTCTCAATTCATTACAAAATATTCAATAACAAACGAATCTGCGCATATCAGAGCTCACGGAAGTCATGACTTGTAAATCGTCAGTGAACATTCATGCGAAACCGGAAATCACGGCTTGAAAAGGTCGATGAAAGCGTGTAATGCAAAGGACGTTGGGTTTCGTGGGGGTAATGCCGAGGGCAGAGACAAATAGAAATACTTAAAGTTCTGAAAAGCTGTCCAAAGCAGAACTTGGTGAGAAAATAAATGCGTCTGACGAAGAAAAACGGTCGCACGTTCGACACAAAGTACGCGTAAATATGAGAGGTGCAACGTTCAGTATGTCGAAACGCGGAGAAAATACGACAAATGGTTGAAAAATTTACTTAAATGTCCAAAATTCATATCATTCACATTTAAAAGTTATTATATTGGGTTGATATACATATAAGTTTGCAATGGGTCACTTTTCCGTTTCTTTTTGTCTTCCTTCCGTTTTCTTAATTATTTACCAAAATATAAGAAGAACGTCATTAAAAGAACATTATTAACAATATATCATTTTTGTTAGATGTACAAAATAATTCGGTGCCTTTTTACAAAGTTCAATTGTATATATTTACGGAAAATCAAATAGGTAAAAGTTTGATGTTCAAAATAGTTTCCATTATTCAATTTCCATCGTACGCGATTTATAAGTTCCATTTTAACAAAGAAATATGACGGTTTTTAAGTTAGTAGATTTTAAATATAAAGACAATGAATCAATTTGTACACTTAATATATTTCACCGTGACATTCGGTATCGAAGTGTTATCGGCACAAATTTATACATCAACCCAAGAAAATTCGTATTGAAGGATAAAATTGCCACATCATCATTCAAAACGAAGAAGATTCAAGCTTCTAACAATTTAAATCGATGTTAATTAAAAATATTCTCTATTACACAGAATGCAATAATAACAAATTGTACCTCTCCCAATTGCCTTATAATAAAATATGTTTTTCTCCTATTATAATTTATAAATAGATATTATCAGATGAATAAAATGAAGCCACACAATGAAACACTACTTATTTATATCAAAGAAATTAAAATGATTGATTTTTCTTGTTTTTTAAACTCGTTAAGTTCGTCTTCTAAAGAATCACGGAAAATTCCAAAAAATTACTGTTTATGGTATATTTATAGGATCTCTATAGCACAGAAGAATCATATTTGTCTGCTTTGGTAATTCTGGTGTTAAATAAAAAATAAAACGAGATAAACCATTGACTAAGTACAGGATAGGCCACTCATTTATAGGAACCATCATTTTCAAACTGCAATACCGATTCGTGTAGAAAAGCAGAGGTTTCTTTTACGCCCCTTGCGATTTAGAGTGGTAATTTTAAGAATCATATTCAATCCAATCATCAAAATTGATAAAGCTAATCCTCTATAATGCCATATGACTCAAAAGTTACATGCTTATATACTTAAATTCGTTCAATTTTATCTTATTTGCATATCACTACATTACTCCATTTTGTTTTCTTTATCGTTGTATTGATGCCAGTTGCATATATAATAATAATTATTAATTCCTGGTTTTACGGATCGATATGAAAAGTTTTACTTAATTATCATTTTTTTTTTCATCGTAAAAATAAATAAAATTCAGGTTATAGAGGGATAAATTATAAAGTTAAAATACGTACGAAGATAAACAAACATATATACACATTATTATAAATCTGGCTTTCAGAGATCGTTGAAAACAATTGATTATCCCAATAATCACTTATAATTTCCAATCCTTTTAATCCCTGCTGTCTTATTCTACTTTAAACTAGTAATGTCGCATGTGACATTAAAATGGTAAGGGGAACTTGGTAACCCCCAGATGATTTCATATGAAAATGAATAGCCTATCCTATGTTACGTCGATGATTAAACTTACAAAATATTGCGTGAATGACAAACTGCAAAACGGAGCCGCTCGAGGAGCACAGTAACCGAAAGTTCGTCAAGAGGCACAAACACCATAGAACAACACACCGAAGCGCGAACACGAAATAAACGCAACACGTCTAACGACAACAGAGGCGTAAATCCGACTGATCGCGAACAATGAATAAAATGTCGACGATCTAAGCCGATGGAATCCGTAAATATCCGAATTTTCACGACATTATTTGCAGGCAGCTAGCGAGCTGATGAATCATAGTTGTGTAAGCAAAAGTTTTGAGAAGTGAAGTTAACGGTGTTCTTTAACCCCTAAATTAGCCATGCATTTAGTTTTACGGTTAATGAACACAATAGAAGTTCAAAAATATATTAGCCTTTTTATAGTAATAAAGGTAAAGTACAATTTTATGAAAGATAGTAGTAGGTATGACTTGCACCATTATAATTCTCAGCTCAACAGCTGGCGCATTTACATACATTATCGTAACGAAACGATAACAGAGCAAGTGTTCTGGGAACTCCGTCATAGAATATAGTTCTTGACAAGAGACAAGCTGAGGAAAAAAGGGATGTAGAAAGAAAAACATACAGAAGTTTAAAATTCCACGAATACCACGTGCGACTGAAGTCGTGATTTAATTAGAATGGAAGTCTTATTAGCAAAAGGTTACATTTCTAACAGTTTCTTGTTTTAGTATTAAATTCAATATTTTTATGCACTTAAAGAAAAGATTTCAGTGTGAAATGTACATGATATGCAAAAATGTATACAATTACCAAAATATACGTTATGTTTAATATTTAGAGGGTGAAACAGATTTCTATTTACTTGCGATGAAAATATGAACTTGCGTAAACGTCTGCAATCCATTAAAGTGGTGCACAGCAAATCGATTGTCGTTTGGAATGACGAAATTACAAAAGAAATAGGTATTTTCTTCTGAGAAAATTATTTTATTTAATTAAAATGATATCTAAATCTCTGAATTTTCAAGCTCTTGAATTCTAAAACATTTGAATTTTCAATGTTTCCAACATTGTCGCTATTTAATTCAATCAATATAAATACGATTGAACACAATCTTTTCAATGAGTAACGAAATCATTTCTTTATTCCTTTGAATCTATTTGTTTATGTATACCAATCATAAATGAAGGAACTATATTGGCAATCGGAAGTTTTATATGCATCAACATAATACCATTGCAAAATTTTCTATGCTGTTAGTAACTGAAAATAGTCGATATTAACACTACTTTTCATTATTTATTGGTTGCAATTGTACGTCTCTTATATCTAAATTATTAAAGCACTGCGTTATTGTCTTCCAAAATGGCTTAAATAATTTTGCGGTTTTAAGGTAGAATGAGATGTCATATTTTCAAAAGAATTAAGTTTATGCATTAATTGAGCTTCAGAATACGGTATGTATGAAAAGAATACATAGAAACGAATTTTCTCTGTACAAAAAAAAATGCAATCAGACCGAAAACAAATATTACTACACAAAAAATTTTCGGTCAGGCGCGATAATATGGAGGCAACTAAAAGCACTAATGTTCTTAATGTACGAAATGCATTTGTTCCACAAATAAAAAGACATGAAAAATTAAATTAAATTAATGTGAAATATGTGCGAAAAGAAAATAAAAATGTTCATTCATTAAGGAAAAGAAGACAGCGACGAAAATATTCGGTCGGCGTAAATCTTGGAAAAAGTATTCCATAACACAAATCTACAAATAAATAAACGATATTCTACTGAATATTTGTATTACCTAATATTTTCTAATATTTTCATGAATCGTAGTATTGCGTCGTCTACAAATCCTCTACTAGGTTTTATATTCATACTTCAATGCCTGTACTATAGAAAGCCTGACGTTTTTAGCTAATTTTATATTATCGTGTTTGACCGAAAACTTTTTGCCAGGTGTCATATTTACTACCCAAATGTGTTCGATACTTTAGACGACAATATTTTGAAAGCAAAACCCTGTGTTATTTTGTCTTATAACCACAGAATAATGAACAGTATTGCACACCCAATTATAAAAACAATTTAAAGAACTCTGAAACGAAACTCAAAATGATTCGTTTTTCAATTTTTCTCTGTCATTACATTACCGTCTTACTGTCTTCTTCCACAACAAACGACTCCCTTATTAACAATCGAACGATGCGTCAACACCGCGCAACTATACCCATCGATTATAAAGTCCACAAAAACTTCTTTCTACACCTTCAACTTTCCCCATCGCGCTAAATTTAAATAAAAGTTCTCCAGCACTTCCTTACTGAAATATCCAATCTAAGCTATTTTCATCGTTCTCAATCGAGCCGATATATCGACTACCGCGTATCGAAAGGGTTACTATAAACTAAAAATAAAACTCATAGTATAACAAGTAAGGAGATCAATCGAGAGAGAAACCGATGAAGATAGTAGAGGAAACACTTGACTTGCGACCAAAGGGGGGAAAGACAGAGGCAAAGCTAAACGAGAAAGGGGAGGAGATATAGAGAGAAAGGGGTAAAATAAAGTAGAAATCGTTGTAAACTTACCCTTGTGTGTTGTGGCGTGATAAGCTCGTGCAGGTGTGGGTGGTCCAGGGGTGGCGGGAGTGGCCGCGACGTAACTGCCCCCGCCGCCCCCGGGGAATAACGAGTACAGCCCGTAACGACTCACACCTGTAACACCATTCAGACGGAGAATTTACTTTTTTACACCGTAGATCGTGGTCGTTGGCACGACAGTCCGTGCATCTCGATTGGATGAGTCCAAGAGAATTACTTTTAGCGGTTTAACTATGTCACAGATAACAGACGCTGTCGCTCGTACGACATAGAAATATCGAGTCACCGAATGTTAATTGACACTTCATAGCGACGTGAAAGAGGAATTTATATATTTTTTTTTTTTTTTTTAAGGAAATGAGAGGTTTGCTGATAGACGAATGAAATAAATAATCAATTTTTGTTTGTCAATGAAAAAATTCATTATGGAGATTAGTAGCTTGATACAGTTTTCGTAGTTTGATTATTTAATTCGTTCAATGAAGTATTGGTGTTTTAAGAAAATTTTAATATATTGAAGAAAGATTTAATTATTATTTCTGTTTGTCAGGGAAAGATTTATTATGGAATTAATAGGGTGAGAGAGTTCATATACTTTGATTGTTTAGTTGATTCAATGAAACATTGATATTTTAAGATAATTTTAATAAGTCGAAGAAACGATCACATTAGATTATTAGTAATAGTAACAAAGTAATGTAACAATAAATATTAAAGTAAAATAGTAATTATAAATACCAATAATTATTACTTCATTATAAAATAATACATTTTATTTGCACACATTGTTATACTCAAATCAGGAATCTCGTATGAAGAAAAGATAAGGTAAGAAGTATAGTAACCTTGACTGAAAGTTATACTTTTTATAATTTTTCACAGAATATTGAATAAGTATTTAATCTTTTACACTCCAAAACTTTTCTGGTGGTACAATCTACCAGCAACTTCAACACACTTTTCTGTTTGCTATAAGTTAAATTGTTAGTATTTTGAAAAAGAAAAAAGTCTTTAATTTAATTAATTTTGAAAGAAATGAAAATTTAATTGGCGAGAATAAATAAAAAACTTAAACCCTAATTTTTGAGAAATTTTGGGCTAAAAGTTTTTTTACGCCATTTTATCGTCACAGCATCAGCAACAAGGTGCAAAGGGTTAAATATTTAAAACAGATATGTAGCGATAAATTAAAAATAAAATTTATAAAATGAGTCCATCTTGTATTCCTCTAAGGTTTTTAATTTTTCGAGATAGTATCACACTACGAGTAATTAAATAAATGAATAAAATAAATATACACGTAAAATGAATTTCAAAAGTTTATATTTTTCACCCATAAATATATTTATAAATCAAAAATCCATCATCAGCAACAGATCACCATAACGAATTGCCACCGAAATTCAAAATTTAATGATAAAAACGATAAATATAGAACGATTTAATAGTTAAATTAAATATTCATTGCATTTTGTACAATAAATGTAAAGAAAGAAATGAAAAGCAAAAAAATAATGTTTTGCCGAAACCCGGGATTGAACCGGGGACATTTAGATCTTCAGTCTAACGCTCTCCCAACTGAGCTATTTCGGCTTGTGTTAAGCCATGTCTTACGTATCAGTCATTGCGAGAACTAGCTTGCTTATCAAATTGAAAGAATTAGAAAAAAAAACAACACCTTTTGCCGAAACCCGGGATTGAACCGGGGACATTTAGATCTTCAGTCTAACGCTCTCCCAGCTGAGCTATTTCGGCTGTTGTTGAACTTCGTTTCACACACGCAATTTACTGTTGATTTGCTTGTGGAATTAAAACACGAAAAAAAAACGAGTTTGCCGAAACCCGGGATTGAACCGGGGACATTTAGATCTTCAGTCTAACGCTCTCCCAGCTGAGCTATTTCGGCAGATGCGAACCACTGCAATGCGGCTGAAATCATACGTACTCACAGCAATCCGACAAAGCATCCCAATCTACGCGCAACGCAAAATGAATTCCAATGATTTATTTGTAAAGAAACATAAGTCGAGTAGAATAAAATTCGTACGTGAAGATTGCTTTTTTGAAAATTTATGTTGTAGAGTCTGCCTAGCAAGAACGTAACCAAGATATTTTCGTCAAAATTAATTTGTTGCGTAAAAACCAATATATGAATTGAAAAATTGAAAATATGTATACATTTATAACGAGTTTAAAGTTGATGAGATCGTAATAAGTCAGTCACCATTGTTGGGTATAGCTTAATATAATCACCAATTTTTAATTAATTAAACATAATTTTAAAAATAACGTTTACTTGGGCAATTATTTTTTATGTTTACATTCACGAAAATAAGAATTATATAATATAATAACACGTGTGTGCAATTTGTAATAAGTTATATCTACAGATTAAAAAAACTACGATGCATCGAATATTTCGTATTAACACCGCCTTTGAAATTATGATTTGTGTATTTCCTGTAATAGGATTTTCGTAATTTCCCTATAAAACTGTCGTTCGCAATTTATTACATTAATATTTCAAATATCCTGAATTTGTAAACGTATATTCGGCAAATGGCTACTTTTACGATTGGAAAATTTTCGTCATTTATAAGGATAATCTCTAATAGTGCGTATTACTTTGTAACGTTATGAAACATTATGTAACAAATAAAAAATCATTGTTATTAATTATTTGAAATTATAGTTCAAAATTTTTAGTAACTTATTAATAATGTATCTCACCCTTCTTATGCCAACACCTTAAATATGTGATTCGACAAATTACGAAACTTCACAACCGAATGTAACATTTTTTATATTTTCTTGCTCTGAAATTATTCTATAGGTATCATTTTGTACTTTAGTCTTAAACTTAATTACAAATTTATCCTCTATTGGGCTTTATTATTAAATGAAGATTTGCATATGCGTAATTTTATCATAAGTTAGATGTTATAATATCTAATATCCAATTTTTGTAATTATCGAATAGGTATTTCAGGTACGATTATGGTTTGTTAAGAGTGTTTCCGTTCTTGATAAGATAAATATTAATGAATGTACTTAATGATAGAAATAGCAAGAAACCTAACACCTTTTAGAGAAGAAATAATCGTTTATCGATTCTTATTTGTCAATTAATACGTCAAACCATTCAATGTAAGAGTTATATTTATAAGACTGATATTTATATCACACTAGACAAAAACAAGATAATGAACACTAGATCTAATAATCGCTTCAAAACTAATCAGATTTACTACAATAGGGTACAATTATCTTATAGATAAGACTTTTTCCTATCAAATAAAAACCTATAAGTATGTATGTATGTCATCTGCACCTATACGGAAGTATGACTGGATTTTACCAAACAAATTTAACGAAAGTTTGATTATATGTTTCTTAAAATATTATTTTTACTTTTGATCTTTTTGTATTTTCCTTCTTTAGTATTATATAGAATGGATAATTTTTTTCAAATTTAATTTAACATACTCAATTCATCCAAGCAAATTAAAAATAAAAATAATGATGAATTGGTAATTTATTGGTAGTGTAAATAATACAAACGTTTTATTAATTTCGTAAAATAACTGTAATTTCCTTGCTGGTGAAAAGGAACGTATGATTTGAACGTTTACTCTTATTTTATAACATAATCTCTTATTTTTACATTGTAAAATGAATTATAAACGTCTGATAATAACACTTTTTCTACTGGCTCAAACATTAGTTTTAATATGTTAAAATTAATGCTTAATACATTTTTTTAATCAGAAGGACTTCAGTTTTATCTAGCTGTCTTGTTTTCAATGAAATAGAAAAAGTACTTCAATGTCATCCTTTGGTTCGCATTTTATTTAAATAGTATTGAAATATTTGCATTTAACCGATTTGCTATTTGGACCACTTATCTCGTATATAAGAATATACTTTACATATAAAAAAATACTTCTTTTATAGCGTCCTCATGCTACTCCAAAGATTCGAATTCTTTTTCTACTAAATTCATTCGCAAAAATTCCAAACTGATCGAACTGAAGTACTATACAGATAAGTCTCAATGAATAGAAGTTCAAATAGTGCGATATTCGATTTTAGTGCGACTAATAGAGTGATACCAGGTAGCAGTTAATTATAACAAAAATTCAGTTAATGCTATGTTCGCGAGGCTTCATTTCTTTGAGCCAACTTGTGTCAACCAGTATTGTCTTTCTCTCGCCGTAACTACCTTTAAACCTTTGTTTCGTTATGAGACAATTTGATTAGGATATATTTCCTTACATCGTAGGAGCAATTTATGTTTCTTTCTTTGTAGTTTTTAAAATTTTCGTTACATAATCGTGAATTATTGTCTAATACAAATCTGTAACACATATTATTTCTCCTTTCTATGTAACAATTAACACTAGAACTACCAAGATAGTCTAAATGACGCATCTGCAATTTTTTATAAAAATTAACATACATAAACCTACAATAGTGAATTTTCGAAGCTTTTCTATAAATAATGTAAACGGAAATTGATTATCATCGCATTATGAATTTTTGCAAATATTCTATTATTTGAATCACCTTGGTGCAAATAACTATACTTCAACTATCAGTAATTCTAGTGTTAAAGTCATTTCAAATTCATTGTATATTTAATAGGAATAAGTTTCAATCGGAGTCTAACAGTGTCAGCGTCTAAATATTTGGTGTCAGTACCTTGGTTGTGAGCCGGCGCAGGAGTGGCAGCCAGGGGTGGAATGCCCTGAGACTGTTGATTCGGAACCTGATTGGACTGCGCAGGTGCTAAGGGCCATAGGGTTGCTGCCGCGGCAGGGCCGGACGTCTGTTGGGCCCTGGCACCCGTATCGCCCACGGGACGATCCCCAGTCCCACTTTGGGCCACGGGAGGGACCAACATCGAACCTCCCCCTCCCGAGGCTGAAAAACCAACGAAAATTATCAATTAAAATGTTTTCACAATAAGCCTAACGTAGTATTTAAGGAGTCACCTAGGACCGCGTTTCTCAATCTATGGGGCACGATCCAATATCGGGCCGTATTACGTTCATAACCCTTTGACGAAAGCGCGATGTTAGAGTGACTGTCACTGTTACGACGAATTGGTTCAATTAGAAATGCACGCATAGTTTATATCTACAAAACTGTTAAGGTGAAGTCTAAAATAATAAGACGTTACATTAGTATTAAAATAAACATTCAAATGTTGTTGTATAATGGTAAAATGGGAAATGAATTTATGTTGTATTATGTAAAATCTATTGCAGGTATATGTACGTCTTTCACAGTTAAAGGGTTAATGGGACGTAAAATGATAATTGCTTGAAGCTGCCATTGAATATTAGCTTTCTATTATTTTGTCCATAACTTATATAAGAATGTTTAATCAACAAAATTCAAACTGTTTTATTAATTTTCATGCTTTTGAAACAGGTTGTCTTATTTAAAATCATTAGCTTTACATTTCTCCATATTTAAATGTGAAATTGGAGTATTAGTTACAAATCGAAATTCGTCTGTACCGCTCTCAATAGAAATGTACTGAACATTATTCTTTACCTGTAGAAATTACTATTAAGTATATAGAATTTTCTATATTTATATAACACGACTCCAGTCGATTAAGTTTTCGAAATGTTTACATTACAAACATTTGGTCTGCGTTATCATTGCAAACAAATATGTTGGGTCACGTGAGAAAAGGTTGAGAAACGCTGACCTAGGATACACCTAGGAAGATAAAAAAACGGGCATCGTAGAGTGATGGAAATGATTGCATCACTCGAATATTAAACATGTTACTGCTTATGCTTCTCTACTATTATTAATTATAAGGAACATATTATTGTATGATTTATGGTGACATAACTTGTAGCTCATTATTTTTCTTCGAAGTAGGTTTGCACACGAATCATTTTATCGATCAAGTTGCTATAAAAATTGTGCGTATTACGTAATTTTGAGAACGATGCAATTAATATTGCCAGTTCCTGTATTTAAATAGCATTTTCGCTGGTAAAACGGTATTATATTGATTGATCGTCATTGCGGCTTACAAGCATACAATTTTAATGGTAAATTATGTAAATTTAATTAGCGAATTTTTAAAAATAACAGGAACACAGAGGTTTCGATGATTCCGGCTTTTTAATGCAGAGGGATTAAAATATTATCGTTAATACTAGGCGAACAGACAGTATTTCATACACATTTTATGAAGAATACTAGAAGGGAAAGGTTTGAGTTGAAATGAGAGAAATCTGAAACTTAAGAGAAACAAAAATATGAAACATTATTAACGGAACATGTAGGAAAATCTTCCTGAAATGCTCCCCTCAATTTTTTTTCTCCCGTTTTCTAAGCAACATTAGAAGTCATATTTTAATGATTAAAAACGTAATACAGAAAACGTATAATACGCTATTCGTTGAATTTCAACTAGCAAAATTGTTTACCAGTCTAGAAAACCTCTGTCAACTAATCCACTTTTGTTTCTAAAATTACAGAAATTACACAGCAAATTCCAATAAACGAAAAAAAGTGAACGCGAAATTAATACCACACCTTACTGATAATTTAGTCGTAATAATAACATAGGGATGCGATGTTTTGCGTCGCTAGCCAGTTTCCTAAATAGCCGCGAATCGAAAGGTAAAAGGAAGAGCAGATGCTAGTTTCTGACGAACGGAATCAACTTTTCATCGTTAATCTCCTTGCACACTTATGCCCGTAGAACGTGGTGTTAAAGGAGCGATGCAAATGTTGAATGAAAGAGAGGGGAAAAATCTGGCGGTCACGTTTGGTCAAGCAAAATCGACATGGAAAGAAAAACGGATGGTGCGTCGGAAAAAATGCAAAATGAACATGTAAAATAAAATGCGAATATTTCTCTTGCCCATAGAAAAGACAAGGGAAAAGAATTAAAACAATAGATTAACATGAAATTTGAAGGAAAAGTGAATACGTTAATGCAGAAATAATTGCTGTAATAGAGAAATAAAAGCTGAACAAGAAATAGAAAAAGAAGATTTGACGTATTCAGGATAAAAGTAGAAAATATAAAATAAATTATTCAGATTAAATATAAGATATTTTTAGAATATTTTAGCAAGATGATTTGAGCCTCAACATATAAATATAACCTGCTGAAATATTCCTATCAATTATGTCAAAATAGAGATATAATATTATGGTTATTTAGATTGCGGATGTTTATGGAAATTCTTACGTATAAATAACGTTTACGGTCAGCCACAAAAAAGTACATACACATTTCAAACTTAAAATATTTATATGTTTTATGGCATATTTTAGAATAATAAAAATGATGCAAAAATTCATAAAATATAATACTGCAAATAAGGAAGATTTCTAGAAGATGTTTCATAAAATGAGCATCACTGATTATATGAATAAAATTTCTTCCGCAAAATACATAATAAGCAGTTGTATTTATGATACATAAATTACAGGTCCTAATAAATGCATCACAGAATCTAACGAACCATAAATACAGTTACATTAATAAGCTTTGTGTACTTTAATATACGTACGTAAAGCTTTGTGAAATCGTATTTTAGGTTTACGTATATTTTATTATAAATAAATAAGAAAAACATCACTATTTTTGACAAGCTGTCTACTTTTAATTAATAAATAAATCTCTATCGTTACAGTGATCGAAACTCCCATATTTCTATACATATTTGAAATTCAAAGGTGTATGTAGACTTCTTTTATGACTGACCGTATATTCATCGAAAAACATTGAACGTCCAATTTATGAATTACTTACTAAAAAAGATTACTATCTTTACTTATTACGAAACCTAGTCTCAGGGTAGTGAAGCCCTTTAAAAATGGCAAAGTTGCAGAGGCGTAGACGTATCATCTCGCGAGCAACAAGAAGAGAGAGAGAGACGATAGATAGACGGAGACGGGGATAGAATATAGAACGATTTCAATGAGGCGAACGAAGCGAAAGCGTTCCATTTCCTACCAGGGGGTGAGTCACCGAAGGGGTGGTCATGGAGGGTTGAGAAGTGCTGTAAACGGAGGAGGGGTAGCAACAGGTCGGTAAGCATAATGTAGTCTCTTAGATATACACACACACACATATACCTACGTCGTCTTGTTGGGTTTCACATACACAGATTTTTGGCTCGAATGTTACACGCGTCTTTTACTTGCATGCAAGGATATAGGGTTTAAGGAAACGACTTCTCCGTTTTTCTGCCGAAACTCGTTAATGATCGGACGTTAATGACGAAAGAACTTATACGGAAGATCTGAAAGATATATGTTATGTATACTTTGTCGAAAAATCGTCATTTCTCGACTTGCAAAGATGGTGGATAATTTGCGGTTACGCAGTCATCAGGGCGATCGTAAATCCCGGAAAAAGTCCAATTATATGCGTCAGGTGCATTGACGTGATATCTCCTGGTCTTCTGGGTAATTGGGAAGCTGTAATACGTTTTAAAAAAATCTACTGCAGCTTTTATGGACCATTGACGTAAACGAAATACAGCAATTTTCATATGTGCCAACACACGTAAGTCTATCAGAGTATATTAACACCGTTCAAAGTATATGTAACGTCGAGACTATTCATGTTGTTTATTCTCGATAGCTGTAAAACATTTACTCGATACTTGCCTTTTTAAATAGATTCGTAGATTCTTCAAGAAAAGGATTCATGGTTATATTTTCAATCTATTCTTGAGTATGCTTAGCAATTTTGTTTCATTCCTTAGAAGTATGCAGATTTTTTTAAAACGAAGAGTAACTTTACGCATTGCTTCCACGAAAAACATCAACACTACAAAGCGAGAAAAGAAAGTGATCAAACGAATCCAAAAGTAAGTTTTCTTGGAGCACACTTTGCCTGTTTCGTTCAGTATTGCTGAAATTATTCAAAATTACAAGACAAATCACGATATTTGCGGGGCAGGATAATGAGCCCGGTGCGACGACCTGAAATTCAGCCGAATTTCCAGCTGGAGAGGATGGTGAATGTCGCGTGTTGAGCAAAGCTGCACGCGTGAACGCAATCGTTCTAACTACGCCACGTATACAATTCACGTGGAAATATGTACGCCTTAGCGGTCCTCGTTAAGTTCACGCGATAATAACCGTCAATAAGCTGTCAATTTTATTGGTCGGCGTATGTTTGTCGATGTGCATGCAAGAAGGTGATTAACGGCGCTACCGATCGTACCAGTGAATTATAATCATCGAGTAATCGGCCATTACCAAGTGAACGCCTGTAACTGGTGATTGCGAAGAAAATACGATTTCTAAATTCAAAATATGACTTTTGATTCACAGTGATAGGGTAAACGTTGGTAATATGAACAACCTGATTTTAAAACTTTGCCTTACAATGCACAACAGAATTTAGTACGCTACGAACTTTTCGAACAACCCAACAAATATATACAGTCCAGTGACAAGTACACCGCGGAATTTTATGCAAATGAATATGTTTTATAAACATAATTAAAGAAATGCTAAATGTTATAACGTGTACTTTAGATTAGGTATTTTGTACATTTTTGCATATTAAATGCATTCTGTATTTCTTTGCAAACGTAAATTTCCAATAAATGCATAAATATACGCAGTCTAGTGATAAGTAATCGATTGCAGTATTTGTGGTAGAAATACTGGGTTGGATAAACTTGTTAGGAACAGGTGAGCATTGACACTGGGAATTGTGACTGATGGTATAGTGTTTGGAAATCATGATATTGGGGAATTGATAGATTGGTATATACCAAAGCAATTTTTCTCAGTTTTTAATAGCTTTTTGTTTAGCCAAGTTGCCTCAACAATTTTAATTACGCATACCCTTTTATTTCTCAAGATTCTTACTTTGGTAATTGGCAATTAAATTCGCATCATTCGTTTATTGTACTTTACAATCTCTTGAATGTCGAGGAATCAAAGAAATTGCTAGAAATGCGGCAAAAGATTAATGGTATGACTCGTTTTAATTGAAAATTGTTATTCGTTCAATTTTTATACATAATTTTGTTTAAGAAAATGTGAAAGTCAACAACTTTTTTAAAGTTGAGCATAATCTGGAATATTATAATTGCGCCTTATAATTTAGAAAGAATGTTTAAATTTGGAAACTATCTGTCCTTGACGTTTACGAAATGAAACTTTTGTAGCTTTATGAAACGCTTCTAAATTCCAGCATAAAATTTCTAATCAAATTTCAAAAATTTATATTATGTTTAAAATTATCAACTTTCAAAGAATTAAAAGTCAATTTTGGAAAACGTAATCCTATAAACTTTTTCTCATGTATGTTTGATTTTAAGGATATTATTACTTGCTTGTATATAAAGAAAACATAATTTTTTCCTCATTATGCAATTCATGAAATTAACTGAAATATGCGCATAATGATTGATAAGTCTCTGTTTAATATGTATCGAATAAACGTGCAAATATACTTTATTACTCTGTTACATTGCTCATTTCCACTTGTGGGTCTCTAGGGAACAATTTTCGCAATTACACTACGTATACTTTTCCTCCTCTGTTTAAAGAACAATGAAAACCTTTAAACTTTCATGATAATTTATGTTCCTACTTTAAACATTACAAGAAACGAACGCAAGGAATCGTTAATATTAGAAAAGAAACTTCAGATTATCAATACTCACAAAGGATTGGCGAAAAAGCAAGAAAAGTAGAAATACAGTTGCAAAAGTTAAACTTCTTCTATAGTTGAACTTTCAAGAAACTTCGAAATTTCTGACATCTTAGAAAGCACAAAAACATTCTTCACTTTACTTGGTTTGATGAAGTCATCTGAGATTTGATAAAAAATGAAGTATTCCAAAGAAACCTCGATATTTTACAATTATTAATTCACAATATGCAATCTTTTCGATTAATTCCTTTAATATATACTAAATAAAATAGTTTATTAAGAAACAATTTTTTTATTACGCTATTAATACTGTTTGAGCCAAATACATTTTAATACCTTTTAAAAGATAGCAAAACAATTGCAGTAATAGCGAATATACTTAAACACGCTGGTGACATAACAAAATATATTTGTTGATAGCTGTTCTATAATTTTTGGTCAGTCTGTACGTAGATATGTTGCTACGTTTATTCAACTCATTGTTCGCCCTTCGTAGGATAAAATAGAAACAATATTAAGAATTCAAAAATAAATGCGTCCTGCCGGAGATAATGTAAATTATATCACTGCTTTTGGATTTTATACAATACATTTGGTAAATATCTCGGACACGCTCTTGTTGGACAGACTATTAACGTTGAACAATCAAAATGTAATAACAGGTAAACAAGTACGAAAAGCGCTTGTACTCGTTTTATTGAAATAAATTCCAAAATATGATCTTAAAATTGCCTCTCTAACCCAAAATACCATCTTAACAATACACCAAACAATTCCTAAATTTAAATTCTTTCGTACAGCTCCATCTCCTCATACCAAATCATACATATAATTATTAGACGTACACGTGGTTCGAGCATCCAACCCTCGATTTAAATCCCTCGAAAAAATGCAACCCCACACATATTCTCTACGCTCGAACGAATCTACTATTTTTTCTCAATCGATACTACGCGTTCGGTATTCACGTAGGTTGTTCAAAAATTCATGAACGACTCTTCGTTCGATAAATCAAGATCCACGAGAATCTCGATCCTCGATTCTGTAATTTGCTTTGCCCACAAACAAGAATACGAGGGTAAGAAAAGTCGAAGGCGTCAGATTTTTACGAGCACCTGTTCACCATTTTCCAGCCGTAAAAGGGACCAGCTCCACGTCGTCAGGTAGTCACAATTCGTGGCTCGGCCCTTCTCGTACCCTACCGACCTGAAAACCTGTTCTCCTATTCCTCCCCCGTCCCACAACCCTTCGTCCCTCTTCTACGCTCTCGCAGCCAGCCAGAAGCGAGGGAAATTAAAAATTAGGTCGCTGTCGGGACCAGCGAGTCTTTTTATCTTTGTCGATTTTACTTTTTTGATATTTTTCATTTCAATTTTGCAGATTGCAAGTGGAAAGTAAAAAACGTAATATACTGAGTTACTGCGAAATGATAGCTTGCTAAATTGCTGTTTTTGTATCCAGTAGTTGTGGGATCAAGTTTGAGTTAAAATTAAAAAAATATATATATATATATATATATATATATATATATATATATATGGTTTAATAATTATACAAGGTCGAGAAGTTCCGGAGTTATTGTAGAATTACATAGTGTTCCGTTTAGAAAACTGGGGAAGAATTGTTTAACTTGAAAGGAAAATACGGTAGGAACAAAAAATACTAACACAGCACTGTATCGATTTTGATAATTACGTACTGTTTAATTAGGGGTCCAACAATAGTGTGTATTGTTAGAAACCATCAGATTACCAAAATTGCCACTGCTCGAATAACGTTATGATTTATTAAACATACTCTTAATATTTTTCCGCATTAAACGTTTGATAGAAATATTACTATGAAATATACAGAAGTGATATTAAACAAATTAAACAATGTGCCTGTATTAATGAATATGAAAGAATTCTTTTTATTCTACTACCAGTAAGACATTAAAAGTTGAACCTGTTTTGATGCAAGATACATTCGATATTTTATCACAGCTATTCCACGCTTAATAATCTACCATCAAAGTCAGCTATATTTTCATATTTTTGTAACTAATGACGCATCTATAATGAACTCTACTAATGAACTCTACTAATGAACTCTAAGTTCAGTTCAACAAAGTACCTTGAAAGGAAAGAAGAGTTTTACCTAATCCAGTAACAAAATCCTTTACTATCTTTCAACCAATACAATTTACGTTCTTCAAACCATCCATAAACCTGTAAAAAAATACAAGAAAACCCTTACCCATCTAAACAGCGAATTCCCGGCGTCGTATTTAATCAAACAGGTGAAACAGTCTTTACCATTGTATTCATACGGTCTCCCAGCAAACGTGTCCATGTATGTATGTATGTATCCCTGCAGCGAACAAGCGGGACCGTCCCAACAGTCCACCGAACAAGCTTCAAACCCCGAAGTTTCGAAAAGCGTTTAAATCACGTCACAGAAAAGCAAGGTTCCACTTTTTTTTTTTATAATACAACCACTTTCTCGACTCGCTAGCGATTCAAAGAGTAACCACGATCAAACAATCCACTCCCGCTGACCTATATCCGCGTTTATCCACCCTATAGAAATCCTCCTTCCTCCGCCCCACCCCGTTTCCCCATGGAACATACAGTTTCATAGTTTCGAGCGCGGATTTCAAACAATTCCAATGGATTCAAGTCGATAGAAATCGAGCGTTCGGGAAACGGAAACGGTAGTAGCTCGGAGGATACTTTTACTGCGTAAAAACGCTAACTCGACCACTTCTTTTTCCTTATTCGGAATACCGTGTTCCCTTTTGCTCAATTTGCCCGATCGACTCGCTTGCGCAATCCTGTGCAACCCTATTCTCAAGCACGTGCCAGGTTCCGCGTGTGCCTGTACCACACACACCCATGGAAATACGGGTGTGTGTGTGCACATGCAGATCGATTTTTGGTAGAGTCGCAGCGGTTCCAGTTAAGTTTCAGGGAACGAGACTAGCTGCTCCGAAGCACGCTACTTTTCGCTCAGGATTTCCTGAGAGTTTAATCTAGTCGCCTTGGTGACCTATGTACAGCGGTAAAGCAATTTTTGATAAGAGGATGAAGGTATTCTTTAATCCCCTACAACGCCATGAGAATTAAAGGTTTCACCCCACGTAGAGTAAACGTTGGCAATATCGAACACCTGGTTTTAAAAGCTTGCCAAAAATAGAGAAACTTGTCTTTCTTTTTAATAAAACTAACGCGACTGGATGAAGAAACTAATACATAATCATATTTAAATTGTTAATTGTGAAACAATTCAAGCAATTCGATATTATAGTTAAAAGAATAACAGAAGTGAAATTCCGTAGCTCGAAAAAGTTTTATCCAATATGGAATACCTACGATGTTTATAAAGGAAACTAAAAGAACTTTATGCTTATTATTAAGAATGGATATTTGTTTAAACAGAAGTTGCAAATAAACAAATATCTTTTAGGTACTTTATATGTTTTCGATGCAGCTTACCTGCACTACATTATTTAACTATTTGAGTCGCGTTTCAGAAATTTGTGCACACCGTAAAAGAAGAAAAAACGTTCCTTTTTCAATAACGGATACTTTACTGATGCTTACCTACATTTCTCATGATTTTTAACAATATTCCTACGTTTTCCCTACATTTTTGGGGGAAAACTGATTACACCGTGTTATTACACGCCAGAAATTCTTTAAGACACCACTTGAATTTTACTTCTTTTCCCTTGAGCTGAAATCGATCATTTCTTAACATCCTCCTTTACCTTCACTCAGTCAAGCTACACTTCCTAATCTGAAGTTTCCCAAAAACGTATTTCACATACATTATTAAAAGTTTATTTTTCCCAATTTTCCTAAACAAATACCGCAGTAACATAAATTAAAAAAAAAATACGAGTACCACGACCTCTATCGTAACGAGCAACATGAATCATGCTACCGGACCGTTCCTCGAAGTCCTTTCGCGATGGCGTCGAAAAAAAAGCGCGACGGAAGTGTCCTCCGTGCGAAAGTCACGATATATACACGCGTGTGCGTGAACATACACATCGATAAAGCGCACGTGCACGTTTCGACGTAACAATTTATGTAGACGCGAACGTGAATGGCGTAGTAAATCCAAGTACACAAGGGTGCGGTCTGAACGAGGCCGTGCTGGAAGCAGCGAGATTCGGCCGCCTGCAGCCGATGTGATTTGCAGCCGAATTTTTCTTTCTTTTTCCCGTTTTTTTTCTTTTTTTTTTTTTCGTTTCACGACTGGTTGTTGCTCACACAGATACGCTCGAAACGATTTCTCGTCGATTAACCCGAAATTGTATCGCCAAAACCGCAAAAACGGTAATTAATCCTTCGACACATTGCACTGATACCCAAAGTCTTGCACCATCATTAATGCATATATGTATGTAAGCTTTTTTCAAGTATACAGAGTGTTTTGCGAAATCGTGGTATAACTGATAGGAAAGTGATTCTTCATGCGAATTTTTTTCAAGAGTATACATACTCAATTACCATTTTATCTGTTTCGGAAGAAATCAATAATTTTGTAGTACTTTGTAAAAATAATAGAGCAGTGCTCTTTTATTTCGCCTATTTTGTACTTCGTTAACACTAGATTTACGGATATCAATCGTACAGGGTGAAGTTGCCTAATATGGGACCCACTTTGTTAAGAAATCGTAACATCTGATTAAGGACATTTCTCTTAAAATTAGGTGCACGTGCTGACATTAAAATAGGTACTCTTTTAAAATCTACTAGAAAATGCGTTATAAAAATGTGGTTTTTTTGTAATAAAATAGAACGTAAAATTATGTAAATACACAGATTTAAAAAACCTGGGTTCCTAATATGGGATCCAGTTTGTTTGTTCCCAAAACTTATATTTTCTTTCGTCTTTTTCCACACATTAGGCATGTGAAATCTATTTCTTCAGTACCGCAATCTTTGTGGACCCGTCGAAAACACTTTATACGCTTAACCTATTGTTCACCATATACATCTGACCGTGAAGACCAAGAACCTGTGCAAAATATTCTGCGCTATAATTTTCTTCGTAATCACTTTCATCATTTAAAACACGGTTTTAACAGCTAATAGCATACTTGTTTTCGCTGTTTCTGTTTCTTACCGGAATTCACTTAAAACAATATTGGCTACCTAACATAAGTTCGGTCTCATTATAGGAACTTCTAGGAGTTCTATATTCGGAAACAATAACATGTTAATTATAAAGTAAGTTTGAGCTTAGCCTTTCATTATTTAATGATGCGTGACTTAGTAAATTTTAAACCCCGTTAAACGCACTATACGACAGTATTTATGAAAATGATTATGCACTTACCATTTTCGAGATATTTGTAATTTAACCGAACCACATCAAAAACTTTTTGTAATGTATTTTACGAATATGCTTGCCCAACACGCTGAAATGATTTGAACGCCAACACATGGGCAAAAAGAGAATTTATACTTAAACAAAATTTCGATTTCTTCAATTTTGTATTATAAATTTGCACGAATTTTGTGTGAAACCTAATACGTGCAATTTTTTCCATCCTAAGTTAACTTGGGCCTATTTTGTTACTTCAACTGATACGAAAGCAGACATATTTGCCTGGTTAGACGTTTCATTGTTAGTTTAGTAACAATAATCGAATTTCAGGCGGCTTTTTCCACTACATCAGCTTTTGGCTTTTTTTTTGTAAGAAACATTGTACTTCCAATTTAATTCTTCTCTCATTCAACTCTATCATTCTTTGCACGAACAACACAAGTTCACTAAAACGAGGGGTTTCAGAATTTTCAGACGTTTACTTGAACTAACATCTCTTTTGTAACTCCAATGGTGATATAATATTAATCGCATTAAACAGTTACTAAATCGAAAAATAAAATAATCACCTACTCACTTTTCTGAAAAAATGTTGAGAAACAGGTTGGCCCTTAAGTAGTTTAGAAGGAACCTAATTGGTACTACTAGTGGAATTCATCCAATCATGTCCCCTAATTACTGTCAATTGTTGTTTCACGCAACTGAGTCCTAATGACCTTATTCGGAAACGAAACGTTCTACGAAAAAATGTCATTCCATATTTGTGGTTTACATTTGCATACAAAAATTGGCCCCATTTCAGTTACATCACAATTTCCGAAGCGCCCTGTATATACACGTATGTCAACATACGTATTTAGTTGACAGTAATTAATTTTTTAACACCACTCAGCTGCTTCGTTTTAATTATCGTTTACTCTCGATAACTGGTTTACTCCGTGTCCCCGTTCTTCCAGATAAAGGCGGCTTACTGACTTTTAATTAGCGTAAGGGATCAATTATTCGGAGATTTACGTCCTGTTGAATGTTTCCTGGTTCAAGAATAGCGATGATGACTAAATTTCACACAACCAAATTTGCATTATCGAGTTTTTAAATGAAAAAATGTAGCAATTCTTGTGTTGGTTTTTCAATTATAATTTTGCTATAATAGAATGCTGATATTTATGCAGACGTATTATTTTGAGATATATAACAGATATTGAAACTAGCTTTTATAAGAAATATTTACAAGCGATTTTCACTAAATACCTATTTAGATTCCATCTCCTTATTTTTCATCTACGAAAATATAAGTCTGCGTAAACATCGGTAGAGTAATAATTATACATATTAAAAATTTGTGATAATTGCGAATTGTTGGATGTAGTAAAGCGATTCATTTGTGAAATATTTAATAGTAAAAACATTTGAGAAACCACTGAAAAAATGATTCTTGAACATAAGATGTATTTGTTGAAAGAATATTAATGTTTAATTATTATTAACTACTATTTTTTGTTTAATTACTACTTTAAAAATAATATCGGTATAGTGATATATCACATGATACGTTTACTAAGATAAAGTTTCAAATAATATTTGCAAAAAGTGTTGTAAAAGATTTCTAATTTAAAAGTTTAAAACCGAGTTTAGCAAGGAATTTACTTTCTTCATAATTATAATTTAAATTAGATTTTTTAACTTTGATAATAAAGAAAGTAATATTTCAACCATAATATATGAACCTAATTCAATCTACTATCTCAAGGTATAATATAAAATTTAAAAGTATTACAAATTCAGTATACGCGTAATTTTTCTGATATTTCACCTAACAATTTTACCTCGTACGAAACAAATTTTAAGATATCAAGCTTGCTGCATATATAATGTGAAAACTGAAAAAGTGAAAAATACAATTTTAAAGTTTACTTCATGCAATACTCGCTAAAGATTAGATAATTTCGCGTTAAATTTAATCGTGCAGAAGGATCGCCGTTGCGAGCGATCGTAAAAATCGTGATCACATAAATCTCGTGTTAAAAACTCGTGTTTTTCAAACAGAATCTCGTTCCACTTACATTCGCGAGCTTAGACAGGCAGATTGATGAACGCATATTGCATTTCACTCGAAATGCCCGCCGCTGCATGCACTTTTTATTCCCCTTATTACTGTCTACGCTATTAATGCGAATTCAATTCGACCGGAGAAGCTTGAAGCGTGTAGAACCAAGGCAAAAATCGAATAGAGAAGCTGAATTCGAAGCAAAAGTTGAATTATATTCCGTGTGATTGAACGGACAGACAGAGTTGACGTGGATAATCAGCGATTATTGCGGAACTTTTGCAGGCCTAAAAAAATGGCAGCGATTTATTGCGCCGGAAACTGTTGGCGATTAAATGCTTTGAATCTAACTGATCCAAAAAATATTAGACGAGCAGAAAAGTTTTTATAATTTTTCCCGTCCGTGTAAATAGCGTTGCTCTTGTGGATTAATTCTGGTAGATAAAAATTTGGAATAGATCTAATGCAAATTACAGGATATCTGTAACGCCAAATAATTACAGTGGAATGCGCGGAGGATACAAAATGTTCATTATTAAACTGATGTTACTGCAAATAGTTATGATCAGATGGCGAATATTTGTGCATTTATGGCAAATTTAAATTTGCAAAGAAAATCAGATTCCATATGATAAATAAAAATATACAAAATATTTCAAGTAAAGTACAAAATTACAACATTTACAGGATCAAACGGAACTCTATTAAAGTCCACTCTTTCAGTATTATTTAAAGAGATACGAATTTGCATAAATATCCGCAGTCTAGTTGTAACATTTGTACATAGTTTAATAGGTATACTATTTTTGTTAAGAAAATGCAATGTAAAGCTTGTCTCTCTAGCTTCTTCTCCATTGTATTAGTGTGTATTTTCTAATCATTCTTGCCGTGAACTTGTATAAAAGATAAAAAGTATATTTCGGTTTAAAGTAAGTTTGAAAGAAAAGATTCAGTTAGTGCTAATTTGCTAAGAATTCTTATCATCTGTCCTCAAGTGTAATCATCACAGGTGGCACCAATAACCGAACTTTGATTACAATAGGCCGATTATTTTTAACTAATTTTATATAGACTATTTTGGGACCAACTGATTATGATAACAATAGTCGACTGATAACATTATACGCGATTATAATAGTCGAAACCCCTTGTATTACTAATAAAAACGGCATACGATACAAAAAAATATATAAGAAAGTCTATATAAACCTTAACTAAATAATGACCTAACTAACGAAAGTAAGAATAGCTTTTCTTGTCCCTTGTAACATAACCCTTTTTTCCTAAATTTTCACTAATTAGACAACAACTCTTACACAGCCAAAAAAAAAAAAGAAACTCACAAGACAACAAGAAGACAAAAAGAAGAGAAGGACCACGTGACAGAGTAATCACAATTGTATTAAGTAAATAAAAGAAATCCCAAATGGAACGTAACGAAAAAAGAAAAAAAGAAAAAATATAAAATCAGAGAGCAAAAGATGTCAGCAAAAGTCCACAATACGAGACACCTTTGACAAAGACGTACTCTGTAACATGGTACCAGAGTGAAGAAGAGCTTGGAGATATCTTTGTGTCGAGTCGGAGGGCCCGCAAACCCGTAACAAGATTAATAAGAGGCACGGGAGAGCAGGATGATTATTAAGAGATAATAGGGGCGACGCAAAAGCGGCGAGTTTTCACAGGTGGACGCGATTCTTCGTTTATTCCTCGTTTGTAGAGAACGGTCTAAAGGAGAGAGAGAGAGAAAGGCTTGGAGTGTCCGCCCAGGAGAGAGAAATGCATATTAAGTCGCCGACACAACAATAGACCCGCTTAGACAGTAGCCTTTCGTCGTTCTCTTCCACCCACTTCAGCTCCACCTTCACTGCCAGAGCAGATTCTATCCTTCTACGGTATAAACGCGGCTTCGTTTCTCTTTCGTCAATCATAAACCCGTTCGACTGATGTTACATTGACAATAAGTCGAACAACGATGAAATCGAAAGGGGAGTTGTTCACGCGGCTTTGAAAAGGATTACGTCGCGATGTCGCCCGGCGAAAAGGGCGAGGCTCTACTGAAATCATCTTTGAGTCGATGATGACGAGCGATGTGAAGATAGAATGCTGATTGCGCGCGGCAAATAAGACTTAAGGTGATTTGGACGAGATTACGGTTAAGGTATGATGATTTGTATTAACATTTTTCAATCGTTTCAACAATAAAGCTATCGATAATTAACGTGTGCTTATTTGCGCCGAAGAAATTAAGGCGATAGATATGTCGCGTCCTAGTACCGCAATTTTCGTTGAAATTTCGCGGGGTTGTAAATCCCGTTTACGCGGGTCGCGACGGTGGCTTTAGACGCGGACTGTATCGAACGTTAATCGATCCCAGTCTGGTTAGGGTGAGTAAATGACTAACACTTACGTTCACTTAATGTTCGTGTGTGTTTTATTTACAAGATCTCTGTTGATCTGTCGTGTTTCGTTTGAATCTCTTGTTTGACTGTCGCGCGAGTCTCGTGTTTGAATCTGAATCTCTCTCGTGTTTGAATCTGAATCTGTCTGGTGACGGCGTGTGTTCGTGTTTTTATCGGTTCGGTTGTGTCTGTGATTGGCTAGCGCTTTGAGTGGTGGTTGTGTGTTTTCCTATTGGGTGTGTAGGTGGTGAGGGGTGTGTCCGAGTTTGGCGTTTCGGTGGTGGAGAGATGGCCGAAAATGTTTATAAAAATTACGGACCGTTCCTGACCATCACCTAACGGTGCTCTTTATGGCCCTGGTCCTAGCGGCAATCGCACGTGGTATGCAGCTGGGACGCGTACCCCCGAATTGACGGTAACTCGGTTGTAACGTAATAAACCAATTAAGGTGGAAAATGTGTTTGGTCTAGGGACTGAACAAGATACTTGAAGAAATACAGTACCTGTGTGGTAAAATTATTGACACATATATAAAATATTATCAGTGATGTGAGGATTAAAAAGATAATAAAATAAGATTTCGGATTGTTTGTTTAAAAAAATGTGAAATTTATACGTTAAGCATTCAAGTTTCAAAAATATACGGCTAAACCAAAGTTGGCCTACAAAATAGACAGGTGGAAGGATATCCAAATATTGAAGACTATTTATAAAAAGTAATACAATTGGTGCCAAGGGGATTTGAATTAATAATTAGGTAGAGAGAACATCCTAGAAAATATTAATTGTGATAATATTATTAAGCTTTAGACAATGTGACAATAATATCGCGGTTAAAATCGATGCAAAAAATGATTACACTTTGTCCTTTCACGCCTGTAAATTATAATTCTGATGTTCTGCTTAACAATTTGATTAGCTTAAAGGCTGAGTTATACATTTGCGAATAAGAAATATAACAAGTTACTTTATTATCGCATCTTTCATATTTCTGTTAAACCATTGTCTGTGCCAATAATTTTGTCATTCACTGTATATGATATAACAGAAATAAATCTTTATTCCGTACCTTTATACAAAATTGCGGTAAATTTTCAAAAATACATCGGTGTGAATTTATACAACTTTTATCAAAAATTATGAGTAGGACATTTTTATCATTTTAATAGTTCTAGTGCTGAAAAGATTGAGTAACAATTCAAAAACAATTCCTTGTGTAGATTTTATTAATCGCTATATTTAAAATACCTTTCTAAAACATAGCAATTCTCGTTAAATTGCCCATATTTCCCAAACTTCGAGCACCAATAAGTTTTCGCGAAAGCTCGAACAGGTTCTTGACGAAATCTAAACACACATTCCTGTTCCGAAACTGTTCAGGAGTCTGAAATTGTTTTGATCGAAGCACTAGAATATTCTGTTATAAATTCTACGGTCAGTTTCCCATTTAAGCTTAACTATTTTCTGCTAAAGTCCTTCGTGAATATATTAATCCGAGGCAGCGAAGAAATAGCATCGGTCTCTATTTTAAAAGAACTCGTTAAACACGAAATTGTAAACCAGCAAAGGTAAAATTAAATCTATTCAATATTAATTAGATTAAATTTAATTTAATCTAATTAAACTAAATCCACCGCAGAATTCAATTAATGGAGCGCCCAGTTATTTTCCGAATATTAAAACAAGTACAAATTTGTTTTCCTGTCTACGAATCAATTCATCCTGTTTCATGTGTAAAATGAATTCTACGTGCCGAGGAAACGATTCTTAACAAAATTCTACAATAGAACAAATTTCAACGCGGGAACATTTCTTATACGTAAAGCTTGTTAACTCGTCTCATTTAAATCACAGAGTCAGTAAAGGAACGGATTTACTTCCGACTGACGTTGCAGTAAATTAATTGCAATTCTAGTGACACGTATCATTATTCTAATATGACGAATATGCATAATAATGTAATAGCCCGCTATTCGGAGAAAGGAGGAAGTTTACGTTTCCTTACTACAAAAATTGACGAACGACTAAGATATAGACACTACGAAACGTATTCCGATTTCTTATTATAATATTTTTTTTTTTATATTGTTGATCAATGTAAACTAATCCTACAATAATATAGTTTTTATTTGCTTGTAACGCGATGATTACGTTCTTGCTTTATTAGTTCAATTACTTCTACTAGGGTTTTCGAGATTCTATTCAATTCAATCACAGTCTCTTTCCATCAGAAAAGTTTTATTATGAAAGAAAGACGTATTAATATAAAACTTGGAACTTGAATTAATACATATTAACAGCCACTCAATATAACTAATAGACAATAGGAACACGATTAAGTCGGAACTGACTCGAAGATCGAAACAGGATTAAAATGACATAATTATAAATGTGCCCCCCCCCCCCCCCCATTTTTATTACTTGCCTCTGCAATTTTAACATATCTTAAATACATAATTTCCAGGCCATAAGACAATTTAATCTTTCTATTGTAGCTTCTGTCATTGAAAATGTCTCATCGTTACCATTTTATATAAAATGTCTCATTCAAATCTAAATTCATGTTCCATTTCTAACGTTTAATTTACTTTAAATTTTTATCTCCGACAAGAAACTAATTTTCAATGCTTATTTTTGCTTCTACAATATTTATTTATTGTATCCCCACTACTTTCGTGCCACGCAATCGGCTATTTCATGTATAACAACCTAATAGGTCATGGGACTCTTTCAAATACTTCTTTAATCTTAGATTTACAAAGCTGCTGCGTTCCACGAAATAATCTTGTCAAACAAAAGTTCGTTTTAAAGTAATACAAAGTTTCATTATTCTGGCATGTCAATAGTTGAATTAAAATTTCTCTGAATTTTCCGAATAGTATTTCATACGTGTAGTTCTAGTTCAGTGAAATTGCGTTCCAGGTTTCTTTTCAGTGTTCGCGTTTTCCCTTCGACGGAATGCATGGCTGAAGGTTCTTGCATGTTATCGAAGGAAAACAAAATAACCGAAGGAACGACGTAATTTCTGAAAGAATGACAAATATTCCGCTTTTCTCCCTCATCGATTGCATACTTTCGCGTGTACGCGCAGGATGCCGGAAACGGTAACAACGATTGTCGTTCTGGCATAAAACGGATACACATTTTCCAATATAAACACACCAGCCAACCGTCGAGACACCCATAACGATTTTTCCAGCATCACGTTCTCTCAAATCTTCGATATATCGATTTTGAACGCGATCGATCTGCTATCAATCGATGTTTGGAATCTTAAATGTATGTTGGTTCGAAGAATTCCAATATTCTTTACGATAGCTTAATCTTCCGCGAATCACAAGGGAGCTAAATTAAGCCCAACGATTTTAAAACTGCTATAATATTTCCAATATCGATCTATTCGGAAATCAAGCTTCCTACGAAAACATGTCACCCTATATATTTTCGATTTATATTTTGATATAGATTCACCTTGTTTCAGCTTTTAGCTTCTGGGTAACATTAACCCCACATCGTTCATGACGTGACTTTTATTCACCTGATTCGCGGGGGATTAATTGTGATTAATGTTTTTGTAGATAATTGTCGATGAAAGAGATAAATTAATTGTTTTTTTTTTTTACTATGTGCTTACTGTCTTAAGATTGCAATTGAAATTTATTGCAGTGTTAAACAGAAGCGCCCCATTGCCCTCAGAAAGTTATTGAAAAAATTATTGAAATCCTAAAATAATAATTTAAAAAAATATGGTATAATTGTATTGTATAACTTTAGATTAATATTATATGATTTGGATAAGTAAAATAATTAGTGGAATAGTAGATTTTTACGCATTTCTTTGTACTTTCATTAAATTATTTTGTTTAAATTTGTTTAACTTAAAAATTTCTTTTAGAGGGTGACAAATGAAGTAACGAGATTCTACTTGATAGACTAAGATATTTTTTAGGAAATCACGTTACCAATATAATGTTTCATTGCAATTTAATGTTGCTAATGCCTCACTGTACATAATTTACTAGGGAAATTTTGTATTATACATTTAAGTAGGTAATATATGATTATAAAAATTCCGTCCAAATTATTAATTTGTTTATTCGATACATATGTAATAAATGATATTTTGAATGCATTCATTCGAACCTTTTTTTAGGAAGCTGAATTTTAATATTTGCAGTGATCTAAAAACGTTCCTATGAATCATTTAAATAACTAGACCAAATCTACTGAATTACTTTAAGAAATATTAAAAACAAAAAGTGCAAAATAAACTAAGATAAACTTAAAAAAAAAATAAGAAAGTTGTAAATAAAAAAAATAAATAAATCCAAACATAAAGATATAAAATAAAGAGGTGCCAGAAAAAATACGTGATTCTAGATGGAAAGAAAGATATTGGAACAGCAAAATCCAAGAGCAGCGAAAAGTAACAAAGCAAAAGGAATCTTGTAGGAGCCACGAACTCGGCGAAACTCATTCCGGTAACTTCTGTTAACCCAAATCGGCGAGTTTCTTAAAGCACGAAATTTTCTGCACAAAGAGGGTCGAGCATGTCGCGTGTTTTTTTTCCTTTTTCCTCGCCCCCCCCCCCCCCAAACCCTCCCCATATATCACGAAAAATACTTTATGCCCCGCTGCTTTCCCTTCTTTTTTCTTTCTTCGTTTATCTCGAATAGCGCATTTCTTTTTTCTTCCCTTGTGTGAACGCAAATGCACCCTTGCCAACTTGCTACCCTTGGTAACACAAGCATCAGGAGTCCACGCCCGAACAAATTATCGCAAGATCAAAAGGAAAAATTGTGATGAACGATCACCTAACGCGACGCGACAGCTTCTCCTGCGAAGTTTACCTTTGGCGGAAAAGGGTGGAAGGGGTACAAGGTAGGTGAAGCAAAATGATTGGGAGTGGGTATGAAATTCATCATTTTTCCCTCTGCGTAATATTTTCGTGCACTTATTATTTTTCACTTTATCAAACTAACCCTTTGCCTAACGATTTTTTCAATGGTTAAATAAGAAGTGTTTGCTATTAGCTACTTGCTTAATGCCGATCAGATTAATTTAAACTCGATAATTAGACTGCGTATCTTTATGTAAATTTATATTTCTATTAACAAAATTAAAAAAATGGATTATAGATGGAGGGTTGTTTTACCCGAAACGTACAATCATTTGTACTTTATGTACTTTGAATATTTTGCATGTTTCTACATATTACTGTATTTTGCGCCTTTTTGTTCATTTAAATTTTCCATAAATGCATAAAAATCTGCAGTCTATTGATAATGCACAAACTTATGTTCTGAAACAGTAGGTAGATGTTAAAATTGAACTTAATTGTTGACTCTTTGCTGTCGTAATATTTTTGGTGAAAGATTTAGATTTATCAGAATTATCTTCGTTTACACGCCAGAAATTATAGGTCCAGGGAATTATTAATTAGAAAACTTACAAATTATACTTAAATGAATTCATTCTACTTATACGAATTAATGTATTATTATAAAAAAATCAATTTTTGCCCGACCTACGGGAATAATGGTAAAAGTACATTTGCTAAGAATATCCTATACTTCAACCGCAGAGTTAAAAATACGGTTTACATACATAAGTTTATACAAAAATACTTCAACTACAACTATGAAACTAGATATAAAAATATAAACATGGTCACTTGATGATTCCAATAATAAATTGGCATTTTCAATCTTTTAAAATTCAGTTGCGCAGTCAAAACATCTGAAAGAAATTCTCACAATCAGCCATATAATATTCACATTGACTAAGGTACTTCTAATTCCTTTTACAATTTTTCTGCAACAGAACAAAAGAAATCGTGCTTGAACTATACCTATATCACGTTTCTGTCTGGAACTACGTTAATAGTAGAAACAGGGGGTTGAAATTTGTTAGAAGAGGTTTTATAGGAAAATCTTATCAATCGACGTGTCACAAGTTTAATTCAACCCTTCACGTTTGAAATTATTGTACGAATCCATATTATGGATACTTGTACAACTGAATTTAGTGTCAGATTTTAGTTTGGAAGTCGTTTCAAATTTATCTTACAAAATTAATAGATTGAGACAATAATAACATACATAATGCCATATAGAGTTGAATGCATCGAAAAATAAGGTCGTCCCCAAAGAGTTAATTTATAATTTCACCATGCGTATTCGATTATAGCTTTCAAGTATAAAATTCGACATAAACTTTTACCGGACGACTCAATAATAGATAATAAGAGAGAGAGTTTCATAAAAAAAATGTTACCGTTTTAAGTTCAATAACAATCCTACGAAGATTCTCTTCGATCCCATAATTTACCATAGCATCCTGATAAAGTGAGATTTATTGGTTGAATAAAAGCAATCAAAATCCGGATTCGTCGTTTCACATTCATGTGTAGAGGAGTGGCCAATTGATTCGCGTCTGTATTCCCGTATGACGTGATTTTGTCGCGGTCAATCAAATAAGACCATATATAGCGACGAAAAAAGGAGAATCGCGCAGGTTAAAAAATGCACGCGCGAGCCTTCGTCGCGTTCATTGCACAACGGCCCAAAGGAATTAAGATCAAACGGCGTTTAGAAAGCCGTCGCGTGAAAAATTCGTCGCGTGACACGGGTGAATTTGAAATGTCGAGAAGGGAAAAGTATCGAACGACAAAAGATGAAAAACGAAAAAAAAAAAAAAAAAAAGAAACAGCACTCCCGACTTTTGCTTGTCGGAATAAATTAGAACCGGGGAACACGAAACACTCGGACTTCAGATGCAACGAATTCTGATTATTCCAAGTCGAATCTAATTTATTTTGCAGCGTGGCTGTTAAAGATAAACGAAATTGAAAACGATATGCGAAAAAATCTTATTCCGACGGAGAGAAATTTATTTTTTGCATTCGTGATATGGAATTTTTGCAGATCTGCGTGAAAAAATTTCGAATATTACAATTTCAAACGTCGCTTTGTATTTTGCATACTGCACGTGTGCTTATTTAACAATTAATATTTAGTTGTAATATTAAATATTTATATGTATATTCGTTGTTTAATATTTATCATTGCCAAATAAAGTGGAAAAAAATGTAAAATTTTACTGTGTTTAAATACGTCGTAGCAACATTTACGTTTGTATAGGTTACTTGCTCGTTTAAATAGACACTCCATAAAATTACCAATGCTGTGTGCTAAAAGTACAGGTGCTAAAAAAATATGTAGGTCTCCGGAATTCGTAGATTTAACAGAAAAATACAGGTTATAAAAGGATTGCCTTTTTCAATTTAAATGATATTGACATGCAACTTTTAGTTGTACGCTTCGTAACTGCATTCTAATATATTAAAAAATATAGTATGGGCGAATTTACCAGATGTATTTTTATAAAGTTGTTACATTTTCACCAGAAACCATTTAAATTATTCCTGGACAAGTTACGAACACAGAAGTAAGCTTTAGTATATTTAACTCTTCGACGTTGCATGTAGTATCTCATACTGATGATGCATTTGCGCACAATAGTGTAACATACTTGTCTAATTAATGTGAACCATATCAGATACTGCTTCATTCGTACTATTAACACTTTGGCTTATAACAACGAGCTACATACGTGGTTTGGCCTATGGACCACGTACAATAAAAACATGCTGCATTTTGCAATAAATTTGAATTTATTTATATTTCAATTTGTAAGATTGCGAGATGTAGGATTAATAGGTAAGAATCGCGTACAATATTTTAGTGTTTTGCATTCGATATAATGTTATAGTAACAAATAGCGAACATTTCAGTGGATAATCTTTCAAAAATCCGTAAGTCAAGGGGTTAACCCTGTTGTACCCCTCGGATCTATATCACTCAATACGAAGATTATGCTTTATTTGATATTACATTTTTCAATATTTCGTCTTGATATGCAATGTGTTTGAAATCCTCATAACTTCCATACAGGAAATAATACATATTTACAAGGTGTATATTTGTTCATGGTTTCACCGTAAATCGACGAGGTATAAATTGTGAAAAGTAAATGAGAATATGAGAGTTAAAAAAGAAAATTGTCATTATTTTATATGGTTAAATTCTTATAAAAAAAATGCATAATTTAAAAGAAAAGTTTCAAACTGTTCTACGACTCCTGGATCCCAACATATTTCTAAAGATGTATTTTGCCCCCTAACTATAGGGTTGCTTTCGCCCTTTCCATATGTACGATGCCGGATAAAAAACATACGTGTGAAATATTTTTCTGAGAACTGTGTACCACACAAGTTTTATTAAAATCGGCGTGTATGGATTCGATATGTTTCCTCGTTAGTAGCCGTTGCCAAGGGATGAATATACAGATTGTCATATGACTGGTTGTGCAACTGACAAGACGACGATTCTAAGTAAAAAGCATGTGAAAAATGTAGAATAAAATGTTTTCATTTGAGGCTTCGTTCTCGTAAGAAGAACTTGTTTAAATATTCATTAAATATGCATACATTGAACTCTGTTGCTACTCAATGAATTTTGTCGCATACCATCTGCGTTAATTGCACTTAATAATTGCGAGTACACGATTAACACGTTCATCGTCCAGACATAATAAACCAACAAAACGCTCAACATAAAAACTGTACATCTTATTTGCAACACAAATAAAATTTACTGTAATTCCATCATCCTAATTTCTTCAGCTATAGAATAATAGTCAATAATTAGTTTTATCAAATTTTATTTCAATAAAATTCAATTCATGGAACGGTGAAGATATTAAGTAATATATCTAATTAAATTATACATCTTTGAAACGACTAATGCACAGAAGAATTCTCTAATTAAGAGTCATTAAACGCACGTGTATCGTACAAATTTTCATATTCGATTTTCTTAAGGCATATATTCCATGCAAATATTGTTATCAATGCAGCAAATATCCTTTTTACATTGAGACATCACATGTATTGACTAAAAAAGGGAAGAAAATGGAAAAGAACGATGAAAGATATAGTTACGATCGCAATTATTTTCGTTTCAAGTGTTTTTGCTTCGATTGTCAGATACGTAAAGACAAGACAAACATATTTAATGGATTAAGTAAAGCAGAATGATCTTTCACCGAGAAACACATACGATTCTTCGTGAGTTTTCCGGTTTATTAGGAGGAATATCCAGGGGGCGGCAAGTTTAAAAAGTTTAAGCGGAAAATATAACGCAACCGCTAAAACGCTATTGCGTCGTAATAGCCAATAAACACTGAACGAGCCTCAAGACTTAATACCCGATTACCTTGAAGATTCATTTATCATAAAGGATGTTTTTCCTCTCGTGTCTCGTATATCGATATCAAACTAAACGTTTGATCGAAAACGCTGAACATAGATACGTGTAATCTATAATTAGCCTTGCGAATTTGTATGCATTTATGGGAAATTTTAATATGCAAAAACGTAGATACAAAGGGTATATAATATGCAGAAATGTGGAATATATCCTAAATAAATACACGTTATTGTAGTGGAAGGGTAAATGAACTCTTTATTTAGCTTCTATTTGATTATATTTCATTGTATCTTTTTAACATTCTGTGTACTTTCTGTCTTTTTACACATTTAAATTTTCCTTTTAATGCATAAACATTTACTGTCCAGCAATAACACGTTATATGTAATATCAAGTTGCGATATTGAATTGTAATATCACGTTATAATATTAACTTACGATATCGAATCGCAATATTCAATTGCAATACTAAATTGTAGTATTGGTTCGAATATTAATTTGATTCTTTGCTCATTTTCTGTCCACACGTACAAATACAGATAATTGTATGAATTAACGGTAATTACGAACTACTAATTATTTAAAAATGATCATTGTCTGCAGTATAAAAGACATATAGTAGGTTTTAAACACAAATTGAACAGTGATTATAATGCGTGAAGAAGGACATAATAAAAGTATAAGAGATCCGCAACAAGACGTCTGTGATGCAAGAAGGTAGAACGGTAGACAAAAGGATTTCTTGTAAGGAATTACCAATTTGAGAAATTAATTTCTTTTCACAGTTGGTGGTGCGTCGATTACTCGCAGAATATAATGAGTATTCATTTAAAATCGAATTCTATATTTTTCTTTCAAATCGTTATGCAAGCAGAATGAACATCCGAAAATATTAATATTATGTAATAATTAAATAGTTAATTTAATGGTTCACGTCCTACTTAAGCGAGGAAAGAATTTTAAGCATCAATATAGATCCAAAATTTATTATCTATACGAAAGGTTAATCAATTATCTTACAATGTACCTAATTCAATCAGGAGCTGAAATAGAGAAATCATTTATTTTTTAAATCTACAAAAAAAAGAAGATTTAGCAAAAGCTACATAGTATAGGATTTTTCATTAAGAACGATAGATCTTTTCTCTTAAATTAAAATGATTTATATGTGAAATATGATGAAAACTTTTATTTCAAATTACACTACATTCAATCGTATTAAGTATAGGAAACTATATCTATCAAATGTTCTCTACAGCTTCGTGCGATACCGCATATTCGAGAGATCCAATTACTTGTCATATTTTTACATACCTAAAACTTCATTTCACGAATAACACAAGTAACGTTGCTCTTAAGCTCGTCAACTATTCTTGATTTATTGGAATAAACCAAAGATTTAATGTCGCCATACAAAAAAAGTTCCAAAGGTGTTAAATCACACGATCTCAAAGACCAATTGATATCAGCGTTTCGCGAAATCTGTTGATAAGCGAACATTGGTGATTAACCCATTGCCTTACAATTTTTAGACTACTGTAATTACGTAAATTGCAATCAACGCATCACAGTTCTAATATTTCACCAAAATATTCAAATATTTCACATAATTAGTATCAAATGATCCTTAATCTTAACAAGTGAAACTATAACTAGAATTAAAGTAATACTGTATTGAAAATAGAGCTTATCTTTAACGAATCTATCTATAATTCGTGCCACGAGTGTGACTCGTCATTGTAAGCCAAGGGGTTAATTTGAACTACTTCCATGCATCGTTCGATCTTATAGCGATTCGAGGTTAAATGGCAAACAATGCAATATACAAATTTAAAAAAATGACAGTAAAACATTTTCAAAGATTGCTATGTTCGATTGGCAAATGTCTATCGCCACTATTGAAAAGCATTATACTACCTAAAAGCAAAATATATATGTAGATACGTCATGTCCCTTTTCCTGATTTCCCCAATTATTCGCAGCTGAAAAGGATCAACTCCGTTCAATTAATTTCAATTTTTAAATCCCATTCATTCACAACAACAACGTTGGTTTTTAACGGCCACTAAAGCAGTCAAAGCAGACACTCAATGATAAACGATGTAACTATGAAAACCCGTTATCGAGTAATGGAAACGACAGACAACGATTGCCTTTCTAAACAGGACGCAAGTTATCGACGATTTTCATTTTCGTTCGAACGAAGTGCGGTGGCCGATGGAGTTTCTGCGGAAATATCGAACTGGGAAGTTTGTCGCCGGTTTTTGCATTCTATCTCTAATATAATTGGAGCCCGGAAAACGGAATCGTCGAATGGTGGTGGTCTGTACGAAACAAGATCGAAAATTGGAGAAAGAGATGAAAGAAACGAGACTTGTCCAGCTTTCGATACGACTCGAACAGAACGCGACTGTAATTTTTATAAAATCAAGTTGGCTAGAAATGCATCAGACGAGCCCCTGCTATTTTAACAATTCATTAGGTTGCATCAAATTGATATAACAGAAATATTTGCTTTCGATATTGCCTGTTATTACTTTACCATTGGGGAAGGAACAATATTAAATATCAGTGATATTTATTGTACATTCTCACATCACGAAAGACTTCATATTTATTCAATTTGTAACTTCGATGTTCAAAACTACTGTATTCATAAAATTTAATTACCATTTCACCATTGACAGAATTCCAACTTTTCAGATACCGGATAAAACAGAATAGAAATTAGATATGGAACTAAATATTGTGTTATTGAAAAGTTCTAAGTCTAAATGAAAGATAATAAATAAGGCGCAAAGAAAGGAAAATAATGAATTCAGATATTGTTAGAATTTTTATTCGCGGAAAGATTTAATTGTAGGAAAAATAGTAAATAGAACCGGAATTTTTATAGGCTGAATAGCAAATACAGAGTTACACAAGCCGTTTCATCTTTAAAAAAACGTTATCAAGTTATTCTCTCTATTGCGTATTTATATGAATATTTGTAAAATTCAAAAGAATTATTGTACAATGAAAATTCTCCTTGATATCGCCTGATAACTTTCTTAATCAGTAGAACTACGTAGTTATGTATCATTGCAACTAAACAAATAGTTAGTTGACTTCTTTTAGGTGGGAAGGAATATATGAAATAGAATAAAAATTCTTATTTTTAACAAATATTAAAAACTTAATATAAAAAATAGCGTAACATACTGAAATGCGATTATTAGGTCATTCCATAAGTAGTGTCGCTTCTTGGCACCATTTTAAATGCACAATTACTTAGTACTTATAGTTGCTGTTTATCGTTGATTTATTCAACATTGTATACTATAATTTCTCCGATTTCTCATAAAATGTATGGATTTCTCCAATAAATTTTGAATTCGCTTGCTTAAAGAAATCTAACAAACGATGTTGCTTATAGGATGACCTACTAGAACCACTTTTGTTCCGTTCTGTAACCAGGAACATCTACGACACCTTTACGAAGAAAAAGAAGATCGAGTACTTACAATTTTCTATAAAACACAGTTTATTCTTTTTTTTTTTTTTTTTTTACAGCAGAACAAAGGTGTTATGCTGCTGGTTTTATCAAGATACAACAGTTTTATGGGAATATAATAAGTCGAAACGCGGATCAGTAACGTAATATGCAACGTAAACTGGTTTCCAAGAAAAGGTGCAACCACTGACTGTTCAGAGAATAGCAAGAACCGGCGGCTATCAAAGCGTCATGCTGAAAACGTCGTCAACGTCATTCTTCTTCTTCCTTGGGCCCCATAGTAATTTGTCGTCGCGGGCGTATGTATGTATGCGCTGCGTGCGTATTAAAAAGTGGTCTTTTACATCGAACGACGCGGTTCAAACTCGTTGGACCCGAAAGAAAAAAAAGTTGCTTAACGTAACCGGTGTTCCCTGTTAAACGTTATCTAGAACGGTTTAATTTAATTTGAATGGCTCCGGTGGATAACTTAGTGATAATTTAGCATGCTTTGTGTACGATAATATCGTTACAGTCGCTGTTTTTGCATAATCGATCAGTAATTGATGGATCTTTGAATACCTTCTAAATTATAAATCTGTTCTTCTCGTCTGTGATAATTATACAATTTGTAGGCGAAGATAATACCTTGAATCGTGGATGTTTTATTACTCATAATTAATCGTTTTAAGACTTTGATTTAGTATTTATTGTAATAGAGTATTTTGGTATTGGAAGTATAACTTTATTAACCCCTCTTTGGATTTTACATTTCTGCACCCAAAATTAAATTCCTCTTCAATTGCATCACCATGTTAATAAGTGCAAAGTAATTGCTTCGCAGCATTAACAAACTGATGTAATAATACAAAATTAAGTACATTTTCGAATAATTGCATCGGCAGACATTACAGCATGCTAAGTTTAAATTTATGTGGGGCTTCTGCGGCCCCCATAATCCGAAGAAAGGTTAAAGTACTGTAATTGACGAGATAAATCAATCATTATTGTTTTTCTACATAAAGTTCCACAATCTAATGTAACATTGTTTCGATACATATATGTATGTATACTAACGAAAATACTAGACAGGCTTTACAGAATAAATTCTGAATCAATTCATTTCGCCAACGATTATCAAATGCAAAACTATTAGCAACACTATAAAAATATTCGTGTTGAGAAGAAATTGATTTCAGTCAGTACCCAAACAGCTATAGTTACAATAGAAGCATACATACAAGCGTACAATAATAGGAAAAGATGTATAAAAGTTAAAATTAACACTGATTATTAATTACAATGTTGATTCTTATAATCAAACATTGTCCAGGGATATGTAAATCACTCAAGTTTTGCTTACAATTCGAAAGAACAATTACAAAACGTCGAAACAACACTAACGAAACGTAAAAAATTTAGAGGAGAAAAAGAGATCATTACAAACACGCGAAACGTTTCCAAACCATTTATCAGTCGAATGTTTACCTTACCAACCACGATTAGCCACTCAATTTCCACCTCGAAAACAGTAGAACAATTAAAACATCGGAAAACTAGCAAACGAACGCAAGCACGAAGTAGAAATAATATGAAATTCATATATTTTCTATTCCACCACAAAAAATCATACTACTGTTTATCTTACCAACGATTAACCACTGAATCTTCGCCTAAAACCAAGGAAGAACTCACAAAACACGTAGAAAGCACCAACGGAACACGAATACAAAGGAGAAAGGGAGAATAGCGTGCACGCGAAACATGTTAAAACCATTTACCCATATTTCCTCCCAATACTATCTATTTTATCAACGATTAACTATTCAATGTCCGCCTAAAACGAGAAAAAAGAAAAATCTCAAAGAACCACCAAGGAAAAGTCAATGCAACGAAAAGAGAGGAAAACTGGCGTACGAAACTTGTCGAGAGCACGTATCTCGTATCCTATCTCAATTATCCATCCCACCAACAATTAACCTTTTAATCTCCATCTGAAATTCGAAAGAAAACCTAAAAAAGCTCCAAAAGCTACCAACGACACGATGGAGAGAGAGAGAGAGAGAGATAAAGAGAAACAGAGAAACAGGCGCGTGGAACGTGTCGAGAGTGTGCGGCGGACTGTTTGTTTCGCGGCAATATTTCAGGAACATAATATCGCATAGCCAAGAGGGGCGATTTAGAGGGGTGGTCGGAGGGCTAGTGGGCAGAGGTTGGGTGGAAATGACAGCCAGTTTGCCTGTCCCCTGCTCGAGGCACACGCGACCCTCGAGCACGAGCCCAACCACGTATATCGACCCATCGCCAGCTCTGAGAGGTGAGAGAGTGCAAGCGAGATAGAGAAGTCCAGGATTTCTGACACGCGTACGGTCCACAGGCTGCGTGTGTGCACCACTGACTGCTGCTTCAAAGACACTTCAGCAGGCCGATGCTGGAGGGAGAAAAGGGACGAATCATTAAATTGTTCTACTTGTTGACGCAGATTCCGATGGGACTTTCCGCTAGCCGTGACAAGACTGGGTGGGTGCCGCGTTGAGTGTAACTTGGCGAATTATTTATCGCGAATATTGAAATAACGTGGAACGGGGAAGTAGAATGTAAGAGTCGAGGCTTGAAGAAGCTCGAGAGACGAATCATTAAATCGTTTTACGGCAGACTAGATATAAGAGTAGACCAATCACGTAATATATTAGGTGTAGCAATGTGTAATCCACTACTTTTACGTGAGTCAACAAATTTATTTCGTCGAAAATTCTAATAGGTATCTATAATATCCACAAAAGACAGCACTAAACATTACAAAATAACAATAATCACATATGAAATAATATAAGTATCTGATTTGGTTTAAAATAAATGCTGATTTGAATGAAAAAAAGTGGATTATTCATTGGTACACGTAATATTTTTGTGACTTGCATTCTTGCGACTTTAAAGCCCCCTAACCACTTCCATTTTATGTTTGCTTTTACATTTTACATATTAAAGTACTTTAGAAGTGTTTAAAATTCTCTTTCAGGTAATAAAAAGTAAGGTATTCTTCCGAAAATTCTGACTTTTTTTTAGACGTCGATATCTACGATCATGCGACACGAACTCCTATAAGGTGATTTATCTATTCTTATATTTTATCTGTGGTTTCACTTGTTGACCCAATATGGTCTTTCGTTAATAACTAAGTGAGTGATGGGTGATGCAACATTGGGTGCAACTTTGCAAATTACGTATATAAAAAATGTAGAAAAGCCATACGGAATAAGAAACAGAATTTGAGAGACGAATTATTAAATTATTCTATTTGTTGATCCAAGTACAGGCTTCGATAGGATCTTCCCCTAATGACTAGCTGAGTTCTGACTGTCACATTGGCTGCAACATTGCGAATTTTTTATGACGAATATTAAAAGACAGTGGAATGAAGAGTAGAATTTTAACGCGAATAAAGTTTGGAGGCTCTAGTTGCAATAGCTGGATGTGACTAAAAGGTTGCTTGATGTAAATGGAATTAAAAGAATATTTTATATCGAATGATACGTTGTAAGAGAACAGAGCAAATACATACGTATATCGATGAATTTTTGGAATTAAAGTATTGTATTCCTTATGAGCATTTAATATTTAATATGTTGGTTTTAATAGCTTATTATAGTTGAATCAGTAATGTGATCTATTATAGTTGAAGACCTAAAGCAATAACCTAATTTGCACAGAATGGTAACACACAGCGCAAAGAATTTTAACTTAGTAATTTACTATACTAACATTAACTTTGTAAATAATTAAAAAAAACGTGTACTCTAATGCAAATAAACATGCACCATTTCATATCATTTAGTAGAATAATGGTGAAAAAATTAAATCTCGCAACATTTTTTACCTGAAATGCTGCTGCTAACGTTATTTTTAAACAGTAATTTTTTCTCATCTTTGCGAACATTTTAATTCTGGTTTAATAAATCGTGTGCACATTATCAAGCAATTTTAAGACAGTCTTACATGAAAACTAATTTCTTAATATATCAATCAACTGTTGTACATAGGGTGATTCTAAATTCCTTTAAAAAAATTCCCAAAAATACACTCTTTGTTTACTTTATTGCCATGTATTCTTAATTTTCTGCTAAATTAATGATTTTATCGAAAAAATAAATTTTAGTTAGGAAAATGAATTTAATTTAAAAAATCTACCGACCAAAATTAATGTCCTATGTCTTTAAAATATTCTTCTACATTTGTTTCCATGCCTATTTTCATTTACTTCTACAACCCTTGCTTGCGTTGTCTCAATAAACTAGAAGTTTGCAATATTTTGTAGAATATCTTGCGTGAAACCATTTATTATTCTATCACCAAACAAAATTTAGATAATCTCCAATATTTCGAATACAATGAAAAAACGGAACAGAGACAAAGCACATTCATTATACACGAAAATTAGAAAACCCATCCGAAAAGTCCATCGCGCTAAAGTACGAATTTCATTTCAAAACGTAAACGACCGACCATTCTTCAATTTATCTCGAGTGCGATTAAGACGTAATAAGTTTCCTCGTGAATAATTGGGTAATTCATCGACGCTTTTCTTTTTCTTTTTGACATCTAAAAGCGACTTTACGATTGTGCACGCAAATCGGTCTTTCGAGGGAGGTCGATTCATAAAAGTTCCGCGCCGAAACAGGAAGAAAAAAAATGAAGGGCCATTGAAAACGTAGTCGAAGGACTGTAAAAAGTTTCGAGGATCGCGAAACGTTCAACCAGACGAACATTTCTGACCCATATTTCACCAAGTTTCCCTTTGGAATCGATACGAATTACTTTCCGCAGACTCCGTTCGATGCATCAATTTAATACGCGCATCTGTACAATATAAAATCGAGGAAACTTTTCAATCTTCACGTCACATGTGTTGCTGCGATTTAACGAGTTCAACATTCGCAGTACAGAGAAAAGTTTTCGGGCGAAATTTATGGTACCTCTTGTGTTGCTGCACGGTGATATATCTATATTGACTGCAGATATATTAAAGGATATGGAAAAATATAGTATCACGAAATTTGAATGTAAATGATGACATCTGATATTCTTACAGATAGAATCGAACAAGAAAATACAGTGAGAGTGAAACATAAGTATACACCTCAAGAAAATGAAATTGAGTCAAATTAGAGGATAGCTGGAATTTGATTATAATATTACTTATAGCAAATAAGTAAGTATTGTGTAATGATAATATAATTACGGTGTTACTTACAGAAAATAAATTATAGTATGATTGCGGTACAATTTACAATAAATAAATTATACTACACCCTTACTTTCGTAAATTGAATACCCAATTTTGGCTCTTACTGTACCTTTTTCTTTTTTATATTCTGTATTTTTATATTTCTTTATATTGTCTATTTTACAAATGATATTACAGTGTAATTATACGGTTTTTTTTTTTTTACCAAATAAGTAAATATTGTACAATAGTAGTTCAATTATAGTACTACTTACGGTAAATAAATTATAATATAATTAATTCACAGTGATCAAATTATAGTGTAATTTCATTTCTGTAAAGTGTACATACTTACTTTTGACTCACTGCAGATATATCAGTATATACACGGGTAACCATCAGTTTACAAATAGGTCGGAGTAACTTTGAAGTCACGTACTAATTTATCGATATTTTATTGATTTATTTAATTTTTTATCGCAAAGTGGCGTGTATATTTTATGATGTAACACTTTCTTGGTAACAAACGTTCTCAGTAGCGATTATCGCTTCCAACCTGAGATATCAAAATAAATGCTTTTGCAAGTTGGTTACAAACAGAGGTATTTCTTTATAGCCACGAAAAGCGTTCGAGCTATGGAGGATTAAGTAACATACACGGTGCGGCAATAAAATAATGATATCAATAAAAGTAACACATATAGGAGCACAGGATGGAAGTTTCTTCTATTTAGTTTCTTTAAAATAATCTGCAAAGAATTTAATATTATGTTTATAACATCCATATAACAGTCTAAAAAAAAAATCGGAAATTTCTCTCATTTAATTATGTTCAAATTCTTTGTAACATTTCCTCGAATATTAAATACGAATCGAAAATACTAACCATTCAACTTTAGTTTTAATTTCGAAAAGAAATAAAGATCATTTACGATCAAACGAGACGAGTAAAGGGTGTGTCCAATCATAGCAGTTGGTTTTTATCTAAAAAATACTTAGTAAACTTAGCTGCTGCATTGTAAAGATTATGACGACATGTGAAAGCAAGATTTGTAAAATATTTTTGTACGACCCAAATACGACGTACTGGCTAATTTCTATTAACAGTGGGAAAGTGAACAGTCAGTTGGCGTTTATGCCAATTATACGTAAGCATTTACGATACAGCCTTTCTTTTTTTTTAAATTTCTTCACGAATATCCAATGTGTATTCCGTTTTTTATGCTTCAATGTATCGCTAAGAGACTCCGATCAAAGTTTGGATACTTTTAAATATAAAATTGTAGTTTATTCCGAGAATGAATAAGTAAATTCATGTTGACTAAACATTTCGGTTCCTCTTAGGGAGAACTAGCCCTCATATTCTCAAACTCTTTCTTGTATTATTGTAATGAATATATTGCGGATTTTTATACATTTATACATTTATATTTTTATATATATGCAAAAAGATGCAGAATGCTCGTGATATGTAAAAATATATAGAATGTTGAAAATACAGTAGATGTCATAATTTTTGGAGAGTGAAACAAATCTCTATTAAGCTTCGTAGTGTTTAAAAGTGATTGCAAAATATTGAATTTACATGAAAATCCGCACTTTAGTGATGAGTAAAGTACGCTTACAAATTTTAGTCTCGTACTTGAAGAACATCCTTTAAATTTCAACTTTTAGCATTTTACATGCACTTACTGTAATCGTAAATCTCTGGTTACCAAATTTAGGAGGTGGGAATCATTCGAACCAGAAAGAGACGAGAACGTAAAAGTATATGGAATGTAAAAAGGAAAAAAGAAATGTTTCGATGAAAGATCGGAGGAATCTAGAGATCCATCTTAGCGATGACCCGATCCATTAATACTCGCGTAAGGATAAATTGTTAAAGGGGAAGTCTGCGAGCTCTTTCCAAATTATTATCGGATTATCCTGCGAATTATTACCTCCGTTGCTCGGACGTCGAATCCTTGATCTTCCCTTTACGAATCGTGAAAATAATTGGAGACACAGAGCAAGGGTCCTCGAGAAACGACGATTTATCTGCGCAGCGAATAGCAGGAGGTCGAACAACCACTTTAACGTACGTTCGCTAACTTATTTTTGTTACAACTTTTTCATAAAGCATTTATGAACTCTTTATACGACACTTTTAATTCTTACTTTCAACCGTAAAACGTACTTATAATATTTGTATGAATATCTGGGGGATATTCTGTGTATCGACAATTTAACGGATAAAAAGCTTACCGGCATCTCTGCACTTTACAATTCTGCTGTTCTTGTTTCCCGATTTTAATGAATTATAATTTTTACAGGTGGATTTTGCTACTCACAATTAACGACCACTGGTCAACTTGGATTTTCCCTGATATGTACTCATTCTTACCTAAAAAAGGAAATAAAAGCTGTTAAACATAGCTATAAATCAATAGATAAATTAGTAGTGTTTGTAGAAAACAATGTAAGTGCCAAAAATCTCATTTTTCAGGAGAATGAAAACATTGCCAACTTTAGAATATTAATACAATTTGATTTATTTGTATCCTTACGCGTCATTCGTAAGATTACAATAACCAAAGCACATTACAAATGTTTTTATTTCTTACAGTAATAACAGATAAACTTGTGAAAACATGAATTGTATTTGTAAAAAAGCTTGTATGTGCCATATTTTAGTTGTTGGAATAACCGAAATTATCTTTCATTTAAATGCGGAAGCATTAAAGGTGCCAAGCCTATTTGTTCGCAAATTACTTAAGAATACCAAAATATAGAAAATACAAAAAATCAGAAATATATTTCTTTAATATGATTTTCTCATTTTCTATTACGAGGTGTAGCAAGAATTTATTTTATTGTATCTCGAGTACATTGTTGTTAACTTTATAATATTTAATATTCATATATTCCAACATAGCTTGAGCGACGCTTACATTGCCATTTACATTGTGTTCTACTAGCAGAAAGTGTATAAATTATTGTTTATTATTGTATTGAGTTACCGACAGCATATAGGCATCAAAAAAGTGTCAAAATGAATAAATTGCAACCTATTATATTACAATCTACTGAAAAATTTTCTTGAGTTGGTTAATTGAATTCTTTTTCGATTGCAAAACATTAAAAGAACATCGTATTTCTGAGTTTTGTAAATTTGTGCAATCAAATTATTCACACAAATTGTACTAACAACGCTCTTGCTCCTAATAACACTAACTCACTTCGTACAAATTTTAAAACACGCCAATACTAGCGCGTATATTAATTTGAACCAAAAATTAAAAAAAAAACCCACGTCTTGCATTATAGAATGTAATGTTCCTTATTTATAGTAACCAGATAGTCGTAATTTTTCCACCACAGGTTCAGGTTTTAATTACCAAAGTTGGTGAATTACAACGCTATCGAAAGAATTTCTAACGATAGTTGCAAAGAGTTAAAATTCTGAACTAAAATGGTCGATGGGTTCTCGTCTTTTCCGTTTCGCTGCCATCAAAGGAACAAAACGAAAGATTTTTCCGTTTTTCATTTGTTTTTACAAGTATTAGCCAGCCGGTTACTGGCCTGTTTATTGACTCAGGCCGTGTTCCAAGTTCGCAGGTGGAGGCACGAAAACGAATCGACCTGGGCAAACCGAACCGAATCGAAACGAGGACAAAATGACGTTTCGATTTTTAATTACCACTGACTGTATTGTTTCTTCTCGATCCTCCTGTCCCGTTTTATAGACCACGTCGATGAATAATTGCTCACCAATGAATCGCTTTTTAATAGAATACGATCGAAATTTTTTGACGCGGTATCCTGAGCACGTGGTCAATTTCGCTCGGTACTGATTGGATGTGGTTACCATGATCTCCATATGATAGATTTCTAGCCGTATTCGTGAATAAAACTCTTTGCCTTTTTTATTGGTGCAATTTTTATAGCTGGTTAATGAGTTCCGTGAATGTGGTTTTATTTTATGTGAAGATTTGAATTACAATTGTGCAAGATAAAAGATTTAATGAAACTCTTTTTCTTTCTCTAACCAAGACAAGTTAACAAAATTTTCTTTCGAACTTATTATATTTTTATAATTATGTAATTCATGACAGTAGACTGAACAATAACATCGATAAGATAACATATATGGGCTAAATCTGAACTTACATTCTTTTTCGCCAATGAAAATATAACTTCGGTAACTTAAAACTTTTCACAGCAATGGATATTATTTTATATACATTATACATCACTTTTATCATACATTGAAATTTAAAGCTAGATGCATTTATATAGATATATACATTCTTTTTAGTTACCTTTTAATTATTGTATTTCTGTATCTTTTAATTAGTTTGCTATATTAGTATCGCAATATTTCATGCAACCAAAATGAAGAATTTTCAGATGATACAAAAATTGAGATATTGAACTCAACCAATTAGTATATCGATACCACGATAATTACAACAAAAAACCAAGAGAAAATAATGTTTTTTTTTTTTAACAATGTATCTCTCATTCGTCGAGGTTAAAAGTAAGAAGAAAATTTTAAAAAGTTCATATTTATTAGAATATAAATTATATGGATACACCATGTAATTTACAATAGAAACACGAGTTTATTTTATATCTGCTACAATAATTGTTTCCACTTGGAAATAAACCTGTTAGATAATAATGGACGACTTAATCTCTTGCCTTATAATAACGAGTAACTATATTTTTGTGGCGGCCCTCCTGCACCTACCACTAGAGGGACATACGAAATAGGACTTTCTCGAAAGCACTCGCTCCAACTACCTCGTACATATATATACAGCCTTTAACCTTCCTTCCAATATCCCAACGTCTAAGGCAAGGCCTGTTAGGTAGCCTTACTGATGAGTCCACTAGTAGGCACAGGACAAGAAACGTACTTTAACACCCTTCCTTTTTCCTATCCTATCCCCTCTCTACAGCTCCACACTTTAAACACACTAAAAATGTGTCGCATTTGCAATAAATTTTAATTTCAATTCTAACAGTGATTTCAGTCCATAAGATTGAGGATCGTTAAGTATAAATTAAGTATAACATTTCAGTGGTTTGTATACAATACTGTGTGTGTAGTATCATAGTACGAAATAAATAATGTTGCAAAATATTATCTCTGAAGCATTCGTAACGCATTAATATAGATCTAAATTAAATTTAGATAATAATTCTATTACTCCATCATATTAGAATCTACTATTAATATTTACATATACAGTGCACAATTTTGTTATTATCTCAAGTAAATTTTCATGCCCTTTCAAGGGGTTTGAGAAAATTTCATACTTTCCTACCAAAGCGTCGCACAACTTCGCGATTTTTTTTCTACTGGCCCGGGAAACAGGATTTGCTCGACAGTCAATGATTTTTCAATCAGTTTTGAATTGTTTGGTATTACACTCTCTACTTTTACGAATCAGTCATACAAGTTGTGGTTGCAAAACAATTATATTATTTCGTACCGAATCTTCCTTTATGTTGTATCATTTTTTATTTCTAGTTTACTTTATATTCACTTTTTGTTTTCCGTAATCCGTAATCATACTTTCTACGCTAAGGGGTTCTTTGCCCTTATACAAGATAAATAAATTAAATTAAATTATATTGTATACCATTGACTCCGATTTCCGTGCTCGTGATTCACGCCACATTAAAAAAGATCGACTCGAATCAGTTTCCAAATAAAATTAGAACTGAATAAAAATGCGATCAAACGAAAATAAGAAAAGCAAACAGGAGGCCACTACTTGTTGCCCCGATCGCGTCATGATAATTATTGGTAAACAGACGAAACATTAAAAAAACATTGTCGTACAGAAGTACTATATCCTGGCGGAATCGAGGATTTTAGATGGCTAAGCACGTTTCAGCTCCTGACAATAGGACAAAGAGTTCGCGGAGAGGTTCATGCCGCTTGGATCGATGTGTGCCAGCAGAATTTCTGTTTCGTATAGCAGAGACCAGCCTGTGCGCGTCCATCTGTCGTATGTCTCCCTTAATTCAAATGGTCGTTAGAAGCATGACAGCCCCGTGACATTTTGTTAGATCGTCCAAGTGTGTTTCGAGGCTACAGCCTTGATATTTCCAAAAAGAATGAGATTTTTCGCGTGTTTGCATGTCTAATGTTTGCTGAACTTTTATTATTGAATATTCAATTTTTAAGGGTTAGAATCTAACGGTTAGATTATATTCTAGGTAAAGGGGGAAGTGCATCTAATCGTAACACTCAGCGGAAGAGAAAAGTCGGGGAAGGTGCCATGCGTGGCCCGCGGGCCACAAGTTAAACATCTCTGGGTTAGTTAATTACGAAGGAAGGGGATAATATATTATACATCGGATTAATCATTAATTTTAATTGAATAATTCTTATAAAGTGATAGATATAATACTACCTCTTGCAAAAAGTTTTCGATCAAACGCGATAATATAAAATTAACTGGAAACGCTAAAGTTTTTGTGGTGCAAAGTGTTATTGTATAATTATGAAACCTAACAGAGAATTTATAGACAACACGGAAGAAGATTAGTTAATGAAAATGTGCCTAAAAGTAAAAATCTGCATACTTTCTGAGAAGTAATAAAATTATTGTGAAAAGAAATCCCATCTGCATATTGCGGAAATGATTCGTAATACACTATTATACTAATTCAACGAATACAGGAGAAATTTACTTTATTTTTAATTAAGATTTGAAAATATCGATGCAACAAAAATTTGCATACAATCCTTCCTCAATACCCAATGTTACGTTTTCAGATAATTTCAACTAAAAATTCAGCATTGTATGCAGGACATTTATGAAATTTAACATTCGAACCCACCATGAGAATAGAGTATTGGTATTCGTATGGAACGATTAAGCGTGTAACTCGTATCAGTGAGCGACTGTGTTCTTATCATTTTTATCAGAACGACTGTGCTGTCTCCAAATGATAAACGCTTGAGCATGTAACCTTTCCTTCGCTGATACTTCTTTCCACAATTTTAGTTCAAATCAACACCTCTATTTTAAATCTACTATTCATATAAAGAAACAAATTTTTTTTGAGTATAAAACATACAGTGAAGTTAAATATTTTTGTTCACAAATGTGTAGGTATATTAGTTTAAAGTGAAGATTGTAATCGTCCGTAGGATAACGAAAAATGTCAGAAAAAAGCTTTATACATTGATTGTAAAATTTTGGAAATTTTACTCATTCATATTTGGTATGTTATTTATCATTCGTTGCAAAATTTTTGAAATCTGATTCATCGATATCTGGTACGTTATTCATCATTGTTTATAAAACTTTACAAATTTGACTGATCGATATTTGGTATGCTATTCATCATTGTTTATAAAATTTTACAAATTTGACCCATCGATATTTCGTATATTATTTATTGTTTAAATTCATTATTTGCATATTAGAAAAAGAAGAATTCTCAGAACTTTTGTCATTTTGTACGATGTACACAGTGGCGTGCAAAACTATCGGACTATAACATAAATGAATATTAAATAAAAACAAAAATCAACCTTTATATTCGTGAAAATTCAATATTTATTAGAGTAAGTATTTACTAATTGAATATAAGTTAAATACATTATTCTCCTTATACACTAATGTTTTAATATTAATTGGTTGTTTCCGATTACAAAATTTCTTCTACAGTTTCACATTTAAAATATCATATATGACAGAAAGCCAATACTTGTGTACGCAACAGTAATCTTTTTTACATATTATAGGACTTATAAATGACGTTTCATATTTATAACCCACCTACAAATTTACATTCATTTTTGGTCAGAACAATTATTATGAAACCTAACAGAGAATTTATAGACAACACGGAAGAAGATTAGTTAATGAAAATGTGCCTAAAAGTAAAAATCTGCTTACTTTCTGAGGAGTAATAAAATTATTGTGAAAAGAAATCCCATCAAATATCTAACAAAAATTATTTTTTACTGATAAACTAATATACAATTTACAAAACCAACTTTTTCAAAAAATTATATACTTCATATCTCTGGTTGTTTTTATATTTATAACACATTTAACATATAATTTTGTAATTTGTACAAAGACAGGAGTTTAATACGAAATTTGTCTTCCTTTCGTAAAAAAAGGTATAAGATACTACTTGAGACTTACTAACAATAAGATTATTTGTATTTGGAATGATATTCTCTTGTCAGCTGGAAATCACTCAAATTTGTATGTGCGTTATAAATATGAAGCAAAGTGTATATGTTGCTATAAAAATATCGATCAAATATTTTAACTATTAATCATCTAATTTATTGCTTAATTTATATTGTCCAATAACATTTTGGTTTAACTATAAGAAATGAGTATCCAGGAAATAAGATTTAGAAATTAACCAGAAAAATATTTCATTCATAAGTTGTGCGTAAGTACATTTTGCATCCACTGCACTTTTCTTTAAACTCCAAACGATATTTAATCTTTGTATGAATAATTCTATTTCGTCACACATAATTGCGCCGTAATTGTAAATGTACTTAATAATACGTTTTACGTTGTATTTTGTTCCCATCATCTTGTTCACACAAAACTCTCTAAGATTATGGGAAACCATATATTTTCAAAGGTAATTGCATGCCTTGGAACGCAGTTTTTAATCGTTTTCGTACATTCCATATGAATCACTCCACCGTTACGTTTCTTTGGATTATTTTACGACTACCATGAATTATTAATACTACATTGCGCCAACCAATGAAATACACGTAATAGAAGATTTTAATTTCCATGCGACAGAAATTAACATCGACTCAAATACCATGACAAAAATAGAGCTTCGATTAATTAGTATTTATGTAAAATCGGAGATATCGCCATTGATGACCAAACAACCGCGAATAACATCATTATCGGCATTCCTGGTATAATTGGTATTATCTGAACGATTAATCTTATTGCTCCCTGGTTAATATCTATTCAATATATGTACATATATGTATTTTTTATCCTTGAAACGATTAAATAGAAAATTTCGTAACATTTTACAAAGCTATACCATAGTGATAAAGTGTTCTTTGATCATTTATGCAGAAACTTGATTGCAACCAAGATATACAATTAATAATAATTCATTCGCCATTAAAAATTGTATACAAATCGATTAAAGTACAGTCAGTTGAAGAAATCTACATACATCTATAAATTTCAAATATTTAGAGAAATATACGAGTTTCGATCATTTTGAGAACAATAATTTAGTTATCAATTAGAATTATGCGCATTATCAAAAAATGGTAATGCTTCTCTCCATTTTTTCGCAACAAAACATACATAAATCAAAAACTCGACTTCATGAAAATGTAGGTACGTGTATTAAAGTATATAAAACTGATTGTTATAACTATATTTATGCTTTGTTAGACTTTCTAATAAGTCTGTGACGTTCTATAATTTGTCTAACCATAAATGAAATTACATTCTGGACACTTTTATTAGTAATTTTATTGATACTTCCTTTATGAAACGTCTCCTAGGAACCTTATTCGTTTTTAATTTTATATTTTATGAATTTTCATGTCATTTTGATTATTCGAAAACACGTCCTAGACTGTATTAATGTTAACAATTTTAAATATATATGTAGAGTTCTGCGCCTGATTGTATAGTCATTTAGCAAAGATATCAAATATGTAAATTAATACGGTGCCTTCAAATTTGGTCTTTTCTAATGTCTTTATATTTCACAGCCAAAGAAACCTAAATTACTGTTTTTCAACATTGAGCTTGGTACACTATATCTTGTTGCTCCTTCTTTATTTTATCAGAACCACCGGAATTCTATATCTATTGTGTAATAAATAAAGAAGATTTCATGATTTCAACTACTTGAAGTACAGTAGCGTTTTATGCAGTTTTAATTTTTGCCTTTGCTGTGTTGTAAAATCAAAATGTTCGACTTGGGTTAATCTAGCTTTAAAGCATAGAACTATTTTATATCGAAAAAGCATAAATATTTAATAATATAATAAATATTTAACATATTTAAGGCGAAAAAGTAGTTGAAACTTAGAAAGGCAACTGAATATGATCCATAAATAAAATATGAATTGTGTTTAAAGAGATATCGATTTAATTTGCACACCTAGGTTATATTTAATGATATTATATAATATGAATATAAATATAAAAATTAAAATTGTATACAACCTGGTTCAAATATAACCATATTTGTCTTCATTGCGTTTTTATTCTGATACATTTCGATATCGTTTGCTGACAGTGCTTCAAAGGGATCAGGTTTACCCGGCACTCGTACGATTTCAGTTTCATTAACTTAATTAATGCCTGAAGCAGGGAAAAAATTCAACGGAAAAATGATAGTTCATACTCCGACCACTGGATATTCATAACGTTAAACGAATTTCTACTACTTTCCTCGTCTAATCAATTATTATCCCACGACACTACACGGGGGGAAAAAATTACATATTTTTTTGTGCTTGCAGCCATTAATTTGAAAAATGGACTTTACGTTCAATATGATTTAAACCAGCAATCATGGGTAGTTAAATACAATACATTTAAAGATTATTTTTGAATATAATAGATAATAAAGTTAAAGAATAGTTAAAGTACAAATACAAGAAGAATAATTTCTGTTGGCTGTTTATTGAAAATATTTCATGTTAGTACGAAGCGATAACAAAAAGTATTTGTGCGCTATTGCGTTTAATATCTGGTACTTGGATATCTACTAGCTAATTAGGTTCAATTACTTTCAGTTTCCGATCACATAATAGCATTCTTATATAGCTATGTAAATTAAATACTGTGGAACTGAAATATAGAATCATATCAAAAAATGGTTGATTGGAATATAAACATATGTATTAACAAATACTTCTTATAGCCACTGTGTTTCCTGGTGGTATGATAATAAATAGCGCTGAAAAAAAATTGAGCTTAAATAACGAAACCCGTGATATCAATTGAATTAGCAAATGAAGGAAAATAATAGCCTTCTTTTAAGAATTGAAAAAAAATGCAACTGTCGTTACAGTTACTGATAACTAGACTGCGGATCTTTATGCAAATTCATACTTTTACAAATGTAAATAAAAAAGTGAAAGCTTAATACTAATTTGTTGTACGCTCTAAACGTTACCATCGATTCTTCGTACATTTTTACACATTGTACGCATTATACATCTTTCTGCAATTTTAAATTTTGCAAAAATGTACATATAAAGATCCGCAGTAATTAAAGAAATGTTCATCGTTCGCAGTGGCATCCCCCATAAAACTTTAAACGGAACAGTTCCCCACGATAAAACATTTTTAAGCTCATTTTTTTGTTTACTCCTTGCATACCGTAAAATGCGTAGCGAGTTTAAACTTTTGACCGTTGTGCACGTAATTAACCTAGCTATATTAATATTCATTAAAAAATGTATAACAGACGAGAATCGAGTTTTTCTCATGTTTTCCTTGGTGAGAAAGAAGCTCGTTGTGAAACGTCCGATAGAAGAGAAGGCGGCCGCATGTGCACGATGCACCGTGGGAGGGCGTGCAACAGCAACTTTTATTGCATCCGCAATAAAACAGCCGGCGGAGAAGTTGCCCGCGATTTGCCGATCGTGTCGCAAGACGCAGTCCCGGGAATTCGAGGCAAACGGGGAGAAGAAAGACGAGAAAAAGCCAAGAAACGTCTTTCGAAATGTACGTTACGTGGAAATAATTCATGCAGAATTGCCGCTATCGGTACAACGGGTGCACCGGTCGCGTGCAAGAAAATGCACCGGGGCCAATTAAAGGAGAATACCCGAGAGTGCAAGCCCGCCTCGCAATTAAACTTTCCGATACTGCTACTTCAATATTTCTAGCCCCTTTTTTTTTTGTTGTTTCCCTTTTTTCTCCGCTTTTTATTAGCAACGTAAATTATGCTACTGATAAAGGACTCAAAATGTGTGCTGCAAGCAGGGTTAACCATTAGAAGTTCCGCAAATCTGCGTAAAGATAGAAGTAAAGTCACTAAGTTACCTTACGCATTTCTATAAATTGTAAATAGTTTCCTAAATTTACTCGAAATATTTTAACCCTTTCACAGTGTAATAAAACGATGAGAATTGGAGAAAGGTCGATGTAAAACGAATTTGTTTCACTTCGTGTAACATTTTCATTATTTCGATTACAGAAAAATACATAATTTCAGCTATCTATGTGTAGCACATTTTGACAGCAATGTACGGTATAATATAATTTAAAATATTCAATTCAAAGTGCCAAATTCACGACTCATCCGCGTCTTTCTCGTACTAAACTGTGGACGGATTCTTCAACAATATTGAGACATGTGTTGAATAATTTTATCAAGTACTTTTCAATACGTTAGGTCATCCTAAATTCGTTTCACAATAGGTTAATGCTACATTTTCACGATATTTTTCAAACATTTGGCAATTAGAAATGAATGAATCTTAATGTAGCAGTCCCAGTTCAGTTTAAAGAAAGCATTTCATACAGCAGGATGTTTCAAATATAACTGTACGTATATGCAACTATAAAAATATGAACCTAATTATTTGGTGCTTTTGATAATTTCATCAAAATATATAAAGACCGCGATAATAAAAGCCGAGAAGAGTTATGTCAGAAGATCATGGTGATCAATTTGTTGTTTCATAGCCATATTTGAAGACGATTTTGCCGAAAACCAAGCTTCATATGAAAATATGTTATTTCGTGTTTTCGATTTATTTTTACACGTGGAGTCGCCTACTTTCGGGTTGTATATACCATCAGTGTAATAAAATGGGATTTTTCGTATATTAGATTGTTGGGAAAGTTCGTAGCGATATTTGAGGAATCTTTAAAGCGAATGCAAAATAATGAATATCTTTTATGTTATGGTAGCAGACATAATGGTTTGATAGAGATTTGAATGTATAATTTTGTACACTATTCCACCAAAAAATTCGCATCTTCATCGAAAATGAATTTCTCCCAATAATTGTTCTGTTCCTCTAGTGTATTCAGCTTTTGATTGTTAATCAAATTTTCTTTATAACTAACTAAAATAAATGATAATATAATATTTCTACGTTTACAATATCTCAATCAAGGTTTAACAATCGTTCCCGATAATTCATCGATACACGAAGCTAAGCGTTGTTTTATTTAAAAATGTTGCTTTTTCTTACGTTTCTATTTAATTAATTTACCTAAAGTGTCCAACTATTATAGGTACAACATTTAGTCGAACTGAGAGTTTCACTGTTTAACAACAATTCGTGACTAATAATCCTCGTGCAATTCCACAATACGCGACAGAATTTAATACCGATGTTGTCAAAAACGCTACGAACATTCCGAACAACCCGATATACGAAAAATCCCATTTTGATGAATAGACGAATGCGAAAATAGGGTAAGACTGTAAAGATAAATAGAATCGTGGCGGCTCTCTTGCACCTACCACTAAAGGAACATGCGAAATAGGACTTTCTCGAAAGCACTCGCTCCAACTACGTCGTCTATATATGTACATACCGCCTTTAACCTTCCTTTCAGTATCCCAACGCCTAAGGCAGGGCCTACTACGTAGCCTTACTGACGAGTCCACTAACAGGCCCAGGACGAAATGCAACACCCTTCCTTTTCCTATTCTATCCCCTCTCCACAGCTCCACAGAATTTCCTTTATTCTTTTCATGCACTAATTCTATCCCTAAAGTGATTTCCACGTATAACGAAGCACCCTGTATAATCGTGATGATAATGCGTAAAATGATAATTTTCAAGAATTCATACATGGATCGTTTAGCATTATGAAAGCACACGCACGAAAAGTTCCACAGCCGCTTCTAATCGCCATGGAATCAGGTGCATATCGCGAACAGAGCGGAAGCGTGCAGCAGGCAGCTGACAAATTACGCGTCATAAATTTCGCCATCGATCCATTCGCGATTTCTAACGCAGCTAACGGTGATCATCGAGATTCGATTACTCCCGATAGACGACGATACGTCTCATGAACGCACTGGACATTCTCTAACCGAAGAACCGCGTGAAATATTAAAAACAGGAAAATTGTGAGAACATTAAACGGTTAGAGATTTATTGTAATTTGATGGTTCGTTGTTGTCCGGAAGATTGATGTTGCGTCGAAGAATTGTGAGTGGATGATGATTGACTCTTAAGATATGCCGCCAGTTTTGAGATAGCCCAACTAGGCATAGGTTATACGAGGATTGTTTAAAGAGTTCGAGTGTTAAAAACAAAAACGTACTATTTTGAGTTTTAAATTGCTTCTATTTTGCAATATAATCTCCTCCTACTTCGATCCACTTCATCCGACTATGCTCTAATGTTTTTCGAAAACTGTCGGAATAGCTGCTTGGTGTGGCTATCAGTTAATTATCAGAAGAAAATCATCGACTACCAAGACATTTTTTTGAAACAAGTGAATGTCTGACAGAGCCAAATTTGGTGAAAAACTTCATTATGGTACGATGCTCAATGTTATCCATTTCACGGAGGGAAACGAGATAGCTGTCATAAATCAAGTTTTCTAATAAATTACATAGACGATAGATAAATATCAAATTTATAGGTTATGCATAAATTGCATGTAACTTCAAAATGAGTAAACAAAATTTGAACAAAATCATCGCTTGTAGGTGAGGCCACGAACTTTTGAAGTAGTACGATCGAAGACTGGAAGAGACGATAAATTTTGTATAATTTACAGGATGACTCGAAAAGGTTATACGTTATTAGACTGATACAAATTACTGTTTGAGGTAGACAAATTTTAAATGAAATATTTCGAAGAGACAGGCATATTTCTCGGTTTCGTAAATTTTGTAAATAACCTATGCACCCAAATAATTCTTTTAAATTATACCTCCAATACTATAGCTTATTTTGTACAAATTTTAAAATACCGCCATGCTAACGCGAACATTCGTTTGGATTAAACATTCCAAAAATTCCACTTCTCGCATCAACAAAACTCTCGCAGTGAGTTAATATTTTATACAAAAAACGTGCGATTTTTTTTGGCAGACGCAAAAATGACCGAGCGCCGTATGACGTAGCGCAAATAACAGTATATTTGCATTTAATTAACGCGCCGTGCACACGCTCATGTCTGTCGCATCCGGCACCGTTCGATCGGAACGTCGTGCAGCAAATGTAATTCATGCTGGCGTTAGAAAATCACGCGCCTATAGCTCGCGTCAAAGATTATGGTCGCTCGAGGCTACCTTCCCATCAGCGAACAACTCAGAAACTGATTTTCGTTTTTAGGATCTCGTCACGCGTCTCCACTTCTACCATTTACTCATTATTGATGTAGGTACAATTGCCCATGATCGTTTGTTTCGTTTGTATTCCCTTTTTTACAAAGGACAATTCACTTATATGTTTAATATTTCGTTTTTTCATGGTACATTTTTCTTGTTAAAAAATATTCTTCAGGTTTAATACTCTTAATATCTGTATTGTGTACAACCGCCTAATATAAAACAAACCACCAAAGTACATAGTGTGCATTATTTTTTATGACTTTGAAGATGTTGTATTTATTTAATCATAGGACTGAGAAATATTTGAATTTAAAATAGTTATTGAAAGCTTACGCGACTAATAATATACTATGTAACTAGGGTGAGCAAAAATTGTCACGATACGTGACAATTATGGTTTTCACAGATCATGGAGAGCCGCTTCTTACAATTAGTATCACTATTCATCGGTGCCAGTTCAAACTTAAGTAATAAGAAAACAAACTATCTCGTTACTCTAGGCAAACTCGTTAACTCTTTGCAGTCCATCTTTTTTTATTGAACTATCCTCCTCCTCGAAATTAAGAGGAAACTAAAAAATCCTGTTTATTGAAGTGATATTTAAATGTTACGATAATTCGTTACGATACCGCGATGTTTTTATCCTAGAAGTGTAAAACAATATCGTTTGAAATATCGATTAAGTCTGACACAGAGCCGTAATAGAAAATTTGTGATGTCAGATTGCCTTGGAACTCGATTAAGATTGACCAACATCCAATACCTCAAACAGTATCCCCACCATAGTACCTGAGCAAACAAAATCTCTGACTAGAGTTATAGCTATTGCCATAAGCGGCATTTCAAGCCGTGTGCCGCAATTTTGGCACGGAAACTGACGTCCTTTTGTCGCCTCTTGATATTTTATATCCGGCTCTACGGAACAACTGGCACAATACGACAGAGGAACGAGGAAGGGAGAGATATACGCAAGGCGGGTTCTTAAACCGCCACTGCACGAGCTAATGCGAGCAGATGCCGCAATTCAGCCGCGTCTATTATCCAGAGTTGCGAGTAGTACTTGCTGGGAACGTCGTAAACTTACCACGCGAAATTTTGAGCAATATTAATATACTCACTGCGAGGATTCGCCCTTTCTCTTTCCCCCACATCGACCGCTTTTGTTAGGAGTTTCGACAAAACGCGGCCCTCTGAGTTATAGGCAATTTGGCTAGAACCAGCCCAGCGGAAATTAGAGAAGTGAATTATAATTTTAAGGAAGAAAAATATTTTCATAAGAAGAGATTCAAATTTTACGCAGTTCAAAAAAAAAAACGTTTGGAAGACACGATCATTATTTTTCTGGTAAATTCAGCATTTCAACAAAATGAACTATCCATTCTGTCATAAATATTAATTTACCCAAAAAATTGTTAATGTTCAAACGAAACCTGTTGTCTATGTATTGTTATTGAATTAATAAATTCTACTTTTATAGATGACCGTACGACGCAAGTGAAAGGGTTAATAGTAACTTGTTTCATTTTCGTTTGATATTCTTTCAATCTATTCTTCTATGATCTTTCATTTCCCTTTACTTACTTGACATTTGTAAGTGCCTATTTCTGTACGGTTTCAAATAAAATTATTCAGTTTTTTAATTTTTCTTTGTGCAACGATTCATATGTTTGTTAGAAGTGCTGTTATTTAAGTACTCCTCTTTCACTTACTGTTGCCTGATACATTTTCCATTCCATTTTACTTTACTTAAGTTTACTTTACCGATTTGGTATCCCGCAGTTATTTCAGACAATTGTGGCGCCCTGTTTTTAAAATAGATCGGCCTCAGTATTTTTATTTTACACAAGTGTTTCCCTATAAACGTTGTTCCTATAATATACTCGATACTTCTTCGAAACGATAACAATGTAATTTCATATTTAAAGCTTCATGTTTCATAGACCTTACCATCGATTGTACATTTTTATTGGAAATAGTTTTACGAAAGAGAAGCGGGACCCTTTCTACGGGTACAATAGCTCCGAGCAATCAATATTGTCTTTGCATTATTCGGAATTCTTGTATCGTAGTCCCATATTCATTTCTAAGAAATGATTTTCCATATATCATAAAATATTTTGTTTTTACTTCCAGATTAATGCTACGAGCCATACGAGCGAACCATTAAAACATCTATATAGTTTCAACTTATTGTTAGATTACTTTGGTATATACTGTTCTATCGAATATGTTTCTACGATACGTATAATAATCTCATTATTGTAATTACTTTTAGATTCAATTAATATATATTCTTCTATTTTATTTATCAATTCCCACACTTTTCAGTGTTTGACGTTGTATTATCGTTATCATTTCTTCTTATTATTTTCGTGTAATTTTGAAGACTAGGAACTTGGGTTACATTTACATACAAATTTATATATAATTTTATACACACCGTTTATATTATACTTCTGTCTCTATGTTATTATAATATATTTAAGTTTACTTTTTGCAATGGGCTACTGCCCGTCAGTACTTTAATGAATAAATGGAATTGAGGGCTTCATGAAAATACCACACTTGTAAAAAATAACAGCCTCAGTCGTAAGACCGATAATTTCGAGATTTGATTGTTGTTCTTCTGCGATAGAATTACAAATAACAGTTACAGCAATTGCGTGATATAATGAATATTTAGTTAAAAAAAAATTACGATCTACCTATTGAACTAAAATTGAAAATGCTGGTATATTTTTATTCTTCTGGAAGAAGGCATGCATTAACTGGGATCGTTTTTCTTATGGACTCTTCAGTTAAAGGACAAGAAGAATAACATGAAGCTTCCATTTCTATTCTGCAGTGTTGAAGTCGAAATAAATTTAAAATAATATAAAGCAGTTACAGTTTTCTTTTCGACCAATTGGTCGTTATAAAGTGATACAGCAATGATGAAACTTAGATGGAAGAAGATGTTTCATTTGAGGACAAGCGAAAACGATTATAAGTAGGTTAAGACATATATACTTCAAACAAAACATAGATGACGAATCTTGCAACTGCCCAATTCGGTTACTTCAATGAGGCAAGTCATTTGGAACTTCTCTTTCTTTTGTCCGCACATAAAGTCGACTTAATGACTTTTATCAATGCGTATACCAGCAGGAAAAGTATAAAACCACTTAACTTCCTCTTTTATGATAAACAAACGCAATAATGCCTGCAACAGTCTTTGCCTGTGTGTTGACAGCTACTTTCTACATTTAATGCCAAAGTTAATACTGACATTAAAAAATGATTGAAAGGTTGCAGAAAAGCATGAATGAGAAACAGGAAATCATACTTGTTCACTTTTCATGTAGTATAAATTCAACGATAAAAACTTTTCATTTTCATCCACGAAAGGGAAGGAAACCGAATAACAGGAAATTTATGTTAAGAAACAAAGAGAGACGAATTCTACTGAAAATACTCTCGATATTTATTCTAACAGATTTCGATCATACTCGAATTTAACCGCATCTAATGCACGTTGCTCGCATATCTTTAATACACGTGGCGCAGAGAAATGGCCGAACCTTTCGCACAGAGGGTGGCAGCGGCAGCGGGGAACAGAATATCATCCGAAACACACCAAGGGCTGACTGGAAGCTTATCGAGATAGGCGCACTCCTGCCAGGACGCGAATCCCCCTGGGATGTTGTTTCCTCTGGCGGAAAATAAAATGAAAAGGTTCCGTTGGTAAAAGGGGAAAAAAGAAAGAAAGAATGTCATCGAACCAACGACCTTTGTCTGTTTTTAGTGACGTTCAATTTATGATACAACAATAGCGACATGATTGTACTTTTTATACCGCGGTTTTAACACTAAACCGAATCAGCGAACGCATTTCCTCCTGTTTTTATTAAGAGGAATAATCCGTTCAAATTTGCAACCAAGTTTTCTGAATACAAACACAGTGGAATCTGGATTGTCCGAATTAATTGGAGGATATAAATGTTCGGATAAGGGAAGTTTCGGATAACAGAACATTTTACATTCTTGATCTTGATTGTTTAGGCGTTTAGACAAATATTATACACGAATGAACTTACATGAATTGAATTTTGTCTATTCGATATTTCTGGCAAATATTATTTTTCACGGTTGATATTTATCGGAAGTGTCGCACGCAGAAAAGCGGAGAACGTTGCACGTAGTCCGCAGAAATTGATCAATGGGCAGATTTGCATGTGAAAAATCTGATCGTTGGAAATCGATGGAGACTTTTTCTATGCCGTCGTTTCAATTAAAGATTTCTTATAGCCTCTCACGGCAGATTAATCGTTTCACTTTCAAGTCCATCCGATCGCGTTGAGATTTCCTTCCCTTATCGTTTCCCTATCAACCCTTCCAAGGCGAATCGAAGTGAATCGGGAAGCACAGTATTTATTCCAGATATCAATCTTTTGGATATAGGAGTCAAAGAACGTTTCCACGCTACGAATTTCAAAATACAATTCAATTGAATCTTTTAATTTTTGCGTTCTACTTTATATCTTTAACTCAATCGCTATTTGCTTAACAGGAATATTTGTAGTTATGTTTACATTGGTAGTACCGTTTTTGTATCACCGTGCAACGACTTTAAAATAAAAATGATGCAGAAATGTATTTATGTATTACTCGAAAGTGTTAAACTGAATTTAAGACACGATTTTTATATATACTCATGAGCAAAATTAAAGGATCAATAAATGTAGATTGAAAAATTGTCAATCTTTGAACTCCTGTCATTTCGTAAAGAAACATCATATATCGATCAACTTGGGCTCATTTTAAAGCTCGAAGTTTCTACTTTCACATATGTGAACATATGTCTTTCGAAAATTTTCTTACTTCGTTGTAATTCATTGCAGTTATTACCTTAAAATCTGAAGGAAACTTAAATGCCTTTTAAACATTGTAACAACACATTATGTTATATACTATTGTATCAATGTATTATAAGTTTATTGATAAAAGATACAAATTGTAAGTGAATATGTATAATTTCTAAGAAACTAAATTTAATTTAAGTAAAGTTCGTGTTTAACCAAAAAAAAAAGGAAATATAACAAATAACCGAATTTAGTGGTTTATTACCGTTATTATTATATTATTATTTTTATTGCTACGAAGCTACAATTTATTTCATTACATTACTAATTCGTCAGCATGACTACAATGTAATTCGAGGAAAATCTAATAACTTAATTAATATTTTATAGCATGGAGCGTACGATTCTGTATCAATTAACGTAATTACATCATTCTAGAGATCAATGGATGTAGGCACTCAAGGAGAATTCTAACGGTTGCTGGAGTGACGTACCGGATTTTCCGTAATTAAGATCGGTTTACAGTGTCACATAGTCCATCTAATCATTCATGGACAGATGGCTTCGTAGAGCAGTGTTCACAAAGGGAGTACCTTACATGGTTTAATCTTCCCCTATACATTATCGTATTCTCGAAAATAGTAATCGTTACACACACCACACCTTTCGTTAACAATTTTCACTTATATTGCGGCAATAGTATTATACTAAATGTACAGTCAGTCACAAAGGTCTACATAGACATTTTAAATTTCAAATATTTACATATATTAGGACCTATTTTAGAATAATTTAAGTGGTGCAAAAATTCATAAAATATAAAAGTTACAAGTGAGAATGGTACTTAGGCGACGTTTCATAGAATGAAAATCATTGATTACGCGAATATACTTGATCCCGAAAGTATAAAAGATGTTATTTTTGTATGCTGAACAAATTATAACACGCCAGAAAAACGTTAGAAAGTCTAACAATGTAAACATTTAGTTATAAGAAAAAGTTTTGTACATTTTAAAACACACACGTACAGTTTCGTAGAGTTGTGTTGTTGGTTTTATGTATATTTTTTTTATAAACAGGTGAAAAAAAACGTAATCATTGTTTTAGAATCTATCCAATTTTAAATAATGAACAAATTGACGTTTTTGAAATGGTTGGAACTCTTGTATTTTCTCAGATACTTGAAATTCAAAGGTGTATATAGATTTTTGCGGTTGACTGTATGTTATACGATAATAATCAGACTAACAATGTTTACGAAAATTCATGCTGTCATAAAAAAAAAGAAAAAGAATAAAGGAATGTGATTTTAACAATAATTTGTATTGTATTACATTTACCTAGTATAAAAGACATTTTAATTCTCTTTTACATATTGGGACGTAATATACACACATAAACATTTACAAATTAATGATAATAAAGTAAAAATGTCTTTATGGCCCTTTGTGACGAATATTCCCATTTACTATAATTCAAGAATTCTACCAGAAATTAAAGCATCATTCACTGTTATCGTAAATATAATACCACATAGTACCACTGATTATGAATTAATAATATCATGCTAAATTATCTGTAATTTGTAACATTCTTTTCTTCAAATTTCCACTTATACATTTTTTTTAAATTCGTATCCCGTATTTAAATATAAAAATGTTCTGCTTCCATAATGTTTTTTAGAAATAGACTACGTATGTAAAAAAACCATGCAATTTTCATTATCCTACTTCTTAATAATATCAATGTACAATTCGACTAATTACCGAAATTCATAGCTGAATGTGAAATGTAATTAGCAGACTGGAGATCTTTAATACAACATCAGATTTTCACAAGGAAAATTAAACAGACGAGATCTAAATAGGGGGTTGTTTCGCCCCCTAAATATTATGATTTGTATTTTACCTTCAATATTTTCTGTATTTTTGAATTCTGTAACTTCTGACATATTTAAATTCCCTATAAATGCAGCCTAGTAATTAGGTAACTCTGGAAAAGATTATTGAAATTTTCTTATCGATACCTCTTATTCTGGGCCCAAATTTAATTATAAAATAATTTTACTTTATTTCACGTTCTTAGTCAAACAATGTATTATAAATTCACACATCCATAACTTTATCATAAGTTGAAGGATATTAGGTTGATCAGTTTTTAAGATCACCCGGTAAATTTCACGTTGGCAAACACAAAAATTGGCTTCACTTCATTGGAGTCAAAAGGCTCGAACACTATTCGTCACACATAGGTTTTCCTACACGATTGCTTAGTATAAATTGTCCTTAATGATACGCATCACTAGCCGCTGTTACGCAAGACTGATTACGCTTTCTCCTTGCACCTGCAAGCTTTATTATCGCCACTTTTACGTGATTAGCCTACAGCTGAAATATGAATTAATCCAGGTCTCCTACTATTGACATTTTTCATTTCTTCGTATCATTTACTATACTTTAAATTTTGTTCAACTTTTTACCGAAGTCATACTGCATGTAGTCTTACTCAATTCGAAAGGTCTGACAAGTAGACTACAAATCTTTATGCAAATTCATATGTTTATAACCATAATTAAAGGAATGAGATCAAAATAGAGATTAATTACATCCTCTAAGCATCGTAACGACTACTTTACGTTGAATATTTGGTACATTCTTACACGTTACTTGCGTTGTATACATTTTCGCACATTTAAACTATCCATAAATGCATAAAGATTCGCGGATTACCAATAAGACTTCGACTAACGTTTCAATAATCCTAATCTTGATAATGTCTCGTCACTTTCACAAAGGAAGACTTTTCCTCCGACGAAAGTACATGGAGAAGGTAAATGAAGTATGAAAGTCTACAAATCTTTCATATCATGCTTGCTTTCATTTTTTGTATTAATTTCAATACACGTTTCTCGTTGCCATTCTGTTTACTTTTGCCTTCTCTGCTATATTTGATTCAAGTTATGTTAATCTTCTAAAACTGATTTTAGGTACTATTAGGTTGGCTAAAAAGTTTTATCCCTTTTCTTTTTTTTTCCCCTTTGCAACATGGCATTAGTATTGCGATACATAAGTAACTTTGCAATCACAAGTAAAATTTGAAAGCTGACATTTCGAAGTATCATTTGAAAAATAAATCGTAAAAAGTGCATTGCATTTATTCGTGTTTAACATTACTTTCAAAGGGAAGAAGATGAGGTGCATTTTCGATACGATGTATTATATCACTACTATAAACGTAAAAATGTAATACAAATCTAGAAAAAATAACGTGAATGTGATAACGTGAATAAAAATGAAGCCACGAATTTCAAAATGACTAAAGTCCATTTTTGGACATTATAAAGATTATACTGACACAATTGTTTTAAGTTCAGTGAAACCTATCCCATAACATTTAACATAACATAAAATTTCATCCTTGAGGACATCTATAATGGCCGTCGTAAGAAAAAAAAAATCTAAAGCGATCTAAATGCAAGACAAAGAGAAACTTATTTCCTTCAAACTGTTCGCTGGCGGATTGGTGCTTCAAATTCGTGGTTTCAAATTTTCAACGATATTTCCTGATAAAAATGATAGAAGTTTCCCCTTCGATTGCGCCACGAGCATCCAGTTTCAATCACGTCTCGAGCACGATGTAAATAAACGTTATCATAAGCGTGTCGCCGGAAACGAACGGCAGCCCTATTTCTTGGCTTTCCCACCCTCTGCAACATCGAACACCCCTCATTTCCGTGGCACATACACACGTGTGTTCGCATAGTTACTGTCCATCGCCCCAAGGTTTACGTGTCCTCTGGAATCATACCTAAATTCGTCCCTGAACCTACGCACGACCTACGGCCTACGGAAAAGCTACCCCTAGATACTGTTACTCGCTAATTGAGCGTCTAGGGGATTTCGCAATTTTCGTCTGCCATTCATTCGCCTTCTACCTCTACTAACATTTCTTCGTCATGTGACTTTCGCTTCCTGCGTATCTGATTTCGGACTATGCGTGTCCTACCCTCAATGTTTCTTCATTGTTCTCCGATTCTTCTTTCCTTCTTATTTCCCCGCGTTGTATTCGATCTGTTATCACTTTGTATCATGTGCTTTATACGTTATTACGTTATTGGACACTCTTATTATGATATTGAATTCTCTTTGTATTTCGGAAAAGAATAGGATATATGTATTTACCTTAAGGAGTTACATGCACCTAGCGGTAGGAAAAGTTGGGTACACGTTTAATCATTTTTTTTTTCTTTCTGTGAAAAAAATAGTTGATCGAAAAATCTCCAACTGCATCTTATAGTATACAGTTTAGCGTATATTTAAAGTAAATTTCATTTGAAAATTTTCAATAATGCAGCTGGTACAAGTTGTCTCGTAGAGGCTGTTTTGTGGTAGAAGCTTTTACGGTGCCCATGATATCTCATGGAGTTTTTATCTAAAACAAGAAATGAACAAATTTTCTTAAAGTGTATAAAAAAAGGAAGTCTTTGTCGTAGCCGATTTTTCATGTATTGATTTTTCATGAAATGGCGACCATTACAATGTGGACGTATGATTTTTTACTGCAACATTTGTGCTTTTTTGTTTGTAAAAAAAACTATACCTTAAAAAAAAATTCTACGACAACTACCAGATAAGTATATAAAGAAACTCTGTGGAAAATATTAACGAGATTGGTCCATGTGTTCTCGAGATATTTTGGGCACCGTTTTGGAAAACATGATTTTGAGAAAAACGCGTTTAAATCGATTGAAGCGCGAAGTGTCCGGTGAGGTACCTGTCTATGATAGGCTCTAACTTCGTGACGTTTACGAATTTTTAAATAAAATTTGAACGGTATATATACAGCTTAAATATCATACAATTAAGTAAGCGTATTTTTGAAAAATCGATTTTTTTTACCCATCTAGGTGTATGTAACCACTTAAGAACAATAAAATACAAATATACGGTAGTTGACAAATGTATACGTACACTAAGAACATGAGGCTTCTATTGAAAATATCTATTTCAAAGAAAAAATACTTGATTAAAAGCTGCTACTACAATACTAATTTATAAAGATCAAGCTCTAAATCAAGATGTATTCGGGATATAGCAAGGTTTTAGTTTCACATTTGAAAAAAAATTGTTAATAAAAATAAAAAAATGTCATTTCAGTTACTGTACGTTATACGTCAGAATCTTAAGAATAGTCATTGCGTTAGACTGTTTCCCCTGCCAATTATTATTAGTTTTAAGAAGGATTAAATACAAAAAAACAAAATGATTAAAAATCGATTAAATATATATTCGCGTAGTAAAAATATTATGATCACATTTATTCAGAGAAGCTATTTAAGAGTAGGGATGGCAACGATAACATGGATGTTTTTCAAATATCGATGTTTACTTTCTTTCTTTCGATGTTTTCACCGTCGATGTTTGGAAATTGATATCATCGAAACCATCGATGTTAGGCGATCGGTAGCATCGAAACTAAAAAGTCATGATTTATTTTGAATATTGAAATTATGATTTCCTTAAATATCGGTATAAACTTTTTCAACGACTTAATAGTTTCAATTTCTTCGATTCGTAAAGGAGATCATAGAAAAAAATATATGAGAAATGTTGGGAGTTGTAACTCGAGAACTCTAAGACTAATGGCAAACAGTAGGTGCAGTATCAACTTTGCAGATTCTAAGAAATATGACATTTTTTAAATAAGCAGTGATTTCCCACCCATCTTGCATTTATTTACAATCGAATCCATCAGAACATCTGCATACAACTAAACTTCTTGTCCCTTTTTCCCTTCTTCTTTCGTATTACACGTAACATTTGCAAGACGCATCTAGATTTGTTCTCGTATTTAACTTCAGCACGTTTACCTTCGGTTTCTTTCTCTATCGTTTTCCTTTTACGTAGGCATCTGTAGTCTCTTTGTCTCATTCGTGTACTCGTCCCTTCTCTTGGTATCCTTCTTCTTTTTCTTTGCTTTCTTTGTTCTTCCGTTCTGCTTGTTTCTGCTTGATTCTCTTTGCCGCTATCCTTGTCTCTTGAACGCTCGTTTTCTCTTCAACTCCGCACATTTTATCTTCTTTACATGTAATTATCCTTTTACCGTCTTATCTGTTTGCTTTTTCTCCCGGTTCCCCGAAATACTCACCTCCGTTTTATCGTCTTGATTCGCTTTCGTCTTTCTCCAGTTATCCTACTGATCATCTCTCCTTGTACGCTCCTTATGTCTTATCTTCTTCGTGGGTTGTATTTTCCCGTATCATTTGGATCTTCTTTGATATCTTCTTTTCATTCACCTTCATCCTTTTTTTGATTGTTTTATGCATCTTCTTTATGTGCACATATTTCTCTTTCACAAACATTATAATGCCATTCTACGGCGTTAGTCTGCTTTCCCTTTCGTCAATATTTTCTTCTTTTTTTATTAGATGAGTAAATGAATTCGGTATCTTTATATTTACTCGTTCCTATGCGCCTTTTTATATATATATATATATAATGGCGACAGATATAAAGTCAACTTCTTTCACACAAAACTAATCAACGTACAAAATTCAGCAATTTTCCTATTTAAATTTTTTTCTATCGCCATTTGTCTTATAGTTGCTCTTAATTAATAGTTATATAACACAAACTAGAAATACCTGTTAGTAAAAAAAAATATGTGTCCAATATTCCTTTTAGTTTCTAGTTGTGCGCGAAATTTCATCAAAATTGGCATAACTTTCATTTCTCATCTTCCTACATTTCACGTTGTATCTCTATAACTAATTATCTTTTCCTTGCCTCTTCAACTTTTTGAAATAATATACCGACTACTTTTCTACATTAGTTTCCATTTCATCTTCTCAATTTATTTCTACCTTCCTTCCTTTTGTATTCCACCTCCTGCTATCTTTTCAAATTATACCCCTCTTATTTCTCGCAACACTTCCTTACTCTTTATCTTCTCAATTTAGATTCTTCTTCCTTTTCTCCGCACCATCTTCCTGTGCGCATATTTATCTTCCTCGAATCCGCCTCTTCTAATTTTCTTTGATACTTCCTTTCCTATTATCTTTTTAAATCAGTTTTCCTTCTCTTCCATTCGTATTACCCTTACGCAAGTACATACATATTATCGTTTCCAGTATTTCCTTTTTTCTTCTCCTTAGTTACTCTATCCTTTGCTCTGAGTCATCTCTCTCTCCCTCTCTCTCTCTCTCTCTCTCTCTCTCTCTCTCTCTCTCTCTCAGTAAATGAAAAATTGAAAAATCTAAATACAGTTATTTAAATATCTTCGGTATGAAAAATCTACTTAGAGCATAGTAAACTGTTCAAATGTGCAACAAAACAGTTGCAAATATTGTGCATTAATCTTTATATATTTTTATGAGCTTTAGCTAAATAATAACATTTTTAATTCGAATAACTACTGTTCCAATTTGAGCCACTTAAAATCCAATAATTAATAGACAGTACGTAGTTAAAAGCAAAGGCAACTTTTCTCATTAGGCAGCACTTAATGGTATTATGCTTCGATAATGAGGCATCAAAAATTGTTAGTCGTTACCTGGGATATTCTACTGTTATCATTTGTTGTAATGTTGGTAAAACTTTATTAATGACCAAAAATTGTACAAATTAAAAGTCTAGAAGAGTCAGCCTTTTTGGAAAATGGGATTATGAAACTTTCTGATAGACCTACAATTATCAAACAATATTACACGCAAAAATTATTTATTAAAATGTTAATGTATGCATATTATTTTTGAGTATTTCTAAAATATCTCTACGAACTTTCCGAACATATTATTTTCGTTCTTTCTTATTAACCTTCCTTTTCAATTTTCCATTTCTACGCGCAATTTTTGTTCTTACTTCCACTGTCTCCAATATTTCCCATGTCTTCCATTTTTCAACCCCCTTGTACATTTCTTTGAGTAGTACTATCCCAATTATTCTCTTAGCTTAGTTTCGTTTGCTTGCTTTATACTTACAGTATGCCTTCTGCATGTAGACATTATCTTTTGCAATATTCTATTCTCTTTATTCCTCAAGTTTCTTTTATCCAACATTTCTATTCTCCTTTTTCTCTTCAATTTCTCCCATAAAGTTATTTTCAACATTAGACAGTCCACTTCTATCTTTAATGATGCACTGTAATAATTGTGGATTTGGTTTTATAGATGATGGTATGACGTGAATGTGCGAGAGGACGCTCTTATATTTTGTATTCTATGTTAGTTATGGGGAGGTGCGAATGAGAATGGTATGACGGAGGATAATGAAACAGATATTGTAGGAAACCGCACCCAACGTAAGACAGAGTGAACGAAAGAGAAATGTAAATTATAAGATAATAATAAACCTTTCTGTTATTTTATATTATGCAAATAGTGTAATTTACTAACAATAAGAACGATAGACTGTACACTCGTAGCTTCGAAATCTTAAAACTCAAAAGGTTTCGTGTTTCGAGAATTCGAAACTTTGTACATACTACCTTTACAATTCAAAACCGTCAAAACCTAAGTAGATAATAATTTGTATAATTGACAAGAATATTATCACGATATGGATTTATTTAACTAATTATCCAATTGAGTTTATGTTTAGATTCTACATTCATTTTAATGAATGCAAATTCATCAATCCATTGTAGTTGTCTCTACCGAGGAAAAATAAATTATATAAAAATGAATTATCTCACAAAGTCTTTCCGTTTTTTCATTTAATTAAATTATAACTACATTCAATTATATTCAATAAATAATTTGATTTTCTAAAAGGAATTTGTTAACAGTTTAATTCGTAACAAAATTTTCATACTTGATAGAAACAGAAGGGGGAAAAAAATCTGCATTCGGTGTTTGAAATGATTCGAATCCCGATGCTTCGCGAAGTCTCAAATTCGAGTTTCGCGAATCTAGAAAGTTGCTTTTGGCCCATTTGTAATAACATTTTCATTTACAAATGAGTTTTGCCTTGGAAAGAGCGCAAATATTCTTCATCGTATTTTCACACCTTTGTAAATTAAATCATTATTTTAGGTTTATTATCTGAAGTGCTCATGGGGATCTTTTTCACTCATAAGTAACACCACTGCCACTGTTCTCCTCCTCGTTCACCTCGTCCAATTTTCCCCGCGCATATTTCTTTTTCTCGATTGACTCATCCGCGGCGAAGCATGCACGTGTACTCCACTCATTGTCAGCATGCCATCATAATCCAGTCGTTTCCTTGCCTTTATTCCTTCCGGAGTTGCTTGTTTTGCTGTCTCGACGTGCCGGCGGCATTTTCGTCCCGTCATCCGTCTTTCCATCTCATTGACACTATTCGTTACGTTCCCCTCGTCCGCGCCTCATATTTTATTCATACGCCGCGGAATCCGTAAGTGATCTGAAAAGTAGGTAGTCCTGCCAGACGTTCCCACTATCTGTCGCGACTAATTAATATACGAAATTTCAGTACTCCGCGGACAAATCGTACAGATAGCACTCCGCGGTTCGTGGCTTCTCGAAACACCGACGACATTAATTGATCTGACCACCCTTTTAAGTCTAATGAAATTTTTCCATTGTCATCCTTGCACTTTGAGTTTTTAGTGTTTGACGATTGAATTAATAGTAAAGGATAAGAGGAGAACGAAGGATAAAAGAGGATTCTATTAATACGATCAAATATATTTTGGCAACAGAGTCTTGATGAAATAGAAGATATGAGGGGATTCAAAAATAAAATCAACCGAAGGAAGTTTTGTGAATGAATGAAAAATGATTTAAACAACGCTAAACCCTTGCCCTACGATTACTTTATTACTTACTCAAGCTAATAATCAATCTTATAATGGAAAGTTCAAATTAGATTTCATCCTGAACAATAGTTGTTTGCGTTGAATCTGTGATATAATTTATAGAACGAGAGTTACCCGTTATTGCAGGGCAAGGGTTTAAAAAAGCCAAAAAGTAGACAATACTGTTTGTAAAATACAGAACAAGCCTGCCATTCTGTGAAATATTGCACCGCACGTTTTCAAGTACCGATCGCGACAAAAATCAGAAATTTTAAAATTATCCCTAAGATTTAACGTTGTAAGTTTAGGAATGATATTCAATCTAACCATTTAAGTGATACATGCTACATTCCAAGTATTCTGACACCTTTAGTTTTATTGCTTTAACTTTTTACTTTTAATAAACAAGAATTATTGGGTGTACCGTAACTACTCACAATCAACAACTATTGGTTAACCTGGTTTTTGGCTGCTATGTATTTGTCCTTACCTGAAAAAGAGAATAATGATAGTTTAGTATAGTTGTACACTGACAACACCGTAATACTATAAACGTAGGTTTTATTTGCCAAATATATATATATATAAGTTGTACAAATTAATTCTGAGCCATCAGGATTTCATAAGATTTAATAATTATTTATAAAACATCAAATACAGTTTCAATATTCAACATTTTCAGTATTTTCACATTTGTGAAGCAAATTCGTCACTCGAAAAATAGGAAAGTAGCGATTTTCGAACTGATAAAGATATTAAGAGTTTAAAAATACAAACTCTGAATTAATCTGTAAGTACATCTAATAAATTAGTTGAGCAAATTTTTAGAAACCGATAAATAGGTATAATAAAAGTGTAAAAATTCATGAACTGTGTTCTACTGTAACAAAAGCATGAATTACGTAGCTGCTAACTCTTGTTCACTCCATTCGTCTTTTATCTAAATTTTGTCTACCTGATTGCTTCAGTTGGGCTGAATTTCTTATGGCTTGCCATTAACAACTTAACACTACAACTGGCGACTAAAACATACTTATTTGTATCAAGAAATAAAAATGACATACGATTGAAGAAAACATTTGATATAACTGAAATGAATCTTTATTCATATTTTCTATAGAAAATCATAGGAAGTTCCCAAAAATGTACTACTGCAATTTATACAATTTTTATGGTAGATTAGTGACCCGTCATTTTAACGAGCTTGATAGTTGCATTTTTCTAGGTTTGTCTTACTGAATTTTATTAAATTCTTTGGTTTTACTTATTTGTTGGCTGATTTTTTTCTTTTATACCCTGCATCCAATTTCTGTTATGTTCTCTTAAATTAATTATATTATTTCGAAGAAATTTTGCTAATCTACGAACAAGATATATAGAATAGGATATAATTAGGAATTAATATTAAAATAGGATAAGTATCGAAAATGTATGAATCATTCTATGTTATTTCAATAAATTTCTACTGCTGTACTTTTTACCTGAATGTTTAACCCTGCTGCAATCCTCGGGTCATATTCGACCCAATCATCTCCTTATTTTTTTAAAATATTTCGTAGTCTTAAAACAAATATAATAAACTTGTTATTAACATTTGTAAATTTCAGCTTCAATTTCTATGATGAGGATTCTTGCATTCGGAATTATGAAAATTTCCGGAAGAAAAAAAGGATGTGATTGAATTGAACAGAACTTCGAAGACCGCAGCAGGGTTAAAAAAATGTAACGACTAAACCTATTAAACATACCCTAATATAATCGCTACCTTATTTCAACAACCCTCCTATCCATTTAAATGGAGAACTAAAGAATGACTCTAATCCACATAACCAGATACAAGATATTAAGCTGTCTCTGAACTATAAAAAACTGCTACTAAATTTCTCATGAACGCTTAATTAGCGACCACGACAAGAAACGTGGAAAGAATTTACGACGACCGGTAACCTGTCGGAAATTCCACTCATTATCGCGCAACTTGCGTTCCCTTCGACGAAATCCTGCCAAGAACATTCGAAACGTATTGCATGAACCGCAACCAATTATTACTCCACAACCTCGCGTTTCCCTTTCTTTCCCCTTAACAGCTATCATGATCAGGATGATTCGACGCGTACAGATTCAAGGATATTCGTCTTTTTCTCGGCCGTTACTGCGGTTAGAAGAGACCACGGCCAGGAGAGGCTCCTTACGAGGAAGAACCTTCGCGCGGATGAGTCACGCGGCTGGAACGAAATCGATCGACCGCCTCTTTCCTTCTCAAGATGGATTGTGCCGAGACCCCTTACGTTTCCCAACGAAGAACAGGTGGTACCAATGATATAACATAGTGACTTTTAAGTAGAGTTTTTAACTTGCAATTTGATTGGCTAAAAGACATTCCACCGTTTGGAAAATCGGGAAAAGGAAATAGTGTAAAAAGTAGGAAATGAAACTGAATACATATCTCGTCATATCTCTGTGATTTTATCAAAATCACTTGAACAACAATTAATAGGAATGGGATCAAGTTCAATATGTATTAGGTCTTGCTATAAGTAATGTTGCTTCTTAACTTAACTTAAGTGCAAACTATGTTTCAGGTATTTTTAAAACCAATGCAGAATAATGAACATCTTTCCGATTATATTGAATAATGTTGTACATGATATTCATTTTGGTAGTCAATTCATACATATATTGATTGAAAGTCGGATGCCTAGTTTCATAGAACTTTTTCCAAAAATCCTTGTCTTTCTCTAAACTGAATTCCTCCAAAGAGGAATACAAGAGGAAGAGTTCCTCTAGTATATTCAGTTTTCGATCGTTAACTAAATTTTCTTTGTAAATAACTAAATAACAAACGGGAGTGAATACGTGAATGTGTTAATAACATAAAGTTCTAGTTACTTAAAGTTTTTGATTTTTCACGCTATCATCAATCACTATGACACCTTCATTAAACTTTCATTGCAATTTCACAAATTTAATTAATTCAAAAGTATATCTCTTTAAATCATGACAGAAACGAAATTACCATTTTAACTTTTCATTGAAATATATCTGCAGTTTTTTTAACTTGCAGTAGATAGGTACGAAACATAAATCTACACTGTTTCCAAAAAATATATATGTTATTTTTCTTACATTAGTCCCAATTAGACTAAATTTTATATTAGTCGAAAATTAGTTGCAAATTAGTTTAAAATTAACTTTTCCGATATAGTATGACACGCAGTGTTAATAAAAATATAGTAACACGTATAAATTATGATCTAAGAGTGTTACGTCATACGGGCATGATCACCGGATATAATATGAAACATCTTTAGCTGATTCAATGAATAATTAATGATAGAAGCACGCTCATGTTAAACAGACACCAGTATCCATCACGGCCTGAATTTATTAGCAATGAATGCAAAACAAAAATTGCAACATATTTATGGTTAGATATTCTACATCCAAGTCCCTCTAAACAGAACAGCTTACCACATATAATAATAATAGTTTGAATATTATTAAAAGTAGTTTTCGAAAGCAAAATTCTTATCCCACTGTTTCGAAGTAACATTTTCAGTCGTATGTCTGCATAAACGTTTAATATCATTTCTGCTATTTTTGTGGAATCAGAAAAATATTTGTTTATAATGCAAATGGAAACCTCATACAATATTAATGTATGATGTATCTACCTCGATAATAATATTATATAACGTACATCAACCATAAATAATTAATCGAATATTGAGAAATTCAAACCCCTCGTGTGTCTCCCTCGACTAAAATAGAATCTGGTAAAATGGAGTTCATTATATTCCATACTCGGAAACAGCAACATATTTCAACTGATAGAATTACACGTAGTCCCCTTCATATTACAATTAACTTTTTTAAACTTTAAATTTCATTGACTCTGGCTCAAGTTATAGTAAAAATACCTAAACTTTTCAGTATTGGAGGACCTTCTCCTATTGCCCTTCGACGGATTTCTGGACAAAAGTTCGCCGAAAGAAATGGAGTTTCGAGGCTTCGCACCCCGATAAAGCTCGTGAATAAACTGTAGAGAGAAGACGCCCAGACGGACACGAAGAAACGAACGAACGTCATCGTCGAGTACACACCACGGTCGTTCGTACGGCGGTGTGTGTTTGCAGTAACAATCAGGCGTCTGTTGACTCAAGTGGACTGTTAGCGAGACATCGCTAACGTAGCGGCCAGGCGACCACACGAACGTCGACCGATCTCCCTTCGCAGATCTCCAGGGCGATTCCCGTTGCTCTCCGGTGAAGATTGCGATGACCGGAATGTAATAACAATCGGTGTTCCCGGGCTTTACGTAGCCCGGCCTCCGGACGTTTCGAATTAGAGAACCGCGAGGAATTCTAACGGCTCGACGCGTACGATCGGCTGGCATAACCTTCGTCCTTCACGCCCTTCGGTTAAGCGTGATAACTTGTTCAATTTGTGAGGATTGATGATGATTTCTACTCATTGTACGCGATGTTTATTAAAATTGTTCGAACCACAAAGGAGTTCTCTTCAACTTTTGGCGTTTAGCTTGGAAAACAGGGAAGAAATTCATAGAAAAGCGTTTAATTTTCTTTTTGAAAGTTTATATGCACATTTTAAGTTTCAAATATTTACATCGTTTATTTTAGGACGTACTTTGAAATAACAAAAATGGCTTGAAAATTCATAAAATATGAAATTACAGATGAAAACAGTTTCTAGAAGACATTTCATAAAGGAGAGTCATTGATTACACGAATAAAATTTTTCCTCAAACTGTATAAGTAGTTGTATAGGTAGTTTTATTTGTGTTAAATTATAGGACATCACAGATGTATCGGAGAGCCTTACAAAGTATATATACAATTATAACAATAGATTTTGTATACTTTCATACACAATACATAGACTTTCGCAAAGTTGTATCTTCAGTTTATATATATTTTGTTGTAAACAAATTGGGAAAACATTACTATTCTTTGAGAATCTATGTAATTTTAATTAACGAATAAATGACCATTGTTAAAATGATCGAAACTCCTGCATTATTTTATATGTTTGAAGTTTAGACGTGTATGTATAGACTTTCTCGACTGACTATCGCGTGGTTAATTTTTCTAATGTTTTGCATTTGTGAATGTTTTATGCATTTGACAAACGAAAAACTGTATACAGAAATTTCTATTTTTTTATATTTTAGAGAAGAACCACGCCTTATTGCTACGTTAGGTAAGTGAATTTTCTTCTCGCCATTAATCTACTGGAGTATTAGAGATTCCAATTTAATTTTTGCTGGGTAAATTACGGAAAAAGGTATCAGTTTACCAATTTACTCTATATAGCATGGCAGTTCTGTTACGAGACTTCAATCTTCTTAATATTTTTTTGTTGTACTTCACTAATATAACCCTCAAACAAGCATTCTAGAAATATATTACGGCATTAATAGCTACACTCCCAAATTTAAAATAACGTACGAACTTCTAACTCTTCGTTCATCGTCCCTAATGAAACATCGAAACAAATAAAAAATAGTGCTTACAAAATACATACAGATGTCAATTAAATGCACAAGTCTCAATTTCTGTAGATTGCCGATGTGAACACTCGTTGTAAGCTTAATTTTAATGTTTGCTAGATGAAGTCGCATAAGAGTCTTCTAATACATTAAATTAAAATACCGCATTAGCATTATTGTTTCATAGGAAACATTTTTCAATTGAGAAGAGTCAACTACCGCAATTGCAGACACTGCTGCATACGCAGTAAAAATAAGACAATAAAGATACGAAATTGCAAATTACAATTTATATCCACGCTTATAACTTGTTTTTATCACTTTTACCACAAAACTCTATTATAAAATTAAGCTGTCTGTGCAGAGTAACACCTTTGCAATTGTAGTATGAAAACTTGAACAATATGATACTGCGAATGCAGCAGTGACATTTGTTTTACCTTTAAAATTTTCTGTTGTGTATTGAGATGTTAAGTGTCGCGGTATCACCAATATTAACAATAAAAAAACGAGTATCGGATCCTTGTACGTATGATGAACGTGGATTAGACAGATAACTTTATTTCTAAGTTTTTTCATCGTGTTGGCTGTGAAACTATGAATTTGTGATGTCTAACGAACCAGAACAAAGCAAAAATATTACATATGCATTAGACATCCGCGAACGTGTTAATGAAACCACCATTGTTACATATAACTTTTCCGAAATACCTCAAAAAGTTCGTCTTGAATTTATCTTTAACAGAAAAATCGTTCGAATTTTTCTCACTATCCAGTACTTTATCATTTATTTTCTTTTTCAACAAGAAACTGATGGCCAAAGTGTTCTTCACTCGTTATGTACAACACACCCCCATATTTTTCTCAACAGACAACGTCAACAACCCCAGAAACTTGCTCTAGAAAGCGTCAATACAACGTTTTCCCGTGTCTGTCGCGAAATGACCCTACACAAAGAGTGTCTCCCTCTTTCAAAGGATATTTAACATTCAATTTTAATTCAACGCGGTACGGCGTTCGTTCGTTTACGTCTCGCATTAAATTCCTGCGGTTGCACGGTTAAAAAGGGTTGGGAATCTTTTCTTCCAGGGCTGGGGAACATCGGTAACGTCGTCGAATGCAAACAGAAGAGAATTCGTGCAAAGGTCTCTCTTGTTCAGAAGACCACGCGCCTCCTCTGCTTCTACCAGGTGAAAGCCGAGTTTCTCGCGAACAGGGAGGGTGACGTGTATACGAGTGAAGCGGCTCGATGACTTTTCCAGATAAACCGTGGCCAGGAGACCTGGCGGGATTGAAATTCCTCGCGGTGCATCGAGGCGACGCACTCGCTTCCGTCGCTTCTCGAGTCCACCGATTCTTTCTTTTCTTCGAGGTTATTTTACTCGTAGATATGTAACCACTTGCGTGTAACAAATTTTTATAACAACTAGACTGAGAATTTCTATGCATTTATGCAAAAGTTAGATGCGTGAAAAAATACGGGATACTTTTGATGGGACATAATGTGCAAAATATCTAGGGTAAGATACACCTTACATTATTAGGTTGCTCGAAAAGTTTGTGTAAATCATAGAATTGGAAGAGAGTTGTCGTTTACGAACTCTTGTTGAATAATAATATTCTGAATTTGAACAAATATTGTCCATGATTGGGCCAGTTAAACGGAACAATTGAAGGACAGCGCCTATAATTTGTTAAAACAAAAAGCAACGAACTTTTTTATTGGACAACGCCAGACTTTATGTTTCGATAAAGAATCGGCAAAAATGATTAGATATTTTCTGGAAAATTCTATTCATATTCTTATACCATGTATGATACCTATTATAACTGTAATAAAATGTTATTAATGAACAGAATTTGAATACTCTGGATGCTTGGGAAAATGACTTGTAAGATTTTATTTCGGAGGAAGATACAAATTATACGAAAATGAGATTATGATACTTCTTGATAGTCATTTTTTTGGATAATAAGATCACGTTACTTTCTGATAATCATAGAATTATCAAAAACAAATATTGCATGTAAAATTATTCAACAAAACGATAATTGTACACATGCCCTTAAGTGTTCCTCAAATATTGCTACGAACTTTTCCAACAATCTAATATGTATTCAACTCTTTGAGTATTATCGTCATACATGCACGGTTAATCTCGAATATATGACGCACAGTGTTTGAAAATTCAGCTCTTTTAGAACCTTAAATAATTAGCACAACATGTTGACCAAATATAATCGTAGAAATATTCTATTGATTAAAGAACATGACAATGTCGATATTAGAATACATATCTGCATAGTACACGCAAAATAAATTCAGGGTACGCCGATGTCCCAAAACTAGTTAGCACTCGAAGAGTTAAAGGATGAAATTAATTTTTATTTAAATTTCACTCCTTTATTCTTGTTTATAAATAGTTGAATTTGCATAAAGGTCCGCAGTCTAGTGATAACCTGAACGTGCTATATAGTCAAATTACATGTACAAACAACGAATTCACTTGCATCAGAAAATAAATTGTAGATACTATTTTAAATGGAGAATTTTTATGATTTCTTAGTGAAAGGCGATAATGGTTAATATGGTACTATTTAATAGTTGAAGCAATTAACTACTTAGGAGATTAATTAAATTAGTTAATGCCAAAGAAATGCAAATGACTTGGATTTCAACGCTTTACGTAGAATCAGTCACAAAAGTTTACATACATATATTCTAAATGTTAAATATTCACATAGTTTAGGACATATTACAGAATAATAAAAATTACCTGAAAATTCATCAAATATAAAATTACGAGCGAAAAAAAATTCCGAACTCCAAATAAAAATCAATTTCTCAAAATTGTTTAATGTTCACTAAACTATCGCTTGTGCAAATGAAAAATATATACAAGTAGTCCCTTAATTAAAACTTGCTATTCCGAAACTAGCCGAAGGTTGACGGAAAGGTGAAACGTAACTGAAACGTTTTTACGATTTTTCTCTCAGATGGTTTTATAGTTAGGAATTTGGATTCTATTGATTACCGAAGGTTTTCGTCCAACCTCCCATTGGTCGTTACAACGAGTCCTTTTATGGGTAACGAATCGTAGATTCCTAGAGTAGTGACTGGTAAATTCCAAGAATCGACCATGACCGCTGTTAGAATAGCGTTCAAGGATATCGGTTTATAGCATTGCCTGCCAAAATCTGAGTTTCTCTAGCCATTCTACAACTACCCTTCCATAGCAGTGTTTAAAATTTGCGTACATATTTAAAACTACTATTTAACACCTTAGCAACTGCTCGTGGCTGAAATTGCTACGCATTCCCAGTCGGCTCAGTTTTCGCCGCTATGTAGAAATTTATGCGCTTATCTTTAAAAGATTATAATAATTAAATCAATTGCTTTTTGATAATTTACAAACAAAAATTAATTTTAACGTTTAATTTAACCTTTTTGTGCATTTACTTTACTTCAACAGGACAATGAAATAAAGTGTATTATTTCGGGATATCATACGAAACGGGTTAAAAGATCGCTTCTTCAATAAAACAATTCATCTCATTTTTTACAACCTTCGGCGAAATACTTACCGAAAAAATTGATCCTTTCAAAATAACAGTGTATTAATTAATATTACTCTCGCTTTAAGACTGTTTTTTTTTGCAACAGTCGTCAAATTCCGTTTGATAAACGAATACCACCATGTTAATCGTCGAACGAATATTTAACTTCAGAGAACGAGTTTTCGAAAACCTCTGACTCTGGTTAGAAACACAGATTTCCAACTGGCTATATTCTTCAGTTCTTGCGCTAAATTCAATTTCACATGGCTTGTCTCTTTTCACTTATATCACGGAACAGCAATTCATCCGTATTAATCCTCGAACGAAAGAACAGGGCCGAAACAGCGTCTAAAATATAATACGTGTCACACGCGTGCCAAGTTGTCGTATCGTATTTTATATTTTAAACATTCGGTTGAACCTGGTATTTCATGCTAAATCATCTCTTTTTTTTTTTATCTCCTATCGAGATTTTCTGTTCGAGTCCGCTCGATCAACTTAACAAAACGACAACTACCAAACGAAATAAATTAGATCAAAGGCAGCAGAACCGGTATCTTTCGAATTTTCGTTTTGTACAGATGGAAAAGCTTCGGACCCTTTCGACCATGGTTGACAGGAGCATTTTGGGGATTTCTGTTTAGGTTACCCCATTCTGAACAGCATTCCGAACCCACGTCAGAGTTGTACAAAATGAAGCTGAAGTACTACCATTATGGCCATGCAGGGAAAAGGTATTTATTATTAATCGTCTTGTTAGTACGGTTATACAGTTTGCGTTCATGGTATTAATAAATCAAGATTCTTCTATTGATTTTTATAATGGAATTTTTCGAGGATAAACCCTCGTCTTTTAACTTTTTTACAACCTACGTAGGTATGCCAATATCTGCTAATTACTGTACTCTGTTCCAGACCTGGGCAAATTTTGTTTCAATACTTATTTATTCGCATTAGAAGTTAACTATTATAACGGGTAAAGATTAAAGTATTGACGTATTCCAATATCTTTATGCTAATACTATAAATTTATAGTCCGATCAATTATGAAAACTTACAATTCAATGTAAAATGTTCAAATTTTCATACTCTGAAATTTTCCTTCCTGTTTAAGAAAGAAAATTTTCCGTTTTTTGCAAATACTAGCTATTATATCAGACTTACATTCAATTATAAAGTTATCTTTTTATTGTATTCTTTTACTTAATATCGTATATTTAATGTATTCTTATTTTAATGTTATTCCTAGGAGGAATTATATAATGTTGATTATTCGTAATACTAGCTAAATGCTGATGGAACACAGCTGTATGCAAGGCTATGCTATCTGTGTTTTATAATACGAAAATCGCTGAGATCGTCTTTAGCAACTTCAGCAACTCTGACACTCGTGACAAACCAAAAACTGCACTTTAAGCACTTACTTAACGTCAACAGCAGCTAGTTCGCGACAGAAACTCGCCAAGTCGATTTGGCGGCCCAACTCTCTCATATGCTTCATATTATTCAAGTTTCTAGTTATTTACTACTGTAGCTACGTCTGTAATATCAGAAAAGAAGTATTAATTTCCGGAGGTATTCGCAAAGCTCAAACGGTCACTGAAAAATACATTGAAAGAGTAAAATTCTTGAAAATGGAACCCACAGAAGGTAGTTTTAATTGACTTTTTTCATTCACAATTATTTCTCCAATTTAACCGCTTGAAAAGAGAAGCCATTTACATTGACAAAGATATAAATTTTTGTAACAAAAGACATACATATGTATACCACTGAAGTTCCTAATCTTTTCCTGCATAAACAGAGAAACATTCTTAAATTAAACGGATTGTACAATTATAAATGTTTACTAACATTATTTTGAAAAGCGGAGCGTTTACTTTCATTCTCGTAACTTGATTTTCTCCGAAGACGTTTTTGCACTCGGAAGTGAAGTTAGAAAGTCACAATGGTTTCTTTTATCGACAACTTTACAAAATCAATTGATTCTATGGATTTTAACACTTCAGGGACGAACAAATTTTCCTGTTCCCTTCGGTACATTTGATTGTATTTGATGTACCATATTTTAGCATAATCTTAATGTAATGCAATTTCATCTTGTAATCTTAAAACTCTTACAAATAAACTTGAATACAAAGTTCGGCTGGATAAGAACCTGTACAATGAATTTGTACAATAACTTCGAAAGAACAGAACCATTTGAGCGAAGGTATATATGTAAATAAATGTATCTCGATTAACCCTGTAGCCGCGGGTGACTTTTTCTATTTCCTGGTGAAAAACGCGGGCAATTTTTATTCGTTGTTTCGATTTGTAGATAGGTATGTACCTTGGAAAACAGAAATGTAAGAAAAATGGAAAGAATTTATTGATTTTCTGTACACATTATGCGGGAAAGGCGATTATTCCGTTCATCGGAAAATATAGGAAAATCTTACACGTGACTAGATTGACGATTTTTATGCAAATTCGAATTTTTAAAATTAAAAATGAAAAAACCGATATAAATGAGGGTTTGTTTCACTCTCTAAATATTATAATTCTTACTATACTCAGTACAAACTATAATTATTATTCTTAGTATACATTGAATACTTTGTATATTTTTGTGTACTCTGTGCATTTTACACTTGTTTGCACATTTAAATTTCCCACAAATGCATAAAAATCTGCAGTCTACTCATAACGATAACATCACACAAATATGAAACAAAGATTGTTTTCTTGTTAGTTTCTTTCGAATGAAATATCTGCTAACATACTGCTAAGATTCTTCTTTTTAAAAATAAGACAATGTTCGACATAATTTCGATCACATTTACTTATTTACAAACTTCTGATTCTCCTGAATATTTACATACATATCTGCCTTAAAATACTTTGTAGTTTATTTATGAACATAATAAAATACGTAAACCTGTTGTTCTCTAACGTTTCAATATAAAATATCAATGCTCGGATGTTCCAAAAACTACTTTCCTCCCGATAATAGCAGGTTTGACGGTTAATTAATTTTCAAGTGGTGGCCGCCTTTTTAATATCACTAGTAGTACCGTGGTCTCAAACTGATATAACTTCTAATTTAATGACAGTAAGAGCAGTAAGAGAAATACACGTAAAATATGTTCGATATTCCCAGTCAATTACAAATACAATTAGAATACCGCTATTCTAGTGATGCGAAGACAATTTGACGTACATACGTCATCAGTTGAAGATTAAAATTCGGGAGGCTGTGCCACACCTCGTAAAAAGCACGCTATGCATACCAAAAGAGTCCAAACCGCGGTTTTTCATCGTTAAACAGTGAATCCATGGGATCGCTTCCTCTGTTGAACGATAAATCGCGCAGCCACCGATCCGAAGCCTCCTCTCGGTCGCTCGATAATTATAACAGGCCAAACGAGCGCGAAATAATCGAGAAATTTATGCAAGGTACGAATACACCAGTAACGAGAATCGCCACGTGTCGGGGCCGAAAATTTACCTTTCGTCCGGACGCACAAATTAGCCTCATTATTCAATCAACTCAAGTTATATTACTCGTACGTGTAAACCTTACTGTCTCGTTGTTATATTTAACGCGACGACGCAACGTCAAATTGAAACTACCACCCCAGTCACTCCCGCCCCCCCTCCACCTGCAATACCCCCCCCCCCCCACACTTCTACGTCGATTGTATATCGTTATTAGATTACACCGGCCTAATTACGTTAAAAGGTACTCTCCTTCGTTAACGAAGGCAAGGTAAACATTAAAGTATGTGCCCCCACTCCCCTCTCTTTCTCTCTTTCAGAGCAATCGCTTCGATTTTAATGAAATTTCCTTACGCCTGATTCACCCTTATGAAGCACGAAATTATTGGACAAGGACAAGTGAAAAAGCTGATGAACTATGTACTACCCATTTTTAGAATCAATTTTGTACGGAATTGTTTATTTTCTTTTTTCCTTTCTGTATTGATGATGTAACCGTAGAAGTTCAGCTATGATTACTCTTTTGAGGGGATTTCTTTGTTTAAAAGTTTCGGAAATGAACACGTCTTTGAGGTCATTTCATTTTAACCCCTTAACGCCTCAAATTTTGTCTTCAATTTACCGATCAAAATGACCAGATTTTATGGTATACATTTATAATTTGAGGATACTACATCATATTATTTTCGATTTTAATTGCGTATCATTTAAATAAAGAAAACTAACAGAAGAAGATGAGACAGAAACGCAAATTATGAATAATAATAGTACAATTATGTAAAGAAACACAATGCAAATGAGCCTGCGACATTCACGTTCTTGTGCGTTAAGGGGTTAAAGTAGTCAAATTTTCAAGGTAATATTCACATTTTAATCCCCTGTCTTACTAATTTTTCAGCTGCTAGAAAGTGAGTTAGCTGTTTACTGCCTTAGCACTATGTTGAATGCAGAACTGAAATATTACGCACGATTTGTATTTACTGATCCTCAATCTTATAGTTTGATAATACAGTTAGAGTTCAAATTGTAATCTAGTAGAAATACCTATATTATACATTTATCGTATTTAGTCGATAATCTGCATCATTAGTTACACTCGTCATTGTAAGGCAAGGGGTTAATCGATAAGTATCCTAGCCCATAAATTGTCACGCACATAATACACCTCGTCACAAATTCTTCTTCCCTAACAACAAATTTATCAAAAATCGCACGATATATTTTATAACTTTTACTCTAATCGATCTTAATCATTTCAACGCGCGGATTCGAATTCCAATTACAAGGGTACAGCAACGAATAATCGAAATTCAAACCAAATGGAAACGATTTATATCGCACACACCCTTTGGAGAAGCCCCGTTAGAAGTCGATCACGGAAAAGCACTGGGGTTTCATGTGGAATTTTTCCTCGGTGGACAAAGAACGCGATCGAAAGTAGAAGGTCCACCAGTGACGAGAACGAAACACGCCGCACCGTCAGAATGGTCGATCTTTAAGCGGGCCCTAAGCAAACCCTCGGCGACCGAAGGACCCAGGATAAAGAGAACGTCGAAGGGACAAACTACTACGTACGTATAACTCGGACAGGAAAAAGTAAAGATTCTAACGCGCATGTCTAAGCAAATAAGCGTACAGAAGAGGAGTATTTGAAACGTTGGGTGCAAAAGCAACATAACCCGATTTAACTTTGGAAAGGAAAAAAGACAAACCAATTGCTTATTTATAACATGAATGAAGTTTTCTAATCTGACGAAGTATTTTTATTACTTGACAATGAATTACGACTAAATTGCAGTTATTTGAAATAACAACATTCGTTAAATCGTATGCAATGTCTCATATCAGTCACTCACTCTAATCTACTCATCCCACTTTTGAGCCCTTTTGCACAGTTAAATTTTCCACAAATGCATAAAGATCCACAATTCAATTATAACTTATGGTACGTGATCTGTTTAAAGTATTTGTAAGAATAATTTCACTAGTATATAATTTCAATTGGAATATTATCTGTACAAATTCATTCAGAGCCTTTATCTTTAAATTCCTGGTATATTCATCAATTCGAAGTCGCTACTTTATTATTTTTCAAGCGACGAATTTGCTTTATAAATGTGAAAATGCCGAAAATTTGGAATATTAAAACTGTAGGTATTTGATCTTTTCTGAATAAATATTAAATCTTTGTGAAATCTTGAAGGCTCAAAATTGATTGTACCTACGTACGCCTAATAGAATTACAGATTGCCCGTAAATCTAAGGAAACCATCGTACGCGTGAACAGAATGCAACAAACAAACTTCACTTGTAAATTACTGAAATTCAAACTATCTTTTTCTTCTCAACTTTTTACCCCAACTTCCTACAGCTGAAACTTCGCTTTTGCATGGTGTAGCTATACTGAAGCACTATTCTCCGTTCCTTTCTAACCGATCATTTCTTCCTGTACCACCTCTCTACCTCGTGTTTCTCGCTTTTTCCTTTCGCTCTCTGTTTGGCTCCAATGGTCTTGCCCCCTGGTCACGGATCGTGTGTCCATCAGGGGTGCTCATTTTTCCATGGAACGTGCACCGGCATTTCGAAAACTAGCCAAATTTATTTGAGACAGAATTATCGATATTAGCACTGGATTTGAACGCGTTGCTGGTGAGCTTACTGGTTTCGAGTGATACGGGCTCGCGTGTACGAGATATTGGAGAATGCCGGTACTTGTCGTGCATGTAATGCACAAGTTATGGGGGTAGGGAAAGGTGTTCGGTTGTATGGATATGATTTATCGCAGGATTTGCTGCAAAAATATGGAAACAGTGCATGTGCTGTTGGAGTTGATTAGGAATTTTTAAGGGTAGTTTGTGCAAATTGTGCGGACTTTTATGCAAATTCGTACTTTCAAATGTACTTCTATAGAAGTAGAACTTCAATAGAGGCAAATTTAACCCCCAACATACAATAACGTGTGCTTTATTTTACTTTATTTTAGATACAAAGTTAAATGTCCAATAAATGCATGAAGCAATCTATTGATAAGATTTTAAAAGTTATTTCAAAAGTTCTTCCGTATCCAATTACTTTAAAATATCGCTAAATAATTAATTATTTTCTATCCAACTAGTCACGACAAAGTGAGTCAGAAAGCAGAGGTAACGCTGCTTTTCTTAGCTAAAAACTAGCAAAACTAGGGAAACAATCGATGAAACCGTTAGGAGAAATAAATTAGTCTATTTCTAAAGTTTTATCGAGCACATAGAATATTCTAAATATACTTGAAACGTGAAAAACACGTTGATTTCCGAATACGTTGGAATATTTTGCAAAATGCAAAAATGCTAAATAATATATATTCTAGTTAAGAAAAGCAGAATAGTAAGCAGACTTTTGGACCACCCTGTACAATCGCATAGAAATACAAGCAGAAAAGAAACAGACTGGGGGATGGAAGCCAAAAAAGAGAGATGTTAACGACGAAAGAGTGAAACAGAAAGTCAACAGGAAAAAGGTGGAAAACAGACGAGGAGGAAAGATAAAACGAACACAGTGAAATAGAAGGAGACGGAAGTGGGTGAATACAATGAAAGTGAAAGACAGAGAGGGGGTGGTAGAAAGGGAAGAAGGGGAGGAAACTGCCTGAAGCTAGGTACGGCATTCCAGGACCCGGCCTTCTCTTCATCCCTTTTTGCCAGGATCAGGGTCAACATCAGGATTGTTCAATGGATAATCGGGCCTCTAAGCATCCCCTCGTTGCATCGACCCGTACAAACAACGCTATGCGGGTCGAATTGCATTTCTTCGATTTATCGAAAAATAGTGACAATGGGGTTGATTGAAAATGTGTAGCCTGATGGACATTTTTGTATGAATGCGTAGAATTTTGTATTCTCGTCATCGGGGAGAAGGGAGGGGGGAGGGGAGGGGTTCTATTAATGTCAATTTATGCTTCAGTAGACAGCGAGAATTGGTAACTGAAAACATCGAATTGCAGATTTTGTTTAGTGACGCGTGAACAATTTCGGTTTTAACATTTAAACAAGAATCGTGTATTTCTTACGTGAAATAATTTGAAACTATTTGGTTGATGCAAATATCAATTATCGCTTTTTTAAATTAAGATTTTAAACGCAAGTAGATTTCTCGAGACAATATGTATTTAATTGAAATAATTTGTACATAATTCTGCATACTTTTTGCAACAATTAATTAATTTCATTATTATATACTCATAAGAATCGCCAATCTTAGAATATTCTGATTTACTGTCCACTGGAAAATCGTCGTTCTAGAAGTTTATAAACATTAAAATATTCTAATATTTATACAAGCTTCTCCAAATGTCACATTTATATTGTCGATAGTTCTTATAACACATTTTTTCAAGTTTAGACTTCTACAAGGAACTCCGTAATTATTTCGATTATTCATCTTGTCAAATATTAAGGATCACATTACTTTATTATAATTATTCTCCATATTTTATAACCGTAGATTGCAGAAACTTTCTTCTTCCTTAATTTAATTTATTACAATTAACGATTGGGCAAAAGTAAAGGAATAAAATTCGCCAACTAATGTAGAACATTACAGAAACGACATTTCACATGCATCGACCTAATATATAAAAATTTATTCAATACTTATTAACGGTAATTTCCGAGTTATAGTACAATAGTACTTAGTAAAAATTATTGTTGAGGTAAAGATAAAGTTATTTCTTTTAATATTATTTTAATTGATCATAGAAGGAATTTTTTATCAAAATAATTTAAAGCGAAGATTACTTTCCCATTAAAAATAGATATAAATAATAGCTAAAGAGTTTAAAAAGACTTAGGTACCATTTAGCATTTCATCGATGATTAAAATATATGTTGGTTTATATAAGATATACATACCAAAATATGTGCAAATAGAATACAACTATTACTACACATAACCAACATAATACGGGTATCAACCACTTAATAAAGAATATAACAAACTCTCAACCAAAAGTGATTTTCCAATTTTTCCTGTTCAAGAAAAATTTGTTGTGATCTTTTACCGCATATAGCGTTTGAATATCTAATTTCAATCAAAAGTTACGTTTTCTAACACGTATATTACATTAACTAGACACTTTAACCTTTTCGTCTTCTTTTCTATTAACGTCAGCAGAAAAGCTATTATTAATTGATGTTTTACTTAAACTTCTATTTATATGCAAAATTTGTATACGAAAAAGGTTCGCTAACGTTAATGCCTTGATTCTTCATCTATATTTGTTACCGTGCGTCCTTCCGCAACGAATATTCTGTAGCGTTTCAACAAATTCGCGAAAAATCTAGGAGAGAGTGCATTTTACACGCGAGAGGCTATCGCACGCGCAATATCATTCGTCTACAAATTTTTCAAGCAAACAATACACTGCGACCGGCTCTGACGGAAAGGCTTCTTGAAAGCGGAACAGCGAACAATATAATTTCATGTTTGAAAAGTTCGGATATACGGCGCGGCTTTATTGCGAAGATGAAACGCTTTACAGCGAGCCTTCGCTGCGAATGTTCGATAACGAAACGCGCGCATGCATGCGCGTACGTCGAAACCAACTGTGTAAAAAAAATTGCAAAGTGTCCTAACACTGACGTGGAAATAATCCGTCGCGATACTCTCGCGAAACCCTGGTGTAAAATTTTACTGATACATATACAAAAGTTTAGGTTCATTAGAGGTAATCGATACTACACAGGCAGACAAACACTGTTCGATATTTTGCACACTAAATAAACGAATTGGAAATATAAAGAATTAGGGATGGAACACTCGAAGCCTTTCGAAACTCAAAAAGATTCGAAGTCTCGAAACTCGAAACGTTGCGCTACTCTTACCATTCGAAACTCTCGAAACTTAGGTAAATAATAATTTGCATAAATAAGAAGAATATTGTTACGATATAAATATATTTAACTACTAATCTAATTGAGTTTGTGTTTAAACTTTAGAGTCATTTCAATCGATGCAATAAAATGAAGCATAAAAATAACAATAAATAATTATCTGACGGTGTTTTTCCACTTGTTGATTTATTTAAAATACAACTAAATTTCAGTTTCATTGAATCAGGTTCAGTGGATAATTTGATTTTTTAACAGGAATTTATTTCTTCACAAAATGTATACGTTTTACAAGGAAAAATAAAAACAAAAAAATAAGAACTCGAGCCAAAGTATTGACAATTCGGATGACGAGTTTACTCATTTTGCCGGCAGTCAATAGGTTAAAGAAGAAAGAAACCATCGTGAAGTTACGTGTACGACCACGACTTTTCCATTTGCTTTCGCGCCCCCTGAAACCTTTCAAGGATCAAGGATCAAGGATTCCTGCAGGCAGGTTTTCCTAGGGAAACTTTCACTCGGCCAAGGCGGAAAAAGGAGCGGCCACCATTCCACGAGTTGCTATCGGCCGCGATCGTTGTCAATAATTATCTTTATCTCGGTCGATCCTTGTCATTATCGTTATTTTACGTACGATCACTGAAGCAGCACGCTATTATCTGTTGTCTAAACCTGGATAAGATCTTGTTTATCGTGCAGCCGACTAAAAATTCCCAGAGAAGCCGACCACATTCGGAATATTCGCGCGGTTTCCAACCTTTTCGCGTTAAACGTGCGAAATTAGAAGAAACGTAAAATGCTCCCTAAACAGCATTTAGTTTTTTCGTTTTGTTAGGTGGTGAAAGTATTATGGAAATTTTGTGAGAATGTTTAAAGAAGTAATTTTAGAAACGAAACTTTTTGAAGGTCTTATAATGCTTGGTTTTAAGTAACTGATTTCGATGCATTAGTTTATAAGGGATCGATGGAAAAGCAATATTGGCAATCTCTTAAAGGTATTCAAGTTTTTATGGATATGATATTAACCCTTTGCGAACGAAATAAAATAATGTTTAAAAAATTTTCGCTCAATTATTAACACTTCAACTATGGAATTTCATGAATTCTTGTGCAATTATTAACGGCCCTCTATTAATGATATTAACTTAAATTTCTTACTTTAACAATTGACATGTGTCCATAAAATCGAAATGGCTATTTGCGTTAACCGTCCGCAGAGGATTAATATTTGTTGCAACTCATTAAAGGCACGACATTGTTCAACAAAATAGTGTAAAACATATTCTTACATGGTATTGCCAATAACTTCAAAGTTGATGCTATATGAAACATTTAATTTAAAACAAAAATTATATTCTACAGTGGATCAAATAAAATACTGACTATTTGCTTTTCTATTCGTAAAACTGATATTACTTCCTGATTGTCGGTAACTCAATATACCACGTTCGTATTTGTATGGATTAAAATGAACTAACACTTTAATACTGTATTAATCTATCTAGACTTACGGCTCAGATAAAATGTCTGATTAAAATACAGCCCAGCTAACAGATTAATCAAAATCATTTATTCATTCGAATTTTGTTCATATATTATCCGAGTCGTTTCTTAATTCTTTCACGGTGTAGTTTTAGAGGAACTTGAATAAATACTCAAGTATAATGATACGGGATAGTATCTTCTACAAACTCTACGTAATTGTTCAAATTTATCGTGTATGAAGTTATTATTAAAATTCATTACCTATAATCGGTTTTTATAGATTTCGTTGGAGCTTGCGTTAATTTTGCGCAAGCGAAGGAACGTACATATATTTGATAGTTTGAAATATTAAAGAAAACAATGGTGTAATGCGCACCAGTTATATTAAAAGCTATTATAGTACTGGCAACTGTACGGATAAATATTCTAGAAATATTCATGAACCAATATTTATAGAAATATTGTAAATTTTCGATTATTTAAACCTTTCATTGCTATCAATACCCATAAGGCAATCAAGAAATTCACGCGTAGCGCGTTACTTATGGCGTTTGCCGATTAATTCTGATAATGAAAAACACTATTGGCATCGTGAAACTCTTGAAACTGTTCGTTATCCAAAGAGTAAGAAAGAATTGGAAGAAGAATATGAATTTAACGCAACGCAATTCGGTATTTTGACGATTTGTGCATATCCTTCGATTAAAGTTCGCCGTAGCGAAAGGGTTACAATGAAACAGAAACGCGAATGCTCGAATTGAATTTTACATTTGTTGTGGCTAATTTAAATATTCCAGTTGTGCGAAAAATATTCGAAAATTCTTCCAAAAATATTGCAAAGGAAATTGAATAAAAATCGGCACAAAAATATCCCAGTATAGAAATTTCAATTGTAAATAATAAACTATGTTTTGATACCAAAAAGTAGGACAAATTTCTGTTTCGCAACGCACTGGTATCTAATGAGAAAAATCATCCCAGGAATGAAAAATAAGTATCATTGAAAAGGATAAAATTTTTCAATACGTAGGTACTTTAGGGAGACCATTGTATCGTTATAGAAATATGTGTGCTACTACTCTACAATTACATCACATTTCTCACAGTTGACACAGTATCATCTTTAACAGATCGCGTTACTACGATTTAACACATTTCTGCGTCATACAATTTTGAGATGGCAACGAAGAAACAAATTTTTCACTTGGAAAAATGTATAACAAAAAGGACCAATGCAAAATTATACATGTTTTGCTACACTTTTTTTTTATAAGTTCTGACTAAAGTATTCTCAAGTAGAATGAAGTAGAATGATTTGAAATCTCAAGTATAATTCACCAAATCCTTCTAAAATTTATTATCAATTATTTGTAGATCGTGGATCTTTATTGCATTTATGGAAAATTGAAATATACAAAAAGTTACAGAAATGTTTGAAATACACAAAAATATACAAAACAGCCGAAGCAAAATATGTGTTTGATATTTAGAGAGTGAAATGAATTTTTATTTAGATTCCATTTCCCCATTCATATTTATAAACATATAAATTTACATGAAGATTCGCAGTTTAATTATTAGCTATTTTTTCCTTTTTACTTAATTCTGTAAATTGCTTTTATTTTATTTCATTTTTCTACATCATCCTCTGAAAGAATTAATCCAACAAGTTTGTAAACGCATTGTGTATCTATCACGTTTAATATCTGCGCTTCGTTGAACGTTTTTCCCCGTTACACAGGCTAAACTAACAAGAAGAAATCTCCCATTTCGGAAATACGCGTTGCAGCAATGGTTCCTTATTCGACCAGTGGTCAGAGGTCCTTTCTGGGTCAGCCGATGCGAGGTCGACGAAGGTTATTGCAATTAAATCGTCGTCATTCGCACAGGACCGTATCGTGAATCGAAATTAGTAGCCTGAACATGCAAATCACTGTTATTTAAGCAAAAATACTCGATATCTTATAACATAGTTTTTTTTTTAGAATATTCGGAATCTTTAGCGAATAATAGTAATTTATTAGAGCATGAAAAAAAACGTGAAATAAGTCCAAAAGATGACAGAAGGCAAATGATTATGGTGAATATTAGAATGTAACAGATGCATAACAACGATAAATAATTAAAAATGTAAAATTTATTTATTCTTTGTGTTTAGTTTTTATAGAATTTGACAACTCAGTGAATTTAATAGTAAGTTCGAGGTTTAAAAAATACGTGTTCAATAATATAAATATCTTAATTCGTAAATAAGAAACTACGTACAAATCTTTTAAAAAGGAAAGGTTAAAATAAATAAAATAAATCGCCAAAGTGACTGTTAATATAATTCCTTTAAGATTACTTTTATCAATTAACTAGTAATCTTGATATTCGTCTGCACTAAAATTCTAAATAAAAAGGGGAGAAACTGTCGTATCTTCGTAAAGTTTCATTTTATAAAACTCATATTCCTTTTTCTCTTTTAACAATTTAAAATCTTCTTAGAATTTCTATTTCACCTGCCACATTAAGTTTTCGATCACTTTTATCTATTCTATTAAACTTCCGTGTAACTCTTAAAATACGTAGAAATCACCCTTCGGTCACTTATAATTTATAAAATCTTAGTTAGACTAATTTGAAGTGTTCGAAGGATTTCAATATAGTCTGTCACAAAAGTTTACATAAGCATTATAAATCTCAAAATATTTACATATTTTAGGACATATTTTTGAATGATCAAAATGACGTGCAAATTTTCAAAATAGAGAACGTTTCATAAAAGGAGCATCATTGATTATATGAATAAAATTGCTCTTAAAAGTACGTAAGATGCAATTTTATTTCGACTAAACAAATAATAGAACGCAACAAATCTAGCAGAGGATATAACAAAATATATTATATATACTCTCATAACAATAAGTTTTGTATACTTCAATACACGTCCCTAGATTTTTGGTTTACGTATATTCTTTTTTTTTTACAATCTCTCCAGTTTTTAATCACTAAATGAATCACTATTATTCAAATGATTTTGAAAAAGCTCCTGCATTCTTTTAAATGTTCGAAATATAAGGATGTATGCAAAGTTTTGCCACTGAGGGTATATGAAATAGCAACCGGACTAAAAATTGACTAAAACAGATAACTACACGATGAAATAGTAATATAGAGCAACACTCGAAAAAAGTCGAGCATTTTGTCGTAGACACGAAGAGATTTAACGCGTGTCGAGCGCACCCCGAATGGTAGTTGCACGGGGTACGCCCCGAGGGGTCCACGAGGGTTTCCAGGGCCGGTCGCTAGGCAACTGGCGCCTCCACCCTCGAAGGACAACGTGCTTTTCCATGCTCCCTCGTCTACAGGGTGAGCCCGTCAAAATACGAAAGTTTCGTCGTGCACGTGACGAATATTTCCAAAACTACGTTCGGACTTTAGTGGTTGTCTAACTAAGGGTGCATCTGACATGCTGCATCCAAGCAATTTGGGGGAATTGGAAAAGAAGAGATTAATTCGAATAAGTATACATCGAGTAAACTCTGGATAAAATCTGCACTTACATTAATTGGAAAACTAGCAGTTAGAATAGTGACAATCTATATCTTTGAAACGCTTGTAGATAGAAAAAGTGTGAGACAAAATTAAATGGTTTAGAATGAAACATTTTCTCATACTAATTCCATGCACTTTTACGCATTGGTGATTCTAAAAAATTCAACTGCACTTATTACTCATACTATACATCATATTTTTTTCATGCACTAATCGATGTATTTTTTCTTCTCTAGAGAAGAAAATAATGGGAGGCTTATCCCTTAAAACTATTCGTTTAAAAGTAATTGCAATTTAATAAAAGTTACTTTTTTATTATATTGCATAAAATATGAAGAAAGTGTTTAGAGTGCGATGGAGAATCATTCAAACATTTGTGACAGCACCAATATTCAACGATATCAGCTAATACATGTAAATTAGGGTCAAGCAAATTTTAAATTGCAATAACTTCTAGGCTAGTAGTTTTGAGGCATAAATCGTTGCATACTCTCTTGTAGAAAAGGCAAGAGTGCGTCAATTAGTGCATACAAAAGTTTGGGGTATGACATAGAAAATAGGTGCAGCTGATTTTTTTAGATGCACTAATGCTTAAAATTAATATAAGAGTACGCATCATTTTAAACCATTTAACTTTGCCTGATGACATTTTTCTCTATCTACAAGGGTTTCAAAGATATATAATAGTTTGTCTTCTCCGTTGCGTCGAACAAGCTGTACAGTATCAAAAGTACCCTAAAAATTTAAATGTTTACCTTTTTTTGATAAGATAAATGTGATACTTGCATAATTACAATGTACCTCGTTGGGACAAATAGAATCATTCCGGCCCGATGGATCGAACATACAAAATTCGTCCGGCGTTTAACGTGTTAATTGCACTTTTCCTAAAGCGTAAACTTCACATTCAGCAAAGTCCCTTGAAGTTACCTAAAAAGACCGTTCGAATCGTTAAATCTTATGGAAGAACGCTGAAAAACAGGTGTCTCTGTGAACACGCTGCTCGTGACGACGAAAAAATGGGCAGGTTAAACTGAAAACCACAAGTGGTGGTGAAAAATGCGTGCGACGATTAAAGGGTTGCCACCATAAACGCGCGACGGTTTCATTGTTCGCCAGCGATAAACGTTCCAGGGCCGATCGAAAACGGCCTGTTTGGGATTTTTACACGTTCACTGCGTGCACGTGCGAAGGAAGCTTAACAGATTTCAATGGGCACGTGGTGACGATCGCACGAGGAGAGAATGATTGTTGGTCGCCCCGGGCCAAATCATCGTTTTGCTGTTCACGAAATTATAGGTAGCACTCGCATGTTTCGTCACAGGTATCCTGATACTTCTATCGCTTGAAAGTTTTCTGCTAATCAAATAGAATAGAATAATTCGTGGTTGAAATGTTTAAAACCATGCGTAAAGTATGACAGATACATTGTAAACGTTTACGTAAATTCGTATTTTCATTGAGAGACTGAATTTAAGTCAAAGATCACAATGGTTAAAATTTATAAATCACGCGAACCTTTTTCTAAAATTATAAAGCCTTAACTGATAGTTTCAACTGGGATGCCTATAACAGATTATAATAATTGATACGATTGTAATCAAGTAGAAAAGATAAATAAAGAAAGAAGCAATATTCTACGTCAAATTTTTTGTCACGAACATTTATTATAAAAAATATTTTAACTATGTTTTGGGTGTTTTGACATATAATGTGTGCATAAACATGTCGAATTAGGTAACTGTAAATCACAGATTTTATGTTTTTCTTCTTCTTCCTGGTTTAACGTCGCATCGACTTGTTTTATATAATAAAGGAAAATGAGAAAGAAAAGTGATTGTTTAATTTCTCAATCAAAGAAGTGAAACTTCGTTACATTACCAATAATCATAGCCACGTAGCATGTACAAAATAATCACGATAGGAAAATCAGAAAGGAAAGGCATTATTTAATTTTCAAATTAAACCAGTGAAACTCCGTAAATATTCAGAGCTATTCAGTGTTTCTTAACAAAAAGTTAATTTTCAGATCTTTTATTTTAGCTTCTTTGTATGCTTATGGAAATTTAGTTACAGGATTCACTTTCATAATCTCTCTTCACATTTTGATTTTCTCTTGTAGTTGATGACAAATATTTTTCAGAATAACGAGGAAATTTAGTTCTTGTGAACAATGTAAATTTTTTGGAAGAAAATGGTTATTTGAAAAGATATATTACACTTTAAAAGTGATATTACCATAACATAAATTTATTGAATTGCTGCAATTCTATTTTTAAAAAAGACATATATTTCTGTTTTTTAGTGTATGCTAGCGTTATTGTATTCAACATGTATTTATTTGCTAGCAAATTGAATTACGGAGTACATATGTACGCCAAAAAATAAAAATTGTTTGCTATTACATCTTTCTTGTGTTTATGTTTCCTGTTAAATTTAAGGAATTTCCTGTCTACATCAAATTTTCTGCGCCGTCTAAGGAGAAACCACACTCTTTACGACCCTTTATGGTACAAAGGAGTTTCCAAAAGGAAGTTTGATCGCTTATAGAATACTTTCTAACGAATAGCCGCAGGCGTTGAAATCACAGAACATTTTTCGCGAAAAATTTGTTCTATAAATATAGTTATTAGGTTTACAGCTAAACAAGCATTCTTTTCATAAACTAATATTCTATAATAACTTCTTGTGATTTAACTGCCCGATTGAAAAAATGACTATTTTGTGACGCTGTTACATTTGTCCTTCACATCTGTCTAAATTTGTTGCCATATTGAGTGCGTAGTTTATATTTGACATCTAATCGAATAAATTCTAATTTAGTGTATTCGATGACTTTCTAAGTAGCTTCTCGATGTAATGCAATAGCTCATACATCGTTGCTCGTTCGTGAGTTTTTGTCCAAAAATAACATGATAGTGATACCACAATTACTGTATACGCCAGGTATAACGTCTTGTACCCTGTTTCTCTTTCCAATAATAAAAATACCATGAAAAGATATTCGAAGATATAAAACAGAAATCGCGAAATGACTTCAAGACTATACAAAAAAATGCATTCCAGAAATGTTTCGAAAGCTGAAAAATAGTTTGGGAGAAATGTGTTTGGTTTAATGAAGATTACTTTCAAGAAAATGACACAAATACTGATGAATAAGGACACACCTTTTCAAATGAACACAAATTGCACAAATCATATAGATGAAACCTCGTATAATGAATATTCTATATATAAATATTATATAAGCGTCTTTGGATTCATCAATAATTTCTAATACTTATGTGAAATTTTTTGTAGTATTAACATATTGCGGTATAAATTTATAGAGCAATCTAAATAGCCCATTAAGTTTATATTACGATAAAAGAACCCTATTTATACTTTTCCTTCATTATTGTACAATTTTTAATAGTCAGCTGCAAATGTTGGCTGAATATTAAGCATTCTTCAACGCATCATAACGTACAACGCAGTGTTATTCGCCAGCGAAAAGTACATTTATTGCGAAGTCAATACTACAGCAACGGCTGTATTACATTTATGTTAGAATAAGAAACTCTAAGAAATGCAAGGGTCATTAACTTTGAATAATATACAAAATCATCGCTACTTCTATACATTGCTTACAAACTCATACAAAATTTAGTATCCACTTTTCCAATGCTTATAACGTGTTAAATCCTTCGTTTGTCCTGTTTAAAGTTAATTTACGTATGTAACAAACGTCTACGGTGAATAGGTTCGAATACGAACTTTTTATAGCTGAGTTCATTAAATGCATGCAGTAATTTGCAGGCGCAGCTTAATATTGTTGAAAGATTTTACATTCGACACGCTTATGGAAATTCTAAACCGTGAAACGCATTTGAAGTCGTTTCCTATGCAACTGTGCCTTTCATTGTGAGAAAGTGAAATTTTCCGCAATCTACATTGATTTTATCAATAAGTAGCTGATAAGTAGACTGCAAATCTTTATGTAAATTTGGATCGTTACAAGCAAAATTAAAGGTTCGAGATCTAAGTATGGAGTTGTTTTATCCTCTCAATACTATAATTTGTATTTTATTTTCAGTATCTTTTGCATTTTCCGGTACCATTTGCATTCTGTATTCTTTTACATATTTATATTTCTTATAAATACATAACGATCCGCAGTCTATTGATAAGATTAAATACCTAAATTTCTATTATTCCTTCGCATTAGCTATACCAATAAGTATTCCACTATTTTTATAAAATGTTGAAAGTATAATTTAAATTTATATTCAAAAGAGTATAATCTAATTAAATAATAGTATACAAATTTTAAATAATTTGAACTCAAAACATACTACCGATGTACAAAAAAATAAATTCATATTTACTTTGTAACACCATAAATATTAACGAACAACAGTAATTATATTTAACATAGGATGGCTACTTGATTGTGTTTAAAATAAATATGAAATTTGTAAATAGAGTCAATCATTTATTGGTACACCTAGCACTGTGACATATTGTTAATAATATTACTGAAAAAATGTTACGTAATTTTATTTCACATGATATAAGTAATTGTGAGTTAAACTGTGTATCAGCAAATAAATGTATGGCGTATTAAGTGTATAAACTAATTCGGTGTTTTTTTTATATAGTCTTTAAATTTTATTGATTGTTTATATGATGTAAACTTAATCAATAATTTCCACTACTTCGGTGTATATTCTAATCAACTGTTAGATTCCATTGCAAAACTTATAAAAGAATTATTCGAAGCAAATAAATCTCGGGACACTGAATTAATTTGCATGATTAATAATTTCAAAAATAAATCCTCTTGCAATCTTAAAATTGACGTAGAAACTTTAAAAAGTAGTTGAAAAGCTCACTAATAAAATAAAACAAAAAACATTATAATAAAGGTAGAGAACTTTTATAACCCACCTTACTTTAAATCGCTCTTCGTGTAGCACTTTTTCATCGACACAGTGAAAACTGTGCTTTCGAATCAACTTTTCATCGAATATCGCGAGGTAATATAAAAAAAAAAAAAACTGAATAGATACGACGTAGATAAATGATTTCGCTCGTTAATACCGCGCAGTTATTAACAAGAAGTAGATACTTGGTTTTAACTATGGATTCAGAGAAAGTCTGAGAACAACAAACTCTCCCTATTTTCATTCATAAACCGGGATACGTATTCCTTCTTTCCACGACGAAGTGCCAATTAAGCAGTTGTAACGCCGCCGTATCGTGAAACTATGTTGCAATTAAAAGGTACTAGGGGAACGCAAATGTCGTGCGGTATATCATGTATCGTCAGTCGCTGTCCCTCGTTAAAATTTCTTGTATTTTGCATATGTGTACGTATATGCACGTAAGTTTCGCAAGGTTTGCTGGGTGAAAACGGTAAGAAAGTTCACTGCGAGAGATAAGGGAGGTCTCAAAGTTTGCGAAACTTTATAGCGATACGAAAGATTTTGAAGTGGTTAATCTCTTATTTGTAATCGAAGCAAAGTCTGTAGAAAGTGCAGAATATTATCTTTGAGTGCAAAAAAGTACCAATATGTAATAAAAAAGAAAAAGAATCCGACGCAATTTAATTAATTTCATAAAAAATGATTTTAATTGACCGAATGTAGTACGAATTAATACGTTGGATTGAAGTTAAAAAATGGGATATCAAGCGTCTTGTTTGAATAATGTTGTTTCGAGTTTAAATAGTTTAAATTTATAATGTACTGTTGGAATATTGATTATACGTTGAGGCAAACTGTGTAAATCGTTGGTTTAATTTGCTCGCCCTATTAACATGAAAACTTAACAAATATCCTCCAATAATTACAAAAAGTAGCAAGGAACATTTTACAATCATACAGGGTGGATCAATAAAAATACCGCTCTGAACATCTTTAGAACTATGAAAATAGGAAAAATCAGTATACATATTTTTCCAAAAACATGATTATGATCATATGATAACTCCTTTCGTACCAACAAATTAACGATTTGTAAAAAAAAATAATAAACAATTTCTCTCTTATTTCTACAATTCTGAAATTATTTAAGAACGTAATATTTACCGATCCACATTGTGTAGCGCCAACAATCTAAAATTTATCCCGACACACTCTGACCTCCGTTGGCGCCGTTACGGAGACACGCGTAAATTCGATCAAATGTTAAGATTTAAATTTCTTGAATTCTATTTTCATTTCTTCGAAATCAAATCGACACATCAATACGTAACCACATTAAGTTCGTACGAGAATCAGAAAAGTGTATTTGGACATGCTGTTACATCATATTATTATATTAAAAAAGGTTTCAAGTGCAAAGGGTTAAATTGCACTATTTTAATTAACCCTTTCCTAACCAGAGAGAGGCATAAGTCCCACTCGAGTATCCAATAAATTATTTCTTACTCAGAATTTTGCATTCTTTGCTAATAGCCTGTCAAGTATAACAATAAATTCTTCAGCATCCTTAATATGCCGAACTTTCTCGATACCTTATTTTGGAACAGTAAAAGAGAGAATGGAAAATCCACGAATTTTAATAAAAGGGAGCATATACCACGAAAGACCTTTCCTGAAGTCATAAACTAAACATCGGGCCGGATCACAACTGTCGAAAGTGTGCCGCTGTGAGTACCCCAAGCATCCGTCCACAAAAAGACCATACATCAACTTAATAACAGGTTTCGAAATCGTTCAGAACTGTTCTTCCGTCGGAAACTTAGTGGTCGAATACCTAACCCCCGACCAGAACTTCCACTTCAACTTTAGACTCTCCTGCGTATGTGAATTCGAATTTACGAACTAACTATAAAATGTGAAAGCTGTTCCGAGATATTATCGTTTTCCTGAATTGCAGGGATTTGTGTTCAACATATATTTACTGAGATATATGTGAAAACTGAGGGATTCTTAAGAAATGCAATCCTCGTCAAAGTTAATAACGAAGAAGTTAGTAGCTTCAAGACTCAATTGGATACAATTCTTCCGTGTGTACACAGTAATGACAGATAACAGCCACAATAACTGTGTAACACGTTAAATATTTTGTTAGGAAAAAATTGAAGCCTATTGAACAAAAATGAATGAGTGAAAGTAGATTTCTCTTTCTTGTTCAATCTTTGTTCTATTGTGAACCAAAATTGAAAATCCAATATTCCATATGGGCCGTAATGAAATTAATATTAAACACTTAAATATATTAACCAGAAAATTTTCATTTATGAAGTGGAATTTGTTATTTTCGACGTAGATTATTATCACTGAACTGTGAATTTTTATGTAAATTCGTATTTTTATAATCACATTTAATGAAACGAAAATCGAATAGAAATCTGTTTGTCCCCCTAAATACAATAACGTGTGGTTTACTTTGTACGTTTTACGTATCTTTGCGCATTACATGCGGCTGCTCTTTATCGCAAATTTAAATATTCCATACATGCATAAGCATCCGTACTTTAATTATCACTTGTATATCTTACGATCAGTTAATTGAAAGGAGGGCCGCAAACAAATAGTTGGTGGCGGGTTACTCATCACTAGTCTAAACCAATGAAAAAAACAAACAAAAAAACAAGTAGGTATAGTTAAAAGTTTTTATGATTACTCAATGCTAAATAAAAATTATGAACTCAGGTACTGAGCTCAGTAGCTGGTTAAAGTACATGAATAACTACATTTAAGGATTACAAAAATTGAAATATTCATTCTGGTCCGATTGAGCAATATCAAAGAATTTTGTTTAATTCTAATATTGCAGGTATTAAATAAAATCTCATCTACATAAGTAATTATTATAATAATTCTCCCTATTTTCTATATAAGGTTGTCATAAGAAAATAAGTAAAAATATCCCTGTTATCTAATATTTAATTATATCTTCATACACCTAAATAATATCTTAACCCCTTTACTTCTATCATTGACGTGAGTCACACTCGTGGCACAGATTTTAGTCCAAGTATAACAAACAGGAGTTATATTTTTGGTAACAACTCCAATTCGATTTTAATCTATAAACGTGCCAACCGAGATTTTTAATTTAGATGAATGCAAAAATAAAGTGAATTTAAATAAAATCATACACTCCACTATTCATCTATTGGGTTATTTCATAAATTGTCATATTTTTTTATGCAAATGTTTAGTTTACGAAGATTAACTCTTTCACAGTGTAATAAAACAACGAATAATCGTAAAAATCGTGTCGTAAAAAATATTTCTTTCGCTTACTACATTTTCGATATTTTGATTTACAGATACGAAAAATACATGATTTCAAGTATTCATATGTAACACCTTTTAATGGTAATAATAATTTAGAATATTAAATGTAATATTGCCATATGGGACAACTTATCCGAGTTTCTCTCGTGTTAAACTGTAAAAAGGTTAATCTTATATAAAAGAAGACAAATTATTTATCAACAATTTAGGAGTATGAAACAGTCAATAACTTACGAAGTAACCCAATATTGGTTGAATGCAAATTTTAAACACTATTCGCGTTTGAAAGAATTAAACTAATCAATCGGTCTTTTTATTCATATTTCGTTGTTCATTAAGAAATGACTTCGTTAACAAACTGAGTTCTACAAGTTGCTAGCTTCCTTATACATAATCCGCAAAAAATTCACACAACAAATTAATGTTTATGCGTAAGAATCGAGTAATTCCTTGACCGATCTCTCCCTTCCATACTACACGTGTAATACCTCTTAAAAACGCTTCGCAATGAGCGTGTAAAATATGTGTATGTTCCCCAGACAGAATTCAGCCAGCTGAACTTCCTCCTCGGCGAGCAAACGACGGTACGGCTCGTTCGAAAGAAAAACGCAGAGAGTTTCGGCGTGGAAAAGAGGAAGATATTCTCATCTACGCCGGTCATCTTAGCGTATTCAGCGACACGCGCTAATTATATTGCTCATTATGCAAATCGAACCCGCTTAGCATTTGTATCGCAGCCGCGTTTACGTTTCTCACCATTTTTAGTCCTCCGCCAGTCGCCGTCTTTCGCGCATTGCCTCGAATAACAACTACAGGCACACAAAATCCTCCCTGTTCTCCCTGTCTTTCTCTGTATCCGACTGTTTGCGCAAGTGTCTTGCATCCTTCGCCTCTAAAATGTTGGATTTTCTCCGAAGTACTCGAATATTTGTACACTGTATGCGTTTATCTCTTCTTTTCGACGATTGCCCTGATATTTACTCGGCTTGTTCGAACATACTGATGTTAAATTCTTCAGATTTTGTGAAATATTGTGAATGATTTTTAATATAAAAATAATGCCTTTGGTATTGCTTTTATTCTTTCTCTCGTATTATTGCTGAGCAATATTGCGTTGGAAGAACTAAACTCGAAACAATTAGGCGATTATTATTGAGATGCTTTCCGGAAAAAGGGCCAATAAGACAAAGTAATGAATTAAATAATCTGCATCGATAGTTTATATGTTTCGCGAGTCAACAATAAATATTGTCTTAAGCTTAAGTAGATAGTATACATTGAGACGAAATTTGGAGGCACTATTGGTTATGGGCGTGTGGTGATTAATTAAAGATAATTTTGCCAAAAAAGGCCCAATATTGATCTATAAGCTCTTTTTTCCTGAAAGCTTCTCAATTAGAGAACGTTGCAGCTATTGTTTCCGTACCACTTCCATTCTAGTCTTAAACTCAATCGTTTTCATAATACCGTACAAATAACACGTCAATCTATCAAGTCTATATCATTTCTTTTCATTTTTTCGCTTAACCCTTTCGCAGTGCAACAAAATGACGAAGAATGGGATAAAGACAGTACAAAGAATGTCTATTTTCTGTATTGGAACATTTCTTGCGCTTACGATTGCCCGAATCAAAGATATACGTAATTTCACCTATTCATACGTAATACACCTTAATAATCACGTTGCGTACTTAAGATGTACAATTTATAGTGTCGTATTTGGCAGCTTGTCTAAACTAAGCTTACCTACTAAACTGCGAAAGAATTACAACAGGTGGAGGTAATATAATTGGTCAGAGTTGTGATTCCGTAATTGTTTCGAACTGTGTATTAGACAATTGCAGATGAAATATAAGTTTTATGTTTATGAATTAGAATAACTACTATGTATTAACTACTATGCGTTACAATATACTAAATAGAAGCTTATAGTTTACTGTTTTAGATGCAAGATTTGTTCCACGGAAAAAGATAGGGCAAAATCACCTAAATTCAGGTAAAATCAGAGTGTAGATTTTTGTTCAATTTCTAATCAAATTCGCGTAATTTTCATTTACAATTTTAAAGTGGGATATAAAATGGCAAAAATGATCTCTAATATTAGTAAAATGTTTTCGGAAACTGGTAACTTCTTGTACAAATAATTTTAGTTTAAAAGATCCTGAGAAACATCAAAATCGGGGAAAAATAAGTAATCACGTTGTCAATCAAAACACCTCGTAAATAATGATGAGCTAAAATTTTTAATTAAATCAGATACATATCAAGTTGCACGAGATATTGCAGAAAAAAGGCATGCGTTAATTAACAATTTCCTGACATGTAAAATTAATAAGTGCAATTACAAAGATAGTACACAACGGCTTCCGTACGAACGAACGGGAAGACACGTTATGCGTGGCATAAAGTACGATGATGTAAGTGTATATTGCACTTCGGTCGTATAACATAAGGGCTTCTTGTATGCACAATTAAATTCTTTTGTAACTCGTTGATAGAAATGTCTCTCTGGTTAATAAAATTCAATTTTGACCCACTTATTAATTAAAATTTTATTTACGTATTCAGCTCGGCATTTCATATGCAACGACCTAATAGTTTTCCTCTATAATGTGTTGAAGTCTACTATTAAGCGTATGCAAAAGTTTTAATCTTCACTTGACGACTTTATCGCCTCCAAAGTAATTTAATTTTGTCGCAACGGAATCCAAACCCTGGTAAAACGGTAACAAGTGATCGTATAAAATGGGCAATAATACTTCGAAAATTAATTTCTAATACTTATATTATACATAAATAAAAGAAAATTAAATAACAAAAATTGAAAGTTATGCATACACCTTAGAAAAAGCTTTTCGCATAATGAGGTAATAACTGTTACAAATATTGCTCTAGGAAAGATTTATACTATTTTCTCCCTATTATTCTAACTCACAAATATTGAAATAAAAAATACAAACAATTTTGTAATCTTGGAGGTTAGAAAACCTATTTTTCAATTTTTTTGATCCAAATTGTTATTTTTACACGAAAAATTGCACTTTTTAGGGAAAAAAAATTGTGTAATATACAGAACAAATGAAAAATAGGTTTTGCATGTAATTCTGCCGTTTCGTAGCCCAGCCATCAACGTTAAAACTTCATTTCGAGTCACATACATCATCTAAGTCTAACACGGCTAAATGCAACGAAATTGAAAAGTTTCGAGCATAAATTAAGCATGATAAAATCCTTACGCGGCATCTACGAAGAAAAACTTTATGATCGTAATATATAAACTTATCTAACATTTTGATTTGAAGCTGTGATAACTTAGCCGTGTTTGACACAGTTTTGCGAAAAATAAAGGTAAGAATAAAAGTATATAGTGAGTCGTATTGAAACTCGACAGAAAACTCGATAAGACCGGAAACGAATTCTCTATCGTCGCATAAAAAGATATTAACGATATCATACAAACTGTTTAAAAACTTAAAAAATTATGTTTGGATTCTACATAAGTAAATATTTCGAAAAATGTTACAAAGATTTTGTATTTTATATTCAGAAATGAGAGGGTCTTTCTAGCTCGACAATCGCAAACATCGATTTCCGTTATTTATTCCATTTTGTTGTAGTTACCTTGAAAATGCGCCCATAGAGTATTAAGACGAAATTGGCAAAATTTCCAAAGTTATAATCGTTTAAAAAAGGAAATGTCTACATGGCTTAGGGCTGCATAGGGAACATCAAACGTGTTTTTTGTCAAAATAACAGTAATAATTGGTTACTATGGTACCTCAAAAACTAATCACCAGATTTACTAATCACAAAATTTGACAAGTACCTTCAATGTTGTTTTATTCTTTGAACTGATACTAACTTCTTTGCAGACGCTGCCATTTTGTTTTTTCTTTTTAATTTTCTGTACTGTTGATTCATTCTAATTCAGTGGTTAACTACATTTATGTGGATTAATATACCTTCTAACTTTTTTAATTCAATGAAATACAATGCGCGATTATATAGCAGCCATATAGACAAATTTCGTTTCGGGCAAAACCCAATACAACTTTGGAGAGAATTAGAATGTTAGCATACAAAAATTGTGTATATTATTTAAATTTTATTAAACCAAACCACAAAATTTTAAACTAATGATATACAGTTGATCACATAAGTATTTGGTCGTCTTACACAATTTAAAAAAATCCATCCATTCACTGTGCATTTGTGTTATAATATTTGTTCGAAACTAACGTTTCATAATCTTATTGAAATTGATGTTTTATCAATGCATAAATTGGATTTCGATTCGATTTTCTTTATTATCTTTCTTTATTATTTCGAAGGAGCACTGTTGAATGCTTAATATGACCAGATATTCCTGTGACCAACTGTATTAATTAATTTTATGGGAAAAAAATCCATAAAGGTCATATAAATACTCTAATATCTCTGAAACTACGAATTCTCTTTAATTTTAAGTAACTCAAGAAATAATTAAAAATTAATGAATTTCTAATTCAGACACCATTTTCCTATATGTTTATACGTTTTTGTATTATAAGTATAAAGCTTCCATTGGTGTTTACATTCGAATACTTATAAAAGTAACTTCATGTAATACAAAATTAATATCTTGACTTCCTTAGCGTACAACACTAAACGTACCTTGTAAAACGTATTGCAAATGGTTTGCGTGGTTGCATATTATCTGTAGCACGATGTCCTGAAACTTGATGTCAGCATCCACAAACACTTTACACCACTTCACATGAATTTAAATATATTAACAGTCGTCTTACAATTCCCAATAATAATCTTAGAAGGAATGACTAAAAGTTATAAACAAACAGTTATTGTCCATTAAGGATTGCGCGTCGCTGTTTAAGAATAAGTTTACGAAATTCTAGACTCGTCAAGTATGGATGAAGACGCGCAACTGAAAATTTCAGTGGACAGACTAGCCTTGAAATAGTTTTGAACTAATCCACACGCAAGAAACGACCGAACTCGCGTTTACAACTTTCGGCTACCCTTTTCTCTGATCAGAGGAGACAAAAACTGTAAACACCATCTGTTCACGTTCGTACCGGAAAACTTCTTGGATATTTCCCAGGGCACAGAACAAAATAACAACACACTCAAAATCCTTGAAAATCGTCTACCTTCTCAACCATGAAACTAGGCATTCCCTTTAAAACAATAATTATTACTCACACAATATTGATTATAATCTTCAAATGAATCTGGTCGTAAAATGTAACAATTACTGTTTATTTCAGAAATATAAAGAGCATATTAACACTTCTAATTTAAATATAAATACGAGTATTAACAAAAGGCCCAATAAGCTATATGTACTTTAATAATTATCGCTAAACGTTTATTCAACTGAAACGTATTGCTAATTATTGGAACCCACAACCAAGCTTAATCCTAATGAGAATGATAATTTTTCCTCCGTTGTAAACTTTATTTTCCAAGTTCTTTCAATCTTCAGCAATATCTTAGGAATAATCACCATAAGAAAGCTAAATGAATTTAGCTTTTTAAATCGTAAGGAAATAGGTCAGAGTGAACAAAAGTTAAGATTTTACAGAAGAGCTATTTATTCGGAAAACAGCTGTAACTCATTTGTTAACACCTTAAGTGCCGAGCTGATTTTGATGATCTTTCTATTTCCATCGCGCAATGTAATAGTATAAAAAAAAAAAAAGACTATGTCAACCATGTAATTTCAAAAGGATCCGCCTATTTACCTTACAAGTTGTCGACACGAGGAAAACGTCGGATTGAAGCTTGTTCTGCACCCAACTTGATCAAGACTTTTACCCAAACGTCGAGATGGAATTACAAATTGCAGAAGAAAAGAGAAGAAAGTGTCAAAAGTCAGATGATTTGCGAAAAAATATTAGAAACAGGATACAGAAGAATTTGAGAAAGAAAGTAGTGGAAATATAACTGCCAAAGAAATAAGATTTTGTAATAAGTGCGAAGGAAAATTGCAACTTTGTTTAATGTTTGAATAAAATTCATTAAAACGTATTAACGTTTATCGTTGCATTGCATCCATTAATGCTACTTAATCGCAAGAAATAAATTACACGTTCCTCTCTTTATTACCTTACCATTTTAATTTTATATAACAAAGTGTTATCATTTAACATTTCGTATTGATTCATCACGTGTGACCGACGCGGTCTGAACGGAAAGTTTACTGTAGGTCACCGATGGCTGACACGGCACTTAACGTGTTAATAGATATCTTATTGAAACATCAAATTAAATGGCATTTGAGTGTAGTTACACTGTTAAGAAGCAGTAAACTTCACAATAACTGAATTCTTTTTCTCTTGCTCATTTTGGTTGTGGCTATCCTTAGGAAGCATAAATAGAACTACGATTAGCTGCGAACAAATTGCAAACTTCTTACCTCTGTTTAAACAGGGCTACATTTAAAAAAAGGACAAATTTAAAGACAAACACGCACACACACGCGCACAGAATCGTACGTGCATCGTAATCATGTAGAAAGAAAGAAAAAGGAGAAAAGGAAGAAGAAACGCAAGATCACAGAGCGAACGCCCACACGATATCTTAAGCTACGAGAAAAAATGGCAGCTACTTGCGCATTCCGAAGAAAGAAAACTGAACAAATCAAACTGGAAACAAGAATAAATACGTGGTAAACGTTACCTGAATGTTACAGTAGATTATAGAGGATTAAAAGCGCGCTGTTCGCCGCAGTGACGAGATCGCTCGTAGATTCTGAAAGAAACGACAATTGTGATGTTTCATGGAATGGTATCGGGTTCGAAATTCGCGATTATTGCACATTCTAATGCCCCTATCGCAGAGTAACTTCTATCTACAGTTACCTTTAGATATAAATACGTGGTTGTCTGAAAACCGCGAGCCAGAAGTTGTTAATAATATCTAAAATGCTGCAGCACCTTGTATACGTACGAATAATTTACTCATGTTCATCGTTGAGTCTGCAATTTTATTGGAATCGATATTAATATTGTTTAATTATACTTTCAATACTTTACAGTTGGAATATTGCTTAAAATATTCAGTAATTATTAGGAATATTTAAATAGAAATACTTTATCTGAAGAGAATGAAACGTAAAGAATAATACTTTGAATAATCCATAACTTTCATAATAAATGGACGAATCAATTTAATCTTTCACGAAAATTTTATGTTCCTGAGAAATCTATTAGCATCTGTTCCATATTGTTGCGAATTACATTTTCCTAAATTATGAAATCCAATTCATTAACTCAATATTTAATTTTATAAATCACGTCATATCGTATTGTTTAACCGTTAAAAATTCTAGTTACCAACACAACTTACTTTTTAAAAATTTTACTTAAAATTAGTAAAAGTGCAGTTAAGATTAAACACAAGCTCCACTATTGAGCTTAGTTTTAGTCAACCTAATAAACCAATAACCTGATTTTTTACCTTCTAAGAATAATGTCCTGACTTTCTTCGTGTTTGTTAATAAAACAACAGCCTGGTTTTTTTATCTATATTTACTAGAATATTAGTATCTCAGCCTTTAATCTTTTCTTAACAGGACAAACAACATCCCAATCATTTATCTTTTCTCAATATGCATAGCAGCTATGAGCTGCTAATCTTCTGGACTGAATTTTCCTAACAAAACATTCAGATCGTATTCGTTTATCCTTTTTTAGAATAAGAGTATACAGATCTCTGATGTTACATGAAAAATATTTATAGCTTTGGATGTTAATAATCATTAAATATCTCCAACTAATACTTTACATATACATAGATATTAGGTACTCCAGAAAGTTTCGATGTTTTTCCGAACCTGCGAAGCGGACTGTTCATTATGGTATTACAATTCCAAGGAAATTATAAACAATACGTAATGAGGCGTTTGATATATGGGCCAGTGATTATGAAAGTGATGTAAGTCAAATATTAAAAAGGAAAGAAAATTGTCCTTATTTTTATGGTATAAATAAATATAAAATATGTAAGAAGCCCAAATTTGTTAGTTTCCTTTACTTACACCACTTTTCATGATTACCGACACATAATACATCGGAACAGCAAAACATCATAGAACAATAAAATGAAAGATAAGTACCAAAAAAGTGTTTTAAGTAACCCAGAAACGAGTATTCCAACCTGAATTAATCATACTATATTGTAAAAGTTTAAACTTGGAACAGATGTCGAAACTCTTTACACGCTCTATTCTTAGTCTCCTAATATTAATTTCTCAAATTATTACCTGTTTCTTTTAAACTCGACGATCATTTCACGAATCAGTAAAATTCGGTAACACCGAGACTGTGGAAACGGGATTGGAAAAGTTCTTCATTTCTAGAGATCATGAGTTTTATAAAAGTGGTACTTGTTCGCTTGTTTCCCATTGGGAGAGGTCGCTGCGCATGAAGATAATCATTTGAATGCATAAATCATTTTCTTTCTACATATTGTTTCCCAGTTTCATTTTCGTTATTAGAAAACGCCAGAACATTTTTGGTTATCTAATATCGTCAGGGATCTGGATTATTTCATCCTGTAAAAGAACGTTATATCAAAACTTGACCAACTGGAATCCTTTCTTTATGAGAATATCATAAGCATCTACAACTTTATGAAACTTTAAAATTACATATCTATATATGTAATGATAAATGAATAATAATCTTGCTAATATTCAGTGGATGCGGTTTGGGAAAACATGCCCACTTGCATGCACAAAGACAAGAGGTGAACAATTCGTTTGAATCGACCTAAACCAGTACAAAACAGTGTAAAACATTGGTCCAAATATGTGATTATTATTACTAATTTCAACACATCCGATTACTTGTGGTGTTTACTATTTTTCCCTCGTATCTCGATAATGAAGATGAATCGACCCACAATATATATATATAACATTTTTTACTCAATATGACTTACCAAACGTATTGGCAAAGTTGATCGATTTAGATCTTGAATACCCTGTATATCTCGCCTGTGTTATAAAATATGTTTCGAACGCATTTAAGTAGTGCCGTGTACCATCGATGGTACACGCGGCCTAAATGTGTAGTGCCTCTTGTGTAAGTTTAATGTGTACCATCAATAGTACGTACGGCCCGGAACGCGTTAATTATAATTCCTTTCGTTGCAGAAGTAAATAAAAAATCAGATTACAGCGGGTTAAAGAATCTTCCTAATTCCCGTAACGATCGTCCTGTACGTATCGAAGATTGCGTAGCGAGGAGCTAGATTGCGAAAACTGGAGGGTGCGAGTCGTGCGACCCCCGAAGAATTTCGCGGACGCGAAAAACGTGAGGGATTCGAGCGGCGTCGCGGCAATCCTTAATGCCTCAGCATTTTTGCAATCCACTTTTCCTGCCGCCAAGCCAGGCCGGTGGTACCCTTTCAAAATGGCGCTGGTTCGCATTCATTCGCGTCACACCCTGCGCTGCCCATTCGCATTCACCTCCGCTCTTCTCCTTCCCACCTTCCCCTTTCAGCCAACCCCCTCTTGTTATTCCTTTCATTCTCTTTTTTACTTCCCCCCTTTTCTCTCACACGCCCTCTTTGCCCCCTCTGGCTTCGCTACTCACTCGCTTACGCTTCTTACTATTGCAATAACCGCAGCAATGCTCTCGTCGTTCGCACGCGTCTACGCGCTTATCACTCGAAATTGTTAGCGTCACGGGCACCCGAAACTACCACCGAATCCTCTCGTTTTACAGATTAATAATCGCGAGCCACCACCGCATGTTCATTATCTGCAGCTAGCTGCCGCGGAACTCTGCATTTTAAGGGTTCGAGGGTCATTGAGATTCGAGGGCACTGATACGAATTTCCATGCCGCGGAAACGCGAATCGGGCGCGGTGCCTCTTGTATCCTATGTGATCGAAATGCATTGTAGGGTCCAAGAGAATAACTTTGCGATCAGGGTACGGATGGTGTAGTGTTATTTGTTGATAAACGATGGATACAAGAATGTACGACTAATAGAATTGAGACGTTAATTGCAAGAAGGGCGTGAGTAGAAAAAGCTAGTTTCGAGAAAACAAACGTATGAAGAATTGAAATTAGCGATATTTATATGTTAATAACCCACGCTTTCTACTGCTAGGATTATATAGGAGAACACACATTCTAATTTTTAGTTTCAATTGTAACGAAGATACAACAGCACTATAACACAGAAATATCAATCTGAATTAAAACACCAGCTTCGTAAGTACATCTCTATTATTCAACTTGCTTTCACTTCTCATACGTATAGCAAGTAACGCGTTCAGTTTACCTTAAGTTACTGTAAAATGCGTAAAATTAATTCACTCCAAGTTTGGCAATTATTTCAAATATCATAACTAGACTGCGGATATTTATGCATTTATGAGCAATTTAAGTATGCAAAAAATTAGAGAAAAATACGAAGAATCAAAAATATACACGACATCGAAAATAAGATACATATTATTTTATTCAAAGGGTGTAACAGCCCTCCATTCAGATTTCATTCCGCTAATTTTACTAATAAAAATTGGAATTTTAATAATGCCCTACAGTCTAATCATAACGCATGAAATCCATTTTATACTATAAATTAAATAAAAATCGTGATGTGCTGGAAACATCATTGGAAATGAAAGGATTATAATTCTGCAGGAAATCGTCTTGTCATATCGATAGAAATACGGACCGATTCATTTGCATAAAATTAAATTATGTAACTTTGAAAGATGACGGCAATGACTAAATTGTATATTCAATAGGCGAATAACTAAACAATAAAATGTAAAGAGGGTATAAAATAAATTGTGTTACTTCTGGAAGGTTCAACTTCTCAAAGGTAAGCTACACCTTTATATGTACCTTCACCGAAAAGTGTTCAAACTAAACAATAATTAAATTAAAATTACGTATATGTTACTTCGAAAATATCGAATATCTAAGATTAATGTTCTACAGTAAACAAATGGAAATTACGTTCTACTATTCTACAAAGTAGGTCAAAATCGGAGGCGGGCACTTCTAACTCTCTCCTTGTGACTCATACTGTTACAGATTGTGGGTCCACATATTTCTATAGATCGTACCATTAAAAGACAATTATTTGCAAATACTACCACATTTATAATATTAAAACAACGTTATATACGACTTAAACTTTGTACAACATCAAATACTACGTACAACCTTATGTTGATCTAGAAGTGGATTTAATCGAGTGATATATGAAGAATAAAACGTGTCATAAATGTACCATAACAATAATTTCACTGGCAAATACAATATTTCTTAATTGATGATATTTAACTTTGTACAATTATATTTTACTTATTGTTAGTTCTCTATATGTTCTGCTCGTTCATCACTGCGAATATAATTTGTGATACGGATCATGGTACTAAATATTAGATTATTGCATAATAAATGGATAAGGATTCGTCAGAACTATTTTCAAATCCTAATTGACTTCCAACATAATGGTGAAAATAGGTTGATCGAAATACTTCTTTCCTTAATTAAAAATTTTCATTTCGTAGCAAATTTATACTTCTTGAAACTTTTTATTTCCGAAGCAACATTTATTATGCGTCAACCTAATGTAATAAAAACATATCATATTTATAGTAAATAGACTGCGAGGGGAATTTAAACGTACATAAAATATCAAAAACGAAGTACACGTTACAATATTTAAAACAATGATATTAATCTTCGTGGTCTATTATTAAGTAACCAAGTATATTCAGTGACTAGCTTAATTCTTCGGATAAACTTGGTAAAACTTTTTGAAAATATTCAGTTCAGTGTAATAACATTTTGAGAAATAACAAAAGAATATGAAACGGATTTATTTTGTATTCCTTTAATTTTCCTTTTCCCTACAGTTTATATTTTTAATTAATTTCGCATTCTACAATTAAATAAGTATTTTTTGCTAAACTCTTCAAATTCATATACACTACCGGCCAGAAGTTTAGAATCACTTTTTCATTTGAACTCAACAATCTTTTCGCGAATATCTATATTCGTTGAAAGAAAATATTGTAAATATTAATAGCACGTTCTCAAATTGTCGTATGAAGGGTTTCCTGATATGATACGTTTCTAAACTCCGTTTTTTATAATCTTCATGTTTCTTCAAATGCGTAGTAATCCCAAACTGTTGATCGGTAATGTAAAAATTACATAAAATTGTTATAACATTATATTTTTCATTATTAATATAAAGCATACCTGTCTGGCCAATTTAGATATAAATTGATGAAGGAAAAAATGAGGAATCACTTTTCCAAAGAGAATATTATTTAATAATTGTTTTTCACTGGATATCAAATATTGGGGAAAAGAAAACGTAAATACCTGCAGCGTTTACTGTGATATAGCACGCCTATTATTTCCCAATGGGAAATAATGAATTACACAAATGCAATTCATTCTTTCCGATTCGAGAATATCATGCAAATGGTCTAGAATCTAGATGCAAGAACGAATCGGGCCAGGCAAAGGTCGTGGCTGACGTCACCGAGTTGATTGAACGAAGGAGAGCAAAACGAGGATTTTTCATGAATTTTTAAACAGGTCATTCCCTTTTCGTGATGTCGATTATTAGCTGGACGCAACTGATCATGTACCACACACCAAGCAAATTGCCGTTAATAAATTGCTTCGCAATACGTGAAATGCTACAATGAAAGTTTATATTGTGGATTGGTACCTACAAATATCAGTTACACAAATTAATAACTTGGTGTATATGAAGCTGCCGATCATGTATAGTTCCTTCACTTATAATCGGAATACATAAACAAATAAGTTGAAAATAATAAACAAATAACATAGTTACTCGCTGAAAGGGCTCTACACAAAACTAATCGAAATTATACTGGTTAAATAACATAGTTAAAGAACTAAGAATATTAAAAATTTAAAGAGTCGAGAATTCAAAGATTAAATTTTGAAGAATTGGAACTGTAAGACTTAGGATCCGAAAGCTTGTATATTCGGAGGCTTGGAAAACGAAAAGTTTGGAGACTTAAATGTTCAGAAATCTAAAACCTTAGAAATTCAAAAACTTGAAATTAGAGTTCGAAGGTTTGGAAATTCATGGATTTCACATTCGAAACTTTGAAATCTTGAAAGTTTGAGGGTATGAAAAGCTGTAAAAATAATTTGATAATTTGATATTTTGGAAGTCGTAGATTTACAACTCTGCAACCTATGAAATTGAAAGGTTTAGAGGTCAATTTAATCAAATAGAACGTATTTAACGAAAGGAAATATTTCCTTTGAAGTTTTTCTCTACGCGAAACAGTAATTTTATGCAGACCAATAGAATAAAGTGGAATTCTCTGTGTTTCCGACTGGTAAAAATGGAACACGCAAATATTTTGTATTAAGGGGCAGCACAAAGTAGCTTTTATATTCTGCATATATTACGTCCTGTTGAATAGCATTTAATCAAATTCTCTTACTTGCTCAATTAACCACCATCCGCCGACACTTTTCTGTTACCTAATCTCTTCAATTACACCACATTACCATGATTAACGCAATACCCACGAGAGACATTTGTAGCTAAAACGCCAAGCTAAAAGACGCAACAACACAGGGTGGCAGGAAATTCCGAGAAGAACGATCCTGTTTTAATTATAACGTCTCCCTAAAACGACGATCAAGAGCCAGTCTTCCAACAAATCGTTGATCCACTTGGACACACACACGCACTCACGCTCGCGCGCGCGCGCACACAATTTATAAGAAAATATTAGGTAGCACGTAATTATATTTTTTAATATAGGTTAGGAACAATTTTTTTGCCACATTCTACGTTTCATTTTTACAACGCTAAATCTTTGTAGTCGCATAATAAAGGTATTATTAAGTAATTGAATATTTAGTAAAATATAAAGTACTTTAAAGCATCTAATTTTTACAAATCACTCGATAACTTATTAAATTGAGTTTATATTGAGCTAATCTGTAAACTGAGAAAGACAAGTTAACTTGATTGCGCGAATTACCGATATTTTAGAAGTACTGATTTACTTTCTTAGCAGTATTAGAAATATGTGACACTTATAAGAATCAACGTTAACCTAAACCAGAATTAACACTTCATCATTAATTTTTTTAAATTTATATATGAAGGAGTTCCAGCAGGAGAGATAAAATATAAAGTTACCGTCAGTTAACCTGATTCTATTAAGTCGTTTGAAAAGTTTGTAGAGATATTTTAGAAACATTCAAAGGCGATATATGTACTTACATTAACATTTTAGTCAATAATTTTGCGTGTAGTATTTATTTGTTGTTAACTGTACGACTATCAGAAAGTTTCATAATCCCCTATTCCAAAAAGTTTGCACTGTATGCACACTTTCTTCCTTCAAAATGAATCCATGCGAATAATTCTTCTAGACTTCTAATTTATCCAATTCCTGGCTATTAATAACATTTTACAAACAATGGAAAAGTGTTGCCCAATGGGCAAAGTTACCTCTGCTTTTAACTATGTATTGTCCATTAATTATTGGATTTTAAATGGCGCAAATAGGAACAGTATTTGTGCAGATTAAGAATGCTAGCATTTAGCCAAAGTTCATACGAAATAATCCCCATCCAGTTCACCAATTACGCAGCGGATGTGAATATTATTAAAGGCTCTACGAATTTTCCGAAAAACCCGATACATATAATTCTTTTCCAAATATTCAGGTACAATAGGTGTAAGTGTTTAACCCTTTGGGTGCAGAACTTTTCTAATTTAAAAGCAGTACTTTTGCATAAAGTACTGAACAAAGTTACTATTATACTTATTTACTTACGCATCATTCAATAGAATATTTATACTTCTCCCAAACATGTGCTTATTTCAAACATTGTCGCGTTTATAAAATAAAAACATTCGCTAACGCATATATGCGTCCATAGCATTCGGAAGGTTAATTAAGCAGTACAGGAAGTCCAAAACGGATACAATAATGTGCCAACACTTTTTGCAGCCACTGAACATAATGTCGCAGTAGCTCGTTAACCGGTTGCTCGTCACTGTCCTCGGTTTTTGCGTTATAACTTATTTATTTACCAACGATTCCCTGGAACCTTAACGTGCGATGAAATATCGTCGAAAAACTGAACCTGTGTGTATAGCCTTCGGCTCTTCATTCTTCATTTTCTTTTTTTTTTTTCTTTGGCCTCGTCCTTCCTCTTGCTCTTTTATCCCGCGTTTAATCTCGTAACCAACCCTCTCTTTCGCTCATTCGATCGAATTCTCTGTCCTCACCTTCGGGTTCTTCTCCCCGGTGTTCAACGACGGCCACCCCTCACGAAACTACAATTCTGTCAGAAAACTTCTGCACCTCGCCGTGGAGAGGAAAGTTTCACGTGGAAAATCGTGGCAAGTTCAACCGGCTACTTCCCGACGAACGTGTATGGTAAAATATGATTCCACTTTTGCCAGAGTTCCGCGGGAACTCGGTGTTCTTCGCCAGAAATTAGAGAAATTTGTTTCATTACACCCTTGTTCCGTAATTTTCTCTTTAACGGTGGTTAGGGGAGGCTCGAGAAGTACGAACGCTTCGTGATACCCGATACCGGAGATTTTTTAGGTTTAATGTGGGGGTTGCGAGTTTTGTACAGAGGTAGGGACTCTCTTAGAAATGCTATTTAGATTGGAAAATAGCGTTGCTTCAAAGCTTGAAATATTAGAGCTTGAAATATTTTGAAGTTAAATTTTTTTAACTCAAAAGGGATGTTCCAGACACTGGAGATTTTTAAGTGTAATATAGGGGTTGCAAGTTTTGTGTGAAGGCTTGTAAAGATATTAGACAGTAGATCAGAGATATTACAATTTAGATTGGAACATAATATTAGCATAAAACTTTAGATACCAAAACTTTAAATATTTTTCGCTTAAAAAGCAAATGAAGTAGCTGTTTTTACTGCACGGAAAATGATTATTTCGTAAGAACTTAAATAATCTCTTTAAAATTATGCTATATTGTACTGTTACACTGTTAAATATTAGTATCCTAATTTTTGACCGTACATATACGTCTGTACTCGTGAAATGGTTACACGTTACAAACAGTACAAACGTCGCAAAATTTGTAACTTAAACTAAACATATTTAAATTAACTTACATTTCGCTTCTAGTCCTCATCGCTAATGGAATTACAAGAAAAACCAGAATAATCTAATATGTTTGTGTAGATTTTCTTATAAATTTAAAGTAAAGGAAATCACGAATATTTAAATTGAACCAAAGAAAACATTGTATGCTTATTACCAATCACATTACTTTCATAAAATGGAGGAATACAACAGAATCCTATAACTCTGCAAAAACACCTTATAATCGAAATTGATCAATTGAAGCGTTCCGTGCAAAAATCGGTCAACTACAGCTTTGAAAAAGAGCGATTTTTAAATAGACTTTTAACTGCGGTGCATTCCACGTCACTTAATACACGAAAATGAACGGTTTCGATAGTCAAATATCAAAACATAGGAGCTCTGTAGCTTTTCAACGCTTTTCGGCTCAAAAATCAATTAATTTCACAATTTTCCTGCTGTTGCTAAAATTCAAACACTGGATTCAACCGGTTTTTGCAGCAAACTCCAATCAACGTATTTCCACTATAACAACGCAAAATTCATACATAAAAGACAAACCTTTCAAAACCTTGAACAACAAAAAGAACGACACTTAAAGGAACGATAATAGCTGAGTGAAGATATAACGATAACAATACCATAAATTCCAAACAATAATTCGCAAAAGTCTAAATACACGTTTGAATTTCAAGTATCTAAAAACTATAAGAGTTTGAAGCATTTCAAGAACATTAACTTACCCATTATTTAAAATTGGATAGATTCTAAATAAACGACTATGCTTTTTCCACCTGTTTATACAAAAATATACAAAAACTAACAATAAAACTATACGACAGTTCACGTACATTGTATTAAAGTATATAAAACTTACTGTTATAACTAGACTGCGGACCTTTGTGCAAATTCATAACTTTATGAACACAATTAAGGGAATAGAACATAAGCAGATATTTGTCTTACTCTTTAAATATTATAAAATGCAGTTTACTTTGTATATTTTGTATACTTTTATGTACTATAAGGATGTTATCCGTTTTGGCGCATCAAAATTTCCCATAAATGCATAAAGATCCACAATCTAGTTACAACTAAATTTTTACATTATTAGACTCACTAATGCATATCTGACGTGTTATAATTAACAATTTTTACGTGTTATTATTGTTAGCAGCTTTTACACTTTTAGGAGCAGTTTGATTCACGTAATCAATGAAGGCTCAGTTTACGAAACGTCACCCAAGAATCTTTCTTACAATTTTATATTTTATGAATTTACGCACCCATTTTATTATTCGAAGATACGCCCTAATGTACGTAAATATTTAACATTTAAAATGTGTATGTAGACTTTTGCGACTGACCGTAACTATCATTGACCCAATTTGGTATTAATGGTTTACGTATCAACATAATTTATTAACTTTTCATCTTCGCCCGCGTTAACATTGATATCGCTAATCTTTTTCCTCTAGTTCACGCCAGACAACGATAAATATACGGCACGCATTTTTCTATTATCGATGAACCGGCGCAACGCGCGGCGCCGCACCTTCGATCGGCCGCGTGACACAGCAGCACATCAAAGTGAACATCCGCATCGGCGTGTAATGCATCGTTTGCTAGCAAACCGTTCTATCGGAAATGCAGGTTACAGGCCACCGAAACGCGAACCCTGCTCTACCGATTTGTGCAAAATTATCGATCTTCGACCGCTCTCCGAACATGCGACTCCCTTCGACCGAAAACACTTTGTTTTGGGGTGTACTTGATGTACAGATTTATTGACCGGTGCAAAAGCATGAGATATTTATGTTAAAGGGAAAATGGGCTTGCAGACGTTGTTATTGTTTGTTGAGTAAGCATATCTAATTTTTCGTGTTAGGAATTTTTTGGAAAAAGATATTTGTGTGGATAAAGAATATTGCAACTTCATCAAATACCACACAAAATATCCGTTTGCTTTCAATGTCTTACAAATTTTTCTGTAGCTACGCTCATTAACGAAAACAATTCACTGCTTCCACTTTACACCAGATGCAAGATACTAAAATATTATACGTTATGCTTATGGTTTTTAAAGATTTAACAGAAGTTAAAGGATTAACATCAAACTTTGCTATAAATATTACGTATAGATATTCATGTTATTTGAAACATAACTTACGACACAAATGTGACTTATGGTTATAAGAAAATGGGTTAAATTGGTTAAAGTTTATTAAATCAAATTGAATCTCGCTGCTTTTCAATAAAATTATTAATTAAATACTTATAGCCAGTACTAACTTGTGAATAGAAAAAATGAAACATTGAGCAAATATGATACTAAGTAATATTGATGTGCAGTGAAATTTGATAAAAATTCTGTACATGAACAGAGAATTTAATAAACATCGCTTCACTAATTTAAATTTAAAACACTCGACTATTTAGAAAGTTTCTTATGAATTCAAAATTAATATTCTAGATACTTGCAGCGGCTCTTATTTTTCTAAACTTTTGTACGAAGTTTCTTAAGGTAACGTATTTTTAACTTGTTTTCTATTTTTTTTGTAATTCTGGTATTTCTTAAAATACGTAGTGGTTCCAAAGTATTTGTTAAGAGTTTATACGTGTAACTACGACTGTATCGAGTAATCTAATAAACAACAATCGGTGGTTACACATGAATACATGAAACATTTACTTATCTTTTATGATAAAATTAAAGTAAAATATAATATCTCTGTCGTTCGAATAATTTATAATATCACTATAGTATATATACTGATGCAAAAAGTTATGGAAGTAATTTGGAATTTTTTAATTACTATAGAAAACGTTACTTTTTCTTAAAGACATTTCCGTTTCAAACACAGAGAATAATACTGTAAACAACTGTTGGTGAGAAAAAAAATATATAAATATAATACATATCTACAAAAATATATTGTTTATTAAATGTTTATTAAATTATTGGCTATTCAATACTGCACAGGAAACATATTGTATTTCGTGACCTCTTTCGAACTGAAACTTGTTAAATAAAAAGCGTGAATTCCTGAAGACTTCGAAATTTAATGAACCCAATACAAATATAACAGGGCTGGAATGTATTCGTGGAAACTGTCGTTGAAACTGCAATAATGCAGAGAGAGAAAATGTGAATTGATTGAGATTCAGTATTATTGGAATTTAATTCCATTTCAATTGAAACTAACCATTGAATTACACAAGGTGGACCAATAAAAATTATTATTTTAAATATTTTCAAAACTATGTAAAGAGGAAAAAATAAAATATAGGAATTGTTTAGTATTTTGTGAAGAAAGAGAACGTGTTAGAATTATGGAACAGTCTCTTTCATACTAAGTATTTTGCGAAAATACTCGAGACCGAAAAATAAGAAACAATAAAAAATCAAATCAATAACTCAATATTTTTACTTTGCTAATTTTCATGATGAACTTTCAAAGAACAATGCTGAATAGCTTGTATAAAACGTAATATTCGGAATTTAGAGTACACACAATATGAGGTGGTGCTCAAAGATAAATATGAAATATTAAATTACTCGCTACCAATTAAATATTGATTTAATTGAATCAAACAAGTGCCAATTTTAACAATCAAAGGCAAACATTTAATTTCGTTAAACGTATTATGTTTTCCTACCATTATTTAATTTCCTAGAATTTCTAGTTTCATATAACGAAAACATTGCACGGGAAAATTGCTTGAAAGTTTGCAAAGCAGAAAATCGAATGTCTATCACTGGTTAAAGCATATTTGAAACAGTGCGCCGCAGCGCGGTCGGGGACAGGAAATATTTCAAATTTATTATCAATCGCGTTTAATTGAAACGAGTATTGAATTTATTGAGTTTCAAGTGTATCGATTTTGTTCTGCAAAACAGAGAAACTAGAAGAATATACTATGAAGTAGGCGACTACATAAAAGCAGCACTGTATATGTATGTGAAACAATATACATATTTTAGAAATATTGAGGAACTATATAATATAAAGGCAGTTAAGTATAAAGATTTTTGGGATGAGAAAAAAATATATTATCGTATCTATTAAAATCAAAAAATTCCAAGTAAATTATTGGATTACTTCATAAACTTTTACGTATTGAATTTTTATTATATAACGTGTATAATAAGCTGATAAATTTAATTGTATAACCTACGAAATTGCAAAATTATTACTAAGATATTGCGCACAGGAATTCTTTCCTATCTTTTAGCAGAAATTAGAAAATCAAAAATTTTATATATAAATTTCTCAGGAAAATAATTTTTGTAATATATTTTAATTACCTAATAGCTGATCTTTAAATAGCATTTTCTAGAAAATGAAGCTTGAAACAAACAAAATTTGTATTTACCTAATGGAATTAATTAAATTTGTATTGCTATTTCTTTAGTATAATATGTGAGTATAACTATCTGGATGGTCTATACTATTAATTATACCCACTGCAATATGATTATACATACGCTTTTAGCAAACGATTGTCAATCTTTTGAGGGAGTATACGTATACACGTTCTTCGGAGTAAAAGAATTAATTGGTCCTGTGATACGAGAGCAGCGTCTAAAGTAATATTACGTTTTTATTTTATTCTACGCTTTTCATTTCTATTTTATCCTATATATTCACCCGCCTCCGAATTCTACGAAAAATCTCGAAGAAATGAACAGGATTTCAGCACCAGGACAAAATTCGCCTAAGAATAAATCAATGCAAGATTCCGCATTTGCGCTGAAACCATCGGCAGAGTCCAGCGGGTGAGAGTGGATTCAAAAGTTTGGACGGGACGTTGGAGACGGAAAGTGCTCGTGCATTTATTAAATTACATCCGGGGAACTATTTCATCCGCAACGAGCAGAGGAGAGGAGAGGGAGCGGGCGAAAACGGAGCATCGAGTTGCGAGCTCGCGAATTTAAAAACCAGCCTCGGTTCTCCGGGGCGCATTTTCTGGGAGTACGCTTAAAAGCACTCCCTTTTGCCGGCTAAACTCTTCGCGGTGAAGAAGCAAACAGGAAAAAGGAAGCATACGCGACCACCGACATGAGTGTTTCCAACGTACGTTAACCGCGCTTGCGAATTTGTCCCGCGTTCTCAAGCTGGCTCGAGATGTTCTTACTTGGATCAGAGTTGTATCGTTTATTAGAACAGGAAGCGATCAAAATGATAAATTAGCGGTTTTAACAGAAACTGTTATGAATTCACAATTCTGTGAATTTTAAGAGAATTTTGTGTAAATTTCTAACAATAAGGCAAATATGAATAAAAACTTCTCTTAAGATATTGCTTTTATCATTATTATTATTTTTTTTATGCGAGTAGATATATTTTAATCGTCGGTACCTTTTGTGTAAGTTTGTGGAATTTGATTAACCTATACTTCGCATAGGAGAACGATTTTTGACCAAGCTAATTCCCAAGCTATGGGTTTTTTAACGTGTATTACTTTATATAATAATGTCTTTATACAAATCATCTTTCGAAACTGTTATTATAATCTTTATATAGAATGTTTAACGAAACTATATGAAATTTTTTACAGAATTTTTGGAAGATTTTTACTCACTGAATGATGTGACGGATATAAATAATCCACATTTACGGCTTGAAGGTGTCGCGAACACCCATTTATCAATCAAGATTTAGGTATACACACTGTTCAACATAATTGCTATGACATTTCAGATATCTAACAACTTCTGATAATCTGGCGAAAAAATGTTATGACTAAAAATTAGTCGATATTCAATCGACGACAAATGGCAACTTTTAATATTGCCAAAACGATTATCTTCGACATACAATCAAGGGCATCATTACTTTTTCAAATGACATCACATAACTTTTCCCCCAGTATTGCAGTTGATATCTAAGCAAATATAACGTTGTTTGTTTTTTAATAGCTTGCTTAGAAAATTAATGTTGCTACTATTTTTACTTCCTCTTCTAACAATAGAACTACCACAGTGGTCAAAATGGCCCACTTGTAACTCCTTATTAAAATTCTATTTTGAATGATTTTCAGAGACTTTCTGTAAATCGTGGGAATGAAGATTTATTTTCCTTGCATTGTGTATTTTTGCATACATTCTATCGTATTAATCATCTTGGTGCAAATAAGTATACCTTAATCGCCGGTAGTTCCAATATTAATGTCACAATATGAAACGTCATTAGAATATCGTATAAAATAATAATACTCTCCAAGAACAGAATTAATAATATCAAAAAATTCCTTTCGCACTTAGGTCCTTGTGGCTGTCGCGCCAGGTGCAAGAGACCTGCACAACGTTTCCTTTGACAACATTATTATCGCGAATAAATTACCAAGGGATTAAACATGGAACAAGAAACGCAAATGCAGACAGTGGCCTCAGAGGAACAATAAAAATGATTTCCTTCGTTAACTGGAAGCAAAGTATTACCAGTCTTAACCAGACTCTCTCTCTCCCTCTCTCCTAGCCTAATTTCCTCTCGGTTTCCTTGGCCTGATGTTTAGTCTAGACCACCACGTGGCAAAACGTTTGTAGTTCTCCACTCGTCGAAAACCTTCACGTTTTATCGTAAAACGAACGCCTCGGAGAAAAGGGAGAACAGAGGAAAAGAGGTTGAAAGATCTCTCGAAACTCGAAGCTCGGCGCGCATGTTCGAAGACGTGTGTACGACATTCTCTTTTTTTCGTATCCTTTCTTTCTTTTTTCTTCCGTTGCTTTTCTTCCTTGCCGCGGTGAGTTTATTTTTTCAACGGAAGGATGAACTGCCGCAATTAAGCGGGACGAAATGAAATTAATGCGGCACCGTCGCTCGTAGCTCACAAGGAAGACAGACGACGACGGACGCGTAAACGTAGCGGCAAACCGCGTCTCTCCTGTCTCCCGCACGGAACGAACCCGGCTATACTGGTTTGATTTTGAGAGATGGCGAACACCACGGAAATATGGTGTTTATTAGCAGTGTAATTATGTTGTTAGCCTCATTTTAATGGGCCGAGCGGCGATCAATTTTCTGATTCGGTACGAGAGTAACGAGGGAGTTAAGCTTGAATACGTGTATTGTGGTTTCAACTTGTGCAATGGTGTGCGTGTGTGTGTGTATGTGTAGATTTTCGTGCATAAAGTATTAACAGTAGAGCTATTAAAGATCAAAGTATATTTATTTGCTCCAAAGATATGAAAATGATAGTATGGAAATACATAGCAGTTTTGCCGCCAGAAGGAAGATCTTTTATGAAAAAATAAAACACAATTGCAGAATCAACTTTAGTAAATGCGAATAAGACATTTAACTCTTTAATTGAAGGCAAATAGATTGCCGAAATACTATTTAGTAACTATAAATTATCTTTATTTTCTCTTACGTTCTTAGTTTATACTGAAAATCATCATTTCTGCTATTTACCTTATTTACTATTTCAACTCTTTAATTCTACAATTAAAACTAAGCAACATTTAAACAGTAAACTTAAAAGTGCGTAAGAAAACTTTTAAAATTGCCTAACTTCAACTATCAATTTACCCCCTACAACAAATATTCTATAAAACATAGATAATACAAAATTTGAAATAATTTAGTATATAAATATATATTTTAAAAAAATAGCCGAAAAAAATAATTTTAACTATGCTACTTCTTAAGCTAAGTCCGCAAGGCAATGACCTGAAAGGAAGGCTCGTGAAACATTCAGAAAAAGAAAACAAGTATTCCCCGACAGCGGGGCGAAGAAAAATCTCTCCACGACCAAAAAATATTTACGCGAACAAGAGACGAATAAGAGGAGAATATTTCCGTGTCAAGGCGAGGTGTTTCCAAGCAAGCACTATCCACGTGCGATTTCGAGTCATATGTTGATCGTTACGACGAGATGACGTTGACGTCATCGGCTAAACCATCATTTTAACCACCGGTGCAACGACCACGATCGTGGCAATAACGCTTATTCACCAGCCGACAATCCGTATTAAAACAATTCAAATTACTCGTATCATTCGAACTAACCTTTCTCACAACAAGTGAGGTACAGTTATATCTAACTTAAATCTAAACTCACATTATAATACAGTGTATTTACATACGAAAATCCGAATTTTTAGAACTAACGATGAGTATTTTGTTTTTTAGTTGAAGGTTCAAATAGTAATCAGACGTCTTGTCAGTGAACGTGTCAAAAATATTAAACCAATTAATTCGGTAAAATGAATGCCAATAAAATTGTTTGCAACGCCTAAGATGTACACATATTATTCTAATTGCGATTAGGAGTGGGTATAAATGCACCTGTCGTTGTAAGTCATAAAACATGTGACATTTTTACGGCGATGGTTAACACTTTTAGATCAGTCCAGACATCAAGCAACATTATAGTACAAGTGTTGCAAAATATAATTAAGTCTAGGTCCTCTGTTTTATATGTACTAATAGCACAGTTTTTCTAACTCTGCACAACAATAAATTGTGAAACACGGAAATGATACCAACATATTTTATCCCGAAAAGCTAAACGATTCTCCTAGTATTTGATACACGATTCATGTCATTTAATTCATCAAAGAAACACGTAAAACAAAGAAAGCGTGCTGATTATGCAAATGAACACGCGTCTATCAGTTCTCTATGTTAATTCAATTCCTATTTTCCACCGAGTAGGTTTGATTTACTTCAACTGGAATACCGTATAAATTATGATGGCAGTTTTAAAAAGAGGGTTGGCAAAGCCCGAAAAAAATTCGAATCAGAGAAGACCAGCGACTGTTGGACGAACAAAACGTGCAGAATTTTGGGCGAAGATAGAAAACGAGACCCGGAAGAAGAGATAAAACTGCACAAAGAGTTGAATATTAAAAAGAGGAGGACAAATACAGGTGGAAACGCGTGACTGAGAGATTAGAAGGAACCAAACGAGGCACAAAGAGAGAAAAGGGAGAGGGAACGCATTATTTTAGAAAGAAAACATAGCGTACAGAGAGCTCCCCTTTCGGCGCCATGTCGTAAACGTTTCGATGCTTTTATCGCGGCGATAAGCAATTTCAATCAGACGCGTAAACTCGTTTCGCTCGATCGACGTTGAGTCGATGTGTTCGCATCGATTACCATACGGCAACGCGATGCAATCATCTCGCCGTAAGTTTCTCATAATAAATCATATGAATTTCCGTCGTTAGAAAGTGTTGCAGAACATGAGAAAAACTCAAACGATCGCTTGCATATTAGCGTTAACGCCAATTATCAGCCCTGTGTAACAATTTCGTGTGCAAGATAACCCTAACCCACGTGTCACGATAATTACATACTCGTTAAGCAATAATTGTACCACTAGCAGAATTTTTACCTCGTACCGAGCTTTGCGACGAGGGAAGATGAAATGGTCCCCATGATGTTAAGAATTAACTCCGACAGTATTTAACCCCTTGCTTCACTGTTAACTTGGTACATAGGTATGCAATATTTAATGTACCATTTAAGTAACACTAAATTAATCTAATTAATTTCCTTTAATTTATTCAATGAATGAATTAATTCCTTCAATGAGTTGTCTTTAATTTGCTAATAATAATCTTTGTACAAATAATGAATGAGGTTTTATATTACAGTGGCGAGAGAAGAACCAAGACAAGGAGAAGCTCACAAAGAAACCTATTCTTAAGACGGGAAAAACCTTTTTTCTCTGCTTCGTAAAAAGTACTTCCCTTTTTTAAACAGACTTATTGCAATCATGTTTAGGCACAGTAATGTAGTAAGAATGCGAAACTTTGTAAATAGCTTTTATTTTGAATTTTTCGGGTTATAAAACTCTCTTTAACATTACACCCTGATAGTAGTCCATACGTCTGTGTTTTATAGCAAAATGAGCAAATCTATGTTTACCAAAAATCGTCTTATTAAATTGTTACATAAGTTCTGTGTTTCAAGTATAAAAAAGTATCGTGTGGTATACAAAATTTACTAAGAAAGTTCTTGTGGTTTCTCAGGTCATTATATATAAGAAAAAATCTAAAAAATATTATTAAATCTTTTAATAATCTTTTAGGGAATAAAAAATCGTTATAAATAATATTAAAGAGTGCATGGTGTAAATGCAAAAATCATTTTGTTTTTGTATTTTTCAGCGGACAGATCTACAGCAACCTCGTACATTTGTAAATTTGAATACTGTTTCCTTTAATAAAAACAGCAAACACGTTGACAAACAAAACACTATTTAATTAAAAAAATACACAAAACATAGCTACTTTAACTGAGGAAATCTAATATCCTTTAGATCTTACTACATCTTCTGTATCATATTCTCTTCTCTCTAAAGTAATACACTCTTGCAAATACCGAAATATTTCAAAATATAATAAAATTAAAATATAATAAATATTATAATTTCCAAATTCGCCACAACATACAAGTTTTTCAATTTTTCGTATTAGAGCGCTTTCACCTTAATAAAAATTGGAAAAATTACCGCGTACATAAATTTGACCAATTTTTCCACCACATCGTTAAGAAAATTGTAGATCGTTTTAATACACATTTTTAAATATGTATGAACTTATCAAGAACATATTATCAGCTTTTTCTGCTACCGAATTAATTAGTAACCATTAATCACAGGATATTATTGATACATCTGCCTTTTACGAAACAGGTGTAACATTTTCCTTTTTAATATTGTTTATTACGTTATATACATTTGACAGTTTTCTGCTTATCTGATTGTACTACGGCTGAAGTTCCGAATATATTGCTAATATATATTCTATCTACATGATGAATATCTCTCCGACATTTCGTTTCATTACAAAATGTGAGAGATAAGGAAGCACATTTTTCAAAGCACTCGAGTTCCTTTAAGGCACATAAAACTTTTTCTGCTCAAGTTACTTTGCTCGGAAGCATTATCCTTGCTGAGCATTCTGAATATATTTTAGTGAATACTAAAAAAAAGAATTCAATTTTAATAAAAAGAATTCAGCAGTAAATTATTTTATTATCAAATTAAGGATAATTCGCAAGAAATTTCTTGAATTATTGAATTACAGAAAATTCCTCCATTACCAGATTACAACAGATCATTATTAAATTATTTTATAATCAAATCACAGGAAACGAACCAACGACACCGATCAAAAGTATTATAATACATTGTTGCAGCATTCATGCATACACTATCATTAAATTACTATACCACCAAATCAAGGAAAATCAACATCGCACTTTCTCGATATCAAATGCAGAAAAATCCTTAAAATTTTCGATGACAAAATTACAAAAAATCATCATTAAACTAATTTACTTGTTCCGAAAAGAAAAATAGGTTAAACATCTCAGAAAACTAATACTGATTATAACTCGATTTCATTTAATGATTAGTAAATAAGAAAATAAGGTATTCTTTACGAATATTTGGGGCAATCTGCAGAAATTTAGAAGTTTACCTCAACTGGAAGCCTTGTGGCAGAAAAGAGGCAGATCCACAACTAATAAATAACACTGAATGCAAAAACAACTGAAAGCAGGTCGACTTAAAGATTATTTCATGACTTGGTAAACAAATTTCACTATAATTCTTTAAAACTCAATAAGTAGAGCTACACCCTTCTTGTTGCAAATTCTTCGACTGTTAATCCACAAAAATCGTCAAAATTCTACATCAACAAGTTATAAGAAATCTTCATTAAGTTCCTTCATTATCACACTAAGGAAAATCGAGATCAAGTTCCTCCACTTCCGAAACCCTTCCCAAATCTACTCAACCACCAAAATCGCCCTCGTATCCCAGAAGCATTTTACCCAAGACGATTATTCCGGCGCGATAGCCCGGTCCAAAGGTTGTCGGTGATAAGGTAACGGTAGATTACGGTTATTGTGGAAGACGGCAGATTCGTCGTGGTAAACGTTGACGAATGGACCTGTTGCGGTCTAGCGAAGGTGGCCGCCGTACAGAACCGTCCGAACGGGCTTTAATTCCTGCGTATAAACCAGCATGGGCCCTGTGGATGCTCGAAAAGCGCTTGTAAGGGCCTATGGGGCTGGCTTTATGGGGTAGCCAAAATTAACCATTAACGTATGATTGTACTGGCAGGGGCCGACAGCTAGCCCCGCCGAAACTTGACACCGTGATCCTGCCTTGCGCCACAACCACGTTCTTACAGCATAAAGCATAGTCGAACCTATTAGACTGGTTCTACCGGGTGACTCGTAGCCATTCTACCACTCTTGGCCAAAGTGAAGGGCGTCGCGTAATTTTTTTGCCATCAGGGATCGTTACCTGCTTTGCTTCTTCTCCATCGACTGTACTAGTACACTACGTCTTTGACGTCTCTGAAAACTCAGAAAATGTACGTACATTTTGAAAATATTACAGCAATCCGAAAGCCGTTAAGTTTAATTTAGCCTCACATGGTTTATGGAAAGTGGAGGTTAAAAGAGAAATTGGAGAAACGAATTTATATGGTTTACTTCACAGTCCCACTAAATTTGAGACAATAGTCGGAAGTAATCTAAATTTGGGAACTGTGAAAAGAAAATAATCTAATATTATTTACTAAAAACATACAAACACGGACAATTTTAAATCAGTTAAATCAAATGTATGTTCTATCTTTGCTAAATTTTATTCTACTAAAAATAATTCCAGTTAATTTTCAATCAAATCACCCCAGGTCACTATAACTCTATCAGGATTGAAACAATATTTAAAGGCAATTTAAATACAATTTACATCAAACTATTTGCGAATCGAAAAGGAAGAAGAAGAAGAAATCTGACTCAATTCAAGCATCGAAATCCACGCGATTCCCCCCATAAAGGAAGAAACGAAGGAACAAGAAGTCAACCTGTTTATCGTTAGCTAACGAATGACCAGTTGCCCGTTTTCAACCTGTGGTCACCAAAGCATCAAAAATTCCGCCTTCTTAACCGGCTAGTCTGGCATTTGCATATAGATGACGAACAGTAACATATAACTTCCTTAGAACTAGCAGCCGCCTCTGACTTCGATACTTTCTCGTGATACAGATCGAAAGGTTCTCGAGACCAAAGTGATGCCAAACGAAAGAAAAAAAAAAGGGGGAAAAAAATAAAATAGAGCAAAATCAGAAAGGCGAAACAGAACCGAATACCATCGGTCAGTTCGACAGCGAGAAATTATCAAACCAATGAGTTACAATGCGATTCCACGATAGGATAATCCTTTAGATTTGGCAATCCATCAAGAGCTGCTAAAATATTAGGTTACAAAATATGAGATATAATATGAGATACGTATGTCTGTTGTAACAAACATTTCTTACAAACGAAGACTTCTTTTTACATTAGTGATTCAGATGTATTCCCTTTTTGCTTGCTGCTCTCGTTGGAAACTGCAGGATTATGTTTGATCACTTTAATTGCAATTTTAATTGTGCACGTCGTATAATTTACGTAACATAAAAACTTTCTTGCAGAAGCACAATTTTACTTAATTTACATTTGTGTACACTTTGATTGAATTTTAAATGGATTATTTCATACCAAACCATCACCAGAATATAAAACGTCGTCTTGCCATTATCAAATAAAAACTTATTGGCATTAAATTCCTCTATTATCAAGTGATACTTTAGGAACAGCTCGAATCTTATTTGAAATTTATTCATATTAATGGAATCTGTTTGAAAACTACGGTTTATAGTTCTTTATAATTTTCAGATTATTATGTAACACTTTCGAAAACAAATCAGTTTTTCTACAGAATTTCTTTTTCATACGACAGTAACTATGCATGATTATTTAAGAATCCAAAAATAGTTATCTTCTTATAAAAAATTTGGTTATATTAATCAAACATCGTATCGAATGATATTTTTTTTAACCGCTCCAAAATCTATTGTATTAGAAACAAACGAAAGAAGTATATTAACTCTTTCGGGATCAGTGGGACGCATATATACCGCTTAAGTATTCAATAATTAATCTCCGTTTATCATCGATAACAGAGTCAATAATCGATAGATTATAACAACAAATTAAATTCTAAAAAGAAAAATAATTCGACGGCGAAGAGGTTAAAAACGAAAACCTGTGAATATCTATAAAGAAGACAGTTAAGAAGACTTAAAGCAAATCCACGTCAATCTATCAGAAATCTTGCAGAACAACATAACGCGTATAAGCGCTCTGAGAATTCCCAGATCAAAAGTTGAATCAACTTAGATCGTTGGTTTCCCATGTATTTAATACGAATTAGGATAATCCGGAATACCAGTTCTTTCCTTTAATACGTGGACTGAAATGAAACCTGAGTTGTGACAGTCAATGAGTAACTAATAATTCATATCCCGATGGTAACACGAACCTTGCATTAGATTTGTAAAACTTTCACGGTTCAGGATAAAATTGTCAGCATGTATCTAAGACGTCTAATAAAAATTGAGTTATTGTAATAGCTGAAGGTGGTATTATGAAATATTCATTCACAAAACACTTCCTGTCACAGAATAAAGGAATACAAGGACGATGAAGGAGCCACGTTGCATAAGCAGCATGCAAGCAGAATAACATTAACCCTTAATTACTAATTCGGAGTCCAGCAAACTCTTCGTATTACATTCCTGTATTTCGTCAACAATTTTCCTTTCTTTGTAATTCTTTAACACTAGAACTATCAAAGGGGTCAAAATAAATTGTTTGCAATTTCTCATAAAAATCGTACAAATGTAAAGCGATGCATTTTTACAAACTGTCATGATTTTATATAAAGGGAATGAATAAAGATTCGCTTCCGTTGCATTTTATACTTCTTCAAATATCTATTGCTTTAAATTCTTTAATATAATTAAGTACACCATAATTGTCGATAGTTCTAGTGTTAAGTCTTCTTACCTGTTAAATATTTATTAATGAAAATTTCTAACACACGTTATATGTCATTTCTATATGATAATTAATATATTTTAATTAGAGTCTGACAGACTTTATGTTGGAATTAGTGCCCAAAAATTGAGTATCATTGGTTAAGCGTTAAATTGCTTCGAAACTTCATATCTGTGTCATAATACTACTTTCAATCTCACAGCCCTCCAAATGTAGGTACAATGAATTACAAAATTATTCGTACAGTCGAGTGTATGACCAAAAAGTACGGAATAATAAAACAACAAAGGACTTTTTTACTCATTTTTGTTTAGAAATGATCTTGACTAGGATTATTATTAAAATACGATGACATTCTATTATAAGCAAAACTAATTTGCGAAATAGACTAAAAGGGAAATAGCAAGAGATTGAAGGTAATTATAAGACTGCGGATTTTTAAGCAAATTCTACTTTTTATAAACACGAATAAAGAAATAGAATTTAAATACTGACTGATTTCATCCCTTAAATATTATGAGATGTATTTTACTCCGAATATTTTGCATACGTTCTCACATGATACGCATTCCGTAGTATTTTGGACATTTATATTCTTCATAATTGCATAAAAATCCGCAGTTCAATTATTATTTAGAAACAATCCTAGAATGCCAAACAGAAACACCAAAGTGATGAGATAAAAAGGTATCCTATCAGCTCTTAATCCTTTTAATCTATCCTTCCCAGGTACTAAGATAAAAACTTACACAATAAAACGTGCTAACAATCTTATAATGTAAAAAGATGTAAGCAATTATGGTGAGTCTGTATCTCTTACAGTTAAGAACTGCAATTTTTCAAATTTCTTTTATAATCTTATTACATCACGGTAGGAAGTAACTATGTCTAAAGAAAAAATTGTTAAAAGATTCTTTATTACCCTATTATTTTATACATTTTTGTTACATTCATAACTGTGCGAATAATTTTAAAACTTACTCTGTAGGTAATGAACAATTAACAAACTTCTACAACACAAAACAAATAACTTTTTACGCCCCACTTTTTTACCTTTTTTCTATCAAACTATAAATTTGGATAAACATGCTAAGTCTATAAATTTCTACCAATGTTGTTAACCACCACAAATCTCATCAACCCAACAACTCTAACCAAATTGTCATGTAATTGGACTCTCACAGAGTCAATAATATTGTCAATATTTATCAATATTAACCCAGAAATGGAATTATTCATGACCACAGCAAAATTTTCTAAGTTACTGCAAAGTAACAATAAATAAAAATTTTCTTTAACTTTCTTTGAACATTTGAATTTTATAACCTTGAAGTACATACTTAAAGGTATTTCAGTGAATTTTTATAGATTTTTCTATATATTTAAAATGAGTGAAAATAACACGAAATCTAAAAAGCCCCAGAATACCATGTGAGAGTCCAAAATAACAATGTGCCATTCCAGGGTTAATAATATTATCGACAGTATACAGTCGATTAATTTGCAAAAGGGTTTAATATTGAGATTAAAGATCGATTAATATTTTGATGTTTCCAAATCTGAGCGTAAATTCTGATTAAGTAGTAAAATGACATCGACAGCATCAGAAATTATCAAGAAAAAAAGCAAATATAGTAAAGTAACGGAGTGAATTGACAATATTATTATCAAAACCAAGAATTGTCAATAATATTAACCTTATGTGAGCTATTTAAGATAACAAAACAATCGTACACCCCTAAAACCACCGTTTCTTGCGATCAGAGGCCAGAAGGGCGGTGAAGTTACATCGAACACACCGTAGAAGGTACGTGCCACTATACATATATCCCAGCTAGATGGGTGGAACTGGTATCTGTGTTGGTTCGTACAGACATATAGGAAGTGGAAGAAAGAGGTCTCTCCAGAGTAAAGGGGATAGAGGCAGGAATACGTGGACCGTGGCGTGGGTATACGTCCACCAGGATGGCTTGGACGTGGCCGTAGCAGTGTTCTATCCGCTTTAACAACGAGTTTCAGAGCGCGAGGCGCTTTCTGCCCGCTCCTCCTTCTCCTCCACCTTCTTTTCCACCTCTAGCTTCTCTGCCTCTATTCCACCACCTCCACCTTAACCTCCACCTCCGCCTTCGCCTTCTTCGCCTTCACCGCCACTTCTTTCCTACCTCTTCGCTGTCTTTCTGAATTTTTCAGCTCCCTCCCGTACCCCGACTATATCAGACTAGAGTTCCACTCCTCGCTTCTTCTTTCTCATTTCACCAACCACTATGTTTCGACGTTTCTCACTGCCTCTCTCTCTCTCTCTTTCTCTCTGTTTCATGGATCTTTGGTTTCTTGTATCTCTGTTCACCTGGTCCTTCTTTACCCTTTTGTCCTTCCTTCGACTCTTTCACTCTGTACTCTACGCTTCTTTACTATGCTGTCTATCCCTGTTCTTCGCTATGTTGCACCTTTTCCTTGGTTTCGGCCCTCATCCCGCACGAAGTTTACACACTTCGTGTTTTTTTTCCTCTTGTTTGGGGGTTCTTCATGCATTCAGAGGTGGAAAGTTAAGTGTCCTATCGGCGGAGCACCCGTGACGGAACTATTTTTTGCGAGTCTCGTTTACATTTCTGCTCCCCGTCTCGATGATAAAAGTTGTTATACTAAGGGGTTTAAGATAATATATACACACATGTTCTTTGAATTATTTTGTGATAACAGGTGTTAGGTGTTCCAATACGTAATTTTACTATTTTGTAAAACACTGATGAATCATATTATGAAAAGGGTGGGCTTTTTTAATGCAGGAATTTATACCCTCCCCAATGAATTGCTTGAAGTATTGAAAAGCAACAGCAAATATATTTAAGACATAAGTGGTTGATATTGTAGAAACTAAATGTTCAATTTAACAAACAAAAATAGATTGTCAATTGATATACCTAATTTAATAAAGATTTTGGAAAACTGTTGATCTACTTTCTATGATGCACCATCACTTTTTACAAATTTGAATAATTCAACCCTTTGCAGTTCTAATTTACACCTACTCCGATATCACAAATTTTCAATTGCGATTTTATGTGGCACATATACTTTTCGAAGAATCAAAGCTTAATGGTATTAAAGAAATCTGATAATGTACTATCGTAATTTTGAATTATCAAATAAGTTTCAGCCAGCTTTCCTGTTACTCTTTGATTTTATTTTTGTAACTCACTCTTGTAACTCCCGTCAATCCAACACACATTGCAAACGATTCTTCACATTCTTAGACTAAAAATGTATTGTCATAGTATCATGACCAAATTACTGTATGATATAAATTTATTCAGTGAACAGAGTTTCCTAGTACGTACCTACTTTCTCTACCAGCCCCTATTATCCGCTATTCCTCTATAAAAATTAATTGGAGCAACGCGGATAATTTAATGGAAAAAAGAATGAAAAATTAAGTAAAGAAGAAAGAATAAAAAATAAAAGCCGCAGGAATTTAACATATTTGTAATTGAAGATATACATTTTAAAATTTGTTAACATCATATTCCGTCGAAAAGCATAATTTTTTTAAATAAATTATCTTCACAACCATTGAAACTGGATATCTGTATATATGATATTTTTCCGCTGGTGTATCTTTTCATCTTGTTTTTTTATAACAATTCAATTATACTTTTCTATATACATATAGTATAATACAACATCGTGGCAAGCACACTTGAGAATTCTTCTTTAATATCGTATAATATTTCTCTCTTCCCCGAATGTATTTCAAAAGCTAAAAGTTCAAAGGAACGTCAAAGAACTTTCCAATAATTCCTTCTTCTTGTGTAAAAGTTTTCTGATTCAAATGGAAATCTTTCACCTACTAATATTTCATATAAATCTATTTACTTATGTACCTATCACGTAAAAGCGAAGAATTCGATACGGTTATTAAGAAACTTTATCTTTAAATATGCTTCCTAAACATTTTTTAGCACTCTCCTACAACTTTGCTTGTTGCTTCCCTCTTTAAACTTTTCTTCCTCAGTCGTTTTCTCCAAGTTTTTCTTTCAGTTCGAAACTTTTCCAAAGCATCCTCGACGTGATCGCGTGCAGAGTTCGCGAAGAAGTTAATCGACTCAAAAGTTTGATAACGCATGAAAGATTTACTTTTCGAAGAATTAATGCTCAATGCAGTTATAATATTATATAATTTATAATAGAAATTAATAATCATTCGATTATTAAATGATTCTTTTTATCCAGCTTTTATTAGTTCACTTGCCAATGTATAATCACGAATATGCCATAATAAGCGTAGCATAATTGTAAATGACTTGTAAATAGTACACAATTTACTGTCTTGCATAAGAAGTATTCCAAGTTCATTTAACTCTTTACAACCGGATTTATTCATAATTGTCAGAATGAAACGTACGACTGAATGCAATTTGCATTTCAGTAGGAGAAACACTACATACAGATTACGGATGTTTATGCATTCGTGCCATCAAATTTAAGTGTGCAGAAAACTAAAGAATGTAAATAATATGGAAAAATTTACAAACGATGTGAATAAATATAACGTATATAACGCTATCTAATAATGTTCATAGAGTGGAACAAATCTTTATTTAGGTTGCATTTTTTTAGGATAAAATTACAAATTTGCATAAGCAAACATCCACAGTCTATCTATAAATTATCGCGTTTAACAAAACCAACACGACTGAAAGAAGGAATTAATACATAATCGTATTTAAATTGTTAACTGTGAAACAATTCAAATAATTTGACATTATAGTAAAAAAACTAACATAAGTGAAATTCGCCAGTTTGGAAAAGTGGTATTTAATATGGAACACCTAGAAAGTTTATAAAAAAAAATAAAAATAAAAAAACTTTATGTTTATTATGAAAGATGAATATTTGTTTAAACAAAAGATGGAAATAAACAAATAGTTTTTAGGTACACCATATTTCTTTGATGCAGCTTACCTCCACTAAACTATTTAACTATTTGACTCGACTTTCGGAAATTTTTGCACACCGCAAAATAGAACAACGTTACTTTTTCAATACTGGATATTCTACTGACGCTTAATTGTCGGTACATTCCGTTATTGCTTATAAGGGGCTCGTATAGACGGTTGCCGGTAAAATTCACCATTGAATTATCGAAATTTTACAAAGCTCCATATTACCTACGCTTACCCTATAAAATGAAATATGTACTTTATTTTAAATGAAGTAAAGTTATTTATAACTGCCCATTGTTAATTAAAACTATCAAATGACTATGTTCACATTCTTACAATTTAAGCAACCGTATGGTTGTTAATCTGGAACTTTTACAGATTTCTCGAGAAAACATATCATAAATAAAACAATTATAACCTGATATTTTCGACCTCTACGTTATGAGTGATACTTACGCGGAAATATTTTAGTCATATAATAATAAAGTAGTGGTATAAGCCGAACATAGATAATTCTAAATAAAAAACTAAGCAACAGCATTTTTTCGTGCAATGGTTGGTTTCTAAGCGAATCTTATCTCAAACTTATTTTATTGCAGATCTTAGAAACATTAACCCCCGTGCAATATTTCAATTTAAATACAAAGTTTCTGCAAATTAAGAAACAGTACGTTAATTATCTCACAATACAACACGATGACTCAACACGTGAGTGGAAATTTTCGCTGTGCCCAAAGCTCGTCATGTTGTTCCAGTGATTCCATGCTTCAGGAATGCCTGAATCGTGCGTGTCATTACACGTAAGTGGGAGTGCGGTAATTACAAGGGGCCGGTGATTACGATAGTTTCTGCCTAATGCCTTGTTGTCCCTTATAATCACGAGTTCGAATTATCGTCCAATTTCCAGCCGTCCTCTACAACGATAAAAAACCACGACAATATATCGTTCGCGTGACTTTCCCTCCGCTTTTTCCGTCTTTATGCCACGAAACTTTCCAAAGTCTGGTCGATGATGATGCGTTCTCTAAACGTTAATGTACTGCATTACGTCCAACGTTAACGGAGCAACCACGATACAACATTATCGAAGCAACGATAGTCGAATTGTCGATATCAGAAATGATTTTCAATAAGCAGACCTGACTGTCAGCTGTCAATAAGCAATTTTCATCGTCACAGGCTAATAGCAACGAGGACGTGGCTCTGCCCGATGCAATTCTCACGCCCCGTTGTTAATATAGTTTATTTGCTATGAAATGCAAATATAAGTGCGAACGTGAATGTCGCATAAACGTGGATTTTGCAGTACTTGGTACTGCCAAGTTTTATGCTTTGATCCATACAATTGGTCTACTTTACGAGATATAACATAAATCAGAAGCAACAAAATGGACCACATTACTCAATGTCCAACGATTTTGGGACAGAGCTAAAATAAAAATATGTTCTTGGAGCATACATAACCGATCATAAGAATATTTGAGCACCAGCACAGCTTTGACTTTTATCATTTTCTATCTTAACATGTTAACTGGGTAATGAGTAATGAGAGGTCGGAATCTCTTTTATATAAAAAATTGGAAATTGAGAATTAACCGAAGAAAAAAAAGAAGAATATTGGTCAGATCAATTTTAGTCTCTGCAGACATGAGCATAATATAATTCGACCACAAATGTAACAATGAATTAAAGGGAAAACATATCTATGCACAGGGTATTTATATAATAAAACTGATGAGATAAGTAGACAATTTTTACAACAGAATTATTAAAAATTCAATCTTACGACATTTACAATATTTCTAAGCACAGCTCGAATAAATGAAAATGAAAATTTTCACGATTCAACCCTCTTCTTATCATATTAATTTCGTCCAACGTTCCTTAAGTGTTTAGTAATAGGAAATTATGTTTCTTTTTATTATACCTAATTAAACACGTTTTCAGGACCTAACGGATTAACAGTTTTTCCCTTTATTCGTTCTCCCTTTCTTTATGTCTATTTCAAGTATAAAAGCTCATAATACTTTCTCAAGTCTTCGTGAACACTTCATGAGGACATCACGACCCCCCACGGATTCTCCCATCAGCGTAAGTTAAGAACCGCAAGTATATAATGAAGTTCGTTCAATAAAAACGTAGTAAAATATCCCTAATTCAGTTCCGTACTTAATTTTCTTGAAAACTAATTGAAGGGGTTAATAAGAAATACGACCTTTGCCAATTTCTATCTTCTTGATGAAAAATAAAGAAATACTCTAACGTCCGTAATTTCTTTCAAAAGATTTCAATTTTTCCTAAGAACTTAAATCACGAGGTTATGGATCTCATAACTAAGATTGTAAACTTTGAAAAAGGTTGTTTTTAATATAAACCGTTCAATTCCCAAACTAAATATTCCTATTCTACTTACTTCCAAATTATTTTTGATACCCATCTCATGTAATTTTTTGATTACACCATTAATTTTAAACATCATGTATGTCCTACTTAAATATTTACAATTGGCAAATTGCGAAAATTTATATAAATATACTACATTAGAATGTGCAGAAAATAGTTGAAGCATCTTTTATAATATATATATATGTGTGTGTGTGTGTGTGTGTGTGTGTTGATTAGCTAAAATTTGTATTATACAAAATTTAGATAAACCTTTTATTCTAACAAGAAACTTTTAATTTATAAAAACGATAGGAAGAAAGAATATATATTTGATTATTGACTATTCCAACTACACGAAGCATGTCTTGCAAAAATCCGCAACGATATTGTGATTAACACAGTTCCCACGTGTATAAAAATTCGCATGTTTCATAATTTTGGGGGTATCGTCGTCGACGTGGAAGGATTTACACGGACAACAGTTTAAAATCAGCTAGAGGCATGTCCATGTACGCGAAAATTCGCAAACATTTCACATCCGTTCGTCGTCGTTCACTCGCGAGAGCTCCGCAATGTGTACATCAAAAAAGCTCCTTTTTTCCATCACATTTTCTGTCTAGACGTGCCTCCACTTATTCGCGGACCGACACACGGTCCTCGTCATCATCGGACTGCGGCACGATTTACTTTTAATTCTCATCAACGTGTATTTCGTGCACATCACGTTTAACGCGATACCGAGGACCAAGAGACCTTTATGTGTCGTGGAAATAACGTTGAAAAAGCGCTTTACAGAAATTTCAACCTGTCGCTAGAACACATTTTTATATATACTTTTCTACTACCTGTTACGTTCTGGCATTTCTATTCGTATTTTATTAGATTTTAATATTTGAAGGTTATAATGTACTCTTACAGTGGCCCATAAATGTTCATTGACGAAAATGAAATTTGTTCAACACAGTTTTATTTGTATTTGCATCACATTCGTCCGTTTATTCATTTAAAGAAAAATGTTTTAAAAATCAAAAATTATACTTTAATCACGTGTAATTACATTTCGAACGAATGTTATGTAAATACTAATAAAATTAAGTTAAAGAAATTTGTTTCTCGTGTACAAACACTTTTGTGAGCTATTGTATATGTTTAAATTTAGATGAAAGTATAAGTTTTGTCTGTTCGATGAAACATTTTATTAGGAAGAATGGGTAGAATGATAGATTGCTGTAAAATTTCTGTCTACTAAAAGATATTCTAAAAAAATCGATTTTAGAGAACACTTTACACCTTCTATTGAACTATGCACTTTTTAACATTATTTGTAATAATTTTTTATTCACGCGGAAGTTATGATATGGTTTCTTCTATATAAACATTTTCTATTTAAAATTTCCTATTATTGGTAAAGAAATCTAATGATTTCAACAGGTGCTTACAAAGTTTCGTCTGAATAACAAATTTATGGTAGAAGAACAAAGTTATCGTTTATGGGTTTCCTGTATAATGTGTAAGAAACAACAATATCTGCAATTCTTTGGAAACTTTCTATATACTATAATACTGTTTATATCAATTGAGAAATAGAACTTATGCGATCCAATATTTTCATCTGGAATTAGTCTGTTTCGGTTGCATACAATACGCAATGTTTAAAGCAAAGTTTCTGTTTTCCTGTGAGTAAATTCAATTTGTTTAAAATCTATCTAATTTTAACTCCTAAAGAGGTAAATCTTCTTGGAACGATCGAACCCCTCCCCTCTCCCCACGCCCCACCCCATTTAAATATTTGTAATTTTTAAAACGTACGATTTTCCGTTTTTATTTCCTTTGATTCCTGTGAAGAGAATAGCAGTTGGTTGATGTTAGGCTTGGCATTCATTGCACGGATGCATGGCGGATAAAAAATATTTTTCACGCTGCCACGTTTGTTTCCCGCGCTTATTTGTGAACTCGGCCGTCGGCCAGCGGATTTCTTATCGAATGAAAAAAAAGTTTCCCAGCAGATCACCGTTTGATAGCTCGCTTCCCCCGTTCTACATATTCATCGTATGTAAAAGGGAACGCCGCGAAAACGACTTGTAACGCAGATCCTATCCGTCACATAAATAATAGCGTTCATTATTTTCACCTTTTGCGAAGCAACAACTTAAGAACCGGCGTCCTCTCGATACCGCGTGAAGGGAAATGGGAGTGTTGCGACGTGACACCCAAGATTCGTAACAAGTGGGTGCAGCTTCTCCTGTTTTCTTACGGTAGGCTTTACTAGCACTGTTACGAACTAACTTCATTGTATGATAATCTCTTACATTTAACGCTTTCGAATACGATGGTGCAATTTTTGTATTTACGATACTATATAGCCAATTATTAGGTGCAGAAATTAATTCGGTGCGTTTTAAACAAATTCAGTGTGTAGTTACGAAAAATGAAATACAATTTTAATGCTGAAAGAAATGTCCATTATTCAATCTGCATCGTACGCGACATATAAATTTCATTTTAATAAAAATGATGACGGTCCTATGTCAATAAAATCTTCAAAACTTTAAATATAAAAGCACCGAATTAATTTCTATGCCTAATATACGTATAGAGGAAAGTTGGACAAAACAGGATAGTCTGATAAAATAGAATACTGAATGCAATAACATTTACACGTTCTTTTACTTTTGCTTCGTGGTAGAAATGTCTCCCTGCCTTTTATTATTTTCAATATGTTTGTGTCGTGTATAAAAGATCATATCGCTATCAATAAAATAGCAACACGTGCAAAAGCTATTAGGCTTTTTATCAAACTACCCGATTTTTACCAACTTTCCCCTACTATTTTTAGTAAATACATTGTTCAAAGCAATTAGACCGTCACATATTGCAGCCAGTCTTTCCTTAACACTTTAATTTTAATCTTAAACTCATAACATTGTACGAACAGCACCTCAATCTATCAAACCTATGCAATTTTTTTTCTTCCTTTCCTTTAGAACCATTTAGAACCAGTTGCAAGTATATTTAAGAACATAAAGATAAAAGGAAAAATAAAAGTCACTATAAAACACTTCAGTAATACAATACAAATAACACAACTTGTAGCCATTTTAGATTTTCATCGCGATAGAGATAATCATTCGCGTGCAATTAAGTTCAACGTATTACAATAATTTCTCAAATATCCTTTTAGCCGAATTATAAATCATGTATGGTTGTTATCGAAAGAAGAAGTTGCTAAGAGAAAGTTAAAAGAAAAAAATAGCAGATAACAGGTTAAATTATAAATCTTAATGAAGGGATCGATTGCAATTTTAGTATGATAACAAACATATGTCATACTTAGTTAGTTAAAACTGGTTAGTCATTTACACAACCGAGCAACTGTATGAAAAAAAACGAAATGCGCGTTATATCCAGTCGAAATCCCACGCAGAAATCTTTGTGAATAAATAAGATATCATAGTAAACTTGTTGCTATTCATTTCAACTAGTCGAACAATGTTAATCCTGCGCATTTTTATGTAAAGCTAAAGCCGAGTTTCGTTTCAGTCTTACGTCGAGTTAAGCTGACAATTTATGTCACTTGAATGCAAATTTATACATTTGAATATACGCTTCATTATATAAAGAGTACATATAAAAACAGAAGGAAAAAATATTAAATAAAATTTAATTTAACCCTTTAGTACCGAAGAACAATATTTGGAACGTTCAGAGACCACTAAACTATTGAATCTCTTTACAATTTATTTTGTTGTCTTATTCTACTTGTATACTTCCCTAGTAAATGTATTATATCACAGATATTAAATAATGTGGTATTAATATTTCATATTTAAATAAAGTCAGCACATTAAATATAATACATAGACTCTATGAAATCTTGCTTTACTATAAAAAGATCAACTAATGAAAATTGGGGTAGATTTTCAAGTGTTCAACAAGGCTTTTATCTGAACAAGAAAACTTGTGAAGAATTGACAGAATAACTATTATTATATTTCAGTCCGTGCAAACATAGGCGATTTTTGTATCTTCGCAAAAAACGAAAAAATATATAGAATATTTAGCTACAATAAACGGCACCTGTATTTTTAGTTACTGTCGAACACAGAATATCTTATCTACGCTATCATTCGTTATGTTATCACTCACAGAAAATTGTAAATACAAAATTCCAAAAAGGAAGTTCCACTCGTGTATTAATAAGAAGAGCCAATAACCATTTTCATCCGCCAATATTTCTCAAAAAGCAAACCAAAATACGAAATAAAAAAAAAAACAGAAAACACCCTATTACTGTCCGCAGAAGATCGATGCAAATCTTTGCCTAATTAAATCATATAAATCACCGATGGGCTGAAAGAGCAGTGGAACCGGAAGTGGAAATTGTCTCGAGGATGTCGCGGTGTTTCCTTCGCGGTAAGCATCGTTTTTACCGGCGCCGCGATCATCTGTCGACGATTTGCGCTCAAGTTCTTCTTACGTCGCTATCGAGAGCCAAGGAAAGAAGGAAAAAAGGGAGGAAAAAATGTTCCTCAGTCCAAGAGGGAGCGGAGGAACAAGACTCGCTAAGTGACTGAGTGAGCGAGTGAATATGTATGTAAGGGAGAGTCGGCGGGAAGGAAGAGAAAGAGAAGCAAACGCGAGAAGAAAAAGGATGGAGTTTTTGTGCGCCCTCACTCTGAGGGCCTTAGTAGCGTTCTGCTCGAGGAGCGGATACCTTTATTTTTCTTATTTCCTCTTTTCCCTTCATCTTCTTCTTATTACTCCTTTTACGCCACGGTCCATTCGTCTCCACCTCTCTTCCTCCACTACTCTGATTTTTCTTCTTGTAGCCTGTCTTCCTTCTCCTACTCCTCCTGCTCGTCTTATCCTTGTTCTGTTCGTCCTCTTCTCATTCGTGTTCCCTGTCATGTGTACACGTGAAGAATTTTTGGAGAAGCTCGTAATTCGAAAACTTTGTTCCACTGGAATTCGTTCACTGTTTCGTTAAACGACCCTTTAACCTAACTCCAATAATACGGTAAAGAATACTGAATTTTGTAATGCAATTTTTGCCAAACCATTGAAACAATTCTAATGAAATCTTAAGTAAATACCTATACTATATTGATAGTGTTAAATAAATTAAATACACAGTTTTCTTGCAACTCGGTCAGAAAAATAGTTACACGTGGAGTGAAATAACTGTTCAAAAAAACTGATAAGCATTTTTTAAATTCGTTTATCCGGCGTATTCAACAACTTGGTAGAAATGTCCGTCAAAAATTTGATTGAATTTTCTTTTTTAGATCGTGAGAAATTGAGTTAAAAAACAATATGTATTAGAACAGTAAACTTCACAAGAATTATTTTAATTTTGTTGAACTGTGCATTCTCTTTATGTGTCATTTAACCACCTTGTACTCTGGCTTTCTTTTTCTATTTTTTTTTTAACTTTATTCGATCCTATCATTTGCTAATTTTTACATGGATAAAACTTGGAACACTTCCATGTTCAAGTATTAGATAAAAATGGGAGAACTCTGAAATCTTTGTTTTGTTCCATTTTCTCTTATCTTGATTCAGTACCATCTATCTTCCTTTACAACTTCTCCATTCAACCAATGAGATTCTTGGATGTAATTATAAAAAGTTTCATAATTTATTTACATTTCCCTTTCTCTGTTTTTCACCTCAATTTTCCATTTTTTATTCTTCAATCTTTTGTTCCACTCTGCTTCTTCGCCTAATTGCTTTTTCCCATTATCCAACTTCTAGATATAATTTTGTAATCCTACCACTTTATCGGAATCTTCTTTTCATTCATTCATCTCCGTTTTTGCCTCGTTAGTTTCATTTCTGGTCCAACTTCAACCACTGCCTGTATAATTTTCAAGAATTTCGTAATCCTGCTATCTTGTTTCATTCGGAATCAATCTTTCGTTCTTTTTCTGAATTAATAATCAGCAGGTTAACCGTCCCCAATTTTGAAAAATGTTCAGGTATCAGTCGTTTCGCAAGAGATACAATGTAAATTGGCATGCAGACATGAATAGCTTCCAGGCGTTAAGGGCCGAAAAAAGAAGAATCAATCTGTTATTGATCCTTTCTGGCCAAAAGGACCAAAGATACGATTTTCTAGAAACGAACGAAGCAAATTGAGCGATTTAGCACCTGTCGTTAACCTGTTTACTTGATGACAAATTTTATCCACGATCGCCAAAGTATTCATCTTTTGCATAATATTTTAAAGGACTTGTTAACAATCGATATTGTATTTAACAGTTTTCAGTGCAGCAAAGACATTTTATAAAAAATAAAATTACATCCTTTATCCACGCGAGAACTGTTTAACAGGATTTAAGAAATTGAAGCTTATACCACAATTATTAAACTGTGCATTTTTATGCATTTAGTGGAAATTTAAAATAGCAAAAGTGTGCAGAATGCTTATAATCTGCAAAATTATATATTAAATATCCACAGTATAGTAGAAATTATGATACTTGGAAGGTGAAGTTTTGCCTAGTTAAAAGTTTTACTCCTTTTTCATACCTAAAAATACCTATTTTAATTTGATTTTTATCAACCTAGATCTCACAAAGGGTTACGATATAATTTTCTAAAAAAAAACATTTCTTAAATTGTTGATTCCTGATGGAATATTTTTTATCTTTTTTAAATACGCATCTCAAGAGTTTTGGGATTTCACAAATTGCAAATTCGAGCTTCAAACATTTAAAAAGATCCAATTTCAATCCAACCCTCCAAAAACAATTTTTTTCGCGCAAGATAAAAAATGCTAGTTCGTTGCAAAAAAATTGTTAACGTTTTTCGGTGAAACTGTGATGCTAAAAAAAGAAATTATTTCCTTGACCATTTCACTCGCGTGATCTATTTGCAAATGAGAGTAATGAAACGGAATACTGCATCATAATAATTTTGTTATACGGCCCGACAAGGTGCACGCAAGTAACTTTAGTAAATGGAATGGCACGCAAGTAAATTTAATAAACTGCGGGGCACGCGATCAGCCACGGTAACTTTTTAAATTATACCGCGAAAGCAGCGGATTAATGGTCGTCCCGCAATTGCGCTTCCGATAACTATTACGCTCTGTTTCATCTTCAACAGCCCGCCAACGATTCATTGTCCTCTTCGATTATCCATGCAAAATTCGAAGATGATTAACGGCTGTGCGATATTTGCGATAAATAATGAATTATTAGTACTTTGAGAATAGGGAAGATTAAAACGAAGAATTAAAAATTATGGTTATTAGGTCTAGTAGCTTGTCCTAATGAAGATTATTAGGATGTAATATACGAAATGTCTGGTTTTATGCAGCTTATACTTTTGCAGTTATTATTCAATTGAAAGTAACGTTAAATAGCCCTTGGTCAAAAAGTAATATCGTAATTTTATCGAAAAATTAAATTAGGATAATTTACTGTAACAATTCGTCACTACTTTTTGGCCAACTCAATATTTAATATAATCTACAAATTATTTATGCTGTAAAATCACTCAAACATTTTATTAGCTAGTAATCGGACCGATAAAAAGGATGAACCTATCATATGAGTTTAAAATAAATGTGGTCAAACTTGTGACACTTCCAGCGGATCATTATTGAGAGGTCATACGTTTGTTTAATGACTTAATAAAGCTAAGCTGCAAATTGAATGCAAAAAATAATAAAATAAAGTTTTACTGTATTTATATAATTCTTAACTGGCCAACAATTTTGAAACAGCTAAGAATTAATATTCTTACAATTAGAAAGTCTCTTATGTTGCTTCATACCGGACTACCTTAGGCAAACTAAATTGTATCAAGAGATTCTTCTCAGCTGCAAATATCTTCAAGAAAAACTTCTTTCAAGAATTCTTTACTTCTTTCACATTTATTTTAGATGCTTTATAACGGAAGGCTTACATAATTGTACATTTCCTACAATCCTGTACTTGCGCTCTCTATTTGCGCTTGTATTATAACAGCTAACAAAGGACTAATGTCCGCAAATAAATAAATAGAAAAATAGAAAATTAGAGTAATAAATGAATAAATAATTGTAACTATCAAAAAATGTTTCTCTTTTAAAGCACTCATTTTCTATAACAAAATGTAGTTCCCCACAGTATTACGATCATCAATCGTTGTCGTTAACAGCTACAAAAATGTAGTTAGCGCAACATTAAAACTCGTTGAAAATATAAAATAAGTATAAAGCTTGAAGATAGTTACTAAAACCCATGGTCAAGGTAATTACTATTAAATGGGAGTAATTACTAAAAACGAATACATAATTGCAATCACATGTAAATAAATTTCGTCTCATGACGAATTTTTACATATATTCCAGAAAATGATTAGAAAATAATACGAAAATTGAGGAAGTAATAAAGGTCGTCGTCAAATAATTCCTATTCACGGAGAATAATTGCTAATCTGATAATAACACAAAACTGCTCAACAAAGTTAAATGCATTTGAATAACCTACTTCACTCGAACAAACGACCAAAACTGATTTCCTACGAGTTAATCGGTTAAACGTTGGACTTGTCCGCAGTGAATCCATTCAAACCAACAAAAGCAATAATCGAACGCCGATTACAGTAACGTAACATCTCACGTAACTGATCTAGGGACCACCAATTCAAGGAGCACGAAGGCACAAAAATCAAGAGACCCGGTCATTCAGTTTCGACCAGGTATTATCGTCCGCCGATTTCCATTCTCCCCTAAGCCAAACAAGGCACCTAAACGTAGGCAGTAATTGGGCACAGGAAGCAACGGAGCGCAGAAACTAACGGAATTCCAGGTCTCCAGGGACTTTTACGCGAAAACTATCGCTCGTAACCCATTATTACGTGTGATTAACGAGCACAAGAAGGAAAGGGACGGAAACAGACATGTAGAGCCAGGTGGAGCAAGACCGGTGAACGAAAACCAGCTTCTAAGTAGCAAAACCAGAAAATATGGAGAAAAGGGAGAGAAAAGATAGTACCAATTTGAAATGGCGTTGAAGAAAAATAGAAACAATATTCAAGATGCCTGAAAAATAATAATTTTATTATTTCCCAAAACATACACGAATAGAATTTTGTTGCTCATGATTTCGTAGTCGATGCAACGTTAAATCGAAAATGAAAGTAAAAAAAGGTATTAAGAAATGAAGATGTTAGTATGCTGTACGCGTTTATGGAAATTCATACTGCTGCAGAAAAAAGTGAAGAAATGGTATCTAAAGAGAGGTTTGTTTTGTATTACAGGTATTCATTAGTTGATGGCTACACTTTATTATTAGATTGTGGACTTTTATGCATTTATGGGAAACTTAAATTTGCAAAATAGTATAGAATGTACATAATATGCAAAAATATACAAGATATCCAAATTAAAGTACACGTTATAAGGGTTAGGTGTACCGATGAATAATCCACTTCCTTTATTAAATTCAGCATTTATTTTTAACACAACGAAATAGATGTCTTAAAAATTCCTACTAAAATGAAGGCGTGATTATTCGAAAAAGTAAATTCATTAATCTATTTTTATATCTGGGTAGCATATATTAAATTTAAACTATATTTATTAAGAAAACAGTGGATTACTTACTGGTACACCTAATATTTAGAGAATATTTAAATTCCGCTTCCTTACTTAAGTCTATAAACATATAAATTTGCATAAACATTCGCAGTCTAGTTATTGTAAGAAATATTAATAAAATATCTTTTAATTGTATTTTGAATCTTCCGATGTAATATTTAATTAGTATTTAGTATTTACTATATAATCTGAATTCACTATTTGCTGGTAAAACTTCAGATCTCTGAAATGTGTAAATGTTTGAACATTGGCGAAACATTGCAGGGCATTGTTAAATAAAATGATGTTTTAGATATGCTCTGATTACTTGAATATCCTATTATAAATCCACATAAAGTTTTTCCAACACCCTAATAGACAGGCAAAATTTTGGATAAGGAAGGGATAAAGCTCAAAAGAAAATCTAATCGACAGGGAGGAAATATACAACTATAAAACGAGGAAAATTTAAGTTGCAAGGACTGAAGAGTGAGATGAAGAATGAATCAGAGTGAGATTAGGGCAAAAAGAGAAAGAGAGTAGACGAAGAAGCTGCAACTACATAGAGACTCGAATAGCGGGATTCAAGAACTAGAATCGAGCATCTGTTCAAGGATGAGAGAAACGCGGGAGAAGATGAGGTCCAACGAGAAACGAGACGAATAGAAGGAAACGAACGCTTTTACCCTGAGCGAGAAACGATGGAGCATCAAATCATTGGCGCGTTCATTGTAAATGGCAGCGAATCGAAGTTCCTAATAGAGCGAGGGAAGCTTCGTTCCGACGATAGATTCGTTCTTCGACGCAACGTAGAAACATTTTGGAAACTCCTTCCCGTGGGAAAACTTACTATCACTTTGATTTTGAAACCGCGTTTTGAATCTATACGAGAATCGTGAAGACTATTTCCATCGAGATATAAGCGAGGTATAAGGAGATATCTACTTATCCATCTGTTATGAAGGACATAACTATATTAAAAAATATTAGGTTACTTGCGAAAAATTAAACAGATTTTCGAAATCATCAAGAAATCATTAACCCTTTTTTGTGATCATAGCTGCGGAGAATTAGAAAAATAAAAAATGCGAATGTAGTTTGCACCTGCAAAATAATTACTTGTGAATAAATGAATATGAATTGTAAAATAATGAAATATTAGACATTGCCGTTAAAATAAACATCCAGATATTTTTTAATAGTAATAAGTTAAAAAATTAGTATTTGTTGTATTATACAAAATCTACTCGGTATATATATACACGTCTTCCACAGTGAAGGGGTTAAAATCATCAAAATTATTTTTATTTTTATTATAAATATTATAAATAACTAATATATTCAATATTAGAACTCTGTAAAATAAAAATTTATTCTCTACATTTTCCGCATTTCTCAATCACTGTTTTAACCAATTTTGGCACTTGTATCAATAATTCTTTAATTTTATTTGATCTTACAAATAATTCCACGAGTTAGATTTCAAAGAGAAAAAATTAAAGACACGAGAAGAAAAAGTTATAGACAACAAAAAAACGAAACCACAGAAGTCACTTAATATCTCTCCTTAGTTACAGGACTTTATACGAATGCTAAATTATCATCTTTGGCACGGTATCAAGGTTCTATGTTCGTTCTTTCAAACTCAAATCTTTGCAAGTAAAAACAAGCCGCCGGAAATTTCAAACTTTTCTCTTAAAAATTTGTGTTATCCTTCAATATCATTTGTCATCAGTATCAAGGGTATCTATGTATGTAGGTTTCTTGGAGTATTAATAATGGTACTTTCAACAAAATCGCTTTAATATTTCTTACTCAAATTTATGCCTTGATCCTATAAAAATGGACATAAAGAAATATTATACAAATTTCTTCCGAATTTCCAAGTAGCTGTTTATGACGTCAAACCCATCTATCGTGGTCTATATGATACAAAATTATTCCCAAAGCTATGAATCTACATATGAGGTTGTTCAGAAAATTCGTAGGGATATTTGAAAAATAGTCAAGGGCAATGTGAATACGATTATCATTTTAGCGAATTATTTGGACCCATTTTCCTATTTTAAAATATGATACACAATTGAATCTTTGTCAAAAATCACACTTATTACACAATTATCATAAATGTTTCTGAATAGTTAAAAAACAGATATCTCGGTATTAAATATTATTATTACACAAAACTCAATTAAATACAAATACGAAGAGCAGAGAAACCGACGAATTAAACCAACAAAGGCAAAGAGAAATGAAAAGACCGTGAAAAGGCGAGAAAACAGAAAGCAAAGATAGAGGACCAAGGACAGACTCCAACTGGAAAAAGAAGAAAGAAGAGAGCGCGGGAACACGATTAGATACGCGGCGAAAGACAAGAATGGCACGTGTGTGTACCAAAGAGAAAGATAGAGAAAGAGTATGTGATAGGGTAGGGAAGAAGGCGCGCGATTCATTGTGAGTGGGAGGGAAAGAGGTACAAAGAGGGGGGGAGGGATAAAGTGAGGGAAGGGTTAGAGCACGCACGCGCGTGTGTGCCTGTATCGAACAAAGACGAAAAGAGAGAAGAATGGAGAGAAAAAGAGAAAGAAAGAGGCAGTGAAGGCCGACCGCTCATCAAACGTCTCTCTCGGCAATTCTTACTCAAAATTTTATCTGTCCCACGCGCCTTTCTCGCGGCGCGCCCCTTCGAAGCCCGCCTTTACCATTTTCCACGTGACAGCAGCTCGAATTTGACACGCAAACGCAAATTTCCTGAAGCATTTCGACTTGGTTGGGAAATAGCAGAAATGGAGAACCATTGCTTGCCTATTTATTCATTCTTCCTTTTCCGATTCTCATGTTTTCAGTGTAAATGATATTGCGGTAGCGAATTGAAATAATTAGAAACACGTATATAGTTCATGCGTGTAACATGTTTATGAACGTACTTTATGAATAGACTACGAATTCTTAAATATTTACATCTTTCGAAAAAATAAACATACAAAATACAAACAATACGCACAATATAAAAAGATATACAAAATATCCAAAGTAAAGTACACGTTATACTGTTTAAAGGTTAAAACATATCTCTATTTAACTTCTATCTTTCTAATTGTGCTTACAAAAATACGAACCGGCATGAGACCGATAAATAAAATAAAATATAACATTTCTGTTCAAATATATTCACAACTTAGTAGTGATTTAGCAGGTAATTATTTAGAAAAGGTAGGGTCTCACCGACTTCGATAATTTCTGAATACATTATAGAACTGAACATTTCGAAACAACTTTTTTATATACATACATATAATCGCCGCTCGGGCTTGGTTTCCGAAATTTTTGCGAAAAACTATTGCTATTACTACAATGAATACATATTGTCTATAGCTACGTATATCTGGTAGCGTGTGCGTAAGCGTAGGTTCGCCAATTGTTTAGAGTTTTTATAAACACATCGAGGCAGCGGGCAATGGATACGTATAACGGTTGAACTCAAAAACTCGATTTGCGTGGCCGGCCGCCTCGCGGTGGCCGGACTAAAGCGACCGAGCAAAAGTTAATTTAAACCTAACTATTCTATCTAGTAACTAATTTAATTGATTACGTTCGAATTAGGTTCCGGCCAGTACCCTTATCCGGCTACATATTCTACACCTAGTTTCACACTGTATTATTCGTTGTAGATTGCTATGCTGTTGTTTAAAGAAACAGTAGATAAGGAACGACTTAGGGCTGACGCGCAAGGAGCTACGGACGCATACGTATAGACAGAAATAAATGTAGTAGTACCGATCTCCTTTTAGGAAAAATCTCGGAAACTAAGGTCGAGCAGCGGTTATACATAACATACATATGTTTAGGAAAAAGTTGTTCAAAACATCGATTTCTACGACATATTAAAAAATCATCGAAATCGACGAAACCACACCCGTTCTAAATAATTACCTTCAGTTTTATCGAAAATCTAATACCCTTGGGCGAAGGTATACAATTGTGTACGTACAAGTATGCGATTCACAGTCAAAGGGTTAATGTTAGATATTTTATGCGTTCTTTGTAGATGTTACTGTCAAGCTAAGCCTCTCTTCTAGTTATTGTAATTTTCACTCCTTTTGGTTAATTTTTTTGTATTTTACGAACTCAGTACTCGATCACGGCGATTAAAGTAGCTTTTGATTTCACTCAGTAAATTACTTGTTACGTGATTGGTAAAATGGAATCATTTTATTTGAGAAATATTTGTTCCCCTCAAATACCCAGATATTTGAATTTTTATATGCATTTGAAATTCAGTTGCTTTTTCCAAAACAATCAAGTTTCTATCTCAATTCATTTGCAAATACCAATGGAAAAAGAAATTAACAAATTTTACTTGAATTTGATTTTCCTCAATGCGTATGAGACATTTTAAAATAATTAGAAGTGCTTCTTTTAATTAACTAATGGTTAGAAGCTTTTAAGATACATAAGAAACATATGTCAATATGAATTTGTAAAACTATAATTTGAACAACATTGATTTTAAATAATGCATATAATTTAGTACGTCTACAAATACTCGGTACTCTTGTACTTTTATCGCAATTCAACAAATGACAATATAAATTGTAATATCTTTGTTGCACATGTATCTACTACAGTTACCTTCAGTGGTTTCAGAAACAATCAAGGGATGAGTAAATGTACAATAGGAATAAAAAAAAAATAAAGTATACTAAATCCATTTTACCAACCAACTGGTAGTCACAAATTACCTTTCACGAACTTCGTCTTTTAAAATTCAAATTAACTGTACGAATTTCACAGCAAAGAACTACCCTACTTGAAACAGAAAAAATCATATTCATGAGCATGTTGTGTAAGCAACAATGCGTATTAAATTGTAAAATATAGGTATAATGAAAATCGAGCATTCTTAAATTACTTTTAATATAGACAGAATAATTCATATTCTACAATCTTTATTTAAGATAATACATTATAACATAATTGTGTTCTATTTTTAAGAAGCTTTACAAGTTAAATTTACAAATTAATAACAATTATCAAAAAGAATAAAGACGAATAAAATTTATGAAACTTTTAAAAACTGTTTCGCGCATCAAATAACCTATCATTAAAATTAATTTATACTGATTTGTAGCTTGGACGATTTTTAATCAGGAACTCTTTTAAAGACACGGAATAAAAAAGAAGTAATTGTAAGTGTATACTTGTTAACGTTTGGGGTTATGTTACTATCAAATATAAATATAACATAATATATGTTTAATATTGTAGTCTTAAAAATTCCAAGAAAAAAAGTCTAAGAAACAATGATTGTTAGAGTATTTGACTTATCACAAACAAAAACTGCAATACTTTGCGAGTAATTACAAATAGAGAAAATAATGAAGTAGCTTCATCTATCTGAGACATCCTATATATCCTTCAATTTTCCCAATGTAACAAATGAATAAATAATAATATCCATTGATTCCAGAATTCTAAACAATTTCGAATCCAATAAAGAGCATTTGACTTTTTTTCTACGAGAAACGTAAGAATTTCGATTCGAATTCCTATATCCCAAGTTTCCACTGTATCGACGAGTCCAAGCATTTTCGATTGGAAAACCACGCTTTGATCTCTTTGGAAGCAGGTACGCGTTGAAAGAAAACAAAAGAAACCGAACCCGGCGATCATAGGAAAGGTGAATTCTTCCTCCACCTCTGGGCAATGCTCGCGAAAATGTTTTGTGCATCACAGAAGAAAAACGGCAATTTATTTCGAGGATTCTCATGCAGGCTAGTTGGCAACATTCGCAATTCGTAGTATCTCCACTTCTGAATCAGCTCGTTAAATAACATCTATTAGCTTTCGTATAAATACTCGATTAGCGTGACGCATCGAGAAAAGGGATGATTGGTTATTTTTGCGGTTGACATTATCTCTACCGTGTCGATTACGTAATTACCAATAATTCGCTTATTCTGGAATACGTAATAATGACTGCGGATTTTTATGGAAATTCAAAATCTTACGAATGCGTTTAAAAAGATGAAACCTCACTAGAGATTTGTTTCGTCGCCTAAAAAAAGTATACATCTACTGTATTTCCGATATTTTATGTATTTTCGTATACTGTGAGTATTGTACAATTTTTTGTACATTAAAAATTCCCATAAATGCATAAAAACCCGCAGTTTAGTAATGATTTATTTTCATGCTAAACTGACATTCTGCAAAGCAAATACCAATGAATCTTTTGCAGAATCGTGTGTATCGGTGTTGCTCGCAGCTATTCGAATTGATAATAATTTTTCTACTCGAAAAACAAAATACAAACATGATCTCAGGAAGGATATAACTAGGGAGACACCTGAAATATTTTCCCGTACGTGTTTTTCTTAAATTCGATATTAACCCCTTAATATCAATAATCCTTATTTAAACTCTTTCACATTTTAGTAAGAGAAAGGCTTGGGTAAGCTGTTAAATACGGTAATACAAATTTCGTATCTTAAATTATATTATATATATATAAGATAATTATTAAAATGTATCATCAAGAATTTATCAGAATTCCCAAAATGATTACGCCACATCGGTTAGGAGATATCAGATAGCTATTATTCGCTTCCTTATAGGTCATTCCAAGATTACTCACTTTTATCTTTTGACAAAAGAGTCAACTCCCAAAACAATTTTGGTAGATACGCCCACCATTTGGAGAGTTCGTCAATTACTTTCCTTAAACGAATCTACATAACTTACATAACCCTTTCCATTGTCTCAATCGATCCATTTCTAAGAATTCTATAAATTCGTCTCAACTTCGTACCACACTTTAAAATGAAAACGATAGGTCAACGATGATACAGCCTCGTTTAACGATAAGACACGAATTTACACCAATAATCTTGCAAAGTTTGCCCTGAACCAATGTGGTAACTACGATCCTCGTAACCTCACGAGCACTAAAATATAAAATTTTCAACGGGGATAAAACCGACGACGTTTTTCAAGTTCGTTAAAAAGCACAGGGCGGCAGTGGTCAAAACCACGAAAACGGGAGAACGATCCGAAAATACGCACCAGTTTTGTGGGCACGTCTTTCGAAAGAGTATGGCGCCCGCCTTTGAAGGATTAAAGCATCGCGAGGGGGTGATAAAATACAAGCTGGTATATATTATTACAAAAAGGAAGCGGCAATTTATTCGCATCAGTTCAAATAACGAACCGTGCCATATCGTATATCACTGTAACACACCGACATTATAATAATGCGTCACGTTGAGATGAGACGGTGAAAGAATTGCTAGAATCGTTTTAATGTCACTTAACCGACTTCTTCGAGAAAATACAGCCACCTTGAATCGAGTACCCTAAACGAGCAATCAAATACGAACCTTAGTTGAGAACCAGTTAATTAAATTTCATGGTATTTCTACATTTGATCGGCGGAAAATTATAGTGGTGTAAGTGTCAAATTTTGAACATTTAAGCCAGTTATGTTTGACAACTCCTTCAAGTATTATCCTCTAAATTTTATACTCGACTATTTCCGTAGTCATTTCGTAGTCAAAATTCAAGAATACATTTAGCTTTTATAATAGTAGAGGCAAAACAGAATGTTCTAAAAAATTACAATAGACTTATTCACAACACTATGATTTTGAATTCGTTATTTCACAGGATGCTTAGGGGTTTGCGAAACGCATCCATATATCTTTTTTGAAACGTAGTGTTATTTCTATTATCATTTATATGTATTACACTATAGTTATTGGTACAGGATATCCAAATATTTCTAGATACTCATACTGTTTCCGTATTAATAAAAATTGCCCTGATCTATATCTTGAGAATGTTATTAATTTCTATGTGCCGTAGAAAAGGGTTAAATTAATCCTCATTTTACAATTCTTTCATTAACTGTAGATGTTAGCATAATCTATTCGTTATTATAACAATGTATCACATATAAAACATTGAAATATTGTATGTTATTCATATTTATTACAGTAAAGATTACATTTTTCGTTCAAGTTAAAAGGAATGACTTATGTTTGTTACAATTATTGCAAATATTTATTCTAATAACATTCTGAACTACAATCTGCGCTACGAGTGTGAAACATTGATTTAAGCCAAGGAATCAATTTTTCTTTACGGTTTCAGAGTAGCATTGCAGAACTGTTTTTGCACTTGTTTTGACGAAGAAGTATTTTTCAGTTAAACGCTATACTTCGAGGGGATGATAGGATGACAGGGAATAATAAGGTGACCAACTATACTAAAATGGATCTCTTTTCGGTGAACGTTCAAAAGAAAGGAAAATCAGTATATCAGTTCGAAGATTTTCTACTAATGATCAGATAAAAAAATAGAAGTTAAATATGATAAATTTTGACCATGATTTATCAATAATTGCTACTTTTGAAATAGGATATACTATTATACATGCTTTTAGCTAACATTAGCATTCTTGAAGTAGAAACTTCATTTTATTACCCAATATGAATAAAGTAATCTTCCTCAATTAGTTCGAAGGAGTGCGACCTGTTTTCGAAAGAACAAATTGGGTATGACAAAATGTCGTTTCCAATCTTGGCACTCTATATATCCTTCTTTTTACGTTTATCTATTTCCGAAACCGGGTCGCATTTAAATAAACCGTCTGCACAGCATACTTCATAATATCCTCTTATTTTCAGAACATCGGCATAAAGTTCGTTTCGTGTAATCTCATCCATAGGTAAATATAATCACCGCAGCCATATTATAGTTCGAAAATAATTTGCAAAAGAAAAATCCTATAAATATCAGAGAATCAAAATTTCATTCTTAAGTCCTTCTAACTGGAATCCGAAACTTTATGAGTACTTGAAACTCTCCAACTTCCAACGCATAAGAGTCTTATTTTCTCTTTTAAATGGAATATTTAATCGGTAACTACACGTTCATCGCAGCTTTTTTTTCGTTTTAAATCACAAAGATGACAGTAAGCTTCGAGTCCACAAAACGCGAAATGATTTTAAGATTTGAAGAGATTTCGAGTGTCCTATCCTAAATAAATAAAATATTATCTGTCTTTTCGATATAGCATATAACTTTCAGTTTTTCGAGTGGAATTAATAACAGGAATCTTTAACTCGATATCGTTAATTTCTTATGTAACATCGCACAAGGATTGAATCACGAAATATTTTGGAATAACATTTCGAAGTTGTTTAAAAAAAAGAAACCGCAACACTGATTTTACAAATGCGTTTCCAACTGAAGGATTCAAAATGAACGACACGCTAGAATCGAGCAGCTTTCGTATTTCAAGCGGAATAAATATAAAATTGACAAATAAAATCTGTCCCATTTCATTTCATTTCTTTCCAATACTACGCACCCTACATTCTGCATATGCTCCAGTATTTTTGCTCTTGTTTTATTCACACCTGAAACTGGTGTAGTGTTTCATTCGGCGTGCCAACTTTTACTTGTTCGCGAATAAAGAAACTTTCTTATTGTTAGATATCCTTGTGTAGGGAAAAATTAAATGTAATTATATAATAGGTATATGTAAATATTTATCTGATTATAAATTACAATTTCAAACGATACAAATTATAAAACTACTCTTGTAGAATGTAATATGCGTTTATGCATTTATGCAACGTTTTTGGACCATCGCTGAACAATCGGCATTACATTTTTGCAATCCGTAATATGATACACTTACTATATCCGCATCTTTATCAAATGAGTACATATGTTGTAAATTTACCTTTAATAATTTTTTTAAATAAATATCTAGAAGAGTACAAATCTTCAAATGTATCACAATTTTAGTAAGTTTTATGGTTTATTTACATTATCTGCAGATTTTAAATAAAAATAATGTATGGTAAAAAATGTGCATCGATTTCTTCTTAAAGAAACAAATTCTTAAAATTTGTAAATTATTACCAGATACCTAGACATAGTTGCAAAATAAATAGCCGGACGTTTAATTGTTAAAATGTGCAAAATCCAATTAAAGTTATACCTCAATATTTTAATTATCCTAAACTGCTTTCTATCTGCATAACGTGGTCCAAATAATTTTCCTTTACAACGAAATTACCATCGCTAACAAGCGTATGCACTTTCCACGTAGATGCAGCCGCAACGAAATAGCGAATTCCAAAACAAGCGACCGTCTACAACTGTGAAACGTCGAAAAAGGCGCGAACGGGTCTCCTACACTCTTAGACTCTTCTTAATCATCGTGTCGCTTTTATCATCGCGTCGGCCAAATAGGAAACAACTCCTGCTGCGGTACTTCCTTATAAAAGGCCGCCGATTCGTATGTCATGTCGACGAAACGGAAAAGCGCCTTTAGGGTCGACTCGAAAGGAGCATCCAGCCACGCGCATTACCACCCTATCTGACGCGCTTGCCACGGGGTGGTTAGCCCTTATCAGATCGCACGTTAAGCACAGGTGCGAGAAACGTCCGTGGCCGGGTGTATACACGTGTGTTGCAAGCCCTGTGTGCAAGCCCAGGTAGGGAACCTGCCTGCAATTATTGCGCCTTCGAGACCGGCGACCAAGGGACGCCGCCATACGGAACACCATGGCATTTTCAGTCGATCAATATAAGTACCCTTCCGGACCAGCGACGAGATTAGCCGCTACAGCTTCTTCGCCAAAATTACCCCTCCTACTACCGTACAGTGTGTTCGGTTCTCATGCGACGAAAGCTTTGGGAAAATAACTAAGAATGACGTTGAGTTCAATATGTCCCGACGAACCCGATTTAATTGCAATCCAAACATTTACTGTATGAATATCGAGTATTTATTACTATTCATCAGAGTTGATGCTTTGTTTTATTGGATGTAGAAAAAAATTCCATGGCGTTATTTTCATAGTTTATAATGCCATTTCAAATTAAGATACCTTGCTATCCTGTAACTCGTTTACAAGGTCGACATTCAATTTTAACACTTGTGTAAGCAATTGGGCAACCCAGGTATTCATTCCTATATTTTTCTGTAACAACTGTTTATATTCCTGTTAAAGTATTGCAAATCTATTCCGGATCCCCAGATCCTCGAAGAGCACGGATATTTTTAATACGTCTAATATACATTTGCAAAGTACTTGATTCATACGAGCTGAATTCGAATTCCAGAACAAGAATCTGTACAGTTTAAAAAGTTTGTCCCGTTGCTTATGATCGCTAAAAATGCGTGAACTTTTGTATAAACGATCCAATTATTCGAAACTCGTTTGCTCCCTTTATATGTTTGGATAAATGCATCTGTACTTTGCATTTGTACTGTATTTTAAATCTAATCATCGGATCCACAGATTGAATTTCAAATACAATTCAAACAAATACAAGTTTTATCCAAGTAATGAAATTATAACAGAATATTTAATTAACGAAAAATAGTGCTTATAGTGAATTCTTCACACTTTAATTTCCTCTTACACCCACCATACGTGAGTAACAAAACAACAGTTTCATTCATCTAATGAAAGTTTAACATCCTTCTACAACGTTGGATTATTGATGTCCTACATGATACCAAATGTGTTAGTAGAACGAGATTTATATGCAATTTTTATAACCACGTTAATTTAGGGATGCCTTGACCTTTGTAGAAGATATTAAAACGGAATTTAAGGTAAAACTTAATTTAGTGTAAAAGATTTTTTAGTACAAAATAATCTTCTTTCCCTTTCTCGAGTTAATTCTGCAGAGTATTCACGTAATTAAGTTATTTAGTAACATAATTCCAGAACTTGTGTGTATATGTGTAAGGCATAAAATGAAACCATGATTTAGGTTAAGTAACAAATTTAAATACTGTCCCAGTTATACGTTGTATAATATAAATTATATTGCAAGTAATTGGTATCCCTATATCTACGGTACGTGCTGCTTCGTGTACACGCGAGGGGCTAAGAAGATTAGTCACTGTGAGTGAACGGTGGATTTTAAAATCGAAACTTTAACGGCATAAAGAAGATTAATTTTTATCATAACTGCTCCAAAAATGAGAATAATCGTATATTTCTAGGTGTGGCAAAAATAAAAAAGTATCATATTCATAAATTACTTCCTATTAATTTAGCTTACACAAGTTTCTAAACTGTATTGTAATGTAACACCTAAAATCTTTAATTAAATTAAGAAGGAAAACAAATACAGTTAGAACTTCTTTGTGTTAATTAATATTAGATGAAAATCATGAAATTATTATTTACAGTAATTGATAGACTGCATTAATATAAAAAAAACATCTAGCATTACCTAATTTCAATAATGTTAAAATATAATTTGCCTAGGCTAAAATTTCATTTATGATGGCCTTTAAGGGTTAAAACATTTTTCTACGCTAGGTATGATAATAAATCTTTTAGTTATTTCTGTTTCCAATTTTCGACTCAGCTCAATAAATTAAAGGTTATGAAATACACGATATTTTCTGTGATACTCTGATATTACAATTAATTCAATGGAAATTGCGCGCATAACGATTTAATGACAAATAATGAATACCACTTTTATATTTATTATAATATTATTAATACTATATAATCCACTCAAAATAGTCGTTAAGATGACTTTTTACTATTTATCGAAGAAGTACAGAATTCTCTATTTGAACCGTTCAATTCAATTCAAAGTTATCGAATTACTTTAACCCTTTGGCTTATAATGACGAGTATAACTCGTGATACAAATCATAGTCCAAATACGACAAATACACGCTGTACCTATTTGTAATGAATTGTAATTTTAATTTCAACTGTATTAACAAACTGTAAGAATAAGGACTATTAAATGCAAATGAGATGTAATATTTTCACGTTTAGATCCTATACAGTAAGTACTCAAACTTTCCACAAATTGAAAAATGAATGCATAACAGCAATGGGTTAAACACCTAATATTAAAATATTACCATTAATAAGAACAATGTAATAAGTTTTCCTGGCGTTGTATGCCGAGCCGTTGTAAATATTCATTGACCGGACACATTAAATAAAAGGTTACCACTTTACATGCTGAATAATGATTAAAAATGGTCGTTCACCTGCCACGTAATATACGCGTACGAATGGCGGACTTTTAAAGAAAAACAGGGCTACTTACAGCCCCGTATGGATTATGAAGATGGTGAATAATTGACGACAGCGTAACAATCACCTTCGTTCTTAATTAACCCGAACCACTATAAGGGTTCAATAAGGGATTTGTTGTCCTTGTTAAACGCTTTACTAATACCTGCCAGTTGAATGTCGTTTGTTAATAATCAATAATGCTATCGCGAAATTTTCAGCTGTCGCCATTCACCAGCTAAATTTCAGCATGAAATTGCAAATTTAATCCCTCAAGACCTGTTCAGGTAGGTCAAATGTTATTTGGATTCAAGTAACTTAACTTGATGCAGTAAATACCTAGTTTAAAATGGCGTTGACGGAGATACAGTGAAACTTCTCTGGTTGCATAAAACAGAACTGAAAATGCAAACAAAAATTAGAATTTGCGCAATTTGCGAGTTATACTTGGGATGCTAATTATCGTATAATTACAATAAAAGCATACCGTGGTTCTTAATAAGCCTCAGTTATAATTCTAACTACAACTTCAATTTATTAGATGGACGATTACCAAATACAAATTACATTTTGCATTCAACATAGTGTTAAAGGAAAAAATAGCAAACGTTTCAATGAATAGTCTACGAAAAATTGGTATGGCAAGAGGTTAAGAAATAGTAATCGAAAACGTTTACGTTTGCTTTAGATTAAAATTAAAATAAAACGCATTTCACGTGGCAACTTTGGAAAACTTTCATAAAACTTTTATCGTGTACAAATCGCCTCTCGCAATTTTTTGTCTCAATTCTCATGTGGTTTGTAAGAGATTCGCAGAAAATCCTTGTGTTAATGAAATGTGATGTAGAAAATGCTAGGTAGAGGAATACTGTTCATTTCACTTTTCAGCATAATCTCAATTTATCTATCATTAACGTAATTACGCACACTACCACTACTTTTACATCGCAGGACCTCGTAGCAGACAGAATTAAATTCTTCAGAGACCCAAATCTTACCATAAAATCTATTACAGATTCTACTTTTACATTACAGAAGCACTTAGTAAACGGAATTAAATATCTCAAAGTCACAAATCTTATCTTACAATCTATTACAGACGCAATAAATGCAATTTAATTTTTGTATTTATACAGGAAAAGAGAGTAATAATAGATTGTTTAGGGCAATATCGATTCCAGGATTTTGATGAATTTTTGAGAGAAAAAAATGCATGTGATATTTTAACCCTTTCGCTAAGAAAGCCCACTGTATCGCTTAAATCTACCCCCCTTCATGTGAACAGCCATTATAGTGCACCATGCACAAATATTTACACTACTACTTACCATAATGTATTTTCTTCTTATACATAAATTTCGGTAATGAACAAACGATTATGAACAATAGCATCTGGTATCAAATTCTTTTAATTGGGTAGTTGAAGTGTGAATGCCATCAAATTTATCTTTTCTCTGTCTAGTTAAAAATACAAAATAAGAAACAGAAGGAAACAACACCAAGTGAGTGAAATTACAAAAATGAAAAAGAAAAATTTATGAAAGAACGCAAAGGGTTCCTGCATGAGCAATATTCAAGACTTATATAAAATACGTATGTCGGAATTAAAAATTGATAATATCGGAGGTAAGTGATGGTGTAATGGTAAGGTACCACTGTGCTCTTTTGCAGAGGATTTATGCGAAACATATGTAAAATACAGGAAACAGTTTAAAAAATACTCATTGGCCTTCTTACATGTACAATTACATTCTTAATCTTCGAGAACATCTCGAAGGGAGAAGTTACTACCTGTACGATTCATTACAAAATTTTATTTGTATTAAGTTTCTGTGCTAATGAGTTCATAATTTATAGGAGAAATAAAATTTAGAATATTTTTTAACGCATGCAAAATAAAATTTCTTGTAAAACTAAAATCGCGATCTTTAACGCATTTTAACCGCATCGAATTTTCTCAATAACTTTATTTTAACATACATTGATTACTAATGCCAATTTGTATAATATTTATATTTTGAGCGATAGGTACTTATATTAAGGTATTTTATATTCAAGTGCGTCATAAAAAAAGATTTAATCCTACCCTTTATCACAGATTAAAGTACACTTATGATCCATACTCTTAAACTGAATGCTCTTTAAGAAACTTATAGTTCCAAGAGCTGTGTTCAAGTACCGATGACTCATCTACACACAAATACAGCTCATAGCACTCTGTACATCATATCAAAATTGCTTACTATAAAAAATAAAGGTGCTTCTGTAATGTTTCACGTATTACATAAACTTTTCCTTCTTCAACTTCGGTATTAAAAATTCCAAAAATATTCAGAAATTTTACCAAGCATTTTCACACTTTCAACCACTCTAATGTAAAATACCACTTGTACATTTCCTACTCCCGAATAAGTTCAACTTAAAAATCGCACATTCACCCCATAGTAAAATATCATTTCTACATTTTCAACCCTCTTATAAGATTCATTAAAAAGTTACACAATCACCACAAAATAGAACATCATTCTCACATTTTCTACGCTTCTTTAAAATCGACCAAAAAATAAAGATACACAATCATCCCAAAATGAAAGATCATTCCCACACTTTCAATCGCCTTATAAGCTTAGTGCAACGATCACATAATCACCTTAAAACAAAACATCCCTATTACACTTTCAATATTCCTAGAAGATTGACCAAAAAATTACCCAAACCACCCAAGGTAAAATATCATTTTTACACTTTCAACTCCCTTATAAACTTCACTCAAAAATCACAACTATTACTATTAATAATAATAGAGTACAAATAGAAAGCAAATAAAGGCTTAAACAAACGAGAAAAAAATAGATAAGGAAGTAATATTCGCTATATACGAAAGAATACAAGAGATCAAAGGGATGATGGGGAAAAAGAGGTAATAACGGTCAAGATAAATCGGATAAGTGGTGCACACAAGTAAGGAAGAAAAAAAGATGGCGCCAACGAGATACACGCGTTTCGCACGCCACGTTACCGATGAGCCGATCCGAGATAAGGTGCAACTAGGTTACTCCACGCCGTTGCGCCATTCTAGCTTAATTGGTCGACCAGGAGGAAGGTGCACATGCCGCAGGTATACACATCGTCGTAACTTACTTGATTATAAAAACGTGTAATTAATCGAATCGCGGTACCAGACCTGACTTCCGGTTCGCCAACGCGGTTCCGCAAAACTGAACCTTCGCGACGAAAACCAATATACCGATGATACATTTAGCTTCTCAAGTACGAATTTGCCATATCTATGAAAACTGATTTGTCTAATAAGAAAATCTATGCTAATTTAAGAATACACAACATTCATTAGTACGCATTTGATTCAGGATTTTCACTACTACTGTTTCTATTGTTGAGAAATGTAGAGATCCCTTTCGAGGTGAATGTTGCGTGCGTTAAACGCCAACAAGCTAATCTTTCATTTTGTATCCTAGAAGAAGGAACAGTGACTTTAATAGGTAAAACAAAGTTCTCACATATGCCAAAAAAGAACTATAATAAGCGCGTAAAACGTTATAGGAAACAAAGTATGCTAATAGCCTGTAGTGAACGTATACATTTCGTGTTATATTATTTCGATGTAATATTTCGATTTCAGTGCTTTCTACGAATTTATTAGTGCGTAAAAAATGGGTAAATTATACCAAATGTAACTTCTAATATCGGCTAAACATTAATGTAATCAATCTAAAAAAAAAAAAAAAATTTACTTCAAACGCATACCCTAAACACCGAAGTTGTGACTGTACCTGATGAAAAGTGCAAAGTAATATTGTTTTGTTAAATTTGCTGTTTCTGGGAATATAATACAAAAAGCAAAAGCCCCGAAAAAAGTGCATTATTAAAATGGAAGCAAAATCATACAGCAACTATATTACGCTATGTTCCACAATGGTGAACATTTATTCATTAATAAAAATGAAAGTGTAATGAATTTTTAACACTAGAACTACCGAAACTAAGATATACTTATTTATACCAGAGAAATAAAAATGGCAGACATTTGCAAAGCCCATGCGATTGAAGTACATACAATAACTCTTCATTTACATTTTGTACAGAAAAGCATGTTTACAAGTTTTAGTTAATATTTCGCTCGTTCTTAATATTCATTTTTCCGAATTATACACTTAGAAGGATAATTCCTCAATTACTTTAACCATTATGTATCAGTTTAAGTATGTTCTAATAATATATTAAACAAACACCTGAATGACACTATAATATAAGATTTTGTATGCGAAACTAATATGTTTAAAGTATTGCTAGAAACAAAATAAAAGGAGATATGGCATTTTATTATACCCCCTAATTCGTTGCCAAAAGAGATAAAAATTTCGCATCTTCGCTATGAAAAGTTAATCGCCACTGTACGTTATAAAATTTTATCGGTCCGACTTTTATGGATTTGATGTTAAAATTTAAATCCACGGACTAAGACCCTTTTTACCTCTTATGTAAAAACTCGCGAACCCGGTTTCGGCTTTATGAAAGCCATTTCAAAAGATAAAACTCCGTGTTCCCCACGCTATTAACACACGAAAAGCAATAAAAACACTCCTTAGGCTAGGTGAGGAATTTCTATCGTATCGTCTGTTACATCAGCCTCCATATTTTCTTTGTTTTACCTCGCTTTCGCCATCTTGAAAGTACAAATGCTGCGACGTGCCATTAATTACGAACAAAAAATTGAATAAAGATAGTATCCTTAATTTCTTGCCAAAGCTATCAGTCATTTCTAATTTTCATATCAAATGTAAGTTTATCGATTCAAATTCGTTAATTAAAGTAAATAAAGCCTTTAGAAAGTTAAACATATTTGGGGCATCCCCATTAAAAAACCCTTTAACAAAAAAATAACCGATATATGATGACGAAATATGACTGACATATCATAAATTCTTTTTAACTTACAATAGATCGGGAGAATCAATAAAAGCTACTATCTGGAACAGCTCGTTGTTTATTATTTTACACGAAATACATTGTATTTGATGGTGCTTGTTGGGTGAATGCATTTCGATTTGTAGTGTCTAAAATTTACTAGCCCCATCGAACACAATGTATATTCGGTGTAAAACACTTTTTTTTTATAAAAATAATAAATAACAAATTATTTCGTATACCAATTCTTATCGACCCATCCAGTATGTAAATTATTGAATGAATAGTTTCATACGTCATAACGTTTAATCCTTTGCAGGTGGGAAATAATGACACTTATTTGAAGTATTTTGGTTTTTAATTCAAAGCCTTTAAATTTCCAAGCCATTTTCAAGTCATTTAAATTCCCAAGGATTTTAAATGTTTATTAACGATATTAATCGAAATGTGTTGCTTTAAAAATCGACATCAGCCCAGAAAGCCAAAAATGATTCGACAGTTATTTGTCGATATTCGTCCGCAAAGGGTTAAAATATATTACTAAGCTTGGAATAATGTGGTTAATCGATACTTTCAGTTAGTAAAGGGACAGTAGTTTTCTTTTCGGTTGAACCTAAACATAAAGTGAAATTTACTTTATACACAAAAATCACATTAACTTCTACTTTCTGAATTAAACCGCGATATCGGAGAAGCTTGTGCAAAATAAGAAGCGTGAAAGGCAAAAATAGTATGAATCGAAGCGACACCTGATACTGTACGATTTGCAGGCTAAGAATAATAACCAGTACTAATTAGCAATAACAGTGATTCGCGATTATTCGTAGCACGCCATCCAGAGCTGTTAATCGAACTCGTTCTTATCCAGAATTATCCGAACTTTTAAACGGATCGTTGTGCAATGAATTTCAAGTTTCTCTTCGCGATGATGCGATACCTTCCGCAGTCATTATCATATAAGGGAAACGAACACGCGAATTAACGGTAATTAATTGAGTCACAGCTATTGCGACACGCGTGCACGCATACTCTCGCGTTTCGTGATTTTGTCGAATCGGTTGATAGAAAAATTCACGTGAAATTTTTCTGATTATATAACTGGAACGATCAAAATAATAATCACAGTGAATGTATGGTATAATAATGGTAATTACCAATGCACAAGGGGATAATAGTGTAACGAACAAATTATAATAGGGGTAATTAAGAACGTCGATGGGTATTTCGAACCTTTAAGCACGGTAGGAATGTTTCAATTGCGGGAAATGAAAAGTAATTACATGTATTCAGGTGCATCAAGTATTTTGGCGTGATCGTTTAAACGCATCTATGGGATTTAAGAATTTAAAGAGTTAGACTACCTTAAGCTGTCCGTAAAGTCTCGTTTGTTTCGAATGAAAACGGAAACAAAAATTGTGGATGATAGAAACAAATATAAACAACACGAGTTTCATCGTTTTTCGTGTAGACATTTTCTGTAGTTTTCTTTCATAATTGCTTGATGCAATATTAAGTAAAACAAGATTTCCTACCGTCCCACGTAGAACTTTTTAATGAAATTGAGAAACAACGAAATAGTAGCATTAAAATGAAAATTTCGCTTTTATACCATAATGTAATCATCTATTTATTTATTTGTAACACAAACAAGGTTAAAATATCGATCAAATTTGACGTCTAATGATAAAGAGTGCATTTAATATGTATGTATGTAGAAATTAATTTTTTTATATATATATCGATGTTGGCAATTTATTCTATTATGATTATATATAGGCAATTCTATTTACCATTATATATGTATTAATTTAGAATATCGCAAAAATTGTCTGTCCAAAGGCAGTCAACAAAATCTATTCAGTTAAAAACTTTTGCAGGTTAAACAAAATGGATCGAAGATCTGACTTGACTCTTCCTGAACAAAGCTAATTTATGACACTTGTTTGATAAATTAATTTTTAGCTTATTCTGACCCGTTGTTTTATGATCACGAGTTTTATTCGTGATGAATATTGTGGTCTAAATACGATAAGAATATACTGCAAAGTTTAATTTCAATGTTAACTGTTGTTCTAGTATATAGAATTGAAAATAATTAAACACAAACTAGTTAAAACAGTTCAGTGTTTTGTATTTGAAACTGTGTTAAAACAATGAATAATTAAGGTTACCATCAAGTATACCAATTTATCTGATCGAAAATTCAAATAGGCATCTATAATTTCCTTGAAAGATGGCGTCAAGCATTAAAGAATAAGAACAATTACATATGAAGTTGAATAAATATCTAATTTTGTTCAAAATAAATGCTGATCCGAATGAAAAATGTGAATTATTCATTGTTACGCCTAATGTACATATAGCCTTTGAAAAACTCATACAGCAAGAGCAAATGAATACTAAATGCCCCTAAACTGATTAATCCTTTTCCACATCATCCCATACACAGAAAAGTTTGCCGAGGAAGTTTTCATAATCCATAACTCGATTACTTTGATTAATATACAACTTTTACGTATACTATGGTCTCGTTTATTATAGTCTGTTAAAATTCCTAGGTGTGAATCATTCGTATTTTACAAACATAATTGAAAGTTCCCCTGAAACTTTCCTTTCCATCTTCCTTTCCGTTTCTACATTTTCTTATTCTTTACGAGTTATCAGGAATTCATTTTAATTTCAATTTTGTCAAAAAGAATCGCGCGCGTACGGTCCTTTTCACGCGGACGATTCGTTCCGAAAGAGAAGAGTTACGATAAGCACATTACGAACCGGTTTCAAAAGAGCGTGCCGGCGAAAATGCGGTTTAACGAATCGCGTGGGTATCCGCGCATTGAACCAACGATAGAAATACCTGTAATATCCGCAAATTATTCGCCACGATACCATACCGCCGCATTATTGAGATATGCATGCTATTCACTGATACAGATGCTCGTAACTTTGAATATTCGTTCGCTGATAAGCAGATTATGGATGTCAGTGGGTAGCCTCGTTGATATACATGGACCATGGAATAATCGCGATGCCACTCGTTGTTATAGCGACTTCGATTCTGAAGCTTTGTTCACCAGCGTTAATAAATAAGCATGCTCGATTGATTGTTTCGGAGCATCGGGACTGGAATGATCCCGTGAATGATGGCAGAGGATATTTGGGAAAATCGAAAGGGATAAAACGCTGAAAAGATAACTTTCGTTATTGAATTATAATACATATTGAGAAAATTGATGAGTATCAATGCTTATTTTAAGATCTGAAGAATCACAACATTTTTAAAACTAAAATCTATCTCATTAGTAGTTGTAAAAATAGTTATTAAATGAAGTACGGTCATCTAATTCATGTTGTTTCCTAAACAAATTCAGCACGTAGGAGTTCATATATAAATTTTGACAAAACTTGAACATATCACACTTTGCACATCTAGCCCGAGAAATAAACTGCAACATAAAATTTCAAATTCTCGAGAATTATAATATCAATGGGGAAGAGAACCACAAGGAAACAACTAAAGACATACTAGAAAATTATATTCATAACGATTACAAAATTATGCTTTCAATCTTGCAAAAGAGAATAATTTGGTCAAGTGTTAAATACCAAAAATAAAGATATCGATAGGAATAAAAGAAACCCGGTAACTATTAAGGTAAACAGCCGATGATTAAACCAACTAGTGTCTTTTCTAAGAACATTACGAAAGACGCAACGCAATTGGTTCCTAGGAATCGAGTATCAAGAGAACAAACGATCCCATTGAAATTCATGATTATACACCCGTGCAAAGCTGTACACGACACGTAAAAAATACCGCTCGCGTAACTCGTACATACATCTGCCGCAGAAGCTAATGGTAAACGCGCATGAAATATTTACCGACCACGTTCCGGATACCGCAACAATACGCGCGTGTCACGAGAAAATCAATTTGCTTCTGACCATCGAACTAGGTCGCCCGATTACACCCTTTTTCTCTTTTTCTTTCCCCCTTTTCCCATGGATCACAAAAACTGTGAACGATTTTTAGGAGAAGGTGCAATCCGCTTACGTAAACCCTGAAGTTTCACGACAGTTATTTAGTAGTAGAAGACCCTAATTGCAAATCGATATGAAACGAAAGAAAAATCCGTTAAACAGCTCAAAATATTTAATATGACACAAATGGCTTAATTTATTAGTGTATACAAATCGATTTGATACGTGCGTATAACAAATTTCTGAAGACTTTTCCAACATAAAATAGCCATTTCTGTCAAGTTGAGAATTCATCGATTTACTTAACATTAAAATTACCAAGAAAGTTAAAATGACTGGTCGCTAATTTGCCATAAAAGTTACATAAACTTGCAGTTTGTTTGAGAAAGTTCCGTGATTTTCTATACAAAATATATAGAATAACGATTCGTTTCAGTTGCATTACATACTTTTTTCAATTGTCCATCATTTTTATTTCTTTGGTATAGATAAGTATATTTGATACGTCGGTAGTTCTAATGTTAATAAATAGGAAACACCCAAAGTAATAGAAATCATTTTCAATATTTAAACTGTGATCTATGTTCTGTACGCAGGCATTGAATTTTCTATAAAAAGTCGCCGAATTAACTTGCTCTTATGATTTGCATGGGGAGTGTGCCAACTTTAAGCCACACAGTATTTAAAACAATATTCCTTTAACAGTCATCTCATTTATAAGAGCAAGTACTCGAAAGTTTTTGAATTATTTGGTTTCAAAATTTCGTACGTGTTGCATGTTACATTAGCAATATGTACAGCAACAACAGAGGTAATATGTAAAGGAGTTTATTCTATCTGATCTTCGTTCAATATTACGATAACTTCCTAATTTTATTTTTTTAAACGAATATTACTTTACAGGTATTATAAATTCCATTTATATGGAACATCATGCACCTAATAGGTATTAATTTTAATATAATTTCATATAAAGCTAGAAAATAAAAAAAAATAATAAATACTCATATCCACGATGTAAAATCATTTCCGCAAAGTTTAGATCTACAGATTAGAAAATATTTTACACAAAATCTTTTACTTATAAAAATTTTCTTGCGGAATACGATATTTTGTCCAATATCTCGAAAAACATTAAAGATACAGGAATAATGCAAATGAATTAAATGCTGTGTTCTTTTTGCATGAATGAAAATTTATTTGATTAGACAATATAGTGAAAATCATCACGTTTTCTTTAATATTTTTTGTAGAATAATTACCGATTTCTCCGTAAATTTGTGTGTGTCTGTAGAGTACCCACCTGAAACAAAAAATACACACAAATTAATATTTTCAATTCCTTTGGTTAATTAACAAATTTTCCTTCAAATTTATTACTAACAATTTCACTACATCTAATAAAATTTTACGGATTAATTTGAAGTGTGATATTGTGCCGAAAATATCTGGTAAATGTACCTTCACAATTAAGTAATTAAAGACATACTGTTAATTTATGTGATAACCTCTTTTACGATAAAGAAACTATACGGCAATGAGACTGTGGCTATTTATGCAAAAGTACTACAGCGGAATATATAAAAGATGATTAAAATATTTTTTACAATTACTTACATTTATGACGCATAATAAACTTCTACTTCGATCTAATTTCTCTATTTATTTCCTTTAAAAACACGAATTTACACAAACGTCCACAGTCTAGTAATAATAAACAAACAATCTTATTGAGAAATAAGTATAAAAGTAAGTGTATCAAGTTATTGCATCCGTAATATTGCGTTCTCATTTAATTTCTAATATATTGCAAAGGTATCACTTTACCAATTTCTTCCAAAGGTTAAAGCAGCTTTATTACTAAAATCCGATTTTTCTGATATTTCTTCCACTCCTGAACTAATTTTCATTTCATTTTGAGAACCTATAACTCTAGAAAAACGGAATCTAGAACTGTTGCGCAAAAAATTAGGTCCGTATTAAGTAATATCTTTATTAAACCAAAAACAATTGTTCAATATTAGTGTTGAAAATCTGACCATCAACAAACAATTTTTCCGAAATATTCTATTAAAAAAAAATACCACTAATAGCGAGTAGTAAATATAGTAATGGCGAATTCAACAATTTTCAAAATACTTTTTATTTTACTAGATTGATTTATGATATATTCCTATTAGTCTATTTTGTGGATTCCGTCCTTCTTTTCCGTATAAATATTGTTTTTATAGAAAACAAATTATTAGTGTTTACAGTGTTTACAGTAAAAAGCGTTTTTCTTGAAACGCCTGTTTATCGAGTTCGCCCTTACTGTCATCAATGCCTCATGTTTTCATGTTTTATCTGAGGCAAGCTCGACAACCCCCAATGAAGTGCTGTGTCATACAACTTCGTTAATTTTGGGAAATTTCCGATCCAATTTTATATCTCCTCTAAGCAACTGCTACAACAACAACATTTTACACTCTTAGGAAATCCAAGAATTTATAAGATTATTGCGTTTCACGACAGCGACAAATATAGCTCCAGGGCCGATCTTTCAGACAGAAACCAGTAACGAGAGAACCGACTCTAACTCGAAGCGGTGTAGGCGACAGGGTGAGAGAGAGAGAGAGCAGTAAAGATCTCGTCGATTAGGCTCCTTTCTACCTTCGTTAGTAGTCTACAAACGTTCGTTAGTGTCGCTTCGAAAGGACTCTGGTCCTTTCCTTGTCCTCCGAACGGTTAGTATTTATCGGGACGAATAAAAAATTTGTCCCTGAAAAGGGATCAATGACGCCTTGTAGGAGACTAGTTAGCTTCGTTAATTGATGAACCATATGAGGATGATATTTTATTGTGAATGCGGCTTATACGGGACTTTGATAGCGTGCTATCAAATTATAAAGCAGTATATAAGCAACATGGGATCACTTTTCACGTTGATGTTCCTCAATTGCGTATTTTCCTTTTCTCGCGTTTGGTTAAATGCATAATCACTCACGGAAGCCACCGTAATCCTTTAAACTTGAAATATTTAAAAGAATACCTGAGTTTTGGTCAATTCATGGACATTTACTTATGTATTTATTTATTAATTAACATTAGACGAATTTTGAAAGCGTGGCAATGCTTCTTCCATTCCTATATGAAACGCCATACGAAGATTGAAAATTCGATCTCAGAAGAGTTGCTGTGATCTACATCTATCACAAGAATTTTATTCCCTTATGAAAAGATAAATTATAATTTTCTAACTCTATCACAATTTCCTACATTGATTTGGTAGCTGTGACCAATTAGCATAAGTAGATCGTTTGGTACCGGCATAATGCTATAGTAGTAAAATACAATAATACACTATTAGATAAACGAAATAAAATTTTAAGAATGTAAATATATAGGTGAGTAACTTCGAAGATGCTGACGTTATAGAGAATTAAATTGTACAATATAAGTCGCTATAACTATATTTCCTACTTTGTTGGATGTTCTGGAACATCACGTGCTCTAATTTATTTAACATAAGTAAAGTATCATTGTCCATACGTTTAGGGGTAATTTTGTCGGCGATACTCTTAGGAATCTTTTCAGAATTCTTTAATATCTTGTCAATCCATTTTTTTTCTAAAACATGTAAAATAAACTTAAAAACTGATAAGTACAAAAATCAAAACAATTGCGTCAAGTGGTTGAAAGTATTTTTTCAAATATTTGAAATTTGAAGGCTGTACGAAGATCTACATATCTATGTGTACATACATATTTACATATTTTTATAAGCAAAAGCTTGTAAAACGGGGCAACAAAAAATCTTTTTAACACTGAAAAATTAATCTTATCTTTAATATTAACAAAGTTGTACCTGCATAATGTACGTGACGTTGATGTCTTTCCTCTAATTTCTGGTTGGGTTTCATTCCTTTACTTTTTTTTTTGTTGTATATAAATATGAATTTGCATATACATCCGCTGTCTAAACATGTTACAAACATTTACATTTACGCTATGTATTCCTCTCTGATGATAACTGAATCAGAGCGACACGGACAATTTTATCTGTCCACACGTATCTACCGTATCAACCGTTACAACATACATTATAAAAACGAAGAATCCTACGCCAAATTCCAGTATTCAGGCTAAAGTGCTGAAAGAAGGGTTCCTGTTTTACTATATTCTTATGAAAATAGTCACATTGGATGTCGTCAGAGCGTGACTATTAGCTACGACTAGCGATCGTTACGCAACGTTGCTATTCACTGTAACACGTTTCATAGCTTTACAATGCGATTTACAGCAATTAAACATTCTAGAGTGGATCGTGTTTCATTACCTTTGTTAGATCTTTCATTATTATAGATAACTAAAGTCACCCACTACTGAGCACCTCAGTGTAATAATAAAAATAGCTACAGTTGCTTCTCCTTAATTTGCAATATTTTACTATTTTTAACAGAAGATGACATCAAGTAATAATTTTTAGTAAACTATTTTCAGCAATTCTGATATTTTTTTTTAGAGTTCTAATGCAATTGTCGTATAGTTAGTACCGCAGGCAAAGGGGTAACAGGTAACAGTCACTATTTTAGTTCTTCTAACAAATTGTTACAATTTTTGTAAGAATTATGAAACATTAGAGATTAAGTGGTGAATAAGGTATCAAGTCATTTCATTGATAACATAAGTATGTACCTGTATTTGAAAATAATGAAATAAAAGGATTTATTTAAAATTATTGATCATCAATATGTTTGTATTAAAATGACGTAATACGTGGTCCACCATGCATTAGATTTTTCAAAAAAGACAATTTCTTATTGAATACATGTACTCAAATCTAATTAATCAAAATATATTCTAAATTCATATAACAGGTTTCTAGTAACATTTTGTTCTGTAAAATAAATCTTCACTGCATCATCAGAGGTTCCTTTTCTTTCGGTATTTTCACGTTCATTTCTTAACCGCACCCAACGAATAAAAATGTAACATTTACTTTTTCTTTCTTTAAATAAGCCACAACCTAGATACTTCAACTCTCCTTCAAATTACGGAGGTTGCAGTAAACTCACGCAATTCGAAACGAAGCACATATTAATATGTGTTAATACAATTATTTGAAAATTATATCAAGTTATTAAATGCTATACAGCAGATCAATTTACACGTGCAAGTATTGCATTCACCATTGCAATTCGGTGATGACATTAGCAAAAGTAAAGCTGTGAAATTAAGATTAGAAATCCGAGAAAGTGTTCATCAAACAAGACAAGTTTCTCATCTCAAAAAATGCAATTTTAAGACCATTGTCCAATAGAACATGAAAACAAAACCGTCATCGGTCGAGCAATCATCACTCCTTGTCAACTGGCATGTTTTATTGTCGCTTACAGTATAATAGCATAGAAAACAGTGCTTCGCGCGTTACGACTTCTCAGAAGATGCGCTATCCAACGTCAACCCTCAAAAGGACTAAAAGAATTTATTAAAATTTCTCGTAAAACATTCTTAAAAATCTCTACCGTAACTATCCTCAATAATAGGTACTTTATCAGATCATAAAATTAGTGTACTAAGCATATAAGGTCATATTTCGCGCATTTAATCATTCATCTAATTTATTATTACATACAGGTTTTTTCAATATCTTCTGTTCAATCTCATCAAAACGAATTAAGCAAACCAAGCAGGATATCTATTAAATTTTGTCGTATAAAATTTTAGTTCGATTTCCAATAAACATTATCGATATTGTTAATTGTAATTAAAATTTCTGGTTTTAGTAAAAAAAAGAAAAAAAAGTATTTATTATCCTATTAACTGACCAGAAAAATGCAACATTTTCTGGTCATCGATTTACCGAATTGAAAGTTCGGAAAATGGTAGTTCGTCATTTTATTTGTGAATTTATTCCATTACGAATCGAGATATACAATATTTTGCAAGATATTCAAGATTAAATCATCGATACGTTAATAAAAAGTTAAACTCATGTGATGAGAAGAAGCACTATCCTGTAAAAAGAATTAATTACAGAATCCTACAATCTTAGATCTACCATGTTGAATTCATTTATGAATTATTATTACATCTTATTTATCCTTTCTTCCTTTTGAATTCTCCAAATCTTGTTTTTATTTCGAAATTTTTGTATTTCTACTCTATAACAAAAATCAATCTGAAAACTTTTGTATTATTTAATTTGTAGCGTATTGAACATACACTTCTCTAATCTAAAAAGCATTCGTAAAAAGCACAAAAGATCCGATTTAATCCACTTTTTACTAAGGCTAGGTGCTTCTATAAACAAGAGGAAAGCGTTCGGACACTTTGCAAACGCCTCGACGCAGTCGTAACGATGCAGATTCAGCTGTCTCGTAGAGGTCACATTTGCATTTTCACGTGCAACGTCGCGCCAGAAAGCTCGAAAAGGAAAAACAAAAGGCGAGGCAGTGACGGGGTTTTCATTTTACAACGATTTCATTGAAAAGGAACGACACTTCCTCTATTAAACGTCTAAATTCAAAAAGAAGCACACCAATTTAAGAGAATTAAAAAGCTACATAACGACCAGCTCAAGTAGAAGACTCGCTTCCAGGAATAGAAAATTACCTTTCTGGAAATTCGGTACCCTGTATGACTAACCCTGGTGTTAAGAATAGTTTATCGTGCAATGCATTCTCCATTCAATTATTAACATAATTTTCACATACCCGATATGAAGTTGTCATTAGACTGCGGACATTTATGCAAATTCATATTTCCATAAATGAAACTGAAGAAATTGGACCTAAATAGAGAAATGTTTCACCATCTAAATATTATAATTCCGACTGTATTTTGGAAATCTTGAATATTTTTGCGTGTCACATGTATTTTGTGCCATTTTGCGAATTTAAAATGTCCATATATGCATAAAACTCCGCAGCTTAGGCATTATATTCTAAAATATACTATTTAACTACCATCTTACATCATCAATTTACGTACAAAATTCAAAACACCATCAAGCCAAGTATATCACAATAAACGAAGCAATAACAGAAGGAAACTATGCGGTAGGTATACGAGCAAATTACTCAGCGCAATTAGAAGCTCTGGCAAAAGCAATTGATAAGCAGAGACACGCAACGTTAGCAACTTCTTTCGTCGCGTTCGCACGGATCACGTTCTCGAAGAACCAAGAACGACGCGTCGCGTCGTTCTGTTGCATCGTCTTTGCACAAGACGACCACGAGTTACAGAGAAGAAAGCAAATGCAGAGAGGAGACAAGTTACGCCTTCTATAACGTTTCCCTGACACTTCAGTAATCCAATAATGCTCACACTTCCGAAAACTTTGTCTCCCTTATAATCCAACTCCTGGCACCACGGCACACGAGATCAATTTTAGTTCAAGTACCTACTCAGCTTCCTTAAGTAACAATAGCTGCTAATCCCAGAGAAATTAAATTGAACATTTTTAAGTCATTCGGTCATGCTGTAAACTTGAATCTTAATCATATGATTCAAAGTTCGATTTAAGGGGCCAGATTCTAATGGCGGCGCGATACCATAGAAAGTTGTTGTTACCGGACGAATCTAAGCATTTTCTTAATACAGAAAGAATATTCTAAATAAAACCGGGATCAGAGCGCACTACGTCAGACCTTTCCCTTTCAAATAAGCTATCGTTCGACCCAAAATCTTCTTATGTAAGGACGAAAAGTTGCGCCCCGTTCCCCCTATTTTTCTCCTAATTTTGTTGGTTACATTGTTTTAAATACAAATAATAACTTTATATTTCAATATATTGACTTCTTTTTTTTGAACAACTTACTTATCTGTACATTTAGTAACAATTAAAGCAAAAACAGAGTTAACGCACTGTTATACCATAGCCGGTCTTTAATATCAGTTTTCGATCCCAGTCCTATGAAAGTTAAAGTCATCTATTAAACATCTTAGTCGAACTCCATGCCTGTAAATTACCCGAGAACGCGGCTTGTACTCAAACTCCATCTCATTTTCATCAAACATCCACTACTTCCGCCACGAACCTTTTCCCTGGCCCTAAGACCGCCCTAAGGAACGAATAAAACGATAACTATCCCCGTCGCGCATTCGCGCATTATACTCGCCTAGTGTTAGTAGAAAAAGACAGACCAACCAACAATACCAAGTATCTGAGAACATCAGAAAGAGAGGCAACGAGGGAAATGAAAACACCGCGGGGGAGGAAGAGCAAAAAGTAAGCAGTAAAGAGAGGATAGAACGGCGAAGAGAGGAAACAGGACGGAGATATCGTAGGCATGTAACAAAAGTAGATAGCACAACGCGATATCGCGTCCTAGTGGTGTACTCGCACACGTGTACACAGGCTCCGTTCCTCGTTGTTCGCTGTATAGCGGAACGCAGAGAACTTCGTAGTGGGGAAAAGAAAAAAGGCGGGAAAAGAAGTGATTCAAAGAGGTGGGGATAAAAAAAAGACCAAGAGAGTCTCTGTGAGTGAGTGAGAGAAGGAACGAAAGATCCGTACAACATCGTGGTTAAAAAACAAGAAGGGGAACCAGAAAGAGACGGCGATATCAGACAAAAAGAGGGGGGAAAAGATAGAGGGAAGGATAAGAGAACGGTGCGTTCACGCACGTATACCATGCGCACTCGTTTTGTACACGAGTAACGTGTTGTGTATATGGTGGGAGGCGCTTGAATCCGAGCCCTCCTACACCGAAGAAACTGCGGTGAACGAAGAATCCCAGTGCAGGCGTGTGCACATACGCAAGCACGCACGCAAGCACCCACGCCAGCCACAAGCCCACATGATGTCACGCATACACTGACCTCACTCTCTGCCGCGTTCACTGCTCGTATCTCGCACCCTTCTGGTCGCTTTATCTTACTCGGTCACGTACCGCTTCCCTCGTCTTTCTTCTCAATTCTCTATCAGCCTCGCTCTCTTTCAATTTGTTCTATACTAGGTTTCATAAATATTGGATTATTATTTGCCAAGTTATTACGCATTCAATTCTTTGCTCAGCTTATTTAAGACAACTTTTCAATGTGCATTTAATAAATATTGCTCAGTGTTCCTATCATTCCGTTTTTAGCAACTTAAGAAGCCGACTTTCTATTTTGTAATTCTTTTTCTATCTCGATCTATTCTACATTTTTATAAGTAGATTGCGGATTTTGGTACGGATTCAGATTTTAAAATACACGATCGGAAGAATGGGACTTAAATAGAAATTAGTTTCACCCTTTAAGTATAATAACGTATGCTTCACTTTGGTTATTTGGCATATTTTGGCGTATTATGTACATTCTGCACTTTTTTCCATAGTTAAATTTCCCAGAAATACATAAAAATCCGCAGTCTATACGACTTCAATTGGAGCTGAGTGAAAAGTCATTTTAGCTAAGTAGAGTTAAGTTTAAACTTTTATTTCTGTATAGTAATATTTGGGATCACTTCCAAAATGCGAGTTTAAGTCTTCACTTTAAAATACTAAACCACACTTGTAATAGACAGAGGATTTTTATATGAAAATTTGAATGTACAAGAAAGTGCAGAATAATCATAATACACAAAAATATATAAAATATTGGAGATACAGTGGATGTAATTTTTAAAGGATGAGACAAATCTTTATCAAAGTTTTAGTTCTTTAAATATGCTATAAAATTTTAATTTTACATAAAAATCTACGGTCTAGAAACAAAAAAATAATATACAATTAATTAAATAAAACAGTGTCACTAGAATAAGTCGATTTATTTTCGACTTTCAAAATAGACATTATTTTACTCTGAACCTAATACATACATTCATTGATATAAAACAAAATTAAAATGAATGTTGTAAAGTAATAAATTGAATCTTTTATCGCATCAATATTGTATTAACAGAAATAGTGAACATTTTAAAATGGAAAATTAATAACTACTAATTATATCAATTATCTACTTATTCTTGTCTTGTATCAACTTTACCGCAAGTCCGTTATCGCTTCCTCCGTATTTCGTATTTTTATCGCAACTTTTTAACCTTTTAACAATGGAATTTCGCTTCGAAGATTTGTATCTATTCGCGCAAGTATATATAAACAACTAATACAATTTGTATGAAAAATTACTTATCTAAAAAGTTCCAAAGTTGTGAAGTTCTTAACCGTTCAACGGTGGAATTTTATTTTGAAAATTTCTATCTACAGGACGAGTATACTCGTCAAAAACCGCTAAAAGGTTATTAAAGCACCAAACGACCTATGTTTTTTATACTTTTTGTTCATTTATAACCAAAGAACATGCTGACAAAGTTTTGCGCGAAAAACCTAGAGCACCCTGCACATAAAATTTAAACCTAAAAAGTTTAAGGTGGTTTTATAGTTATGAAACGCAGTGTATATCGTGTGTGCAGTGTGCACGCTCTATCTCCCCTGCTCTCTGGCGCATATTTGCCTCCTCCCCTAGTACCACCATACTACCACCCACCCTCTCTGTACACACCGCTCTCCCGCATTCTTCCTTTCTTTGCTCGGTCACTTATCCGCTCGCGCGCAACTTCTTTCCCGTTTACTCTTTCGTTAACTCGATCGTTCCCTATCCTCGTCACTCGCGCTCGTTCACCAGTTTCCCTACTACTCGTTCGACTCGTACACCCTCCTCTGGTTGCTCGCATTCTTCTAGTCTTTAGGTCGACTGACTCGTTTCCTCGCGGTCTCCCCGTGTTCCTTTTTTTCCCGCTTCGCCGGGCTCGTTTCTCTCGATCTGTCTATTCACTCGTCTCACTTCGATCCACTAGATCACCTCCTCTTCTGTCCCATTCTCCTCTAACGGGTACCAACAGTAACCTTCGCCGGAGCAACGGAGGCCGGCTGTCAGTGGGACACACATGTGTCGTGTTTTTATCCTATCAGCCACGCTAGACTATACTTATCCAGGACTACGCGATGCGAAAAAACGCGGTTCAAGCGTGTGCGCAGGTTCGTGATACTCTACACGTGAATGCTATCGCGGATGGAAGTGCAATCGAGGCGGTAATTGCAATGCCAATCTCGATCGATTTTCGACGCTCGTCTACACGTTCCGTGACCACCGCGTACGTTGCTGAATTCTACCCTCTTAAAGCGGTGATTCCGCGGAGTGGATTTAGCAGTTGCGTCCGTCGATGATGATGGATGATGATTTGCCGAATTCGACGTTCACTGCTTTCCATGTGATAGAGATGCAATTAGAGCATGGGTGTTACAGCGATGAGTGCAACACGAGAAATTGCAGCGAAAGACTTGCTGCAAGAGAGGTGCTATTGTTTTGGGTGCTATTGCAGAGGAACGGGAGAAAATTTAATCGAAGTAAGCTATCGCTGTTTAATATGTACTTCGAAGAATATTAAACACAGAGAGTAGAGGAAATATAGAATAGAAATACGATCAAAACCTCGATAACTCGAATCTTAAGGGAAAAGCTAAAATCTACGAGTTATAAAGATTTCGACTTATTGAAGTTTTCGAGTAATAGGGGTTTAACATACGAAAATTCGACTTACGCGAGGTATAGACACCGCAAGTGCCATCGTATGTTTTGCAGCATTCATTTGTTTGACAAATTATGACACATAGAAAGTTTTACTTTCGAATTGTAAGAAGAACGGCGATACAAATTTGAATTATAGAGGTAAACTTCGACTTGTAAAGACTCGCCTATTTTAAATTCGGGTTACAGTGGTAAAAATCTAAATATGTAGCAATTAATTCCAGTTAAAGTAAATTTTATTTCAATTTGTAGAGATTTTCGCAAAGAAGTGAAAGGGAATGGATAAATTTTCATTTTATGGAGATTCGAATTATCGTACAAGGATGCCAGCGTATTAGACGACTTATCAAACAATGCTGCAATACTTCGCAACAACATATGGAACATCGGAAGTCATGGCATTTATACAATAAAATCCGCGAACCCTCTAATAACGAAGTTATCACCGATTCAGTGACATGAAAGGGGGGGAAAAAAAGGTGAAATCCATGATCGTCATGGAATCTGAACGCTTTGTCCGCGATAACACACGTACGTGCAGAGGCGCATGGGTTTACAAGCGTGAATACGAGATTCTGCGGCTGCCGGGATAAAACCGACATGAAGGACGCGTGCTCACAGAGAAAGCTAAAGGCTACTCGAATGGGAAACCTTTTTTTCCAGGAGAAGACGAGCAGGCGACGCCTGTAGACGGAATAATTACTTGTGTGGTTATAATTTATCGACTTCGACAGTCTGCAAAGCTGAAAAACAGTGAAATCCCTCGTTTCGCGAATAATTATTTGAGAACAAATTCGCAATACGGTCAAGAGAACGAATTTGCGGGTTTAGAAAAAAGACTTGTAATGCACTTTTTGGCTTTAAATTATAGGATTAATATGTTTGAAGTTCTTTGCAGATATTAGTAGGTATTTACTTTAGACTTAAATTTAACTACTACTGATCATTTTACTATAAGATTAAAAATAAAAACAGAAATACTACTTGAAGAAATTCAATTTGATTTTGTGTCTGACAAAAAATTCGAACATATTTTCTTCAAAACTTAAATTTACATTTCTGTGGTCAGACAGCAAAATGTATAACTAATTTTCGTAAAAACTTAGATTTCCGCACTTTCATATGAGTTTAAATGATGAACACTTAGATGATGACAAAATATAAGATTTCTGTACTGCATTAATTGTCATATCATATGCTAAGTATTTTATTACTCCAGTATGACAAATAAAGTTTAAAATTGCTGTATTATAAAATCAGAAAAAACGAAAATATCACGTTTTGCCACCTGATCACAAATATATACATCAAAACTATTATAACTTTCAAATAACAGAAATATTATCCCTATTGTCAAAGTATTTGAACCAAAGACCACGTGGCACTGACGAAGTTCTTCGAACAGTTCGCTTCGAGTTCTTCGATCGCCCCCTTGTTATGCACTGCAACGTACTCGCAGCTTTAGGCGTGTTTGTGAGAGAAATTCGATATGTATCGATACAATGTGACGGTGAACACCGGCCGGACAACACTTTGTCGGACTTGTCCTACCTGTATGCTGCTACCGCAAAACCGAGAGTAACGTGATGCTTTTCTTATCCGGTGGCTCTTACCGGAGAGACTGTACCCTAGGACCCACACTCTACTGTTTATAGATTACCAGACAACTCCTCTCTAGAAATATATACAATGTAGGCAAGATTTTTTTCAACCTGGTCGTGGACTATTGGCGAGACAACATAAATAGTTTACTCTAGTACCTAATACTGCAATTTTACTTTTTTATCACTGTACTGGTGCCAAGTAGTCATACGATAATTATTAATTCCCGGTTTTCAAATTGAAATAAAAATTATAACTCAACCCTTTCACTGCTAGTAGCGCCTATAGCTGTTCAAGAAATTCGCGCATAGCGTATTATTGGTAGTATCTCTTACCGATCAATTTTGATTATTAGAAACACTATTGGCGTCTTGAAACATCTAAAATTCTTTGTAATTTAAAGGATAGGTAAGCATTGGAAGAAGAATGTGAATTTAAAGTAATCCAGTTTAATATTTTAACGATGTCTTCGTATTCCTTGATTAAAATCCGCGGGCAACAAAAGGGTTAATTATAATTTCTTTCGTCGTAAAAGTAAATAAAATTCATGCTAGAGAGGATTAAAGATAAAGAAACATTTAATAAAATGATCAACCGCCGGGAGCTCGCGGTATTTCTGAAAGATACAAGCAAAATGTTCTTATAAATATCTTTAATTCTTTGACTGCGGAGCACGCCAGGATTAAATGCTCGCTATGGATGGAATCCTTTTCCGTGTACTCTACTGAATTAACTAAGTTACTATCAGTCTAGTAATAACTAAAGTCGTTTTTTACTTCACAAACGCATGATACAAAAACGATATGAATTATTACTTGACCACTGATATTTACCAGTAGTTTCCCCTTTTTCGCGTTTATCTGAAACACTGATGACTTTCATTGTCGATTGATGGAAATTTCTTGTTTCGTTTCCTGTTTAGTTTAATAATTCTCTAAATTTTTCATTATGTTACAATGCCTAAACTCAAATATGAGTCCATAACAGTCAAAAGGTTAAATAGACGTATCGTTGAGATTGCTAACAAAAAGTAGCTATTATAGGATACATTAAAATCCTAATTGTGTATGATTTCCGGTCAAGCAGATAATTTATGTATATTACATAACGAGAACTAATTTCAAATACCTACTCAGTATCTCTTAAATACACCGCGAGCTCCCGAGAGTTAAACTTTTTATCATTTAATGTGCAGTGACCTTACATGGCTATAAACATTTGCTGCTGTGAATATGAAATATACAATCTAATTAAAAAAACGATTTGTGCGATATGTAAAAAAATTTTTTGTAGCCACTGTACAAAGGAAAGAAAGCGGTGTGAAAACAAAGGCGATCAGCCACTCGCGGAGATATCGTTGTTCTTTGATAAAACGTCCTTTATTTCGCTTGGCCGGTTACAATGCGATCCATTGAGAAAGATCTATCCTCGAATTCTTTGTTCAGAGCGTGCAAATAAAAGACTAATCACCGGTTCGACTGCTCTTGCCAGAGTAAATCGCAATTTTGCATTGATCCGGCGAGAATAAATGCGCTGGTGAGCGTCAACATTCGCCGCTAGTAAATGCTTTTAATTAGAGGTCACTGAAAGCCAACGAGTGGTCGCGTCGAATCGAAACGAAAAAACCGGGCGAAACAGTAAATCGATGGCATTGTTATTAACCAAGCGAATTATATCGATGCTTGTCAATCGCTACTACTTGCTCTACTAATTCAGGTTTTAATTAAACTGCGCTTTAGCACGCAACGAGTTGAACAGCAAAAATAGTGATCACAAGGCCAAAAACATCGTCGTCCCAAATTTTCATTCAAAGTTCGGTGAGTTCTGACAATTGGTTATAAAAGCTTTCGGTGACAAAGAGAGATTTTTGGTCTACAGCATTAAAATAATGAAAATTCGTTTTTTTTTTCATTTTCTAAAGTACCTTTAAGATGTATAAAATATTACTGCAAAGGGAACAAAAGAGTTAATTAAAATTATCAACTCCAAATTAAAGTTACGAGTAGATAATTATTTGTTTGCAAATCCTTGTCTTTGTGAACACAATTCATGAAATGAAACCTAAACAGACATTAATTTCAATCTCCAAATATCATAATGCGTTCTGCGCTTTGGATTTCTTTTCTACAATTTTGTAACATCTATTCCCGATTTCTTCACAAATATGCCCATTTTTCATCTACACCAAAACATCTTCCTTCAACCGAAATTCAAAAGTGTACTAACTCAAGGCTCAAAAATAAATTTTTGTTTTACTAGCAAAAAACTGGAAAAGTGAAACGCGAGAAAGGGTTGATTGTGTAAGAGAAAGCGAAACGGAGGAAGAGAAGCAGCTTCTTTTCGTGCGCGAACAGAATCGCAATCTGCCAGCGAGGATCTCTTCCTGAATTTAAAAACGATCGTTAACTTCCCGCCAGTACACTGGAGGATTGAACAGGAATGAAGAGGACGAAAGAGTAGCAACGAAAAGGAGTAGAAGACGAGTAGATGGAGAGAGATAGGGGATAGAGAAAGAGAACTCCAAGGGGGTTGAAATCTAAAGAAAGAGAACGAGAAGGGATCTTCTGGAAGCATTCTGGAGTTCGCAAGGTTCAACGTTGTGCGATACATCAGTCTCATGTTTCGTGAGAAAGGCGATGATAAAGATACTGCAGATGTTTATGCAAATAGTTATTTTTATAGAATTATTTGTGGAATATATATTTGTACAGAAACTATTAGGTAATTACGAAAATTCTATGGTTTCTACATTACGCACAAATAGTTTTTGTAAATTGAATATGTATCAGAATTTTGCAATAAAATTACAGAATAAGTAACATATGCCTTACTTTGATGATAAATAAACGAATGATGCATAAAAGTTAACAAAAACATTAAAAATACTTAATACGGTTCCTATTATTCAACTATTTGCTGATTAGTTAACAGTTATTTATATTTAATACAATTAAATGGTATTTTAATTATTATTTCTTTTGCATATATAAATGCAATATGTTTGCATAAACATCTGCAACCTAATAATACAAAAATAAAATTATTAAATAAATAATGAAATTATAATCGGAGAAATAAAAAGGATCTTTCGACGCGAAAAAGATGCGTCCTCCTCGTTAGAGTTCGATTTAAAGTTGTGCTACTGTTTACGTCAGTACTCGTTTAGGTCGACGTCGTTTCTAAGATGTCTTAAATTAACGCGAGAATTGCGATGATGCTCTGAAGGCTTAAGATGCTTGACAAACTCATGAGACGCCGCATTAATCTCTGTTGAGACTTGTGCATGGCTACGAAGACACTTAGGCAAATGATATAATTTGGAAGAACAGGAAGTTCATTTTCGTATAATTTTATCGATTATCAGTAGGCATACAATCTTTGAAATTATATAAAAAGTAGTGAAAAACAAACTGAATTAGAAAGATTAAAAATGACTTCGTAACAATTACACATCACATTAGAGAGATAAATTAAGATTACAAAATTAAATAGAAACTTAATTGTTGCCCCTTATCGTGCCAAGCAGCATATGATAGCACTCCAAAAAAATTAATCCTACCATAATGGCATTCAAAACTAATATTATTTTAAACACATAGACCAGTATAATTTTTTTCAATATGAAATTAATATGCATATAAACATTCAAACACTTTGGATTATTTCTTAACTATTTCGATTAGGACATCCATATATATATACTTACGATAGTATAAAACAAAAATGATGTACGATTTAAATCATATCAAAGAATTACAAAGAATAATATTAAAAAATTGTAAAGTTAGTTCCCTGAAATTTTTACCTTCTCATATAAATGCATAATATGGAAAATAATTAGGTTTTAGTAGGCAGCTACGTCTATCGCAACGAAAGAGTTAAACCAACTAATTGTATAAAATTACTATTAATAAAATTCGTTTGTATGAAATGCTGTACATTATTTCGCTTAGAATACAACAGTACCGCTCTTGATATTAGTTGTTCCAATTAATTTTGAGGAATTTTTTGCACAAAAAAAGCATGTTTACTTAAAGAAACGTTAAGTTATACCTTATTTAAAATATTTTCCATTACCAGCTACAACTTCTTCCAATTTTTCTGGTAATAAATGAATTTCGCGACAAAAGAAATGTTCATCCTTCGAAGCGATCTATACATCAAGTCATTTTTTTAACGTAGAAACTGACGGAGAAGATCTAGAATAAGTTTATGAGATGAATTGGTGGGCTTTGGCAACTGTTTCCTTCAAATCAAAGCAATCAAGTAATAAGAAGACTGTGGATATTTATGCATATTTATATGTTTGCAAATATTAATAAGAAGATAGAATATAAGTATAGGTTGGTTTTACCATCAAATAGTTATACGGTGCACCCTACTTTGGATATTCTCCATACTATCCTGCACGATTTTGCACGTTTAAATTTTCTACAAATGCATAAAGATCCGAAGTCTAGTAATAAGTGTCGAAAATGGTAGGACTAGAAGGTCTGGCTTTGTTTACGAATGCATAGCGTCCATGTCGAATTACTTGTAGTGGAACACGAACAGTGGAACAAGTTGCCAACATTCAATATATCACTAGTGGATTTCTAGTTGCAGTCGTCTATATGCAACCAATTAACTCAAACCTAACCGGAACACCTAATAGTTTCCAAAACATTTGAAACTTGATAAGACAAGAGTTAGGCTTGATGCAAATGAACGATTTTTTTTACGTATGATCGTATGTCAATCTTTGTTGTTTTCAACTGAAAAAATAAGGAGAAATATACGATCGCTTAAAAAGAAACGCCTCTCTGCAGCAGGCCTAAATGAATAACAAACCTCCCTATGTATGCTAGGAAGTATAAAAGAAATTCCTGAAGAAATATTTACACATGTAAAGACAGTATTTTACAAATAACGATATTTAAGAGCTCGCGAATTAAAAAGTGCAATTTTATGCTCACGATATTAATCTAAAGGACTGGTAGAATAAGGGAAACTATACTCTTTCCTTAACGCGGATAGAATTATACTCCCCTTATTAAACTCATTTTTAAATTAAATTATAATCTTGCACCATTTAACCACTCCATTTTGTATTTAAAATTTTCTACTAACACCACTTTCTCAAGAAATATGAAAAATCGTTTAATAAACTTTTAACTTAGATAAATCATTTGATTGTTACTTTAATTGGACGATTTAATACATAACATACTATAGGTGTACCTGCTGCCAAAATCCACGAAATTCAAAAAATATAATCCTGAGGTTGAAATTAAATTTCAATGTGATAAAAAAATTTGCATAAAAAAAAAGAATCTGGCAATCAAGTTTCAAGCAGAATAAGAATGTCCAGAAATGGTACTTAATTATAAGCGTTTAAGTTGCGGTCAAAATGTTACCTCAAGCAGCAATTTTTTAATTTATTTCCCGCGCGTGCATGCGAACACGCATGATTGCTGAAAACTGCATGCGTGTAACAACGAGATCATTGAAGTGCACACGCACGAACTGGAGCGAAAATTTGGTTTTAATGCGGTGTCTGAGAAGATTTCCGAGAATATTAAACGTTCATGATACTATAAAAATTATAGACTAAGTTCCGTAACATTAAGCAATAAGTAAATTGATATATTAATTTACTTCAAAAGTTTTGCGGAAGTTATAACACCGGAATATTTAACTACATAGAGATGTCCTGAAATCGTGTTACAATCAGGAAAAAAATGATTCCTCGGGCGAAAATAAATCAGAATTATACAATGAAATTTATTCTTATAAAATTCTATCTCGGAGAAAATCAAATGTGAATATTTGTTAACTGCGAGTGCAGTAAACTAGTTTATTTGTTCAATATGAATTCAAAAGTTATAGCTAAGTGAATCTACATGTACTGAATGAATATTCGAAGAAAATTATTTCGAAAAGGAAGCCTTATATAGAAAAATTTTGGTATTCAAATTATGGAGATGAAATAAAACGAGACAAATTTGTAATATTTACAATAATTATTAATCATTAATTATCTGTAAATATAATATACGAATAAAAATGTATTTAACACATTTGAATCTGTCTTTATACCAGCAATAAGAAAAAAAAATATTGCCAATAGAATGTAGAAATCTCTGGTACTTTTAAGTAATGAAGGTTAAATATGAATTATACGATCTCGAAAATGAAAGTAACTAAGAACCTATAAAAGTTCATGCGAAACATCTATAAATAAGCCGCAATCACGCAACACAGCAATATTTTTCTGACAAAATAGTTTATTTCCCGTAGTACGAGCTCCGAAATTGTCAGATACCTTGCCAAGGAATAAAACAATCTGAGTAGGCGATCCCCTAATTGTTCCAACCAGTACACAACAAAGTCCCGAGAATAATCTTACGGCCCTAATAATATGTCTACGCGAAATCCACGCGATCCTAAAATTCCAAGGACGCGAGGCGTTATCTGTTACTTTGAATTTGCGATGCAAATACGATCCCCACTAATCCCAGATGAAATTTCTAAATATTCAAATGGAAATCTGGAATGGACATAAAATTTTAACGTCAACTAGCAAGACCCACGCACACGTGTATGTAAATTCAAAGGTAGTTTGTCTCAAAGGACGATGTTAGTCCAAAGACGATGTTATTCTAGGATATATGTACGTATCTATTTCACCATAAAATTATGAGACATTTACGTTTAACTGAACATTGCAAAATTAATAAATCCACTGTGGAACACTTTTTCTAATATAAAATTTGTAGATTTTTTTAAGGATACTTATAACTTAATTGTCAAAATTCTTAAATACCAGTATAAAAAAAATTGTTTACAATTACATTGGAAGTTGGCTAAATGTAGTATACGATAAAAATGTAAGACGAATAATAATTCATTAAAGAAAATTAACGAATACCCACCGATTGGGAAAAGTTACGAAACAAAACAGTTACTTATAAAATGATTTTATGTATACAATGAAATCTGAATTTGTGCCCATTATCGTTAATATAAGCATTGCCTTCCTGCGAATAAGTACCTATATTTAAAAAAAGAACATTTCAGGGAATATGATACGATACTTATATATACCTAATATTTATGCACGTATGAAGAACTTGACTATGCGAAAAACTACAAGATACTCGAAATATGCAAAAATATATAAAATATCCAAAGTAGAACAAACGTTATGCTTAGAGAATAAAACTGAACTCTAAATTCTGTTTCTATAGTTATATTCCTAAAAACATGGATTTGCACAAAGATTTGCAGCCTAATGACATGATTTTCGTCAGATTTTTCCTAGGAAAGCTTTATAAAATTTTACTGTATATTTCGCCATAATAATATTAATATTGAAAACCATAAAACCTGAAAACGATCACGATGAGAAGTAATGAAGTTCAACCAATCGCTATCAGTTACAAAGTTTAATGATCAAGTCATAGACAATCAGAATTAAATGAAAGAATAATTTAAAATCAAACTCTGACTTATATTAAAGTTTATAAGACATTACTACATAATTCAGTTTAAGATCATGTTATTATGGTAAGATATCAAGTCTTAAAACGATCATAACGAAAAAGGTCCAACCAATCACTGTCAGCTACAAAGATGATCAAGCCATTTTACCAACCACCATAATTTTCCTGTTTACGTATGACAAACGTGCAACCGACGGAATCGTTCTGCTTTCCCGATCTAACCAATAAAATAAAGCTACCCATGACACCTTGATATCCGTTATTATACGTATACGTAAAGTAGCAAAGGAACACGTTCCTCTTGTTGAACACATAATGTGTAGTTATATCGGTTAGTCCCGTTCCATCAGCTTCCCTTTATTTTCTCGCTTTTAAACCCTACTCCCGTTAATGGAATTAATGGATAAGGATTTATTTAATATTTCACGATGCATATTTTTGAATAATGTAGGCATACTTTGTTCAACAATACGGTTCATCATAGTCATCGACGAGAAAGAATTTAGTACTTACACCCCCCTCCCCCCTATTGGTCACTTCATCGCGAATTTGTTTTTATTGGAAAGAGAAAATTAGTGGAATCGTTTAAATGCAAGATTTATAACTTTGTTCTTCTCTGCTTCTTCCTTGTTTTTCTATTTCGGCGAGTAATTCTTTCGCAAATACTACTCTCTCCATTATTTGTCACTTAATGGCCCTCTCTGTAGAAATAAAGGAATAAGTGGGATCGTATAAGTAAAGAATTCATATTCTTCTTTTTTTTTCTTTTTTATACTTGCCAGTAATTAGTCTGTAAAATCTGCATTAGGTTCTCTCGTAAAAAAAGTTTTGTGTGCAAGTTACATGCATATACTCAAAGTATAGTAACGTATGCACGTAATGTGGTATGTTGAAAGTACTGCGGTGATGATTGATGATGATGAATCTTACGTCACTTGGATGACGCGCTTCTGCAAGAGTATTTGAAACTTTCCTTACGGTAAAATGATTTTAGTTGAAAGGTGGCTGAAGAATTTATTATAAAGAGGAACTTTTTAGATGGTTCGTTAATCTCCACAGAAAAATATAACGATAAAAACTTAATAGATTCAAGTCTCGGTTGAGATTGCATTTCATTTTGAATACAACTCGTCTTTATTACATTTTCATTATGTGCAGTATAAAAATGATCCAACATTATTAATTCAAACATAAAATGTTGATCGTTTTACATTCATAAAATATGAATTATATCTTGAAACATTGCTTGTGCAATTGAGCACCAAGAAACTCCAAAAGAAATATTCCATTAACGCAATGCTGGTCTTTAATTGGTTAATTGATCCCAAAATCCATCACTGAATTATCTTTTACCAATTTCAAAAAGAATGATATGTTTTTCTATAGAAATTCTCACAAGAATCATTGCAAACGTGTGTTGAAGTTGCCAGTGGGTTATATTAAAATAATTCTAAAGAGTACAGATTTCACAAATCAAGCATTACGAGTTTCCAAACATCCCATCAATCTCATGAAACGAAACAACCCCGTAAAGCATGCTCTTCAATTACACTTTAATACCGCGGTCGCGTAAGCACGCAATCCACGTCGAAGATGAAACTTCTACGCGCCGCGCGCCGCCTCTACCGTGCACGCATCGTCTCCAAGCTTGAAAGATACTCCTCAGTTGCGTATCTGAAAGTGCAGCAGGTCCGATTCGCAAACATCCTCCCGATTCGAGTTTACACTCAGTGCTCTTTCATTCAGAATAAGCTGCACCCATCAGACAAGCATCCCTTCTGCCATCCTTTGACCGAACTTCGTTGCTTTGCATTCCCTTTCTAATTTCCTATCGCATTTGTCGCGCTAGCTCGCGAGGCTGCCGCCAGTTTCTTAGAGGAGACTCAGCCGTGTGTCACGATGGAGGAGGCAACGTCGTGGAAGAGCGGAGAGAAGTTCATTTTCAAGTAGTTAACGATTCCTTCTATCATCGTCGTACCCTCGCGTCGAATCATCCCTTCGCACACCTACCCCCTCCCCAACCCTCTCTCTTTCCTTCCTACAATCATCTTTCTTCTTCAAACTGGTCTCTGTTAAGATCCGCTATATACGGAGGAGACCAAGATACTTCGGACCACCGCTACAAGAGCTTCATCGGCTGTTTCCTCTCTCCGCTTCGATCCTCCCTACCGCTTCTACTCGTCTGTCCTCCTCCTACACCTTCTCTTTCCCGACCAACGAGATTTCAGATTAATTGCTTCAACGTTAGTTGCAACTTAATGAGATGGTCGCGGCTTGACGCTCCGAAGGGGTGAGCACCCTCTTACCGATAGCTTTAGCAGGCCCGCTTAGAGATCTAGGGAGATTTTGAGATACTTGGCAAATTTTCGAAATCGTTTGAATCTATTGGGATTCATGACTGAGAATGGGAGATGGTGTAAGTCAAAATTGTGGTTATTAGAAGTGCCAAACGTTTAGTATCATAGTGTAATAATAAATAATACTAGAAATAACAGATACGAAAGACAACAGTGGATTAGTATAGACCATTATGATTCTTAGCACGCCATACTCTGGTGATTTTAAATGGTTGAATTGGGGTGGTTATTGATTTTTGGAATTGAATATAAAGCTTTAGACTATAGTAGATTAAAATTTAGGATAACGAATTTAGGGATAAAGGATATCAATAATTTTGGTATATTAAGGAATAGATAAAATATTAAGAAGATACATACATTATTCTACTAATATTATAGTATTCTGTACAAATATTGTTCTTATAAATAACAGAGTAATATTAATATTTATAAGATAACGCATATTCATCTACAACGTCCAATTCTGATATCGATAAAGAACTTAACCCTAGCAACCATTTTCAGGTCAATTTAATTCGACACGAAAACTAAACATTTAGTAATTTTTTAACAAAATACGCAATACATTTAAAATTGACTAACATCTTTGTAGTCGCATGAAGAATATATTCCACGCGTAAAAATTTATTTCATAATATTAAGTCATAAGTAAAAATATTTGTCGCTTTAGCATCACACTCAATGGTTTTATCATAAGTTTTGATTGACCAGTACGCAGATATTAATTTTGGATATTTATTAACACTAGATTTATTATCGTAATGTGTACTTATATGTACCAAAAGAATCAAGATAAATATTATAAAAATTCTAGATTTTACGAAAATGCAAAAAATAACTCTTTTAAGATTTCACAACAGAGAACCCTTTTAAATTATCAAGTCTCTACGTTCATTTCAATGCAATCGCCCATTGTTCATTACAAATGAAACATTCTCTACAAGCAAACATAATAAATTCGTCTATGTTTTTGCAGCAGTATTTCAGGAAAACAAGTAACTGCAGTTAACGCCGTTTACTAAGAAAACAACGTCGGTTCCTGGCGTTCAGTTTAGTAATATCAGAAATATCATCTTACAAATCTGCAATAACGACGACGCCAAAAACGAACGCTCGGAAATGGTTGAAGATCATTAATAAAGAAAAAGATTGTAATATTATACGTTATTAAAGACACAGTCGAAAATGGTTAAGGGACGTGTCTGGTAACGAACCAAGACAACCTTTTCTTGCCGACAACAGAAGGACAGGAAAAAGGAATAAAGCGAATTAGCGGGACACTGGATTTACTTAGGATTTTAGGAGGAAGCCGACGCACTGGAAGCACTTTCTTACGAGCTTCGGAACCCCTCGGATACAAAGGATATAACATAAACTGGATATTTCGATTTATATCTCCTCCACTTTATATTTATTGCCTTCGAAAAGTTCCGTGCGTATACCTGCTGCCCCTGTGGAACTATAATGCAACCCTTACTTTCTAAGAAACGGCATAGTCTATACACATGAACGGCGATAGCACAAAGACAGTGAGCATGTGTAACTTTAAACGTTAAATGATGAATACAATCTTTTTTCTTAAACTGTGAAATGTAAAGAGTTAAAAGTTGCAGATTTAAAATTACGCTATGATGAGGAAAATGGACCAACAAAACACGATTCCAAAGAAAAAGGTAAATCCTATAATGTACAGTCACTCACGAAAATCTTCGTACACTTATCTATTTCAATATACATGAGTTTTTAACATTTTATAGGCACTGCTTTTGTTTATTAGCTAAAATGAGGCGCAGTTTAAAGAAATGACTACCTTCTTCTGTTTGTTGTCACGAAAATATAAAACAATTAAAAACTCAATCTTACGACATGCTTCTTAAATATTTAAAATTTTAAGAGGTGTACGAAAACTCTCGTGCGCAATTGTATATTATTGTGAATATCTAAAGCGAAATGACAGAAAACGCCCAATAAGCGAAATAAATGTTCAGAATACATTGTAACAAATTAATTAACTGAAACTTAACCCAAACCTAGTCGAATTTAATCCAAATTTTCATTTTACATTTTCGATTGCATAAAATCTATAGTTTTGCGTCTACTTCTACATTTTGCATATTAAAATACTTTAGACTCACATTCCCTTTCAGGTACTAAAAAGAAAGATATTCTTCCCAATATTCTGATATTCTTAGACGTCGGTATTTCAGACCATGTGATGCAAAGTCCCGTAAGATGGTAGGTCTATTCCGTACCTCGTTTGTGCCAATAATAACGTCACTAACACGCTTGTTTTAAAGTGACAATATGTTTAAAGCAAAGATAAGAAGGAGGTTCTATTACCACAACTTGGAACACACGCGTCTAACTGGCTGCCCTATGGGTATCAGGCATTCCAAGAAAGTCAAAGGGAGGAATACGGAGTATTATAGGATACGATCGAAGGAGCGAGGGGAAAGGCCCAAGGATAGGGAGAAGCGTGTCCCTTAAATGATTGACGGCCAGCCAGGCCACAAGCGGTTAGGGGATGGGCCAGTGGTTCCCAAATGCTCTCAATCGTGTCGGCATTATTGAGATAAAGCGTGTCGATAATCGGTTTCCAAGGAGAAATTGTAAGCAGCATTGGCACACACTGGGAGTATCAAGGATTAGGATGATGAAAATCCACACAACTCCTGGTCCACGCTCTCAATGCAAAATTATAAATATATTGAGAGTATTCAATATTATCATTGAAATTACCAAAGTCAAAATGACTCATTCATAATTTTTTATTAACACGGAATAAATTTACGCAGATACATTTTTGCAAATCTGCTATGATTTTTTTATTAAAAGAATGTGTAAAGCTTTATTTCCATTGTATTACATATTTCTTCAAGTATTTATAATTTCAATTTGTTTAGTACGAATAAGTATATCTACCCTAATTATCGGTAGCTCTAATGTTAAATAATCAAACTTCATGCCCTAACGAAAGATCAATAAAATTTAAAATATAAAAACACAGAAAAAGAGCACACCATTGAGTGCTTTCTTTACAAAGATCAATTCTCCCTCCAACAATCTTTTGTTTATTTTGAACATTAATGAATCATTTGATAAACGTTAAGTAGTTAAATATTAAATGTTTAATATGTCGATTATGAAATTTTTCTTAGAATTATGAAAGTAAAGACTGTTCGTAATTTTCTTGGAAATATTCGTAAGATCGACATTTAGACATTTTAAAAAATTCTTTAGATAATGATCCTGTTTTGCTAAATGCTTCGTTAAAGATTGTTTTTCAACTTTGTAAATGTTTAAGAAAATAATTAAAAGGACAAAGGAAAGAACAACTTATAGTTAATACTATTACAGTTAAAAATAAAATTATTTTTACAATATTGTGAAAATGTACTTTAAAAATCGCATAAATATAGGCTAATCAAATGATATACGCCATGTAAAGTAATCGAAAGTCACTTGTATCAGTTTCAACGAATAGTTAAAATCCTTCGCGTTATGTCACAGTCAAAAAACGTTTTCTATCGTCATAACTTTGGGTTGATGTAATGTAAAAAAGATAAAAAACAAAATTTATGTTTTAAATTACGAAAATATCTGATATGTAATAAGTTATTTATGTACATACATATGTATGTAGCTACTTAAGACGTTTCTTGTGAGATGGAATAACATTAACTTAAACCACAAAATAAAAATTAAAATTTTTTAAAAAAAATCTTGAAAAACGTGCGTTGAAACTAGTCACAATGTAGAATTCCACAAAAGATCCATCTACAATATCGAACTGCTGTAGGCTCAGCGCAGATTATTTTTTGAAGTTTTCTTTGTAAACTTGCAGATCGTATTTTTCAGCTACGGGGTATTGAAATTAAGCAAATAAAAAATCGATTTTAAGCCGCATAAAGTAGAACAGACACTTAATCAATAAAATTCGCGTATACATGAAATCACGTAACTCAAATCCGGCTTGTTCAAGGGTCAACTGTAATATTTTAGTGACGCAAAATGGTAAAAGAACGCCTACTACACGTGCACAGCTGGAAGCACGTGACTGAAACAAAAGAGTCGCGATAGTATCGTATTCCGTTCTTCATATTCTTCGAAGAAACGGATTAGGAACTCGCGAAGGCTACCATTTTTCGGCGTGGATCTCTTTGATTAAGACCACGCGCAGAAGCGGAGAACTTTCCGGCATTGCGTCGCGTGTCTTCCGTTCGTGAGGGTCAAGGACGACGACACGCGGGGACTTAGAATACGCATTTAGATTCTTGGCATCTTGCTAGTGCACCGTTTCAACGCGCAAACCAAACAACGACCACGAAGATCGGAGCCGACGAATACGGAACACGACGATGTCATAGTTTGTCGTCGATCCGACACCCTATTTTGCATCCCTTCTCGCCCTCCTGCCTTGCCTGTCTCTTCCTATATATATTTAGGATTCGCTCGTATCTAACCCGTAATGATCATTATATACTGTGCAGAATGAAGACAGTGATCTAACGCGGTAAGATACGTGTCAGAATGTGGTTTTTAGTCGAAAATTTTACTCTTCCAAGACGGACTTCGCTTTCAAGTAAAAAACGTAATAATTGTTTCTTCTCTAGGTGTTCCATTAAGGATGAATTTGCACGAAATACAAGTGGCTCAAAGTGAAACTCGGACACTTACATTTTTATATTTTAAGTATCGATTCATAGAATAGGAACGGAAATTAAATAAAAAATAAAAATATTTAATGGATTTACAGTACATGATGCAATTAATATCTTCTACAATTTAGTGAAAAAAAAAATTCCAATTCCAGAAGATCATGTAAATCAGTTTTGGCGAAGTAACGTAGTCTACTTTTTTTTTTTTTTTTTTTTTTTTAGAGAAATTCGTCATAATTTTTGCACTCATTCAATAATATACTTAAATTCTGAACACAATTTATTGAAATTTTAAGTCTATGATTGATATAGAAACATCGCTAACTTGATTTTATAATTCTTTAGACATTCGAATTATTTTTGTTCGATTAAAAAATGATTTTTTGCATTTTTATTGAAAATAACTAAAAAATGGTATATTTGCAATGTATATAAACGTAGCAGGTTTGAGTAACAGTCCCATTAATTCAAGTTTTTATGACATACGCGCGTGCACCCTTCGTTTTTCAAAATTGATTTTCTCCGAAACGACAACTCGTATACATAAAAGTTATATAGTCTGTGCTTGATTTATATTTTTTCAAACAAATTACTATCTTTTCCCTTGTATAACAATTTTTTACCACTCACGCAACAAAATCTTACGATATAAACTAAATGCAAACCTAAAATAATTGTCAACATAAAGTATTAGAGACAAGTAAAATTCAGTATAACAGCCCAATATTTAGAATTAAATACTATATAGTAATAAATATTTGCTAGAGTTAATCTACAAATATTGGCAATATTTTTTAAATGCTTTAAAATATTATATAATATCAAACTATTTAAATTGCATCCTAAATATTTCTGTATTTAAATAAATTCAGTAGCATACCATAATTTTTCAGTAAACGATAAAATCACTTCAATGAATAATAATTCGCTTAAACTAAAAAATTGCTAAAAGTAGATCCATCAATTTTTTAAACTAAATATGTCAGATATGTTTCCAAATATCTCTTAAGTAAATAATCCTTCTTTTTTTATTATCTAATTGCTTTAAAGTTTATTTTACTCTTTTACTTTTACTCCAATCGGAAAACAGTTCTATTTACATACATTCTAATTACTTTACTAAAAACTATAATGATAAAGCGTTATACTTTCTTAAATATCTTAATTATCTTACTTCTCAAATTCCTTTTCAACTTTTCTATTCTCCGCGTATTCTACAAATTCTCAACACATTATTACATCTAACATACCCAAGATGTGTGAAATATTTTACAGTTGAACCCTATTAACGTCCCTACGGTAGAATCCTAATATTTACCGACCAGTTAAACCACATAACGACTTCGAAGTTAGAAAATCGTTGACTCTAGTTTTCAGAATTGAACATTTAGATATTTTGAAGCTTTCACAACATCGTGCCATAAACAAATAAAAGAAGGTTTAAAAAATACTAACATATACACATGTAAGTACAAAGCTTCCAAGTTGTATGGTGTTAACTCATAATTTTAACAATTTAACGTAACAATTTTTGAAAACTTTAAAAAATATTGGGTAAGGTACATACATATAATGTATTTTCGTCAATAATGAAATGATTTTACATAATCGTTATAGTAATTAATAGTTTTATCGAATTAGTATCTTATTATAGTAATTATTATCCTAAATTGTTATTATAGTTATTTGAAATTTTAAACGGTAAATGATAAAGAATTTTGTGCTGTTGGTTTTACATTGTGTAAATTAAAACTACATTAAAATTTCAAATTTAAATATAGCATATACTGCCTGGAGAAAATTACAATCAAACTTACTTTAATTTTTCGTTCTTTCTAAAAAAGATCGACTTTTATAAAGAAAGGCGTAGAACTTCTTCCTACTTTTTCCACAAGTTTTTGAGTTTATATTGAAAGTGTGTTGTTACGGCTTTCGTTATATAGATAACAGGGGCTGTTCAGAGAAAGTACAAATTTGAAATATGATCATAATTGGATTTTGCACATTTCAATATACTAGAATTAAAAAAGAACCAATTCATTTATTGTAGTTATTCCTTTCTATATTAAATACAAAATTAAAACTGTTAAACCATTTGTATCAGTTTTGTTTCTAAGTGGACTAGTTTCTTTCTGCAATACGTAATCTACAAAAACCTGAAATTATACAAAAAAGAACCAGTCTACATTTTTTACTAAAAATAAACGATATTGTGAAATAAATTAATTCTTACAACTTTGTTTTAAAAGCGATAGTATTACCATTACAGCTTAAAGTGGTTTTTTCGATTTCGTTTCTGATTAAACTGGTTCTTTTCTGCATAACGTAATCCTACATAGTTTTATTCAATTTGTTTATAAAATTGTTAATATTACGTCTTTTGCCAATGCCCCTAGAATTCTAATGTTTACAGATCAATTAAACCATATTACAACTTTGAAATTGGAGAATCATTGAATCCAATTTCTAGATTTGAACATTTAAGCATTTTGGAGCTTCTAGGATATCATACGGTAAACGTACATGGAAATTCGATCTATCTATTACAAAAAAAAGCACATGCTGTACTTTTCAAGAGGCAAGAAGGCAATTTCCCTCTAAGCTAAATCGAACGACGACAACGTCGTTTGTCGTCGAGTGACAGGCCACTTCCTATCGTTCTTTTTCTCTCGTTCGTTCACTTTCCCACGTCCACAGGCGAGACTGTGAATCCAGTCACGGATTATTTGCATGCTGCCCACTGTCGATTATTTACGCTTACGCCGAGACGGCGTCGGGTTAATGAAACGCGACTATTTGTTGATAGTTTTTTTGTCGCCGTGGCCTTTACGTAACTCGCGTGACGATTGGCACTATAAGAATCGTTGAAGCTTTGAAAGCGTTCGAAAAACATTTTAACTCTTTTAGGTACACGGACCGAAGAACATTTTAACACTATTGGTGTAGAAAATAAGTAAAATTGGGTTTTTACTTTTAAATTAAATATGCCGTATTTTATATACTAACTAACCTCGATAAAATTGTGAACGTCAAATCTCCTATCTTAAATTGCGGAATTTATTAAAGTCTTTTCGTTGAAATTTATATTAAAATTTATATGTGTCAAAATAAAAGCTTTTAGTTTGTTGGGTCATGCTGTAAGTTTCTTTGCTCCTTTGCTATGGATTGTATTATTGATGTTTTTAATCTTTTTCAGTATTTGGCTAATCTTCATCAGTTTATTTTACAGATCGACTTTATCGCTAACAAACTGCTTAATTGTATGTTTAAACATTGAATATTTAATGTAGAAATTATATATTTACTTCATAAAAGGTACAAAAACTTCTTTTATTATCTTCCCAATTTTCATGCTCTTGATAATTTTTGACGTGTGCCAATAACTTTCGAGAGTTTTATTTTTTTTTACTTATATCATGCGTAAAGATCTTTCAGATAAGAAATTGTTGAAAAGGGTTTTCAATATTTTTCGATCTATAAAAACTTTTAACGCGTCTCGCACATTCACATTATACAAATATACAGTCATTAATTTAGAAATATCATCATTACAATTCAAAGGTGTCATTTACACAAATAAAATAAATATTACATATAGATAAATCTAACAGTATCGAATTAATTTATATAGCTAATAACTCTAATCAGGAGAAGATTTATTCCAAAAACTCTTTTGGTGTTCATTTGAACGCGTTAATATAGCCGAAACTAGACAATCAAAGGGGATTACGAGTTTCTGAATTATAAACCGAAATTTATTCTCCTTCTGGTACCTCGGATTTGATCTAGTGTTCCAAGACAAATACACGATCGTAGTTATGAATAGCCGATACCGGGAACGAAAACGTGCTTCACGAGAAACCTAGAACGAATACCTTTTCCGATAAATATTTACAATTTCATTAGGAGAAGCAATGGTATTTATGAGTTGGTAATATCGAGTAGTCACTGATTAAAAAGTAATGCCTTTACAGTGGAATTATTTATCAGTTATCGTGTAATCGAATTACGTCTTGTTTCTACATGGAAACGATGCATAATCGAATACTGATGAAAACTTCAAATATTATCATGAATATTCATTTTTTCCCTCTGTCCTTTAATTTTAATATCGAATATTTCAACAACGTTCTTAAGATTTAAAAAAAGAGGAATTTAATTGCTGATTGCGTGAAAAACACGTCGCGGTGCATCGTTAGGTGATTAAACGTTCAATTACATTTACAAACCAATCGTCGCCAAGTTGCCGTATATTAAATTTCGAATGTTTTAATATTTACCATGTTGAAACTCGATAGAAGTCACTTTAATCTCATCGATTACAACTTTGTTAACATGCTTGCAAATAGGTTTAATTATGATCATAATTGCAAGAATGCTCGAGCAGGTTTACTATGTCAAAGTTACTACGCTTGTAGCAGCATTTACCTAGCGTTTTCCTTGGTCGAAAGTTGTAAAACAGAAAAGTTAGCCAAAACGAGCCACTCATCCGTAGAAACTTAATGGAAAATGTACATCACAGTGAAATCTTTATCTGTTTAATCATGAGAACACATCTAATTAATCTAGGAAGTGTTTTACATAATTGTATGAAAGATTAATGACAGTGTAAACAATTTTTAATTAAGCACGTTTTGTAGATTTGAAGTATTACCATAAATTAAACGTAATAAAAGAGGATTAGAAAATAGAATCAGAATAATAGCACTATTCAACATATGTATTTCTTTGTGATTGATTTTTAGAAATTAGATTTCCAAGATCTACAGCAGGATTAAATATCAATACGTGAGATTATTTTCATATTTATTGCTTTCCATTTAGAATACAAAATTTTAAATTATGCATTCAAAGTAAATTTAAATAATTCTATTACTTGATCATCAGGATTCATTGTATCATTTAGGTACTACTGACTTCGATGTTCGTGCTCGTAAGTCACGTTATATTAACCCTTTGCACTCGAGAGTTATCAAACCTGGTTTATTTTATTTATTGGACGGGTAACAAATAGTAAAAGAATTTCATTCAAGATTAGTAGACGCGAACAGTAAGAGTAGAGACGAAATTTATAAATAGCAATAGAAGGTAAAGTTATTTTACAATAGGTGTATAAAACATGAAGACAGAACAATTTTGGCGACCGAGAGTCGCCTTTCGAGTGCAAAGGGTTAAAAGAGGTTGATCTCTCTCAGAATCTTTAACTGCAGAAGTCAAAAGCGTGTAAACCGTTCAACAATAAAATTAAAGGAAGAAGTTACTTCCCTCCTTGCATGCAAAATTAGGGCTAATGAAGAACTTTGTGAAGATCATTAGACAGTCCTTCAGTTACCTCAGATTAGAGAACTTTTTACAGGTAAACATGTTAAAAACATTTTACAAGATAACGAGAGAGTAAAGTTTCAGCGGGAAAGTTTCTAGGCAGTTTGTGAAAAGTTCTTGGTCAACAAGAATTCACAAAACTATAAGGAACTGTAGTAGACAATTTACAATTAATTGTATCAGACATTAGATTACAGAATGTTAGTGAAAGGTTTTTATGCTCATCTAGACAGCTTCTTTGAAAGCTAAAATTATTAATTACGAACACGGTGTATGTTAAATAATAAATGAAATTTCAGCAAGCATTACATACTTACTATCATAGTAATACAAATTATGTTGAACTAATGTTTCTTATTTTAACATATTCAGACTTCGCTATTATGGTTGTCCCTCGAAGAATGCGAGGGTTCTGGACATTGTTGTACCACGTAATTTTGAGACTTCCCTGTCCACTCTTACCCTAAATTTGTATTATATACATAGTTACATACTGTTGTCCGGAAACATTAACTACTAAAATATAATAGAATGTATTTTAGAACAAAATATGTAAAGAAACTAAAAATATTATTCAAGAACTCCTAGAATTTCACTATTGCTCATCGCCCATTATACATATTGGGAAGTTCTCTAAAATGTTAAACTTTACAACATACTTCAATTACATAAAAATCGAATACGCAATCCTAAGGTAAATGAATACCCAAGTGTAACCTAAGTAGAAGTTTTTCATCCTTTGAATATTGTAAAATATACATACTGCTCTTGGGAAATTTTATATATTTTTGCATAATACCTGTCGCCTCCATTTTTTCAAACATTTAAATTTCCTACAAATGCATTAAAATCTACAGTGTATTTATTATATATTGTGCGCATATATTATTTACGTTTTACAAAAGTATATTGTAATTTTTGTGATTCTCCAAAGTCGTGGAGAAAACCAGGTACTTCGAGGGACAACTGTGTATCTCAATAACATTAAGTATGTACCGTATTTCTAAAACTGCAGTAGAATAATTTTTTCCCCTTGCATTTCTTGTGTCAATATCTATACAAAAGTAAATAATGAAAAGTGAAAAGTGATGAAAAATATAAATTAATGTGTATAATTCGTTGACCAGTATATCAACACAAATATGTAACAGTGTAACGAATAACCTTTCTTACAAACTTCTGACCAGATCTATAGCCACAACCTGGATAATCCCTCTACTATCGCTCGTGGAGGTTTGCAATCGTCACGATCCAGTCGCGGTAATTCGAGCGTGCAAGCGCAGGATATAAAATCGCGAAATCGTGTTTAACGTTGTCGATGGTGCTCGAAGTGGCCAGAGAGTCATACCGGAGACCGTGACGTAAGTCCCGTTTCCTGTTTGCCCGGATTGACCCGACCCCGGTACGACCGTCGACCTGTGGTCTCTTTTTCCACCGACATGGTCTCTAGATGTATATATATATATATATTTACAACAAATTGCTCATCTACACAAAAGACAACGACCAACGAAGATATATACATGAAGATATGTATACTGGACAAGGAGTAGATACTCAAAAGCCAATGGTCCAATCAAAGATAAACGTTTAATAAACGAGCTATAGGAGTGCCCTATTTGTAACAGGGAGAAGACCAAGTATTAACCCTTTCACTATGAAGAGTGAATACGTACCCCTTCAAAAACAGGATAATTACTTGCCTAATGTTGCTAGAATATTTGGCAGAATGTTACTTCATACAATTTGGTAGAAAAGTTGAACGTACTTCATGTGTACACGCGATATTTAAATTTACGACAAAGCTCAAGATGATCTTTCTTGAAAATTGAGAAATGTCCTCGTTAGCGAATTCATTGAAGCGGCAGTTTGACGGGGAAAAAATTAAACCCAACAATATTTTATAGGCATACTTTTTTCGTCAAGAAAAAAAAAGGAAAAAAATTAATCTCTAAACTGGTGAAATATTGTAGATTTGTTTTGTGTTTGAAGAAAGAAACGCATCTATTTCGCCTGTTCGTTCTTGACAAATTTTCAAATACAATCAACTAGCATAATACGTCATCGATATCATGCTTGTAAATGTTCATTATTTCGGCTCAAATTATTTCAATTAAGGAGTAACACACGTTTCTTTGCTTCGATTTCAATACTGCGCAACTTGAGATTTCGTCAAATAAAAGAGCTTCATTTTCATTAATAGAATAGGTTACCTTTACGCAATAGTCTTCTATATTTTGTATCCATACAAATTAGAAAGAGACAATCACTGTGAGGTAAACCGCCTGAATACATAGCCTTTTGATACGACTTGGAAGATACACGAATCCGAAGAAAGGATCACTTAATCCATGGATTTAGTTCTATGGTGTGTCCTTCAAACCTAACGTTCTATATAAATTTATTGTTTCGTGTATATAATCGTAACCATGAAGCAGGGTCATTTAGTTCACTAATGTTAGAAACTTCTATAGTTGTACGTGAAGACCACGATTATTTTTGTTTTGTTTTAATGCGATGTGCTTAAAGAGGAAACATTTTATTAGATATAAAAATATCTGCCTTTTAAAAATAAGTATACAAGTAAATAACGTAACAAATAATTTGATATCTTCGAATTAAAAATGAATTAATTAATCAATTTAAGGAGATAATAATGCTTAATGAATTTTCATCCAATTGTTAATTCTTTGGAAACGGAACACAATAATTTCGTCCAATCATTAACAGAAGTGTTGATCCGTGATACTAATCGAAATTTTTTGCTTTAAAAAAGCGATATACTACATATGGAGAAACAAAACTGCTTGGGCGGCTGTTTGTTGATATCCATATGCAAAGGGTTAAATGACACGTAAGAGTAATCTGAGGTGTTACTATTTAAAAAAATAGTCACAAAGAGAAAAGCTAATATAAGCCCATGAAGCTCTCCAAAAAATCAGCGCAGTAGCTAACGTAATAGTAGTTAATCTTCTTTCAATGTTCAACAAGGTTTTCAAAACTATTTCACAACTGAATAAAAATACAGTTCTGGTAATGTATAGGATTGGTTGAGATTGTCTTAAACTTGAAAATTGTTCGTTTCTAAAACGCAGTAAACGTGACTGATCGCGGGTTTTTCCTCTGTGGTCTTCATATGTACGAGTCAGTGATAATGCTTATTTTTACTATTATTTATTTATTTAAACTTATATACAGCTGAATTCTCGTGTCAGCTTGACTTCAAGAGCAGCAATTTATGACAATGTGGAGGTACTATATTTCTGAACGCTTGTGTTGATGTATATTCATTAATTAACCTTTTCTTTGATGAACAAAATGTGTGCTTTATCGCAAAACATTAGTTAGTTGATTCCAAAAACTCCTAATTAATTACCTGTTATTAGTTTTGAAAAAGTTGCTTCAAATGAATACCCATTTCTTACATCTTTACACGCAGCAACATTCTTTAATATCATATGTACAATGTTCCGTTCAACGTTAAGAGTTTAAAGTGAAAATTTAATTAACACTATCGTGTGTGACTTTTTAAAACGTTATTCTATTTCTCAATTATGCAACAGATCAATGAACGGTCTGAATCGATACGACATCCTCGTACCGTTAGGTACAACATCTCATTTGTAATACTTGTTAAAAATAGCTGCGTAATTAAAGTGAAAAAGTTCATTGCCATTGCAAGCTTATTATTGGTTAAATAATCTTGTTGCGCATCTTGAACGCACAATTATTTTTTTAAGACATTAAGTTAAACAACCGATGATAAATATGTTACTTATTTTATTTAAATTACTTGTAGTACCTTCATTTATTATCTTACTTTAAAGAAAATACGCTGCAAATAAGTTTTTTAACATTTTCATTCTATAATAAAACAATTTGGAAATTCATTCTTTCGCGTATACTTGGTTTTAAAATAAAATCCGCCCGCATAAAGGATATTCGTTTGCAATGAAAGTATAACGCTGTTCCAAGTGGCAGAATTTTTGTATTGGTTTTGAAGTTAAGAGCTAGTTAACCCAGTTTCATTTAATTCCGGCAGTAAGATGAATATATATTTTAAAACGTTATATTTCTATATTTCTTTTATGCAATCTCTAATAATTGTTATAAAATATTACAAAAAATTTTAATTGATATAAATACCTAAACGTATAATTTCCCGCCTAAATAATTATAATATCCCGTGCTAAACAATACTGATCTTTTCTCATTCTTATTTATTTTATTATTTTAATAAATTTTATAGCGATTACGTTATTTACCACGATTCAACTGCAAATTTTAATACCATTATGAAAAATTTAAGTGAATAAAAACTTATAAAATGCATACAATGAGGAAGAAGTAGTTTTAGTTGATAAGATTTTTAAATAAAGATCACACGTAATATTTCAGTATTTTGCATTTAACAGTGTTAAAATAGTAAATAAGTAACGACACTATATGTAACGTAATTGTACAACCTACTATCAAAGGTTTAACACATTCTTCACTAAAAAAGAATTAAAAATATCGATAGCTTTTTAAATGGAAGTAAAAAATTTAAGGACGTATATTTGAATCGTAAAAATATAATGTTATACTTAAATTCTTGGAGGTGTAGTCTTTTTTTGCGTGTATGTTTCTAGAGAGATGTATGAAAGAATATCTTTGTTTGTCCAATGGAAGTTTTATCTTTGCTCCTTATCGTATGGTCCATGCAACATAAAACGTGTGTGTTAACAGTTGGTTCTGTGCTATACGGATTGTATTGCAAAAAGATTGATATTATAAACAATATTGCAGAAAAAGAGATGTAAATTTCGATTTTTATCATATAGGGTTCCTATATATTAGAATAAATAATACACCCCAAATGGAAGAAAAAGGTTCTAATGAATATGGATAAAAAATAAAAATTTTCAATGTCATACATAATTTTTCATTCCAGGTAAAATAAATAGTTTGCTCATTTCACGAGCATAACGACGGTGGATTACCTTATTGTTTCTTCTCTTCATTACGGGAAATTTTCTACGCGTACTCTTCCCATTTCCACATATGCATAACACCTCCGAACAAGTAATTTGTTGTTTCTATACACCACGATATCTTGAAGCGAGCAAACTATTTCTTCATGAGATGGGTAAATTTAAGGGCAAGTAACCTACATGTTTAGTGTATTCTAAATTATCTTTAGACTTCTATGAATAATGAAGGATACAAATGCAAGAGTTAAATTGTAGACTATTACATGTCAACTAAATTATCGACGTTTACTATATCAGTGGTAAGGAACTGAGAGTTCCATCGACGAATTTTTATTTACGTGCCACCAGGTCAGTGTTAATCTTGCAATATAACTAAGAGTGTATTTATGGAAAATCGATTTCATACGCGTGCGATAAAACTTCACTACGCGACAATAGCATAACGTACAATAATTGTCTTTGACTGGTGTTCGGTATAGTTAGTGTATATTGGTATTAGGGGTGAATGATTAACACCTGTTGCACGACTTCCTTTTCTAATATTTTTAACATCACAGCGAAAGCGGTAAGATCACAAGATCTGTGACGAAGATTCTAAATGTTTCTCTTAAAATACATAAAAACTTATTTAGTTATTACTATATGCTTGCTAATGAAACTTATTTTGGACCAAATAAAATTAAAACCAAAAATATTTCCATTTAAGCTTCTTTATTTAAAACAGCAATTTCACATGTACCAGACTAATAATTAGGCTGCGGATTTTTATGCAGATTTGAATCTCCAGGGACGTATTTATAAAAACGGGATTTCAATAGAAATTTATTTTACTCCCTAAATATTATGACGTTTTCTTTATTTTGAATATTTACCAAATTTTTGCATATTACCTACATTTTGCGCCTATTTGCACATGTATATATCCCATAAATGCATAAAAATTAGCAGTCCACTAATAACTTTCACTTTATTTAGATTAAACAGGAATTTTAGATTTCATTCCTACAGGTATGAACCTTTCAACTCTTCTTTTGTTCTATATTTAAAATATCGTGAAACAATGATTTAAAACCTCTCTGTAACAAGAAAGCCAATTCAAGATTTTCCCGAAAATTTAACAATAAAAAATCCGAAATTGTTTTAGAAATTGCATATTTACTCAAAATCTCGTCGCCGGAAATACACAGCTTTTGATGTTCTGTAACACTATCCCTTACATTCGAAGCCAAGAAGGTGTAATAAAACTAATGTACCGCAGCCGCGGACTAGGAGCATTGGCCAGAGTAACCACTAAAAATTATTATTCGCACCCGTTACATTAGCAAACTGACCGTAATGATGCTGACCGTTTCGGCCCAACTAACGAAGAAGACATTTGCAACCAAGTGACATCGCACAAATGTAAAGTATACAGGCTGAACGTCATTAACGGCGTTATATACACCGGCACAATTGTCAGCTGTTCAAACATCCCGAAAACTACTAACAGACAGACGTATCTTATCTAATGCGTTGCGTAAAAGTGGAAACATTATTCGACCCGTGGCCCACAATAAAGCAGCGTTCACCAATTGTTTAACCCTTCTGTGACCAATTGAATGCGCATGTCTCACTTGAGTACTACAAAATTAATCTCAATGTGGTGTCTATTATGGATTTAATTATGACAACAAATTCGTTGAAAGGAAATAATCGGATCATCAAGAGGATAATATTGAACGAAACGGAGTGTCCGTTTGATACCCTTGAAACTTTCATTCCCATAACAACTCTATGGTTACATATTTAAAACTAGAAATTAAAATATTACTACCTTCAAATACTAATTACTGAATCTTATTTCAGCATAAAACGTGTTTCTCACGAACCAAAGATGTTGAAAGAATGAACCCGTTCACTGTGGCAATGATTATACGATAACTACATTCAGTATACAGAAATGTTATTATCTAAATTCGCATACATTATTTTATTACAAAAAAATGAATCCTTTTGCTGAAAAATTTTATTTATAATTATATATTACTTACTAAAGATTAGCATTTAGATATTTAGAAACCATCGGATGTCAAGATTAATAAAATATTGCGAATTTCAATACCATCGATAGGTCGCTATAGTCACCTATGAAAAGAGTTGCAAACAATTATGCTTATTATTAATAAAATAGTGCTTAACCTTCTCCGATTTCATTTAGAACCAGATGGTGTTTCTAGTGTTCATAAAACTTGCATTATGTATTGAATAGGTTTTACGTGCTGAACCTAAGCTATTGGAAGGCTTACGGACTTAATTAAACGAGAATCTTAAAACAGCGTCAACGCTCAACATCTCTGGCGGATCTAATTCCGACACAGGGACAACTACTTGTGGCCTTACTATACTTAATAGCCAGCTACACAGAGGATGTGAAATGCATTTCGATTTCTGCCTTCGGAATGCGACGGATTAGTCGTCGATGTAGGTAACAGCGTTCTAGTTACTGGTAACGTAAGTTTCAAACAAACTTGGGCTAGCAGTTCTCAATTAAGAGCAAATCCGAACTTTAATCTGAAGGTACGCGGTACACTTAATAGCATTTTTAGATCTTTCGAAATTCAGTAGATGGACTAAATGAACGATGGAATATATATATTTATATATATATATATTATATATAATATTTCCTATTTATTTCATATATTTAATAGTAGATTCCACTTATATTCAATAATAAAAAAGATACTGAAGAGATTTAAGTAAGTAACTTTTAAGTAACGATTTAAGTAACTTTCCTCCACCATAAATCGACAAGCTAATTCTACATGCTTAATTAAAAGTTCTCAGCCCTTTGATAACAACAACGCCACGAATCATTAGTTCCCAACAGAGAAGAGAAGCTTCAAAGCTCATTGTAACCCAATTGTACATTAGAAAGTTATCCAAATTCCATACGTGCCACCCCACAACAGTTAACTAGATTAGCCGTAGTACGTCCATGAGATTTCCATACCACGCGGTCCGAATTTTGCTAACCACGGTTCAATTTGAATTCTACCAACAAAGCTCAACGTAATCTATCCGGCAAGCAAACGGAATTTATTCGAAACGAGATTTATCTCCGTGAAAGACGTTTCCTTCATAGCTTTTCCTCGTGAGCTACCACGAGATCTTTTTTAGAAAAAAAACCTGGACTCGGTCCAAATGGGGCGAGTCCACGCACGGATCCAAATACACGTGTAAGGAGTACGGTAGACGTCGCTCGGCTGCACGAATCATGTTTCGCGTAGGACTAATGTTGTGAGTACATTTTACGTACTGGTACCTGTTGGAGGACGTGACTGGTAAAAGCCAGAGAGAAGACGAAAAAAAAAAACAGAAAATAAACTGAGGTTGAAGGAAGGGAAGAAGAGAGAAAGAGAGACCGACGAGGACGATGGACTAAACGAAGCAAGAATATACCTCTTCTTTCTTTGTGCTAAAGAACCGGTCCCCGCCAATCTTAGCGCCGTATTGCGAAATTTTGTCCAATCAACATCGCGCGCGGCTCTTCCTCCTTTTGGTCTTCGAAACGAACGTGATTTATTTATTTATTTACCTCAGCGAGAAACTAATGATACTTCGGACAACGGAGCTCCTTTTTCTCCGGTATAGGTAGGATTGCGTACGATATACACGATATTTTGCTAATAATCTGTTGATCAATTTCGCTGATAGATACTTTAAGAATTAATCTTGCAAATTTTTTAACTCAACGAAGGAACGAATCTTTAAGGATTAAAGGCTTTGCTACAAAAATGAGGCAGTTTGAAAAACAGCACTGAAAAAAAAAAGAATTAAAATGTATAAATAAAAATGAATAGAAACACCATTCTGCTGTTTCTAAACTTCAAGATTATTTCATGATTTGATAAACATATTTCACTATAGGTGACTTCTTAAAATGTGTATAGCGTAGTGTAGATGAAGCATATGTCTTGTTGTAGAGCCCCCAATTATTCTTACAAGTTTTGGGAGTTGAAATGCCAATGAGTAAACAAATGGTTTAATAAAGTATTCAATAATTTAATTATAAGATGCAGACAAAGTATAGAAAAGTCGACCCTTAAAATTGGGAATAGCTAATAGTTCAATAATTGTAGCATTAGGATAATATTTAAAAGGTATTGAAGAAGTCGCTAATGTTATTTCAGGTTATTTTATATTCCAGCAATGAAATTTCTAAAGGCTGAAAATTAACTAACACTATCATTGTTATATTATTATTCATTAAATAATGCTGACTCAATAAAAATAATACAGTGGTATCTTATAAGAAAAAAACATAAAGAACCTTCCTTTCGACATGATAAATCAATTTAAAGAACCTTTATATTTTAGTATAGTACAGAATGATTCATTTAAATCCCCTGGAATATATTCGAAACTGTTGATTGTATAAAAAAATATTTCAGATAAAAGTTATAAGATGGGGGAGGGGGGGATTTGAAGTAATGAAGTATTTTGTTTGTAAACACTTGCAGGATACGTTAACGTCCAATTTTTTTTTATGGAACTATACCTATATATAAATCCACAAGTCGGTCGAACTCATTATTTCTTACAAGGGCGTATTAAGCTATTTATGCCGAAAAAACATTCCTTTAGGAGATATTTAAATTTTAATATTACGAAGGGGTATTAAATTTGAATAGCAAGTGCATCTGATATTTAGCATTGTACATATGTATAATCGTGTTTTAAAGATATTCGAGTGGGATCTGTGTACAACCACTGTATTTTCCTTACAGATTTTATCCCAATAAGAAGTTAAATAGTATCCAAACAAAGATAATAAAAACACAATAATTAATAAATAACGTTAGAAGAATATATATGTTAATTCCTTTACCTGGCTAAGGCTGGTTAACTAATGTTACTGAACATTATATTTTCAATTCTGTGTTAAGCAGAACGCAGACAGAAGTTTCCCAGTAATCTAACATAAAATCAACAGATTTGAATTTGCAAATAACACAAGTTTTCAGAGCATGTAAAGCGCTTAGATTGTTGGAAGGATACCTGGAACGCGTGCACACCACTTGTTTTATAATACACACTTTCCATTGTTGCAACGTAATATTGCGTAGAATGCCAGTTTCCATTTTAATTATTGAACGTCGGCTCAAATGCCGTCCAACCGTGTGCGCACGATTTGTACAGCTTCGCGTTTGAGCGAAATTCAAAAATATCAGCCGCGATAAAAGACCTTGCAATACATTCGCGTGAACGAGAAACAAACTTCCTATGAAATTTCATTCGATCCACCAGCAATACATTCTTCACACAAAAATGAAACACGTACGAACGTTTCAAAATATGGGGATTTCGGCGAGGACGAAAAATATAGATCAATTTTGTCTTTGTCAAAGGAAGGAAAAATATTAGATCTGTACATGTGAAACTGCGGTTACGGGTAGAGAAATTTTAAAGAAAATATATTCTTGGTTTAAAATTATCTCATTTGATTAAAATGATTTCTACATTTTTTAAACGACAAGCTTTCCAATTTCTACGATTATCAACATTAGCATTTACAAATTTTGAAGCATCGAATTTCCAAGATTCTAAATTTCCAACTTTTCGGATTCTAAGTCATTCAATTTCTAAGCTTTTGAATTTCCAAACCTTCGAATGTTTAACCTTTTTGCTTTCTAAGCGTTTGCTTTCAAAGTAACATACTCATATATTTAAAATTGATGAATTTTATCTTATTTGCATATTATTATATTACTTCATTTTATTTCTTTATCATTGTATCGGTTCCAAGCAGTCAAACAGAAATGACTAATTCCTGGTTTTCAGATTGAAATGCAAATTTTAACTCAACTCTACTTCTTTTCACTGTAAAAGTAAATGAAATTCAAGTTAAAGGGGATTAATTATGAAAATAAAGGCACCAAATTAGTACCGTGTTGTAGACGAGAAAGAAAATCGACTTACGATACTGTTACTACTTATGTCCTTCATTTAAATGATTTTACAATGTCCGTGCTTTCTATGTCTCTACTTCGTAGAAACTTTGGGCAGTTCAATGGTTTGAAAGTTTTCCCATATCATCTTTACAAAACTAAAGTTATCAAAAATCAAAATTATTTTCCCACCAACTCAATAATTTGTATACCTAATATAATCTTAACTCAAACTCGTCCAACTTATCGGTTCCAATTTAGACGGAAACTTTTACTTTGCCGTTACAAGATTTTTTTCATCGGAAAATGTTAGACTTTACACGTGAAGCTTTGTAAATTCGAATAAAGAAACAAGACCAATAGGTACAAGTGTACACGTATAAGTAATAAGAAGCATAACGAAGTCGCAACAACAGCAAGAAACCATAACAAGAACACTATCGTTGTTCTAATGTGTCTAAAAAAACAAGGTACATAGTCGCTGTGTTCTATGACGTTGAATTTCTTCCAGAACATTCCTCGGACACTTTATTTAGAGAATCGGAAAAAAGAAAATAGCCTTGTTTCTTTCCCGTTCCGAGGGTTTTCTCGCAACACCGCGAAAATAGCACGCTAGAAAGCGGAATTGTAAACGGTGGAGGAAAAGTTGTGCATTCATGATGGAAAATGCAGTGCAACCGCACGTTGTTATTGAAACTTTCAACGTTCAAAATTGCTACAGAGATATACAGACAGAAAAATAGTTTTGCATCGATTTCACATGCAACTCACGAACAAATATACACTACCGCTTATAAGTATCCAAACATTTTGCTACATTTTGTTGTTAAAGGGTTATCCTACTGAAACAATTTCAACAAAATTTAAAAATATATCTCACGATTAATATAATAAATATTTTTAACATTATCGTAAGCAATTTTTTTAGCGAATAATATGCCGAAATAAAATGCTCAGCAACAAGGCAATTATATTTTAATTTTTGTAAAAATTCAAGACGAAAGAACGCCTTGTCTTTCGTCCTGTTACAATAAGATAATCCCTTAAGTACTATAATATCAGATTTTATTTAGTATTGAGTTATACCATATAAAATTTCCGATATCAAAACAACGTATAACGCATAATATTATATGTATATATATAATAACTTCTGCCAAAGTAGTTAACTTTTTTTTTAGTTTGCCTTCTTTATAGAGATACAAAGAACGCTTTGAGCTTTTTAAATAGAATGTGAAGGATTTCATATAGTAATTAAAAGGAGTACTGAATGCTGAGTACATAATTATCAAGTTGCGAATGTTTATGCATTTCTAGTAAAACTAAATGTTAACCCTTTGAGTGCTATGGATGTATATATTCGTTAGCGAATGTTTCCATTTTATAAACGCGACGTGAATAAAAACTATCAGTATTTGAAATAAACACATGTGTCGGGGAAGTATAAATATTCCATTTAATAATACTGCGTAAATAAATAAATATTATAGTAACTATAATCAGCAGTTTATGTAAAAATACTACTTTTAAATCAGAAGAGTCGCGCACTCAAAGGGATAAAGTGGTATAATATGCAATATAATATGTAAAAATGTAACGAATGTCCAAAATAAAGTACTTACTCATGATATTTAAAAGATTAAGCATATCCCTATTTAGGTTCTATTCCTTTAGTTGTACTTGTAAACATATGAATATGTATAAACATTCGCAATCTAACAATTACATATTATTATATTATATATAATATTATACTAACTTATTATATTTATAATATATATATAATTAATAATTATTATATTATATTAACCACCCACCCCAAACTCTCTCCCATTAAATAAAAGAGAAAAAAGTATCGTCCAAATGAATAGTAGTAATGTGTAATGATTCGCAACAATTTTCATAACGATTTCACAAGCTCCAGGGCCTCGAAAAGGGGATGATTGGGATGCAGGTTGGGAGGAAAATTCGCAAAAGCGGGGTTGTTCAAAGGCGCGACAGAAATACATAGCAGAGGGCGAAAGGCGAAGCGCCTCATCTTTTCCAGGCAAGTTGCGCGTACACGCGTCAAATGATTTTCGTGGCTCGTTAGTCATTCGTCATTAATCGGCGGGGTAATCGGTCGGTCTCCACCCTTAGCACCCTTATTCTCGTATTTCACAAAGCTTCGAGACGCGGTTGCAGGCATTAAAGTGCGAATAAACACGGCACGATTCACGAAAGCTCGTCATTTCCGACCAAGGAACGTCGTGCTCTCGCCTTTGCTCGCCTCGATGTTTCGTCTGGCAAAACCGAGGACCGGTTTTTATAACCTTTGGAATATACGCTCGATCCCTCTCGCCTCGAATTCTCAGCTGCGCCAACCGAAATTCGTTAAATATGCCCGCTACGTTGCATTTACCCAATTCTAACTTTACAATTACTAATTTAACTTTGACTTTAACGGTTTCGATTTTTGGTGGTAAAATCGATACCAGCTGTGTTATTGTTCTTTGAAGTATAGTAATTGATTGACTGATCATAGGAATCATTTAACCGGCAAGTTTAGATTTATCTAGTATCGAAAATCGAAAGTGTATGACAGTCATTTTGACAATAATGGGGACATTTAAATCTGTATAACTAATATTTAGTTCACTTGCGGCTATATGAAAAGAAACTGTGGTTGATTACTAAACTGCAAATTTTTATTCATTCATGAGAAATTTAAATGTATAAAAATATACAGAATGCACATAATATACAGGAATATACATATTCAGTTTTCATTTCTTTAGTTGTGAAAAGAGACATTTTTACTATTTCAAGACATTAAATAAAATATATATTTTATTTAAAACTCATTCATGATTTATCGCTATACATACATAGTTATCTATGAAAAAGAATAGTTCTCTTTTTCAAATTTGTTAGATCTTTAAGTAAAACAAAATAATGTGTGTGATTAAATACTTCTAAGCAGGAATGTAGGGTAAATTCCACTTATTGTTAGTTCGTGATACTAGTTACTCCGTGATATTTTTTCATTTGTCTATAACACAAATCTAATTTAATTAAGACATTAGAAGACAATATTAAAAATACAGGTAGAGGATGATATAATGACACTTTATGAAACCTTAGTTTTAAAATTACTGTACCAAAAGCAACAGTACTATGTTTAATTAAGCAAAGTGTTATCACGGAGCAACCAGAATATTTCATGAAAATTCATATGATTGTAATTAAATATACTTAGTAAAATCTTATTAGTTGCTTATATAGCGTCTAACCTATTGTTATATCGTTCACTCCGTTGCAAAATATGTAACTTTTATTGACAGCATAGTTAATAGAAAAATTCTAAAACTATCACGAACTTATCAGAGGTTACCTTATCGATATGTATTGGACTTTACTGATTAGAAAAATTTCAAAACAGAAGTATTCGAATTTCTAATGGTCTAACACTATCGAACATCTATGATTCAAGGTAATTATTAGCTGAAATTATTAGTACAATAAGAAACATGGATCGTCTAACTTGATTTTATGAACAGTTTAGGACGAGAAAAAATATGTATATACCTTTTACGCAAAGACGATGCAACTTCTCTTTCCACATCTCACGTACAATCTTAAACGTGACTATATGTTACTGAACAACACCTGTCGACTATAAAAGCAATGCGTGTTTTGAACGTGAAATATGCAAGATGCTAGTTTTTATATTTAAAAAAAAAAGGAAAAAATATGATTCTTTTTAGTAAACATCTCAAACTCACAAAGGAAAATCACCATCGATTTTTTTCAGTTCCCTACTTAATCTATAAAAGCTAAGAAGGGTTAAAAATTATTTCACCTTATGCAAAATTTATTTTAATATCATTAAAAGTCCTGAAAATTCATAATTTTTTCTTGAAGATCTATAGTCTGTCAACAACTACAAACAATAATTACCTATTTTTAATTATTATATTATGCATAATAATAATATTTATTATGCATAATAAATGTTGTTTTTTTTGTTGAGAACTTGTTTTAAAAAATAATTAACCGTTGTCTTGAAACAAGAAAAATTGATTCAGGTTCAATATTTTCGTTTTAAAATTATTCTTATTAAAATCTTTCATCATGATTATGGCAATTATTTTGCAACGACTTAATAGTATTAAACAATAATGAAAACTTTTAATGGTAGTTGTTTTTTTTAGCGATTTTGATAATAATCTTTAGGGGTTGATACTTTATGTTTCACTCAATGGTTGCGTACCATTATCCTAGAATTCAATTAATATTTTAAGTACGCTCATTAGGTGCTCAAATACTTTTACTGCTGATCTATCTACATTTTACTGGATATGCAAATTAATTTGGTGCCCTTTTCCATAAAGTTTAAGATTTATTTATAAAAAAAATTAAATAATATTTCAAGATTCAAAATAATTTCCATTATCCTGGATGACTTTTTTGCGATATATTTTACAATTTTTCTGTTTCTTCTGTCCATAAACGAAGCTTGTAATTTTGAATCGATAAAAACTTTAAGACTTTAAAAATAAAAACCCAGAATTAATTTGCAAACCTAACAATATCCAAAACTGTATCATTATGTAATATGTAATTCAAACTTCCAACAAAAAAATTACTAAATTCGAACAAGGATCTATATTCTTGAATTCTACATTTTATGAGTTACAATTCATACTTGGAAACTTGTTTTAATTTACTTTTTTAATTGACTAGAGTGGAGAAAGCGAAATTGGTGTAAAAAATAGTTTAAAGAACAAATTTTCTTTGTGTAATCCCTTTCACTTTAGCGAGGTACAAATAGTGAAACAATTGGGAATGTCAACGCGTCGCGCATACATGCCGGATACTTTTTTGCTCGGTTCAAACGACAAAGGTGAACAAACGTTTATCTCTTTTTACCGTTTGAATTCTACGGAAAAAACTTAAGAAATCCTTTGATGTATGCATATTTATATGAAAAGGAAAACTTGTTTAAAAATGTAATTTCATTCATGAAAGTTTTGAACTTTAAAATTATATGTCGAAGCTGGCATAAGACTTTTATAGATTCAAATTTTGTATTTTCTTAAAGACTACTTCTATTATTATTACCATTAGATATACAAATTAATTTGGGAAATTTTTTAATGAAATTTAATATTTATTCGCGAAAAATCAGACATAATTTTCAATAAGTAATTCAAGATACTTTCGTTCTTTTAGCTGGCTCATGGACTAACACACCAACTCTCTCTTTGAAAAACTATGGCAGATTTGAATCGATAAAATTGCGGATTTAGTAGAATAAAGGGAAAGTATACGTTTCTCTTAAATATTGTAGCTTCATAATGGTCACTGCTTTAATTAAACAACTTTAAAAATGGATGCTTATCTATGTACAAATTTATAGTTAATTTATTGCATTGACTTGATACTTTCCTAGAATACCTTCCTATGAACATCCAACGCGAACTACTACAAAAATTATGGGGATCAAATATTCTAAAAGAAAATTCTATGTAATATCTAAATAATTATTACTGTTTCCAAGTTATATTTATTTTTAGATCGCCAAACTTTACAAGATAACAATTGTCTATGTCGCAAAATGAATATATTATTCAAAACCAAAGACAGTGAGTGAAATTAATGAATAATTACCTAGGAGAAGCAGTGAACGAAGCGAAACGGAAGTGTATGGAAGAGTTTTTCGTTTCGTCGGATGGTGACTAGCAGTGTCGCCGTTCCAACAATTATTTCAGGAAACTACGATCGTTTTACGCTTGAAAAACTGTCTAAATCGATCGGAATAAGCACCGGGATACGTATTTTAGAAGATAAACGACATTCGTGTGCCCATAACGCAAAATATTTCAACTGTTCGTTTGGCACTGTCGCTTCATACCGACGGCAGTTTCCATCGAATAAAAGGACTGAATACTACCCGCTATTTATTGTCCACTATATTTGGAAATAATAAAGAAAATATACATGGTGTATATACATTAGTTTGATTATGGTACGGGCATTATTTTATATTAACGTGCTATTATAACACCACGCGAAATAAATTTCTTTAACTATTTCAAGATAATTCTGCGGTTATATTTTATAGGAAAAATTAATTCTGATATTTCTTATTCTTACTTTATAATTTTACTGAGTTTTAAATTAACTGAATACTAGTGATTATTAGTTACCATTACCTCGTTTTAATCATCACTAAAATGTGGATGTTCATGCATTTATGGGAAATTTAAATGTACAAAAAGTACGTAATACACGTAATGTGCAAGAATATACAAAATGTACAAAATAATTACTAAATTTCTATTTAACCTCTGTTTCTTTAGTTGCACTTATAAAAATATGAATTTGCATGAAGATCTCCAATATAGTAGTTATTGTTGTGTCCCAGCTTTTTCTAAGAAACGTACTTTGTATTTGAAGACATAAAATCATGAGATATACTATATGAATAAAATTCTTTTAGCAATGAAGTATGTAATAAAAAAAAGTAGAAACATTTGTTCATAAATTTCTTAGTTAGATCGATGAAAATTCTTTCGGATGGAATAATCAAATGAGGGGTTGAAATACTCTAAATGACAACAAAACAATTGTAATGCAATTGCAAAGCCTAGCAAAAAAATTGACTGTTGGCAAGTTACTTCTTCTTAAAGTTGTATGAAGAAGATGAATAGTAAAATAAGGTTTCAGTGTAAAAGTTGACGCCAAATGTAATTCTTTTTCTCTCACCGAACAACTCTCTGCTATTTGTACCTCGCTCTTATAGACTATAAATGTCTTACATAATTAACAAACAAAGATTTTATAAAATATTGGAAAGCAAAATTGAATTTGGAAAAGATGATTGGCAGTCCCTCTTCGTTTGAAACACTCATTTGCGCATCTTTTACTATGCAACTATTACACGCCCAATAAGTAAAAGTTATATACGCAATACTAAACGGCCAAAGTATTAACATTCTCCTCCATTTAAGCCATTTATTACTAAAACTATTTTCGTCATTTTAATTTTTGAAATAAAGAATTCAACAGTTTGCTTCCTAAACTCCCAAGAAAGAGTAAAGAACAACAAGATATGAACATCCTTTCTTCAATTTTAAAAAGATAAAGCACCTTGATAACAAATTTTAAAACTCCGTCAATTTTTTCTAAGTTATAATATTGTTGTGAGTTATAATATTATATATAATAATATTGTACAAACTCTCCAAGTACAACTATAATTAATATTAAATTACATGTCTATGAAATTTTTTCCATTTATTTTTGAACTTACATTAATAATTTTTAAAGCTTTATTTAAATACACTCTTTATCTACATACATTTTGAACTATTAATTAGATCTCAAAAACTACTTCTACTATGGAACCTCAAATTTTCTCAGTAGAACGTTTTTTAGAACGAAGGTTTTTCCGCACAACACAAGTTGGAAACTTCGAAATCCTTAAATGTAAAATAATTTTAGATAAATACAAGCCGATACGGGTTTCTAGCACTGAACCCTGGTGAACAACATCAGTCCCAAATATAAAAATATTACAAATAGTTAGGTATAGAGGCGAATCTGCCACGGTTTATGACTACAAAAAAAAGTATCCCAGAGTAACATCAGTAAAAAAGGAATTGAAGATATTCAAAAATTTGTAAGTAACCCCGAAGATACATTTAGAAAAAATAACATTAAATTCGCAGTTCGTCAAACTGAACTGTCTAAACTCTTGGTTAGCTCCATTCTTGAGTATATTTATTTGTGTGATTGTGTGTGTGCGTACGTGTAAAAGGGATGGGTGACAGAATGCATTTAGGAAAAAGGTCAGTGGAGACTGAACCGTGTAAGAGAAAGTTTGAGAAAACTGACCTGCAAGGTACGGTCATATTGCGAAAAGTGACGCTATATAAAGAAATTCACTGTAGAACAAATTTTGTCTTATTCCTTCACTATGAAACCAGCATAAATATTCTAGTTCGGTGTTTCTGAATTGAAGGCACTGTCACTATAAAAAGTCTGTTCTACTTTTCGAAAACTTAAGTAAACTAAATAAAAAAACATTAAAAAATTAAAATCCTTCTCAAACAGGCTATAAATTCATAACCAATTGTTATTGGAATATTAAACCTAGCTTTCTTTTTCGCTTCCAATAAATATAATTTGAAACTAAAAAGTGTGTAAAAAGTGGAACTGTCTCCTTGTTGAGGCAATCCTTTCACTTATAAATTCAATTAACTAGTAAAACGACAATAAAAACCAATAACAAAAAAGCAATATTGGCAAATATAGAAACCAAAAGTATCGTTTGATAAAACTACAGTAGTTGAGTTTTGTTTATAAAAGGTGTTCAAGCTGTCGACTGTTCGCTTCGATGCAAACACAAACACATTTCCACGCGTTTTTCACTCTCGTTCTGCTTTCCACACTACTATCGATAATCGAAACAAAATCAATCCATAAAGCAAATCCATTCGAAAGGTCTGCATTAGTGTGAACACACTGAATTCTCAATGTGTTAGACATTGCATATGGCATAATGTACATATATTGACTGTAAACTTACAATGTATCCAATTGAATATCTGTGCAACTATCAAATTTTAGGGTAGAATTGTCCGAATCTTACCATTTCAAATAATTTTATTATATTTTCCGTACTAATTGATATGCAAAACTAATATTGCAAACTAAAGATTGATATTTATGACACCATGCATATTTAACCGTTTTCCAAGAACAACTTAATTTATTGTGAGCCTTTTTAGCATTATGTAGAACACGTACGATCTTTAAAATCTGCAAATTTTGCTAATAGAAATAATAAAAAAAAGATTAAAATGAGGAACCATTTTATTGATACATATTATTTTAACAACAAGTAAAAAACCTCTCAATATATAACAATCAATAAATAACGTGTTTAAAGGAATAGTAATATATTTTATCAATAATATTTACAATTTTGCTTACGTACATGTTGATTACGTATTTATATATGTACATACGTAATGCTCGATCGTAGATTGAATCTTTATAATAATTATCATATGTACATACTAAAATAAGCGTAAATTATTCTACAATAAATCAGCTTTTATAAAACCAAAAATGCTGAATAAAATCTTCTGTTATCATACTGGTATATAAATTGATCAAAACTTACATCAATCAAATTTAATTTATGAATTTTTTGTTTATGTTCCCCATTTCCTATTTACTTGATAGTAGATTCTATTTATATTCAGTAATAGATGAGAAATTAATGAAACGCGATTTAGGCAACCAGTATGATAGAGACAACTCTCCTTTATGCTTATTACGACACTTGTTCCTTTTTTTCACATTATTTGTTAGTCAACTGTGTTTTTTATCTCTGATTCTGAAATACCCTGAAAGTTTTCCACATCTTAACAATAACTAATATTTTATTCCTACCTCTATCAGATTTTTAACATTCTACAAATATCTTACAAAATCTTACTGAGATTAGAATATTCTTATGGCTGATTTTTATCTTAAAAGATAACTGTTACAATTAGAGATGAATAAAACTACATAGGCAGTTTCAACTTGTGTGTATCGAAATTACGCGCAAACGCATCCTCGATAGGGCGCATTTGAACACACTGTAAAAAGAGTTCCTCTCGAATAAAAATTCGTCATTATCGATTACTGCGCGCATTCATTAAATCACACAGCAAGGAAATGCGCGTGACATTTCACAATGTCAATGCGAAGGAAAATACAAAGAACATCGGTGGGTGATCAACACATTAAAAAACTTCGTTCGTTGAAAGATTATAGCGGTGCGTATCTCTTCGCGAAGAAAGCAATGACCGATTTCACCGAGATAGGGAGAAACGAGTGTTTTCGTTAGATACTGTAATAGAATCGATCTTCCGTGTTTGTACATCCAGAAGTTTCGTGCGAAAGAAATTTTACGAACCTTTATCGTTATCGAAAACGAGACAAGAAACTCGTCTGTGTTGTATGCATGTTCTATGCAACCTATGTTTGCAGATCAAGCTGATATACATTCTGTTTTTTCAATTTTTAATACTAACTTCGATTAATCAAGATTTCATTTAATAGTTAGTTAATTATTATACGATGCGACAGTTACTCGAATGGCAGTAGATTTATACCTTATTTCAGTCATATACATAGTTGTGAAAATGATAAGTTGTTCTTAAGTGATAAATGTACTTATTTATAGCACCATAGAAACATGAATGAAAATAAATCTAAAGGCTATCAATTGTCTTTGGATGTTGACTTTTATTATCATGAATTCCGTAATGCGCATATTGTTGTTATTTACTCAACATTCACTCATTTTGCAATATAAAATAATGCTATGACTTAATAAACACGTGTCATACTGGAAATATAGTTTTTCCGTTTATTGACAAGTATTTGCCAAATAATTAAGAATCTACTGTGTAACATAGTACGGACATAGACACTTTTCTATTTACTTATGAAAAATGTATTATGTAGTCGGAATAATTGTTCTTTGTTGTAAGGACGTCAAGATCATAGAAAAGTAAAATTGGTGCTATAAATACATATTTAGTGTATAGATCATTATATATTTATGATTTTTCCAATCTACCTGATTCCAACTACTTCGATTCAAAAGTCAACTATGAATAACATTGACAGCACTGCGTACGTCTATTTTTATAAGCGAAATTTTAGTATTTTAATGGATCATATAATTTTGTAACATTCAATATACTGATTATTTATGCTCACGCGATTTCTCAAAAACAATTTTATATAGACTAAACATTATAAATATCGTATATTTGATAACTAAATACATAAAAGTTCTATTGACAATAATCTAACATAAAAAGGCGCGAAATCAAGACATCACGTGACCCACCCTTAATGTCCGTTTCGGAGGAATTCGTAATTAACCTAAAACCCGCCAAAAATATGAAATCATTTTACACCGAAATAATTTTAATTTTTTAAATCATAACTGTCTTCTTCCCATAATCTTCAGTCCCAATTTTAATCTTCTTCAACAGAATCGCCATTGAGTATTTCCGAAGTAGAAAATTTGAAAGCGTAAGCACGGTTTTGCGTTTGAATACTCGTATGAATGTAAAATATGATGAAAATAAGTATAAACGCACATTCAACTCATGTTACAAATGCCATAACGTATCATAGCAATATTTACCTGCGATTAAGCAGAACTCCACTGTGACGACTATGCAGACGCTACGTAGAGACAGGTTCCGGTCATCCTGGAGAGATATCCCCAGAAAGAAAAATATCCGTTCACAAAATCATGCTCCTCCGCAAAAAAGAAATCGTAATAACGGAGCCGTCGGAAGTCGTTACTCCTGCTACGATTCTTCCTCTAACTTAGACACACCACCGTAATCACTCGTTTGTTCACTATTCACAACGTTGAGTTTCACTCGAAAACACGCAAGAAAAAATGAGAAAAACAGTATAAATAAAGTTCGTAGAACTCACGCACAACATTCACTCAACTCAACTCCGAAACAAAAAACGCTCGCGACTTCTTCTGAACACTCAAACCGTTGGAAACGGGCAACAAGGGAGATGTCTCCGTTTTCGCGTGTCGAATGCCTCTTAGCGGACTCCAGATAACAAAAACTTCATTCGCTCAGCGAAGCAGACCAAAGGACGTAAATATTTATGGACGCAGGTATCCGTTTCACATCCTTCTCTCAAAGGAAGGTATTGGAGTAGTGAATCGTCAGAAGCTACATTTTCGACAAATATCTCGAAATATCCACAAAAGAACAATTTACGAATACAGTTCTTCAAAGTTTCTCAGTTCGTATCGGAGCGAGGCACTCATTTCGGAGTAGTAGTTTTCTTATATTTCGCTCGAATAAGAAAGAACGTGATGCCACTTCTTCAATAGGTCGATCTAAAGAATTAATCGACAGATTTCGACTCGAAAAAAATTGCGGCACAACGATAATCAAAACGAAGCCCGTGGCTTGGATGCTTCTGTTACATTCCCTTTAATGCGGGCGCCGGCCGGCTTAAAGCAACCTAACCAAACCAAACGTTTTTCCTTAAATTCGATTGATAATTGGACGACTTTTCAAACAAGTGCAACGATTCACTTTTTACGTAATCAAGGAACGGAGAGCTTTTCCAAACGTTCACTTGTATTTTTTTAAGCGGAAATTCGTCAACACGTTTACGGTTCATTTGATCACTCACTGGGAAAATTTTCACTGAACGTATCCATACTAGTAGAATGATAAGTAGCTTCTTTACTCGTTTAAATATTACGTATATGTCAAGATTCAATTGACGATCAAATATTCTTTGCTTCCGGTAAAAAGAAATTCTCCCGTAACGCGGCACATCGTAACATGCTCACCATCGAACGGTTGAATTGTGACTGCGGCTGGCGGGGTTGGATGCCGTCGCCCCCACTACCGTGCTGAAAAGCGAACTGGGGAAACGCCTAGAAAGTAGTGGGCGCTTCATAAGCTCCACCCACTGCCACGCCCTCATCCCCGTTCACACCTCCTTCGGTCGCGCCTCTTTTTTTCGGAGCTTTGGAAGGACTTCTCTGGAATGCACCAAAACAACTTCAATATTTTCCCGCGCTTTTTAAAGTAAAATCTATGTAAAGAAAACAATGTTTAATAACTACGTTAAACGATGAAAACAACTATAAATAGAATAGAATTAACATAACATAGATTAAAATTAAAAAATTACATTCAGCATCCAAGTGCAATGATTAAATATAATATAAAACTTGTAATGGAAATAGAATTTAGGAAATAAAGGATGAGTATGCGATCGAATAATCTGTTATCAATATTGAATGTGAATGACTTGAATAAACACAGATAAACTTTTTCTGAGATAAACACGCACTTACTTATACTTTGCATTTGAATGCTCTCTTTGATCTTCCTTCGAAATTTTTATTGAATGGATTATAAAACATTTTAAGACATATTATGTATAACGTTCAGAAGCATCGATTTTTTTTTAAATTTACGACGTTATACATAAAGATTTAGAAATTTCGAAATGTTATGTCCTTTTTTCATAGAAAAATTACCTATGCGTGTGTTTTCTTTATCGAAAACGGAAGTGATAAAGTAAGAAACATGTTATGATTGTGATAAATTAATCAGCAAGATATAAATGACTTTACTCATGTGACATACGGATAAATGAATTTTTTGCATAACATTTTTAAACTGGACCTATAAAATTATATTACAATTTCCCCAAGTTTTCTACAATCCTTTTTAAATATATTTTCTCATTGCTAGTAGTTTTAGTTGTTAACTGTAGTCTATTTGAATTATAAATTTACATATTTAAATGATCTTATTACTTAATAAGATATTTAAGATGTTATATAAACTATAGGGTAAAATTTGATAAATTCGTCATTGGTTTAGAATTCTTCTATTAATACTAATCTGAGCCTCACAGGCAAATAGCTTCAAGCCTTTTATTGTATCGTAATTTCACATCAAAACAGAAGCAAAATCTAAAACTACATAAAGACAATATTGTACTTAAAGTAGTTGAAATAATTAGGTCTCTTAATCATGTACAAAAGAACAGTAATATGGTGTATATAACTCAATGTAAAATGAAATGAACTTATGTTAATTTGGGACTGACAGGCATATATGTAGTGAAAATGATTTAAAGATGTAATGATAGGCCAAATATGCGTACAATAAAATACGGCGAGAAAAAACTATTCATACACTATCAAGTCTTGAAATCTTTTATTAAAAATATCTGTTTCAGAGCAACGGCTGGTTAAAACCTATTTATATCATAATAATCTATACGAGTCTAGTTTTCAATCAAAATGTACTTAAGTTGTATTAAGCATTTAATTTGTCGTTGCGTAAAAATAGATGACAATTCATAAGTACATGGTATATAAATACTTTTTTTCAGTTACTGTAATTGATCAACTGATTTTTACTAAATATTTATATTTACATCAAAAGAAAATTAAATTTTTACAAAATCCGTGATAATTCGAATTAGTTCGTGATAGTTTCTGTTAAACTCCAGCCACCCTTCACCATTCTTTTTTTCTACGCGTTTAATGTAGCGTTTCCTACAAGAACCTCAAAACAAGCCTTTTCTTCCACCCTTCAGCTTCTTTTGATTAGATTTGCGCACAACAGACCAATTAGGCGTCTAAATCTCATTACCGTCACTTATGGTATCGTAAGATACTAAAGGTGATCAATGAAGTTAGAATAATAGCATTGCTGAACACATAGCATAAGAAGACATTATTCTTAACCGTAATAAGAAATACAGACTCAAAGACAAAAAAATAAGAACTTGATTATTTTTTTATAAGACTTAGTAGCAGTGAAACCTTGTTCTACAATAACTTTAATGTTATGAACACGTTATACAATAATGTGTATTGTTATGCCACTATGTAAGTAGTTCTTGCAGTAAATAAAGGTACAAAAAAAGGTATGGAAAAGTTTTTTATCGTATTCATAAGAACTTATAATAATTCTACAAGAAATTATGGTTGTGTGCCATTCGATACGTGTAATGAAAAATTCGTTTATATGTAGCAAATAACAACAATAGATTTGATTCTAACAGAGTTAAAAATAAAAAAGTTACATTAATCTAAAGATACGGCTGGGTCATATACGTAGACCTGAATGAAAGCTTAAACAAACTGATAGAAACCAATGAAAACGTATCACGAAGTAACGTGTATAACAGACTAAATATAGTTTACCTTATGTGTTATTGTCCAGTGTTAATATTTTAATAGCATTAAAAGTGTGATCATACTTATTTTAATTAGTACTATTTAATTGTTATTAGTAGGTAAAGCAATTATTTCCTAATGATAAAACAAGCATCATTATGTTTAAATATTCTTATGATTTTTAAGTGCTGCAATAAACAGTTTATTTCAAAGGGAAAAAGTATTTTTCGTCATAAGGTATAAATAACTAATAATGTAATAGTAGCGATAAAATGATAAGCATAATTTGGTTTATATAAGCCATTTAAAATAATTATTCTTACAGAATCCGAGAGAAATTTGAATCTTTGAAAAACTAATTATTAAATGCAGCACATAACTGCTTGTGTCGCGACAGGTTCTTTGTTAAATAAATATTATACAAACTTTTACAAATAACGCGTGGTATCTCCATGATCTAGATAACGTATGATTGATGAAACGAATGAAAGGTATATGATAAGATTCTTTAGAGACTTGTATAGGTATAAACTAGTCTTGAATCCCTACTTTACACACGAATAAGTTGTACACAGATTACCGTATTGTAATGACATCGTAATATTTGTATCGCAATATTTAATAAGAGGACTAATTACTAAACAGTGCACCTGCTTATATATTATTTTACTAAAATGTTACGACGTAGAAAAAAAATTAAAATAGGTAGTAAAAGTATAATACAGTTGGATATTACTATTAATTTAAAATTGCTGTTTTTCTAGTGCATTATTTCCTACTTCATAAAATCATTACATCGTAACAACAACCAAACTATAATGCACTATACATAACAATATCCTAATGCCATACCAACAATGATTATTATGCACTTTCCAATGCTTATAGCCATAAATGCTTGATAGAGGCATAACATAAAACAAGTATAATACACAATGTTATTGTAATTGCAGTGTAATATTAATATATTAATAGACCGGTATCATCTTGATATAATTAAGTATATTATTATAATAATATTTCCAACAAATACATCTTCATATTTCTAAAAAAGTATAATATTTAGTAATGATAGCAATTAGTAACATACTCATTAATACCAACATGTTAAAATTCCTAAACACCATGCTATGCTAACGAATATATAAATTTTCGTTGGTATTAGTGAAGTACGTTTATTAATTTTACACAATATCGATACAACTACGAAGCACTCATGAAGAAATCAACAAGACAAAAATTGCTAAATTTGTGGCCACCCTATAAAACGTTATATTAAAATAGAATGTTTCCCTTGCGATTATCAACTATATTTTGTTTTGTTTCTGATGAGTAGTGAATTGTAATTAACTTAACACATATTGACATATATCGATACGATAGTTGTTTGTTTCAACAGGTATCAAATCGCTTGAGGATGCACTAATCACTGTATTAATACACAAGTATTTACCCAGGTTTAAACGGTTAGTATGAAACAGTTTTCAGTTCTATCACTAAAATTCACTATATTTTTTAACGAATAATAAATATGTAAATATTGAAATACAAGAATTTAAACAGATATCAATATCATATTACAAAACTTTTTATCAAATAGCTGATATGTTTAATTTTTTTTGAAGTTATTCATTTACAACATAGTAAAAGTATAAAAACCAATGTGCTGTTTAACTTATCATATAGTAAATATGTATATACTTTTATACATATATATATAGTAAATACATTAACCTTTAATATTATAAATGCCATTTTTACTAATAATAAAGGTACATTCATAATAAGTCCTCGTTGCACAATACCTACGTTCTGCTAATTCGTTTCTATCGATAAACCCTTATCATTTTCATGTATTCTTAAATGGTAACCTTAAAGGTTACGATTCTTTTTTTCGCCAATTAATATCTAAAAATTCATACCAATATCTAAGGGAAAAAGCGGGAGAAGCGATAAAAAAAAATGATGTAGTCCAGATTAACTTGAGACGAATTGACCAATTAAAAAAATGAAGTGGTACGGACGAACGGTCATCCGATTACCTGGGAGTGCGTACGCGTCATCGTCAGCATGGCGCTTCCCGGTGCGTCCCTGTGGCGCCACGACTGCCTTGAACTTTCGTCCTGCCCCACGAGTAGTCCGACCCCCACCACCATCGGTACACCAGAGAAGCGAATGGTGCTGTTTTATGCGGTTTTTGCTGACAGTGATGCGGTACCACCCGGTACAAGTTGGTTCTGGATGCCGCTCCGCCTACCGACACCATCGCAGTCACACGTACTGTTTTGCGCATGCGCGACGAACAAGAGACTACGACGCGTGTTCGAATTACCCTCCGCCATCTTTCCACCAGCCGGAATCAGTGGTAACTCTATAGAATTCAACGTGACTCTACTCCCTCCATCTTTCTCTCTCGTCCTTACATTCTGTCTCGCCTGCGCGCTTTACTCTCTTTCACCTTTCTCTGTCCACCTTGTATTCTTCGACTCTGTCCTTCTTTCCCTCTTTCTCACTTCCACTCGTTCCTTCCCTTTTTCTCTCTCTCTCTCGCACTCTCTCTCCCCCCTCTCTCACTCTCTCTCTCACTTCTCTCACTTTCTCTCTTTCGCTTTCCACCTTTCTGTGTCCCTCTTTCGCTCTCCTGTTTGATTCTCCTGAAGCACCTATTGCGTCTATCGCTGTCGCAGTGCACTGGGAAATGCGCTACCAAAGGAGCAACCAAAATGGCGGGCCACTAACTTCTGCCTCCTATCTAGATTTAAAATGGGTAATTTATGTTAAAATGACATTCGGTACTTTATTTAAGTTATAACTTGACTGCGAACACCTTGACGATGTTTTATATGGATAACTTTGCACGATCAGACCAATGTGGGTACTATTATAATCAATTAACTACAATGTTAGTATGCTCTGTACGAAGCGAGAGAACATATAAATCGGGAAATAAACTTGTACGCAATGCTGTCTAGCAGTTTTATTACATTTTTGCGTGATTGTTTGTAAAGAAAGTGATTATTCTTATAAATACAAGTTGTATCAGGACACAGTACACATTTATTGAAACAACAAAAAATGATAACACGTATTATTGTTAGCTATATAAGCTAAATAATTTAATAATGTATTTTATTCTGAATTTTATAATACATTAACTATTTAAAGATATTTCATTGTTTTAGATATTTCTATAAGCGACATAAGTAATTGTGGTCCAATACATTTTCATAATAGGTTTATAATTTGTTAATTTGATGAAATCGCTAAATTAATGTATTCTTATGAATACCTGTAACTACCTAAATTTAATGTAAGATTTATTTCGAACTTGTATTTCAGCAACAGAAACATGACATTGACGCGAAATATATGCAAAATAGAAAGTAAAGTTTTCTTGTGTACAATATGCTTTGATATTTACATTATAACATAAAAAGAAAAGTTATAAAATACAAATTGTAAAAGGTGTTACTAAGTTGTTACGTAAAAATAATTAGGTAAGAACATAATTATAGTAAAAATTATTATAGCAAGCAAAGATATTATGCTTTTGTACACATTTAAAAGTTATACTAGACTAGCTGCATACAATTTAAAAAAAAATTAACAATCACCGGCACGCAGAATCGAACACCTGGCTCCATCTGAATTTGTGTTTATCACTTAACCAACTTCGCTCTTTCTATATAAATAATGTAACATTGAACTGTCTATCATAAACTTAAAATCTTTTCTATTAAAGTGCAAGTCATTATAATTACTTTTGGATAGTGTTATCAGATTAGTGATGAAGATATAAGTTTTCTAGTAGTTTTCGTATATCTCTTGTGGTCACAAAGATAATTCGTTATTCAAAATTCGTCGACATTAAGTACTTTAGAATGAACACGTTGAAAGCAATGTTCAATATAACGTCAGTGAAATATTCCTTCTTTTGTAGTTAACAAATTTAAATAATTAGAATCTAATAGTGAATTATCAATATATCTAACATTTTTAAATTAAAATACACAATTTACATAAGTTGTTACTAGAGGTGAATTAACCAAAAATTTTTACTTAATTTTTCTTTAGATAAAACCATTAATTATTTATCTATATAATATATTTACAAAGTATATTCGACACACTGTAAAGAGATAAATATTCAATTTCCATGTAAATGCTACTATATTTTATTCTAACCATATTTGTTGTACCACTGATATTGTGTCAGTGATTATGAAAGTGGTGTAAGTCAAAAATTTAAAAGAATTTAACTTATTACTTATTTTAAGTTACATGGATTTATAACACATAAATATGGAAGCTTTTTCTTTCATTTTTATTTTGACTTACACTATTCTCATAATCACTAGCAGAATTGTGACGTATATTATAAACCTTGTTACAGCAATAAATAAAATGCAGCATGCTATGTTAAAATGGAATGGTGTCCCTACCCAAGTGATTACAGAAGGTCGTTGGGTAGAAGAGGGTCTTTCACAATTTGGTAAAAGAGACGTAGTGATTCTTATTCCGGGTAATCCTGGCATTCCAGAATTTTATGAAGGTTTTATAAAAACTATAAAATCGAGACTTCCTAGTGAAGTTCCTATTTGGGTGGTTGGCCATGCAGGTCATGTACAACCACCAAGCAATTTGGCAATTACCATGCCAAGTAATTCAACGTGGAATGAAAATTATAGTTTAATGGCACAGTTGCAACACAAGGTTTTTCCTACTATTTACAATTGTATTTTTTGGTAAAATACTTTAAATAATTATCAATTGAATTTCAGAAAGACTTTATAAAAAAATATATACCAGAGGATGCAAGGTTGCATCTTATTGGTCATTCAATAGGAAGTTGGATGGTTGTGAATATGTTAAAAGATGATTCCATTGCTAAAAAAGTAACAAAATGTTATTTACTGTTTCCAACAATAGAACATATTGTTATGACTAAAAATGGATGGTTCTTTACTAATGTTGTAAGTTTCTTTGTTATCAAAATGTTATTTTATGTCATAACAAATACCATGTAAAATATATATTTTATATTTATTCTTTTAGGTATCACGAATCGCACTTTTCCTAGTATTTCTTTGTTGGTTATTTTCGTGTTTTCCATTTTTTTTACAAATTTTTCTTATCAGTATATTTGCACCCTTGTATGGAATTCCTGCAAAGTACAATAGAACATTACTTCAACTGTTAAACCCTCGCTGCTTAAAGCGAATAATTAAAATGGCAAAAGAAGAAATGAAAATAGTAAAAGAACGAGATGAGGATACAATTTCAAAATATACAGATAAATTATGGTTTTATTATGGCAACTGTGATGGCTGGGTACCAGTTAAATATTACAAAGATTTAATATCTAAGCATCCTGATATCAATGCAGAACTCTGTAAGCATAGTTATCATCATAGTTTTGTTTTACAGTATGATAAAGAAATGGGAAAATTTGTTGGAGATATAATTAGTGATAACATCTCCTAACCTTAAATAACAATATTGGTTTTTAACATGTTGAGTGTCATGCTGAATTCTTAACTTTGTTTATTTAGCTTCCCCTTCATGCCGTATAGACCTTTAATGGTTCATGTTACTGTGAGTATTATATATGTTTGAAGGGTAGCTTACAACATTAATAACAGTAAAGAAATAAGTGTTAAGAAACAGCCAAAAAAATGAAAAAGTTTAATATAGTTTATAAGCAGCTCTCAACATGTTAATTAATCTCTTAAAATATATATTTTAGTTTACATCAAACAATCTATTAATGCTTTTATTAATACGCGGATAATTAACATTATCTAATACGTATTAGTATAAAAAGGATGAGTAGAAAGAATTATTTGCAATACTAAAATTAAAAAATTATAAAATTGTATTTAGCATTGTATGAATCATATTATCATACATAACAAATTTATTTCATAAACATAGAAAATATACAAAATGATGTATGTATATGTTTATTTATTTATTTTTATTTACTATTATTTATTTGTTAAATAAAGAAGGATTAATAAAGATACAATACAGCAATTATGCTGTAAAGATAGATTACACAATGTAAGCTTATAGCTAATCAAATGTAGGCTTATTTATTATAATAAGTATAATTCAACGTTACTATTACTGACTAATAATAAGTACTGGATAGACTACCCATTCATAGAAAACATTATCAATTTTAAACTGAAATACCGATCGTGTAAAAAAACAACGTTTTTCTTACGCCCTCTATAATTTAAAGTGCTGATTTTAAGAATTATATTCGTTCCAACCATTAACACTGATAAACTGAAGTGATGGAATTCGAATACATGCGAAAATACATGCATACATATATATGTATTTTGACAAATATGTACCAGGCCAAATCTCAGCTTTACCAAACTATGGAATAATCAGGCTTGACAAATGGAAACCATAAACGTTGCACATTTTATTATTTAATATCTGCGAAGAGTAGTGCAATGTCATACATAATTGCTATTCTTGATTTAAATAACGTTTTTTACAACTATTAAATATTAATATTATCACAAAAGTTAGTGCAAAGCCAGATATTTTTTTCGCGATTAGTTCCTTTAAACATGTATTATTGATACAGCCTGAAGAAAGTTTATTTTTTAATCTAGTGTATGCACTACATTGCACTCGTAATTGCAAACGAAGAATACGGACTTTATTCTTCTCTTGCTTTAATTGTTTTCTGTTTCCATTAATCGTTCTTTCATTAATGAACTAGCTTCAACGTTAAAACTTTCGGTATCGTTATCATTATTTTTACGTAAATACATTATTGATACATTTTCTTGTGCAATAAACCCGACGCGTAGAAACTACTTTGTAAGAAATGCCGACCACATACATATTTTTGCTAAAATTCAGAATTAATTCCGTCCAATCATGCAAACTGCAGTAAACGGACATAGTTATTAACCTATAGTTATCATTTAGTAGAAAACGATAGAAAGTAGTGATATCCTTTGCATTGTCGCATGTTAAACAGCAATTCGGATATATAGTGAATCACAGCCAAAATCGTACACTACACATCAGAAAATATTTAGTCTCGTAAAAAATTTTTGGTATGATTTGGAGAAATGAATTTCGTGGATGTATAATGCAAACAAACCTATATTTATTATGGAGTAATATAAAAAAATAGATCTTCCTAAGTATTGAATAAATAGAGTTACTAGGACTCATTGTCAGCTAAAATCGTACATTATTATTTAATATTCCTATTATTTCTCGTGGGGTACCCCTAAAAACAAAGGAAAATCATGAAACATGTGAAATATTATGTTGTTTAATAAGCAACAAAGTTGTGTCGTAAAATTCAAAACTGAAATAAAAATAAAAACTGTAAAGATGAAGCAAGGTATAACAGGAGAGTGATTAAATGTTATAAGAAATTTTAAAGATGAAAATAGTTATCGCAAAATTACGAAGATTATCAACAGAAGTATCAGTACAATCCAGTATATTGTGAAACGATACCAAAGTAAAAATATAATAATTAGTAAGTCAAGGAAAACTCCAAACAAAAAGTTGAACGACAAAGATGAAAGGTGGATAATTCGAAAAGTTAAAGAAAATTCAAGGCTTTGTGTCTCTACATTTACTAACGGAATTGAACCATATTTAGGAAAAAGTGTAAACAAAACAGTAAGAAGTGTATTTGGGAAACAAATTTTTCACGGCTGTAATATATTAAAATCATTTTTTGAATGATTTAAAATTAGCCGCTATATTTTCGGCTGTCTTCGGTAATAGCCGATCGACGGAAGCGATAGGTCTGACATCTACTGAGTCATACGAACGACTAATACTATATATAATAGTGTGTAACTTGCAGTTGCTTTTCATTCCATGTGAGAAAGAGTATTTGAATGTTGGAGTTGTGTATTAGGGCGGTTAATACGTGCCCCAATTTCCTTGTAATATTTTTACGTTCAATCACTTTTATAACTATAAATTTGAAATTCAAACTGTGTTTAAAATGTCACGTGTAATCACTTTGTTGTTGCTTATTTGCTTCAGCGCGAAATTATCTTATGGTGAGTGTAAAATTTAATGAATCTCATTTTACCATAATAACATTGTACCAATAAAAACTAACCTACTAAGATTGAATATGTAATAATGATAGTTGTATTATTGTTATTGTTAATGCAAGTGAGATGGACTGCATTCAGATGTTGATTACTGTATTCTCATAGTCGATTTAGATAGAAATACTTTTCCCTGATTCTGTAGTGTATATCTATGTGATGAGTGATGGTTATATACAAAAAAAATTTGATAGATAATACTTTTTATAGTTATTTCCTAGAAGGCACTCTTTCCTAAAGAAGACGTATTTATTACGAATAATTGCGTTTTATATCTGAGTAAGCTGAGCTGCGTTTGCTGCGTTTTATGTTTGGCTTGCATACAAGTTATTAGATATGAAACATTAGAAAGAATTATTGTCTTTCTTTATATTATATGATATTATTTAATATTATGACATTGTGCTTACTAATATTTTGGTATTACAAATTGTTTTATTTACAGTGTTTTTTTTATACATATTATCGTTTTTGTTCAAATTGTACAACAATACAAATCGTGTAAATTTCGTGTAATCCATTTGATCACTTGTGAATTATAAAATTTAATCTATTACGTAGGGATGCTACATTGTGAGATCAGTACAACAGTGTTTCAGGAATGGCTGCTCACTTTTGTTCTCATATTTTTATCATAGAGTAACATACAGGGGCGACACTTCGCTGCTTTCAGAGTATCGATTTTTTATGCGCATGTGCGAAAATGATCAATGGGAATAGCAGTTGGTACTTTTCGTGGTCAAACGGTCCGAGGGTTACGTAGTCTCCGTTACTACTTTCATTTTTACATTTTCGATTACATAAAATCTATGATTTTTCATTTACTTCTACATTTTGCATGTTAAAATACTTTGAAAATGTTTATATTCGTTTTCAAGTAATAAAAAAGGAAACTATTTTTCCAAAAAATTCTGATTCTTTTAAATGCCGGTATTTCAGACCTGTGATACCATTGACTAAGAACAGGATAGACCACTCATCCAATGCTTTTATGTCGACCGGATTGGGGGCTTATGAGCCTCCAATCCGTTTTCATTTTTATCTTTTCGATTGTCTAAAATGTATACCTTTTGCGTTTGCTCTTACATTTTGTATATTAAAATACTTTAGAAGTGTTTACATTCCTTTGCTAAATAATAAAACGAATGATATTCTCCGGAAAACTCTGAATTTTTAGGTTATCAGTATTTCACAGCATGTGACACGAAGTCCATAAGATAATCGATCTATCCTGTACCTCGTTTGTGGTGATACGAAGTCCCATAAGATGCGAAGCTGTTTTGTATTTCGTTTGTTTCTTATTTGATACTCCTTCACTAGACTTGCGTCAAATACTACGTCCAACGAGAATTGACAGGAAATATAAACAAAAAGTGATAGACGCTGCGGCCGCAGATAAGTGGCTGCCGAACGTCGATGCTCAGGGACACCTTTTAGCGGTTCTTGAGAAGGGCCCCCACATGACCCTTACACAGACAGGTCAAATTTTAACCCTCGGAGTATTCAAGCTCACGCTTAGATTAGCTTGATCTTAAACTTGGTTCAGCTACCTGGGGTTTGCCAACATGAGGGTTAATGGTTTCTAAATGTGCACACTATCGTCATGGAATGGCCAGGAACAAATTTTGTCTTTCTTTAACTTGAAATTAGGCAAAGGGATAGGGAGAAGGTCCTTCTTTGAAATGACTACGGGAAAATGTAAAAAAAAGCAGTCAGATCTCTGTTAATTAACAATATTACATTAATACAGAGAGCGAGTAATTCTTGTTTAGAAAATTAGCTTCTTTCGACTGTGTAAGGATCTGGATATTACGTTTCGGCTCTTTTCTGATCACGCGTCACTCGCATGCAACTGTTTATATTTCTTGCCAGGTCTCGTTTGACGGAGTTTAGTGTGCATGTCCGCCGCGGTGTCGTTGCCACATTAGCACAGTAAAAACAATAGTCCACGTGACTACAGTGCGTGCTTATTGTTAGTTCTATCACAGAGTAACTGCAGAGGCGGAACTCCGCCCACTTTGTGTTCTTGTATTTTGTCTGGGCATGCGTCACTTATGGTGTGCGGCATGAAGGAAGCTGTAAAAACTATGGTGTGCTACGCATCTTTAGATGTGTAGCATGAAGGGAGCTGCAGAATAATACGCATGCGTCGCCTGGTTTAGATGTCGCTATGTAGAAAATTTTGCACATACATTGAGTAGTGTGCATCGTGAATTCAAAATACTGCGCATAGGTATTTTCACGATAAATCGAACATTTTTGTACTCGATCTTTGCGATTTGATTCAAATTGAAATATGTATAGTATGTGCGAAGGGGGGGGGGGGGGGGGGGAAGTAACCTTTTGCTGGTTTAAAAATTACTTAATTCTTCAACGACAAACCAGTTTTCTGTTCCTCTTATGCAGATTGAAGACATGTATGCATATAACAATTCTTTTCAGTTTATAAGATTTAATTATGTATACAATGGAAGCCATTCGCAGTAAAAATAATATACATGAAGTTATTATATATAGTAGCTGTCTTCTATTTTTTATCGAATTATTATTTATAATGACGTCTAGTAAAAAAGTACTAGAAAATAATTACTTGTTCAAATATTATGTTCAACAATTGCCGCGCTTTTCACTGTTTCTCCTATGCATTTCTATCCTTTTCTTCCCTGTAACCAATACATTCATCCAGAAATGTCGCAACACTGTAAGGTGTGCGGAAAAATGGGGACCCGAACATCAAAGGTGCCGACAGTAAATTTTGCCTCTGTAGTTCTACCGTGTTCTACCGGGTGTCTCGATTATTTGTCAAAACAATTTTTTACCCAGTAAATTTAAGGGGTACTAACAAAAGCAACGTTGCAGCTAAAGGATACCTTCATTGCCACGGACAGTGATGCCAGGTGAAAATAACTTGGTAATTATTTAGAAAATGGGGGGGGGGGGTCTCACCGATTTTGATGATTTTTAAATATATTGCAGAAATCAACATTTTAAGTAACTTTTTGCTATACATGTAACCGCCGCTCGGCTTCAGTTACCGAGATATATGCGAAAAACTGTTGCTACTTCTACATTGAACTTTGCCTATACCTACGCGGAAGCCGTATTCGTGTACATGGGAAAGAAAAACTAATCGGAGTGGGTTTGAAATTTTTTTCACTCTGATCAATCTTTCCTTCCCGTATAGATTTCTTCCTCATCTCCATCATTTGTTTTAAAAAGTTTGCCCCTTGCACATATTGGTTTCCAGACGCGCCGGTATGTATTTATACGACGGACGTAGAAACAGTAGATAAGCGGCAGGTCAGACACATTCGCTGCCACATACGCGTAGGTATAGGCAAAGTTCAATGCAGTAGTAGCAACAGTTTTTCGCACATATCTCGGAAACTGAAGCCGAGCGGCGGTTACATGTATGGGAAAAAGTTACTCAAAATGTTGATTTCTACAACATATTTAAAAATCATCAAAATCGGTGAGACCCCCCCCCCCTTTTCTAAATAATTACCAAGAACTTTTACGATCACTGATTACCTTCTGAGAACAGTTCGCAGCTCTGCGTTCGATGGATGCGGAGTGACGTAGCATCAGGACGTCATTGTCCATGGGTGGCTTGACGGTATAATGTAGTATCCCCCCACTTTAACTCCTAATTGGAGGAGAGATTCCCAGAAGTTCTCACCTGGCATCACTGGTCATGAGTAGCGTTTCCATCCAAAATCCCACTTCAGGCAGAGTGGGACTTTCTTGTTTCGTTTGTCGCATTCCCACAACTATACGGCGCCTAGATACTGACCTTTTCCGTCATCTTGGTACTACTATTCTCCGATATTCCAAAATATCCTTTCTCATTAAGAGTCTTTCCCATTTTCCTGTAAGATCCTTACACTAGAATCTTACACGAAAATCCTTTCATTCCCAAATTCTTTTGCCGGGGTCTAGGCAACAACCGACATGCGTGCCCTCTCCACTATGCGTTTTATAATAATCGGACCCCTTAAGGGGGAAAACCACTGTGACGGATCATAAAAATCGAAATTTTTTTTCTTTTATCTCTTTTTAATGTTTGGGGTTTTAGGAATGACCCCCTAAAATATTAAAGTAAAATTTGCTAAAAAAGCAAAATTTTAGCAGATGTAAAAAGTGTAATATGCGTAACGTTCGTAACTAATTTCCTTTTACTTCGGGACATTCCTTGGAAACTTTTTTATTATTTCTGCTATGGTAAAGTTTTCGTATGAATGGGAAGTGTTTGGACCGAGATAACTATGTGGACCGATAATATTTAGTCTATAGCGATAAGTGGTGTGAATGAAGAGTATCTGTATCAAGTGGATGAAGTTACGGCTAAGCAAACGGTCGCTTAAATATTTTCAACACGTGCATTCTAAGAATGAGATTGAATAAGAAAGAAAATGATAAGCAGGAAAGTAGTTGAAAGTGAAGAGTAAGAATTCAGAGTTCAGTGAATGTCAGAAAACTTCGAGCATTTTAACTTACTAAAAAATATAGTTTAAAATGGATCGTAAAGGCAAAAGGAAATCAGCTCCCAAACGATCAGTAGATGGCAAAAAAAATAAACTGCCACTACATCGGGTTGAAATCGAAAGAGTAATGCAAGCACGTCAGCCAAAAAATTAAAAATGACGCACGCTGATATCGGTACTGATTTGATAATCAATTACAAAATACTAAACTTTTTTAGTGTTTTTTCGGTTATAAGTGAATATGTCAATTGTAAAGAATGGAACAGTGATATCCAATCTTTGCATATCGATGCAAACAGGACACGCTTCGCGTTTCCGCTGCTGCGCGAAAACACAAAGCAGCAATGCGCTGACTCTCGATTGAAGAAAAAAGGAGTTATAAATGAATGAGATGATGATGATTTCCTTACAAAAGATACGTTTTATGGTCCTGGAGTAGATGCCCCTTAGTAAGTTTAAAAACTCCGACGTTATTTCATAGATAATTTGTTGTAAAACTTTAAACGCGTTTTCTCAAAATTACATTTTTCAAAGTAGGCGGCTCAATAACTCAGTCAATTTTCATCCGAATTACTTAAAATTTTGTATGGTGGTTCCTAATACTATACTCTTCAGTTGCACGTACGGAATTTTCGATTGAATAATTAGTTCCTACGTGGTGTTGAAAGAAATATTGAATTTTTCACACGCTTTAGAGACCTTTTCTTTAAAGTACCATCATTTTATAATAAATTATTATTTTTTTAAATCCTTACTTGCAACTGAAGCTACTGTCTTATAGTTTAAGAAAATTGAATGATTTCTTGTTTCACAACATCCAGTGAAAAATTACACGTCCGTCCGTTTTCAACAAATTTCTGGAGGCGTCTCACGCTGGTTCCTATTATATCAATAATAATTAACATTTTTATACGAATTTTTTACAGGAAGTAGTTTAAGAAATGTATATTTCGAAAATGTTAAACATTTATTAGAAAAAGTATCAAAATTAATCCTAAAAAATTTTTGAAAATTGCTCTTATTTTTGACCGTCACAGTGGTTTCTCCCCTTAAATACAAGGCCCCAAAAGAAGGCAGAGGGTAGTTCTGTTCTTAGACGATCAGTGCACCAGTCTGTAATTTCCCTCCGCTGTTATTGTGAATAAATTATATTTCTGCGAACAATAAGTATTCATCAGTTTATTCCTTAATCTCGGAGAATCTTGACGACACGTTCTATAATGAATAACGATTAAAATTATCAAATTAAGATCTCAAGAAATTAAGTCTACAATATACGACATAAGTTTTCATTTAGATCATTCAAACTTGATAGTTATTAATTACTATAAATACTAGAAGCTTATAAATACAGCTACATATTCCAATATGTCCATCTTTTAGATACTGTAACTTATGTTTTAGTTTGGATACTTTGTATATTTTGCATATTATGTGCATTCCGTGCTTTTTTGTACATAATAAATCGTGATGAATAAATAATTGGATAATATTTTTTATTTTGATGTGAACATTGCATGAAATTAAACATTGATATTAAATAAATGGTAACTATTCTGGTTATCTAGAAAACTGTTGGAATAATAAAATGTTACCAATTTATGTCAAATGTGTAAACAATTTACGATATAAATTATTCCAGACATCATGCTTTACAATATTCTACACATACTTTCATTATTTTTAGCAATACTTCTCATAATTTTTCAATATTAAGGATCCCAAATTATTTGTTTCAGTATATTTCGCCGATTATTATGTTTTACCATGAAATTTTACACAGTAATCTCCTAAGCATTTACTTCTGAATATTATAATTCTAATATACCATTATAATTAATTGTTCCTTAATACATATAATAAATTATTTTCTAATACAATTAATTCAAATTGAATAAAGTTACTTACATAATTTATGCATTTGACCACTAAAAAAGTAATGAGTGAAATAATGTTTATGCAGTTATTTTAGTAAACACTGATATTTTGAAATGTAATTGATTACATTTTTAGGAATGGAATGCTCATTCGGAAACAAGAACTTCATTACAGCTTATTTAGATAGCTGCCCTGGACCATTTCAATCTCAGGAAAAATCTTTCTGCTGTTATGACTTGGAACAGAATAAAGCATATTGTTGTGATATAGTTGAGTTCACTGCTAAATCATCATGGTAAGTATGTTTAAGAAATTATTAATATTTAGAGGTATATAATAATATCTATTAAAACGAGTATAAGTGAATATACCTTCACTTATACTACTAACGCATATACTACTAAATTAGGTCATTTCAACACGACTGTGTCGCAAAAATGTTTTAAAGAAAGGTTGTTAAACTTGATAACAGCCATCTAAACAAAGAAATATTAATATGTTGTTCCATTTAGAAAAAGTGAGCGTGACACTCTTCCCACTCGGGAGATTAATCCTCAAAATGTCTTAGACTCTAAATTATTAACTCTTTGGAATTATTTATAAAAAATTAAAATCAATATCTGCTGTACTTTCGAAGGAAAGAAGTTGTAACACTCTATCGCGAATACTCTATGTAATATATTTAGTGCTTATTTGTTTTATCTGTATAGTTTAAATATCTTCTGTGCATACTTTATGAAAAGTACATAAATTGTGGAAAGTATTTTAAATTTTGGGGTGCAAACATCATTAACACGTTGAGTGTCATGGCGATTTTACTTGTTTCAACAGATATAGAGATATATTATAATTATGCATATGTCACAATTATTTTATTAAAAAATGTACATATTTAACTTGTGTCATATTTATTTTACTATAACATGTAGTTATTTAGCTTTTCTACGATACTTCCGGTAGTATATATTGCCACTATAACATCAAATCAGTGATTGCAACGTCGCCGGCCACCGGTGAACCCCACGGCAATCAACGTGTTAAAATTTATTGCAATTTAAATTCTTGTTCATTTTGTTGTTATATTATATAAACAACCATTTTTTTGTACTGCTTTTGCATAGTAGTTTTTATACTCAATTTTTGTAGTTAATTAATTGAAAAACTTAAATAACATTCATGATATTTATTTTAAATGTTCTGTTACAGGACTCTTCTTATAATAATTATTGTGGTTGTCACTGTATTCTCGCTGATGGTGTTTTGCATATCATGTTTGTGCTGTACTTGCTGTCCATGGTATCGCCAACGTCATCGAGGAGCAGTTTATGGAAGTAAGAATCTTTTTATACTATATTCACATTTTGAAAATATTATTCCATACCATTAAACAGAATTTTTCATTCATTATTCAGCTTAAAATTGCCTTTCTTTTTTTCTAATGGCATTGGTTTATAGATTTTCAAGTACAAATATAATCAGTTAAAAAATTGAGAATACCACCTATATTAACAGTCGGATAGAGGATAGTTTGTGGGGTGTAGGTAAATGATGAAGGTGGATCAATTCGGATTCACGCTAAACTTGTTACGAAGAACAAAACACCCAAAAACCCTCCGATTTATAAGCCGCGACACAGTATCCGCATCCACATTCTTCTGTCGCATATAGAGAATACCAATCCTATACATATAGAACTCTATTAAAGTTCTATAGAACTTATAGAATTCTATACTTATCGAACTGTTAGTCGTCTTATGTAGGTCAAAATGGACCCACTTTCGCTGACGGACTGTTAACATAGATTTTTTACATTATTTCGATTTCACTAACTTTATTCAATGTCACGTCTTAAATAAATATTAGTTTATTCATTTTATTTCTCTTTTATTTTAATCTTCAAACGCATATCGTGCTGCTGGTTATGAAAGTAGCATAAAGAAAAGCTTTCATATTTTTGTGACATAAATATAATTTTTTGATAAATTCAATTTTTAAAATTTTTGGGTTACGCCATTTTCATAATCACTGATACATATGTATATATTTTCCGTTATCCACTAACAATAAGTCATTCTTGTATTGCTATTGGATACTTATTTGTAGAGACAGTCAAAATGAATATTTTTCAAGTTGTTTTTAAACTATTTATAAACAAAAAAATTATTTATATGATGATCTTATATAGAAAGCAATAGCTAATTTCTTCCTGTAATTGTTTTTAGGATCAGGCACGGTCTGAACTTATTTCAGCACATCTTCAAATCTCCTGACACTACTTTACATATAATGTTTCCTATAATTGTATGACGGAATATACGTATTTTTTAAATATTCTTACTTCGCTTTTGATACATACATACTTAATGCATGGAATTTTGTGCTTACAATTTGCTTATAAACTTTTTAATGTTTAAATATGTAGGTAGAAAGCGCTAAGTGATACTTTTAACGTACAATAATGTAATATCGTAAAAACTACACTATATTAATAAGGAAATAATTTTGAAGGATCAGTAAAACAAAAATTTAGTGTAAAATTATAACATCTTTATCGAAATACGGCAAAAAACGTTGTTAAATTAATTAATACTTTACTTCTGAAAAACATATAAAATGTGATTATTGCTACTATATTGTCAAGCATAGCGTATGTTCCTAAAACATTCACATGTTTCCCTTGAACTCATTGCATGCTAAAAAAGGGTTCTTAAGTTTTGTAGTACATTCAAAATTCTCAATACTTAAGAAAGAACTTCAAGGTAAGCAAAGAATGAGCGACATTCCATAACAAGCTCTTTTTTACATATACAAAGAGTGTGATATATTTTTTATATTTTTCTTATATATATATATGTATATGAAAGGTATGTTGATAATTTGAAACGATTAAGAAACAGCGAATATGTCAAGCGAGTTGTGTTTACAATATTATACATACATTGTATAATATTTACATCAAATGTACTACTTGTTAATACATTGCGTACGGCGCTTTGCTCGCCTAACATGCTTCCAAAGTACGCAAAGTTTTGAGCACGCCAAAAAAAAGAGCAATACAATGCATACAAGCAAATTAGAACACACTGGTCTTCAAATAATAAAATGTTGTACATCAATAAGATGAATAAAATACTTTATATAGTATGATACATAATCGAACTAGATTCTTCTCGATGTAATGTTAATACTGACCGATTCTTTCGGCATTTTGACGTGCATGTATTTCGTGATTCTGTTGTCATAAATAACCGCGACATCGTAACAAACAGAACAAATTATTTTTAATTTGTCGAGTAGTCGATATACGCGTATAAGAAAGTATTAAAATGAGATATGTCTTAATCCAGCCATAATGTTCGATTTGCTATGTACAAGACAATTCATGTTACGTATGCAACTTGTTACGTGCAGTAGTTACAAAATTGCGAATGTGAAGTTTACTACAAATTACAAGATTTCATAGTTTTACCAGAATACATATAATGAAATAGAGCATTTAACTTCCATTTTTCGCCATACATATATTTTTGTACTTGTTTTTTACATTGACATGCACCAATGATGTAATAACATTTATGATGCACTGTTCTCTAAATAACTGTATTAATACAGCACAAAATGATATTATATTTCTGGACGAATGTAACTTAAGATATAATTAACATATAGATAAGTGCGTTATATTGTAATATTATGTAATAAAGTCTTAAAGAGCTTTCAATGTGAACAAACATTTTTTTCCCACTATTACATTAAACGTGAGAAAGTATAATATTGCAAGTTAAATATTAAGTTAAAATATAACATTTTATTTACAGTATTGTTAAGGTATGTATTGTAAAAAACAAATTTCGTGAATTGTTGAAAAATATTAATTTGTTTTTTTAAATCGTGTTTCATAAAATATGTGCTTGAATGATTGCATGTTTTGAAGGAAGATTAATGTAAAAAGAAATGAGTGTTATGACACTTACATAAATATTTTTCGAAATTGTGTTGTCATTTTAAAATGCATAATTTTATAAATGATTAAAAAATAATATTTTACACAATATATGCAATAATGACTCGAAAATTTTATTTTTTTGTTATATATGAAAGTATTCATGCACTGTCTCTATAAATGAAATATTTTCGCGAGTTATTAAATTAAGTTCATTTCATCCAAATATTTGTTTCAGAAGTAGAGGGACCTGGTTTAGTACATGTAGTTCAAGCACTCCCGGGTGTTTCAGTACAGGTTCCACATCATACTAACACAACATATGCTACAAGTTCAGCAGGTGATTATTATACATATATGCACTATATACTTATAAAATATAGAAGTGTTTTTATATATTTAACAAAATTTTAAATGTTGATTAAATGAAAAGCTTGTTTTAATTTGTTGGAAAAAAGTAATTACAAGTAATTCCATATTTTATTTAATCGATTGTTAACAAACTAATTGCTAAATATCATAAAGCAAATAGTTCTTTCAGGTCTATTATATGCATAATTAAATATAATATTCGTTAATGTTGTGTTTCATACATATATACATAAAGTATTAAGTTATATTCATTGGTACTGTAATTTAACTGTTTTCAGAATTAAAATAAACGTAAATTATCTTTTTTTAGGAATGTCACAACCACCGACATACTCAGAAGTTGTTTATGAAAAGCAGGCACCATATAATCCAAATTATACTTCCCAAACTCAACAGTAGTAACGTTAAATAATGTTATCACTTGAACAGATTTCAGTAACATCTGTATATATCAAAAACGGTGCTTGCAATTTAGATTTTCACTTGCAAGCATACCGTTATGAACAAACGTCTTCCTCTGGGAGAATATTAATATTATAATAGAAGTTTTTTTTTAATAGTAACAAGTTATGAGTTCCTCAGACAATTTCCATATTCAAATTATCAAAGTATTTTAGTTGAACACAAATAATGTTCTTTGAACAAAGAGATGTGTTCAGAGATAATACTTGTATCATATATGTCTAGTAAGTACATTTCTTTGAACAATTATGTAACAATGTTTTCAGACGACGAGTTGCATAAATTACAAACTTCTTATTCATATTTACATGTTTAAGCACAAAATACAATTGTTGCCATATCCGTTATATAAATGAAGATTCTGTTTATATACTAGGAATTAAAAAAATGTACGTATTTAAAATAATTAATTTAAAAAAAATGTTAATACTGATTTGATACGAACAATGTATAGCTCAAATGGATTAAAAAAGTCCTAGATACTTTTAAATTTATATGAAACGTAAAAATTTTATATTTGGATTCATATTTTTATAAAAGTTTCTGTAATTTTTTACATGTTATTTATAAATGTCTTTCAGCGTTCATCTTTTTATATTGCCATTGAACCTTAATCTAAGATTCTTTTTTATAGCAATGGTCATTGTATTAACGATATATAAGTATTAAGAAACGTCCATCAATATTTTATCTTATATCATTTAATTGATAAGTATAATGTATCATATATGATTTAAAAAAAATAAAAGTAAAAATTCAATTATTTGTGTGTGATGTAACTATTTTTACTTATAAAATAATTTTAAATTATGTAATATTTTTGTACAATTAAATTATATATTTGTGTAATGCGATGTAGATTTAAGATTTATGTTGATAAATTAAAAAAGGTACCACAGAATTTATGGGAAAATATATATTTCTGAACATCTATGTTACAATACGTATGTATATAAACAGCTTATTATTAGTGTTTTACAATTTTTCCTACGATTTATTTAATATGATTTTAATACAAGATAAAAGCGGATGTCCACTGCTACATTCATAAAAATTTTATCTAATCTAGTTCAGAGAGAATTGCACGTTTTGTTTAATTAACTGAATGTATTTTGTTTTACAAATGAAAACAAAACAGTACTAAGTGTTTTTGCATGTGAAGAAACTGTAAAGTAACTTATTGCTATCCTTATTAAGTGTAAGCTTTCTTATGATTTCACCATTTTCCCATATTAAGGTTACAATTTGTTATAAATACTTATAAATAATTTTGATTATTAGTTTTTGACATCTACGGTGAGTTATTGTTTTCAATATTAATAGTTAGAAATTGTAATGTATACAATTACAAATATAAGTGAGATTAAAAAATGAATAACTTTAATAAATGCTATCTACATACAATATAAATACTATTTCTATGTTCTTCATAAATGAAATACTAGCCAAAAATTTTGCAAACTAATCTACTCCTATTTATTAACAAAACTTACTAGAGTAATTGCAAAGTGTAATATCATTTTATCCTTTAATAATGATCAATCTTGTAGCATTGTAATATTTCTTCAAAAATATTCAAAGTTTATTATATGAGTATTAGATTTTCCTTGAAGCGTAGTAATTATTTAACTTAACGCCAGTAGCCAATAGAATATTATATAACTTTTAATCCCCTGAATAGAAATATCAGTTGTTAATTCGTTCGTTTAAAAATTTATGTTGCGCGAATTATAATTCCCCAAACAATATTCATTTTACTTTTTATTATCTATTATACTACTTCTAAATAAAGAAAACCAATATCTGCAGTAATATCAATCCATACAATTATTGACATTAGGTTCACATAGTTATTTGTTGTTAGTATGATTATACAAAAGTCAATTTTCCCTTTATGTGAAAGAAATTTGGATAACAGGACGGTCATATTGTTTAATCAAATGCCACTCAAACAAAATTGTTTTATCAGTGCCAGATTTTATAAGTTATCTAAAGTTTTATATATATATATAAAACTTATACTGAAATAGACGATGATTAGTGCAAATTATTTTTTCACTGTATAGTCACAATTCAGTCAATGTGATATTGCAATATATAAAATATTGGAGTCCATTGTTTTCATTTCTCTCATATTTAAATCTACTTTCTACTAATATCAATTGCACTCATACAAATATTAATTATTTCTGTGTATTGTCTACGAAGAAAGGAAGAAATAGTATCAGTCGCGTTTTATAGTATCTCCAAATTCTATTGTTTCTCATTAAATATTAGAGTGATCCTAAAAATATTTCAGCAATACCTCTTCTATGACATAATAACATATTTACAGACATAGAAATGTTTATAAAATGAGAAATATTAATTTTGTAACATCTCTCGTTACATATTGAAATTTTCAAAATTACTGTATATATAATTATTGTACAATAATTAACCAATGTTCGCATACCACGATAAAAGTTGTGTATAGAATTTCTTTGTTTCTTATAGTACACGCATAATTTACCGCTTAAATTTTGGGGTTTAACGATCGTTACAGTTATCTTACATTATTTCAGGAAAAATATTAGTACCAAAAAGTAATATGATCAATTCTATTTTTGAATGATCATATTTAATGTTCCATAGAAAGCTGAAAAATTCTGAAAAAACTTTGTACCTACTTACCAATGCTAGATTATATAGCACAATACATATGAAGATTGAGAAGACGGCATTGTTTTAGGAGATAACACATGCAGATTGCGAAGTGGTGTTTTCTATATTATTGAGGTTGCTGTAACTACCTCGGAAAGTTACATCTTCAACTTTTGAAGGTAATTCATGGGATCGTTCTTCCTCTAGTGGAGCAGTTGTTGAAGTATGACTAAGAGACGAATGCCGAGATCGAGTCAAGTTTCCACGTTGATTACTACCTGCAGATGGAGCTGGACTAGGAGAAGGACTCTCCGGTATCTGTTCCTGTTCTTGTTGTTGTTTTGTTACAATTAGTCTATTCAATAAAGAAATTTGACCTTGGATACTTGACATAAATGGTCTATATCCCAAACTGAAACGCAAATTTAATTTTTCCTACTATTTTCATACTACATTTGTTTTAAACAAAATTTATTTGTATAACACATACCATTCAGAATGAGACCATCTAGTTAATATAAAAAGACCGTCCCTTAAATTAATTACAGAATCGAAGGTTTGCATGGGAGCATGTGCAGCTCTGATAGTTCTAGCCATAGCAGGTGCATCACGTAAAACAGTTGCTAACACTGCAGCCCAACCTAAGCAGCCGCCTTCCAAAAATAATTGTAAAAGATATCTAAGTTGCACTTCTGCACGACTTATCGGCGCACAAGGTGAGGCGTTATGAACTTCTGTTTGTTCTACTGGATCTGGAGAAACCCAACACACTGTTCCAACCCCAGTCCCAACAACTGATTCGGTATCATCTCTCCATATAGTACTACTGTCACTAAGAACACTGTTAGCATCTGCAAATACAGAAACAAAACTTATATTTTTTCAATTTAAAATAATGTGGTGATTAGCTGTATATGATAAAAAGAAAACGTAAATACCATGTAACATATTTGCCGTTAATTTAGTTTCAGCAGCAGGAAATTGTGTTTCTAAACTTGCCACAGGAGAAACCAATGTAGTGTAAGGTGGTCGTCCACTTGGTAAACTAGTGTAACCACTATCGGGCAAATCAACGGCGAAACTAGAATTTAATGGCTCATCTTCTGGACTTTCTAAATTGACTGATCTTATAGAACGTAGAGAAGTAAGGCTAGATCTCCGAAATTTTTGTAAAGTTGGAAAAGATAGCACAGGATAAGCAAATGAGAAATCTTCGTGCACTGCTTTTAATGCCACAACATAGTCGTCTATTTTGGCTGCTCTATCACGTTCTCTAGCAAACCATGTAACTAAATGAAAATCTAATCTTGCAGCAAATCTGCCTAAATCCGCAAGTCGTTTTGCTGAAAGCAATCGACGGGCATGACGTTGCAGTATTACGTCAATAAAAAATTCTTCAGCTGAACCCTCTCTAAAAGAAAGCAAAAATTTTAGTTTGGTATTGGCACTAAACATACTCTAACAATTTAAATTCAAAACATACTTGCTGTCAGGCTTTTCAGCTTTAGAAGTACTTGTAGGCACAGATTTTTTCCGCCTCATAACTACGTTTCTAGTTTTTTCTAGCATCGAAGAAGGAGCTATATCTTTGGCTATTGAATCAGGTTGTACTTTAGGTGTTACTGTAGTGCTATAACTTCGACTTCTGGAAACTTGCATTGTTCCTAATACTAGAGATAAGTCATCTTCATGAGGTGAAAGTGGCGGAGTTTGGGGAGGTCCTCCCAATTTTGATGTCCCACCCCAAGACGTCCTTGGCGATTCCACATCATTTGGGTCTTATGAAAAAGAAAGCACATGAAAGAAATGAAAGCTGAACATGCATACCTGCAATATATTTTTCATATGTTACCAATTGCTCTAAGAAAGCGAACAAGATCTTTCGAAAGCTCCCATCTTCCTTGTTCCAAAGCGGCATCCAATAATAACGTAGCATGCTGCCGACTGACAGTAGAAGGTTCTAAATTTTGTAAAATTATTAAGTAACTAGCAGCAGTATCAAGTTGTTGACGTTGTAAACAATCTTGCAACAATTTTTTTGGTGGCCCAGCAACAGAGAATAAGTAAGGCCAGAGTGCTATTTCAGTCTTTCTAGCACACTGTACGACTGCTCTAGCCCACACTCCTGGAAATTCACGGATGAATTCCACTACAGAAGGCAGCTGAGCATCTGGGATTGGTTCTTTACTAGTTGCTTCTTCTTCTAGTACCTCATGAAGTAAAAGCTCTAATGAATGTGGAAAATATGGTAGTGCCGAGCATGAACGAGCAATTTCCCAAGCATGGTATCCTAAATTGCGGTGAATAAGTTGCCGTAATATTTGGTGAAGATAAACTTGACTCTAGAATTGAAATAATTAATTGAGAATTTTTAATTAGCTAATAGATAATATTTTAATGATATTACACTTACTGTAAGCTCTAATAAACTGAATGGCAATGAAAATGGAGAATTAGTGTCCGATGTAAAAAGTACTGTATCATTCTCTGCCCCTAATAAAATAGCATCCTCAAATAGTATAGCCAAAGGATAAATACGTAAATGAAAAGGCAACATTATTCTCTTGCTCATAAAGGTATGTGTTTTCTCTTGATGATTTCTTGGAAACAATGGAAGCCAAACGCGCATGCCGTGAGCACCGCAAAATAACCATAGAGCTTCTGTTAAATGAGGTTTATCTCTTCTTGATCTCCATGGTACCCAAACATTTTCTACATAAGAAGCTAATACTGTTGGAGCACTACACGTAAACAACTGAAAAATATAACAATATTAAGAACAAATTACTTAAATTCAACATACAAATATCATTCACATACAACTTCTGGGTTGTCAGTACAATGTTCACGTTGAACCATAAGAAGGCGTCCAGATACGTTTAACAAAAGACTTTCAGGATGTGGATGACTTCCAGCTGTTTCTGCACGTATAGTAGTTAAAGTGGCACTTACAACACAAGCAGGATGAACACAAAGTCCACTGATATCTACAGTTTGCAATCTCATTAAGTCTATACTCCCTGCATCTGAAGCAATAATGTTTTAAGATATACTTTTGTAATTTGTAATTCATACAGTTACACTCTCTTTACTACTTACCATTATTGCTTTCCATTACCATATCGTAAATGCTAATTTGTGCATTGGCACAAAATGTTAAGAGCCTGTCTTTTAACGTATTGAGCAGTAATACCTGTGATGGCATTCTAACAGTTCTAACATAATTATTATCCAAACGTGTATCGCGTGGATATATTCTAACTTCATCTTTATCATCTAATATTGAGTAGCTACTGGCTATCAAAAAACCTTGATGCCATAATAATCCCCCAGTTACGATAAAATCTCGTTCTTGAGTTTCATTACCAAAAAGTTTCCATTTACGTGAAGGTAACGAATAATGAGCTAACCCTGTGCGTCCAGCTACAGCTATACTCATACCTTCATTATCAATAGCAGTGTACTAAAAAAAAAGTAAGTATTAAATGTATATAATGTATCTCATAGTACAAAACTTTGGTAGTCTCCAAATAACATAGAATTCCATACTCTGATCGGCCAATTGGCACCACTGTATGCAATAGGAATAGGAACAACTAGCCATTGCTTACAACCCGCAAGAGTCTGCGTCATGGAATCATTAGAAATTTCACTACCAATATGAAACGTTGAAGTATTTGAGGAAACTCCACCACCCAGATTTAAATACAACCTATCTTCACCTTGTAAATATAAATGTCCATGATGTCCCTGTATAAAAAGTTGTTATTAGTAATATATATTATCAATACAAAAAATAAGAATTATAATAATGTTGAATTTAAATATTTACCATACAAGGATTAATAGTCAGTGGACTTTTTACAAAATCTAATTGTATTAAAGAACACTTTAAATTAGCTCCTTCATTTCCATTTTCTTCAGTCAAAGAAGGATCTGGAGATTCTCTTAACATCCAAAGTTGATAACCTTCAGCAGACCATTCCTAATATATATATAATAATAAAATTAATTAAAAGAATTTAATCAGTGATAATTATTAATATTAACTAATTCACTAACCATTGTATGGATATGTAAAGGATTATCATGTGTCAAGTCTACTCTTAAACCATAATCCCATTTTAAAGTACAAAGTAAAAGAGCACCAAATGTACTCCATATTGCTAGGCCACCACCTTCCCAAGCCAATGCAATGGCACAACTATCAGGGGTCCATCTTAAACACCTCACACGACCAGGTCTTCCTGGGTAATCTTTTGAAGATAAACCTAACGTATGTGACATTTCCAAACTTCCTGTCGTTTCATCTACATAGTACACTATACCTTCAGAACTAATCATAAAATATATATTATAGACACACGTATGTTCATGTTTCAATATAAACTAAAAACAAAAGAATATATGCATACTTTTGTCTTCCAATTGCAATAAGTCGATACTTATGATTTACAGCTGCACAAGTAGCATCATCAACATCCCTAGCCCAAATTCCTTGAACTTGCTAAAAAATAATGCTATTGTAAATTGTTGATTCACGCATTTAACTGTGGCATTTAAAAGAAGTAATTCACATACATTAGGATCAAATTTTAACGATTGTGCTGTCAGAAATGCTGCCTTGCCAGTGTTAAGTACAATTGCAAATCCACCAACTAAAGGAGAATATTCAATATCGGTAACATACACATTGTTTTCAGTAAGTGGTACAGCTACAGTAGATATCTGTTGATCTACACTAAATGGTATTCTCCTCAAATCGAGAGAATAATCTCGATTTACTGTACCATCCCACTTATGACGTACTACATGACTTGTTTTTGTGGCTATCATAAGCTCATCACGTATACAAACTAAAGAACTGATTCCACCATCTATCCAAGCTGATTTTTCCTAAATAAGAAACGTTTTTATATAGAATTCATATAGTCTACATAATAAAAAATATGCTGCTACAACTGCTTACAAATGTCAGAACTAAAGAAGGAATGACTTCTTTGATAAAAAGTTCAGCGCTATCTCTTTTTAAGCTGGTAACTGGAGAGTCCCTTTGTTCATAGAGACCCCTTCCTTCTGGACTAGTATCTTGCAATCGATAAAATAAAAGATAGCTATCCGATGTCTAAAAACAAGTGATCAATACAATATCTTTCTTCAAATAATAAATTTCATTTCTTACATACCGCGATAACCAGCATACTGGAATCTGGTCTCCATTGAACCAGAATATTGTCACCATGTTTCCTTAAAGAATCTGTAGTTCGTCTGATAAATACAATGGGCACACATGGCTATAAGAAAAATGCTAATGAACATACATATTAAATGGCAAGTATGAATAATAAAAACATATATGACATCTGTATTTATACCAAATTATAAGCATAAATCATTACATAGCAATTACATTAAAGCTGCAAAACAAAATTGTCAAATAGAAATATTTATTTAATATAATTACAATTCGAAAGTAGATTAAAATACTTTTGATACTCAGTACTATACATTATACAAGGTTGTAATTTTATTTTTTAACATATCCATAAAAAAAATAGACTGAATTTATAATATATACCTTGCAATACCAGATGGTGAGAGCATCCGTTGTTAAGACAGCAAAAAGTATTTTGTCCCTATTACAAACAATCGCAGTTATCTTTTCTGGTTCTGGCGTATTTAGAACCCGCGGCCATCCGATAGGGAAAAACATGATTTCTTTTAAAAACTGTCTGCTTTTTACGTTTACATTCCTGTTATATTTGAGCTGTCTTTGGATTTCATTCTTTGCTTCGAACAATCTGACAAGTAAACATACCCTAACCTCACCATCTTATACGAATCATAAATACGATGTTTTTTATACAACGAAGCAGAGTGAAGTCTTTCGAGATCCACGTAACCCAAAGTATGGGAATTCGTAATGTTCACACTACTTATCTAATTTGTGATCATTCACAATGCCGTGCGTAATCTTTATTTTAGGTACACGTCGCAACGTATACATGATTCTAGGCTGATTTGTACACAAAATTAACATAAATATATATACATATATATAGAAACGAAAAGAATATATAATGCAACATATGGATGTACATATACACTCTTTACAGCTAACAAGATATAACTACATATGTTTCGCATTTTAGTTTTTAGTTGAAATTATCCCTATAGCAAATTTTATTGATTAATATTAAAATTAGAAAAAATTATTTTATTAAACTTAATGACTCATTAATTGATTTTTAATCTATAATTTGAAATATAAATTTAACATTTGTACAAACCACTATATAGAATAAATGCATATTGTATATTTTGTAGAAATGCTATAGTTATATATATAAGGTGTTCTAACAACAAATAATAATATATACTTTATAAATGAAAAAGAAATTATTTATTTCTTTGTAGCTTAATGTAAATAAAAATTGTATAGCTATATGTAAATAATTGTCTACGAAACGTGTGCACACTTGCCAAAACTTCGATATGGAATTAATATTTCAGAAAGTAGCATTCTTTCATTTTAATACTATTTTGATTTAACATATTAGAGATTATAACAACTTTTAAATTAAAAAGCAGGTAAAATAATCATTAAATCTAATGCAAAAGTGGTACAATTGGAAAATTATTGTACCAATATATTTCCTAAGATGTTTACATAATATTTAACACGTATATTCTTATAATATCATCGAAGATGTATTGCTGGTTGAGTATCGCGTACAATATATAACTTTCCGTCTGATTAACGTAAGTATTTTCTACTTACGATTTTGAAGTCCGTAAATTATTCGTGATTATCACAGATCCTCATGATTAAACATTTTTATGTAACGCTTTGCACAGTTTTCATATATATTTATAGTAGGACCGAGGCTTATCACAATTACATTGCTATTAGAATACTATTATTTACATTTTCTAGGCACAAATTTCTTATCGCTAAATAGTATATAATTAAACGAGATAAATACGGCCACGTAAATATGTTGAAACTAATTTTAAACTTTCAATACATTCATTTTCGGCGGACATTGGCAGCCAAGAAGTTTAACGTTTGAAATCATACGATAAAATTAAGTACAAACATGAAATTTAAAGAGAATATTTAGTCGTTGATGGGTAAAATTTTTAAATAACCATTTTTGTTAGAAGTCTATTATAATACATGAAAAGCAGTACTTATATGGAATAATATGTAATTTATAAATAATAATTAGACTATGGATGTTTATGCAAATCCATATTTTTATAAATACAACTAAGAAAAAGAAATGGAAATAGATGTTTATTTCACTCTTTAAATGTTATAACGCATGACTTTAAATATTATGTATATTATGCACATCCTGTACCTTTTTGCATATTTGAATTTCCTATAAACGCATAAACATTCACAGCCTAATAATAATCTATATATTCAAATAAAGTCATTCTATGTGCTTGTGTAACAATTGACAGGATATGTTAAACCAGTAAGTACACTTGTATATTAATAAACGTATTTGTACATTATCAATTATCTTTTACAAGTTCAAGTAAACCTACTGATTGTACTCATGATCTTTTGTATAAAAGTGTTTAACAATATTCTCCTTTTATTTGCCGTTAATAGTATCAAGATTTGTCATTCAACAAATACATCGAGAAACAACGATTAGATTAAATTCAGCATATTTCAACGTATAGTCACCATATTTTCAAAGTTTATCCGCGGCAAAAATGCTCATGAGTAATTGACATCTAACAGGTGGGCTCCATGGGTGGTGGCATAACATTCATTTTTATTGGTCGGTCAAATCCACGCGTTCCATCAGGTCCAGACGGCATCCTCGTAACGTTTTCTGGTAGATGCGTCAATGCGATACCACTGTTGCTCCTGGGCCGACAATAGCCATTCTGATCGGAAGCGGAAGAACATAGAGACAGTCTCCTGGCACCTGTATCGAAACCAGAGTCTCGACTACAGGCGGATAACCTTCTTAAAAATGGACCATATTCCGCGGATCCGCGGCGACTAGAATGATAACAAGCACCATTGCACTCGGAACTAGAATTCGAACAACAAGAGAAACGACGATTCTCGTGATAATAATAATTCGGCGAGAAAACAGGATGGCAATAACCGGTCTCGGAACCGGAAGAGCAAGCAGAATAGCGTCTGCCAAAGCTTCCGGTTTCGGAGCCGGAGCCTGAACCGGAACAAGAAGATAAGCGACGGAGAATGAAACCGTTCTCTGAACCTGAGACAGAACAGGCGGACAGTCGACGAGATAACCATGCGTCCGGTGATGGAGGTCCTGTAACAATGATATTCAATGTAGAATGAAATGCTTTATTTCATATATTGAAAAGTAACAAATGAGCTGTGGATTATGTATTTTTAGCTCTACAAATTGTATTGTTAGATCTAATCTAAACTTACAATTTTTTTTGCAATCTTTCTTCTTCCTCTAAGAAGTTTAATAAAAAAAAAAGGAATATACTATATATGAGTGAGAAACAGTATAGAAAATAATATTATTACCCAAAAGAATACGATTTCACACCGAAAGCATGAAGAATTATGTATATATAGGAGGTCAATATATAGATATAACTGAGTATAGATATGACTATAGGAAATCAAGTTATAAAAGCTCTAGATATCAAACTGTATTCGTCCCTTTCACTGTAAAGGGAATTAGATCAATGGTGTTAAGGTCATATGAGATAACGGGCCTCCGAATACAATTTTGGATAGTCTGTGAGCCTCAAACAGAGAAAGGTATCCAACAAAATTTTAATCCTCTATAATCCGAATCTTATTTACTTGTACAACGAAAGAAATTATAATTTCGTTACAATTTTCAGTTCGATTTGAAAACTAGCAATTAGTAATTATTGTTCGATAATTTGGTATCGGTACAACGGCAAATAAGCAGGTCAAATATAATAGTAAAATACCAGGCGAGTAAAATAAAATTGAACAAATTCAGGTGCGCGGAAACGTAACTTTTATGTTACATGGGGTGACAGAGGGTTAATGAACAAAACTGCGAATTATACGGATGACCATAAAATGGCGTTCGGTACAGTGTACTACTATAATTTGCAGTATTTTAAAAATTCCATTTTATTGTTTTGATAAAATCAAGTTCACGTTTCATCTCGAGGGTCGTATTTTAGGATTTTGCGAGCCACGTGTGGCCTGAGCTCTGCGTATTTGACATCATTGAATTAGATATAAGGAATAATACTAGGAATTATTTGAAACTGTACCTTGAAACGGATGGCCCGGATAAGCATGATACATTGGATAGCCGTGAATGGGTTTCTTATGTCTGGTTCTTCCATCTTCAGCCTCAGATCCGCTGGGGCAACTCGAGGAATTGTAAGCTTCCTCTTTGGTCAATCTTGTCAGGGCACTTTTCTTTGCTGGTTGTTGTTTCCTCTTCTTGTCACTGGATTGTTGTAGCTCGAACACCTTGGCATCGCCCAAGGTCATTTGCAAGGCGGTACGAGCGGACGCTGAATCCGTGAACTCGACCATGGCGCACTCCTCGCTCGATGCTAACTCTGGCCTTTTAGCGATTGCCTGTCGGACCTGATAATTAACAGATTACACGTTAATTACCATTAATTACGAGCACCAGCGGTTGTTTTTCCAAAATTACAAATTTTATACAGTTTAATACGACGCAATCATATTTCTTATTTTTTCAATATACTAACATTTAGCAGATGAACAAAAATCTAACCTCGGCTGGTGCAGGATGCCCAGGTCGGAGGACTCTAATAAGAGCAATCTCTCCACACGGCCTGAAGATTTCAGCCACAGATTCAACCGATAACTTCTCTACCGGAAGTCTTGCGGCTAGAATCGTCCTTGACGGGGTGGTTTGATCGAAAGGCGGCAAAGGGTCAACTCTACGTAGTTTGGTGCCCAGTGGATTTACTTGAAGCTTTTTCGATTTTGCTAAAGCAATTCCGACCACTCTCCAATCTCTGCTTAAGTGTTTTACTCTTTTAAAACTCGAAATAAGTTTTAGAGATACATATCCTTCTTTGTTCCTTTTCACGTGCTTCAGTAAGAAGGCATCTTTCACGATATTTTCGTCGGAAAAGTAAAACTCCACTTGTGCACATATCTTCTCGGCCAATTCATCGCTCGGTGGTACAAAATCGTCCGCTTGATTAACATTTGTACTTACGCCGGTCAACGTTTGTTGCTTTTGATCCTTCGACTCCTTAATTACGCTTTCTTCTAACGAGTCTGCTCCCGAGTCTGCATCAGAATTTTTTTGTTGCTTTGTTGCATTGCTCACTTTTCTTTCGTTGTCGGAACTTCCACTGTCTGACAAGTCAGCCTCTTCTCCTTTGGAGCCTCTTCGATCGAAAGAAAGGCTCACGTCGCTATCCACAGAGGAGATGCTATCTCTCGTGTCAGATTTTTTCATCGGCGGCGGAGAAAAGATCAATTTGCCCACTTGGTCCCTCGATTCTTGTTGAACGTCCACCTCCTCCATGTCTTTCTACGCTTTGATTCTTTCAAAAGCCGACAAATGTCCGGATATCCAAGATTGGGAACACGAAGATTGATTTCGTGTGTATATGTTCTTCGAGTTAATCCATTAGAGAAATTGGATTACCACCTGACCTCTAAGAAATATTTTCAGTCCGTCAATTTCTATTTCGGAGACCAATTTTTCGAACAATCAAACGAATATCGCATGTTCTACATCAGAAACTGAAGCGTAGTGTTTATCTCTTACAATCGATATCACTTGGAAATGATTCAAATAAAGGCTTCAAAATCAGATTGAAGAATCGAACGTGTTCTTCATCAATTAAGTTCTTAAAAAATCGTCGACTATGGTCTGTTGTAGCAAAAAAAGTTCGGCTGTTTAATGTTGAGTTTCTCTTCCTTCCTGTCACTGATCTGACACGTTTGCTGGTATCAAATTGAATCTGCAGAAACAGGCCAGCAGATCTATTAAACGAACCGATGGTACACGTACGATCCTTGGAGAGGGAAATGAGGAGGACGAATGATGTTAAAGGGGAGGGAGAGATTGTCGTTGCGTTCAAGGGGCAATTGCAGAAGGAGAAAAAAGAAGAGACTGAAGGAGCCGATCTTCCCGTTTCGTTGGGAACGCGTGCTCATTCGCCTCGGAAGGGGAGGAAAGTGGGGGACTTGCGCGATTCGTGACAGTTCGGGGAAGAGTGGTCTTCCCAAAGGCGCGTCCACCTCTTTAAATACTTTCGCCCGCGGGTTGCGCATGCGTGCTTACTTCTTTCACGACAAACCTACCCTGAGGTCGTGACCTTCCTAAATACCGGTCAAGAGTGAGACACCGGAAAGATAGGGATTACGTGTTGGGCACTTGTTCAAAACCTTGAGAAAGGTCCAGACACCTGAAGGGTTGATAAACGTTTGCTATTCTAAATCGAGACTTTTTAAAAATATTAAAAACTCTTATTGGCAACTATTTAATATTGCAGAAACATTAACAGTATTATTTCTAATAAATATGAATAGATCTTCATGTAAGGATTGTCTCGTAGTCGAGAAAAAATAAAATATGACTTTTCATTCAAGATTGTAATGTTTTCGTAGAAGAGATTGGAGAACATGCAAAAAATATTATTGTTTTTTATTTAAGTCTTGCAGTGTTTTCCACATTATATGTAACAGTTACCTTTAACATTGCCTGTAACACTTTTCTCGAATATATTTTTATAAACATATCATATTAAAAACAACGTTCTAATTTAAGTTAGAATCCTTGTTGTAAAAGGGAAGCGTATCTACTTCTAAATAAAATTGCATATACAAAAATGAAAAGAATGGGCGAATGAAAACGGAATGGTGATGATCAAGCAGATACATTTTGAAATTATTTCATGATTTAGTAAATATGTTTTATTATAATTTTTTAAAATTGTGTACATGGAATCGTCTCTTTCTGGCTGCAAAGTATTCAATTATCGAGGGAAACTTCAATTAAATTAAAACAGAAGGAAACATGCAAAATATTACATTTTATTAGTTTAGTAGAAATAAAATACAAGTTTAAAAGGATAGGAAAGGAAAACTGCCACGTATATTTCACGCGATATTAGTCTGTTAAACTAATACCCTGATTGACTACTTACCGTAAGCCACAAAATATGCTCCAATATTTTACACAAAATACTAATTATTAGCACCAATAAGGAGTAGTTCAAGATTATGATAGATTGTCTTTAAGAAGAATGACTGAGTTTAAGAAAAAATGTAAAACTAGGAGATCGATACGAACTCCTCGGCTACTTGAACCTTGTCTGCGTCTGTCGCGGAAGCCGGGATGTCGAGACGACTGCTACAGGAAGGAAGGACTTCTTTATGGTGGTGGTGAACCTTGGTAACCTCGAAGAGCCCCGGCGGGCTTATTCACAAACGCTTCGCATTGCATCCGGACGCTGCCAGCATAATAAGATATAGGTCAAGTGCGGCTGGTACCATGTATGGCTATACCTGTAGCGAGGAAGGACAAAGTTATACATAGGTTATCGTTGTCGAATCGAAAGGGTTCGCTCTTTATCTCTATCTTGCCGCCTCTTCGTCTATTTCATATAACACCTGTCGCATAAAACTTAATCTCGGCCCAGAGTTAAAGAAATTTATTACATAATTAGTTCACCTTATATTTTTTTTGTCTAGGTTAATATTATTTTACGTATCAAGTAAGACACTAATATGTGTGCAAGTAGTGTAATAAAAATTTGGAATTAGAAAGTAATTTTTTATTCCCTTAATTTTTAATTCTAAATTATAAGGAAAATTCGATTAAATAGAGTAATTTAAATTCATACTTTTATTTGAAAATATTTATTCGGAATTATATTGAAGACAAAATTTATAAAAATTGAAATTTAAAGATATTAACTTACTCTAGTTACAATTCATTTATAGAAGAGCCTTAGTTAATGTACGATACTAATTTACATATATTTTTAATTAATAATCACTGTTAGTTTGATATTGATGAATCACTAGACTCTAATTAATAGTGCTTCAAACCAATCATGAATATTAATTGAAAGTCACACACATTTCTTTACACCCACTATCATTCACAATTATATCATTTATTTTAATCACACTATCTACTATTTGCATTATTGTATCTTTGATGGCAACTTTTTTAAATAAACATATTTTAATATTTACTTTATCTAAGAAGGAAAAAGAAGAACCAAATATGCCAGTACTATGGTAAAAAAAAATAAATTAGATTAAGATTTACGTAAAAGTATTTGGAACTATGTATAGCGTATAACCTTCTTAGATATGGCTTCAAACATTGCGTAAGTTGTCATGTCAAACCATTCCAAGTCTAGTTTGTTCAAACAACGCCTTTTCCTTTATATATATTATAATAGTTACATATTCAGTGCCTTTCCTTGTAATTACAACAAAGCCATATATGTAAAATTATACAATTATCGCTTTACATTTTATTATTAACAATTATTAATAATTTTACTATATTCTTAACTAATGTTCGTCTTACTCGTGACTATGTGATTATATTTTCATGTAACATTTGATAATCCACTAATTATTCCGAAATGTTACTTTAAGAGTTTTCATGTCCTTCCTAAATTGAATGCAACTTTTTTTCATTTTATTATGAACTTTTGAAATATCGATTATATAACAATTAATAATTATTAAGAGCAATTACTAAAGCAGAATTTTACAATAAAGCTCATTCAAATTCACCGTATGAACAGCTATATTTAATACTCAATGCGTGCCTCGAGTATTCAACAACCCTAAGGCGATATTTCAAAAGACCTTTTAAAAGGCTAGTAACATAAGTAGAATGCAGAAACCCGCCGGGAATAATATTTTTAACGGCAAGATATGCATACTACAATGAAAATAATATAATGTATTAGATAGTTGTACAATAAATATCGCTTTTTTATGAACTCTTATTTCAGTGATTTTAAAATGATAAAACATTAGGCAATTAATTTATTTCGCAATAGTAAAAGTATATTGATTTACATATAGTTTTTACTTTGATTAAAAATGTTTACATTAGAACATGTGATACTCATTGAAGTCTTTTATCTCGAAAATGACATTTATTATGCGTCAACCTAATAGTTATCAGCAAATCTACACTTATTTTATTAATGCAAAAAATTCATTTATTAATTTTTTTTTAATGTCCGTATGTACAGATTTCTTAAAGTTATTAAAATGAACTATATTAAAATAAACTAACAATGAATGAATATATTTTATAGCTATATAAGTATCGTTTCCATAGGCGTTCAAAATGCAAAAATAACTGGATGAATATACAAGTTAATAGTTAATTTCCAAAACTAATGATTATTATGTACAAAGCAGAATGATAAATGAAAGTAAACCAATATTTCCTTGGTACTTCCATTAATCGTAACTGGGAACAAGAGCCCAGAGGTATTCGCCAAACGTTCTATCGCCTAAAGCGAATATTGACAATGAATGTGACGTGAATAGTAATAGCCGTAAGGTGTTATGGCATTTATTGTTAAATGACCCAGTTTTGCGTAACAATCTTCTTACTTTTTAGTTTAAAAATAATTTTTTATTGTAAAGATACAATTACAATTCAAAACGATAATATTTGCATATAAGATACAAACCAATTTAATCGTTTTAATTTAATTTAGTAATTAACAAATTACGAAAAAATTATTAATGTTCCTATTACTTGTTATCTAATATGAATTATACAAATTGTAAAGTATGCTATTTAAGTATTGTCAGAGTAAAAGTAGCGATAGAAAGAAGAAATTTAAGAACAATCTATAAGTGAACTTTTTGAGTTCCATAACAATTTTTTTTTTGGAGTTGTCGATATATGTCGTGTTGCAAATTGATTATTTTCAATTACTTAGTAGGTTCAGAGCGAAACCAGGACGTGAACATTTATAATTGCTGATCTACCGAGGCCTCTAGGAAGGATCTTAGAAACGAACGATCTTTTCTCTCTTACATGTGTCCTTGTTGGTCTCGATACTTTTAAATAACAATTCAGCAAGGCCCGTTCTTGCCGACAAATTCTCAATCTGAATTCTCAAAGCAAACACGATGATGCTTATGACCTCGCACTTCGCTATAACTTGTCATTCACTGTCGAAGATTTATCGATGTTCATCCAAGCGACATGATTTTATTTTACCACTTTTTGTCATATCCATAAGATATAGAAAACTTCATATTTTTTCCTTTTGATTAGGTTCATCATTGTAGTGTAATATATGAACAATAAACAATTTATAAGTTGATAATTTAATAAGATGAAGTACCTAATAAACGTGATATATTTTAATAAAAAATAACGTGTTATTTTTTAATTAATTGTTTGATCAAATTTTAGATATACAAAGTACTTAGTCAAATAAAATTGTGAAAAATAATGTTGCATAATGTAGTCGCATCGTTAAACTTACTGCATACGTATATATTCAATGTAATCAAAGAAATAAAATCCAATGAAAGATAAAAAGGTGAAGGTAAGAAGTTTAATAAAAAAAATAAATCTAAGCTTTTATTAGATTTCACACCTCTTCCGAATATTCAATATTCTACTCCTGGTTTTATATGGAAAATTATTTTAATTCGAGTTAACATAAAATACACGAAATAATAAAATAATTGAATATGGAAAAATTATAGGGCTCATAAATGTCAAGGTAATACCTGGAATTTATCTTCCCAAAAGTATTTTACTTTTGTTAAGTGGTTACTTAATACTTCGTTTTACTTTTACATGTCACCTTACTTTCCCGGCATGTAATCTATGAAAGATTTATTTTAAAGATCAGACCGAGTAAAAAATGTAACAGGATCTTGTATGTGTTCATCGTTCTCAGCCTTCCTAGTATTCGATGTAAAATGAATTTTCATGAAAACGTCAATACTGATAGTCTTATTCGCGTAATCGCGATTTCCTTTCATTGATACGTTTAATTTATTGCGGTCGAGAAATCACTTTGATTAACATGATTTAAGTTACTTGCACACATTGTTACAACTGTTATCAGAAAGTAAATAAATACAGTAAAATTAAAAAGTTGGATAGCAAGTGATTCAAAATAAAAGAAATTATATAAAATAGTTAACGATTTATAAAGTTATGAAATTCCAATTCCAAATGTCAAAGGTATCTTTGTGTAATTAATCGTTACAATAAACCCAATCACTTTACAACTTAAGATCTAAATTAAGATGTACATTTTTAAGTTTATTTTGAAGGTTTATTATTTAGTTATTCTATATTTAGTAAAATTTAATTAAAACATAATAAACTAAACGAACATTACTCAAACTATATCATCGATTTACTTTGGCGTGATTGTAGTCAGAAGAAGTCAATCGCCGCTATCTTTTCTGTGTTTAAAACAAAAGGGTTAATTTTTACCGATGTGAAAAATAAATTTTGAGAAAAAATATAATTAGAAGGGAAGATAATTATATGGTTTGTATTCTTACTAAAAAAATCAATAAAAAGATCTGAACTTGCAACACAATATTAAGAACTTTTATTCTTTATTACTAAACCTAAAATGTCACGTTAAGCAAACTTTTCAATTATCGTGAATTGAAATACAAAGCTGAAATAAAATTCAGCTTAAAAATATTACCATAAAACCACCATTAGACAATCTACCCCACAAATTTTTTCAATTGTAACATCCTATGCGTTAGTTAAAATTCAAAGAAAGTAGAAATTGTAGGAAAACATGGCTGAAAACGCAGTGGTGCAGGGTACCTTACAGTTCTCCAATGATCGGAACGATTATCCGGTGCAGAGGGCGGCGATTCCCTGAGGCGATTCTTGATGTTCGCCGTCTTGTTCTGCTCGCTGGAGACGGGAGTAGAACTCGAACTGGGTCAGGGCAGCGCGCCAAATGGTTGGATCAATTTTATTTTAAATTTATCAAGTCCGCTTCGGCTCCATGGACACACGTGATCAGTTCAGATTTCCAGACTGTGCATACCTATTAAAATGATACTTTGCTTGTGTAACGTGAAAAATAAGCAACCATCGTGAATCGTTCCTTGATTCTCAATTTTTTTTCATCAAAATCTTACCACCTTTCACCTTTCTACAATATTATATAGCACTATACATGCAATTACATGGTTTCCTTTGGAAGTTCGGCTTACCGTTTTTAATAATATTAATTTTACTCGAGAAATTTGTTCATGTTTCCCCATTATTCAAATCCTTACTTATATTTATAAGGATAAAAATAAGGTAGACGGTATAATTATGCGGCTATTATAGTTACCACCCCTACAGATCGATCTCATAACGAAAAATGATTTATTCTTATATTAACCATAGTTATTAACCATAATAATATAATTAATTATTATAATAATTAAATAAACGTATCATAGTAATCATTCTTTATACTAAAGCTATATTAACCATTTTCCAATTATGAACATGATTGCTTCAATAGTCGTTACAATTTTCACTGATAAAAATAAGATCCTAATGTAAATAAAAATACGTAATCGAGTATCGTGAATTTAAATAATAACTCGAATCAGAAGAGTATTATTTCAATGTTACGTTAAACCGATTATACGAGAGGAAGTCGCGTAATATGTATATCGCACCTGTGACCGGGGACCTTCCGATATCCTTCCTCTTTAACCGAAGAAACATTGAAGTTTCCAGATAAATCTTCGATGCGATTATTGTTCTTCAATGCAATGCAACTGAATTGTTTATTTTTCTCTCATTGTTCAGTTGTGATTACTCACGTGTCGCGGAGCATCATCGGTTAAGGTCATATATCTTTTATTGTAATCATGCAAGTACATACTCGCTGGCAATCAATTTGATAATTAACTATACGATTATTCCGGTTAAAATTGTTGTCAAAATATTAACGTAAACTTTTAGTGAATGTTATGATTATAAAAAATCATGTTATACATAATCGATATTTCAAATAATAAGTAACTGTGACATCAAATTGTCGTATCTATTGTTATTTCAACATTTATGATTGTATACGCTTCAAGGAAGCTTTCGGAAACGATTGTTATCATGCTCATCACGCATATTAAATAGGGAAAAGGTATTATAAACCACGTGGCATAGCCGACAGTGGAGAACCACTGGAACTGTGTGAGTCAGGCAGAGTAAGGTCCAATATAAGGCCCTGGGGTGATTCGCCTAGACGGCCATGACCATATTACAGGCCAGAGGCCCCCAATACCAACCAGTAAACTTACTTACTTCCAGTAACAATTGGCGAAATCATTGCCGGCATTTTGTTTCTTATGTTTATGACAATAGAACTGGAGTTTCAAGACAAATTTGTTCCTACAATTATGTCCGAAACTTACGTCATTCATCCTATATTTCACAATTCATCGCTTTATTAAATTCATCATTTTTAGTATAAAAATGACTGCGACGGTATTTAAAATGTTAACGTCATTATGGAAAATAATTTTGAAAAAGTATAAAATATTATATGATGAATTCGTAAATTATACAGACAACAATTATTGAAAACAGTAAATATTTATAAAAAAAGTTATATACATTTCTTTTAAGGAGAAAATATTAATACAAGTATTTAACAATACGAATGATTGTTTTCATTGTGTACAATTTATTTTCAAAATTTATTCACAATTCTTCAGCACAAAAATCTTCCATTCTATTTATAATGATAAAAATAATTAATGCTTTATATACAAAGAATATAAAAGTTTCATGTATTTTATTAATTGTTTGCGATGCACTCGAAGAATCCGTAACTTTTACACAATATATATTTTTTTATTTACATACGCTAATGCGTACAATTCATTTACATTTATAGAAAAAGAATGTACATACAAACTCATGATGTTCATTTTTTAAATATAAAATTTACCATCAACGGTATTGCGGACAGTGTTGCTTTATTATTGACCTCGAAATATCTGCATGACCTATTGCATAAAAATAAATTTATTGTTATTCAATATTTTTTTTCTCAATGTTATCTATAATCAAGAATATTATTATTACCTAATTGTAATTCTATATATAAAGCTAACATTATTACATGTATGGGAACATCACAATCGGGACCTTTTGACATCCAAACCTAAAAGATTTATTTGTAAATATATTCAAAATACATACACAAACGTGACAAGTTGTTTAATTACCTGCTTTAGGGTTTCTCCAGACTTATCGAGTTCACCACGGATTGCATAAGCAATGGCTAAATTGTAACGGAGTACAGCAATACCCGTAGGAACTGTTGTTGGATACCACACTATGAAATGCAATTACTAATAAAAAGGCCTAACTGGTCATAGCATGAAAGAATTAAATAATTTAAATTAATTCTTACTTTTTATAGGCTTCGAAATAACTTCGTCGGACTTTTCTTTGTCTTTATCCTGAGTTTCTGGAGTAGGTACATAAGTATTTAGGTCTTGAATATTCTCTGGTTTTAAATATTCAATTGCTTCGCTAATTTTGTCCATAAATATCAAACTTTCTGCTGCATAGAGATTTCCCAGCATTTTATATGCTCCAGGTAGTTTATTAATATTTAACAATGCTTTAGCATGTTCAAGTGCAATAACATAATCCCCGAGACATAAGCATACATAAGCGCTTGCAGCCAAAACACTAATTTTTAAATTTAATGCTTCAACTGTTGTAGCTTGCGACATTAAAGTTGTGTGTTGGGCACCTAAAACATTTTTCATACAAATGATAATCTAACTTACAAACATTTAAAATATATACTTTAAATACCTAAATTGTGACCAGACGTTGTTAGCGATAAAGGTACTGTTTGTGGACCAGTAATTGTTGTCATTGATACATTAAGTTCATTGTTATTTGGTAATAAAAATAAGGCATTCTTTAGACATAAATATGCAAATTCTAATGTTAATTGTGGTATAGCAGAAGGGAATCCTTCAGGGTGATATTTTACATCTTTGGAAAGAGAAGAAGCTAAAATGATTTTTCTATAAATTCCAGAACCAACAACTTTTTGTACTAAATCTTTCCTTCGTTTTGGAATATTGAAATCGATTTCATTTGTCTGAAAATAACACAGGGAGTTATTTGGGTTTTTTTCCAAAATACTGTATTACATCCAACTATATTAAATACACTTACAGGTTTATGACTATATATACAGCACTCAGCAATTCTTAACCATAATTTGGGATTATTATGAAGTTTCTGAGCAGCTTCCATGAAACAGTCAAAAGCAACTGATGCTTGACCTGCATGTAATAGTGACACACCCAAACTATACATTAATTCATAATGCCTGTTCCCACCAAGTGTATACAATGGTTGTGAAGACAAAGGATCTATATAAAAACGAATTTTTTAAATCTACGATTTGTAATGTTCTTAAGTACAAAATTATAAAATAAAAATATGCTACGACAATTACCATTGTCTTTTACTTGTACACTTTCTAGTGCACATTTATTTTCATTTAAAGCTTTTCGTAAGTAAAAACATGCTAAATTTGGTTTACCCATAGCAAGATGTATACATGCCATATTATTGTAATATAGAACAGCAGAAGACTCTCCACAAGTCCTGAGTAATATAAATATAATAGATATATTATTATAATATGCTTACAATAACTGTTCCACTATAATATAATTATAAATGTAACATACTTGAAATCTAAGTTTTCTGATGTTACAGAGTTCAATAACTTAATAGCTTTCTTGTAATTTCCTCTCAAATATTCCAGATTAGCTTTTAAAAATACAGTTGATATATTCTGCAAATGAACAAAATTTTGAATCAGAAAAAACAAAGAATCAAATAGAAAGTATGATACAAAATAGAAAATGCTTTAAATATATCATCTTACTACAGGTGTACCCAAAGAAACTAATGCTTTCCATTCCCTTTTACACAGTTTTAACTGATGCATCATAAGATATATTCTAGCTTTGCATTTTAATAGTTTTATTTTGAATGCATCAATAACCATATCAACTTCATTTTTTGACTCCTTTGGTTCTTTTATGGATTTTATTATACCTTCTTTATCAACAGGTGAAATTTTAGGATTATCTGTGGATATAAGTTGACTTTCTATGTAATTAATTAAAGATAATGCTGCATCTGGTTGTTCTGTTACGATATGTAATTCTATTAGAAGATGGCATACTTTATGTGCTAGTGATTCCTCTGAAAAAAAATAATGCATATGCAATGAGTTTAAAATGGTTAACTCAGTTTCTAATACAATCCATCATAGACTTCATTAATGTTACATACCCATAGGTTCTATGAATGCAAATAATCTATTCATAATTTGAAGTGCAGCATTGTATTGTTTTGTATGATATAATAAAACTGCCTGATTATATCTCATAACACACTTTTCAATATCATCTATGGTTTCAGTTGAATCAGTTGTAGATATTTGTCCACATATTGCATTCAAACTTTTCCTTAACAATTCTGTTTTCTTCAAATCAGTTTTATAACATTCTACCACAACCTTATTGTGCATAACTTTTAGATCTTTGGGTCTAAGAGTTTCTAATTTGTTCAAATATGATAAACAACTCGCATGTGCTCCTTTTTGAAATTCAGATAGTGCATTTTGTGCTAATTCACGTTCTTGCTCTGTTATTACTCCAGGACCAATATCTTTACTTTGCGTTTCGGAAGTTTCGCCCATTTTCATTTATCATACAATGATACTTATCATGTTCTAAAACCTTATAAAGTTTTCTCAATGTTTACGGTCTGTAATTTATTACTGAACAATTTTTAAAAATTCCACATTTGACATTTACATAGGTTAAACTTATATAAAAAAGTCACAAAAAAGTTTTTGTTCTTAAACGAAAAGTGATAAAACTTATTATATACAAGTAATATTAAAATATACTATTAACAAAAATAATAAGTTTGTATATATATCAAATAAATCTAAAAATTATTTGTCTTTAACAACATTGGCTTTTCCATGATAGCATAACTTTTCTGCCAAAAGACGTCGCTAGTAGCGTTGTCATCCGAAATATGTATACGTACCTCGGGCAGAGTGGGAGAAATTGAGAGGCGGAGGTGGAAATAACGGGTGTCGCATTTCTAAAAGAATGTTAAGTCACAGATGAGGTCTGTGACACATTATTTATTAATTAAAAACTATAGAATCAGTAAGACTTTGAATATGAACGGATCACAGAAAAGCAACAGAATAGATTGTCCATCTTACGGGACTTTGTGTTCCACGCTCTGAAATACCGACCCTGAAAAAATTTCACTGTTGTTTACGCACAATATTACAACCGATTTATTGTTAGAATCGGCTGCGCTAGTACTAGAGTCGGCTGTGCCTGTATCGAAAACTAACACTGGGCTACTGCAAATGTATCTTTTATTTACACGAAATGTATAAATTATTGTACTCATTGTTACAATGAATTCCTGAGAGCACAAACGTAAAATAAAGATATAAAAATTAATAAATCTTATCATATTGTACTAGAAAAATTATTCCAGAAATCGTTCCTGTTTTCGAACACGATCTGTTATCACGATCAATTTGAAGACGGGGAGTCACGTGGACCCCCCTTGTCTATATAAGCAGTGGAACTGCATCGCGATTTCTCAGATGTCTAGATGCTCGCGAAAGGATCGAATCGGATCCATCTATTACAAATTCAAATTTCGACTCGATCATGACCAGAGATGACCACAGGGTCTAGCGTTAGACAAAGTGGATTTGTTACTTTCTTGCATGCATGAAGTAACTTTAATCAATTGTAAACTGCATTTGTAGATTTCACGCGCGTGGAATCTAGTTTCAAGTAATTATAAGAATTGCGATGCGTTCAAGATTGCAGCCTTCTGAATATAAAATTTGGAATCAAGCCACATAACATTAAAGAAATTAAAATATAGAAATTGCGTCTCACTATGCATAATTTTTGTAACTTATATAAATAAAAAAATATAAATCGAGATAATTATTCTATTCCTTCTAGGGAAATCTGAGAAACATTTCCAATAAATAAAAAATTAGTGGACAATTAAACCAGTAGCAGATCATAAATATTTCACAACAACATATTTAATTCACATGTATTTTATAACAGTTTTTATTTCTAGTATGTTATCCATCCCTATTATTGATTTTTATAGTAACTTTGATGGAATTGCTATTTTATTAAACAGAATAGGTAATTATTAATTTAAAAGTCAATTTCATAACTTATTTTGCTTTTTTTTAATAAGTTCATGAAAGGTAATGTTTAATAAATACACACATGTAGTTTATGAACTGCCAGGATATGGATCAACTCTATTTTTCCTTAAAATTAATTTAATTTTTCTATTCATATCCTCGTAATAAATAGCTCTACATCTTTCAAAATTAATCCTCCTTCTTGTTTGAGTGGGTTTTTCATAGAACCTTGTATCTCTATATTGCTTGAAAATGCCCTCTTTTCCTAATATGTTATTCAGCAACCTAGAAGCTTTATCTAAGTTATTATCTTGAACTATAATTGTTCGAGCAAAAAACTGAGCATGTTTGGACATTCCCATCTGAAAAAAATATTGAGTACAATATGTTTATTTATTTTGTCTGCTTATCATATATCTTAATGATTAAATTCACCACTACAGTAAAACGTATTACAATTACCAAATAGTAAATACATAATCCCAAAATATCACAAACATTTTATAATACCAAATACTTTCTATACAATACTTGTGCCAGAAATCGCGTTAGATATACAATAGCTTTGTAATATCAAAATTAATATCTTAGTCATATTTAACATTACTTTTGTATTAATTAACATTATTCTAACATTTGTGCTGGTTGAATCTAAAAACTAACGCATTTTGAGGTTATGTATTTTTCAGGAATATATCAAAAACTTTAAAATAATTGTTGAAATTTGTCCTTTTGATGAACTGAAATATCAGTCAGAGAAATATTCAATGACATACCTTGCAATTTTATTAATTATATATGTAATTTCCAAAGCAAAATTGAATCAACTATGAAAACGCGTCTCTCTGCAAGAGACGGAACTACTTTGTTACGATAACTGGAATTATTCAGTTTCCGCGATTTATTCGAACGTTGTATCTTATACGCCATGTGAACTTCTTTACAATAAAATTTGTATATATTTCCCAATTATACATAAAGGAAATATTGTTAAAATATTACCGTAGCAATCGAATATTGCTAAAGTATCGTTTAAAAGTATTTTTGAAGTAATCCGACAATTAATTTTCTTGTCAACGGGATTTAAATAATAAATTTAATGAAAATTTTATTGAATACTATATATAATTATATAGAGGGTGTCCTAATTTTTTCCATAAAACTTTAATAATATGTTCTGTGACTGTAAATAAACAAAAAATGTTATGCAAACATAGGTCATTTGATGTTGCATTAAAAAGTTACAACAAAAATATAAAACACGAAGAGAAATATAATACAAAACAGGAACAGATTGACAATTAATACAATCATTAATTATTAATACTCTATTTTGAAACGTTCATTATTCTTATCAATATAATACTGATGGCGTTAAAAAATTGAATTTGTTTTACAACATAGTTATATATAACTTTTTTTGCTTATTTATATTAAAAATTGGGAAACCCTGTATATTAAAATATTAGTTATATTTTTTCGCTAGTCATATTGTTTCACTTCTTAAGCAGATTAAAATCGTAAAATTCATAACATATATTTAAGAATATTCTTATTCTTACTTGACATAACGTTTAGCTCTTAATTTTTAATTCTTTGTGGATGTTCGCAATAAAATTGCATGTGGCCCAGGAAAAGCATGTTCAACAAGGAAATTACGATGAAATATAAAATTAAACAGGACAAAATCTGAATGCATAAATTGTTAAAAAATATCATTAATCTGTGTGTATTATTTTATTCGACTTGAAAAACATATATAATATAACTGTAAAAATAATTAAGGATACTTTAAAACTTAATAATCTTATAATATATTAGTTGATGTTCTAAATAATTACTTCTCGATCTTTTAAATTATATCGAAATCCCCAGCGACATATACAAAGCCATACTGATAAAGATATCAAAAGCAATACCACTGAAAACGGAGTAGCATATATGTGTATACGGAACATTTGACTCTTTAGCAATTCTACAAACCGATTGTACTCTTTTTTTACTTCCACTTTTTTCTATGAAGTTCCTCATTCTGCAACGTTTAATGTAGTGTTGTTAAATTCCCCAAATTGCAAGAATAACGAGTGGGGGATAGTGAGGCAAAACGGATTATAGATTATACTTTTTATGTAAGGAAAAGACACCCGAAACCCTTCGAAACTCAAACAGTTTCGAATTCACGAAACTCGAAACATTGTGCTACTTTTATGATTTGAAAATTTCGAAACTTAGGTAAATAATAGTTTGCATAAATGACGGAAATACTGCCATGATATAAATTTATTTAATTAATAATTTGATAGAGTTTGTGTATAGATTTTAGACTCACTTTTATCGATACAATTTCACTAATTCATTATAATCGTTTATTATCAGAAAAAATAAAACACAAAAATAGAAGTAAATAATTGTCTCACGAAATTTTTCCGCTTACTCATTTATTTACATTATAATTAAATTTAAGTTTCATGGGATTAGATTCAATAAATACTTTGGACTACTAAAAGATATTTATTAGGATCTTAATCTATGATGAAATGTACACTCCTTATAAACAAAAAGGAAGAAAGTAAGGATTCAGGGTTTCGAAAATTTCGAAACAAAGTTTCGTATTCAAGTTTCGCGAATCTAGAATTTAGGTTTCGATTCATCTCTATTTTTATGTTAATAAAATAAAAAAAAAGAAAGGTAAAAAAAGTCTACACCTGGGTTGAGTAACATCAGTCTTATTTTAAATAAAAAGTTTCATTTTTTGATTGCGCAAACCTTATGTAACACTAGTATCGGTGCGTAGAACTTTTTTGTTCTCTGCTTTTCACAAAAATTCATTTGGTACCCCGTTTAACCCACTTACCCCTCTTTCCCAATTTTCTTTTATCTTTTAAATTCGTTTATTACCTTTCGCTTTAACGACGCGAAAGATGTTTATGAATTGCAGTTAAACATACAGCATATTTTTTCATTTATTTGATTACTCATGTGGGGTCATATTTCTCTAATAAATCCTTCTTTTCGTGTATCAGTTGCAATTGTACATTATTATAGTGTAGAGCGTTTCCTCCAAAAATATTTATTTGTTGATATTAACGAACAACTGGACAGGGAATTTTGTAAAATTTTAACCTGGAATTTAGAATAGAGGACAATCAACGCTTTTACGTGTTCCCTCTCATTTGTAAATCTCAATTGACGTAATTAAGACTAGAACGTTACACACTGAATATGGAGAATCGAAACGGAATGTCATTTAAACGAAAAATAAATATCGTTCGGCAAAGTACTGCTATGTTCAGAATATTTTACATCGAGTAATTCAAACGTCATATACCTGTCACGTGAGTTTATATTTTAATTTAACGTCCATTTCCGTGGCGCATTTTTCATATGCACTTTTAAACTTTCCGATTTTGCTCGCGTTTTATTTGACCCTTAGTGGGATGTTGTAGATGTAGAAAGAGACGCAGTAAAAATGTGTTTTATTAATCGATTATTTGTTCAGGTCAGTAAACAATCTTTTGCAATGCAATTAATTTTTCAAATAATAATTGGTGTTGTTGAATTAATAATAAAATGACTTCTAAGGTATACTGAATCAAAAGTATACGTCAAAGATATTAGAAAACATAATATTGCTCATCAGAGAGTATAAAATAGACACTAAATAGTGAAAGGATTTTAAAAAATAAAAGAAGAGGAAGTTAAGATTTAAGGAAGTCAGGAAATAGAAATAGATTGCTTGTTTTAGTAACAATAAAGAACAATTGGACTGTAATATATACCAAAGTATTTATAAGACTACTTAACCAAAGAAAGTTAAATAAAATGAACTTTACACTATTTCTAGACTGAATATCCGTGTGAATCAGATATTTTAAGCAGCTGTTTGATCGATAGTTACGCGTTCAGCGCAAAGGTTATCAAATTTCTTAAAACGAATGAATATAACAAAGAAGTACTGTATTCTACCTACGTAAAACCAAAGCATCAAACCTTTAATTGTTTCTTTAACATAATTACAAGTAAGAAATGCCACCGAAACGGAAGAAAGATGTTAAAAGGATGTCTATCGAGCCGCCGCCGGCGTAAGTATTAATGAATGCTTTTTTTAAACATGAAATATATTATTTGTGGATTACAATATTTCTGCTTATGGTACCCATTATAATCATTTCATGATTATAAATCTATATGATGGCTACTGTAAGTTTGGTGACTGACTAATTTTTATTTATTTAAAAGACGTGATATTTTATTACGTTATGTAACAAATATTTTATCTCACTTACGCAAATTGCAAAAGCCCTATCGATCTTAACTGCTAAGAATATTATTACTATTTCTAATATTTCTGGTTATTTTTTTATATATCATTTGTTTATCTGTTATTAAAATAAGGCTATAATCTGCTGCAATCTTTTGTCTATCAAAGATAGTTTATAGAAATAAAACATTTTGTGCGTATGAATAATAAACATACTATTATGTATCAATGACTTCTGATTGTAATTTCTGCTTTCCCTCCTAAATAAAGTATCGAGTCGGATATTCCCGAGGTAATAGAACCGGAAGAGCCACCGAAACCATTGATATCGTCGGTCACAGGGCAAGCGTTCGGTCCGCGGGTTCGTTATATAAATGAAAAACAGGAAGAAGAAAGTTCGGATGACGAACCTGAATCAGAAAGCGATGACGAGTTAAGGCTTCTGCAGGAGGAATCTCCAGAAGTGCCTTCAGAGTTTTGGCACATACAGAAACTTATTAGATACATGAAAGCGGGCAATCAAACTGCGACCATGGTGGCAGTTTGCCTTTTAAAGGATTATGATTTGACCAGTAGGGTAATTTTATTTCACTTGTTCGGTTGTAGTATTAATTACTATTGTAATTATTGCTATCAATTTAAAAACCATTTATGTCCGAATGAAATTTTCATTACTTAGTAATACCGGAACGATAACGATAAAGTATCGTGTAACATAATTAATAGTAAGAGTTATTACTCATTGTTGAATAGTATACTTCCTATTTTATATTGAGATCTAATTATTACGCCACTCACATTCGATAACGTTTGTTCGTTATAATATTTTAAAATTAATGTTATTTTAAAATATTTTATAGTAACGTAACGTTACTTATAATTTTAATAATTTAAAAGAATGCTATTCAATTTGAATTTATTGTGAAAACAGATTATACAAAAAGCGATTCAAGAAATGGGAGGATTAGAAATCCTGGTGAATTTGCTTGAGACGAGAGATCTGAAATGCCAAAATGGCTCTCTGTCAGTTTTACTTCAGATTGTGACGTCCACAGAGATGCGACGGTACCTAATCGATCTTGGTATTGTAACACCGTTGATTCAAATGTTAAAGCATCCAGCTAGAGATATTCAAGTTAGTGTTCCCTTCGTTCACTAATATAATTTCCGTTTCGCATATAATTTCCAAAAGTCTATAGCTGAACATCGCAAAGGTTTGCTATTTAAATGTGTATAACTATACAAAATATGGCTTCCTGATATGATGCTTCTAATGATTTGTTGTTTAGGATTTAAATAAATTAAATATTACAAACGTGTGTTGAAAAGAAAAGATTGACGAAGAATTACTGGCAATATTAAAATTGATAGTTTCTTAATTTTATTAAATATATTTCTCGAGAACAAATATATCTACTATGTTTGCTAGAACGTAAAACTTAATAACATTTTTATAGGTTTATTTTACATGATAATCTTACGTGGTATCTATTTTATCCGGATAATAATTTAAAAAGATATGCAACAACTAATAAAATTTTAATCATTGTAAACTGCATTTAAATCGTATTGAATATGAAAAAATACATGGTAGAACTACGTGGTCGGTATTTGGCTATAGATTTTGAAATGACGTAGGACTACGTTACCGGTTTCGAATATGTTAGCATATAATGAAATTCTCGTTTGCATAAAAACTCTCAGATGCATTAACGAAAAACCACAAAACGCAATTAGAAGAAATAAAGAAATTTAAGTGAGTCGAATTTTTAAAATTGCTACAATAATGTTTTGTTTTACTGTTAAAGGTTCTTGTCGCAGAAACTATGGCTATAGTTGCACGAATTAGAAAAGCGAGGAAGCAAATACGAATTCGAGGCGGCATATCTCTTATTGTAAGCGATTTTAATTAATTTTTAATTAAATATATAGCATTTATTAAATTGCGGACGATTATGCAATTATGGGAAATTTAACTATACAAGAAAATAAAGAATACATATAATGTACATGCAAATATATCCGAAAGTGAAACAGACGGCATGTTTAGAGGGATAAACTATTTTTAAATTACGTTTATTTAGCGTTAGCAAAATTTTCTTGCTATGAAAGAAAAATATTATCCTTGCTAATAGAACTTTAGTTCTGTTACTATCGGAAATAAATAGATTCTTGTCATACGTAATGAGACTTTTAATTTGTGGAAAATTATATTATTTAATATAATAGTTAGATGTAATGGACGTACCAGACAACATACTCAGGACTCCTTACGATGAATTGAACGAAGCTAATAAAGAATTGGTAGCGGTTGCGATAGGCTGTGCCAAAGTTTTGGATTCTTTGAGTAGTAGTTTAAAAGTGAGGGAAGAACTTCGCAAGTATGGCGTGGTGAAGCATATGGAACGCTTTTTAAAATCACATCATACTTCTTTAATAATACCAATGATGGGTACTGTTCAACAATGTGCAAGCATGGTAAGTGAAATTTAAAAATTGATGTATTTCAAACTAAATATTGAAATATTGAGAAAATTGCAAATTCAAAATAAAATGTTCAAACAACTAAATTTATATCCCTAATATTTATTTTTCTACGTGCAATATTTATAACCTCGGGTATTTTATAATCAAACGTGCTTATTATTTAGGTGCTCATATGAATGGTTTACAAATGTAATGTAATTTTAGTACAATCATTTAAGAAATTTTTTTATAATCCACAATTTTCGATACATATATAATAAATCATTTATACCCAGAGATTAATATCTTGACTCATTACCAACCAACGTGTTTCGACTCAACATTTCATTCATTCATTTTTTTCACCTAATTTACATTGCAAGCCTCCCTTTTTAACCTCCTGTTTATGAAAGGGTATTCCAGTGATCTGTACATTTTTTTTTCATTACTATATCTCCCTCCACATAGATTCTAAAATTTTAAAATTTAAAGAAGCTGCAAATCAAATGCTGCATTAACGCAACGTTGATCCTTAAAGGGTTAATTAAAATATTCACGTATTCATATTTTGTTAAATTAGAATTCACTACTTGTACATCCATTGTGATAAGTAGGATAATAATACAAATTTCCCTTAACCCATTAAAAACCGACGTGCTTTATCGCAGCGTTTCATTTGCAATTTTTTTCGTCACTATTTCTTCTTCTACTCAGGTTTTCCAGTTTTATAAAGTTCGAAGGAATTGCGAATGAAATGTTGCGCTAACGCAATACTGATCCTTAATGAGTTAAAAGATTTATATTAAATATTTTAAAATACATTAATCACAAAATTTTCTTGACGTTCATAGAACGTATTCCGTGAAGCATTCGAACGTACGGACATTATTTTCGATGTGGTACGGCACCTGCAAAGCGATAATATTAAATTAAAAGAGAATTGTGCTTTGGCCATATTCAAGTGTGGCCCTAATAAAGTCGCCAGAGACAGGGTCCGCGAGACTTCCGGTCTGGATATATTGTGCAAACTTTTACAAAGCGAAGAAGCTCGTGCTAATAAACGACTACTAGCTGCCGTCACTGGTGGAATATGGAAGTGCGCTATAAGTCCGGAGAACGTAGTAAGATTCAATCAAAATGGCCTAGTGGCCGCTTTGGTACCATTTTTAGAGGAACATGAGGATGAGGAGGTACAGGCAAATGTTGTAGGAGCCCTGGCAGAATGTTGTAAAGATCCTACTAATAGAGACGTTCTACGAGTCAACGATGGCCTGCCAAAGTTGGTAATTACATATTCAGTACTCAAAACTTACTTTAAATAATGATAATCGGACTGCAGGTTTTGATGAAAATCCATTTCTTTATAAATAAAAATAAAGAAGTGGCAACTAAATATGTAGAGGGTAGTTTTATCATCTACCTATTAAAATATTGTCTCTAATTTGGCTATTTCCTATAATTTTATACACTACGTATATTTAGTACCTTTTTACCTATTTAATTTCCCCATAGATGCATAAAAATTTGCAGTTCAATGATAATAAAAGCAACTTTGAATGTAATCCTCGTACATACTAAAGTTGTGTAATACATAACTAATTAAAATATGATATGACCCGTTTGAAAGCTAAATTGATTAACACTGTAAAACTATAAATCTCTGATCGTACAGATCAGATTATTAAGTTCAACGTATGAACCCTTGCTGGAGAACGTACCTTTGGTAATAAAGGAGTGCGCACAGAATGAACACTGTATGGATATCATTAATGACCCGGAACACATCAACGATGGCGTCCGTTTAGTGTGGTCGCTGTTGAAGCACCCCAGCGATGTAATAAAAAGGAATTCCTGTCTTGCGTTGGTTCCTTGCATCAAATACGCCAAAGATTCTCCCGAAATGGTACGGGCATTCGTGGGTGGATTAGAGCTTACGGTCAGTCTTCTTGAAAGCAATAACACCGAAGTGCTAAGCGTAGTATGTGCTACTATTGCCGAAATTGCTATGGATCCGGAGAACCTTGGTATTCTCAGCGATCACGGTGTGGTGGAAAAATTGGCGAACCTTGTGAACACGGTAATTTTTGTAATTTTCATTCAAGACACAGTGCTTATCTGGGAAACTGAAGAACCTTCATTGTTGCGAATTTTGTCGATTCTATGAGAATCGACAAGGGTTTCTGATTTAAGGAGAAGAGAACGTAATATAGGAGACACAATAATGAGACGTAGGGAAGGTTGAATTTCTTCGGACGAAGTGGATACCTTTCGCGTTTTCTTAATTAAGTTTTGCTCGTCGGCGTGTTCGTTATTTGAGTTAAAGACAATGTTTGAATTTACCAATATATTAGGTTGCTGCAGAAGTTCTACTCACTGAAAGATATTCTAGAAAAATTCAATCTTTGGAAACAATTTGTACAGCCATGAAACTGTCCATATTTTAATATTGTTTATGACAGTTCTTCATTCATTTGAAATGTATATGTCTACTTCTTTATTGAAATTTTCAGATTTCTTATAAAAAAAAGGGTGTCTTAATACTTTGGTAACCGTTTGTGGCTGAAGTTTGCTAACCATTTAAAATTTTGGGGGTGCTGATTATACCATTCTAATCTCTCTGACTGCACGACACTTTAGTTGTATTAACATTTATAATTTTGATATTAGGATTATTTCTGGACCTATATTTGCTTAGTAAATTAAATGTTTTTTTTTCAAATAAAAAAATATAATAAATAAGCGTTGACATCGAAGAACCTAAACGGTAGTAGAATAACAAAAATTCTTTTCACGGATTTTCTTTACAATGTGTAAAGAATTTCAATATCTACAGATTTTTAGAAATTTTAATATTATTATATTTTTTATATTAACCCTTTCGTTATGAAGCGCGCATATATACGCTCTCAATAATCAGACTGTTATTTATTAAGAGCATACGTATTCTCGATAGTACATTACCATACAGTTGTCCCTCGAACAACGCGAATTTGACTTTACACGGTTTTCTTGCAACCAATTCAAGTCTACTCGGTTCTTTTTTTTCTCCTCCTAAGCCTACTCAACAAGAAGAGAATGAGGAAGAAGATTTTTCTAATGATTTACTTCCAGTGTATGTAATAAAGAGTGCAATTAATATGTACAAGTATATACATACATATCATAATTAGTAAACTGCGAATTTTTGCAGATTCGTACTTTTAAGTACAATTAAAGAAATGAAACGTAATTGGAGGATTGTTTTACCATCGAAGTATAATAATATGCACTTTACTTTCGATATTTTATATATTTGGGAGTATTATGTGCACGCTGTATTTTTTGCCATAATTAAATTGACCAAAAATGTATAAAAATTCACAGTCTACTAATTAGCATGTAAAAATAAAGCTACATATTTTTTTCTTTTCCTTATGTTTTTCTTAATCACTTTTATCATCTAATCAATTTTTTAAACTTATTTTATTGTAAAAATATATAATAACATATATAAATACATAATATGTATTACAAAATAAAATTCTAAAGTAAATTATACATTGTAGTTAATTTTTTAAGGGGTGAAAAATTTTATGTGAATTTTCAACTATTTGGCTAGTAGGAGAACGTATTTTCCGCGTTGTTCGAGGGGCATCTGTATTTCATTTCATTTCTCCAATAAAATTAGGATCGCAATTGGCAATATAAAACATCTAAATATTTATATTCATCTATTTTTGTATTAATAAAACCTGTTCCTTATCTATGATTTCAGTTTCGAGTTTCATATAGCCATAACAAAAAAGTTAGGAAACGAAAAAATAGAATTCATGTAGCAATTTAATTTATACCACTTGTGATGATAGAAAAATTTTAGGTATTACGTTAATAGATGTAAGCTATTGATCAAAAGGAAACGTATTCTTTTTTTTCAGTTTTGAATTTAGATGACTACATTTGTTTAAAATTAGTTTTAAATGATTAACAAGAGATGTTATATTTTTTCGTTATTCTACATTTTACAGGAGAACGAAGAGTTGCGTACGAATTTAACCCTGGCCATAGCTCACTGTTGCGAATGGGGAGAAAATAAATATAAATTTGGCCAACTAAACGCGGTCAGTCCACTCATCTATTACATGACGAGCAAGAATAAACATGTTCTTAGGGGAGTTTGCATAGCAGCATATCATTTAAGCAAAGAACCAATGAATTGCATTACTATGCATACTGCTGGTATCATAAAGGTATAAGAATCTTTTTCGTTTAAAAAATATTTTATATTTACGATATTTACATTTCTTTGATGATAATTCCACTAATTTAAATTACTTATAAGTATACTGCCACTCGAAAGTTTGAAGCACTCTTTGCTGGTTGGATAAAATATTGAAAATATTTAAGATTGGAATTAGCATCGTATTATGAATATTCTTTAAAAACAATGATTAGTTCACACCACTTTGAGGCATCCAAAAGCGGATAAAATATGGGATTTTTTTATTGGTAATTACAATATCAAAAATTTAATTTTTTCGAACTTATAAATACTACCTTTAGCTATACTTTTTAATTTTTAAAAATTAAAAGTGTCACAAAATAGTAGAGCTATTTGCTATTCCAGAGTTCTTTTCTGCTAGATTTCTAACTTACTCGGCAACGATCGGGTTGTCCAAAATGAAAAAATTGTTATTAGTATATAAACTTAGAACTTTTCAATAATTATAATAGTAATTGCATTTTAGGAAAAAATTTTGTTCTAAAATTGTGTCACTCTTTAAACTTTTGAGTATTAATGTACAAATGACTACAGCAATGGTAACATGACATGGAAGATCAATAAAAATTTCTTAACAAATTCATATAGATTTTAGCTTGTAGCAATTTAAAGGAATGTTTGAAAATTTACAGCATGTGCTACGTTTGGTGGGATCAGATGATCCAGAAGTGCAAATTGCAGCAGCATCTACAATTCGAAATATTAGAAAGCTTGCACTAACGGCAGAAAAACTGCACTTTAAAGAAATGTACGTATTCATATTATTGCATATGTAACCTGTGTTATATAATTAATTTTGTTGTTGATTTGTAGAAGTACATTAGAAGAAACAGATTTCCATCTGTAATCTAGCAAGTTTTCGAGTTGTCTTACAGAACTATCTCACCAATCAAAGACTATTGTCATAGAAAATAATATTTTTATTGAAATGATCTAATAACACCTTTATTGAGATTTTGTCAACCAATAATAACTTCGTATATTTAAACATAATTACACCTTATTAATTTCATTGAATAAAACTTAATAAAATAGGTCCCTAATGAATAAATCCCCACATTACCATTTTACTGTAACATGAATACATAAAATACAAAAGAATTGGATACATTTGAAGCAATGTACATGGCGCTCAATTTGTATATTATTAAAACATGTCCAGTTCCTTAAATAGTAACAATGGCATTATGCAATGCTGCTGTTTGATGTATATACACGTTATTATCAATTGCAAAAAAAAACAATTCATTCCAATATGTAAAACACATTAAATTGAAATGTAACTAATGAATACAAATGAAAACGTATTATAGGAATGACATGCAATACACTTGTATCATGGATTTAATTAACATAAAGAAAATATATTTAACATATGTTTAAATAGATGTTTGCTGCAATAAGCATACTTGAAACTACTACACAAACTTGTTTTTATGTTTGTGCAGTACTATCTGATTTGCAACTTTTAAATTTCATGCATGTATGTTCTTACTTGCTTTCTTAGTCTGCACTTGTTTACCTTTTTAACCCTTGTGTTATTTAATTCTGTCTTCCACTTACAAAACTGTTAATACAACTTTAACAATCTATGTAATATATTTCTTACAAAGATGAAATGATAGATTCACCATGCACAATTGGTATAATAATTATATAAGTTACTACAAATTTATTTTTAATATTAACTATATCCACTGTTTTTATAATTGTAATATAACGAAGCATAAAAAAATACGGTTTTCATATAGATATTTTATAATAACAGAAAAGCTTAAATTGTGCTTATAAGCGCTTAAAATTTGCATCATCAGCATCCAATCATAAATGGTACTGTTGAAATTACTTTAATACAGATACTATACTGATTTGTATTAAAATTAATGGACAGATCCATCCAAAGTTTTGGGTAGCCATACATACTTCATTCACACCTAAGATGCTTACATTCACTCAAAATATTTCTTTCCCATGATACCAAATCCATTAAAGGACATAGAAAATTTATAACAGATACAATACCATGTGCAATTGGATTTTATAAACATTCATATCAGCACCTGAATAATAGGCACATTTGATTATAAAATTTACAATCCTATAAACATTGTGTATAGAAAATTAAAGCTGTTAAATATATTTTCTTTTTCTTTTGTTAAGAATGGTCAAGAGAAAACAGTAAAAATTAATCTTGTTTTTCCGTCAGTAATGCGTTTGCTGCAGCTTTAACTGCTGAAATAAAAATATCTATTTAATAAAACACAATCGATATTTAGTATGTAAATCCTATTGTTATAAACATACCTGCATCCTGAGCAGAAGAAATAAACTCATCAACTTTGTGATGGTATCTTAAAAAGTTTGGTCTAATAATGGCACGATACAGTACCAAAGAACCATTACGGTCAATAGGTGCCATTAACCATATATAAAAGAGGCACTATAAGAAAAATAATAATGCAGTAAAATATTCACATATAATTTACATGCCATATTTCTAATAAAGGTAAATCTACCTTAAACAGCCAATAGACTGGGAACCAGCATAAAATATAATCTGAGAAAAATTCAACAATGGTAAAAACTGCAAATACAACCCAATAAGTTAGCCATTTTGTATCATCCTCCTTCTTTGGGCTTTCTAAGGCTTTCATAGAACAATAAGCAGGATAAAGAAATCCAAAGACATTACAAACTAGCTGCTGACCAATGCCAAATACCAAATATAGGGCTGAAACTGCAAGAATACCTAAAAAAAATTGCAAATAACATTGTAATAACATTAAGTAGAAATAATCACTGTATGTAAATTAAATAAATACATTATAATAATAATTTTATCTGATGTCTAATTTTTGCATACTACAGATGAGAAAAACATTGAGATATTTTCTGCATTGTCATCATAAGTATGAATATTCAATTATCATCTTTCGTGAAATTTTTTCCTATAAAATAACCGCGTCGTCAAGGTTGTTTTATGCGATAACGTCGCGTTGTAGCAAAATTTAAGTGTGAGCAAATATACGATTCAAACAAATTTGTTTATTCCCTTCGAGGATTACGATTGAACTATCTGCTAGTAAAGAAAATTTACGACAGATTCTTATTACGTAAAGCAAGAATAAAGTAATTAATACAGGCGCAACAAAAACTGTGACAAAGAACTCATGAAGTAATTACAATGTTCATACCTAAGAAAACGTACAGTCGATCGACTCCAGTTTTTTTTTCGACTGTGGCTAAGTATTTTGTCCACATTTTATTGTCATCGTGTAACGCCTTTTCCAGAGATTGTTTAATTGCTGCTATTCTTGCCATGTTTTCGAATTTCCTAAACAATTTCTCACACTACCCTCTTCGTGTATTTGCAGCTTCCTACTAACTTTACTACGGATATTCGTGAGAAGTGCGAATCGATATCGCTGTTAAACGATAGCATAAGAAAGAACATGCGGTTTACAAATGCGACATCTATTGACGAAACTCAAGAAACGTTAACGGTAAAATAAATTCAAATGTTTGAAATATATTCCCGAATTAATTTGATAATATTTTAATATAATAACATATTATATAAAACAATTACTAAAAAAGTTACCTACTTTACTATGAAATAATAAGAAAGAATAACATCTAAGTTTTATTTACTTTATGAATAAATAATTCGTAATAAATATAAAATAATTTTCATCTCCCCTTAAATTCCAGTCCAGTTCATTAATATTAGAACTACCGACAACTAAAGTATACTTATTTATATTAAAGAAATAAAAGTGGTAAATATTTGTGAAGCGTATGTGATTGAAGTACAATAAAGCGTCATTCATATTTTGTACAGAAAATCATGGAGTATTCTAAAAAATGTATTGTTGCAAATTTATGTAATTTTTATGGTAAGTTTTTAAGCAGTTATTTTGACTGTTTTGATAGTTCTGGTGTTAAATAATTTTTTAAATATTGTTATCAATTATAAAATAATAAAAGAATGGTAAAATTGGTATCAAATAATATGAAAGAATGCGTAAGATAGGATTAAAAGAAAATTACATAGTCATGTATGTATTACAATTAGCAATACTTTTGTTTTTATTAGGAGGTGTTTGCATTTTACTTAACATAGTTATACATCGTTCGAGCATTTTAACGCTATTACATGCCATCGTAGATCGCTTAGCGGGCGTACAATTCGATTAAATATTATCACATTTACAAGTTGCTTTCCTTATCATTTTTTCTTCTTCCCTTTTTCTATAAAAATACGTTCCACTGTTATAAATGTGGATCAATTCGGTATTTGACGGAGATACGTGAATACATGCGAAGACAATAAAAAGTAATGCTTAGTATTTTATTCGATAACATTCTCGCGATACCATGTATGAAACAAGTTAGGAACATTACAACAAATTATTGTTTAACACTGCAGCTAAATCGCTGTACGTTTCCCTGTTAATTTTCTTGCTTGTGTTCTGTGAAATACGAGCAGAATACATGAAGAAATGCTGATTCATACCTTGACCGAGCCAGTGTAATGCATTTCCGGCAAATCATTGCTTGCGCAACTTCTAATTACTGTCAGCGCGAATGCTACATTCTGTCTAGCTTTATGCGTCAGCCAAAATGTCTTTCAAATTGATTTAAATCGCAATTTGATGAAAAAGATATAATTTTGCTAGACAAAGTACTTATATAAACTAAAATAGAACTTTATAATAGAAATATTGCAGTATTTTTTTTCTTTTAGTAATATTTAAAGAAAAATTGACAACATATACGACATGGAATTAAGAAGAAATGTTTAGTTTTTAAATTTGTAAAGTTTTTGTCTTTGTAACCCTCTCGATCTTATTGTACTCATCTGGATAGGTATTCACTAAGTATAATAGAATACCATATTCATGATGATGAAGTCAAATATTACTATCATTAAAAGCTAATTATAGAATCTTAAAGTTAAAGGTAATTTGTAATTCATATAAAAAAATCGATGCACGTTTTTAGTAGAGATGGGGGGCGAACTTAACTTCAAGATTCGCGAAACTCGAATCCGAAACTTTGTAAGATCTCAAAACCTTTGAAACTCTCAAAACTTAAAATTTTCGAAACTCTGAATCCTTAATTTTTTCCTTTTGTTTGTAAGAAGTATTTTATCAGGAATTAAGATCCTAATAAATCCCTTTTAGAAAATCAAATTATATATCGAATCTAATTAAATGAAACTTAAATTTCATTATAAACGACTATGATGAATTGGTGAAATTGTATCGATTAAAATGAGTCCAAAGTCTAAACGCAAACTCTATTAGATTATTAATTAAATAAATTTATATCGCGATAATATTCACATTATTTATATAAACTATTATTTATCTAAGTTGCCAGAGTTTCGAATGATAAATGTAGTACAAAGTTTCGAGTTTCGAAAATTTGGAACTTTGAATTTCGAGGGGTTTCCACGTTTCACACGAAAATTACAAATAAATATTTGTAGCAGTTAAATCATTTAGAAACGAGAGGGTTAGTTAATTTAACTTGAACAATTATATTGGAACGTAGAATTTTCTCATATAGTAATACAAATTATATCGTTTTTTTTTTTCATTTATGGAATATTTCTAGTTTCGTGCATAATAAATAATTCTTAATGGCTGAAAAGAAATTTGAAAACTCAAAATGGTGTACAGCTTATATCAAAGATAATATACTTTAAAATTTTCCGCATAATAAGTACAATATTTTAGCAATGTACACAATCAATTCGCATGGCTGTGATAATCCTTTCATTTTCTAAATTTTTAACTTTTCTGAACACCATTCTTATTAAAGTTTATTGACGTATAGCCCACCCATTTTGTTGAATAGAAGCAACTTGTGATACGCTGATCGCGCAATTCTCAACACTATTTACTGCTGTTCTTCGGTTCATCTCTCGCGTGACGTCGTTTCGCGATCATTTTCCTTATACACCGAAACTTTCGCCACGAGATGCATTAAATGGGGCGATAGTTTATCTCGTAAGACATTACGCCGCCAAGTGTTTCGTTCGCACGTATTTCATCCAGTTTGCAAGCACACCTACCGGGTTGTTTGCTGAATTTCAACTAACTCCCTGTTGTTTGATACATATTTCAACTATTTCGACCTAACGATGAATCTTCATTACAGTGTTTATTTCGATATTTCATTTTGTTAAGGAAATTATTTTAATCGTACCCACGACCGCTGCATTAAAAATTTTCTTCTCTAGATTCTTGATAAAAGAATTAGGATTCAATAAAATTTTGATTTCACCAATTTGGACGATTTATTACGTTTTGATTATTTACTTTCTTTATGTATTTTTGCTTCATTTTTAAATACATACATTTCTTTCAAATTCAATAATCATCGCAACACAGGAATGTGACTGTTCTCGTTTAATTATGGTAAATTATTATATACAATTGACACTAATTTTTATAGTTATTATGACAATTTGCATTAAGGTCTAAACAATTTATTGATTCGTTCAGATCTAAAAATTCAAGGTTTGAATCGAGCACTTAACGATTGCAGTATTTATGCGGAAAGAAACCTTTTTATTTTTTGATAAGATCTGAAAATCAATGGCTTTTGATCGGAAATATTTATAATACAATATTTATTCAAAGAAGAATATGTTATACGGACTTGTAAATGTACACGTTCCTTTTGATTATCGTATTGTACATTGTACAAAAGCGACATTCATTCTCTTTTGCAAAATAACACTTAATCTATATCGGACTTCATAACGAACAAATAATTACTCGTTACCTCCAGTTGTAAAAAAAAATCTCTTAAAGCTGCCTTCTCAAGCCATAATATTTCCTTATGTTTTCTAGCAAATAGCACATTATATTAATTTTTATCTTATGTATACCTCTTGCGTTCCTTGTATCGTTTCTCTCACTCTTTTACTCATTTCCATGCCAACAATGAGATTTTCTTATACTTTTCTAACTAGATATGTTAAAGTGATATTTACAGGTTTCGCAATTCGATTGATCTTCAAGTTTCATCAAATAGATCTGTTTGTCGACCATAGTTGTTTCTTGCAGTCTGTCTCACAAATCAGTCAACGTCCGTTTTTTTTTCCGAGGTACAAAATTCAGAATTAGTTTGTAAGTAATCAGCTCAGGCAGTATTCATTTTACGATTAGAAGAGATCCATATCTTTCAACTATAGGAATAATCGCAACAACCCCAAATTAAACGCATACTCACAAAGACGATGCATTAGGTTGATACATACAAAATTTCTGATTACTAGTAGATAGTATATTTTCTTCATTTATAATTGGTTGAGATAAATAAATAAGTGGTTTGCAGTAGTTATAAAAAGCATTGGCCCATACCCCTACTTTTCAATGGTACATTTCTGGAATAGGGTTTATACTTTATTTTTGCAATATTAAATGATAAAACACTTAACATAGTTAAGATTAAATACCTAGCACGTAAATACCGAAATAGATACAATGACGTGTCAACATCATTTTCAGTTACTCGTTGGAAAGTTAATCAAAATTATACGGATTAAATAAAATAGTTAAAAAGTTAAATATATACATAAAATTCGAAGGTTTGTGAATTCGAAAGTTTGCAAATCCCGAAGCTTGGAAATGTGACGATTTAGAAATCTAAAAGCTTTAGAAATTTGAAGGTTTGAAAATTTAATAACTTGGAATTTGAAAGTTTCGAAATTCAAATGCTTTCAAACTTGAATTTTTGAAAATTTAGGTTCTGATCGAGGCTTTCGAAGGTTTGAAAATTTGAAGGCTTGGATATTCGAGGTTTCGAAATACAAAGATTTGAAAATTCGCGAACTTAGAAGTTGGAGAGCATGAAAGCTCGAGGATTTACAAATTTGAAGGCTTGAAAATTTGAAGATTTGAATTTCCCAGGTTTGAAATTGAGAAGCTTGGAGATTCAAAGAGGCAAGAATCACTTTAATTAAATAAAATAATTTTAGGGTAAAAAAAATATTTGCTTCGTAGTTTCCCTACTCGAAATGGTAATTTTGTATGCATCATCCTCATACGCTTATATTATCATGGGTTTTGTCATTCTACATGTTGTTTTTAATAGATATCGCGAGTACGCTCTTGTGAAATTAACTGTATTCCCTTCGATGCCTAATCGATACGAAGTATGACATACGAAAGTATGCAATGTTTAATTTATTTACAATTCCAGATCAGTATGCAACTATTAGAATTTAACAAAAATTCTCAAGGTCTCATGGTGTAACGGCTAGCACTCTGGACTCTAAATCCAGCGATCCGAGTTCAAATCTCGGTGAGACCTTTAATCCTTTGTGCAATATTTTTTTATTCAACTAGGATGAAGTTATTCAAACGACATATATATTCGTTCTTGACATTTATCTATCTGATTACAATTATTTTCGTGTTTTTAGCTTTAATCATTATCTATGGATTAACAAAAAAAGGAAAAAGATTATACTTTTGGAGCATAATTAGTCTTGGCAATTATAATGGGTGAAAATGTAATGAGTATTGAATTGGTGCAAAAATAATGGCTGCATCTCGTATTACAATTATTTCTCTTCTTTTATTGTAGGCATATTATATTTATACTAACAATATGATTATTTTACGATAGTTATGTGGTTCCTACAACAATTTTGATTTTTTAAAAACGACCATTGAAGAGGAGAGACTACGTGTAATTCTATTTCATGGATTCTAAATTGATTAAAGTGCTACGAAAATAACTCAGAATTATTATTAATTAAATATTTAATTCTCATTAATAAAATACATAAATATTTACTTTCTGGAATGGGAAATTTTTAAAAATCAAATAGCAATAGAATATGTGTTTGAATATGCAGGATGATAACATGTAGTAACTAAAGAAGAACAAATACACTTGATGAACACATACCTGCGAATAAATATAATTTTACGATTACGTTTTATTATTTCTTGTAAAAAATTATTACAATTTGTAAAATTTTTTATATGATTCGAGGTGTTCCACGCTTTAGCTGTTTCACAAACGATATTGAATTAGAAAAGACACTTACTTGTTTTAGATTCACACCGGTTTTTCAATTGTACTTTAATTCTAAACTTTATTTTAACCCTTTCGTTACGGCCGACTTAAATACCAAACGTACGCGAAGATCGCGAATCTATTCATCTTTCATTCAGTGAGTATGAAGAAATCATCCAAATATCAAATTGCATTGCGTTGAAGAAGTACTTAGTTTTGTAAAATTTATATTCTTGATAGTGTGAATACTAATAATCCGAGCGACCAAATACGCTAATGGTGTTGGATAACTAAATTTAATCACAATACGAAGCCAACAGCATATTGTGAGTGATTTTTTTTACTGTTTGTAGGAATCAATTGCAATAAAAGTGTTACGAGTTAATCTTAGATAAAAGAAATTTGAAGACCATTATTTCTGCTTCAACCAAATACATTACACCGTTTAATGAGTTCATATAAAAATCGTTCAAAAGCAAGTGTGTACTCGGGTAGTCTTAAAGCTAGTTGCTTGAAAAAATTGTTTTATTCGTACACAGATAGAAAATCGTACAAAATTTGATTAGATTCATAGTTTCGGGGTTTGTAGCAGTTTCTTCTCCATCGATCTCATTTTTATGCACTTAGCAAGGAGTGCTATAATTGTAAGTATGGCGCCAAGAAACGAGATTATTCCTAGGACAACGAGTACCATGAACCAGTTTTTAAAGCTGCCGATTCTGTCACCGAAATCGCAGTTGCAATTTTCGCTTTCATTTAAATTTAACGCTGAAAAGTTTACGGGCCTGAGAGAGATTAGTTTAAAATCGTCCTGCACTTGACGTCTAGTGGTAGAATTCTGTGATTTCTTTATGAACCTGTAGGATATCGTGTAAGTGAACTCTTGACCATCGTACGAACCTTTGGCGCTGTAATATTGTATTAACAATTCATTTCCACTCGAGGTGAGAGGAACTTGTATGTTATTAATATCCTGGTGGGACACGTCGCAGTAGGACCACATCAGGACACTGTTGTTCGCCTGGAAATTTGATATTGTTATATTTATTCTGTTACACCAAATATTGCCGTGATTTATAATTAACATGACAGGAACTGTACCTTATGAGATAAAAAGAAATAATATTAAGAGGAGTAATATACACTGGCGCTCAAAAGTTTGGAGCATCCTTCGCTATTCCGACAAAATATTTAAAGTATTGTTCATACGTATGCAATTATTTTATTAGAAATATTCCACTTACATATTATAATAACATTGCATAAATATGATATAAGATTGGAACTATAATTCTACTGAGAATATTTTGTCAGAAAAATGATTGTATAGTTCGTATCATTCTATATACATAGTTACTCACAATTTAATATTCGGACACCACTTATAGCGGAGTTCACCAAACATGGAAATTCTGATCTTAATAAAAGTTTGTGTGTATGTAGAGCATCATAGATTGTACGTAGAACAATTGCATTGTCGACATGAAATCGATTTGGAAACACTGCACTATTGCAAAAAATATTGCATTTAAAATATGAAAAAAATGCTCTGAAATTTTAGGGAATTGATTTCAACCCCTCAAAGAGATTTTCTATCAACAAAGAAAATGCTCCACGTAGAATCTATTACGCTCTACAAACATGAGTACTTTCATTAAAATCAGGACTTTTATGTTTGATGAATTTCACTGTAAATGGTAACCGAATATTAATACGAGTAACCGTATGTCTAAAGTTTTGGAGTTCTTTAAATAGAATGGAACTTTCAACTTTACTTTGCAGTTATTAAAGAATAAAAGCGTTACAAATAGCGACCTTATTCAGTATTTTTGAAACATCTGTTAGAACGACTGCTGGATATTGTGCCCGGCAAAGACTGAAATGTCCAAAATAAAAAATTGTAATTGATTCATAAATAAAACATCTATCATCTTCAATGTAACCTAGGATTTTTCAAAAGTTATAATAACTATAGAAATAGTCGTAATTTGGAGAACAAATTTTGAATTCATTCCGTGCTTTAAACTTTTAGTGACAGTGTATGTAAAATAGTATAAAAAATGGGAGCATATTCAAGGTTTCTAGAAATGCATGTTAATTATGATATAAAATTGTGATTAAATGTAAGAGAAATGTCTAAGAAAAATAGCATGTAAAAAGAAGTAATGGAAAATGATAATGAAATAATAATTAACTAAAAATAGAGAAAATTAATATAAAATTAATATAGGAAATATATATGAGTAACATTTTCGGTCAACAAAAATCATATATTGTTCAAAATTATTAAAGGATTACATTTTTGAAACCTTTGTATTTAATAATATTTTTATTTTACAGTGGACTAACATATATTTCAGCCTTTGAAATCACTTTAGCACACCATAATTAATTGGTTTGTAACCTATGCAATTAAATCATTTGAAATGGAGTAATTTTCATTTAACTAAGCACAATTTCATAATTATCTTGCGCGAAATATGATAACATTTAATCGATTCGTTTATTATTATGATTGAACAATATTGGAGGCTTTAATTAAATAAAATGCAGTGTGTAATTTTCACATTACAAAATCAAAATTAATAGTAAAATGACGATAAAAATTACCAAATAATATAGACAATTAAATGTATCTTCAATTTCCAGAATACTTAAAATATTTAACTCTAAAAAAATTTTAAAAATCTAATAATCAATAACTAAAGAGTTCGTTATCCTTTGATATTAAAAGGTTAATATTCATTTACGTAACAATAATACCTCTAATTAAATTCAACCATAGCAATATGAAAGAAATAAAAGAATCGTTTATAATAAATATTAAAGTTAAACCTATTTTTACATAATCTATTCATTATTTCAAGAACGAGAATTACTTATATATATATATATATATATCATAAAATATCTATAAACTATGATAATATTATTCCTAAATTCAACTGATTATACTATTGTGTATCGTGTTTCTATTTGTTCGCATAATACTTCATTTAAAAATGATATTTCTCGTAGATTCGAAGACTTTACCTAGATAATAAATTTGATTTTCTCCATTAATGTTTGTATACTGATTTTCCTTACTTACATACGTATATGTATATGTACTCGCCACTGTAAAATAATCGCGGCAGCATAGCTTTTAGGTCTACCACACACCCCGTTAATTTCTTACATAGCCCCAATGGTTACTCACCTCGATCCCATTGTAAACCGCAATCTCGTTTCCGGAGCAGTAATTCAGGCTGAAGTTCCGTTTCAGAGGCGTGTATTCCTGGTCCGGTTCGTTTCTGATAATCTTCATATGAACGGAGATCCTTTCGGAAGATCTGCCCATAAACTTGTAGCTGCACAAAGTATTCGGTGGATACCAACTCTGCAGCGATTTGATATTTTCCCGTGTCCGTTCCGTGCTTTTGTAAACGAACTCGCAATTTCGATCGTGTTTCACGCCGGATGTCTCTTCTGTTTCCTGGAAGGACAACTGGAAGCCATTGTGCATTATAGTGCCGTCCTGTTCCGCAAAGAACTCCACTATAATGTTCCTTCCTCTCGAAAGGATCCGTGGCACGTGACCTTCTCCACAGAACTTAGAGATTTCAAAGATCTTCCCGTCCACGTTCTCCAATAACGCCAGATAATCGCCCACGCAACTGGTGCTTCCTAACTTCTCTGGTATTTTACCCTTCTTTGGGTACCGATAGTCAGGATCCTTATTGGGAAAAGAAAATTGGTTTGATTACATGGTTCCAGCTTTTTTGATTAAATTGTATTGCTTTAGGTAGTATTTTGTGTCGCTTCTGTACATTAGAATCGAAATGGCAAACGTTTAATCAATTTGCTCTCCGAAAGGAAACTTCCTAAGAACTGTTTAGAGAGAGTTTGCTAGTTATTACTGCATCCTACGCTGGGAAATTAAAGCGCAATAGTACTTGCAAAATAATTGCTGCAATTACATTGGAATTTTATTTCTGTGACGGCATCGGAAAAAGTGTTTGATTTTAGAAAAACATCATCAGTTTTTGCAAACTTTTATTGGATAAAGTTTCGAAAGAAAGAAAAAGGTGACTGAAATACATCAATTGTTTGAAATAGATTATACATTTATATTATACAATTTCTAAAATCCAATTGTGTGGAATTAAATATGATAGATATAGTTACTGAATTTTTCCCAAAATTATTAACTTGTCAACTTCTAAGTGATTTTTATTTTTGTAAATAAAATCTATAAAATAGATTTATTTTGGGATGTCGTTGGAAAGTTTGGAAATGAAATAAATTTCGATGGCAACTTCTTTAATGCAATCGTTCAATAAAATGTATAATCAATTATTTCATTTGGTTATACTGTATGTGCATACAAAGTATACTAGGTTGTCGGAATATCAATACTGTCTCAATGTAATCTCAAAATTTTAATTTTCATCAACCATATAAATCCACATTATGAATGCGCATACCAAGTGAAATACTGTACAAGCTCAACTACATTCCACCATCCAATTCATGAATCATTGCACGAGCACAAACATTGCATCTGATGCATATCAGTGCATTTTAACACTGCTGTCAATTAGCATATACACAACATCCGTTCCTCTCTATCATCGTCTGATAGCACGGCAATCGATCAAAATCATACTAACTCACTCCAAACGATCCAGATACCGTCCGAAAGTGTCTCTGGAAATAAATTTCCGGGGATAACTCACCTGTAACGCGGGGATCTTCTCCTGACTCAAGCCTTTCCTCGCAATCTCGAATCCCATCCCGTCAGGCAGGATCCTCGCGTCCGATATATCTCCGAGATCATGATCAGAATTCCTCTTCAGGGTTATCGAATCCATGGACTTCTTATGGACGCGCTGCGGGTGACGAAGTCGCTTCTGGATAGATTCTGGCCGGATTCCCTGATCGCGATAGCCACTGGATTGCCCCAAGCTTGTGCTTCTCAATCCATGGAACACATCTGTAGAAGACTGTTCCGTGATCTCTTTTGGGCGGCCATTATTTCTTCGGATATTCTCGTCCGCTGCTTTTCCACGAGAATTGCGAAGACCCTTTGATCCCTCCGCTTCTTTCTTAACTTTCTTAAGTCTTCTTCGATTATTTCTACCTCTCCTGGCCTTGTGCGATGTTTGACCAATGATAATTTCCAGCTCTTCCTCGTGATCTGGACTTCTCGTTCTCCTCCCAACCGACATCTCTTCCGACAGATACTGTCCAGTCGGTCTGGCGACCCTCGTCCTCGTCGCTTCCGCTACGATCTCCACGTGCTGCTCACAGTTCTCCGTCTGACAACCATCCTGCGACGTACGATTCATCAGATCGAAAAGATCGTCCGGATGACCGCCAATTTTAAAGCGACCAGCGCTCGACTCTAGGGCGATTCTGCATCTAATCCCTCGTGGATACACGCCTGGATAACCCGGACTGGCGAGCTTACACGACCTTCGATCGTTCCTCACGGAACACTCCAATGGACACTCGGACGAAGAGGACAGAGAGAAACCACGATAACGCTCGGCAGCTAGTCGAGCTGGCAGTATGGAAAACTGGGCGGAGAAGATCACCGGATTTTCGGCGGCGAACTTTACGTCCGAGTCCATTATGATCGTTAAATTGGGCCCCCTTCTCAGGAACAACCTACGGATAATTAAAAGGGAACGTCTACCGAGGACCTTGCTCGAACGGGTTTTTTGCGATTTAATGAACTTACACGGGACGACTGATTGGTTCGCTCGTTTTCTAGGTAGAGTATTTTAGGGTGGAATTATGGACGTTCTATTGTTTCGTAAATTGATCAAGAGAGAAGAAAATTATTTAAAATTTTCTGAATTTAGAAGATTGTTAGGTGTATAAATTAATTTGGTGCCTTATATGATTAACGTTATGTAGACTTCAATCGCTCAAAGAAAAAATTCGTTATTTGTATGCACATATTTGATAGAGATTAAACATTGAAAATATTTATTTTAAACACGAAGATTGTGTGTATTCATTCTTTTTTTTAAAAAACGTTGTATTTTAGAAATTTGTACACCAAATATTTCTTTATTTTAATTTTTTTTTGTATAAATGTACCCCATGATCAGAAATGCTTTTTTTTTAGAATACTTTCAAAGCTTTTGCGATAAATATTTAACGATAATTTATCAAATTTAAGTTACTTTCACGAAGCGCAGATTTAATACATCTTTCATTCAACTAATCAAATTTTTAGATGCTTTTAACAAAATTAATATTTATTTTTTGAGCCTACGTAATGAAACATTAAAACAAAATTTATTTCTACGTTAATCTCATATAATATCCCTTAAACCGAATAATATTTATACACATATGGACTTCGTAAATTCAACAAACTGAAAAATAATTAAGTACACACATTGAAAGCGATTGTAAAACACGAACGTGTTAATAAAGGTTACAAAAGAACATTGAGAATGAGTAAATGGAAATTAAAGCGAAGCAAAATCATCGAACTCATCGGGATGGGAAACATTTACGCACATTAAATGCCGCGTTTATAAGCAACTTGAAACCGCTACATTTCGACGAGCAGGCATCTGTTTAATCCATTATCTACCAAAGGTACAAACATTTGGTTTACAACCTGCTGTGAATACTATTTCAACCGGTTAATTATTTTTCATTAACGACCCCATCAATCATTCCTCTCTTTTATCTATTCACTGTTCTCGTATTGTACCGGACAAATGTTTGTGTATACCCTGGCAAAGATTTGCTGTAGTAATTACAAACGTTCCTACATTCATCTGCTAGTTTCTCTAATATTAGGTATTCAATGTGAATACACAAGGATGTGAAATGAAATATTATCATATTTATGTAATATTGTATAGATAAAATATTAAAATAAAGTAATTATATAAATCGATATGTACCTAGTTACGTGGAGTAACAGGCAATTAACGATGGAAGAGAATCTCTTCGCCTAACGATTGTGTATACTTAAGTTATTATAGTAAGCTAAATTGAGTATTAGCAAAGGTGTGTTCAGGTAATAGTAAATTGAAGTGTACTCTACCTTGTTGTATTGCCACTCACATGGCCGCAGTAACGTCCTGTTTCATCCTCAAAATCCTCGTTGCCATCAGAAAATTGAATGTAAGCACCCTCGCATCTGGTTTCTTTCAGGAAACCGACCTGCAGCCTCCTAACTTTTAATTCAATTACCTGTATCCGCAAAATATTTTTGTCTATGTAATGTTATTTAATCCTTTCGAGAGACTATCGAAAAGTGAAATTGCGTTTAAAAGTGTGCGTGGTGAGCCGTTAATAACATGCTATAAATTTTAATTTTACCCGGAATTATTTAATAATTCGAGGCACGTTTTTCATATATAAAAAAGCATTAAATTGATTGAAAGTAGTATTTTATCATCTTTTATTTTCGTACAAGACAAAACCAATTTTTTTTTATTTACTCAGCAGTTAACGTAAAGGAGTTTAATATTGCAGAAAATATTTTTATAGTGCATCTTATCGCATATACATATTATTATTTTAATTAAATTCATGTAATCCCTTTATATACCTTTTAAAGTTCAAATTGTAACAAGATAATCGTAACTGACTAAAATAAGAAAACAAATTATAAGCTTTTGTATTACAACATAATATTTAACTTATCAATCGAATTTTTCAGTTTTATTATAAAACAGGTACAAAACATTTTAGGAGATAGAAGATACGATTATTAATTTGTAAATAAACGGAAAGATATTAATGCCAACTCTGATTCATTTTGATTAACAAAAATAATTTAAAAGTGTCTATATATTGTGAACTTTTTACAGTGACAAGTATTTGGGTAATTAAAACATTTGAACAAAAATGCAAAGGTTTTGATGATCTGTTAAGTGTTAATAATTGATTTTTTATTAACCTGAGGATCTCTAGGTGGTGCTCTGATGCGAACGATGCATCGTCCCATTCGACCTGTCCATCGTATCCATCCAACGGAATTTCTGACAGTGCGGTTGCATCCTATAAAAACATAAGCTCAATTTTAATCCATCGTATGACAAAAGCTCCATTTGATTAAATAGAAATTTTTACTGTAAAAGCATGTAATAGAATACGAATTTGAAAAAAAACTATCCAATTTCCAGATGGAAACCACACCCAGAGACTGTTTCATTTAATTTGGAAGCATTTTCGATGAATACAAATATCGCTTGATTGAACAAAGCTTATAGTTATAAAACTTTGCGATACTTTATAACTTTTTAACGAAGTTAAGCTTGGGTTTGCTTAGTGTAGCAATATTAGACAAATTTTTGGTGTTAGAACCTTTTCAGATATTCAGATTCTTTTGTTAATAAATTATAATCGTATTTTTAATTTACATTTTGTTAAACCGGAAATTTATTATAAACGTATTAAATATTTTTTCTAAGAAATTTACTACGGAATAATTTACCAACATTTGAACTAAATATAACAAACGTTCCTTCATTTCTGATATTTTTTCGTTGCATTCATGTATCACTTCATTAATTGAAGATATTTCAACAAAAAAATTATGATTTATACAGAAAGTTGTACTCATTACAAGCATATAAATATTCTTCTTTTGAGCAATGAATTATCTGTATAATATTTTATATAAATATTTTATAATTACTGTAATTTGAATAATATAAATCGCTATTTAAACTCAGCTACTAAAGCAAAAGGATGCAATATATTTAATTCTAGGAAAGACACAATAGAAAAGTAGCCAAGTGAATATCAAACGAATCTCTTTCATATATTTTTCTTTAACATCTCATTGAATTAAGAGTAACACAAAAGTAATTTAAGAGTGCTTGTTACGAATCATTTCGGATATAATAGCAGAATATTTGCAATTGTGATGAAGTATTTTGTAATATTAACAATTTCAATAGACCTGTTAATAGGTTTATGTAGGTATACGATAATAAGATAATGAGAAGTATCGATCTCAAGTATGAAAGGAGGAAAGGACTCTACTGCATAATTTATTTATAAAGAAAGGCATCGTTTCGCATTATTCAGTCAGACACAGCAACAGTTAAATTATTATAATTTACTGAAACCACATGATAAAAGTCATAACAGAGATATAAAGAGCGATCTTCAAGGAAGATAAGGATGCTAATACCACTTTTAGTTTGTCATTATTTTGTCAAGTAAGTATTGTTGATTCAATCAATATCCATGTTCCAAATGAACAATTTACCATTATGCTTTTTATAAATAGCCTTAAGTTGCACATAAAAATCTGTAGTAATTTATAAATTACCATAATTTCCAAAGTTTGGCTGTGCCATATGAAATTGCCCGTTTCCATACAAGCCCGAAATGAAAACCATAATTTCTGTTTAATCATAATGTACACCACAATCCACCTATTGCATATTCAATGATCCAAAAAATTAAGAATTAGTCAGTCACTTTTATACTTTTGCATTTCGATTCCAATCTCTATTCACTGGTAATAACGAATAGATCTGGGCGAATTTGATCGCCTTTAAACGTGCCATCAAGAGCTTCAAAACAGAGGGTTTGACATGAAACAAATAGAACTCGGGCGTTTCAGTTTGTTGTATCTCAATGTTCTGTCGTTTCCGCCCTGCAACGTGCACTTATTTTTAATGCACCAGCTCGATTCGTTGGCGTGGTATATGCAAACGGCTTAGCACGACGTTCGAGCGATGAGGAAAACGTTAAGTCCCCTGTTTGCGCGATTGTCCTAACAATATTCGTGGCGCGGATGCGATATGGCCGGTATTATTTGCCTGATACAATGGAAGCGTTGTGCGAGTAACGATATAAGCGTGAATTACGCCCGTCTACAACGCTGCCACCAGCCGATACAGAGGCTTTTCCCGCTCTAACGATTTGCTTCTTTGACTTTATGTCACGCGAAACGCGTCAGGATTAGTGGCCATTGCGTATTATAGGGCTAACGGGGAAAGATCCTTGGACAGCGATGATTAAAAGGGTTATAGAGCTTGGGAGTACGCGACTCGCAGCTTTCCAAATGGGCTCGCTTTTGAGGGGGTGAAATACACCCCTATTCGGAAATAGAATTGTTTCGCAGATTTGTAACGTTTCTAGCAATTGTAGAAACGTCCTTTTGTTCTTTTATAGCGCGTGTTTGAATTGCATAATACACGAGTAAATATGTGAACGATTTTAAAATTGCAACAAAGATCTGAAAACCAACATTTTACTCTCTTTTCTGGAAAGAAATATCGGGTAAAAATTAGTTGTATTTATTCTGGTTAACGTAGCTTTGAAATAGAAGAAAATAACATGTGTTTTTGATGCATTGTATTAAATTGTTACTGCAACAATAAAAATGCAGTATAAGACAGAAATCAATATTGTGAATAGTAGAATATGTTAATATCGAAAGAATTTTTCCGTATTCTGTACTTGTTTGCACAGATAAATTTGCCATAAGTGCATAAACGTACGCAGTCTAACTATAACTTATAGCTTTTTAATTTCAGGGATTTTCCGGTGAAATTTTATACATTATACTGTTTGGAAATGCCAACAAATTCGATTTTGTTTCATCCGGCGAAGTAAAAAGATTCTTTACTTTTTCATAATTATGATGCTGTATCGAATACTGTTTTACAAACTATCTTCCATATTTTGTTCGTTAGTAAAGTATTTAATGGTCTTGTACCGTGACCTGCTATTATTAAAGATTTTGCATAAATGTGCCCACTAAACACTTGCATAATTACTCCTTACTGCATACTAAATAACGTCGTTCTACTTATGAATTTTTTAACCGTCTGAAAAGAATATTTAATAACGCCAACAACGTTCACTCGTCAGTCGATCTACTCAATCTGTTAAGACTTTTTGTAAAACACGAAACATTCTATAAAAACTATGAAACCTTCTTTATGCCAGCTTTTATACTAATCTTTGTTGCTTTGATCTGCGTTTATATTTTGTACTATTTCTTTGTTTCAATGTACAATCTTCTGCTATTTTTGTACAGTGAGAGTCAAAAGTAAGGATGCATCTCACGAATATGAAATTAAGTGAAATTATAGGATAATTAGAGTTTGATTATAATATTCCTTATAGCAAATAAATAAGTATTATGTGATCATGATGTAATTATAGTACTACTCATAGACAATGCATTATAGTATAATTGTGGTACAATTTACAGTAAATAAATTATACATAATAATCTTACTTTTGTAAATTGGAGACCCACTTGTGGCTCTGACTGTATTTTGGATATTTTGTATACTTCTGCAATTCATACGGTTTACAATGAGAATAAAAAGTGAGTAAACACCTCACAAAAATGAAATTATAGTATAATTATAACAATGACTATAGTACAAATGAAATTACAGCATAATTACAGTATTATTTATAGCAAATAAATAAATGTTGTGTAGTAGTGGTATAATTTTAATGTTACTTACGGTAAGTAAATTATAATATAATTACGATATAATCTACAGTGAACAAATTATAGTAAAATTTCATTTTTATAAAGTATACACTTACTTTTAACTCCCATTGTATACTTATTATTTCTCTAATTGTTATTCATTTTTTTTTGTGTACCAAAAGGTTTGCTTCACGTTGTCTACAATAATAGTAATAATAATAATAATAATAATAATAAAATAACAATTAATATCGTACACTATATGAATATTAGTATTTTCGATGCTAATTAGCACGAGAAAAATTTAATCCGAACCTTAAATATTTTAACATCATCAGCAGCTAATTCGCGTGATCAGCTATCGTTAAATAAACATAATTCGCAGCACCCGGTAGGCTGGATTTTCTCGTGATTGGATCGTATTATCGCGACCAAAATAATGGCAAACTATTTTCACGCATAACTGCTAATATTGTCACTTGAATGCCTCGTTAATTAAACGATTTCTGCTGTCCCGTTTCGTTTTGTGCACGGCCTTAATCGTGGTCGGCCATCCCGCGCGTGCTATATTTCTGCTTACCAGACTAATCTAGCTACATATTTTCCAGCGACAGAACGCGGTGGATGAGTCCTAATATTCGTGAATGTCGTTCGATCCTGATCCGCGATTATAGTGTGCCCCCTCGTTAATGAGATTCCCCGTCGGGTAAACGATCCAGCTCGGGCTAAAAACTTCCGAAGCGTCGTCAGCTTTAATCGTTTCGGGTGCTGTTGTTAGGGATCCCAGAGAAATGTGGATCATTAGATAAATTGAAGGACCCAGTGCAAAACAAGCACTGCCATTCTACCATAAATTTGCAGAAAAAAGCAATTCTACTGTTGGATGCAAGAACGACTTCAGAGCACTCATTGCCAGATCATTTTACGTAAAACGTTTAAATTTTCTTATACTTTTTAAACATACCATCCAAATATTATTGCATTATGTTTGATATTAATGAAGTTATTGCGGAATGACGCGTTTTTAATAGATAGCATCGCATATTTCAATTGTATGAAAATAATGTAAAAAATTAGGAAAACTGCAAGATGTTAAAAGTCTGTACGATTTTTTAAAAAGAGGAGAAATAAATTGATTTGAAGAGCAGTTTCAACAGAATAACAAAGATATCATCGACAATGCGAAATGATTTAAAGAATAGAATAGAGTTTTATTGTTTCCAAAATTGGAGTACAATGGATTCCACAACCGCCTAGGTTACGTACAATGAAACAGTTACATACACTTAACATCCTCTCCATCCCCTCTATCATTCTTTATTATATCATCACACCTATATTCCTTATACCTACTGCCCCAATGAATACTTTCACTATGATTGAATTTAAAATTAAAGATATAAATAACTCATCCAGCAACCGAAACTATACAATATTATAAATAAACGTAGCCCATAATACAATGCTATAACTTAATATAATATAATGTAACTCAAAATAACTCAATCAATAGAATACAATTAATTATTAACGTCTCTTGTACTTTTATAATAAACTCAACTACAAATAATCGCACTCTTTGGTATCGCCCGAAACCGTTATCGTTTGCAAGCTCTCCTACGTTACATTTTCCTCCTTTCTTGATCTTCTTCACTCGTACCCTGACTATCCCTCCTTTGTGAAATGATTTAAAGTGGAATTATATTTATTCGAATATTGTATATATCCTTAAATACTATACAAATATCGTAGACAATGAAACAAATATTAATAAACAACACCATTTACTATATTTTTGTATTTTATGTATGAAAGGCTTAAGCTGAAATTAATGTTGTTAACTCATTTATTACGCGATTCGTGTTATACTATCGAAGATGCAAATCAGAAATATTAAATTTTTAAGTATCCTAGAAAGTTTTAAAACAACTTTACCACGTATAAGAAATGTTAATTGTAAAGAAATTATTTTCTGTAATTTTCAATTCGAAACAAATGGTCTTTTGTAATCTTTTATTTAGGAGATTAATAGTGCGTGATTAAATAATATAAACAATGATAGTAAATGCACAAAGAAATTTTTACTTGATTGTAAAAATTATATGAATAACGATAAATCAGTTATTAATTGTATATGAATGAACGTAGAGATATCAGAGGTGTATAAACGAAAGAGTGGATAATGAGAGTTGAAAGTGTGCTGATGCCGGATAATTAATTAAATTTAATATCTCTTGCGTGTATTCATTAGGCGTTATTTTTGTCTCTACTTTCAGCATTCTTAAGTCCAATGTCAATTGTCGATAAAAAAAGTAAATATCAGGATCATTTATAGTTCAACTGATTGCTAAAAATATTATCTCGATTCACTCTTTTTCAACAGAAACGGCTAATAATAGAAGAATAATATTAATATTAAATGTTAAGTGTTGTATTTCTTTCAAGCTTTTAGAACTGCTATCTTTCAAAGTAGGATTAAGGAGTTGAAATGGTAAACGATTTGACTGAAGTGAACAAACTTTTGTTTGTTATTTATACCAAAAATGTTTATTTCTGACATTTACATTGTTCATTATTTCAACTTCTCAATTGTACAGTAATTATATAACTGCATAAAAATATCTATTTTTTTTTTAATTTTTGCAAGGCGTGTAGAAAAAAGAATAAAATACTTAGCAATCTATTTTGCACTACCATTACGTCAATTTGCAAAATTGAATTTAAAAAACCCTTTTAGTGTATCAGTTTCTTTATTGACATCGAAAATTTCAAAATTCCGTTATTAATATAATTGATATCGCACATCATACGTGCGATAATTGAGTAAAAAAATTAATTGAAACATTTTTAAGTGCACTTATAAAATTTTCTGAAAACATTTTTGCTGAATAAAATTAAATCGCTTAAAGCTAACTTGAACCCTTTTATGTCAAATTATCCGACAAACGATGGCTTTTAGTGATATTTTCAAGCGCAGATGCGATTATATGCACATAAGAAGAACACGAGTTAATCCGATTGTTTTCTATAAATGCATTGTGTGAAGAGATATCATTTCCGTCTCGAATAAACGAACAAGAACATTGTGCGTTAAAATATTAAAAGCTTTTCCTCGTACTTACTCTCTCTACGGAATACTACGTGCCTTCGTTTGACGGATAAACTAAATTTCATCATTAAAGTGTCCGATCATCTGCAAGTATTCTGCATTTATATTCCCTTCGATAGAGCTGAATCGATTAAATTATTAAATCGACCAAATCGTTTGTTTGTAAAAAGAACGTAAAGTGTAGCCGAGTAAAGAATAGCCAGTTCGACTGAAGGAAGCAAATTCAATTCCAACCTGCTTTAATCCTACTTCAAAATTTCATTAAAATCACAGGCATCAAAAGGGTTGCACAAAATTCTAAGATATTATCTGCAATGCAAGAGGAGTGATAAATTTGGATTAAATGTAAATTAAATAAGCACTTTATTTAGAAATTGAGACTCTAAATTAAATTAAATTAAATGCGACGCGATCGTAATAGAAAATGACGAGCATAAATGAAATACCTGGGAATTAATAAGTGTGTTTGAGTTACATTTTAAAGTAAAGAAATGAATTGCGTTTGTTGCTAAACAATATTCTGTGAAAACAGAGAGCAAAAGAGCGTGCAGTAGTAAATTCAAGTCCGAAAGTAAACGAAAACAAAAATGAAATATATCTACAGAAATTTTTATTACTAAGGATAAAAAAATATATACACTGGCTACGAAAAGTATTTATACGCGTTTTTTAATCAGCTTCTAAAATTTTCGTGCTACGATAATTTTTAGTCACATAAGAGTACCAACAATTAAACTATAGGAAACATAATATAATTGGACCTAGTTAATTAGTACTTAAATACCAATATAAATATGACAATGTACGAATACTTTTTGCAGCCACTGTATGTCAACACATTTCATAGCTGTTAATTCTATTCCTTCCATTTTTCCAATATTTCACCTTTACAAAAGAATTTATTGTTCCCGCTTCATTTACGTTTAATACGTTCAGCTTACTTTTACTTGCGTAATTAAAGTTCTCCAAGTAATTAATGATAAACATCTTTTATTTACCCAGACAATATCCCTAGTAAAAGAAAAAAATAAAGAAACTGTGAATAGTTCCTGAAGGAATTTCCCTTAAACTTTTAACTTCCTCCCTGCAGTTTAATTCACTTTAAATCCCCCATTGGAGCGATTCGATCCACGTAAAGGTCATCGGGATGTCTACACTTATATAAATTCATCCAAACTTCAAAAATCTACGATCCTTCTTCTCAAACAATTTCCTCGTCAGACTCATCAGCTGAAATCATTTATTTCATCGTGCCTTGATAAATTACCAACTTCGTTTTTCTCACGAAATTTCGTTCACGAAACCTCATCAATTTCTCCCGACGAAACGAGAAGTAGAACAAGGGAAAGAGAAAAAGAAAAAAAAAGGAAAAGATTATCCGACGTAAACGAGTTAGCTTCTTTCGCTCCGGTTCCGTGAAAGACGACGACGACGACGACGACGACGACGACGAGGAGATCCTGTTTGCCAGGAAGTACAAACAGCTCCGTGTGTCCTTCCGGTTGGTTGGAAGAAGAGTGATTAAGCGACGCGTCGCGGCTCTGCCAAGCACGAGCAAGTCGAATCGCTCAGTGGAGGCATCTTCGAGGTAGATCGACCGATTAGGGGCTGACCCACGTGAGAAATCGTTCCCGAAACGCTGGACGACGGTATTCACGGTGAAAACAGGACCTTATTTATTCAACGGCCCTCTGCTCCAGGGACTAATGAAATTACTCAGAGGCCGACGACCGGCAGGAGTTTACCAGCTAATTAATTGGCATTGATGCAGCCAATTCCATTGAAATGAAGCGCCGCTCGTTGATGCTATTTCCTCTTTGCGACTCTTATGTTCTCCCCCATCCCTTTGTTATTTCCCTCCAGCTTTTTTTTCTACTTTATCTCTGTCGTCGTACATATAGCTCCCTCTCAGTATCAGTCTCCTTTGCATCCTGTCTTGCATCCTGTCTTGCATCCTCATCTTATCATCAGGAATCTATGATACAGACGGTCTTTTCAACCGCTTTCGTCGTTTCCTTTTATTTCAACCCCTCTAATTTTTTCTCTTTTTTAACTTCTTTCTTTCTCGAATACGCCCAGCGTGATTTTTCTGTCTTTTACTGTGATTTCTTGTCTCTTTTCTCCATTCATGCTGTTCTAAACGTTTTCTCTTTTCTTCCATACTTCTCTGTCTTTGTCGCCCTGCTCTGGCTTCCTCCACCCTATCTTTCTCTTCCTCGCTTTATCCATCAATGCAACGATTGAATTTCTACGGCTAAAATGCGGCCATACTAACTTAATGGCGCTTTCAAACCGTGATGCACTTGATCCAGTTTAATTTTTTTCGCTGGGTAATTGTCTCGATTTTTTAACGGTGAAATTACCGCGCACCCGAGGGGTTTTTAGTAGTAGAGCAGCCTGTTGCCACGCGGCTTTATATTTTTATCATTCTCGCCACCGGTTAATACAACCCTGCAGCGTGCACCAGATTTTACGTGCCCGTGTTTTTTTAAACGTCGTTTTGTATTTTTCTCTCTTCACGTTTCCCTTACGTTTGCAATCAATAATTTTACGCGTAAAAATTATGCAGCGAAAGATTTAGCATTGATGAAAATCCTGCACTCTTTTGACCGAATCGTGCTTTGTAATTTATTCGATTCAACATTTGAGATTGAAAGCAACGTGGATCATTCAAATAGCTGTTTGTATGCGATGAAAGGAACCTGTGGTGTGTGGCATTCATTAAATTACGATATCGAAAAACATACCTCGTAAAATCGGCTATCCGAACCGAATTTACATTATTCGAGTTATATGTACTGTGGAAGGCATTCGACGGATTGCGATTGAAATTGAATAGAACTGAATATAATATAGGAATTAAGCTGAATGTAGTAATAAAGAAATTTGTTGGTTTAGAAGTTTTATATACGAGGTTTGATCAAAAAGTTCGTGCAATTTTTGTTTATTCGAAAGTACGTTTTTATTCATCACTATTTATATTGCTTTCTTTAATGTTTACTGAAGCAAACACATTTATTTCGAACCATTTTCTAGTTTTCAAAATACTTTTGGAATGCATTTTTTTTGGGCATAGTCTTCAATGACTTTTGTTTTATATTTCAATGAACGCAAAATAATATCCTTTTATGAATTTTTTTATTCCTGGAAGAAAAACAAGGCACAAGTTGTTATACCTGGCGAATATAGTGATTGTGGTATCATTATGGTTTTATTTTTAGACAAAAATTCTCGAACAAGCAACGTGTGAGCTGTTACGTTGTCATGGAGTTATTTATAAAATCGCGGAATACATTAAAAGACAGCTTACTTAATTAGCTGTCAAATCTATACTACGCATCCAATATGGCAAAAAATTTAGGCGGATGTGAAGGATAAATGTAACAACATCACAAAATAATCATTTCTCAATCGAACGTTTGTATCGTGAGAAATTAATAAATTGCACAATCTTTTTATCAAGCCTCGTAAGGTGGACATGCACAATTTCCTTATGCTAACTTTAGAAGGTTGTGTAATTTTCCTAAACATCCATTTGATGAATTTTCCAAACGTTTCACACTTTAGGTTTTACTTAATATAATATCTGAACACGAGATTTTTAACTAATTTAGAAGATAGAAAATGGTTACAACTAGCAAAAGTGTTATATATGGTATGCACAATTTCGTCACGGTATCGTCAAATTGTATACGAAGCACATACATTGCAAACAGGTGTAAAAAATTAAACTACTACGTAAATACAATACGTAATATAAAATTCGTTCGCACATTAATATTAATATTAATTGATAATAATTAGTGTTACTGATTCGTAAATTTCAAAACGTATTCACCAAGTAAAAACTATGCTCTAACACAGTGTTTTTAACTTCTTTTTACGGATTCTATATTAACGTTATTTAGTGACTCTAATTCTTGCTTTATGAATTTCTTGTAGGTGACGAATTTGAAAATACTGGTAAAGTTATGCACGTCGCCTACTCTTTATATTTAGGATTCACTGAAGCCAGTGAAAAATGCTACGTGCACGTAAGTCCAAAAGTTAGTTCCTACCATGTAAAATGCTATTTCCTGTTTGGGTACTGCAAGTGATTTACGAGGGGAGCGTACAACGTTCGACTCATCGATTTTGCTCGAGTTTTGCATACGGTTAGAGCACACTGATTGTGAGTGTAGTAACAGGACGAAAACTACGATTTAAATTTAACGAAGGAAAAAGAGGAAAATTTATTTACTTTTAACAATTATCACTCGACTTATATTTTTATATGAAATGTTTCAATTCATTTCGTTACATCATTTAGAATTACTTCATTTTGCCATATTTAAAAACTTTTTTCTAACAACGTCTTCTATATCAATCTTTAATTACACTTTTAAGTTAAATCGAATTTTACGTTTATAATATAAAATTGTATATTTTTTTTATGTAACTTTTAATTTTTAATGTTTTGATAAACAAAAGAATGTTTTCTGCAATACAGATAACGCGCGTAAAGTTAATTCTTTAATATTACGTGTGCCAATAAATAATCCGCTTCTGCTGTTTAATTCAATAATTATTCTTAACAAAATTGAATACCCACTCTGTCATGAATTTAATATAATTGCTGTAATTTGCTGTATGTTTCGGACAAGCTGTAAATTCCTAATTGGGAGGAAGTTTGTTCTTTTGATAAAATAAATTCATTAGTTAAAAATAGTGGATTACTTATTGGTAAACCTTATATATAGTACAGAAAAATTCGGTAATACAAAATGCTCCAAAAACATACTTTTACTTTGCTATTCTATCAAAAATAATTTTCACTCCGCTACATTCATGTATCTTAAAAACACGTTGATTTTTCATCTTCTGTCCTTTCATTCATCCCTTTATTTATTCCCAAATACTCCCATATTTTCATGAATATTTCACGTTTCCGCATTTAAGGGAAAATCACTGCTACCAAACCATACCTGAATACACCACGATATTATTAAAAAAAACCTTGAATTTCGCTTGAATCTTTTCGAACCAAAGGGACCACGAAAACATTAAATCTTTTCAACGCATCTTTTACATCCAGTACATATCTCCATTTTAACACGTTACTTGCCAACAATCGTGGTCATTTGCAGGATAATTCAGTCGCGTGTTTCGCGTGGAAGCAGAAAAAGGAGAAAAAGAAGCACAAAAGAGTAAATGTAAATTCGTTCTTAACGAGATATTCCCATAGGTGTGCGTCCTGCGGGGAAGATTGCACCCTTGTCCCTCGGCGAGACGGCAAACGAAATCGTCGAAGTCGTCGGGCCGAGATTCCACCCTGTTAAAACGACGTTAATCCCTTTTATAATAATATCCGCGTAGATTGAAGGACAACTTAATTAGCCGAGATCGTTAGAACCTTCGTGAAAGACTGCGACAACGCTCTGCCGGACTGAAATTTACCGATTATGAGGAGAATAACGTGCACTTGCTATTACAGATTCATTTTCCGTCTAAGTGTTACGATCAGCTCGATGCTACGAGCTTGCATTATCGTAGAGCGCGGCCAATTTTGCTAAAACTAATAATAAAGGTGAATAGATGATTGTTGGTGATCGGTATTTACACGCTACCTACTTTCATGGCGTTTTGTAGATAAATAAAATAAATAGATGGAGATTTTGGGTGATTAATTGTGGAATCATCGGCGTCTAAAATATGATTATTTATACCAAAGAAATAAAAGTGGCAGATGATTGAAAAGTATGCGATGCAATTGAAATGAATCGTTATTCATGTTTTGTACAGAAAATCATGGAATGTTCTTAAAAACGTTTCTCAAATGTAAGGCAAAATTATACATTTTTAATGGTAAATTAGTGACCCTTCATTTTGACGGCCTCGGTAGTTCTAGTGTTAATATATACCCCACGACAGAAAGATAGATTCAATGTTTTCTTTTTAAATAATCGTACAATAACAAGACTATGAAGCGAATATAATAGAAAGCATATAGGAATTGCTTACAAGAAGTGTAACTATACGAAAATAGTAGGAAATTTTCAACAAAGGACAAATTAAATATTCCAATTAAGAGTAGTTAGGTAAACGTTGACTAAAATGTTATTAAAAAGTTATACGACATCATTCTAAACCGAATTTTGAAATCAATTTAACGTCATAGTAAATGTACACATTATTAAAATAAAAGAAATAAATGTTACTATAGATATTCCTTTAATTATTTCGTATGAATCTATCTTTTTATCGCTTTAAAAATATCCATATCTCTAAGATTCTCTTACAATACCGTAGAAGCTACGAACAAATTACTTTTGTCGATAAATATAATAATTACGATCTTAAATATAATTTATGAAGCAAAATCAGGGAATGGTGTAAAGATTAGGAAGCGTTAACTACTTAAGAGTTACTGAACCTATCTGTTTATAAAGATAGATGTATTTCCATAAAAATTCTGCATTGTGCTATTTATATTAACTGAAACAAGAATTCATACTCCATGAATTTTTCACTTCTATTAAAAGTATCTTCTTTACAACACTGTTTAGTTAAAAGTTGTTTACACCAAATTGAGCTATAAAAAATCAGTTTTCAATTACAATTTATTACATTTAATCTATCAACGTTTAATGTACTGAAATACATTTAATATATTTCGAGTGTATCAAGGCATTAATTTATCGTTGCAAAGAAAATAATGTCATCAATAGAAATCAAAAGTTCGCAATGCATGAACATCAAATAAAGGGTTTGCAACATTTTTCAAAGTCTCTGGGATGGAATCAAACAGTAGTACGGCCACAAAGGAAAAAGCCAATTTGCAATCAAACTCGGTGAAGTAATTAAGAAGCCTGTGCATAAAGGATGTAATAAACAGATTAAGTTAATGTCGGTACAGGCTGGCGTGTAGAAACGAGGAATTTCCTGCAAATTAGATTATAGTAAAATATCATTAACAGAATCACTGGCTCCTTGCATAATTTTGATGTGGGGCGAGTAAAGCATATGGCAACATTTCACGAATTGAATCCGGTCGACGAAAGAGGCGTGTAGCACTTCCATATGCATCGTCCGGTCTTTGAATACGATCGGTCCACGCGATAAACTGGCGAGAAATTAGCCCGTATAAATTACACGTATAGTATAATGACAGAATCTGATGGTACAGGGGCACCACTGGGAGTCGAAGTTCAACTAATTTTCAAAAACTCTAACGATACAATCTAGCAAAATTAGATGCAACACCCGTGGGGATGGTAAGCAAGTGTCCTAAATCGATATGATTCTCCTTGGAATATATTATTAATTGGTGAAATGGAAGAGATTATGCTCAATGAGATGCTTGTTAGGATTAATGTTTAGTATTAGGTGTGCCAGTGACTCACTCCTTCTTTTCAAATTTAGAATTTAGTTTCCACCGGATTAAGTATTAGGTTGGTGCATATATGTAAAATGTTTCTTTCGAAGCTTGAGATCATGCACGAGATGTAAGCAAGGCTGGGAAAAATGGATTTTTAAAATGGATAAACAGAATAAAATATTTTTATTTGTTCAAGCGATATAGGATTTGGCAAATAGATTTTTTTTGAAATAGTAGTTACACAAAGAAATAGTATTTCGAACATATATTTTAATATTAACTCTTGAAAATACTATTTCGGAATGAGTATTCCATTGATACGTAAGGAAATAGTGTTTTAAATAATAATATTTCGAACAATAGTAGTAAATAAAAAGCCGTATGACAAATAAGCAGTTTTTAAGTTCACCATTTTGCAGTAAGATATACTTTTATCGATAAGTCAAGACATTTATTATGTTTATAAGTAACTGCAAATATTACACAAACGCAGTTTATACACGTTACTGATACACCTTATTTGTATTAAACAGAATACATTTTCCGAACATATTATCTTGTAATGAATTTCGATAAAGATATTAATGTTAGCCGTGCAAAACTAAATAAACGTTGCACAAGTGCAGAAAATGGTGTTGCGGCATTATATTTTAGAAATATCTTGTTTTCCATTTACTATTTCGTTTATTCGAATCCGAGTTTAAATAGATAATAATATATAGAAAAGTATATTTTGAATTTAAACTATATTTTTAACTGATTTAAAAATGGAATGGATTACCTAAAATTGTAATAACAAAGTCACAGGGTACAAGTATTTTGGATATGAAATATAGTTTCAGAGAAGTTGTAAGCTCGATTACAATTCCTTTTTTATATGTACAAAAAAGAGAAAATGCAGGAGACAAAATTGAAGGGGGTTGACATTTTGCTCAGACGCTATTCTTTCAATCTATTTTTTAATAGACTAAAATATATGTACAACCTTTGTGCTTGTTATGATGCTTAAAATAATTTTTACAAAAGAAGTTTCCCTTAAAGTTGTTACTTCAGCATTTATATACTACTTAACCCCGCTGCGGTCTCTAAAATTCTATTTAATTCAATAATATTCTTTTTCCTTAGAAAAGCTGTACAATTGTGAGAAGAAACGTCTTTAACATAGAAATTGATACTTAAATTTGGGATAAGTAATAACAAGTTTTTCATATGTGTCTCAAAACTAATAAATATTTTAGAAAAATAGGAACATGTTCGGATCAAAAATGATCCCACGACTGAAACAGGGTTAATTAAGTCATGTTCTACAAGTATCATCATATGACTACAAAAATTTGATAAGAAAATTTAATTTATTGCACCAATAAAATGTAAAATCGGATCGAATACAGTCGCATTGAAAAATATAAATATCTGTGAATACTTTTTGTAAGCATTGTACGAAACTATCTCGCTGTAATCACTGTTACATCATGCGAATTTTAATTTCTCTTTAAAACTAAATCTTACTCTTATTCTTATTTCTTGAGTTCTCATGATTTTTTATTAAGATGTTTACTTTTAAACAAATTATTGTATCGTTGAAGTTAATAATTAATAATAATCGAATACTATTTAAAGTATACGAAGACAATTGGAATAACTTACTTTAAAGAAAATGACATAATTTCTGAAGTATATCAAAAATAGAATAGCAAGGAAGATTTGAATTAGAAACAATCAAACCTATTTTAGTGCAATTAACCAGATACCATATGAAAATGAAAAGGAAAATCAAAGAAAAACAAGCGCAGGGAATTGCCCGGAACTTTTAATTAATTGCTAATTCATGCAACACGTGGAAATACACGAGTTTAGCAGAGTTCGAATAAAAAGTTAATGTTTCGTACAGATGGTAACGTGTAATTATAAATACCACAGCTTTTTTAATCTGTTTAATCTTTTTCGCCAATGAGATACTTTTTTTTTACCATTTACACGAATTTCGTTTTAACCAACTCAGACAGGAAACTATTTAATCTAGGAACCTTAACGTGCAATTAGCGTAGTGCAGTGGACAACCAAAAAAGCTATGTCAATCCAGAAAAACACGAAGGTTTAAAACATCGGCTAACGACATAAAGGAATACGTAACAAGAGTATACGAGTCAAAGGTAAATGCTCGCGTTAATAGCCAATTACCAAGCAGTTTCCGAGTAGAACACGTTGCTCTCGATGAAAGCCTTACGCTTGCTAGCCGTATAATCGAAAATTAGGGTGCAGTTAGCAAGCGCTTAAGCAACAACTATTTATTGATATAGTTAATGAATTTCCGTGCAAACTGTTTGGTTTGGACAAATGTTATTGCACACGACGACTCGTTTGCTGAAAAGAAATTTTTTGATGGAATATATGAGTGGAGGGTTCATGCTGTACTATTAGGTTGGTGCATATGAAATGTCGTTTCTGCAAAGTAAGAAGGTATAACATAAGTAAATTTTTCAAAACGTTACACATATATTTAATTCAAATAATTTTGACATGGTCCTGCACACTTTTTTCCAGCAATTAAATAGTTCCATTATTATATTTGTCATATCTTTTCAACGCGCTAAACAATCATCTGTTTAGGCATATCAATTTCTTAGTAATGGAAAATATTTAAGTTCTATTCGTATGAAATAGTAAAATCGTTTAACCCTCTGTGGAGGGAACAAAATAATATTTAACGAATTTTCATTTAATTATTCACCATTTGAGGACAGAACTTAAAGAATTTTTGCTCAATTATTTACAGCAGCGACAATTGATTATATTAAATTGTATTTCTTGCTTTAAAAATTGGTAATTATCCAAGAAATCAAGAGCAAAGGATTAAATTGATATGATATATAATAAAATCTATCAATGATTCTTTAGACAGTAAAATATAAATAGTATGTTATTGCTATGTTAATATCCCTTACATACTTCAATAATATTTTTTAAATATTTGAATATTTTTTGAGGAAACAAATTCCACTTATTAATGTAGAAAAATCATTTATTAATACCTTTTAAGTAGCTCGAAATCAATTAAAAACGAAATGCTATTGTGATTATTTTGCATTCGTCACAACAATGCTGTTATTAAGAACAGAAATTACCGGATAATACGGTTGTCATTATGTTACATTGACGTTAATAATTAATTAGATGGTAGCAGGTAAGGGAACGGCCCATTACCATAATCTACCCATTTACCTAGAATTTTCGCTACTTAAGTGAGTCGTTCCCCGTTGTCTTTGTTTTCCTTACCCCGAAAATGAATCTGATAGGGGAAGACAAGGGTGTTCCATATAATCGGCCGGTATTAAAACATAGAAGTTACAATGAGAATTGAATAATAACTGTGACGATGTATTGCAAGAATGTTGTAATTCTCATATTTGCAATTTGATCTGAAGCAGAAAACAACTTATATTTTTTAATTAGAAATCTCCTATAATTTTTACTATATTTGGTTTTTATTTTTACAAGAAAGAAGTAATAAAAAAAAGTATTAAAAATATGCAATTATTTATGATAAACAGTACACCATTTTCATAATCTATTATTATTAAAACATTAACGAAACACGATTTTTTCCCCTATATTCAGTAACATTTATTCCCAATTCTTCTTTCATATCCTTTAAAATTTATGGTCAAATTTATGGAGATCCATAACGTATGAAAATCGAATAGAGAAATCAATATATGCATAATTATAAGTATGAATCATGATTAAATTGTCCGGCTGTCGTACAGGACGCACACACGTGAATTGTGTGCACGATCCATCACCGATAGGTAATAGCGGGTATTGGTTCCATGTGCTTTAAAGACACAGCGCTTTGGGGAAGGTGGGATCAAAATTGATCCGCTATGCATTATCGTTATTACATTAAGTGGGTCGGCGTATAACCCACTAAGCTTCAAAGGCTTATGCCGAGAATTGAGTAAAGGTAGGTTATTTATACCCTGCTGGTGAACACTAAAATCCAAAATTTCATAGAGGATACAGAATGACTCATTGACATCTGTATGAAAATTAAGAAGTCTTTTCCCATGTTCATCAAAGACTCGCAAAACATAATTGTAAACTAATTTGAACGAATATATATATACACATCAAAGGATCGTTCATATTTTTAATTACTTTTGCGTGTTATTTTAGTAGCAATCATATTTTCCCATAATAATAATTACCTAAACTTTCAAAAAATAATGAGACCTGGTGTTTTATGTAACTTTTCGAAAACCAATCATTAATTCTTTCAGTCGGCTAAATATTGTGAAAATATGAAAGCAGAAGTATAATGTACCAGGTAAATGCAAAAGTTTTATACGATTGTGTCGTTTTTTTTAAGGAGAAATTATTATTTTTTTGTAATAGAGAAGTTCGACTGCAATCAGAATAATATTCAAGAGTTGTCAAGAATAATAGCGGCTATCTGATTTATTGAAATAAATAGCTGTTGGTAATAAAATACAATCTATTCAATTATTTATGATTGAATCCATCAAAACTTTCGCACGCATCAATACAAGAATATAATATAAAAGAGTATAACTAGTTTATTTTGGTAATTTATAGTCGTTAATTACGTGGTTGTTCTCGGGAGGCTATAATTTTAAATAGAAATAGAAGACACCAAGTATGCAAGTTAAAGTGCTTCTATTTCTGCTTGAAGAAAAGGTAGAAATAAAACAGAAGCACTACATACCACATACTTCGTACCTACAAGTTAGTTTAACTCACGACGTATCCATCTTTCGAATTTTTTTATTTTCTCTGCCTTCGACGTTACTTTAGCCTGACTGTCTGGTTCACACATTCTTCGCTGATTTAATACAGGTACTTACATGTCTAACATTGTCAAGCTTCTTGTTTCGGTTTTCTACAATTGCGTATGTTGTAAATTATCTTGTTTTACCCCTCAAATTTTATAAACATTCTTACTAAATTTAATTGACTCCTATATTTGTCTCAATTTTCTATGGTAAACGTAAAAATATCTAAAAGTAGAATAACATAGTAGAATAGCAATAGTAGTATGCATTTTGCTTTAAATTTGGTAAATTAATACATAAAATCTAATTTTAGAATGTGAAATTTATAAATCATTTATTTGTTTATTTATCTTTTTACGGGTGTAAATCTATTACAGCGTAAAACATATACAGGATGTTGAATAATGACAAGAATTTTCGGGGATGATTCTACAAACCAAAATAAAGTGAAAGTTAAGATTTGAAAAGAAAACATTTAATGTTTCTTAGTTATTAACAGTTGAAAGTTGGCAGAAATATTTTTTGGCTTCTTCTTTGACAAATAGTTGTTACGAATAAGAATAAACAATCTAAAATAAGAAAGAACGAAAATATAATAAATTAAATGACATTATTTAATTCAATTACATAATATATAAAACAACTTTCAGCTAGTTAATTTAATATTTTTATATGCCTAACTATATTAAGAATCAGGCTTGTAAATCTCTACTGTTTCTTTCTTTAAGTTATTTCGTTTATGAATTTACCCCATTCCCACAATATATTCCTGTTTAATAACGTAACAACATATAAAAAGGCTTCAAGGGATTAATAAAGGTGAGCGAGAAATGATTACAGCTTTGACGCATCACTAATGAAAGTCTATTCGGCAGAAAGCTGAAGAATAGCATCGAATATTTTTCTTGGCAGCAGAAACGACGCAACCCAGACGCATAATTAGTAGTAAGTAAGGCGTTATTAGTAATTAATTTGCACGCCTCGCGGAATGAAGACTGCAATCTTCATAATTCAAAGTTTTACGCGAAATTCAGTGGAATTGCGTGACCTGTTTCCCATCGTCTTCATTTATCTCGAAACCCTTCGTGCTCGCCCCGTAAATCATGAGAAACGATTAAGGAAGGGGCGAATAAAAATTAATAACCACCAAAATTTAGGAGTCGAAGTTCGCTTAATTGAGGTAGACAGAGTTTCCTTTCAAATTTATTAATAAAGAAGAAGTAACATAAAATAATATTAGAATAATATTAAAATAATATTAGAATAATATTAAAATAATATTAGAATAATACTGAAATAATGTTAAAATAAATTAAATAATTAATAACATGAAAAATTCTTAATATGTGATGTAAAATCTTTCTATAATAGAAAATAATAAAGGAAGACAGAGCTCAAGAATTTATCATCATTAAGGATCACCCTTTTTACCAAACTGAATAAAGTAGAATTCATTAAACCCTATTAATATTGTATATTTTTATAATTTGAGTGAAAGAATGAATATAGAAAGAATAAAGTAAAAAAATATTTTATATATTATACCTTCTATTTTATACAAAGTGAGTCTTACAATTTGATCACCTCAAATAACTTGTGCATTATTTGTTAAAAAAAAAATATTTTTGAGGTGATCAAGTTGCGAGATTCATCGTATACATTTAATATATTATATATTGTATCTTTTCTTTATGAAATCACCTCTTAATGTTTCTCCTAGTGGTAGCCTAACACCCTGTGTACCAATAAATACCTATCAATATACACTATGCATACCGATAGTTATGCTATATATCATACCATATGTATATACTATACATACCAATAATACAATACATACATTCATACCAATCATTATGCTATATGACATACCATAATACTACATATCCGATTCATAATTTATTCAAAACAAAACACCCTCTAGCACAATTATCGCGATCAAAACGACCAGATCGTGACTGCATACCATACTACAGTTCTTCGTGAAGCATACTACATACAGTCGGCCTTATAAGTGTTCGTTCACTTACCGTATTGGATATAGTATCCAAGTAAACAAAAAACAATACACATCCACGTAAAATTTCAATGAAATATACAGAAGTTAATCTTTATTCGTATAGAACAATCTAATAATCCTAAAAACTGTTTATTTCAATCGCACGTGTGCATTTATATTTATTATTACGCACTCGGAAGTGCGACAGATGGACGAACACTTATGTGACCGACTGTACGTCAGGATCACCATAAGTCACGAGCCAATTATAACGACGCGGACGAAGTGGTTAAAAAATCAGCGGCATCCGCGGTCCATCGGCGATGGACCACGTATATAATTACTAATAAGTAACGCGTGCATTAATAATTAATTAGTGAGCTACCGACCAGACTACCTGGCCAATTTCCATAATTCAGCGGCCACGGCAATATACAATATCACGGGAACCCTTTCGAACGTGAGGACCTCTAGCCTGGCAATAATGGTGTGGCCAATACTAATAATTACCGGTGGATTCGCACGCGAGTCAATTGCAAATTAGTCGGCGGCTGCGTATAATTGCCGAGTTTTTTGCTGGTGTCGAATCGTTAAGTTGCTCTGCTCTCACTTGTATGGTAAACAGCCATTACGTAGCTCGAATAACGTTACGTGGGACGCATTGCCTGTCTGCATCTCTACTCTTTCTCTTGTCCCATCCCTTTCTCGGATTTTACGCGACAAAAATGGAATCGTTTAAGCCTACGCCGATCCTGTGTGAATGGAATTATATCGTTCTCGGATACATGCGAAAATGAAAGTATTTTTAAGTAATTTATTCAGGCGCTTGATGGACCCTTCGCTTTGGGTGATCCATGGACTCCATGGATTATTTGACAATGAGTGGTGTAATCGTTTTGTTAACGTAATGATGTGTTTTTGATATTTACGAAACTTATATGTTTGTTAAGTGTTGGGTTGTTCAAAAAGTTCGTAGCGATATTTGAGTAATACTCAAAAACGATGTATTAATTTGTTCGGAGAACTCGTACGGTTCCTAATAATATGTATTAATTTCTGTTATGTAATTGGAAGGATTAAAACCATTTTTTTATGAACCTTTACTTATTAATAACTTTCTTAGTTAGGCCACCGAAAACCCAATTATTAACGGACAATAATTAAAGGAAAAGGCAACATTTTTTCATTAGATAACGTTAGACGATATGATGTTTCAATAAACAGTTTATAAAAATTGTTAGACATTACCTAGAATATTTTACTATTAACATTTACTATAATGTTTCTAATGCTCCGTTAATGGTAACAAACTGAATACTGTAGAAACTTTGAAAAATTACTCCTACGGATTGATTTCTAAGGAAGTAGGTTTATAAAATGTCCCTTTGTGGAAAAGAGGGTTATAAAATTTCCTGATAGTCGTGGAATTACAAAAAATAAATACTATATGCAAAATTATTCAATGAAGTAATAATTGTACACACGTTGCCTACGAATATTCTTTAAATATCGTTAAGAACTTTTCGAACAACTTAATAGAATAATGAGTATATTTAACCTTATTGCATAATGTTGTGTGTGACATTGAGTAGTTTCATAAACCTTTTTCTTAACAAATTTCCATCTGTCCCGAGAATGAGTTCCTCGAAGTGGTTTTTCTGTTCTTCTAATAATGTATTTAATCGTTACTAAAATTTTCATTATTACTAACTAAAATAAATGATAATATCATATTGCTACGTTTAGAATATTTCAGTTAAGTTCAAGTTTAAACATTTTTCTACTCTATTTCCATTATTAATCATCCATTAAAAATGTTTTTTTTAATCAATTCTGAATGTTGCTCTTTAATCATTGCACTTAAGACCTCCAGCCAACGCGGTATTTATCCAAGTTAAAAATTTCGCTGTTTAACAAAAATTCGTATGAAATAATCCTCCTCCAATTCTACAATTCGCAAAATGATTTTATGTCGATACTATTGCAAACGTTACAAATATTTCAAACAACTCAAATATTTGTAGTAGAATGTGGAATAGTATAGGGAATGCATAAACAAGATTTGAAAAGCTTACATAATATTACATATGTACTAGTGATCAAAAATCACTGTGTATTCTAAGGAACTCAAGTATTAAGCCATCCCATATATTCGTGCTGGAACATGTTAATACTACATCTCATAATATTTTGGAACATCTAACGATTAGGGGTGAACGATTCTTAATGTAGCAATTCAAGTTCAGTTTAAAGAGAACATTTGGAGTAGCAGGATGCTCCAATTATAACTATAAACCTTACTATAGAAATGTAAACATAGTTGCTTGAAAACTTTAATAAAACATCGGCACCTCCGATTTTATTTAAAAATCGATTTGGCTGTTGAAAATTTGAAACAATCCTAAGATATGTATTCCAATGATTAAAGTATTCCCAATTTTTTCCATACTTTTTATGCGATAGAATAAAAGAAATCGAACTTAATCTATAAATTACATTTTGGTCTAAAATCACCCTCATGGTAAGGATGTGGCGTTGAAGCTTGGAAAAAAATGAGTTTCTTTGAAAAGTCTACGGATTAACATATCGTAAGCTCAATATGATTTGGAAGCACCTTTATTGTATAAATCTTTATAACTTAGTATAAATCTTAATAAATTGTACAATTAAAAATATCTAGAACAGTAATGAGCAACCTGTGGTCCTTTTGTGTTATATTATCTAAAAGAAATATAGAATTTAACCGAAGACTAATTAGAAACTACTGGAGTTTACTGAAATCATCCTACAATGCCAATATCAAATCTATAAAATTCTGAAATTTACAAAATTTAATTACAGTCATTTAAATAGAAGTTGAAACTAATCTTCTATTTTTCAAAAATGTTCTTCTCTCAATGGAAACAATGAAAACGTTAAATTGTTTTCAGCCATTTGCACACGTTTCTTAATTTGTTCGGGCAATTACGTTTCAATGAAAAAAGATAAAAGAAAAACAACGGATCGAGTCGCGAAATTATTGACGTTATTATTTCTCCGGTTAATTAAAATAGCGCGGTTGTGGTGGCGCGGGCGCGCGGTTTGAATAATTGCGACCAACGAATTGTTTAATTTCAATCGGCCGTGAATACGTGGAATTTAAATGTTCGCCGCTTTACACCGCACGATTTGAATACCAGTGATCGGCGCTGGCGAGTCGAATTAAGGGAAAATCAGAAATGATTGTCACGTTGTCGAAGCGTTGGATTATGTTCGACTTCGAACCGAGTCTTATGAATATTCATACCGTTTCACCCCTTTGCGAAAAATTCCTAAGCAACCAAGGGGTGGTTCGCGGATGTGAAATACTCGATATAATTAATCGTATGCGTCGGCACGTATCTGATAACCGGATGATCCTTAATTCAACCGTTCTTTATTTGGGGTAACACCTTTTCCGCCCAGTGTCATGCTTGGAATTTCAAACAATGCACGGGAATTTTATCCGCCAGAAAGCTCCTGCGTCTTTTATCTCTGGTTCGTTATCGAATTGACGTTGAAACTGAGGCAAACAGCAGTGTATGGTTTTTGGGTTAAAATTCGAACGATGGAAGCATCGCTAATATTTTTATGTCGATTTAATGCTGAAATTTTGTTCTACGTTTCTGCATGAGTTTTCATACGAGATTTTGTGTAACAAAATCTTTATTTATTAATCGAGGTACAGGTATTACGCTTATTTGCTTGAATATAGTGGAATAAAGGTGCAATAAAAGAGAAATGGGACAAATTTTGTTTATTCTTCCTGTTTACTAGGATTTTATTAGGTTGCAGGTAATTTATTGACTTTCAAAATCGAAACGGGTACTTATTTAAATAAGATATCATTTGAATACAAATTTTCCTTAAAGTATTATTTCTCCTCTTTCCGTTCCTTTTTTCCTCTCTTATTCGTTATTAAAAACAATTCACATAATGCCAATTCTTTTTAAATTAATTCAGGAAACTAAAATTGGTTTTAAACACAAAGCTATTAAATTACCCTTATTTATTCTTCAAATCTGCATAATTACTCTCTCACTGTCTAAAGAACCTTTTCTGCCCGTCATCCAATGGGTAAAAAACTCATCCCTCCAGGCAAGACACAGGCTTCCACGTTACCCCACAACAAGGCTAACAAAAAGGAAGGATCCGATAAAAAGAGGGTATTCTTCTCTCTCAAAAAAATACCCCAGAAAAACAGTAGAACATCGGTGGCGCAACATCCGTAGCGAATCCGTGCCCAAAATTCATTCCAATATCTACCTTCAACGATACTAATCGTTCATATCCCCAGGAATACGGAAGCACGCTATTCAAACAGAAATTGGTTTCCAGGAAGCTTGCCAAACTTTTTACGGGACAATATCTGACGAGATGAAATATCGCCTCGATCGGTCGAACTAATCTCGAGACCATCGGGGGTTTGATATCGCGAGATAAAGGCGTTGGAGTCCGAAAATTCGCACGTACCTCGAGTTTCGACGAGAGCCCAACAAAGATTGGCCAGCGAGAAGAGCAGCAGCGAGAGTAGGTAGAGCGCGGCATCCCATCTCATCTTCGTTGTTCCAGATAGCTTTCTCGGTGGCTGCCTTCACTCTTCCCTCGCTCCTCCTTCACCGGTCGCGCTCATCTTCTATCACCCCCCGCTGCGCGTTCCCACTGGTGTTGTGAAGGCTTCCGTATTCCGGCTTGAGGACCACACAAGCCACCCTCCACGTCGACGCGGTGCAATACAAGGGTGCGGGAAACGACGATGGGTGAAAAAAGAACGAGAAGAACTGCTCGTGTCAGCGTGCCGGGTTTCACGGTCGGCAAGGGTGCTTATCACCTGGCTGATAACACCTGCAAGACAAATAGCCGACGTGGTGGTAAACAGAAGCAGCGTTCTCTCGTGTAATTAACCTGCTGGTAATCCCAAGGTGGCAAGGAATTTCCACTCTCTCCTGTATCTTTCACCCCTTCCCTTTCTCTCTCTCTCTCTCTCTCTTTGTCACCTTTACAAACATGCATGCACAGGTATTGTCTTGTCCGTAAATCGGTGGATAATATTTGATATATTGGTAGGTTGAATAATACATATGAGGGGTTGAGGATGGTAAGGGCGAACTCAACAATTTCAAAAATACGTTTTACTTTATTAATGCGTTCGTTAACACGTTGTGGAGGAAAATCCTATCATGCACCTTACTTTTTTGAATTTTTCCAAAACTTGTATGAGAAAATTTTCACTTGTATGCGATTAAAATCTAATAAACATGAATACAATAGGATGTAATAGAATAATTTTCCAATACGTCACGCATATCAAATGTGTGAAAAATTTAGTTTTTCAATGGGTAACAATGAAATCGATGCATCGAGCATATATGATGCTGGTAGCGAACGTGTTAAATTGATGTCTAGCGTTTAACGCACATTCCTGTTGGCCTGTTTGGTGACTTTTGTCTTTCTTCTCGTATAAATATTAAATTTATAGTTTGTTTTTACAAGTAAAAACAAGACTAAAATATCATATAAGGAAAAGTCCATAAATGCTTTGTTAAGAATTTATAACAAATATGAGAAATATGATAATGCTACATGAGATACGTAACGTTTATATTAAGTGACATAAACGTGTAGATTACGATACGTTTACTGTTTTTGTAATATTCAGTCTGTATTACGGCAAATCGTATATTGCACTATGAACTTAACTTCAGTTTCTTCTTGTATTGCGTGGCAAAAAGGTAACATCCTTAAAAATGCCAAAAGTATTTTCTAATCGCGAGTATCCAGATACGCATTTTATTTACGGTTTATGTGCCAAAAATTCTAGAACTACCGCTAGGAAATATTGTGAAATGTTTTCTAATAGGTATTCACAATGCTTACATCATATTTCATAAATTTTGTTACCATTTTTTAACAAAACATTTCTGGACTTTTTATTGTATCACATTTTGTCTTATGTTTGCTTGTAGAACGTACTGCCAAACTGTGAACGGAAAAATGAAAGACACTCTGTATATTACAAAATCTGTTGTAGTATTATTCACCACTCCAACTTTTGATAATACAAAAAATTATATTTCTCATGGGATATAATCGAATTTCTTAAATGTAGGTACCTTTCATTTCAAAAGATGGATCATTTAAAACATAATTTAGTTTTCATTCCCAGTCTATTAAATGTCTCGTAATCTATGGATGGTACCGTAACCATCCTATGTATACACGTTCTAAAGTTCTATTTCTCTGTTTCTGGTTCTCAGGGCTTTTTTCTCGAGTTTTCTTTAGCGCCACTAACGAGCCGCGTACGTACCGCGAAATTGAAATAAAAGCGGACGAACGAGTCCGCGGTTTCCCTGCATAAAGCGGCTGATTTAACCGGACCCTCTTCCGCGTACGGAATTCATTTCTGAGCGGGATGTATCTATGGAAAACGGCGCTCGCGTTGGATACCTGGCTTGCCGCCTCTATAAAGCGCTGGGAAATTAGTTTGCGAGGAAAATAAAAGGGAAATATGACTGGAGATATTTAGTGGGCCGTGGATTAAGGGGAAACACACTACAGAGATCCTCTGTTTCTTTATTTTTTACGATTTAGAGCGGAAAGTTGGCTTCGTACTCGAAGAAGCTTAGAAACAGAAACTCATGGAGAAAGTTTCTTTACGCTTGGAAGAATCAAACTAGTTTAAAATGAGATAATTTTGAGCTTCTACTAGTTAGTTATGTGATTGGATGCATTACATTTTCCGTATAAAAGCATAAGTTGAAAGCAAAGTGAAATAAAATCTGTGGAGTAATCTTTAAGGATGAAGGAAAATATTAACCCTCAAGGACTATAAAGGATGAATTTTGCCCCAATCATATAATAGACAAGTCGAAAGCAAAATGAAATCAAATTTGTGAAGTAATTTGTAAAGTTGAAGAAATATTTCTGAATGGCAAGTCAAACAATTAAATATTTTAGTGAAGATAAGTTAAACAGTACTACGTTCGTATAATTCATCATTAACTATGACTGTTCAAAAATAATTTAAATAAATATTAATTCTTCATAACAAAAATAAAGTTTACAGAGTTTTTTTACAAATTTGTTAGGTGTTCCATATTAGATACATATTTTTCAAACTACGGAATTTCACGTTTGCTAGTTACTTTACTATAATTTCAAATCATTTGAATTGTATTACATTTACATAGTTAGATATGATTATGTGTTATTCTCTTTACCCTACTTGTCATTATGGATAAAAGGATTAATTTGTACACTTAACATATTACCGCTAAACTTAAATTTGAGTCTCACTACTGTAGTTTTTCAACTACACTGAAGAATCTAGGGTACTGTAACCTCGTCGAGACCTAAGATCGATCTCAGCTACTGCTTCACACGAACAACTCTTAAGATCCACCGGAACAGAGGCATTCGTCACGGTGCGGAATTGCGCAATCAAAAGTATCCGGTATTCCGAGACGTAAAGCGTCGCGAGTTCCGTGTCGTTCCTCGAACGGCAAAAATCCCTGGTGTGTCTGAACCCATCCCAAGATCCTACTCGGTGATCCATTAAACGATAACGACCATAAAGATACAGGTATAATAGAATTTTTCTCCAATTTCACGGGGACCGTAAAGTCGACCAGTTGTGGATGGGCCGTTTTTGCGGCGATAAAAGTGTCTCCTTATTCGATCCGTGACGAACTTATTCGAATTCTGTGATCCTTGCGCCACGATCCATGGGATTCACCGTTGCGTCTACGTGCTCGCTCACCCTCGTGTTTGCCTTGCTCCTTATGGGAAATCTCCGACGTGGATCCAAGGGGGATGACTTTGGGAGTTCTTCTCGATCTTCTCGAAGACGGCTTCGTCGATCTGATGGAGTTGGTCGTTGAGAAAGAAAAGAGAAAATGGAAGTAGAGGAAAGGAGATAGTTAGAAAGAGGAAAGGAGCTCGACTGGAGAGCCACGGTTAAGGAGTTGGAACGAAATTCCGAAAGTTCCTGCTCAGTGAAACAGGTCACGGAACGTGAGAGCCGTCGCGGAGGAACGGTGGCGGTCTTTAAAAAGTTTTTCCTAGCTCTGCTGCGGCGAATTCAGCGCTGGGATACCGCTCGGATTCCCCGGGGATAAAACAAAGGATAATCAGGTCGCTTTTTATTCCCAAGACGGGCTCCGTTGGGTACTTGCGAAGCAGCCTCTGGAATTACCGGCTTCCGACCCTTCTTTTCCTGTCTTCGCCACTTCTAAACTGCTCGAATTAGGCCACGTTAATCCTTCGATGCTTGCCTTCAGGCTTCTGTGGCAACCGGAGAGCCCAGAGGTATCGCTCTTCTTCTCCCTCCCTGTCACGGTAACGTCTTCGTTAACGCATCTGTATCCGCCTTAAATAGGCTCCCTCGTTTTATCGATGAAATTGGATTACGACGTGACGAGCTTCGCTTATGGCTTTTCAATACGTCTCGTGGTTGCATCTCTTCTTCTTCTTCTTCAGCTTTTTGTGATCTTGTTTGAGGTTTTTAGAGGAATTGTGGTGGTTACTAACTTGTAAGTGGCTTTTGATGTCATAATAAAGGAAATTCATTGATTAATTTGTTCATCGATTGTTGATTTTTCGGTTACTGTTATAATTTTTTAAATAGATAATTTCTGTAACGTATTGTCTATTCTATTTTAATTTGTGTATCTTATATTATGCACAGTGATCCACACAACCGATCAAATGCAAATTTGGAGATAAATCTTAGTTATTACGTTACTACTTGTCAATTAACTGTGTATATTATACATGCTATCGGATAGAAGTTTATTCATAATAAAAAACGTTTATTTTGAGTTTTGTATTTTTCATAGTTGCTTCTTCATTGATTACTTCACTTACAATCCAAATTGTCTTCTTGTTTGGTTTTTGAAGATACAAATACTGATCTTATTAACTTTCATCATATAATTAGTTACTCGACAGAGCTGCTTGTAAGGTTTTCATGATTGATGATTGGTTATTTGGAATCATCGTTTGTACATAGTATTTGAAACATACTGTTGATTATTGTTGTGGTACCACATGAAAATTTCACAATTGCCAATTTGAAGTGTAATTTATAATTCAAGCATTAATTTCAACATCATTTCTCCTAAGTATCACAACGATTTTGTTTCTAATTAACTTCAATATTGCATCCAGTAATTGGGCTTTTACAATTCACTATTGACATTATTAACTATTTATAAAGTTTATGACTTACAATAATAAAAATATAATTTAATTCAATCTCCCTTGCGTAGAACGATAAGCTTCGGAATCATGTAACTCGAAACGTTCAAATGAAGATATAATTTATTATTAATTAATCGCCAATACCACTTGATTCAAATTATTCATATTTTTGCTCCATAAATACTAAATGACGCTGTTTATCGGAGCATTCCGATAGTCGAAAGAAAACATATATAGCAGTGCATTATCGGCTTTGTACGAACTACATTCAACATCATTAATTCATTCTCCGCAAGATAACATAAGTTGTTGCAACATGGACGGAGATTCTTCCATCGAGCATTGCAGCGACATTGCACAACGTTAATTACGTCGTTTTAAAAGTTCGTAGAGTTCAACTAATTTTTATATCAGCTACAAAGTTACATTAGAAAACAATACCGTAAAGTAAAATTGATTCACTGAACAGAATATTATTTTCATCAAGAATTTATAATAGCAAAATAGAAAGTAATAAATACATTATATTATGTTTACAAATAAATGTAATATCCTCACAGTGAATTAGTACTGATACATTCACTGTATCGACCCAAAACCATCGTTTTATTAAAAAGATTTAGTTGTTTGATAAAGAAAATAGTTAAGATTATTGTGAAAATTAAAATTCTTTGTAAATAACCGCTGACTCTCATAAAAAGGGACACCAAACTAATTTGTATATCTAATAAAATCATAATAATTTCTTCTCTATAATCTTAAGATTATAATTATCTTATTATTCTATTTCTATTATACCTCAATATTTTCTACCCTATTCTAACAGAAGTAAAACGATTAATTTTTATTACGAATCACTTTCTTGTTATCACTTTTGCAGTAAATATAAACAAAATTAGTAATCTATTTCTGTTGTTATATATTATTTTTGGTTTTATCGCTGCTTCTTTAATTTTCTTAGCAAGCTGTAATCAACGATATCATTGGCCGAAAGAAAAGAAGGGCGGCTTATTCTTTTATACAGTATAATTATCGTATTCACATTTTCTGATTCTAAAGGAAAGTTTCACACACAAAGGAAACGTTAAGAACAAGGATTGCCCGTTTTGTATTCAGGACACGTTATTAACGGACGTAAGTACACCTTTAACAGAAGCTTTTTACGCTCTTATATTCAGAACGCGACCTTAACAGTTGAACTATTCGGCAAATTCTCGACACCGTTCTGTTAAGCCCGTGTCTTGAATATAGCAACGAGTTCCATTCAAGAAAGAAAAAAAATTATAAACCTTTAACAACTTCTGAATATCTGCATGTTTAAATATCAGTTGGTAAAAAGAACTTTTCCACTTTCCATTGTAATCCATTGTCAATTTCATGTAGCTTTGTTCAGAGTTTTATTGTACGTATTGTCGAGCGAAAAGTCTTTTTCATTTGTTTCTTTCTTAAGGTAACATTTATTTTTAACACTAGAACTAGCGGCAACTAAAATATACTTATTTGTAGCAAAGAAATAAAAATAACAGTAGTACAGTAAAAATGACAACATTTAGAGAATTAAATAGATCTCAATTAAACTCCACTCCAATTTTACTTAAAGAGATACGAATTTGCGTAAACATCCGCTGTCTAGTTATCATATTTCTATATAATTTAATGGATATACTATCTTTGTTAAGAGCATACAAATTTTCATAAGCTTGTTTCTGTAACTTCTCCTCTAGTGTATATACGTATGATCTAATAATTCCTACCATGTACCCATATAAAAGATAAAAGGTATGATTCAGTTAAAAAGAATTCTTAAAGAAAAGTTTCATTTGGTACGAATTTATTAAGAATTCTTACTGTTTGTCCCTAAATATAATTATCACATGTGACATCCATAACCGAAGTTTGATTATAATAGGCGAATTATTTTTAACTAATCTTATATACATAGAGTGTTTTCGGACCTACTGATTATGATAACAATAGCCGATTAATAACATTATCCGTGATTATAATAACCGGATTCCACTGTCACTTGTACGCAATGGGAAATGAATACAGAATCCGAATATAGTGATGTCTGATAAACTTGACACAAATCATTTATGAACAATGCAGTAATAATATTATCTGCATACGATAGATAGTATTTTATGTGAAATTAATAAGTAGATAGGTTATCTTGTCTACAGACGCATTTATCATTAAATCACATATTACTTTTCCAAATATAGCCCCTCTTTAGGAATTTGTATTACAAAAAATACCTTGGCGGAGCGAAAGTCAATTTAAACAAATACTGCTTGCAATCAAACAAATTGGTTACCGTACTTGAAGACTTTACAGCAAAAAAGAAGCAGCTCCATTTACGCAGTTTTAGATAATTATAGTGAATTATGTTTACTACATCATGAAATAATCTCAAATTTCATCTGCTTGGTCATAACTATACTGTGAATCTTTATGTATTTATAGAGAATTTAGATATGCAAAAAGGCACCCAATGTATATAATGTGTAAAAAGACATCAAATATCCAAAATAAGACACTTGTTACAATATTTAAAGCGTGAAATTAATCTCTATTATGGTCTCCTTTCTCTAATTATGGTTGCGAAAATATGAATTTGTATAAACGTTCCCAGTTTAATCATCAGCATACCAGAAACTGCATATCGATTTTTACGTTCATTTTTCTTTCCTTTCCACTCATTCTTTTCCGTACATTCTTTTACATTGGATGTTATGCGTAAATTATGGGCCTGTTACCTTTTTACAGCAGTGCCTTCAGTTCAAGAAAAATGGCCAGAATTGGAAACAGCAAGCAGCACATTTTGTTATCGATTTTTTCAAAAAATGGTAGATTTTGTATGGATTTGCATTTATTTCAATCATTTTAAAATACTCTTAATGAAAAGGAAATCGAACATTTTCAGATCTATAAAAATTATCTACAAGCATTCTTCGTTCAAATAAGTGAAAATATATACTATACACGTTTAATTAAAATAATTTGTATTGTTTTTCAACAGTTATCTACGTTCATTATTTTATATATAGACAAATCACCAATTTTAAAATGTCCTAGTCTTCTCTATGAGTTACTATCAAATGAAAAATTCGCAGCCTTGAATTGAATAAATCAACGTTGAATTATTCCACTGCTTGTATAAAGTGCTTCAATTGTTTAGCATTTAAACTTTCAATAATTTTTATATCTATGTTCCCCAATTTTATACTTCTATAAGAAATTACGGAAATATTCGGATTATTCGCTAATAAATAAATACTAAACATCGAAAACTACACAAATTTATTATAATTATTCTTAATATTCTACACGTGTTTCAACAGCAAATTTCTGTTTTTTTAACGTGGTTTATTACAATTGATGGTTAAAAATAGTAAAGGTACAGTATTCAACTGCCACTCTTACATTTCGAGAAAACGGCATTTTATATATTTTATACATCAATTTAATATAATTTTTTAATTTCAAACTATCGAAGAAGGTATTCCTAAATTTATTAAAAACTTGTAATTTGTCTCAACGAATGCAGAATTTTCTTATAGATCATTTTCGTGTGACGTCATGTTCTCTTTGGTTCAGTTCGGGCGGAGCTGTTTTGTCTGGCGTGAAATTTATGTATGTTCCTGTAGAAGGAAACAACGCGGATATCCAGGAACAATACCAATACTAACGAACCGCGGTATTACAGTAACGTAAGTAAGTATTTGTTTCGAAAGTTTCACCCCTTAATGATGACCGGACCTCAGGCTTCGAACTAGAGATGACCTCAGCCGTAATGATCGAACTTGCGACCGAATCCGCCGTAGTGGAAGTTCAAACGGTCAGTGTTACGGTTCATGCTATGGTTTCATGCTATTTTATTTCTAAGATTTCGCTTATACAAGTCTATAACCGTACAAACTCCGGAGACAATATCAACGTGGAAAGTCTCGAGCAGTTTTATTCGATAGAAACTGATAAACTTCTGTTAAAACGATGAAGCTATGAACTAAACTTTAATTTCATTAAGCTCTTCAGTGAACTTATCTGGTCGAATTGAGTACGATTGCAATTGTTTGGTAAAAAGATTTTTATCTGAATTTGATTGGGGTCTTTGGTTTGCTGGAGAAAACGGGTTGACGAAGAGGCAAGGATAGGGAAAGTCGCTGCTTCGAAAGAACAATAACACGAGTATTAAATTGGAAGATTTTGGTAAGATGCGTCACTGACCTCAGAAATACCTAATTCTTGCAATAAAACAATGGAATAATAATTATAATAACAGGACTAACGATTTTATAGCAGTTCCATTATTATTGAAATATCATTATTTAACTCTTTCAGTACCAAGTATTTTTAGGCTCGTGACAAACATGTTTTATGTTAATCTGGAAACTTAAATAAAATATACTTTTCTGTGTTCGTAAAGATTGAAATAACATTAAATAATATTAATAATTGTAATGATTTGACTGCGGATGTTTATCCATTTATGGGAAATTTAAATGTTAAAATAATTTAAAACACTCACAATACATAAGCATATGTATATAAAATATCGAAGGTATGGTAGATGTTATACTTTTTGGTGTACGAAAGAAACCTCTTCACTTCTTTAAATGTGATCGGAAAATTTTCAATTTGCATAAAAATACGTATTCTAGTAATGATATTAATATTGAGAATGTTAAAATTCAGATTTGGAACCAGCTTTGCTAAATAAAAGTGTTCCTGCTGTTTAATTTTAGCGAGTGCTTATATTGGTATGCTTTTATAATTGCTTAAATGCAATATCGAGCGTCTCCTGAAAATTACTTTTTGTTATTGTGTCGCTGGTTTTGTGAAACAGGGATGCGTTTGTATTATAGTGATATTCTTGTAAACGAATCAGAGGTTGACTCATGGAGTTTAATCATCAGAAATGCGGCCTGTTATTCTCATTTCGATGATGTCATCTCAATATACCATTGACGTACTTAAAATTAATAGATTTTCAATCCGAAGATGAGTTATATAGGTTTCAATTATTTTAAATAATTTTTCATCGAAAATATTGTTAAAAATTTGATTGAATCGGTCAACTTCGGAGTAAATATTATTGTAGTTATTTTGCTTATCGAGTTCTGTGACTACAAAAATAATCAAACACATGTGCATTTAATATTGTACTAGTGGCAAGTTGTTAATTGCACCCATTTAATAACGGCTACATTGTTGTCTACTAGTCCATTAAATACGATTTAATTGGATATGAAATGTTTATAACCTAATTTTGTAGAAAATGATAATTGCGATTCCATATTCTACATTTATAGCCTTAAATATAATTTAATATTTCTTTTCCAAATTATATTTCCATTGTATCATAAAATATAACAAATACAAAAATTATAAGTAATAAATTCCAAATATCTTATGTTAAATAGAAAATAACCAACAGTAAGGGAAGTAAATTAAACTATAAAATGTATAATAAAAATTGAAAAATTAACACGAAACAGATTTTATATTATAATACTATACATATATCTAAGGATCAAACAAATCTTTATTAAAGTCCATTCTTTCTATTTTACGTAAAGAGATGCGAATTTGCATAAATATTTGCAGTTGGTTATCACATTTGTACATAGTTTAATGCGTATACTATCTTTTTTAAAAACATTCAAATTCTTATAAGCTTGTTCCTTTATCTTTTCCTTTATTTTATTTACGTATTTTCTAATAATTCTAGCAATGTACTTATATAATAGATAAAAGTTATGCTTCGTATAAAAGTAATCTTCAAAGAAATGGTTTATTTAGTACGAATTTGATAAGAATTCTTATCCTTTATTTCTAAATGTAGTTGTCAAAATTGACGTCAATAACCTAAGTTTGATTATAATAGGCGGATTATTTTTATTCAATTTTATATAGAGTATTTTGGGACCTATTGATAGTCTATATATATATATATATATATATATACACTAGTAGTAATAATAGACGAATGATAACATTATCCGCGATTATAATAAACGGAATCCACTGTATAATAAAACATGCTAAACTTCGTAAGAATAACGAAACGAGCTACTCTTCGTAACGCACGTCGATACGTACGAGCGTACATACGTGAAGTCTACCCCGACATACGTCGGCAATCTTGAAACTAATTAGCACCTGGGTTTGCACTATAACTGTATAACTAATATTTCTCACGGAGGTCTACGTTCCAATCACACGTATAAATATCCGCTTGTCTGAGATCAAACTTTCCAACGTATACTTTTAAGTCAATAGGGGCCTTACAAATAGAAGAGCACACTTCATCTGGTCGAACCACGCCAGAGCGAAACGAACCTCGTCCAGTTGAACAAATTTCCGTTTCCGTACAAGTGCGCGTAATTTGAATCTTTGAACGGTAATTGGATAGTTTGAGATACTCCCGGCCCCGGTCCAACAAGTTACTTAGTTTAACTACTTTATTGCCTGCGTAGACCGTCGTCGGCCAACGGAGAGGATCGAAGTCGTTTGGCTGCGCTGCTTTTCATCGCTTACTTACAATTAGTCGTTTCTAATTGTAGCCACGTTTGATCGGTCCAACTTTCTTGGTTCTTCATTCGAACAGTTCGCTTGATTTCTTCCGCGACCGACTTTAAATTTCTGGGTTGAATTAAATCTGGGAAAAGTGGGAGGAACCGATGAAGATGCAATCAGTGTGCGGATTTTGGAATACAAGTTTAAAGAAAAGATATAAGAGAATTGGAAAAAATTGAATTTTCACTTGCATGTAGGAAAGAAAGGAATTTCATTACAAAAAGGAGAAATTTGTCATTTGTGGATATTTCAACTTCGCTGAATAAATGAACATTACTTTTTAAAATAGTCGATTGTAATATCTGCTACATTCTATAGCAATAGAAAAGCAGTTAACTTTGTAATTGATAATTAATGAATTGTGTATAGCCTTCAATAAATTTGGTGAAAAAGATTCGCTTAGCAATAATTTTATCTGCTTATTATAACAATAGAGTCTTATGATAACTTATAACAAACACGAAGTAAATTGTTATATTTATTATACAGATAACCCTTAAGTTAATAAGTTATAAATTATAAGTGATAATAATACAGTACTGCAAAAACATATTCTTATATCTTTGCTTCTCATTAAATTGGAATTACAACTTTATCTAACTTAATTCCACTTAATAAGACTTCGACTGACAACAGAACATTTAAACTAAGCTTAATAAATCCAACTTTCTATACCTAATCTATTAATATCAATTGGAATAATTGAATAATTAAATATTCTTTTAATCCAAGCATCTATAAAATTTACAATTCTCCCTAAATTCTATTTGTAATACAATATAGTCAATTTAATTTTTGACTTTATCATTGAAACTGTATTGCAACTTTATACAATGTACCTTCACTTGACACAACAACTGGAAGTTTAAAATGATTTTATAACATTAGAACTGCCGGCAATTTAGGTGTATTCGTTTTCATCAAAGATATCAAAACGATTGGTATTTAAAGAAAATCTGTCTTACTTTTTATAGAATTATGAGAATAATTCTTTATAGAAAATCATGGCAAGCTTGCAAAAATACGTATAAAATAGTTTTTACAAGAAATTATGAATGGATCATTTTGACCACTTTGGTAAATTCTAGTGTTAAACAGCTCCCTCTAACGCAATCTGTTAACATTTACCGATTACAACAACAAAACTTGTTGCCGCAACGTGCCATTAAAGTATTCATCTTTAAATAGTCTAATCCAAAGAGGTGAGTGCCAGCCGAAAATAGAGAACCAAGAGGGCGATGTACAAGATTTCAGGTGTACGGGATCGATCTGTTGAAGAAGCGAACCGAAGGAAAGGAGAAAGCAAACGGAGGAGAGGCGGGCTAGAAGATAATTTTAGCGGCAATTACCGGATCCAATTGGAAGTTGAATAGACGAAAACGACCTTAGACGTCGTAAAAGAGACGACACCCTGGCTGGAAAACAAGGACCGTTCCCCGTGAATTAGAAAAGCTACCGAATGAAATTCGACTGCAGCGAGAAAATGTCCCGGGCAAAAGCAAGAGTTTCTACCTTTCTTCTCTCCACCATGCCCTTTATCTAACCCCGGGGCCAAGTCTGAGGGCCCCTTCAAATTGGATTAGGCTCGTTAGTTTCGTTATCTGTCATGTAAACACTCGACGTGCCCGTTTTTCCGCTTCTTTTCGCCTGCGCGTTCGATCGTGACTCCGTGGTTCCTCCTTCACGTTCTATCCGTCACGTTTAGAGTAACCGATGAATTGTTTTAATCCACGTCGCATGATTAACCGTGTTAGGTGTGTTTTGCGATTATTAAATTTATAGAATTACGTTGTTGTGCATACTGGTAGGACCTGGCTCGAGTTTATGGGCTGTCGATAATTGAATGAGTCCGAACCCGCGACGGACCAACTTCGAAATTGAGTTGGTTTCGGTTAATTATGGATATACATGTATCAATCGATTTTGTATTCATTAGCGTAATGAACGACTGAATTTTGTTAATATAGCCACGGTCGAGCGGGAAATTCCGCTTCGTTAAAGTAGTATCCAATCTGCCTATTTAATCCAATGTTTTTCCCTCAGCCGCGATGTATTCAACCGAAGGAAAATCGAATTCGATGCGCCTCGTCGTATTATCATTTTAATGTAAAAACGTTAAATCACCTACGGAGATTCGAATTCCGCTGATCCTGATGAAGCACCTTATCTGATTGCGCGGAGATTGCATCCAATCGAACCTAATCTGTGCCACGGGTTTCTGGTTTATCAGCGCGAGAACCTATTATATTATTCATTGAACTGAAACTTGAACTTTAGAACATCGCTTTACGGATTATAACACCCACGATTTTCGAACTATTCTTTCTACCAAATAAATGTTGTCTAATCTTTATCTTTACCTTTATACTCAAATATTGAAGTGCTATTCTTCGCTCCTCTTACACAGATCCTCGCGTAGTATATATCTTCGTGATAACAGTGTACATAATTTCACAATTGACCTGCACTTAATAAGTAATTTTCTTTTCGGAAATAACACGTATCGTGATTTTCCTACGAATTTTCTATGACGCACCGATGGACCAATTCGATTCCATAGGTCTGCTCGTCACTTCAATCACGGTTGATTGCGTATTCTTGTACACTGGACGCCGCTGGATGCCCGTCGTTATTTCGAATTAGCTCGGATAGTCCTCGAAGCTCGCTGGAAAAGCTCGTTCTCCGGCGATTTATCGAAATAGAACGAGCGTAACGAAGAGCCGCTCGAGCTGGAGAAGGGAAATTGCCGCGAGTTCCTTGGCTCGACAATTTAACCATGTCCCGTAAATAACGAACGAATATCCGGAACAAGGCACGTGAAACGTTCGCCAAGATGGGTGTTGGTCGACGACGGGTATGGAACTGCCTGGAGCAGCCAAATTCTTCGATGACTCGAACCGATATGCGGGTCTTCTTTATATCCAACACAGTTTGTCTAATTTCGTATCCTTCGCAATTCTTCTACGTCCACCACCACGTTTCTTGCCTTTATACACTCTACTGGATAACTTTTTGCTCTGTCCTTCCACAGAATACTCCTTTCCGTTATTTCTTTTTGTTCGTGATCTTTTGTTACTCTTAGAGATCTTGGCAGAGCTACGCTCACCGAGCGTCCATTATATTGTTCCGCGATTTACTCATGCGACACTTCTACCTGGTTCTCTCTCGTGCGTTCAACTTCGTCATTCTATGTTATTTCAACTCTATTCGACCCCGAAATCATTTCCATTCGCTTACGGATACGAAGCGCCCAACCAAGAGGCTGTTCTCGCCGTTGTGTTCTCGGAATAAATGAATACGCGTCTCAATCTTCAACGCGTTTTGTTTGACTTTACGTGACACGTGCAGCGCAACTGCTTATATTGTTCTTTGAATGGTAGGAGAGCTTACAGGAAACACGAGAAATCGACAAATCGTATGCTTTGGAAAGAGACAGGTATGGTTTCCTGGAAATTGTTAATTTACTGGCGGAACATCGGAATCGGGTTATTGATTAGTTATCATTGAGGTATCCCAGAAAATATTGCGCAATTCCTAGCTTTGGTTTATTGGTAGGTAATAGAAACTGGAAATAAACCGCTGAAAAATATATCATCGCAGTTAGTTTGGATTTATTAATGGAACTATCAGATGAATTATCAATATTGGATCTTGTTGGGCATACAAATAGTTACATTAATATATTCGACGTATAAATTAATTTAGTTCCTTTCTTTATAATATGCAATACTTGTTCATAAAAAATCAAACAATTTTAATTTTCAAAGTGATCTTTACTATTTTAGATGATTTCACATTTATCATGTAACAAATGAATTTTCTCTTTGAATAAATATGATGGTTTTCAATCCATATACTCATCTGATTCAGTAAAAAAGTACTAAATTAATTAGTACATTTGCTATTATATGAGTGAGAGTACATTTTTTACAGAAATATTCTTAATTAATTAATCCTTCTTTTACCTTTAGCTTTGTTGCAAATATATTGCGCCTTCTCATTTCTCTATTCGTATATTTGTCTCTATGTACTTTATTTCGATACACGATTTATATATGTAATAAATTGTTGACCAAAGATGCAGCAGATTTTCTATCACACTCTGATATGTCAAAATTTTATTTATTATCTTTAGATAACTTTCAGATGATTGAAAAAATGATAATTAAATTAAGACACTGATTTTCATTATTATTGTTATTACTACATCTTTATTGCAGTATGGCTATGTAATGTACAAAGTTATCGATTAATTACTAAATTACGCACTAGTATTAGCAAGAGGCTTGCGCAGCCTAAGGCTGCTGTTAAACTTAACCGAACTTATGGTTGCACTTTGAGGAAGATATATATAATAAAGTGTTGATATATTAACAATTTACTATTTGTAAAAATGAACAAATAATGGAATGGACAAATCACTTGGAAAGCAAATTAAAGTAGGTACTGTAAAAGTATGAATATCAATTATGAATTAAAATTGGTACTATAATTACAAGCTTTTATGAAAATGATAAAGAGCAGATATATTAAGAATTTATTGTTTGCAGAAGCTAGCCAAAATATTGTAAAAAGTATCTATGAATGAAGAATTTAAGGAACTGATAGAAAAGCTTTTTGTCAATTTTCTAATGTTTATAATGCAAAGATCATATATTAAAAATGTATTATTTGCAAAAAATAATAAATGCATGGAAAAATTGTAATTAGTAAAATACATTGCAATATTGTAGAATTATAAGATAAAAATGAAGTTAACACTTTATCTATTTCACGTGCAGAATTTCTATTTTACAATATTCTAATATCGTAATATATTTTACTGAATATAATTTTTTCCTATTTTCAACTTATTTAAATAATAATAAAGAAGTAAAATCAATAGTGCTTCTATAATAATATCATAATGGCGTCCTGTTAATGAAAACGTGGAAAATATATCTGAACAGAAAATTAAAAAATTGAGTACAAAAGTACTCCTTTTATCAGCGGAAGCATTACAACGAAGTTTGAAATAATTAATATTTTTAATGAACGTAGGGAAACCACGTGAAAAGCGATGCTCGTTACGCCGGAAAAAATCTGTAATTATCTCAAACAGGAAGCCTTTTCCTTTCCGTTCGATTCGACAAAGGGCGAATTACGATTTCACCGTAAAAAAAAACACACTCAGCTCTTCCAATTACGTGAAAAAAGGTTCTATTGTTGCAAACAATATCGAGAAGCGCTGTGGAAAATAGTTTCAATTAAATCTATTAAACAATACGCTGGCCTTTGTGCCCTCACTGTTATCGGATTTCGCCCGCATTCTAATGAGGAATGAATATTAAAGATGCTTTGAAAGTCAAGTGCATAGCGGCCCGGGCGAATCAATTAATCGAATCGCGCTAAACGCTCGGCCAAAGAACTCTTGCTTTCGGTTGTGGCACCGTAGCCAGCGGTGGGTGGCTTTTGTAAAATTTATTCGATACTCCATAGAAAATAATGGAATCAATTAAGCGGCTGAACGAAGAGGCAGTTAAGGGAAAAGATGAGGAGGAGCAAACGTTACGATTTCACGATTCGACTGACCGATTTCACGATTCTCGAAGGAGAATTCAGTCGGACAATATTTTCACGATCTGTAGGGAATCGAACGGCGTGTCGAAACACCGGCCGAGCTTTACGCTGAATTTATCGCTTCACCGATATTTGTATTTGCATAGCCTCCTCGCGTATATTTATTTAGAAACGTTCGTGCGCAAGAAAATATATCGTCCGTTGGGGGCGCGTCGTTTTCGCGCGCGCTCGTTCCAACCCCTATCGTTCGAAAATATTTCGATCCGGCTCGTTTCGTGAAACGTGCGAAAAAAGGAAATAAAGAAAGAAAGAGTGAAAAGGGTAGGAAGGTAAAAAAAATACACATAGAGAGAAAAATCGTATATACGAGTGACTGGAGGGCCAACAGCGGTATTTCGCAGATCTTCCTTTCAAGAGAGGGTGAAAAGGGGGTTGGAGAATCGTGGTGCGGCATCAATCACCATTATCGGGTTCCTTATCTCGCTAGACGTCACAATTAAACGAATCGAGGGACATTTTTCTCTTCTCCAACCATCTAACGCGGCCTTTTGTATCGCGACGGGCTACAAAAGAGCACGAACGAGGACGAGGTGAGGCAACAACGCGACCGGAAGAGGCCTGGCCGGATGTCGAGGAATTCGAGCAGCGAATCCTTGCTAATTCGGGCAGGAAAAAATGCTACGAAGAGGTAGGAGGAGGACCTTTCTGATGGCGCCGAAAAATTGTCCGCGGAAGGAAGAAATCGGATTGAAGGGAACCGAAGAGGAAACGATGTGCCTGTACAAGGCTGGGGAACAAAGTGGATAAAGGGTGGCACGTGAAAAGAGGACGGAAGCTTTACTAGAGATGTACAGAGTGAAGATTCAATGGCAAGAACGAGGAAAGAGTTAGTTGCTATTATATAGAGATTAAAGTTTTTTTGTAAACTTGGATGCGCCAGAAATTCAGTTTCACGTGTTGTGTAATATTGATTTGATTGATTATAAATTGTAAATATTATTTAAGCAATAAAATATTTAGTAAATGCAATATTATGACTTTATTGAGTATTAAAAAATGGTTTTACGTGAAGTGAAAATTTAAATAAATAAAAAAGTAAGTAGCTTGTTGCCACATGCGTGTTACGAGGTGAAAACAATAAACTGCAACAAGTGTTTGATAACCTATTATATTTCATAGTTGCAGTAAAATGCGTACGATGGTTTTTGGAAGCAATTTTTCCAACAAAGAATTTATATTAAAGAATAATGTACCTAATGATAGCGTTTTCATAGTAGTAGTACATAATAGTGTCAGTAAGATATTTTTATTCAATGAGAAGTGCTTCATGAAACTAAAATTTTAATGTAAATGGATATATTTATTTTCTGATTTACTAATTTTCGGACTTTTATAGTAATATATACACCTCACAAAACTGAAATTGAGTGAAATTCTAGAATAATTAGAGTCTAATTATAATATTACTTGTAACAAATAAATAAGTATTGTGTAACAATAATATAATAATAGTATTATTTACAATAAATATTGTATAATAGTACTACAATCATAGATTTATTTACAATAAATAAATTATAATACAATTACGATGTAATTTACAGTGAGCAAATTACAATATAATTTCATTTTTACAAGGTGTATCTTTTGACTCTCACTGTGTCTTAATTTCAGAAATTGTAAATCAAATTAATACACGATTACAAAACACGTTACATTGTCAATTGGAAAAAAAATTAGTGCATAGTCCTATTTACTATTTACGCAAACTTTGTGCAAAGAGACACCCTCGAAGTGATCCCATGAGGAATTACGTCCCACCCTTCGCATCATCTGGCAACGGATCGACGCAGGTTGCGAACAGGGAATAACGATAAAATGGAAGTAACAAGGGAGTCGTCCGTAGTGTATCCGGAAAGCTGGAGAGAAGCCGAGGAGAATCTCGAAAGTAGTCCCCAGGAAAGAAGGTGGTACGGCTCTCTGCTGGGTAATAATAAATTGAAGAGTGTCTCGCAAAAACCTTCGAATTCGCGAGCTTAACGTGTTCCCGGAGATGGAAGGCTGCGAGTAAAGCTCAACCAGAAGGGAACAGAGGATCGAAACTTCCCTTTTGACGTTTGCTACGCTAACCGTTTTGACAGATTGTCTTTCAGCCGAAGGGCGTGTAATGAACTTTAATTACCGAAAGCTGTCGCGCTATGAACGTCGCGTAATCGTGGCCCTTTTGCGCTAAAATTATTATGTGACGGGTGATTGGTACCAACGAATAATTTTCTCGCGAAAACTTTATTTTCCGCTGCTTGGAAAATTTAAGTGAGATATTTAATAGCGACGTTACAAGATTTTGTTGTACTTTGCGTACTAATTTGTAAAATCTGTATTATGCTTATAAAATATGAAATTAACATCAAATGTAAGGTATTACATGATTTCAAAAATTTACTATGCTTCTTAAACATTTCTGGACAACTTACATTTCTACGTTGAATCGAATTATGTAAAAATTAATATTCCAACTTCCACTTTCGAGTAATAAAAAAAATTTGATTGTAAACAAATTGTCGTATTGAAAACTCCACACGCAATTTTCGTCAATATCACGTACACAAACCATAGTATAAATTTTAGCTTGAAAACTTCATTTTTGTATATTCTTCATGTTGCTGTATATGTATACAGCTAGTCATACATTACTACAGTTGTACATTCATAAAATTTTTTGTACGTACAATTTAGTAAGATGATAATTTGTAAGGTATAATATCTACTGTATTTATGCAATACGCGTTTATTGTTAAATATACCATATTTTAATAAATGTTTATAAATATTATTTGTAATTTACCACAAATTAATTGTAAGTTATGAATTCTGGTCCAAACAAAATATGAATTTTGTATGAAATTTGTAAGCATAATTAAATTTTGCAGCACTAACAGTATAAGGTTATTATTACAATTTGTTAGCAATTTTATGCAATTTAACTTTAATCAATGATATTAAACAAAAGAACTTCTAAGTATTATTAAAAATAGCATTGCAATCGTTAATTAAAATTGATTGCAATTATTGCAAGTTAGATATTTGTGGAACTAACTTCTACCCATTTCCTTTAACTTCGACTTTAAATTTACTCGACTTTGGACGTTTCCACGAGAATTATGTTAATTTACCATCGAAAGCTAGAACCTAGGAAGTACTTACTTTAATCGTAAATTCTCCAAGCCTTCGTTACAATTTCAAATTTTTCTGCTCATAAATAACTATTCTAATAAAAGGTGGAATTAGTAACGTCAAAGAAAATAAAGATTCCTAATTTGAAAAACAACGAAAAGTCACGTTCGAGCCGTAAATCCATTTTACGTGACGGAAAATTTACCGAAGGCTGATAAAATATCGTGATATTCGAATAAATTATCAGTACTAATATTTCAAAAATTTATAGGTATTCGTCAATTCGTGTAGCCATTCATCAAACGCCGTAAATTTCCGTGAAATATCGAGGTATGCAGATTTTTCTTTGATGTCTGTCTCTTCGTCGTAGAAATGTTTTAATCACGAATCCATAGAACTGCGTAAGCCTGGCCACATCATGATCGCGCATAACCCGATGGTTAAGCACAAAAGTTTCACGGGATGGACAATTGAATTCTTCACGATTAATCGAATGAACGGCAATCGACTCGTTGGAAGAAGATCAGGAACGATTAGGGGCTTCGTGGAGCTTAATTATTTTACAGTCGAGAGCGTCCTTCACTATTGTGCACCCTCTCCGAAATCCTGTGGGCTCCTCTTATCGAATTCTCCAAGCCAGTTCTGGTCGCTCCTATGGGAATCCTTTCGAGGCATCGAAATCTTAAGCTATCCCAATTTAATTATCCGTCGGTGATTAATGAACAATGCCCTGTATTCTTTCTTATTTCTTTAAAGCCAAAAGGGCTAGCTTCTTGTCCTCTCGTTAACGTGCTAAGTATTTTACGCGCAACTTTATCTGGCTAACAGATCATTGTTTGTGTTATAACGCGTATATGTTAACGTAATTTGTGAATATTAATATTACGAATGATTTTCTTAAAGTGTTGAATTGATCTTTGGATTAATTTGCCTAAGTTTGAAAGTTGAAGTCCTATAAAATTGTTGTTTTTTTTTAACCTATCGTGAACCATATGGGGTTAAATGAATCCTAACGGTTTTAAAACTGTTGTAATATTTACAATATATAATATATACGCAAGTGATCTTAGTCTTCGTGCAGCTAGGGTTGAAGCGTTTCTGCTTCGTATCAAACGAAATGTCTATAAATGGGTAAAGTTTAGGTAAAATAAGCCTTACATAATTAACGGCACGATTTTTATTCGCTTAATTCGCGAAGGGTTAATAAACGAAACGTTAGAACCGAATTTCTAATTTTAGAAGGTGATAAATCTGCTTTAATTAAATTATAGAACTATAACGGTGAAGTGTTTCTTTAAAAAAAGCATAAAGACTATTTCAAAAGTAAAAATAGCACGATAACAGCACCGGCAATAATAATGACACGATTTCTAAAGAAAGGTGAACATTTTAAAGGAAAATGCAAATTTACTTCAAGTGTACCTAATACAATAGTTCTATTTATGTTATATAAATATCTAAATTGCATACTGTGTTACAGTCCATGAATTTTGAATTAGCGGAGTTGCTTATTTATGTTAATTTGCAAACTGAAATACGATTTTTACTTGATATATCGAACAGATGTATACCAAATAAAACTTACTTAGCAATTTAATATTTTTAAAAAAACTAATGTCTCTTTCTTGGTAATATGTGGCTAATTTAATACCAAATAAATGAGTCCAAAAGTAAAAATAAAATTATGATATTTACCCAAACTTCTAATTTAAAATTTCCACTAGAAATTTTTCGGAGAGTATAATAACGTGCTGGTTAATATTTGTTTACGGTACCAAGGAAATATAATCTGGAACGGTGTTCATAATAGCAAAAAAAGTTTAGCCTGGAAGTCTGTTCCGTTATCAGAACATCATTACGAAGATCTGCCAACATCATCCCATTGTTTAGCGAATGCAATATTGATTTTAGTATCGTGTTGAATTTCGTCGACATGGTACGCACGCAAAACTTATACAACGGAAACTATAATCATTTTCATTATTTGTACTCGTTATACCATTCACAGTATAAAATATGTATATTATAAAAGAAAACCTATTACAATGGAACCAGAAATAAAAAATTCAAATAACCACGTCCGCGGACTCGCTATTAATCGCGTTCTCGTTAAAATCATAAATTTACAGCGATTCTGACAAGGGTGGGTGATTTCCAACGATGCTTAAACGCGAGGAGAGAAATTTTTAACTGAATTTATTCCGGTTCTGTCATGCGATATTAAAAGTTATTAACTTATGAATGGACTGCAGATGTTTGCACACATACATATTTTTATCGAAAAGGGAAATGAAGAACTGGAACCTAAACAGAAATTTGTTTTATATTGTAAGTGCTCGTCAGTAAATGATTACGATTAATAAACGATTAAAATAAACCTTATAAAAGTACTTATTATTAGACTGAGGATATTTATATACATGCATATTTATATAAGAAATAGATAAAGTTATGACGTCTGGATAAAAATTTGTTTTGCTATTAGAGGATTCTAAAAATATAATCTTTATTTTGCAAGTTTTGCATATTACATTTCTTTTATGCATATATTATTCTTATTTTTGCATATTTCTGCAAACCAAATGTTCGAAATATTGCCTTCATATTCGTATCGTATTAATTAAAGTTGTCATTGTTATTGACAATAAATAAAAAGGTCATAGATAAAGGTTATCCTCCAAAAATATCCTGGTTTCGAAGTACTATCTAGACTTACAATATCATCTTAAGCGTTAAAATTACTGAAGCTTTAAATGAAATAGAAGCACAATATTAAAAAAAGTATAGATATACGCATATCACATCTCGTGATAATGAAAGAACGTTTTCGGTTTATAAATTAATTTTATCTGATAAGAAGCACTAATCGACAGCCGAGAGTATAGACAAAATTATTGTAACATATTGTAATGCAAATTACAGTAGGTAATAGACAAAAATAATAAAACGATTTGCATATTATTTTTCCTATCCTCTGCATTAATGTTGTATATATTTTGCATATTTTGACATATAAATTTTGCATAAATATGCGCAGTCTATATATAAACTATACACTATTGTAAATGAATTTTATTATCATTTAATTTCTAACATTTCTGCCATCTATTTCAAAAATTCAATTTACATATGTTCTTAATATTGAAGATCGATAATCGGCAAGAAGGAAACCATTTCTTCAAAGACACTCCCTTGACAGAAAATGCTGCATACAGAAACTCGTCACTTTCTGAAGCCAAAAGAAAAAAGAATTTTGTCACTGACAGAACAATCCCTTACTCTTCCTTCCATCGCGAACAAGAAGAACAAGGATATTTTCCATCAAACTCTCCTGTCCCTGTCTTTCGCCGCACAGTTAAAATAGATTCTCTGCAGCGCGGGCATGATCGAGTTAAGTCTTAATTTCATTGTCATTAAAGGAACGCAATCTCGGGGCGCAAGAATATCGCGAGAACATCGAGAGCCGGGCAGCTAGACGACTCGATTTTCAAAGTTCCCTTCCAAGAACGAGATCTCTTCCGTCGTCTTTATTACCGTCATGAGTCACCCGTTTATATCTCCCGTGCGGCGCAAATAAGCACACGGCTACGATATACATATATTTTTCTTGCAAATTTTGCTCCGGGCATAATTAAAATAGATCCCCTGGGTTCGCTTGGATTTGCGTCCTTCGCGACGATCCGCATTGTTCTTCACTGCTGCTTTACTCCGATGTTTGTCGCACCGTTTTCTTTTCTACGTTTTACCACCGCCACCACGTTCCACGTGTACCGATTTAAATTCAGCCCTTGCCATGGAACCACAGCCCACCCTGCTAATAAGTGTTTTCTTTCCAAACAGACACCATCCGCCTGTCTTCCGTGCCTTTGGCTTCATTACCGCCACGGCAATAACTTCTCCTCTCCAAGCTTTCGATCATCGAGCCTTTTCTCCCCTTTCCTTTTTGTACACGTGCGAGTTTTTCCCCTTCCTTTTTGATCACTGCCTTTTTTGTTCTTCGAATATCGCCACCACCCGCGGGCTAATATTGTTCGACACGAATGATGGTGCTGTGATTCCAGTTGAATATCTGAAGCTTTCAAATGAATTATCGATTCTAATGTGACAATGGAAGAGAGGATTGAATGGCCAAAACTGATGTTCCTTTTTTGGCGGAGTGAAATCGGGAAAGGGATGGCAGGCAGATTATAATCGAATTATATTGGAATTTTTGGTAGCTTACATGTTCAAGAGAATCGGAGATTTCGGGATTTCTTTCATTGGGGAATATAATTGCGATTGCTATCATTTTATTATTGGCATAATATTATGTAATTAAAATTTGTTTATAAAAAGGTTTGTTTAAAAACTATTACTATAGCTTTTTGAATTTTTCGTTTTTAACACTAGAATTACCAACGATTAAGATGCACTTATTTGTACTAAAGAAATCATCGCGAAAAATATTTAGAAAAACACATAATTCATGAGGAACAAACCCTTATTCATTCTATTTAAAGAAATATTACAGAAATTTTTCAAAACTACGTCGCAATACATTTTTAGAATCTTTATGAAAAATTACGAATAGGTTATTTTGACCACTTCGGTACTTCTAGTGTTAGGATGAGAAATAATTCAGAAAATTTTTTTTTAATTGGATTTCAATGTCGCGGCAACTGCTTGTTTATTGGTGACAAGTTATTTACTAACAATAAGTTACTTGTTTAATCTATGAGAAGTATCATATATCATACTATAATATTTTGTTTAATAGTCACCATATTTTTTGCACATTAATGTAAAAAATTGTAAGGAATTAAATTTTGTAGAATAATTTTTCGTTGCGTGAAAGGTTTAATTTATTTTATACATTATAAAGATTTGCTCATTACATGTAGTTCAGTTATATCCCACTCCAAAAAATTAATTTCTGGAATGCAAAGAATTTTACAGAGCAAACAAGCATTATGTTTAATGCATGGTTTACTCCAAAGATTAATAAATTCTTATATTTAAAAAATAAACTTCAGTTTATAATGTACTTTACAACCACGATTCACAATCATAGCACAGATACTGTTTCAAGCCCACACTTACCGGATTTGTAATGAATAGACGACGGATTTTCTGCATTTATGGGAAATTTAACAGCGTAAAAGAACTACAGGATGCACGCGATGTGCAAAAATACATGGAATATCTCAAATAAAGCATACGTTATTGTATTCAGAGGGTGAAAATACTCTCTATTAAGATTCAATTTTTTAAACGTGTCCCTAAAGATATGAAATTACATAGAAATCAGCAGTCTATTCATCGTTAATTGTAAGTTTCAAGGCCTGTTAAGTTAATACTTCGATTTCAGTATCCTGTTTATTCGAGATTCTACTTGTACACAATTCTTTCGAAGATGACTTCATTTGTCCTAATCCCCATAAAACTTGAACAGGAACGGTAAAAGATGAAATCGTCACTATGGACTGAGGGAAGGAGATTTCACCGGAGGCAGTATCGTTTTGTCGAAAGCTGTTACAGTCACTATACAATGAAGAAAGCAACGTTCCTGCATACTGACACGTTGCGAATCTCATTTGTATTTTTTAGCTTTATCGTGACACTTTGGCACGATTCGTGAGCATAAAACCGGGAACAGGATGGCGTAGACGCTTTTACGACGGACATATAAGCCGGAAGACGATTTTCTACGCAACCTGTAACGTTCGGATGGACATTCAACGTCAAGGGGTCATTTATGATAGTTGTAGCCAAATATTTCGGTCGAATTTGTGCTGTTTTTTTTTTTTTACGAGAAACACGTGAAATAATTTTGTTTGTATATTGTAAATGTTTTAAAAAAGATCCTGTTAAGTTATTCGAATTGAAACGTTTGACTTGTATTGTATGGTTTTTAAAAGCATCCTAAAAACACTGATTAATTAGCAGGCAGAATTTCTTTCAATCAGTCGGGCAAACTTCCAAAGTTGCAAGGGACTTTGATGAAAGTTTCGGAGAACCTAGTTCGCATTTCCCTTCCTTCCTTACTTCGTTACACGTCAAGTAAACTTTCTATGTTGCCCTCAAAGTGCATTGAAAAATTTTAGGAAGTGAAGTTCATCTCAGTGACTGAGATGAATGCTCTTAACGAAATCTCAAGATGATTTAATTAAATTAGGAGTGAATTTAGTTGATCCAATTAATACGTTCAATATAATCAATTAAGACATTTTTCGGGGATCTCATGAAATGCTTTCAAAGTTTAAGTAATTGATGTTCTTTAATTTAGTCTAATTTATTTATCAACGGGATAACCTTTTGTTACACATAATAGAAAATAATGCAGTAGTCGCAAAAAAAAAAAAACGGATATGAATCGCAAAGTCTATATTAATACTAAAGACTCAGAACTTAAGCTTTAACGCAGAAAAAATTAAGTAATGAGAAAAAAGAAAGAATAAAAAGGAAGAGTTAATGGTAAAGATAAGATAGGTAAAATAACAATTTCTGGATTTTGTAATTAGTACAAAACAGATATTTATAAATACATCGTATTGTAGTAATAAATGAATTAAGCGATTCTAATCGGGCGAATGGAAACTTTTTTGATCCAGTATAAGCGTAGAAAAATAGTCCACGAAGGATCGTGACAACCTTCGATAATGAACTTAAATCTCTTATTGCATTCCCTCCAATGCCATTAAATCTCACAAAATGTTCACAAAACAACAAATATACTGAAGATCGTTCTTTCCATTTATATTCTAATTTTCAACAACTTTCAAGGAAACTTCGACTCAACTACAAACACATTTACATAGCTCTCCCGTTCCCCACCGTTCATCCCTTACACGCAACTTAAACTTTACCGTGTTGCAGGTAAAAAGGAAGGTGCCTTAAAAAAATCTCATTACGGGACGAACCCCGTTTGCTCTAGTTACTACAGTAACCACGCTCTCTGCAACAACAGAGTTCGCAATGGAGTTTGACAAAATATTGGACGCAACTAGCTTACCCTATTACCCTCGCCCAGAAGTAGCCAGATTAAACTTTCTCTTTTTTTCCAATTACATTTTCATCGTAAATATCCTCGCCGTTGCTTTATCACGCGATCGTGAAATGCTTATCCGAAAATACAACAGCAAGTGGTCGTAGCCCAACTGGAGTACAACACAATTTCGTACGGCCGTGTTGCATCCTCCACGGCTTTGTTGTTTAAGAGGTAATTTCTGGATATTGCTATTTAAGTGATTTTTTAATGTTTTGAAGTAAAAGGAAACTACAGTACTAAATTTTCTTTAACGTACATAAATACGTGTCAGTAGGTTTAAATGAACATAAAGGTTTTTTATTTGTGTAATTACAGTGAGTCACAAAATTATTGGCACAGGATAACAGGTAATAAAGGTATGAAAATGAAAAAATAATAGTAGAAATTTCAATATTGTTTTCTATTGTATTATTCAATATTAGATTAAAATCCAATATGTATATTTTTCAATAAAATAATAGTGAAATGCTCAACATTATTTTTACATTTTCTATATCTCTCTGTTATCTTTTTGCCTTTGTATCAATAATTTCGTGACTCATTGTATGTCGCTTCCCTATATAATAAGAGTTACATGTCAGTTTATTCTGTACAATGTAATTTTAAAGCTAATTTACAGACTGAGTTTTTGCAAAGAAGTTATTCATCCCTTTTTGTACCGTATTCAATCTTCTGTAGTCAGTGGGATACATATGCTTCATAGCTGATCTCAATTTTGCATTCATTACAGGACGCAATGATCAACAACAAATCCTAAAGAAAACGTATTTCCCCCATGAAAGAGTTAAATTTTCCATTGAACATCTGAATTTTATGCATTCATATTCTTTTCCCTTTTATCTTTCTTTCATATTATACGAAACTGTGAACAATACTTCTTACCTAAATCCCTATCCGCAATTCAAACAACATCTCTGCCTTTAAAACCTTTTGCCTTCTTCTGTTTCGCTGAAATACGATATCGTACGGTTGAAAACATATTTTTCTAGCATTAAACTGAAGAAGAAAGGACGTAGAGGAAATTAAATCAATTTTTTAACAATCCGAAAGGTAGTATCTCTTAACGGAAAGGCTGCTTGAACGAGCTAGTGCGCGATTACTGAAAAGTTAAATAAGTTCGCTTGTAATCCTGTTTTCATGAAAATGTATGGAGAGGCGTTCGCTTTTGTGCCATGTAATCCTGTAGTATCATGTAGCGAGGCTTTGCCTCTCTCACGGGGGACACTTTAAACCGGCTAAAAACCCTGTGGAGCCGCAAGAAACCAGTAATAGTCGCGGGGGTTACTGAAATTCTCGTTATATCGTTCTTTAACGAACCTTTAATATGCATAGCAAAGAAGAATAACGAGACGAGTGATTCTCTGCAGGGATCCTATAACATGTGTGATGAGGGAAAAGGAAAAGAAGGAGCAGAAAGCTCAAAACTGATGGTCCTGGATAGGATATAAAAATAATGATCCTGAACGAAGTCATAGAAAAATAATACTTCTGCAGATTCTGTCGTAAATATTACTCGAGGATCTGGTTATGGAAGTTTCGCCATTGAACGCGGTTCTGTCATGCTAGAGAAAGTGCGTAACGATCTATGGCGAATTACCAGCTCCTTTACGGTGGTAGTAACACATAATCGTTAATAAGTTTCAACGATGGTTGTTTAACCCCTTACCCTACTATTATTTTATTATCTACTTAGGCTACCATTAGTTGACTGGTATCTTTGTATCACGTCACATATAAATCGTTTGAATATTGTACACAATTTTTCCCTAATAACATCCAATCTTCTACTACAAAATTAAAATTAGTGTTCAAAATGAATTTTATTCTCAGTAATAGGCATTTTTCTTTAACCTGTGTCATAATTCATAGAACGAGTGTAACTCGTTGTTGTAGGGCAAAGGGTTAAGGACATTTACTGTAAAATCTTCAATAAATCGATTTGTTTGCATTTTGGTAAAAAAATAGAGTTTCAATAATGTGTCCGTAAAACCATATACACATTTAAATTAGTACTTAGTTGATACAGTTAAATCTTAGTATAGTGCAAAGTAGGTTAGATGTAAAAGATGAACGTGAGTGAAGAAAAGCCAAATTAGGTTAAGTATCATATGTAAGCAAATTGGATAAAACTCCAAGCCCATTCTTGTAGCTTGTTCAAGGAAAGAATTAATAATAAATAATAAATAAATTACACTTTCAAAACATATGCCGTTATTGCCCGTATCAGAATTTAATTAAATTGATCTCTTCTTCTAATTTTTTTTAATCCTCGAAAGATATGAAACCAGTAAAAATTAATAGTCAGAGTTTACAGTGGAGTCTCGCAAAGTCGTATTTTCAATTATCGATTTTCTTCTTTCATTTCGGTATCAGCTATAGTCAAACTCATGCTGATTAACATTCTTTTTCTATTTCGAATTAGGAGAACAATCGGAGCTATAGAAATCATGTAAATAGATTTTTTTTCTATCCGACTGCCTTCGGCTAATTATACTAACATCAATTTTTATTCTTTTTTTAATCTGTGAATATTATTGAATCTTGATAAAATACATATATGCAAACAATAGCGGTAAAAAGGTTGTCCCTTCTTCGCAAAAAAATAAAGGAGGCTTAAAAATACACGTTTTATAGACGTAAACCCACTTAAATGATGATTGTATGAGTGATAACTAATATTTTATTTATGTGTGTAATTTAGGTGATGCCTAGGTCGTATTGTTTAGACGACGGTAATTAAGGTAGGAAAATAATTTTCAGAGGTAATGGTGACCATAATAATAACTTTTATGATAGGTTGCTATAAGAATTAATTATTTCACCTTTGTGATAGGTGAAAAAGTATAAGTAGTTAAAAAACGTTGCATAAATGGAATGCTAGATATTTAAGCGTTAATAGCAACTTCTTTTATTTTCATTAATGTTTCTGACTGAAGGATTTTTTAAGATAATTTACTTCTGAATGTCTTTCTTCTTAATTTTTATATTTCTTAAAATGCATAGTGGCTATAAACTATTGGCTGTTAGCGTGCTATAATACATTTTTATCTGCCCTCACTGTACAAACACGCAAATAGAATTTCTTCAAATTATTTCTTTCTCACTATTCCTCCATTGTGCCCGGTCCTTATTCCTTTCGCGAATTGATTTCACTCGTAAAACGTGATTCATCATCGTGGTTATATTCTGCCATTGCACAGCGACTACATTAAGGGGGCATTTCGAAGCAAGTTAAATTTCCTGTCGTTACTGAAAAGTTAAATAACTTTCAGCTGTAATCGTATTTCCATGAAAATGCAGTTGAGAACTAGCCTTCTTGTGCAATATAATCTTGCCGGATTGCACAACACTGTCCCGTCCTGTTACTCCTCAGAGGAGTATTCCAAAGCGAGCAATGATAATTAAATCAGAATAATTAAATGGACGAAGCTGTGATGACAAACAACAATAACTTCGAGGTCCTATCATACGCTCGTGTGCACTCATGCACACTGTGAAGCGTCACTAACCGGTGGAGTAATCAATGGCGAACAACGCCAACCAATTGAATGTAATTAATTCACGTGATTGATTTGTTCGTTCGACACGACAATCTTGCGATATTACACGGTATCTCAGGTTGTAAGGCGCGAAGAAAAATATTGCAAGGTAAGTTGGGCTGTCAGGTTGTCGCCAGGTTAATATTTTACAAGCCAGGAAGGAAAAAAGAGCGAGCAGAAGAAATAAATTAATGCAATTTCAACTAAGCGATGAAGACACGAAGCAGTTGCACTGTAGAAAAGAGCATTCATAAGATCCAAAGCTTCTACTTCCTTGCCCAAGCTGCTTCTCCTTGTATTTTCCTCGCGCAATACCCTTATTATCGCAAAGGGATCTTCCATAAAGCTGTATACGTTTACTCCAGCTTATTCCTTTCTTTCTCTTAAGGCCGCCTCGAATTTTACGCTAAAGCGAATTTACACGGCACACTTTGATAAAATCATGCATATCGTCCAAAAAAATTGAAAGATAAGTGGATAATGTCAATTACCAACTAATCAAGTTGAATGTTAATAGAAGTTGCCAGAATTTCTATATCCCATGCAGTGTTCATTTAATTGAAACACGTGCAAATCTCGACTACAGAAAGATTTTATTTCACAAGTTACTATTCTTCACCGAAACGTACAATTTCAATATTAATTTTAAGTGAAATGTATAAACGTTTGACTTTCAATTTTATTGAATCAACATTGCATTGTTCAACCAAATTGGATCGTGTAAATTCGCCTTTATTTCCGGCGTGTGCTCCCATTACATTTCGCATGTAGCTCCAGAAATGAACTCAAATTCTTCTCTCGAAAAAGCCACGAGTCCCCCCATCGTTGTACGCAACATCGGCTTTTAAGCGGCACGCGTTAGGAAGCAAAACAATGCCCCTCGCTCACTATAACTATTCAGAAACTAAATACGCCTGTTTTCTTTTAATATATTACAGCCGGCTGGGTTGCAGAGTCGAAGAGAAGAAGACACACGGACCCGTGTCGAAATAATATATTCACGTGATATCGTGTAACACTGTTTTCCTTCTCGTAAAGGGCTCCCTAAAATGAGCGCAGACCTCCCGCAGCTGCGGGTCCTACGTTATGCGCTACCGCTCACGATGCTTCTCCTCTCGTCTCTTCTTCATTCTCTCTCTCTCTTCCCTCTCGATTTCCCTCCGTCATTTACCCTATGTTAGCCCTGTGAAACCCTCCCGCTTATCCTCCGCTCATTTCTCTCTAGGTATCGGCCCATGTTTCGCGTTTATTTATCCTCTTCGAGGCTCTGGCTCCCTTTTTTTCTCTCGCTTCTGCTTTAAAACGCGATTCCATCCATTTTGCCTTCCTTCTCTCTTTCTTCTTTCTCCCCCCCCCCCCCCCCCCCCCCCGTCCTCCTTTCCACTTGATTCAACGACGATCTGGGTTTGAGAAAAAGAGCGGTAAAACGATTTCCACCGAACGATCCGTTCTGGTTATTTTAAGCAATTGTTAAGTGCCCTACCACGAATACGTTCTTACACGGCACCGTCTCAACACCCGTGATTCACCGGCGGTTTACATGGCTACCGACCGGTGGATCGCATTCACCGTCTCTCTCTCGCTCATTCGACTTACGCCACCGTTGCCTGTTTGTCTCCTCTTCGTCGTTTATCGCACATTTTGGCAGTTCACCCCTCCGCCAAGAGCCACGGTCGAAACCACTTCGCGGCCGATAAATCAGCAGGCGCAATTAGACGTGCCATGACTGAAATCCATGCGAAAGCTGCTTTTCGTCCTCCCTTTCCCTCCTGTTTTTGTGTCGTGAAACGTTTACTTCGATAATGGCGGTCATAGCATAGGTTTTGGGTCCTTCAGGAATTTCGCCGCGTTTGTTGCTCGAACGAACGGGCGATCGTTAACTTGGATTCGGGAATATTTATTGGCGAAGCTTGTTCCTCGCGCGTTTAAACGCACTTTCGCTACTACTCGATCGATCGTTTTATAGCCTTGGCATCCGGGGGAGTTTGGTGAATGAATGCGTCCGAGAAGAGGCCTTTACTTGGGGTGGGTGGTTGTTTTGTTGATACGTTTGGGGTTGACTCGTGATAAACTGATGGGCATTCTTGAATGATTGTGTAACTCTCGATGCATTGGTCAGGGAATTTATGTTTCTCGGTATGTGCAATAGTAATGTTCGTGATGGCATGTTTACCGATAGAATTCTTAATTAAGGTAAGCATTAGTAAAATTTTATAGTCTTGTTAATTCTTACAGGTGGCAACCAATTTGAAAGTGTTGCTAAACCAATCTCTTTCCATTTCCCTCTATTCAGTAAAAATAAAATTTATTAAATTATATATAGGTAGTAGATATAATATAATATAATTAAATGTAATATAATTAAAATAATATATAAAATAAATAAATATATATATAGATATATGTATTTAATAAGCAATATTTTATATTCATGATGTTTAAGAAGAAGAAATTTTCTTAACTGTAATGTTTATTGATTAATCTTTAAATTGATATCCATCGTTACTTATGGCTGTTTTCTAAATGAGCGGAATTTCATTTATTTTTTATTGTAAAAGATATTGCTTATCAATCAATTTTATTCTTATGATTTTAATACTATTGTTACTGATAAAGCATTTACAGATATCGTGTAACGTTATCATAAATTTTTATTCATCAGGATTAATTTATAAAAGCACAATTATTTATGTGTAAATAGAAACCAACAAAATTTTTGCCCCACCCCCCCCCCCCCTATACAATATTTACTAATACATTTTAATATCAAAATATTGATTTAACTATTCGTTGAAACATATATTATGGTAATTAACATATTGACGCAAAACTCGGTCATCGCAGAATATGTTAAAAATTTCATCTTACTTGGAAAGATTTCCTCTATTAAACTTCTTCATCGGGTCGAACTTGGTATGCTTCAATTTAAAACTTTCATTGGGAAACTGTACATTATTTAATTGAATAACCGAGACGTCCTCCATTTTCTTACAATAATGACTTAATGTATTCTGTTATGGACCATTTGCGTAACTCAATAAAAAGTTGAGGTTTAATAGAAAAAAGAAGGCTGACGCCGCTCGTCGCGATAACCGTCCCCGCCCGTTAGAAATTTAGTTATGAAACTTTTTCAGACAGAGTCACCGAGATACGGAAATACAGACGAGTCGTCAAACGTTTTTATAAAACTGTACGCTTCATAAGGTTTTACTGGTGCATAAAATCTATAATGTGATCAGGAATATTGTTTAACAGAGATACTTTCAAAACATAACAACTATTTCGCATATAATATGAATATCTTACACTACATACACATGTATGATTATTTCGTTAAATTTATGAAAACATAGATATTGTAAAAAGAAATAAAATTGATTGTTTGGTATCTTTCAAGCGAAATTATAGTGTTTGTAGGGGAAGACATGATGATAAATGGAATTAGGATAAGCCATCGATTTCAGTAAAATGCTTCGGCAATTTTTTTTTACAATTGAAATTTAGTAATATTTCGAACATGAATATATTTTAAATTGAAAAAAAGTCAGAACAACGTTTGAAGTCAATGCGTTATTAACTGAATTATAAATTATTGTAGAATGTTCAAATATTAATTTTATTGTCATTATAAATGCTAATATATAATAATTACTAACCCTAATCGTAGTCAAAGAAATATAACTTTAATTTTCTGAAAAACCCACGACTGCCAGAATAAAAATTACATTACGCGTTTTCGTCTAAAACTTGTAGACAAAATTGCCCTTCTCTTGTGGCATCGTTTCGCAAATTGCGAAAAATTTATCCTATGTACCTCATAAAACCAGCAGCTCGAAAATGCCCAAGCGCTGCGAAATTTACCTTCCACCTGCTAAATGGAGAGATCGCGTTTTATAAAATTTCGTTCTTTCAATTTGTCCTCAACGGGCAACGTCATTCCGGGTAAAAGAAAAAAATTTGTTCCCGGAATTTAAATGCAAAATCGTTGCACGTCTCGTGTACCCATTCGTCCGCGACGTTGCATCTCCGAACGATTTAATTTACACACTCCTACAAGAGGATGCTTTTATAAAGCGAGTAGCAACTTTTAATTACGGCGACGAAAGCGTATTGACTGAGTGAACGAAACCAGCTTCCATCAAATTCCGTTAAAATACGTTCGACGATCCACGAATTGGGACACGCGACTGAACGAACGCGATACGATTCTATGTCCCGCGCCACGGTTGCTCTTCACAAAGTGCAAAGAACGGACAATAGTTTCATCGTCTGTGAGTGAATCAAAGGGTGCGTCAATTGCTGATAACAGACGCATCATTTTTTAACCGCAATACGTCGGTCCCGATAGTGGAAAAAATTTCTGTGCGAGTCGCGCAGTATCGCGATGTGCTCGTTTCGAAACAACGTCTGGATATACAATACGAACTTTATAAATTCTGGATGAAAATACTCGACAATTTTTCGGCCCAGCAAATGTTTTATCTTCTTGCTGCTTTTTCCCCTAAAACTGTTCGAATATAGGTGGCTTTAATAGAATTTTATATTGAAACCTTTTAATCTCTTAACATGCAGCTGGTACATCAAGCTAGCTCGTAATCTCTTAATGTCTGCTACTTGTCACTCATATATGCGCGTATAAAAATGTTAACTGCTGTCTAATTAATTTCATGACTTATTAATATAAATTTGATGTACCGAAATATTTTAGGTATTTTTTCGTTTTGAGGAGAGGATACCAAAGTGGGAATGTTAAGAAAAAATTACGCCAGAATATTATATTTGTTGACAATATATTTCATCGATTGAGAATTCTAGTGGAGTAAACAAAAATATTCAGAATTTGACTTCACTTTTTTTATAGATATTTGAATTTTATTGTACCGGTAGGTACATATATAATTAGTGTTAAATTTTTCAAAAATTAATTTAAATTATTTTAGTAGGTTAATTTAATTTAAAAAGTATGTACAAAATAATAACTTAGATATTATACGATTCAGTAGTAAGATTTTAATTTCAATGACAAAATGTACGCAAAATTCAAATAACGTGAATTTATTGACAAAAGATAAGGCAAAAGTTTGTCCAAAATATAATTAAGAAGATGTTATACGATCCAATAATGAGATTTTAGGTATAATAGAGAAATTTATGTGATAATTATCCTTCTAACAGATGAATCGAAACATTTTGAACTGAGTAGTCTTGAAATTTATGCGGTGCTTAAAAATAACGTTCAATTAAAAATAAGGAAGATGATTAAACTCTGTAACGTTTAACTTTACGAGACTTTTCCAAGAAGAGGAAACTTGGACGAAGAATTGAGTCAGAAAGGTGCAACTCTATCGGATGATCATAAAAGTTTAATAAGATCGTATGAATTTTTTCAACGTCTGATAGGAAACGTGTCAATAATTACGCATAATTTCTCGTTCGTGATGGAAAACAGGTTCTCTTCTCGTATATCGTAGTAGATTTAATCAACATTCGCTAAAAGTATCTTTAAAATAATTCAAATACCCTGTTTAAAGTAGAATCAAAAATAAGGAAGACGGGTTATATAACTTTTAACTTTAAGAGACTTCCTACGCAAGATGGAAACTTGATCGAAGGTAGTTGAAGAGGTGTAATTCCATCCACTAAAGGTGCTTAAAAGTTTAATAAAGAAATCCACAGACATTCTATCACAATTTCTCATAACAAATGCAATCCATTATTCTTGAGTGGAAGAACATCGTTCTTCTCGCATATCATGTGGTATTATTCATTATTCATAAAGGGTGTTTCAGAACTACTGTTACAAGCTTTCAGAAATTATTTACAATATTCCATTCGGCAAAGTATTCCATGCAAATGTAAGTTTCACGCTTGATACTTGCCTAATTGTAAATATTGTTTATAAACAAATACTTTTTTAAAGTTTAATAATAATAAATTTCGAGTTCCAAACCAAAAACTGTTTAAGATATTAAAAGAAAAAGAATAATGTCAGATATTTTTAGTTAATAATTTCTTTGACTACTATAATACTAATAGAAACATTCGAAATGAATGATATACAATATGAAGTCATTAAAATAATCACTGATTTATACATTAAAATTCGTCTTAGTAATGTGACTTTAAAAATTTAAAAAGTATATATCAAATATTAAATTTGCAATAAGAGTCATGATTATATTTAGATTATAACTAACTTTTAAATAATATTGCCATCATCTCTGTGAGTGTTGTGAATAAAATGATTCTTATTCAAAACTGTAGTATAAGCTATTAAATATATCTCCTCCTGAATTGGACAGAAATGTGTAGATTTTATAGAAAACAATATAAGTGCCAAAAATCTAATTTTCTAGAAGGTTTTAGGTTTGTTTTTTTCGCCGTGTTTAGATTATTAACAAAACTTGATTTATTTTTATCGTTGCATGTAACTAAAACTATAGTAACATAAAAACATAACAAAATTTTGTATTTGTTACATTAATAATATATAAATTTGTGAATTATTTTTGTATAAAATGTTGTATATGCTTAGCTATAGGAATAGTTGAAACTATCGTTCATTTAAATCTGCAAGAACTATAAGTGCTAAACCTATTTGTTCGCAAATTACTGAAGAATATCAGAATATAGAAAATATAAAAGAAAAAACAAAAATATATTTTTTTAATATGACCCTTTCATTCTCTATTAAGAGTTATTGCAAGAATTTATTTTATTATATCTCAATTAAATTACTGTAAAATCTATGATATTTAATATTTATGTTCATATCCCATTCAATGACGCTTGCATCGGTACTTACATTGTTTTTTACAAAAATGCCGGTTGACATACTGGCGATGCAATCTATTACCACTATTTATAACTATTTACAAAGAGATATGGTACTTAAATTGTATACCACCGTATTTCCACTGGCACATAGAATACTCTAAGAAGAAAAAAACCAACTTTGACACTTACACCATTTCCTACAAAATCTCCTCAAATATCTAGTATACTTTTCAATAATATTTATTAATCAAATGTTATGAAAATCATATTATAACGTCACATACTTGTGGTACTATTCACAATGAAATGGAAAAGGAGAAAGGGTGCCAACTCGTAAAGGAAGTCGAAGTAAGAAGTACTTACTGTGCTGAAGCGGTAATTCTGACAGTGAACGGCGCGTAAAAGTTTAAGTTACAATTTCCCTGGTACTTCCCTCGAAACCACAGGAAGTGACGTTCCATTATCGTTAATCCGCATAAACGTACGGGTAAAGTGCGTAGCACACTTTTACCACAACTTATCACGTCTAATGAAAAAGTAAGAACTTCAAGATTTATCGTGTAGACTGGACGTTCATATTCCTTATTTTAACAGTGATCGGGAACGACTGTGACAGTACCAGTTATCAATACAGAGTGTTCCGTAATTCATGGTACAAATTGAGTTAGAGAGATTCTGCTAATCGATGTAAAACAAAATTCAAGTATAAAAAAATTGCACGGTAGGCTTTGTTTTCGAGAGAATTGAATTTAAATGTCAGTCGAGTATGCATGTATGTACCTAATTCGTAACTCATGCTACGAATTTCACTATAGTTCCTATCAACCACGCGACATGGTGCGATTAGTTAGCAAACAGTATACGGATATCATTTTGCGTGTCCTTCACGCACCTTCAGAAGACGTTAAGAAGTAAGTATCGATAGTAAATAAGTCTTGACATTGTATCATGTGCAAAAGCAACCACGGGGTTGATCTATTATAAAATCCGTAACGTCGGTTATTAATTATGTACACATTTACTCGACTAATATTTAAATTCACTTTTCTCAACAACGAAGCCGCCCACGCAATATCGTTATTATTGATTTTCATCTCATTTCGAGCCATAAAATCTATCTGACCAAATTTTTACCACGAATTACGGGGCACTCTGTATATCATGAGTAACATGGGCAACATTCATAGACCTTTGAGATCTTTCCATCTTTTCGTCGTGACACGATCTAAATTTTAGAAAGTACGAGAAATCATCCGGAGCGATACGAAGCAGAAGGAAGACGCTAGGTCGCATTGTGTGCTAGCCGATTGCAATCTCCTTGGCCCCAAAATTGCAGAAAAGTGCTCCGTTGTATCGGTCTCTTTGTATATTAGACGCGAATGGCGGTGAGAGGCATTTTCCGTCGCTTTTATCCCCATCCACAGTTGATCACTTTTTTCCCCTACCGTCTGGGAAAAAAGAGAAAAAGAAAGCAAGAGGTTCGGTCGAGCGCGGGATTACTCGCGGCTGATTGTGCCGTTCGTCGCGACGAAAACGCCCGCACGATTAAACCTAACGATCCACTATTCCGGCCAAGAATAATACCGCCTCGTGCATCTTGCCACGAAGAGTTACGGCAAGCGGAAACTAACGAGGGCCCACCTTCGCATCCACTTTATTCGCGGAAAGGAGAGATTATTTCGCGCGTTCTGCCCCTACCTAAGCCTTTTTGCCACCCCCCTTTCTCATACCAACGTCTCTCGTCGAGCTACCCTTGGCGAGCCGGCGCGACACCCTCGACGAGCTATCTCAGATACCAAGACCTTGCGCCTTTGTCGCTTTTTACGGGCTTATGTGAACGAATTTTATATTAGATCGCTCCGACGGAACGCTTCGTTACCATGAACCTGGAGAACTAGTGCAATATATGTAGTTGCCTCGTGCGTTCAATGTTTTGCTTTTGGTGCATGGCTTTCGAATAAATTGATTAGGAAGACAGTCATTTTGCAAATGCACAAAGAACTCAGGTGAGTGAATATTTGTTACTATAGATTTTCAATCATTTGCACCACGAAACTATTTCAATAATATTATCTGTTGGCAACTTCAACACCCCTTTCTAACTCTTCTGAGAATTTGAAGTATTCTTCTGTATTTGGGATATTGGCGAACAAATTATCTTGCTGTTTTGAAGTATTAAAATAGTTAAATTTTGTAGAGGAGTTTGCAGTCTTTAAGGGTATTTTAGAGCGTTTTTTTCTGTATGGAGGACGTCTGTGTATTATTATTATATCTAGAATAACTTCATAAATTCCAAACGAGCGTCTCAGAATTTTTCGACCAGAGAAATGATTCACATTATTGTTTCAAAGGTCTATAGTTTTGTTAGTTATAATATTCTATTCAAACACTTTAATTCGTATACTACGAAATTTAAACTTTCTCATTCTTTCTCATTTATTACATAGTAGCATTTATTTTTTTATGATAGAAAATAGTCACACATATTACGTTCCTAGCATAAAAATATTCGCTATAAATTTATTTAAAATGTTTTCATTAGAGCTATTATTAAATTTTCAATCAATTTCTGCACAATGCTAATTTTTCTTTCATTTTGCATTAACTGTTTCTGTATTCTCCTTCCACGTATTGAAGTTTCACATTTTTGGCTGCATCGAATTAGCATTAATACGTAAATGCGCCACGTTTTGTTCACTTAATAGGAGGTAATTAGAGTTCTAATTGTAAGTTAAGTATTTTAGCTCGTCCGTAGCAGTGGCGCAGTGTTAAGCACGGTTCCAGGGTAATGCGACCTAAATTGCAAATTTGGGGAGCAGAGTTTATTCTCTGTAGAACACAGAGGCTGATTGGTTTTTAACCCCCATCAAATTCATATTTACTATGAACATTTAAGGAAGCAAATCCCGATAAATTCTAAATTCAATATTATCTAATTGAACGAAACCTAAAAAGACAAGTGAGTAAAGCTTGAAGGTATCTTGATTTGAGCTCAAAGGAGCACTTCGATACGGCAAATGGAAAGAGTGGAACTTTCATCTCTATTTCACACGGTAAAGCATTGACTTCTGCTCTACATCGAACGTGGGGAATTCGATGGCTTTCTTGTTAATTTATATCCCTTTATCGAAAATTTCATTCATCACACCACTCTATTTTATGGATTATGATGATGAATAACACGTGGATACATACAGGGGTGATAGTATACACGTCGATACGTAGCACAGACGGTATTTAATTTTATTTTAGCCTCCGACACGCACGGTAATACATCATTCTCTTTCTGTATAATGAATTTATAACAACAAAAGTATTGAACGTTAATTTCAATCGATCTAACTAATGTACTTTGACAGGGAATCTGGTAATCTGCTTCGGGGTACATCAATCCATGGAAAATCGATGTGGAGCAGGCAATACGTCGAATTTCGTGTTCCCCGCGGGTATTAGTAACACGAACGTCTGCTAATAACTACTCAGTCATCATATAGGACGTATGGTCGTTAATTAATAAGCTGTTTGATTGGCTAATTAGTTGGCCACGGCTTTTCACGTATCCTGCCAAACGGGTCGTTTATTAAAATCACACGATCGATGATAATTCAAAAAATTTCTGCCTAATTAATTATCCGACTTAATTATATTTTACTCCGATATTTTCGTTCCGCTAGTTTAGATGTCGCTCTCTGAATATCATACCGCGCCGTCATACAAAAAATTTCAAATCGATACAGGGTCCAAAAATTCTGTGATATTTTTGTCATCTCACTATTTTTAATACCTTTAAAATATTGAAGAGTATCCCATGCATTTCAAACTTTTTCAATTAACAGACAGATCTGCGAGGTTTTATTATTTATATTTATTTGCATGACCAAAAATCAATAATCGAAAATAGCGGAAGTATTAAACCGTGTAATAAAGCGATTATTAAAGCATTATTTTACAGGCATATAGGCGTCATTTATTGAGCGACTGCGAAGATTTTAATACATTTTGAACATGTAATTCACGTTGCAATCTATATTCATTGCTTTAAATTAAATTTCACAAACGAGCACACATTGCGTACATTATTGTTACAATTTGTTACACAAATTTCAAAAAGATTGGTTGCACCGTAGAAGCCTTGTAAATTATTTGAAGCGTTCTCCATTTAAAATCACTGTAAATCAATGACTCGTAAAACGCAGATCAGGTCAATTAGGTCCATTTAACAAATCAAAGTCTCGTTGCTTAAACGAAATTGGCGATGTATTATACAGCTATAGAATCCAAGATAAAGCAAGCAGACGTTATTTACATAATTGAATCATTAATTTCATTCGTCAATATTTGTAAATGAGTATAGAAGTAAATGGTAGCAATGGAAATATAATAATTTGATCATATGTTCACTGGTATAAATCTATTTGGATATTAAATTTGTCTGTACATTTATACATGTAATTTGCATATATGCAGATGTATAGTTTCAAAATATAATAGTACAGGAAATAATCTCAAGTTTATGTCAAGTCGTATAAACAGTTTATGAGTTTCACATATACATATATATCTCCTGTGCGTAATTGCGTCATACAGATTCATAAATTTCTATACTTCACTGCTACACTTCAAGCTGGAAAGTGTAAAAGAACGTGAAACTTAAATCCGATAATATAAATGATTTTATGAATCTTATATATAATACAATGTTCTTAAACACTTCCCAGACATAATTTTGGTTTGTAACTGTATCTACGAACTTCTGTCTAAGATAATTATTAGACAGCAGATTTTTATGCGCTTATTGAAGATTTAAATATGTAAAAAGCAGGTAGAAAATACGCATAATATACAAAAATATACAAAACAATCAAAGCACAGAACACGTTATAGTATTTAGATGGTGAAACAAATTTCTATGTAGGTTTCATTTCTTCAAACATGTGCAGTCTAATAATTATATTTTGTATCCTACCAACACTAAATATAATCGAAAACTTCTACTCAATAGTACATACTGCTTCACACATTTTCCATTATGAGTGTCGCTGATGGTGAGCTATAAGAGCACCTTAGGTTTTCGTTTATAGCCCCCCCCCCCCCCCTTGCCGAAGGGGCAGCACTACCCCCAGCTTTATTACGACCGAGGAAAGAAGGGGGATGCAAAAATTCAAGCAGTATCATCTGTTCATCGGATCATACACCTTGGGTACTAGAAGCACAGACTAGGTATAAGAGTAGGCTAATCATCAGTGTATTTTTGTGCGCCGAATTACTGGGGCTCTAGAGCCTCGTTACTATTTTCATGTTTACATTTTCGAATGCATAAAATCTACAACTTTTACGTTTGCTTTTACACTTTGCATACTAAAATACTTTCAAAGTGTTTACATTCCATTTCAGCCAATAAAAAGCAAGATATTCTTCCGAAAATTCTGATTCTTTTAAATGTCGGTATTTCAGACCATACGGAACAAAGTCCAATAAGGTGATAAGTCTATTCAGTACCTTATCTTTGTTAGAAGTCTTCATGTTCATAACTCATTGCAGTAAAGATGTTTAACCCTCTGCGAAAGTGTATATACGCTCTAAATGTCTATCGATATCTATGAAAGGCGCGCATATTCGCCATGTACTCTTTATATACTACACAAACATTAATTTCCTAGTTTATCATTATGTATTAGGTTGTTTGCAAGGTTCATAGAGATGTTTTAGAAACACTCAAAGGTAATATGTACACATTAATATTTTAGCAAATAATTTTACGTGTAGTATTTAATGTTTAATACTTGTACGACAATCAGAAAGTTTCATAATCCCCTTTTCCAAAATGTTTACACTATATGCACATTTTCTTCCTCCGAAATGAACCTATGCAAGTAATTCTCCTAAACTTCTATTTTGTTCAATTTCTAACCATTAATAAAGTCCCACAATCATTACAATAAATGATAATAGTAAAATATCCTAGGCAATGATTATTAATTCTTGCTACCTCATTATTCAAATATTAGGTTGGTTGGTGCTGTTCAATGAAAAAAAGTTACTCGTGCCTTTAACTTTTTGTTGTCAATTAAGTATTGGATTTTAAGTGGCCCAAATAGGAACAGTACTTGTTCAGATTAAGAATGCTATTATTATAGCCCATAAAAAATGATCCCCTTCCAGTTTAACAATTAACACAACAGAAGTGGGTATTATCAAAGGTGTTACAAATTTTTCGAACAACTCAAAAATATTTGGAGATTTATTTCAACAATAATGTAACATTTTACTATTTCATACTTCATGTTAATCTATTCACAAGTAACTAATGCCCCGCAGCGACAATCACATGAATGTTGCGCTGCAGTCAAAGGCTTAATCTGGGGATTCTGGAGTCGCGTAAGATACAGATTCTCCACGATCGATGGTTGCCCGGATCACATCTTCCACAGTGAAATTCTCAATTATACAAGTAGCATAATTAAAACACAGTCTCAAATTCATACCAAACACCTCGAATGGTTTCGCGTATTTCACCAAAAAAGCTTCCCCTTAAATTTATGCCTTTTTTTCGTAAGATTTCATCGTACAGATTTAAGCAGATCCCTCGCGAAGCCCACAGACGAACTCACCACTAGAGAAAGGGTTATATTTTTATCCTGTCTGCGCTCCACGGTCACGAGCAACTTTCACCCCGTAGGTAACTATATTGGCTCGTACTTAAAGTCTCGAGTCTCGCGAGGCGTCCCACGGGGCCATTTACAATTTCATCGCGCGACGTGTCAACCGCGGTGTTACGAGTTTCCCGGACAGCTTGTCCGAAGCCGGCGGCCAAACTCTCCAGATCGTTAACCCCGGTTAAAAGAGCCCCGGACAGAGATCGTGAGGGTAGGGTACGAACGAAAAGAGCTACATCGGGCATTTTCTAGGCCATTGAGCCCGTTTGGGTGGAACCGATACGAAAAACACGATTTATCGATTCCAGGAACGAGGCAGACACCGTAGCAGAGAGTTTCGCGGCCGGTTGGTACGATAACGTATGAACGTTTAAACTGCTCGCATATGCGGACCAATGTTTACCCTGCCGGAGGATCGAGGTCGCATAGTCATGGTTCCCCGGCGTTTGGCCCATTCATCCAATGTTACAAATATGTTAGTCATGCTTAATTGCCTTGGAAATCCATTTAATGAGACACAATCGAGTCCGCGGGTATTGGAATTCAATTCGTTGCTCCTCTAAATATTAACGACCGCGGCTGTAATCTGTGAATCGCACCGTCCGAATTAATTATTCCCCGCCTTAATACGAAGCCACGCGACAACACGCCGGCCAATGGGCCGTGCTAAATATAAAATGCTTATTTCGATGTGAAATATTGTCCGCGTGCTAAATCCGCGTGATCGATGAATCACGTAAATTTGGATAACCCACGATATCCCGAATCCCTTTTCTATCGCCTCCGATTCCCTATTTGTTTTTTACCAAATTTATACCTGGACCTTATTTTACATATCGGACGGAAAATCGAACGGCCAGCTTCGTTTTTCTTTTTATTCGGCCGTTTATCCGACATACCGTGACCATATACAAAAGCATCGAGCGGAACGCCGCTGCATGAAAGAGAATCGTCGCTACATCGCGAAGAATCGCATCTTTCTTGGCACTCATGCTACCAACAGGTGTGCGAGTTTCTCGGAACGCACTTTGTATATTTTCCTTCTGCATCCCAGGTACACGTGTTATGCTGACGTTAGGTTAAATACAGCCCGCGGGTCTATTGTAGCGTTGCACATTGCCAGGAAAGAGGGCTAATACCGGAGCTCGCACAATAGGCTAGCACCAAACTTTTATGAAAGCCGGAAAAAATTTTCCACCTCCATTATTCTTTTATATGCAACAAGGTATCCGACGTTTCAAAAGGGGAAATTCATTCGATTGTTTCCTAACGCGAGCTCGTTACGAGGCATTTAGATAGGGGAAAAAAAGGACAAAGAATAAATTGCCCCCGTAAATTTAGATCTCGTGACAATAACAACGAATCGTCGACATCGAACCGACCTTGATTCCGGATAATCTACTTGCTGGGCCGAAGTCCGATATTCTGGTCCAATCCCCGGTCGACGGGACACGTGCTTCTTAATGCGAGATAGTTAAGTGCATCAATGGTTGTGTCTCTTTAGCATTCAAATTGCATTGGCGTCACCTGTCGAGAGCGCGAGAGTAGAAAAATTCGACAACTCAATTTGAATAAATTTCTCGGCCCGCCTACTGGACACGCGATAAAACTTTCTCAAGCATAAAATTAGCAACTATATTCGGTGCTTTGCGGCTTACCTCCTCTGATCGTGCACCATAAATTCTTCGCCACCTTTCCACCAATTCTTTTTAACAAGGTGTTCGTCGATTGTCCATCAAAGATAGCGCCAGGACTTGTTACACACACGACTAAAGTTCTCGTAAGTATCACAGAAAACGGGTGAATTTTATTACAGGTCAGATTAAATCGATAAATCGATCACACCGGTTCCATTACGAGGTCCAATTATAATAATCGTAAATCTTCGTTTCACTTTCGCTCCAGTCAATTGCCGGCGTAGATCTCCGTTTGCCCCGAAAGGAAAAATGCCGCCTACCCTTGTGCGCCCCACGCGGTCTCGCACCACCTTTTCAATCTTGCCCGGCTGCTAAGCTTTTACATTTGGCATCGACATCGAGTTCAGCATCCGGTTCCAAACTTTTCCCAAGAACTTCGATCAGCGTTCGCTAAGAAAGGGACTTTCCTCAAAAAGTGTCGTGTCGGTTCACCGCACCAAAAGTATTTCACTTCTCTTCCACTCTACCCAAGTCTACTCCTTTTTTTGCCTTTCTTGCTTCTCTTCGCCAAAAGATTAGCTTTCTGCGGACGATTTAATCGCGGGGAAAAATTACTCTGTTTCGAAACCACTGTTCTCCGATCGTCACTGGAACGAAATTGTCCGCCAGCTCCAGGGGAAAAAGTTTTTCCGTCAAGTTTTTCGGGTTGATGGTGGGGCGCGCTTGTCGTTTGCCGCCGTAGAGGGGTGCGCAGCCAGCACGTGACACTTTTTATCGGGGAATCACACGTGTCACGCGAGATTATTGGCCTTTGTGAGCGCCTTGACAAATGGTCCACCGCATATGGCGCGTCGCGCACGACTGAGGCCAGATTTCGCTTCCACCATCCTCTCCCTCTGATCTACCCCCACCAGGCCAGGGCTCCATCCTCTTCTTCGGCCCTCGCCGTTTCCCTGAGTGTCGTCGTTGCAACACGCAGACTCCGTTACGACGATGCTTTTCTCCCCGCGAGACAGCTCTTTGGTCAGGTGCTTCTCTTTTTACGTTCCCGATCAAAGCAACGCAGGAAAGCATCTACAGCCGGCTTTCTTATTGTGACCACGAGTACTAAGTGTATTCTCGAACAGGCTCCCGCTTCTGGACCAAGACATTCTTTGCTCCACCGCGAATCAGGTAACAGGCTTATTGTGCTTTCCCGCGAGTCTACTCGCTGTACTGTTGAGTTTCTTTGCTATTTTGTGAACAATTACGTAATAGATAGTTTTTTAGGTAAACCTACTCTAGAATTTCACTGTTTGTAAGGACCTTGTAGCCAGCTCGAACCATTACGCCTCATCAAATTTACTTTCCTCAAACAAGGAAGACATCCGAGCTTGTATCATTTTCTCGAGTATCCCTCCTCCCTTTTCTCGAGAGAAGCGTGCTCGTGTATTGTTCCAAGAAGAGGGAAACATCTTCGAAGGAACCATGAATCGAATGAACTTCGAAGACGCTTGTCGCGATTCTCCAACCAACAAGAGTCTCGAGAATGAAGCACACAAGCGATAGTAACGGCGATAATGGGTGGGCGAGGAAATTTTTCAAAGACTAAAACCAGTGTGTTCGCGCGTCCACGTTTCAAATTACCTGTTTCGTCAGCGAGTCCGCTATCGCGGCTGTTTTTCACCACTTTGAAAATACGCGCACACTCGTGGGCCAGTGATAAATACCGGTCCCACGGGTACTACAAATCAGATAGCATTCTACATTTGGTGCGTTTTTTCTCTCGCCTCTATGTGTCTGAATGTTCTCTGAACCATTCGACGTCGGGGATAAATGGCCGTCAGAGTGACGAAACCGAAGTTCGTCCAATGTTCGTGTACCAATGTATGGTGGAACGTCAAAAGAATCGAATTAATTCTTCTTCGTGGCGATCTCTCGTGGAATTCTCTCTTTGATCAAGTGTATCTCTTTATGACGCCGATCAAAGGCAAAGGAATCCGTCTAAGCTGGCTTTCTTATTGTAACGGAGACAAGCAAGCGAGCCGTGTTCCTCGGCCAACGTCCAGAACCCTTTCTCCAGTCTGTTATAAATTAGCCGACTTTTATTGTGCCTTATGTTCCTGTCACGCCTTATACAGGGAACTTCATTTCTTTCCTCCTGAACGTTTAATAGATAAGCAACCGGTAAAAACATCGTGGAGGAGTTGCTATTCAAGAGAAATTCATTTATTGATTCCACTGCCTCCCAAAAGTGATTCGTTTTCTCCTGTTCCCCACGATTATGCGTTATCTTTTCCACTTTACGATCTGAACGGTTAAGGGAAAGAGTATCTTTTGATGTAGTTGAAGATAGATGCAATGTACGGATGAAGCATTGTAAATTTGTAAATTTCTAATCTTACTTTACGTTCAATAAAATGCATTAAATTATTGAAATTACCTTTCCTTAGAAATCTCATGTTTTTTAATAGAACACATTTACATAGTTTAGCTACATTTAATAGGTTGCACATATAGGAAGCGTGCATTTTAACTTTTGAATGGTGTTGCTTATACTTCTTTCGTGTTAATTATAAAGTTTTTAAATTTCTACATCATAAGAAATTATTAGAAAATTGTGCTTATTCCATTTAACTTTCTCACAAAGCTTTTAAATTCTACCCGCAAACTTTCTCTTAATTAGCATAAATTTTCCAAACTCCAGATGTATCTGCAAAGGTTGTTATTTTTATTATAGCTATTCTTCGCCTCTTATTCTTTTTTTAAAAAAGGCACGTAAATTATGTAAATTGTTCTCAAAACTTAAATAAGATCCATACTATCTAATTAGCATCCAAGGACCACTATCAAATCGAAATCAGGGTGTTTTAATTCCGACTACCACACTCCAATTCATTGAATAGAGTCATGAACGAATTTACCGGTGCTTTCTCGTTGCTGCATTTCGCGAATAAAAGAGGCGGCTAGATATAAAACAACCCGACAAAGAGATTCTCTACCAACATTCGTGTTACTAAAATAAAAACTACAGGCACAGCCTAGTACGTTGCACTATCAACTAAAATGAAAAGCGTCCCGGGATGATGTAGGGGTGTGAGAGACGAGATAAGATCTACAAATTTCATACAACTCCGCCGTTGGAAGAGTGCTCCGTCGTGTCGAGAGATATCTTTTCCGAAATTTACTGTGCTTGTTTAGCCCGAATTAACGAGTACAATGGCGCATTTCGAGATTGCTCCTGTCACGAGTTTCGTTTGTGACATCCTTAGAGTGTATTAGACCAACTCACGCGTCCCGCAGGAGCAGTTTTCCTGGAAGTTTCATCCAAGTTTGGATCCTGTTATGCCCTTTCTCTCTCGTCCTTCCGATAGGAGTCCCGGTGTCCCGAGATGAGTCTGAACGACCAAGCAAACCTCACGATATCGCGTCCCCTTGTGATTATCCTTCTGCACGGGGAGTTATCGCATTGCACCTGTTTCGACGACTTCACAATTAGCCGGTTTACGAAACATCCCTTGAAATTTTCCTACATTCTGTATATTGCCGGCTACAATATCGACGCGGGTCGAGTAGATTGTGGATAAACGTAAAATAGAAACATTGGGCAAATTGCTATGCACTTTGTATGAGATATGTAATTGGGATATAATTTTTCCTATACCGTTACATTTGATCAAATTCAATTGTTTGGCAGATCAGATATGTAAACAATTTTTTACAAATTGTTTATTAGAAAATTTGTTTCCACAAAGGAAACATCATTGATCATATGAATATAGTTGTCCCTAAAAGTATAGAAGATGTTATTTTATCTACGTTAAACAAATGGTAGAACGTCACCGATATATCAGAAGTTTTAACCAAATATAAATATAGTCACAACAATAAGTTTTGTGTTCTTATGTACACATACGTAGTTTTTCGTGAAGTCTTATTTTTTATTTATGTACATTTTGTTGTAAACAAGAAAAATATATCCATTCCTTGGCAATCTAACTAATTTTAATTAATAAACAAATTAATATCCATAAAGTTATGGAAACTTGCATTATCGAAACTCGACTAACGTATTTTTCTTACATACTTGAAATTTCGATATGCATGTAGACTTTTGCGACTGACTGTATATGAATTTTTTTATTTTTTGCACCATCAGGTTACCCCTGTAACTTTTCTGCTAAAACTTGTTTCCCTTTATAGTATTGTTTTTCATAGAGCTTCTCAATTTTGATGTGCAATTCAACACTGCATAGTTCTATAGAAATATATAATAAAAGTCTCGGCGGATTCAATTTATCTATTTGAAGTAAAGCTTGAGATTTTGAAAACTGAGATATATAAAAACCTGTTTCTTTCAATATATGAACTTTCATGGTACTTTCCACGACTATTCGTTATCATTTATTAATTAGAGGCTGACGTGCATAAGGTTCGTGTCAGTGGAGGATTATATATGGATCGTTCGGTTTACAACGAACCACTAACATCTTACCGCGCAGTTTTGTCCGAATGCCAAAATGAAGATGCATAGAGGCATACGCTACTAACTGGAACGCGTGAGTGATGAGAATAAATACATCTCTAAAATTAATCCCTTAGGAGAAATAGGCAAAATTCCAGTTTAACTAATTTCTTACCCATTGGCTAATTAAATGATTTACCATGTTAAAGTTCTCACCCTATTTCAATTTTATTTCTTAAACTTTATATCAAACATTTTATATCCAACACAAAAAATTGGTATATTTTTTAATAAATATTTTGAAATTTATACACATCCCCAACATTACCACCTGTAACTTTATCGATTCTTATATTGGTCGTGTCACTGTTATATTAGTTATTTTATAAAATATATTGAAGATTAATAAACACACCTTCCCTTTTGGCGAAATTTAACTTTTTCAGTAAGTGCTGTAATTCTGTTTCTTTTTCTCGATTTCTGATTTATCAGAACTTCGATGATAATCACATTTATAGAAGAAGCAAAATGTTTATTAGTTCTGGTAAATGTTCTGAAAGAAATTCACAAATATTATTCAGTTTCACGACAACCAAACTAGAATCGAACAATTCCCGAACCTGGATTTGACTTCTCCTCAACTATTTCTTTTAATGCAGTTTTAATTTCGAAAATAAATGTACAATGCTAAATAATTTGCTCTGTCGCTAATGGTATTAAAATTGAAAATACGTGTAGAGTCAATCACGAAAGTCTGCATACGAATTTTAAATATCGAATATGTACATATTTTACAACACACTTTAGAAGGATAAAAATAATGTAAGAATTCATAAAATATAAATTTACAGGTGAAAAAGATTCCTAGAAGACGGTTTCTAAAGGATAGTTCATTGATTACATAAATAAAATTGTTCCTAAAATTAATTTAATATTATTCTATTTATGTTAAACAAATTATAGAATGACATAGATACACCAGAAAGTCTAACAAAGTATAAATATAGTTATAATGATAATCTTTTTGTACTTTAGTATACGTATGAAGGTTTTCGTGAAATCATGTTTTCAGTTCATGTAAATATTTCTTATAAACAAGTGGAAAAAACAATCATTTTGCTGGAATCTATCCAATTTTAAATAATAAACAAAGTGAGATTCTGGAACTCGTCGAAACTCTTGTATTTTTTTAAATATTTGAAATTTAGAGATGTATGTAGACTTTTTCGATTGACTGTGACATATTTTAAATACATTTCAATACACCAACCTCAAAAAATATGTAAATCTGCATCCATTATTATTTGGCAGAATATTTTGCAATTTTACGAATATAATCCTATAAAATAGAATTCCATTCGAAACAGTTATATTATTAGTTACCTTTAAGTAGATAGGAACTAATATTTTGGAACAAAATATTTTTTGAATAATATGTTCTATACTAGTATATATGTATGTACTACCAATACTACCTATATCATTAAACTAAATGTGTCTCATCACCTAAGTATATTGTTGTTCAGAATTTGGAGGATCGTATAATCTCACAAAACAAACTTTCTTTCCACACTGCAAACTATTTTCATAATAGATAAAATTTTTAAAAAGATCTTAAGCTGCATTGACAATAATCTATTTTTGGTAATGAATTACAAAAGTGTTCTATTCTGGACGTTCCAGTCCTTGCTGGGGTTGACAGCTACTAATCGATACTCTAGTAAAAGGTTTCGAGAGTAATGAATAACTCTGCTACTTTAGAACATTTTTGCGACTTAGAAATTGGAAAATAAAGCTGAAAGTTACATTTAAATCTTCTGAAAAGATCTAAATTTTTAATTTCTATGAAGAAGAAATTTCAATTTTTATCGTCTATAAGAGGCACCCGATTGATTAAACTAGTATTTTTAAAGAATATTAGTAATATAATTATCGCATTACCAATCTTAAATTATACTTTTGCAATGTTATTTTAATATATATAAGTGTAATATTTCTAATAAGCCAACTGTATATGTGAAAATTCAAAACTTTAAGATAAAACACTTTTCGGGAGAAAGTTCGAATATTCGAAATCTGGATTACGAATAATCCGTGACGTCATTATTTGAATATTCGGATATTTGATTATCCGGATAGTCACAGCATTACCGTACAGGATGTTTTCTACTTTAACAGTCAAATTGTAGAAGTGTAAATTACAAATGAAAATAACAAAAAAAATGTTATACAAAGTTTGTTTGTAAACGCTTCGTTACAAAGTTATGATACAGAAATGAGTATACGTAAAGAACTAATTCTGAGAATTAATAATTCAGTTACTGAGATGTAGTAGAATCCGGAAGAAATTCGGAGTGCAATAAACTCCATCTTATATCGATGTGAAGCTTGCATGAACGCGGAAGGTGGCCATTTTGAAGTGATAATTTTAATATTTTCAACGATCTTCGCGCATTAAGTAATATGTAAGTACAGATAACATTTGCCTCTAACTTTGTACCGAAACGTTTATAAACAAACTCTATATAACATTTTTTTCTTATTTCTACTTATAGATTACACTCCTAAAATTTGGCTGTTAAAATAAGAAACATCCTGTACATGAAAGAATCACCAGAAATACGTCCATCGGAAACAATTCTAACGCAGCCGTTTACCTATCAAAAAGGCAGCATCCAAGGTGTCTACAATTCACCAAGCAAGCTAAATGCAGTACGATTATCTTTGGCGTCGGTTCGACCAGTGTTTGTAAACGCGGTTCCTACTAAACGTTCCCGCGATATATCAAGCGGCTCTATATATAAAGCTTTTAAGCCTGGATTCTGTGCCTCCTCGTATAATTAGGACTGTAAGTGTTCACGTAGGTGCTGCCACATATACCACCGAAGATACGATCTATAGGCTGTCAAGAAGATCGTTTCCACAGATTATTCCGACTCACTCTGTGAGAGTCAACGCCGTTAATAAGGGAGCCTGTCCACTACTCACCGATTTGCACGTGAATGCGATTTCCTTCAGCTACGATCATCCATGGGGCAGATGAGATTCCTCGAGATCGTCGTTCCGATTCCCGTGGTTCGATCCCTCCGGATAGGCAGCTGCATTTTCTGGCTATCCAACTGAACCTGCGGAAATAAGTACGCAGTCTTTAGAATACTTAATCTCACGCTTGTAGCTTGTTACGAGACTCGTTTCAGCCGCGAAACGTTCATCTGCGATTCGGAGATAGCGAAACAGGTTGCGGGTTCGCGCGATCCGCAGTTTTTCGACGGCGCCATGCCAGAAAAGTTGTTGACGCGAGAATTGTTTCCCACTCGTTGAGTTCAGTGTTCAACGGTTTCGTCTACTGTTTTCCTTTACTGGTTTGGGGTAGAATTCACGAATTGGGACGCCTCGCGGAATGTTGCATACGCCGACGAAGTTTCGCGGCGGATGAAGTTTATTTGCGCGTCGCGCGTTTATTTCGCCTCGATGTCGGAGGAAAAGTTTCGGGCACAGCCATATGATAAGAGTTTGGATTGTTCTAAGACGATTTCGGATGGTAAAGTTCAGAGGGGGAAACGGGAAAGTCCAGAGAAGTATATCAACGAGGCTGACTTCATCCTCCCAGTGATTTGCGCGACGATCTCGAGAATAAAAGCCGTTCTTTCTCTTCGTGAGCCTCCGGATCGTTGTTCGTCGCACGAGTTGTAATCCGAAACTATACGCTTTCCGTTCGGTGAGCTTATGCATTCATTAGCACCGCAACTTTATCGTAGCAGAAGAATTTTATTGAGATTTTCTTTCGCTGACGTCACAAAGGGTGGATGAAAATGTAACAAATATATATATATATATATATATATATATATATATATATAGAGAGAGAGAGAGAGAGAGAGAGAGTTCGCGAGCGTGATATACTTTTTTTGGGAGAAAACGAATTCAGTCAGCGCGGTTGAAACGTTGCCAGTGTGTTTTTCAATCTATTAATAGCCGCTGGCCAGTTTTGCTGCAAACATTCTTCTTATAACAACGATAAGCTAGCTTTTATTTGCACAGCTGAGGAAGAGAAATTTCAGAGTACATTTTTTGTTGTATGTACTTAAAGAAGGTAAGGCAAAATTGATCAAACATCAATTAGAGTCTTTGACACTTTTAAAGAGAAGCACAGATGTAGAAATGAACCAAATCTCAAAATGAAATACTGTTTCTGTTAAATTAAATCGTAGCAATATTATTAAACATATTTTGTATTTTCGTAGTATTTTAAAGCGTGATAAAAAAATTCAATAAAACGATAAATGCATTTTATTCATATTTTTAAATTATCGAACCACTATTGGTTTTAAAAGGGTATGTAAATATTATATCGAAAAATGAAAACATTTTAAATTTCAACAATATTTACTTTTTCCTGGACATCCACAAAATATGATATGAACGAATATTACAAAAATAAAAGTCCGAGAATTAATTATTTCAGGTATTACACAGATACCTACACTGAAAATTATACTGTGATAATAGAATTTTTATCTTCCATCAAAATGTCAAACAATTCAATAATAAGAATGATAGCATTAATTTGCGATTAATGTATAGCACGAGCAAAATAACATAATATAATTACAGCTGACCAAATTTCGTCCTCCTTTATCCGAGAATATCTGAGATTGCCCACGGAAGTTCAGTTATTAATCTACGAAATCTTATCGGTTACATTCCCAGAGGTTTTCGAATTTCAATCAACGAGATAGCATCGTGAATCCGGTCTCCTGTTCAGATAATTCACATAAAACTCTGCAAGTATTACGAAGTAAAATACTGAATTTATATTATACATTAAAAAATAAAATAAGCTAACAAGTGCAACACACGGCTGCTTTAAAAGTTCTGTTTGGTAAAAGTACTCTAAAAAAAAATCGATGCATGAATGTATCGATTTCATACATCTATAAAACTGTCTGAGGCTTACATGATTCCATCATACAAATTACAGATCGTTAAATAAAAGTATCTGGAGGTAGAGATTTCATCATATATTTACAAACATTTTATCTGAGCATTCGATTCATGGTGACATAGAAATACACTGCCATGCATATGTATTTGAATATTTGCACATTATTGTAAAAACGTGGATTATACTACTAGTGCAACCCTCTATTGTAAATTTGGTTCACGTTCGATTTCATCTTACATGGTTATGTAACGTCTATAAAAATCCAGAAAATATTATTTAACATACGCTTGTACAAATAAAAAAGCATTAATTAAAATTAGTGGAAAATTGATTTTATAGAGACGCTTAAGTTTATCCACTACAAGTGCTTCTCGACTGTTACTTATGTTCTGCAAGCGGTTCGAGGTTGTTATGGAATTTGATGTTTTTAATAAAATAATTTGATCAAGATTTAATGATTTTCATTAATTTACTACGAAGTCACTTCATCTATGACACATCACACTCTATTAACACTCTAACAAAATTCATCAACGTTCATCGTAAGTGAATAAAATATATAGCAATACAATAAAGTTATAAAACATTTAATCATATCGTGTTCAGTGTCCAAATACTTATTGGTGGTGGCGTATCTTTTACGGGTTATCTTCATAATGCGTAAGAAACATTAATATCTGCAGTTTATTAAAACCACAAAATTATTGTATTTTTTAGATTAGATAATTGAGGAATACAGCAACTTGATATCAATTAATAAACGTAATTCTAAATTGATATTTGAGAAACTTCGCTTAAATTCCTCTGCAACTTACAGTACAATCATTTCACGGAATAAAATGAATCATGTTAATAAAGTTACGAAACAACAAAGGAAGTCTGACTAATCTAATCGCGCGTAAAATTCTCAAAGCAACAATATCGATAGAGAGCGGTGTAAACGGGGGATTGCAGGATTCAAGTATTAAAATCCAACTCGTTCTTTCACCGCAGCTGAAACGTCCCGTATTGCGGCGGGTGGTTTAAAACAAGGTAAGTGCTTCTCCAACAACGAATTTACCTTACTGTTGAGAGAAACAGAGACAGAGGCACAAGGCCGTAGTCCGTAGTGGTTCATACCACGATTCAACGACATAAAATTGAGGTACGCGGCTCGCAATAAATAGTGACCCGAGGCGAGCCAACCAGACGTCGATTTACAGTGGTACGTTTGCCGTGTCGAATAAAATAAAGGATCTGCAACTACCTCGGGCCAAGGTACAACAATTTCCAGCTGGAAACATTTCAGTTTCGAGTTGCCCTTTTATGATTCGCAAACACAAACCCTGATGTTACCAGCGCGAGAAACTTTTATACACGCGTATCCCATCAGATACTGTTTGTTATTTTCGTTTGAGATTACTGGCAAGCAAAAGTTTTCTTTTCCTGATGACGAAACGATTAGACGAATCGATTAGAACTCGTTCGTTCAGGGAACAGGATATTGTTTCTTCGTTTTTCAGCCGAAATGATCTGAAAGTTTAATTCGTAACGGCACTGAACAGAGAATCGAGAGGTGGAAAACAAATTAAAAAGGTATTAATTGAGAGAGTCATGGGTAGGGGTTGAAAATCGTTGCGGCGAAACTTGGTCGAGCACGATATTGCGATTTCGCTGCAACTAGCCGTTGTTTTTTGGTGCCGTTAATTGCCAAGAATTAGTGCCACTCGAATCGTTACGTGACTCTTTCAGAGGGAAAAGTTTTGTAACTGCACTAATGCTGGTTCAAATTAATGTGTAATACACGGAACTCAATTCACAACTTTAGATGTGTACTAGACTTACATTCTGTTTGCCTTTAGAATCTTTGTTAAGAATAGAAACAACATTTCCGGTTACTTTATGAATTTTGGCGTTTTCTTATGTGTATGTTGTATAATAAAAATACAATAAATAAGTAGACTTCAATAATTTACATAACAACTGTTATATAATGTTCTTTAATTCATTCATGGAGACTAATCTTATATAAAGGATAAGTAATTTATAAACAATTTAAGGGAACTAAAATTACAAAAATTTACGAAATAATCCAAGATAAATTAATAAACTATTATAACGACTTTTTGAAACTCTATGCAGTACCGTATAAATATTTTCGTCGGTGCAATTCCGTTTTTGAAACGTCAAATCAAATTATATAAAATTTATAGAGAAATCCAAGCCACACAATAACAAAAGGTGAAGGTACGCGATCCGGAAACAGTTTTTATTAAATTGTCTTCCGACTACAAAAGGACAATGCGCGGATAGAAGGTTCCATTAACGCGCTCCCAGTGGAATTATTTATCGCAACAAGTACGCAAAAAAAAGGCTCCGATGGGACAATTCAATTTCACCCCGAGTGCTTAAAAACTGACGGCTTAATGGCGACACGCGTGTGATATATGAATTTCTTGAGCACGAAACTAGTAACCATCCTTGGAGAAGCATTGTGCTAGAAGAATAAACGTTCACCCTCGAGATCCTTGGTCCCTCTTATAAGTCACTTCATAGCCCTCCAATAAAAAGAACATTAATCAAGATGACAGCAATGACGATCCTGGGACACCTATTCAAAAATCATTTACCAAAATTTCGGGAGTTCACGTGATCGAATTACATCACATGAGTGTTCAACAGTACGATTCATTGATAACAGAAGCGAACAAATAGGTTCAAATAATCGGTTCGTTAGCAGATTGGAAATGACTCGTGGAAAACGATAGTTTATCGTGGAAAGTCCCGAACGGTGATTTATCGGAACCTTTGTACTACTCTTCTTGAAATGACGCGAGCCACGGGGGGTTAATCGACCACAACGACCAATGGGTCGTCTATGAAGCGTTGCTCAGATAATAAAAGGACAGCCTCACGCAGTGGTGTCGACAATAGTGACATGTAATGGTGTCCCAAGCCTGAGAATCTCGGAAACATTTATTTTTCCCTCGATATATACGAGGATTATCCTCGGTATACCAGCATGGTCCTTGGAGACGCTACAATAGCGACTAGTGATACGCGTTTCAGGGTCGAGTTTGTGCAGGCTGTGCATACGAATGGTGATCACAAGAAGCCATTAAGTGAATGATTTTATAGTAATCCCCTACGATGATCCCTAATGTAAGTGATTTTTATGATGCCGTAGTATTAAATTAATCCGAGCAATAAATTGGGATTGCGCCTCCAATGAACACGCAATTCTTCAATCTTATTTATTTGAGCAGTTATTTATTTAATGCAGCCATATAGTTTAGGTACAGCGGAATTCAGTTATTATAATCACGGATAATGTTATCAATCGGCTATTATCGTGATAATCAGTCAGTCACAAAACAAAATCCCGTGAGAACCAAAACTGAGTATCCAATTTACAAAAGTAAGATTATGGTATAATTTATTTACTATAAATTATGCCGCAATTATATTATAATGTATTTTCTATAAAGAAGTATACAATAGTTATTTATTTGGTATAAATAATATTGTAGTCAGACTCAAATTATTCTATGATTTCATTCAATTTCATTTTTGTGAGGTGTATACTTACTATATACGGCAGATTATATTTTCCTATGTTAGTCGTAGGTTATTTGTAACATTTTGATTTAATAGAAAAAACCGTTCGCCATAGCGTTTGTTCGTTATAAAATCATTCATTATAGGGTACCTCACTAAATGTTTATAAATATGTATGTCAGATCCTGAAGCGACCTTTTTGCTTTTCCACAATGAAAATGCGGCTATGAAATCTTTGTATTCTCTATGTAATGTTATGGAACGATTATTCTTACAAAAACTTGCAAAGCCCAGGGGGATTATAGTAAGCGGAGTTCGCTATATTACATTGTTTGGATTAATAGTTTTGTGTTGCGTGCTACTATAACGTCATGCAAATAAAATAAAATTAATTTAAGTCTTATTTTAGTTTCCTGAAACTCCTTAAATTGAATCGTATGAATTGGTTTACATTATCTTGAATTTATTACACCTGTAAAAAATGCTTAAGTGATGTGATTAATTGTAATTATTGGAAAACATTCGATATACTATCAACATTCTTTGAAATTATTTTCTATACAATATCAGTTAAGTCAACGAGTTCAGATCAACAAGTAAATATTTATCTCTCATTTACAGTAGCAATTCTATAAAACGAAATAGTAAAAATCGATACACATATCTTGTACAAAAAAAAAAATGAAAAGATACATCGCCACATTTGAAACCACACAAAACTCTACCAATTCCAACACTTCGAATTCCAAAAATTATGGATGTACGCTATTTTAACGAATCTGGCCGCTTTTGCTGAAACGCGGGAAACGATGTTTACACAAAATCGACGAGGAAGCGAGAGAACATGCACGATATTATCGTACAAGTAAATGAAATGAAAATAACGCTCCAACGATCTGGCTTTTCGCGGCGAGTAAAGGAGAACGGTATATATTCCACTGATCATCGCGTTCCCGTTTGGCGAAACGAAAATATCGACTGGACCCAACGCTTCCGAACTATCACCGGTCGACTATCGCATCGTTTCGATGGAACGCCATCGGTAAGCCTAATAAAGCGCATTGTCCAGGAGCGAATGCCTACGGGAACGCGATAAAATGCGAACCATTAGGGGCTTGTAAAGTGTTAACGCAAGGGTTGAACACTATGTAACCAGAGCACAGAGGCGTACAAGTTACACCGTTTGGTCTATGCAGAACTTAAGGGTTGCGCTGCCGCGTACTGTCTAACAGAGAGGGTTCCACGGGACCCCACAAAATTCTAGCAGTAATAAATTATATTCGAGGCACGCACCAGTCCTAAGGGTGAGTACCACGTGTGCTGCACCAAATGGTACTTTCATTGCACTTGCCTCACGGCTTTTGCATTTTGCCAACCTCCAGTCTTGTGAATTTATCGTTCTTTCCATGAAGTTTTTGAAATGGTGAACACAGGATGTTCTATTCTCCCCAGTTGTCCCTCTTCCACCCTTGCTCGATGCTCTGTGGCCTCGTTGGGCAATTCTCTTCGGCCTCTTGTACCTTTGGCACGCGTCGCGATTTATTCCGGATTAAAGACCGATTTTCAATACCACCCCATCGGTCTCGCCGATAGCCTCCGTCGATGCAACGGGGCTGTGACCGATCGGCTTTCAACTCACGGTGAAGTTGAATTTTATTTCAGAAGCGGCGCGACCGATCGAGGATATTTTATCGAGTCTGTTTGCACGAGAAACACACTGTGCTGGTGGTTGATTTGCAAAACGCGATTGATTGGAAGCTGGCTGCATCGTTAAAATATTTGCTTGGTTGCCGCGTCTCCGCTCTCTGTAACACCGCTTTGATGTTATTAATGCAAATGAACGGTCGCTTTTTTCTTTTAATTAAAGTAATGCGACTCGAGCGATTGAAGTTTGAAGTATTCCAGCACCGTAGTAGCATTGATCTACCAATCTAACACCGTTCTAATTTTACACGTGTTCCACATTCTTGAATGGTTTATTGTTAGCATTGAAATGGGTACATTCTAGATTGCAAATTTTGTTATTCTTAGTTCATGCGAATTGGAAATTTAGTTTACATGAAACAATGAAAATGGAAAAGGTTTCTTCCAATACGAGTTCGTTTTAAAATGTGGTAAATAAAGGTAAGGAAGATTTATAGTTTATAAATGATAGCTAATCAGCACTTTACATTGTTGAATATTTGTTGAACTTGTTGGCATATTAGCCTATGTATTGCAATATCAATCTCACGTTGTAAAAAGAATGACAAGGAATTTTCGCCAATCTATTAATAATAACCAAAACAATGCTGCGTATGTCACTTATTAAACATCCTAACATCCTATAATTTATCAAATATAACATTTACTAAAAATTCACCCTATTAAATATAGAATCGTAACTTACAACAATGATAGGGATTTCCATCTACGCTAATTAGCTGCATCATCACCGTCCATACCCTTTTCGGGAACGAAAGGACTGCAGTGCATCACATTCGTGCATAAATTAAAATGAAACGCTACGAACCAACGGAATTTTTGTCGTGCGCCATGTAACGATGTCGACATCGTAATTTTCGCTCGTCCACAAAATGTGGATCTGTCATTCATTGTGGTTCGTTGAGCAGCGCACTTCACCAGTTCGCGAACCCACTGGCTCGGGTGTTACTCGTTCAAACCACCCGCGCCTAGTTTATTTATATGCGCGTGTATACGTTATCGTTAAAGTGTGAAATGATGTATCTTCGCTGACAGCTTCCGTCCCCTCGTTTCCCACGCGTGCGCGCGCGCATACAACCCCTGAACCGCGTGCTTTCCGCGTGCGGACCACCGTTTCGCCTGATAATTGGGTTACGCGCGAAAAGCATTACCCCCTGAATCGGGGGGGAGCGATCTTTCTGGCTTGATGATACGAGAGACAGACGACCTACGCAACTTTTCAGCTGTTGCTGATGCATGCCGGTGAAAACAGCCGGCTGGAAAATTATCGATCACCTTCCAATACGAGGGGGTTGTAGCGCTCTTTTTTATTAAATACATCACCGAACCGAATGAACGGGATTCCTCGACTTTTAGGCTCCGTGAATTTTTTCGCGAACAACGCGATAAATTCCGGTTTTGTTGTATTGATTAATCAGTTATTTTTTTCCTGTTTCTGAATTGCACAGTTTTGGAATTATTACTGAAGAAGGAAATGACTATTTCGTGATATTGTTTTAGTGGTTTTACGAATTATGTAATCAGTAGAGTGCAAATATTTACGCATTAATGGAAAATTTAATTTTGCAAAATATTGCAGAATACACGCAATACGCAAAATTATATAAGATATTTCAAGCAAACTACAAATTATTTCGTTTACAAAGCAAAATAAATTGCTACTCAAGCTCCGTTTTTCTAATTGCTCTTGCAAAAATATGAAAATGCATAAAAATCCACACTGTAAAAATTAGTCTAATATGCTAGTTATTTTTTTGATCAATATTAGTAAACAGGATTACAAATGTACATGCTTTATAAATTAAAATTTACTTGCTGATTATAATTTAAATAACTGTTTCTTAATTCTTCATGATTGGCTTTTTCTAATATTAATTTAAATTGTTTCGTATCATTCAATATTTTTATGACCGTGCAATTTTCGTAAGAGCATAATATTTCTTTCAAAAAAGTAGCAGAAGCAATCGGTAGTAATTATAAGTAGCTTTCATAAGAACGCGAAGGTAAACTTCTTATCTTTCAAAAAGAAAAGAATACAAATGGAAAGCAGTGACGTGGAAGGAATAAAAAGATCCTTTCTTTTCCAATCTCTTTAAAAGTACCGGCTACTTTCCAATACCGATTAGCAATTTCGAACTCTCCAAATCGCTGGTCGCCCGGCGAAAGAATAAAAGGGGCAGGTTAAATCCATAATGATTTATACCGCGCCCTAAACTCAGTTTCTCGGTGGAACGCGAGTTCGTTCCTTTATTTCGTAGGCCTTTTCACCCCTCGTAGAATCCCAAATCTTTTCGTGGAGACGTCGTTCCCTCCTTTCTTTCCCTTTCCTCCGTTAAACCCACGATCTTTCAACGATCGAACATTCAGAAAAATAATTCGATCGCCTCCATTTCCTTGGCAGCCGGTGGGTAGCAGGTGCGTTCCGCTCGGCATCCGTCATTTCGCGAGTCGTCGTGTTTCGACGTAGGTCTCAGTTTCCACCCTCGGAAAGCCCGAAGATTACATCCTCGACATGCATTTTCCCCCTGGCGGAATCGTCCGCCGCCTCTCGACGAGCTGTTTCGAGGGGTCGGCCATGAGGACACGCGTAACGACCAAAGATCTTCGAAGCGGAGACAGGAAAGGAAGCACTCTCTCGTCTGCCCGATATATTCTCCGTTCATACGTGTCGCACTTGGAAATCGCGCTGCTTCGAACTGCTCCAATAATTCGGATCCCGTATTTTGCCATTTTCCCGAAAACGTCCCGTCTACGCTTCCTTGCCCCCCTCTCTTTGCTTTCTTTTTCTCCCTATCTCTCTCTTCGCCCCCTTCGAAGCGGATTCTACGGCCACCCACACCACGCGCGACCAGCCTCCCCAAAACAACCGCCTTCACGTACGTGACCGGAGTGAGCAAACGTGCTCTCGCGCCAGGGCTCAAGGAAACCAGTCCGCACGACGGAGTTTTCAGACCATACCAAGTTCGCACTCGCAACTCGACAAACACGCGTGCACAGACCACCTACACGCTTCCTACGTGGCCTTTTTTCGAGACGCTACGCCTCGAGCGCGATTCCGTCTTACACGCGAACACATCTAACCGTAGGTCTTTTCCGTTTCGCGGATTCGTAGCCAGAACAGATCGGAGTTAGGCAATCGTGGCGAGGTACAAGTATAACGAACAACTGTGGGGGATAGGTATTCCTGAAAGGTATCACATATCGACGCAAAGGTATTATTTCAGGGGAAGCTTATGGGTAAGCTTTTAGACGCTGTGTAAAAATCGTAAAAATGTATGTATGTATACTTGGAGAAATGTACTGAAACGTTTTGAATACATTTTGGTAATTTCAAAGTGTTAAAAATTACGTGCTTTCTACTAATTTTTCTAATATAATCATATACATATTTCATCACGTACACAATATACATATTTGTTACAATGATCGGATTCAACATTAAAGGAAATGAAAGTCGCTGGATGTTGAATTTGGCGCGTAGGTAGGTCCTCACAGGAATAATGCAACAGCTCTGTGTGCTTTTATGAGGGTCTTGAAATTCATTCAAAGTGTTACATCTTTTTTTTATTTATCATGGTAAGAACAACCTCTGAAAATTTATTTTGCATATGGCTTTCTAAGGAAGCTTCATTCTCGAACATAGTCCAATATAACAATTTATATTGCGTATTAAATACATTTCCAATTAAAAAAAAAAATCTTATTAAATAAGATGTATAGAAAACAAGTAATCAATTTCGTGAGTAATTGTAAATGTTTAAATTCATCACCAAACCCGTATTTACTTAAATATGAATTTAGCAATGATTTAAAACAAAATATGGCAAAAAAAACAAACATTCTAAAGAAAAAAATTCTTCTTCTTTGGAGAACGATCAATCATTAACCCGTTCAATGGTATTACTATACATGTACAGTTGATCTGGAGTATACTAAATAATTCGGGTTACTTGAAATAGTATGTAATAAGTCCAAAATGTTGAAGAAATATTTTAGAAATATAGCCATGAATGCTAATGATAACGATATTAACTAATAGTATGATATAAGAAACGTTTACACACGTTAATAAAGTATGAAAATATGTTCAGGAATCCTAAAATTGCTTACTACTGAAAGGGTTAAAGTATTAAAAAAGCAACTATTTAAAGTTTCATAAAACCTGCTGTCTGAAGCATTATGGATATTTCAACTACATTGTAACCATAACCATCGATCGTGACTGTAAAACGACGCATTAAAAATTCACATTTTAAAACAATACGAGCACCATGAAATTTATGACGTTTCCCTGTAGAGACCGAGCATCGACGAATCCAGCCACCCCTTTCGCTCGGTCGGCTTTGGCTGGCGCGGTGCATCGATCAAATCAGACATAAATTATTCAGGTTTCAGATCACGCGTGCACGTTTAGCGGAAATGGAATCCATTCTACTGTCCTTCTTCGAGGTATTTTCGAGAGTGTGAAGGCCGGCTGTTGAAACGACAGCTGCTGGGACAGCCCTTTCGCATTTGTCTTAATTTCTCGAAATGGTGGTGGTACGAAGGCTGATTTCCTCGAATTACGGGCCCGATGAATTAGTTCGCTAGAGATTACGCTCGCTAGTTAGAACAATCTTCTTGGCACCGTCGAAGTCAGACATAATGACGGCCTCCCTCTTCTTACCAAGGGGATGACGATCCACGAACCCTTCTCGAGCGGGTCCTATCGAAAGACCTCTCTCCGCGAGAATTAATGATTGTTTTGGATTAGTTCGGTAATCGCATCGTGCTCCGTGATGCTTCAAAAGTAACACCACCACCACTGGATCTCCTTCGAGGGAACCGTCATTTATTTCTTGTAAGCGTTGTTGTCGCACCCTTGTATGCGGCCGGAAGCATTTGTCAATTTTAGCCATGATAAAAGATTCGGCGAAACCCTAAGAGGGTTGGCTTTATTTTTGTAAGTTTGACTTTTCAAATATTTCGAATGACGAAGTTGCGCGTATTTAGATATAATTGTCAGACTGCGGATCTTTATGCAATTTTGGGAAATTTGAATGTGCAACAATGCATAGAGTGCGTAAAATGTACAAAATGGTAGAAAATATTTGAAGTAAAGTGCACCTTATAATATATGGAAAACGAAACTAATCTGCATTTACGTTCCATTTCTTTATTTGCATTTGCAAAAATATAAATTTGCATGAAAATTCGCAGTCTAATAGCTGTTATTCTGTAGTAATTGGATTTACTACTGGTGTAAAGCAGAGTAGCAATGGTAGCAGAAAATCAAATTATATCAGGAGAATGTTTCTGTAATGCAATAATTATTCCCTTTTTTTAAGAAGATTATAAAAGGCACTTTATGAGAGAGGAAATTGTTAATCACTGAAAATTCACTGATTTTAGCTTTGATATTATAAAATTGAAAGCTGAATGCTCTTATTATCAGCATTATATCATTACTAAAAATGTTTTAGTCATATGCACGTAAGTTTCATTAATGAATATTTTATGATCATATTACTGATCGATTCTGAACTCAATTAAGGTCGACTAATGGTGGCCTCAGTACTTTAATTTTTGCTAAATTGAAATTTTTCAACCTGACAATAAACGGATTATACTACAATATCCTATAATACTCCGCCTTAGTTGTTAACAGTTCTATCTCTAGTTTTCAAAAAAGAATTAATCAATTCATGTGCACCTCCTTGGTCTAAAAATCTAATGTAATCAAAATTTTACTTAAAAATCGACAAATATCCTGCTTTGCAAATTCTAACTCCAAAACTTGAAAAGGTTCCCTTTTTTAATAATTATATGATTAATATTTCATAGAACATGACTATATAACAACCATGACCATATGTACATGAAGTTCTATGTACAACACATTATTTATAACATCACATATTATAATACACAATTAATTGTTTTACTACGACATCTTAAAAATGAAAGGCGTTTCAAGTGCACAGATCTGGGCAGTTTTTATTAATATGGAATCAGTATGCTTATAAATATTTAGATACTTTATATCATCAATTACGGTATAATATATAATATACGATTAGAATACTAGTATGTTATAAACAAAGTGCGATGGTATTTTAGCGAGTGATTGTACAATTTTTGGGGCCCTATGTATACTTAATATATATAAAAGCTTTATACAAATTTCACATTCACTAAATATTCCTAATACTTCATACATTTTTAAAGTTTTACTTTTTAAATTATTACATTATTATTATTATCTTTATTTATTTAACTCTTCTACAATTTAGAAGGAGAGCGATTCGGACAAGCTGTTGAATACGGTACTATAAATTTCACATCTGAAATTGCATTACATGTAACATAATTATTAAGGTGCATTACGTATGGATAGGTGAAGTTATGTATTTTTTTGTATCGGGCAATCGAAGAATAAAAAATGTTACAAAAACATAAAAAGTGAACATTCCTTGTACCTCATTTATTCTATTCTTCGTCGTGTTATTGCATTGTGCTTTCTTCAAGGTTCGAGAATCTTTAAAAGTATTTTGTAAGTTTCCCCTATTTATCTTCGATAAAATTTCCCTCGCTAAGTATTTTACCTCTGTAAGATCTTTTCTTGGCAAATAAATGTCCACATTCTACACCTTAACAAATCAATGAAACGCTATTTTCTGCGACATACAACCAGTAAAAAGGAAATAACCCGTTGCGTTTCCCCATGGGATATAAAGCCTGTATAATATGGCAATGTACAAAAATGCCTGGCAGCATGGGCCCGAAAATTCAACGAAATCTACGATACATTTAAAATTTATTACATGCTTGCAGCATCCGCGTTATAAATACGGACGATTTATTTGGTTCTCGTCTTAACACTTACGTCTCCCGACATAACTTTCTACTTAACCTGGAATTTAGATCGCGCGCATCCTCCGCATAGTAGCTTATGACTCCACCCTCTTCTTCTGCGCCTCACTTCGATATATCTAACGGCAGTAAGACAAAATCTAGACGTGCAATCTCCCTTGTCCCTTTTCTTTGTAGACTCTCTCTAGCCGCGGTATCGACTGCTCGATATTGGCTCGACGACTGTCTTCCAACGCATCCCAGCTACAACTTCGTGATTCACGATTCCTTTTCCTCGATCCTGCCGAGATTAATGTCGCGTCGCACGTCGCCCAGCAATTTAGAACGTCAACGATCTTTGCTGTTAAATGTTCAGCCTCTTTCGATCGACTTTTAACACTTAATTGCTGTCACGAGAGAATATCCGTTTGTTAATTGACCTATCTAATATTTTTTGTGGATAACTTTGAAAGGATATATTTGTACGTTACAAAACAATTACACCTTTCTTTAAGAATTTGAACTCTCACATGGTTTAATCAATAAATTTTTTTTATTTTCGACCTTCCAGGGCTTGCGAAAGAAATTTTGGGAATGACCAATTATTCCGATGCTTTGTAATACTTTTATTTTTAAAAAATTAGACGATAAGTTAAAAGTTAATAATTGTTTAATAATTATTTATGAAAAAGTTCTGGAATTTTGTTACTTTTATACGTCTCAGGATGTGATAAATTATTCTACCTTTCTAAAGAGTGATAGTGACATAATTTTAATGCTAATCTTAAATGATACTTGTGTGGAGTTACTTTAATATATGGACCGTTTATTTTGAAAGCGGTGTAAATCCATTTTCTTCTATTTTGAGATATTAAATTATTCTTTATTGAAAAATCCTAATGAACGTATTTATGAACTCAAATAGGAGTAAGTTAATTAATCGAATCATTTTCTTGACAATTAACTAGGCTAATATATTTTTTCATTAGCTTGAGTGGACTGATACCACTTTTAAGATGTACGATCCATGTAAATGGAATATTTATAATAAAATAATTATACATGTATAAACAATACCTTAAGTATTTTGTTTAAAAGAGTAGGATGCTTACAAATTTTTATCGGTATTGTATGTTCTGCGTAAATATTCTCTTTAAATATCACGTACAACTACTTTTTCACGATTTAAGAAATTTTGATTCGTAGGTTTGTTTTCCAAGTTAGCAATATGCTGAACAGACGAGAGATTGTTTACTTTGCTGGCACAAAACCACTGAGGAAGCGGATCTACAACGGTTGCTTTCCTATGCATTGTGAAGACGTCGTCCCCAGAGAACAATGTATCCCAACATTTGATTAGAATGCACTTTAGAATGTCATTCTGGGTTGCTTATTTTATGAGATTCTGCCATCTGTTGAGTCGACGCTTCTGATAAAATAAATACGCTGTATTAAGTTTGTGAAATATGCGTGTCCATCAGCTACGCGTTTAGGGTGAATATTTTATGAACACATTGAGAAGCTCGCACAACTATCCCATCGTGAATTGTTATTTCCAAAGGGCAACAAAGAATTTATGCAATGCGCGCGTAATGCCAATTGTGCTGTAACGATGTTACGAAAAGTGTAATAAAATTCTACAAAATTGAACAAATATTTAACAATCCAATAATCCAATACCATTCAATAAATTTTGTAAATGTTTTGAAACATATATACTTCAACTTCGATGAAGTAAAAAAATCGTAATCCAATAGGATTCAAAACAAACAATTATATGTATTAATTTAATTACACGGCGAGATCATGTAAACCATGCGAGCACAGTAAGCAGCTTAAGGAATTCTAAATTTGAAATTTGAATTTCGAGTCTGTAAAGTTAAATTATAAAGTTTAAATTTTGAATTTAGAAACCACTTAATAAAGGAGCAATAAATAGTTCAATTTAGATATTTTCGCAATCTTTTGTAAAGGTGAGTTTTATTAATATTAATTGACAAATAATTTGATTGTTGTATCCGTACATTTTTGCAAATATTTGCATTATATTATTATATAAAATGAATGCATAGCATTTGAATTATTTAGAAAATCTCATTAATAATATCAGCCTATTTGTAAGTAACTTTTCCGTGAAAAATTAAAAACTTACCCTTGAAAAAGTTAAACCTTAAACTTCAAAAGCATAACAGAGTAAAAGAACTGGGCCTATATAAATTATATAATATCGATTAAATAAGTGTAATTAAAATATAATTAAATCGACTATACCGATAATTGTCTGCGTTGAAAACTGTTTCCCGGGAAAAACATTGGAATAGAATTTCGCGGAGACGGCGGAGAAAAACGGTACTATGAAAAAGCGTGCAAGCCAGGATGATTTATCATCTGCTAGAAAATAATCGTGATTGCGAGATCGAAGATAACACGTGCAAGGGAATTGGAGAAAACGTGTGTTGTCTTATTAATATGCGTTGCGCGATATGTATCCAGGGAGTTTTATCCGTGTGCTGTTCAGTTTATGGTACACAATCTCCCGGAAAAACATCTCTCTGCAGGCGTTTTATTAAGTATTCCACGTAGAGTGTGCCGTGCGCGTGTCAGTCGTTTGAACAGTCAGGGGTGAAAAGTTACACCGCGGGATTACACCGGAAAGACCCTTGGGTCTGACGCTATCGGGAGCAGATAAAAATATATCATTTAACGCGTGAAACCTTCTGCACGGCCGACACGTGGGAAATTCCTATTTCGATTGACCCAAGCAAACCAGTTTCATTGGAATGAGAAGATTTGGGAGGATGAGAATGACAATTGGGAAATTTTGCCTTTAAATTTGAGGAACTAAATATAAAGCTGAACCTTCTTAAGACGCCTTTGTTCGACGTGTTCTTTAGGTTTCGGTGCACGTAGTTTCCACGAATTTCAGTTTTGAGTGTAACATTTGTTGGAAAATAGCATCATTTAAGTATCCTTTAAGTTTTTACCGATTTACATTAATAAGATATCTTTCGTAAAATTACAACTAGACTGAAGATTTTTATGCATTTGTGGGAAATTTAAATGTGCAAAAATGTGCAGAATACATATAATGTGCAGAATTATGCTAAGAATCGAAAGTGCAGCAGAAATTATGATATTTAGAGGGTGAAGCAACCCCGAATTTAGGCCCTATTACTATTACATATTTATAAAAATATGAATTTACATAAACATCCGCAATCTAATTATAAGTTTTTAGCCATATAAATGTTAAGTGAATGTAAAAGTTCAGATTACATTTGCATTTTCCAATGCGCACAAATAGTTTCGTTTTTGTAAATTAAATATAATAGACAAAAATTTGCAATGCAGTTACAAAGTATTCGTAAAAGTCATGCTTTAATTACAAATAAGCAAACGAACAGAAAAGATAAATGAAAATACTAAAGAAGTTCTATGATGTTCTAGCATAAAGAGCGATAGAATTATTCATGTAATGTTTATCTGCATATTCCCTGTTATGTATTTCTAACTTATCTAATTTAATAAAAGTGGAAGAATCGCACAATTTATTGTATTCTTTAGATTATTTTTCCTTAATAATAATTATTATCAATAATAGCTTAACTATTTAAGTAATCGATATAAATGTTTGAGAAATAACTAAAGGGTATATATTTGGTCTTCAGTACTATCAATTATAACAATAAATTCTTTACAACTGCTGTGACTGACAGTTTTAATAAAATTCTACATAAAGTATGAAATGGTATTCTAATTACAAAAGAAATATAAAACGGAGTTTGTAAAATGTAGAAAGAAATGGGCGAAAAATGTTTCAAACATAATGACTATAAGACAATACATTTTGATAGATACGAAATACCTATATAAAAGAGGAATTAGGGATGAGATGTTACTAAGCAGAAACAAGATACGCAATTTTACGTGATCGAGTATTGGAGAGCACTCCAGGAAACAGCAAATGGTACTAGAGGGGCGAATATATCTTACACCATAAGTTATCTGTACGAGGGGATGGACAGATATATCCACTATTACCACTCACTTAACTTTGAAGTATGAATTACGACTGCGAACAATCTAACTACATATAGTATATATCTAAAAATATTTTTACAAAGATATTATAGCGTTACTTATTCTGCCATACTGCTTTGCATTCCTCTCGTATTCCTAGTTTTATTTAATCGTGTATTCTTGATATCATTTTCTTTTATATTTCTATACATCAAAGGATTCTTTCCCGTTAAGAACAAAAAATAAATAAATAATCCCGAGGTAACAATTTTTGTTATCAATTGCTATAATAACTTATTACGATTGGCAAACAAAATTGTAATAAGATATATGTAAAAGGCGCAAATTACAAAGTATTGTAGGTATAAATATGTTAAATAAAGGGAAATGACCAGAAAATGGTAAAGTATTGTGTAACCAATAAATTGAAAAATTCAATCGGTTTTTGTTGTCTATTGAAATTAACGCGAGGTGGTTGAAAACACGAGAAATGAAATGAAGTTTAAACACAGTCTGATTGAAGTGATATTTAATTCAAGAGCGAAACCCGGAAAATATTGAGAGTAAAAAGCCTTTGACAAATAGCGACATGCAAAATTGCTTATTGAATGATATGGCCCTTTCACGTTTTGACGTGGCCAAACAGTCGGAGCAAAGAGCGAAATGATCAGTAAAAGAAACCCTATCGGGGCAATTAATTATTGAAATATCGGTATTTTCAGTTCCACAAAGCAGAATTCGTAACTGTACGCAGGTACACTGAAATTTATAATAAATACCTATCAACCACCTCGATTACGAGTAAAACTGAAAAAAACTCAAACATTTTACACAAATACAAACAATATCCCGTCAAATATTTAACAAACACTCCATATTCTGAATTACGTGCAAACTTCTCTCTATTTATTAGGCACTATTTCTTCATATTTGCCACAGAAAATCTCTCTCCACTGCACTAAAAACGATTTTCGCTTTACATTCGAGGGGCTATGAATATTCACGTGCGGTACTTATTTCGTGTTCACGGAATATAGAAGAACGACACGAAAAACGGAGCGGAAGAAAAAAGGAGTACATAAGTAGAACGCGATGCTTGGACGAATTTTACGCGCGGACGTCGTTTCTGGAAAGCTTGCAGCGGTTGCAGAAGTGTCTTTTCGTTTGTTAACGCAGTGCCGTCGATGGTAAATTACCAGAGCAATAGCGGTTGGAGGTGTAATGTAGCGTTGCTAAGTACCATTACATTAGTGAGGATGCACTGTACACCGTGTAGGATTGTTATCGTTTTAACAGCAAGGCTAACAGTGCCAGTAAATCTCGCTGCGTAGTACGGCAGCGAACACATTTATCTGACCGTGTAATATGGTGACTGCGCGGAACGATCAGTTTTAACGTGATCATGCTTTGTTTACATGTTAAACAGAGTATATTCGAACGATTAACGGCAAAATATTGAAATGTCTCTGGCCGCTGTTGTCTGGTTCAGAAGCGAAAGGGAAGTAGAGTCATAAAGAAAAATAATACCCGAGACAGTATTTTGCTATTGGCTAGAGTCCAGTAGATGATAGGAAGAAGCGGCATCGAACGGACGCTATTATACCTCTTTCCGGCTAGATATGGCCAACAGTTACAACTGTAACTGTTGCGACGACAGTAGAGTACGAAAATTCATTTCAAAGACAATACCAACGGCAGTATTTCACGATTGATAAAGATCCATGGAATATAGCAGAGCTCGCAAACGGGAGACAGCCGAAGCTATTACGCATATTTTTTTTGCTAGCCCCAATGTTTGCCCTCACTCTAGGGGGAGTATAAAGAGGAGGACCGACGTCCATCATGAGATCCAGCCACGCAAGCCGATGATCGATATCTGTAATCTCGGAGTTCGCACCTGTATTTCAGTTCTCCCCTCAGCAGATACTAGCCGACGCGGCTACGTGGTATTAAGCGTAGAAATGGGAAAATTTGGTGTTGCCAGCTATTACGTTAACGACCAGGTGAACGCATTGCTCGCAGCTTCTCTAATGGGTACACATTGCCCTCGTGTCAGAGTAATAACGACTCTTTTGCGGCTGTTTTTCCGGCCATGGAAATCGTGCTGGGCCGATAGCCCGGTGTGTATTTTTGGTGGACGATGCCGATTCCGATTCCGACTGCTGCCTCTGTCCGGGTAATCGTCGGCTGATTCCCAATCTCAATAAAGCCAGTAATAGACCAGTTACAACCTAACAGGCTCTCCCATACCCATCGACCAACATACCGACCGGCTTCCCTCTTCTCTATCCTTCGTGTCCCACGAAATATTTGGCCGACGCAGCTTAACCCGGGCACGACGGGCTTGCATGCGCACCCCTCTTCGGACTAGAAGCGCGTTCGAGCGTGAAAGCTCCGACGAAAAATGCGATGCACCGTCGTGAATTTGTAAAACGGTCTCGTCGCTTCTCGCGGGGAACCGAGAAACGTGAAAACTGCACTGCGCCGCGCTACCTTTTTATTCGCAAATTATCGGCCCTTTCCCTCACTCCGTCGTCTTGACGTCCAACGGTGGACGTGAGTGGTTTTGTCTCCGAGCAGAGATTCGGTCCGGTGAAACGTGAATTTCTGCTCGGCGATGGTCCAACGGTGGTCCAACTACTATCCGCTCCCTCCCACTAACGAATTCTTTTCTTTGCTTCGTGCCGAGATTATTTGGGGAATATCGTACGATGCTTCGTTTGTTGTGCAGGTATATGTATCTATGCGTGTATGTTTGATTTTTCTTCATTTGAATGAACGTAATCGAGGGTAAATTCTAGTCTTGCGAAAGGGAATTTTAAAGGTTGTAATTCTGTTTTCATTGTCGATGATGCAAGAAAAGGATTCTTCACATGGATGAAATTCTATTCTGTTCAGGTATCAAACCGATGGATTTGTATCAAATTAGTGATAGATTATACAGTTTACGTTTGTATAGGTGTAGAAATCTTGAAACACTAAAAGATTATGATTCTTTATTGCGACAATTTAACGCGATGAAGTGTGGTCATCCCCTGAATGCCTACAATTTATCCCTAACAACCCCTATGCCTCAGACACAATAGGATATTATCACAATAAGGTCAGAATCATGACGACCAATATAATGTCCATTACTTTCTACTACGAATTACTATCTACTTGGCAAACTCCGAATCCGTAACGTAGAAATTTATAGGAAAAGGTATTAATTGAGTTAAAATATGGCATAAAACGTTCAGAGATAATTTTCTGTTTGAAACATTATATACCCCAAGTGCCAGAAGTGATAATTTATGGTTTATACCGAAGCTATGAAAGTATACTAAAAAAAAATCATGACGTATTCTAATAAATGCCGCATTTATTACCTTATTCGACATTAAAACAAATTTTTACTTTTTTAACACTGAAATGGGCTACCATTTATGTTCCTTAAGCTAGTTTACCCAGTTCGTCTAATTTCGTGTGTTATTTTTCAGAGGAAGGAAAGTTCTAAATTCTTGTCATACGCATACTTCGTGTCTCATATATTTCAAAAATGCTTCTTTTGGCACAGACATGAGTTTAGGTAACTTAATCAGGTAAAGAGCCATGTTTCGTAAAGTAACACAGGGCGTATAACGATCGCCGAAGTTACGCACAGAATATTTCTCCCTGAATTGTTATGCAGATGGGCGGTGCAAATCAGTAAAGTCAAGGATACCGGTGTTTGTGAACACGGCGTTAGTTTGGTGTCTTGTTGTGTGGTTGACGTTTAATTCAGAATCTTGTGTGTCTTCTGTCTCTGGTCTCGACTTGAGCTTACTCGTACCGTTCTACCATGAACCCATAAATCTCAGAAAACTTGGGGGTGGCACAGTGCGAAATAGGGTTGGCTTCCGAGCTAACCACTTCCAATTAGCATCGCCGACAACTTTCAACATCGTGGGCTCATAAACGTGAACGAAACTTTATGATTACGAATAAACACGCCATCCCGATGCGATGGTGTGTTTCATTTTCGTACAAATGAGTAGAACTGTTTAATTTCAAATGCGCGTGCACCACGATGGATACCTACGTAGAACGCGCTAACCAGTAACTTCTTATTTGTATGAAAAACTAGTATTGTATTATAATATTAAGATATACATGGCGTTGCTGGACTGATGGTACCACCGGGTATGAAGTGATTCCACGTGCAAAATTCAATCGAAAATAAACAATAGCATCTTTCCGTTTGAAGCTTTGTTTTCGAGACAATGGAATTTGAAAATTTGTACAAGTATGCATGTGAATTATCGTCAGGTTTAGGAGTGTATTAATACTAAAACTATCCGATAACTGAAATATGGGGGAAGTTCGTTTATTAATGCACAGTAGTCGTATGTTTGAAATCCAAAATTGTTACAGATTGGTAATGTCGCGAAGACTGAAAAAAACATTACAGAAGAGCGGAAAAAATTGAAAAAGGAGACTAAGAAGATAAGTGGGATAGGAAAGATAAATAAAGCTAGAGCATTGGCACAGAAGAACTCAAAGGAAAAGATGGTTTTCGTGGTTTGCTTAGAAACTTATGATGAAGATTCGATATTATGTTTAAATTACAAAGAATGGGCTTGTGGGGTGTGTATCGATACTCTGGAGTATTCAAATGATTATACATGTGAGCATTGCAAATTATTTTCCAGTTCTGTTATGCCGTAAATCTTTGCTGCGGCCGGTAATAGGAGTTACTCAAAGTTTCTTTAGAAACGTATACCAAAGTTTATTAATGTAAGATCATATCATGATAATGTTGCTTTATTTCGTTTCTTTATTTTCAATTTTAATAACATCAATTTAAGATTAATGTAAAGTAGAATGATTGAAACATGATTTTTTTCATTTATTCTTTTGTTTAAATAGTACTTTACGTAAAGCCCCCTATAGAAACAAAAACTTCATAGAAATTTTATAGAAACAAAAACACTGCTGTTCGTTGTGAAGAAATTAAAGTTACCAACATATTACAATTAAGCTTTGCTTACCGTATTTATCAAATGTTTACATACAGCAGTTTCGGTAGAAGTTGGAAATGATTGAAATTGAAGACTTGGGATCTCTACAGAAACTTGAACCAATTTTATCTAACAATTCTTGTTGTTCCATAATTTTTCACATCAAGTTATTCCTATTATTTCAATTTTCTATTTTATAAGAGTCAATTTAACCAATTGCATCTTTCTTCCATATTTTTTTGAATGATTAACAATGTCGAATCTGTTAGTTCATGATTTGACTCAGAATTTCAAACTAAATAGATTCTCTACTAAGCAGCTATTTAATTCATCTTAATATTACCCCCACCAATCTTGAACCTAATCTACATTGAAACAATATGAATCTAAAGCCAATACTTGGATATAAATGCTAAAATCCTGGCTACTTCAGGACGTTTTTTTTTTATTGCAGTTGTGTCCTCTCGCGAAATACGACTCAGCTCAAGACACTTCAGTTAAATCGGCCTGATACTCGGAGCAACGGATCTCGACGTGGACACCCTACCTGTCGTAATGTACGGTATGGAGCCGAGTGGCAAATAGGTAGCACAAAACAGTGAGAGCTCCCCATGGGCTCATCCCCATGAACGACCTCCTGCAAAAACATTAATCACGAGCTGCTTGTTATCCCTGCTTGCCTTACCCCTCTATCACACGTTTATTTAACGAAAGCACCGTGATTTATTCAATTCTGAAATTTTTAATTTTTATCTCAGCGTATCCTAAGCCATAGAATGTATATATCCATGCGACTATAAGGCAAAATGATGTATGTAAGTCACAAGTTTTTGCTTTTGAAATATTGTCCTTCAAACATTTGAATGCAATTGCTAAATATCGGACTTTAATCGAATTGCATTCATTTTTTAAGCATAAGAAATGTATTTTCGCGCAATTTTCTCGGATATACACATATATTTTACATTTTGTCAATTACATTTGAATTTTGTATATTCAATCCCTAACAGTTCCCTAATGTCGGGCAGCATATCTTTCTGTATTATCGGATAGTAAAAATGCTTCTTAATTCTGATACTTGCAACGTTTGGAAGAGTCATCATAATGAATAATCGAAAAAGGGGATTGTGGAATGAGGACGATTTAAAAAATGCGCTCAATAAAATCATGGCAAACAAAATCAGCACCCCCAATACACAAACAAGGAAACGACCTGTGTAGGTTGTTTGAAATCTTTCAATGAAGACTGCATACAATGCTCAAATTGTAAAATAGGCTCACGGAACGTATGTAGATATACTGGAGTATTCGGAGGACTACATATGTGATCGTTGCAAATTGTTTCAAATTTTTCGTAAGTTATAACACGAATCTTTCTTGTGTCTGGTAATAAGGATAGCTCATCGCTCCTTCACAATTTTAAACCAAAGTTTAAGGTTAATTGAAGTTAGTATTATGACAATGTTGCTTATTTAATTTATTTTATTTTAAGTTTTAATAATATTAATTCAAAGTTAATGCAAAATAAAGTGAGTAAACCATTATCTTTCCTTATTTATTAAGAGAAAACCTTAAGTATCCGGTAATAGGCGACTTCCCTCTATTAATTAAGCTCTAACGGAAGCATTGGAAATTCAAAAAGGATGCAGTCAGATCGAATATATTTAATAAATGTGTTAAGAAATTTAAACGGCAATATTTCTAAAAGTGCAAACATATGATATGTCAACTTAATTTAAAATCACAGATACATTATCCTAAATGACATAGTTCCTTAACAATAAGTTACAGAAAACTTCATTTCGCAAAGCTTTGCAAAACCGATTCATCATTCTCATATTACAGGAACTAAGGAAATAACTCATAGCCACTTTAACTTCTCTAATCTTAATTTTCACAGCAGACGCTAATTCTCCTCGTTGGCCATCATCAAGGACTTCATTCCGTCGTCGCCGTGAAACTTCGAAAGCCGGGTGATAATGGCTTCTGAATATTCAGTTGAGACAAGATAAGACCAAGATGGAAGAATGATCGTCGTTCGCCGTTCTGTGCGCAAAAACTGGAACTTCATTTTCGGCCGTGAGGAGCGTCACGTGTAACGACGTTTTTCCGGCCACCCTCTAGTCTGCCCCCTTTCGCGGTTTCTTTTTCTCCACGATCTTAAGGAAGAAAATCGATCAGAGGTTAAATGTAGCATGAAATTTGAAGAGTCCTCGTTCGTCTCGGCCGCCGCGTCGCGGAACATCGAGCATCGGGATCCTCGAGGCCGCTTCAACAAACGGACGAACGGTTCGCAAGGGTAGCACGGTGCTCCTCGAGGAAAGGCAATATGCATGTAAAGAGCACTTGGACCCGCTTTACGACTCGAAAGACCCTCCCGACATGGACGATAGCAATCCGTCTGATGGAAACGATATTCGAGCCTACGCCGTGTGTATCGGGAAAACTTTACCTCCCCGGACCAACGAGGTAACTTTGTAATTATTTCTCCGCAGAGGCGGAGGCGCGGTGAATACGCTTCAAGCCGGCCGAAAAACGACGCGGAAGCTTTGCTAAGCGGTTTAAATATTTCATGCCCGTCGACTCTATCAATCGAACGGCTTCTGACGGACGGTTTTAGCGGCTGTTCCCTCGTTCTTGGTTATCCGCCTCCCGAGAAGCGGGAATACATGGTCCGCGGATTTTTAGCGTACCATCCACGTGGTATTCACGTGAAGTATACTCACAAGAGAAAGTACGCGTGTGGATGGTTGGTAGCCGAACGGAATTTTATTTCAGGGTCAAGAGAAATGGGTTGTTAAATATTGTTGTTTGAGATATAATTTATTGACTGTTGATTTTCAGGGAAAATGTTAAAATCTGGATAACGATAAGAGTATGACTCTACACGATAGAGCAAATCAGAAATAAGTAGAATAAAGTTTGTTCGTGTAAACCTTCAACTTTTAAAGAATGGAGCTTAAAATTTGCTGAGATACACAGAGTTGTATAAACTGTGTTTCCATTTTACGAAACTCATTTCATTTCAGACTATGTTGGATACTCACCCGATTATCTTATTAAGAAAATATGTACTGTTGATAACTAGATATCACCTAGCGCAATATCCCTTCACAAATACCGTCAGTCATCCTATGCATCATCCTACGACCCTTAGTCATCCTATGCATCATCCTTAGACCCATAGACTCTTACCTATTTCCACGCTATCCCTTCTCCGGCTCCCTTACAAATACTCCAACCTTATATATATTTCCGGAGCAGCCCTCAAAATGAGTCTAGTTAGCAACTACATTCGAGTGAAAAACCGTCTCGACGACACTTTGTCCAACATCAACGAAACCATTGCAAAATCTCGAATAAACTTCGTCGCGGCTATTAGTTGTACTCGATTCCTTTACCCGAGATCCAACAACTACCTACACAGTAAAATAAAGTATACAGTTTTTACATAATTTATTTAATTAACCTTTCGGCCCTAGCGGCCCACATACACCCCGGCGATTATTTCCGATCGCTTGTAATACAATAAGTATGTTATTCTGGATTGTTTCAGTTTACGTAACTGTCTACTACTATTTGGATTGATAATCACGGCAATAAATAGCATAGCAACATACTAGATTGTTTTGATATAGGTAATGTATGCGATTGCAGAGTAACACTGACAAAAATTACGGTCTCTATGTGCATACTTTCGATGATTTTTCAACATTTTTTATCGTAGCTTCTCAATTTTTGGTATAGAGTGACCATTTTCCTGAAATAATTTTTATATGTGAGCCTTTCTTGGGACATTTATGCTCCACTAGATTGTTTCATTTCTATTTTCAAAATGAAGAAGATGTCAAAAAAGTTCTCAAATTAAAAAGAAATCAGAATAAAAACAGTTTGTAGGTATGAGTTGTAATATTTTTGTTTACAAGATATGCTTCACCGAATAGTACAAGTCATCTTAATAATTTTATATTGTAAGATTACAATATATATGTGTAATATACATGTATAAGCCACTGATAGAAAAAGAAGAACGTTTATTTATCTTTACCTTTGCTAATTTTCACGCGAGTTTCAAATTTGGTGTATAACTATCTGTAATTTACTTAGTATCATCAATTTTTAAAATAAAAACAACTAAAATCAAATTAGACAAGATGCGGGACGAAGGGATTATTTCACAAATCAGTGGAACGAGTACAGTGAAATTCGTGAATTAAAAACTGTCAAATGCACGCATATCTATTTAATTCTCAATCTTGATTCTTGCGAAACGAGTTTATTCTGTATTCTTCATTCGTTCTTTCATGTAGAATTATTCTCTTGCCTCTTGTATCACTTGTTGCATGAAGCTCTGCATTTTTTAAAGAGACTGATCGTATACCAAAATTTGTTTCAAGGTTCCTACATGGATACCTAATATTACAATTACTTTTATAAATCGGGGAAAAATAATACATAGTAAGGTTATACATACATAGTTAAAATATCGCAAATATAGTTAAACCTTGTTAGCTATAAAATTTCGTCTAATCTAAATTATATTCATCGTTACATTTGGATGATTTATTTAGATTGCTTCTAGTACTTGAAGAATTTACATTACTATAACAGTAACACCTTCCAGAAATGTAATTCTCCTTGAAAAGTGTCATATAAAATATTAATTTCCTTGAACATCGCTTTTTAAGTAAATTTCGACATCGTTTAACTGAATCTGAAGAGAATCGTGTTGCGATAATCGCGGGGAAGTTTACTGTTTAGATTCTCCATAAATGAGAAAATGATCGTAGTTGAAGCTGGTACTATATACTAACGGAAGCCCCAAGGCAGTTTAATTGTGTACGTTTTCTGTGGATCTCACGGGAACTACCCGAGGTTTGGGGTTCGTGAGTGACCCTATAAATTCTCGTAATCTGATTTCGAGAGCAGTGAAACCGGCTTCCCTTTCGAAATCGAACTGGAGAATAATAGATTTCTGTGATTTCCAGTAACGTTTTTCCGTCAAATATTGATGGTTGCTCAGTATACTGTTGAAAGTAGTCTGAAACTCCACGGTAATCTACCAAAATAACCCAATACATCCTCATCGCCCTTTAATTAACTCTCTCGAACCTGAAGCCATTTGCAAATTAACAAAATACACCGTTAATCCAAACTCTGTTTCCCACATAATTTAATACTTGGATATTATGCTCTAATATATGAACAGGAAACAGAGATACCATATTCGTGTAGTAAAAATTAGAAAATTGAAGAAATGTATTAATATATACGTTTTCAATATTATTCTATTCTATTTAATCCTATTTATTAAAAATAATCCTATTTATTATTCTATTTAATAAAAATTACGTCCACATAACAATCAATTTTTAATGCATTTTACTAAAATATTTATGTTACGTTGATATAGTGCAATGATGAACATTTCTTCCGTAGGTGAGCAAATAATGAGGAAATGTAGGTAGAGTAATTTGAAATTTTCTTGATTTCTATATATCATCGCGTCTAAACTAAGCAAAATGGCACAAAATTAAAGGAAAATGTAAATAGACCTGCACACGTGCAAATATTTAAGCAGCTTAAAAGCTGCGGCTACTTATCGTCTTATATTGCTTAAATCCTTTAGCATGTTGGTTACGTGAGTATTCAGGCTAGAGGGGAAATATTAGTTAGGATACACGTGCGAATAAATGTCTCAAGGATCTAAGAAATGATTAATATCCGCGAAACCAAATCGCTATGACTAATTTGTAGCGCGAAGCCGGGTAACCGGTGCCACTTTACAGTACTATAACCGAAGTACAAGAAACCCCTGATGCCTTCACAGATTTCCGCCCTAGCAATCGAGTAAAACACGCGGCACTGTGCCACCCTCAACATTACGAACTTTCATTCGTCCCACCCTAGCCATTTCCTATCGGTCAAAACAATTTCGCAGCTTCTTAATAGGCTTAATAAATCAACCGGCTGGAATATCGAATCCAAAGTTGAACTCTCAAACCAAACGATGGAATATATGGAAAAAAGTCAGACTGTGTCGATTACATTTAGTAAAAGTTTCTCAGATATCGTATATCATACCTTTCACCCTATCACTGACCCTTTATTAAAATCCTTGTGAATTTAGTTGGAATATACGATCATAATTTACCCGTAAACTTGTCGAAATCCGATATTTGATCTGGAACGGTATCATTTGAGTTCTACAGATTTCATATAAACGAATTTTGATAGAAACGAATATTGATTCATCGATTTTATAAACGAAAATTGTGAGAATATATAGATGTGAAGATGGTAATCAATTTTATGTGATACGTATATAAATTGAAGGTTGGTTCTGAAGAATAGAAAGTATACTTTTCTATTATGTTAATAATCTCAGGATGAGATTTCTTAACTTAGAGAAATTAAGCATCATAAACGAAAACACCGTAAAAAACAGCATAATCGCTTTTGGTTTTTATATTAATTTAAGGAAGATGCAACACTTTTCGTAGAATACATTGTATTTTCTATTAAAAGAAAGAAGAAAACACAACGTAAGATAGTAATAGTTAATTACTTCAATAATTGAACAACATTATAGGATATTCACTACTGTCCACAAGTATTGGGACACTTAATGTAATCCGATCAAAAGTTTATGTCTTTGAATATATTGTAAATATCTCTAAATAAAATCAACAATAATCAACATGCAAATAGATATGCAGAAGTACTAAGATGCATTACATGTTGATAATCTAATCGAGAAATGGATAAGATTGCTAAATTCCAACTAAAACAATAAAAAATTCTAACAACGCTTCAGCGCCATATTTATCTATAACAAAAAGTTGAAATTTCGCAAAATCTGTACAAGCTTCTAGAACGTAGTTAAAATTACATATTTTAATGGTTCAGCAGTATTAACAAACTAAGTTTAAGACACTTGGAATCATAGTTTGGGCAAGATCAGTCAAACTTCAGTTATTACTTTGTTATTTATACTAATTGACATTAAATATTGTTTTCATTCAACATTGCCAATTTTTCGAGATCATACAAAATAAGGACAGTAGTGAAAATTGCATTTTAAAGTGTTTTTTGAAATATACTTCACATATTTCTAATAGTGTAAAAGTGTCTAAATACTTCTGAACAGTAGTATATGTACATATAATATATAAATCATCATAGGTATTGCAATAAATTGTACAGTTATAGTTGATCTCTGTACTTTGAATGGGAAGTAAAAAGTGAAATGGTATATGAGCTAATATTTAAAAAAATTGCAATTAATTGTGCTTACAACCCCTGACCACCCGATCGGAAGGAACTCTACGATTTTTGCCTGAAGATTTCGCGCGATTTTATTAACCCATTTATTTTTTCCAGATCATTTCAGCCAGGAATTACGGGTGGAGACATTGGTTGATACCATGACGCTATTACGGTGCCGCAAAAATATCTCCGGCGAAACGGCGCGTCCGGAGGGGTGTTTTTCCTAATCAGGAATACAGCTAATAAGGGAAATTGATGATTTAGGGGCTGAAGGAGAAAAATAATAAGAATAACTGTCGACGGGGGGTACAATGAAATTAAGTCGCGAGAAATGGTTCAACCCTCTGACGAAGGTGCGAAATCTCGAAGGGACCCCTTTTTCTTACCCTCCTTCTTTTTTTTTCTTATTGTCGAACCCTCCAACCGACTAGCTTTCGTCGATCTCGTGTAGAGAAAATGAAAAATGGCTTCTTATCGGCAACAAGACCTTGCGCAACTTTTCTTTCGAGTGGTTATATAAATTACGGACACCCGATAGAAACTCGAGTAACGGCACCTAGGGGCGCAAGGAACCCCAATATCTTCAAACAGCTCGAACGAAAATAATGCGCTGTGAGATGCTTGAAGGTATCGAGAGCTCTTTACAAGGTATTAAACCTTTCACTGATTGTAATCGCATTTCGCCACTGAAATACTCGACAGTCAAATAATTCGGGGATGAGGTAAATGCAAGAAGAGAGCAATTATTTCTATGTAATTATGAGGAATTTTTAAGACAACTAACTAGCATAATGCGTCATTCAAGCATTGTAAGCAAAAGCAATTCGCGTACAATTTAAACAATTTCCCAATGTCCATAGAAATATTTGCAGGAGCATGATTCGTGAACAATTCTTTTAGTGAATGAGATATGAAAACATATGATCTTGATGGAGTGCATTTAATCCTGCTACGATTTTTGAAATTATTTCTTTAGGAAACTTTTCAAATTTAAATAGAAACCCTTTCAATTTAAATATGGAAACGCAACATTATACAGATTGCCAACAACTCCTCTATATTTGTCTCGAAATTAAGAATTTGTTTACAAATATGAAAGCACAATTAAAAAATTGGATACAAGAGCTGTAGCGAAATTAATGAAAATGTAGGTATACGTATACTTTGGTAATTTTCTATTTTAAAACAATATTTTTCAAAAGAAAATAGTATGATATCTCCAGACTTGCATAACTTTACTATTAGAACAGTTAAATAAATCATATTCACACAATATACAGAGTAATTTTAAGTAGGAATAGTCTAGTCACAAAAGTATCTAGTCACATGAGTGACTATTATTAATCTATATTATTATCTATTTTTAAATTACGTATCAACAAACACAAGAATAACGAGAAATTTATTAGGTGTACCAATAAATAATCCACTATTTTCAAATGGATCGATGAGTTTGTTTTACCAAAAGATAAAACATTCCGCCGGACAAGAATTTATAGCTGGTCTGGAAAGTCTCCTAAGCATTTACAATAATAGCAATTATATTTAAGATAGTGTAAGCGTTTTCTTCTCATGACAGTAGAGATTGCATTTAACAAACAAAAAAAAAATGGATTAATTATTGGTACACCTAATATTTTTAACAACAATGAAGTAGGCATTTTATTAAAATTATGAAACGTTGCCTTGAAACATATATACTATAACATAAATAAACGGTACCTAAATGAAGCTTTTTAAATTATAAGCGAATTCTGTAAATCGGTTGAATGATTTTATGACCTTATATATATTCATTTACATCTCTAACTGTAAGTCTCGAAAGCAATGAAATTGGTTCTCTAAAAATATTTATTAGCAATTGAATCACAAATAGTTCCTGTCCCCTTTAAAATAGTTTCGTGTGGAAGTCTGATACTATTGAAGACATTGTTCCCATTCCTAGTCTAGCAATGCTGAAAGTCCAATTGAAACTGCTTTTAGTTGGTCCACCACAACCTTATCGATATTGTCTGCAGATCAAAAATAAAAACCGTTGAAGTGAATTTTAATTTTTGGGAACAAATTGACGTCATATGGACTCAGATCAGAAGAGTATGGAACTTGTGGGTCTATAGGAATATCTTTTTTGGCAAAAAATCCATGCACAGAGAATGCAGCGTGGCAAGAGGCAATATCGTGATACAGCATCCGATAGCTAGCAATTTTACTAGTGACTCTTTTTTCAAATCTTTCTATTTCTAAGCCTCACCTCCATAGATCAGATTCAATTTATTAAGCGTTTCCATATCGCTGTTTTTAAATTTGACACCAAATTTTATAGTACATCACAGCTCAATACTTTGTTCTCCAATTTTTATATATACCATTTTATATATTATATAAAATCATACATGTTAAAGCTACCAGATTGAAATTAATACTAAAGTTAGAGTAGAAACGTACAACCCAGATAGTTGTGTCAGGTTTGAATAACATTATTAATTCCTGAGAAACCAAATTAGTTTTATTACTTTTTAAACACACCTCGTTTGTAGGGGTGGTAAAAATCGGGGAAATATCAATATATCGATGCAAGATGTCCACCATTGGGCAACTATTATCAATGTTCATCGATACATCGATAACAAAATATCGATATTTGGTATTTTCTTTATTAACCTTTAAAAGAGAGGGATTTTAATGGCTTTTAAAAAATGTTAAGTTTAGGGTTTAATTTGAATATTTCTTTTATTAATCCTAACTTTCACCAGGTACAAAATATTGTTGACCACAAAACAGCGGACTGTGTGACTACGTCTACAGTTGACAAATTTTAAATAAAAATATATCCATAAGCTGCGTTTAATCTATCGTAAAAATTCAACGTTGAACTTTCAATATTCAAAATAAACCACCACTTTTTACCTTCGATACTTACGATCGTCTAGCATAGATGGTTTCGACGGTGTAGATTTCCAAACATCGACGTACCGTTGCCAATTCTGATCATATGCAGTATTTCAAATTTAATCAATTTTTCTTAATTCTCTTTTGATAATTGAATTTTGGTTAGAGAGTAGTCTTACTGGTATTTTCATTACGACACTAATTGTCAACGATACTGGAAAGCATAATACGATTTGCCAGAATAGTCCGATAATTAATAATAAAAGACAAACGGAGGAGGAAATTTGATCAGAAACTATTAGCCGCCCCAAAAACGGTCGGACCCTCTGGGAAGGAAAGAAATTGGCATTGTGCAGAACCTCGAATAGGCGTATTCCGTTCTAAATTGGATCCTTCGAATCTTGTCCTCTGCTTTTATTTCGTAGTATTGTTCTTCCAATCTTCCCATCCGACCAACCATTTAAAGAAAACGATTCGCAGTCCACGAGCTGGAGACACATCGTGGAGATAACGATTGAAAGCTTAATTCAATTACCTTTCAATTCGCTTTAATTAGTTCTGTCACGAAAGTAACGGGTTGCGAAACGTTCGCTTGTTATCACTGAAAATTGTTTGCCGATATGATTGAATTCTATCTCCGGTTACTTATTTCATCATATATTATCATTTTTTGGTAGATTTTTCGTTGGGACTAACTCAGAAACTTCCTGCCCTTGAAAACAATTTTCATGGGTATTCAAAATTTATTACATCGATGCAATGTTGCGTAGGATATTTAAAAATAAATTGATAGGATATGGAAAAATAGATACGAAGGAAAAAACGTGAAAGTGCGAGAAAATTAAATGATGAAAAATTATAGGAGAAAATATAAACTGTTCGATTTGCACTAACAGTTTGTTGAAGCACTAATGAAAAATATAATTTAGTTGAAAATATAAAGATATTTAAATAAATATTACTGCTACTACGTATCTCTATAGTATTTACGTATATTATATAATTTTTTGAGAAAACAACGAAATTACAGAGGATGTTGTGAAAGGAATATTTTACTGTACGATTCAAACAATTTCTTTCACTAATTGCTACAAATAAGCACAAAAGCTAAACACTTTAGGGAGGCATAATTTATTGAAAGTTATCTTCTAAAGGCAACAGATTTTGTATTTCAAGAGTAATGAAACAATCTTCCAAAATACAAAATTAGGTCACATTACTTTTCATTCTATCATTGTGAAAAGATTCTTGTTTCCTATTACTACCCATTGCACAGAAAATTATCAGATACCACCTGACATAAAAATCTCTTAAGATATTAGAATATGTTACTGAACGGTAATATTTATTTTTCGCGCCTTAAATCTGACTTATAATATAAGATTACGAATTCTGAGAACGCACCTCTCGAATACAAATGTGTTTCGACGAGAGGTATCGTAAAACTTGTACAAATCGCTTCACAAGGCCGTTAAAAGTTTTCTATTTCAGCGAATTACAGGTTGAGTGATTCCTTTTGAGGCATCGACGAGAAAAGGAAATTTCTCAAGCTTAAGGTGAACAGCACGTTATACGTAGAAAAGTACTGTACCAAGATTCCGGTCCCATTGGAACAATCTATCCGGTTATTTCGCCGCGGAATTGATCGGATACGATTTATCTTAAATTTTATTCAAAAGGATTTGCCTGCTACGCTCCTCGAGAAACTACTTATATGCTTTCATAAAACATTCATGATATTGCAATTGCTTATTATGGTACAATTTCCAAATCTGCTGGTTAAATCGGTAAATTTCTCCGTTTCTTTAACTGAGCTTTTATTTCTTACTTTTCAATTGAAATAATTGAAATTTTTGTCAATTAGTCTTCGATGCACCATCAACTGTTATTTATGATTGCCTTTCACTTACTTAGCAATTTATTTATTATGCCTCTGTAGAATTTACGATTTCTGTTATTAACATATTCTTCCAGTGTTTCTACAAGTTGATAATCAATATTGAATTTTTTCCTGTCAATAAATTTGGTGAAAATTGAATTGAATCTGTAAGACAAGAATTCAATAGAAAACGACTTATGTTTTATTTAAATGATTTAATGAATAGAACTGTTTGAATAATTATTATTATTATTATTAATTATCATTAACTTTTTGAATAATATTTGAATAACGAAAACGAACATTTTTATAACAACGCAATAAATAAATTGTAATGTAGGAACTGATATGTTGAAGATTAATCGATTAGTATAAATTTCAAAAACGTTTAATATTATAGAATGAAATATAAAATAAAACATTCGATATTAAACCTCTTTTCAAAAGTATTTTGATTTAATACATTTAACACATTTTTATCTCGCAATTTGAGAAATCGGGATTCTTGAATTACGAGGCCCCCACAAAAACGATACCCGGCGTTACATCCTCCCCCCACCCCAATCCAATTTATCTTGTACTTCATCTGTAGTGTTATATATCTACATATCATTACTTTAAAAAGATAATTGTCTCTGGAATAGCGGAGTACAAATTTGATACTATCTGTTCATGAATGTGTGCGTAGATTTAGTTCCAAGTTTTGCCACTAGGCTGCCCGTAGCTTTCTACTTTCTCACAAGTACTCCTTCCAGCTGTTGTTTCATATATAAGAAGAATTTAGAGCGTCTATTCTCGTAGGAAATGAAGATATGGCTTATCAAGATCTAGTGATTGACACCCCCCATTGATAATTTGTGGGAACTCTGATCCTACAAAACACTATATAATTTAGAAAAAGATACAATCTTTTTTTTCTTTTTTTTTTCTTTTCTAATACGCTTTCTCGCAAGTACTCGTTTTAACTATCGGTTCATATATAAGAAGAATTCGGGACAGCAGCTTTCGTAGGAAATGAGGATATATGGCTTATCAAGATTTAGTGATTGACACCACCCTATTCCGATAGTTTGTGGGAATTTCTGATCCTACAATTAAACGTTAAAAAAATCGTATTTTTTTTTATTTTCTCAGTCGAACTTGACGGCCGCCTGGGTGTCCGAGATCGAAAGAGGTCCCAATATTTGCAACCAGTAAACGCTGTTCTAATGAAAACGAAAGATAACAATTCAAAGCACAACTAGTTACGCTATTCAATATATTTTTATACATGTTTTGTATATTAATAAAAATAACACAATTTTTAGTCCTTTTCTTCACTTATTTCCTTTCATAAGCTATGTCCTATAGGGTCTACTAATACATATTCGTTTTACATGTAATTTTAATTACTTTCCTTTTGCAAAAAAGCAAGTATTTATGAAACTTTTTATTAATAAAGGAAGGTATAGAAATAGCAATATTATTGTGTATATATAATTTATAAAAATTTGTGGAATCAAATTTAATTTAATTATAACTTATGAAAATTGCTGACTATAATCTGATATTTTCCAAGTTTACTTTGCAAGTACTTTAAAAGTTTACTTTTTTGTATGTTGAGGAGGGCATATCAGAATTTTACCGCTAGAGGCCTCCACTCGGTTAAATCTCCTCTGTATTTTCTAATATCTTTCTCGCAAGTACTCCTACAAGATATCGGTTCGTATATAAGAAGAATTTAGAACATGTATTCTCGCAGGAAATGAGGATATGGCTTATCAAGATCTTGTGATTGACATTACCCTTTCGATAATTTGTGGGGAATTCCGATCCTGCAACGTGTTTAAAGTTAAAAAATTTATTTTTTTTTTATTTTTTAATGCCCCTTCCGATTGAAACAAATACATTTATTACTGCAATTTAATATTTTTATGATGACAATTCTATTAATAAAAGAAATAAAACAAGAAACATGAAACTTCTTTTATGAATAATACTAATTATAAAGGCAGGTTTGGTTTTTCATATAATTATAGATATAATATTGTGGGTTTCAGTTAATAATGTTAAAAATCAAAACAAAGAACAAATTATTTTAGAATTAGTAAATATTGATTCAGTACTTTTGTATTACGAAAACAGAATATTATTTGTGTTGAACATTATTTTTGTTCCTTGAACAACAATAAATAGTAAATTACAAATTTTAAGTAATATAGACCTAAAATGTTATAAGTTGAAAAAGGTTTTGCTTTTGGGGGTATTCGTTTTGTCTTTAATTGTGTTTTTTAATAATATGATGTACGTATATTAATTTTGAACTTGCCTAAATACTCGACAACGTATGTTGTACATAAAATTCACAATTTGACTACTTCATTATTTTAAGTAATGTATCGATGATGCTAAATATTTTAGCCAAAATTCTTATTAGTTTATGTCATCGTTATTTCATACGACCAAAATTATTACAATCTGCTTTATTGATTCGTACTTATATAGTTACTGAAAAAAGTAGGTTACAGGAAACGAATTTGCATCGAAAATATATTTTTCTTTACAATGCCAAATTAAAATCGTTATACAACTTGAATATATATGAATGTAACTTAAGGTTCTCTTTGATTATTATGAGGCTTTCATTAGCTCTTACTTTGAAAAAGATATTTTCAGTAGTCGTCAAGAGTTTGTCGTATCTATATTTTTAGTTCGCTATAGGTTATAATAGGTTCCTAAGCATCAATGAACGTAACGTAGCGTATAGTACGTCAGTTGTACTCCAGATAGCGCATAAGCACAGTGCTATTCCTGTCAACCGAGTTCTCATTCTAATCAACCTACTTAATCTGGTCGAGTACGAAAAGATCATGTGGGATCGATGGATCCCGTTAGTTTTCGTGTGTAATTCCAGTTCCGGGAAGGAAATCGGAGATGTCCGTTATAGGTTGACTGTGGATAATCAAGTGCAAGGTTAAAAAAAGATGGAAGTGACTTCTTCGAGTGAGTAACCGGAAAAGATATAAAAACAACTTATACTTTCAATCAACGTGGTGATTGAAAGCAGGATTATGTGCTCGCAACGTTCTATTTTCTCTGTGACTAACTTGTAATCGCGAGCTTTTACATGCACGTTGCGTATTTGGAGTCAAATATACAGAAACATGAACTGCCAAGAAAACATTAAGACATAGCACAAAATATTTCTTTTATATGTTCCCTACAATGTTATTGTTGCTTACTTTTCAGTAGGATTGCATTCTGACTGCGCTGTATTATAAATTTATTATTGTGTAAATGTATTGCACAACATTGGCTATACTTTTTAACGTAACTTTCTACGTATATAACCGTATAAAACCCGTAACTTTAAAGGTTATGTTTTTTGTGGTTTGAAGTAAGGATAGAAAGTTGCAGTGTTTGTTGAGATGTAACTGGTACAATGGATAAAGTGATGTTTTTGAGACTGAATTGCAATATTTTGATATTTTATTTTTGACACAATATATTGCAAGCACAAGAGGTTAACATGAAGCATGATTGAAGGTGTCATTTGAAGTATGCAAGAAAGAAATCAGGAAAATATTTAAATATAATATTATAACATCTTCAGGGTGATACTTATTATAGAAATAATGTTGTAAAATAATTTGTATGTATTGCTGAAGGTCTAACAATTTGCTATTTACAGTGTACTATGTATTTGTCTTTATGAAATTGTATATTATTCAAACACAATTAAATTTTCCTAAATAATAACTTTATTTGAAGGCATCTGATATATTTCAGTATTAAGAATAGTACATTGTGTTTGATCTGTATGTAGTAAAAGTAAAATATTTATAACAATTATGTAATTATATTAGAATTATATAATATTGCCTTTACATTGATCTCTAAATCTGTTGTGTTGATACCATTTCACTAATGTAATGAAAGTAATAAGCATTATGATTCTTTATTGAATATAATTTATATTATTGCTTGCAGAAATTGTGAAATATATAAGATTCATTATTTCTATTAATATGGTTGTTTCACTTTGTAACCTAATCCCTTTCCTCTTAAAAATAATTAAAATACCTTTGGTTAGTAGTTTATTGAAATTGTTATTCTTGCACATTTTGAAATTTTTAACATTTTTAGGGGATGTTTTTTAAATTATAATGTATATATTATTATTTTTTTTTATAGTACATTTCAATACATAACTAATGTAGGAGTAATGGTTTCATTTTTGTGTTGTAATACTTTGAGCAATATGCAATACCTTTATATTGATGTCATATTATATTTTGCAACTGAAGTACATTGGCCTCATTGCTTTGTGAAACTTTCAGTAGTGTCAGCACTTTAGCTTGTAAATGTACATGCAACTAAAAATAATTGATTGATACTCGACAAACTAATAAATTTGTATATATTATTTTTAATATAGTATTTATATTTTTTTAAATTTCGTATAGCAAAACAAGATACTACTGATAAGTTTTTATTTCCTTCTAAATATAGTGATACATAATTTGAGTAATTTTTAGTACTAAGCAATAATAAACTGTAAAAGTAGAGTTATCCAAAGATTATCAATAATTATAAATAATTATATTTGAAATATGAAAGAGATGTGTGGGTGTTTTGTATTTTGCGTGGTTTGCAATGAAAGTAAATAAAATTTTTATCGTTATGAAAAATGATGTTATCGTTTTTCTTTATTATTAAATTTTATTTTAAAGGGAATTTTTTAATGTAAAATTTGTATGTTAGACAATGCTGAAAGATTCTGTAGCATTTCGGCAAATCAATTAACTGAATGTTATAATTACAAACCTATTTTCATTTTCGATGTGGGTTTTGTCTTTTTTAATTAAGTTTGGTTATTAATTGATATATTTTATTCTATCAGGCTCTTTAACTATACTAATATTTTTTAAAATCTATGAAACTTTACGAATAAAAATTTTTAAGTCACATACCGGCATATTATCACACAATTTTTAGTTAAAATTGTTTCAAATGAAGAAATGTAGAAGTATTTACATTAATAAAGTTGTACACAATTTTTTAGATGTATAAGTTTAAGCAAAACATCCATATGCTAATGGCAATATAAATTAAGTAGTTACTTACAATCGCAATGTTCGATAAATTCTACGAAGAATTCCCGCGCTTTGCAGTCCTGCCCAGAAGCGATGTTATATCCATATATTTATCACAGTGCATGTTTAATACATTATGTACATATTTGCACACTTATTTAACACTAAACACTAACACCATTTCATGTATTTGAGGCTGATTACTTATTTATTATACTAATTTAAAAATAATTATTACGTTTTGTCATAGACCGACACGCTGCGTTCAAGGATTCGATTAGCACTACTACCAACATTTGATTATTGAAAAAGTTACCTTTATATTTAACCGCGAAATTTAATTACGCGTTTGAATTTAATATGAAATTTAACACTTTCTTTTTGTATTTAAAATTAATATATGATAATTAAATATTACAAGTAATAAAAGGCAACGCAATTTTGTAGAATATTATACTCTAGTGGTAATAATTAAGAACTATAATAATGTTACATTTTCTAAATCATCTTTTTTTACATATTGTGTTTTCAATCATCACAAACATATCGAATATTTAAATTAGCATGACGTACTTATTAAAATTATTCCGCTGTTTAGTATGTATAAAGTTTTGAAAACATTTTACAGATTTTCAAGAGGTCCTGTTAGAATTGGATAGTGTCTTGGAAAATGCAACATTCCTTGGGATCGATGGAGAATTTACAGGACTTAATTCAGGACCTGATGCTGGTGCATTTGATACACCTGCTCAGTATTACGCAAAATTGAGAGCAGGATCTATGGATTTTCTTCTTGTACAATTTGGCCTTTCTGTTTTTACATTTAACACAGAAACACAAAAGTACGTGTTTCATATCACTAAAATTTTAATATATTTAATTGAACTACGATTTTTCCATTTTAAAATATATGTATTAACATTTTTATAAATCAACAATTAATAAAAATAATTAGTGTATATAATAGAGTTGTGCAAGTATCTGATATATTGTTTTTGCATTTGGTTAATAAATATCTAATATTGTCCACATTTTTAATAAATAATAAGCAAATAATTTTGATATACATTACATTAAATTAAATTAAAGTTCCTAATTAATGTTACACTGAATTAAATTAATTTAAATTTTTTATATTAAAGTAAATTTCTAAAATTATATTAATAAAATCGCTTTTTTTTAAAGGTACAATCAGCGATCGTATAATTTTTATGTTTTTCCACGACCCCTAAATCGTGCAGCTCCAGACTGCAGATTTATGTGTCAATCCTCCTGTATATCGTTTCTGGCTAACAGAGGATTCGACTTTAATAAACTTTTCAAATTGGGCATTCCTTATTTAACTGTAACTGAAGAAGAAAAGTTAATGAAACGTCTGGAGGAAAAGCAAAAGATAAGGGAAGAGGGAGCAGAGATACTGCCGATTTCGGATAATGAGAAACCTCAAATCGAAGATATTTGGTATAATATTATAATAAAACAACCTTTTTCTTTTGTTAACTTAAACGTAACTTAATTGGAAAATATTTCAGTACGAGGATAGATGAATTTATCACTTCTGAAGCAGAAGAATTAACGATAGACAAGTGTAATGCTTTCATTAGGCGATTGGTGTATCAGGAAGTAAGGGTGAGGTGGCCAAACAAATTGAAAGTTGAAAGTAAGATTGACACATTCGGATGCAGTCTTATGATACAAAGATTAGGAACCAAGGATGAAGAAGAACAAAAAGAGGTTGAGAAAAGAGACAAAGAAAAGTTGGAAGTAAAACAGGCAGTTGGATTAAGTATACTTATGCGAAAAATTGCAGACTCTGTATGTTCCATTAATTACACATGTTTTGTTGAATAAATAGGAAGCACTCTGTAACTATGTATATTTTTATTCTAGGGAAAATTAATAATTGGTCATAATATGCTGTTAGATCTCTGTCATATAGTACATCAATTTTTTGGACATTTGCCAGAATCGTATTTGGAATTCAAAAATCTTGTTCATAATTTGTTTCCAAGGTAAGAATTAAACATTTTTTAACAATTTTCATGAATAACTTGTATAGTACCGTGTTAATTATGAATATTATATACTTTTTTTTTTATAGAATTTTAGATACAAAAGTAATTTGCCATTCGCAGCAAGTCAAGGAAAGCGTACCGTCGTCGAATTTACACATATTGCTAGAAACAGTTAGTAAATCACCGTTTGAAATTACAGAAGTGGAACCTATCGATGGTAGAAGTTATTCTATGTCAACAGAAAAATGTCACGAGGCTGGTTATGATGCATTCATTACTGGAATATGTTTTATTGCATTGTCTAATTATCTTGGTTAGTAATGGAAGATATTTTTTATACAAATTATTTCGGTGGATTCTTTTTATTCGTAACGAGTTCATTTGTTTAGGTTCCTTACAAACGCCTGAAGTTCCGATAGTTCTGTCGGATTCGCCGCTTCTCAATCCTTTTCTAAACAAGTAAGTTTTACTTTGTTCAATATTGTTAATCATTTCTATGTCAGTATTGTATAATTCATAATTTTTTATTTCAGGCTTCTCATAGTAAGATTGAAAGATATCCCATATATCAACCTTGATGGAGAAGATCGTGAGTATTTTTTTCAGTCTTCTTTTTTTTGTTTATAGATTTTAATTGATATTCAATTTTAATGACATGAATGTTTTATTTTCTTGTAGCTATTCCAAGTAGAGATCATGTATTCCATTTAACATTCCCGAAAGACTGGAAGTTTAATGATATATTTCAATTGTTTGGTCCGTTTGGTGAGTATCGCAACATTTCCGTTCCTTTATTTATTTCATATATTGTTTTCATTTGTATAAAAAACAATTGATATTATTTCTGTTGCAGGAGGTGTGTACGTGTCGTGGATAAGCGACACGTCCGCATACGTAGGACTAAATCGGCGGGATCAAATTAACGCAGTTGCGAAGATTGTAGGTAAAACAAGCACCTATAGGATACAAAGGTATGCCGAGTACCAAGCAAGTTTGGAGACGAATAGCGCAGAAGAAGGCAAACAACAATTTCCTTCGCCCGAGTAAGTAAATTTATAATTAATACATATATATATATATATATATATATATATATATATATATATATATATATGTATTAATTGAAGATATATATCTTCAATTAAGTTTCTTCATTCATGTCTAAAATTGGAGTCAAACATTTCATTCTTAATTAATTAATTTCACATCTCAGTTTGATACTTATGAATGGAGTGAATGATAATGTTTTTCTATTTTTGTTTTAATAATTACTAGAGAATACTTAAGTAGTTCCTAATAGCTTTTATAATTTCGAACACGGAACGCGATACATTATGCAAGTATAATTTAGAATTATAATGAACTACTATAACAGTCTAACGACGCGATAACATCGCCAATTTTCTTTATTAATTGGCCAATAATATTTTTCTTCTTGTTCGATCGATTTCGCCAGATTGTTGTAATTCTGGCCGATTATTGTTGTCGTTTATCGAGGTTGCGCGCAGCAGAATTTTTTTTGTCGGTTATTCGACACGGTACCATGATGTGACAAGATAGCGGTGAATCTCTTGGTTCTCCATGACCGTAAGTTATCTCAGCTAGAGACACTGTGAGGAGACTGGTGCCGCAGGTACGTTCGTGGCATAAGTATTAAACATTAGCAAAAGATTCTACCACATGAAAGATCTTTCTAGAAGAGTAACGCGTTATCGGCTACCACAGAATATGTCGTGCGGGCGCGATAATAATTTCAAGCCACGATATGAAGTAAAAAGGCGCGGCGTGGATGAGCAAAGAGAGGCATCGTTTCATACTCTGGCTTCTTAGGATTTCCTGTACACGAGAGATTTGCATAGGGTCGTAGCGCTCATTCTCTATTAATGCCCGCGACGCTTGTTACACGCGTGTCTTGATTTCCTTCTCCTTCTATTGCCGCAGCCTGTGCTCTTCTTCTTCTTCTTGCCCATCGTTCCCTCTTCTTTCGATGCTCGAAGCTCTTTCTTCTTTCGTCCACCACGTTGCTACTTCTTCTTTGGCTACGATGGCTAGTAAATCAGAGTTCCTCGCCCCTGTCGGCGAGACTTATCGGATGCGCCGATCGCGAATCGATCTGGCGGATATCAATAAATTGATCGATGCGTATTGAAAAATGATTTCTAAGCGCTGATTAATGAACCTGCGGAACTCACGAATGGGTTCGAAGGAAGGAATTGATGTTGCTCCGTATGATGTTAGACAGAAGCACTTTAGCAAGTAGTAAATTCAACTTTCATAATTATGTGTTTTTGATACATCTGTTGTAAATTATCCGAAGGGTAGATTTTTTAAGGAGGCATTTCAAGATGTTTTGCAAGATCGGTACTTGGAAAGACTATAAATAACTTCAGTTCTTTTTTTTTTACATGAAATGGTACATTATTATATTGACCTAAGTAAGTATAAATTATAGGATGTATTATGTGTATCAAGTGGTTTTATATTTATTTACTCTTAACCCAAATATTTTTCTGTTTTATAGAGAAATAGATATGATATGATTTAAAATGGCATTAATTTATACACTTAATATTTAAGAATACAAGTAAAATGGATTTTCAATTAATTATTGCTTAATATAACAATTTTTTCAGCATTTTTTAAATAAGAATTTATAAATAATTGAAAATTAGTTCAGAAACTTTCTCCGAAGACACCTTTATTTTTCATAAACGGAAGTGTGATATTTAAAATGGTTCGCGACAGTGATACGACAATTGATTTTCAAATTAAAGTAAATGACATATTAAAGCCACTCAATTTTCTTGTATAATTATACAAAAGAAGAAATAGAAATGTAGGGGTTTGTTTGAATGAAAAGGTTGCTCGAAACCATCCGTAGAATGGAATTGCGGCAACGTATAGGCGCGCCCAATTGCGCTCATTACGGGTACAAACGAACCGCATTGCCCACGTGCGAATAAAAGCAAAAGCGCGGCGGTATTAGAGTCTTGATTAGAATAATGCAACACGCTTCGAATAACGTATCGTGTCGCTCGACGGGAACGCGTTCGCAATGCAAATGCGCGCGTATGAATCAGTTAGAACAGACACGTGGACAGCCACCACGGGAGGATTCTCAAATTGGAATGAGAGGATACACTCTTTTACCGGAAAAAATTGCTGCACACGCGCTCGCAGTGAAACTGCCGTGTTATTGAGTATCCTGTACTAGTTTCATTCTCTACGTTCCTTTTGCCGTTTAATTACTACACTGTTGAATTGTCGGCGTTAATATGCGACGTGCAAAATAATTACAGATACGTATCTTATCGGTTAAAGGCATGAAATAGTTTGCAGTTAAGGGAATAATTGATTTGGATAAATTTAGTTGAATAGAAAATTTGTGACATGTTTTTTCTTCTGTAATGGTGGGAAAATTGTATGAAAATTTTGTAACTGTTTTTGATGTGTAACTTCTATTAATGACGAATGATACGAATAATACAAATTTGTTTAAATTCAAAGATAGTTTCTTGTATAAAGTGCAAAATAGTGTGGTGAAGTTGTTAGTAGTAATTGCTGTATTTATTAAATCACTATATGCAGTGTTCTGTGGACTCATTCTATTGTTACATCAGTCAGTTTTTAATTTTAAAAATTCGCAAAAGATTGCTTCCGAACATTTAATAATTTTTCATATTTTAACCTTTTCGCATAGAAAATCTTATTCCGAATTTATGATATTATTTGTAATTAAAAATTCCGGTGCTACTTCAACTTCTGACTGTTAAGCAGATAGTTGTATCGGTATTTTAAAGTAAATTTTCTTGTCAATTTATTAATTTGAATCCCTTTGAGTAGAAGGCATTAACAATTTTAACTTTTAAGCATGAGAAGTCAAAATGCAAAACGCTGTAAGGTGTGTGTTTATTAACTTCTTCTGAAGTCATCTCGCTATATACATATGTGTACTCGTACAAGTTACAAAACTTTCATTTCTCTCAAAATCACTATTGTGGTTCGAATACTGCGATCTCGACGTTCATTCTTCTTTTCGGGGCAAGAACATTATATCCCCGTAATTGCTTAATTACTCTCACCATGCATCATTCACGTTTACCCGAATACATAACGGCGCGCTAAATGCAAGCCTGTTAGAATCGCAAATATGCCGCGACCGGCCGCAACGTATTATCGCGGTATTTATTTGCGAACTATAAATAAGAACGCCACGGCAGATACAACGACAATTTATAATGGTCAACCTACGGCCCGGTAATAGCCGTATAAATTACAATTTGAGTTGAACACCAGCGTTGTGTTTTTCCCACCATGGTGGATCTTGCCTTCTTAAAACGCCGCTTAAATCATATCGATTGGAAAAGTCGCACCCTAACACACGCCTGGGTTCTTCGCGTTCTCCGCCTCTCCTTTACTTTGCGGTTAGATCTGTTCGGAAAATTCTCTACGATTTTAATCCTTCCTTTTGTTCTCCTTTTCTCTGAGTCTGCTTTATGATTCGCTGGAGTACATAATGAACACGCCGTGGCCAGACACACGTGTATCTCTTACGTGGTCTCGCGTGTGCGTGTCCAGTACTCCGGCATGCCCCATAAGCATATATCACTTGGCGGTACCAATGCATCACTCCGCAAACGCGCGCCAACACCATCGCGGACTGCTTCTGTGTCGCATGCGACTTTTATCTGGTGCCGCGTTCGCGAGCCTGCTTTCCTCCACCCGTGTGCACGAAGCTTCTTTCCTTTCGAACGAAGCTTTCGTGTCACGCGGAAACACTGTACGATGCCAGTAATTTATCGACGATGCTGGTTCGCGTGCCACGGCCGTGTGCACCTAGCCATGGACGCGCATTCTGATATTCCTGCGCTACTTTATTAATTTTTAGTAATCCTGTTTGTTATTGCCATCCGATTCGTTTATTCTCGTTTGGCGCAGAGGTCGTTCCGCGAGTGAATATTTCTTTAAACAGCGTGTTTCCTTTCCAATTTTTTTTAATTTTAATTCCAGTGTTAAGTGATTTGTGATGATTAGGGATAGATTCGTAGAGTTTGGTGGAAGCATTGATGTCAGGTTAATGCAGCTTTACTTTGTTCTTAATTGTTGTAGTGTCGCGAACAAATAGTGCGATTTTATTGAAAGGGGTTGTGTAATGCAATGTGAAAGTACTGTGTTTTACTGTGTTTCCGATTAAAATGACTTGGTGACTTTAATTTCGGAGGTATCGAGTTATGAAGATGCTGGCAAAATGCTAGATTATATTGAAGATTGATTTTCTCACTAAAAAGTATCAGAAAATATGTAATGATTATGTGCAAATATTTTTCGTGGTCACTGTATATTAATTGTGTATTAATATGTATTCATTATTTTCTTCAACGAATAACTTCTTCAACAAGTTTCAACATGCATTTGACTTGTTTTACGCTACACCCTTAATTATCATCGACAATAAGTGCAAATAAATCATAAGAAGCATACACGCACGTTCAGATAATTCGATTTTTTTTTTAAACAGTTGAGTAAGAAAAATTTAATTATCGTTTGCTATTATACAGCTTGACTATATTGCTAATTATCTAACATCCTGTAATGGCTGGTGGTAATATTATCACCTTAAAGTTTCAATTTGCTCTATAAATGAAGGAAGACAGCAATATTTCATCACTCGACGCGTAATTAAAACTTTTTCGCTAGCGGAATAAGTTTCGTTCGCTAGCTTCATTCACCGCATAAGAAACATCGGTGACGAAGAGCCTGGTCGTCGTTTTGCATATCTGACCAGGTAACTGACCTCGGTGATTTGAATGGACAGCCTGCAAATCGAAGTAATTCGTGGCAAGTAATGACGATTTACGACGCGAATCATTGTGTGCTTGTGCATTAAGCTATTAATATCAACGGTTGGTACATTAACCCTCGCCCCGTTTAGATTACTTGCCACCTTCCAAAGAAATCGCACGTAGCACGCTTATTAAATGTTATTTATTACAACGTCGATTCATTTATTAAAGAGATTATTAGACATCCACTTTGGTTACGCTGGAACCAGCGGTCGATCGCAATAAATTTCTGCTCGTCGCCACACGGAGCAACTGGAACGAACGACACACGAATATTGTAGCAGCAGCAGCAGCAGGTATTTTTATCACATCGATAGACCATTAGACAGATCGAAGCTCGCGGACATGGTTATCCAGCCATGGGACACGGATTTATACGTCGGTGATTCGCGGGGGGTAAAGTTATGCACGCAAAGAACCGCGTTAAGGGTCTTTGGGTACAGCGACACCCGTAACGATGACGTTTATTGTTTCATCGACACTCTGTATTTTTCAGTAATGAAACTGATATTAATTACGTGCCATATATTTCCGTAGCTGTCCAATAAATTTTGATATCTACCTCGTACGTTTCATTGCTGGCGTCTTCCGAAAAAAATGTTCCGTCCAAAGATGCAGGCGTGTATATTAATTGCTGTGAAACAGGTTACTACGCTCGATCATTTGCGTAATTACTTGCTTGGAAATAGCGGCTCCGAGCGATCTAGGGAATAGCCTCCTCTATCGCTGTAAATTGGAAAAAGATTAAGATTCGAACGTGTTCGCGATAAATTGGGGTGGCTTATTGCAGAAAAAGCCAATAATAACGCTGTAGATTGTCGAGCACCTTCGCTGTACGATCTAAGTAATTTTATATCGAATGTTATTCTGGTTGTAGACGGGAGTGCCATTCCTTTTTATTTTTCTTCTCATTTCACTATCGCCGCCACTGTTTTTGCATAACTCAACGACTTTTAGTGTTTCCGCAAAAATATGAAGTTGTAACATATGAAATGGTTGTGTTTAGTAATCGCAAAATTTGTGTCAGTATGTTATAACAAATTTAAACATATTTTTACGGAATAAGGGACGTTTTCATAAAATCGGCGAACGCGTTTTTTAATTCTTTTTAACGCAGCAATATTTGGTTTTTACAACATTGTTCAAGTGTTTGAAGAAATGATTAAGGCGAGTGAACTAAAATTTCATATTTTAGTTCATGCAACATTTTTAGTTTAGCACTTCAAGAGAAATGCTGATAAATTTCGAGTATGATTACAAATTAACGTCCCATGGAACGTGCTAAAAAACGATTTTTATTGTTTCATAAAATATGCTACAGGAAAGCAATATTTTTTTAAATACAATACATGTGAAGAGCGTAAAATATTTAAACGGACGGATTTCATGCCTATGTTACGATCTAATATATTTTCGAAGCCAAGATACACATTTCATAATTTTTATTCACGATTTTATTTCATGAAACCTATAAAAGAAATCATGTCATTCCACTTTATGTATCCTACATAAACCTGGATGAAGTTACTATTCACCGTTGACGTTTCTTAAGTGAGATGTCAACTTTTTTTCAACGGGAAAAGAGACTCTAATTGTGTTTTAAGTATCACATTATCGCGTTAAATGAGACTGACTGAGAAAATGGAAAAAACGTGCAATGTCCATTAGAAACAGTACCGACGCTTAATGGGTTAGTTTTACAACGATATCTGATGATATTTTCATACGTCGAGATAATGCTTACAGTTCGAAAAAGGTAAACCTAGCAGGAGGTAGTAGATTTCCATGCATAATGCAAATACTTTCAAGCTGGCAGTATAACGAACACAGCCCCTGTATCTGGATTATGCCTTCGGGATCGCGGCTGTAATGAGTTTAACATGCTTCGGGTTTTCTTTTTCTTCTTACAGCTTCTTTTATTCTTTCGTTGCCTTTTCCCGTCAAGCATGCATTTGCTCATGTACTTTCCAGCTGGTATTATTTTCAAATAAATTTTACTGTACATGAAAAGTATTTTACCTTCTTCTTTCTTCTCGTATCTATTTCTCTTCTTATAATGACTTGTATAATTCTTCGGATTCAAAGATAATTACTTATATGCAAAATTTTCGTAGCGCAAAGAAAAGAATTGCTAAAAATTATTTTGTAACCCTTTAAATTTATTTTCATACTAAACAAATTTTATACTAAATATTGACCAAGGTTGTACTTGAAATGATCGCTCAAAGTTATTTTCATATGCATAATGGGGACGAAACTCATAAGTGCTATATATTCTCATCATTCCCACCAAGAAAATTTCCAGATTATCATAAAGTATATAAAACCCATAGATTTTTATTGATAATTATTTCACCACAAATATATATGAAATTGTGCAAACTGTTAAAAAGTAGACACAAAGCACACTCCTTTATAATAGGTTGACTCGGTTTGAGATACGTTTGTATGCATTAACAGAAAAACGTAAAGTGGGATATCTAGTTTCGGAATAATAATCGGAATGCCGTGAAATAATTCGATCCACACTCGCATTGAGTTCCTCGTTATTTCATGCCTTCGCGGAAGTTTACACGAATACAAGATACATATCCGCTACACGAAGTTCAAGGTTTCAGTATGGGATGTAATAAAACGCGAGAGTTGCTTGCTGTGTTTGTAGTTATAATGCAGTTACCATTCCATGGAATGACGAGAGTTACGAGCGTAGTAATTGGTCGGCACGTGGGTGCCTCATTAATACCGTGTTGTCAACGAGTCTGACCCATGTGTCTTATAGGTTTGCTGCCAGTACTGCAACAATAAGATTGGAATACCTCCGAGAAAAAATATTAAAGCTTGTTCAGAGAATGAGAAGATCTTTTCCACGTCTCTGAAGAAGCTATTTTGGAACAGTAGCTTATGTTTCTGGAATAACAGCTTGCCGCACTGATAATAATTAATCAAGGTGCGTTGATTCTTTCAAGTATGAAATTAATTCAATTATAACTTCTGTTTTTTTTACCGTGTAACAGCACATGTAGTAACTGAATCTTATGTACCATCAGTCTTACAAGAATCTAATTTACAATTAGGGTGGACAAATTTGTGATAATATAGAAGTACATAGTGTTCGTTAGTACGCGTTTATTTCATGATTTGTAGTATTGATTAAATTGTTGTGAAACATGAAACTTTTTCGAGATGAAAATTACCTATTAACTAAATAACACTATAAGAGAAAAAATAAGCTAATGACCTTTCTTCAGTGAGCCACTCTACGCATGATCATTTTGCATAACAAATAATTACAATCAACACCACAGAACAGCAGAAAGCAACGTTGGTTTGTTGAAGTGGCTGCCTCAGTTTTTAGATTTAAATTCAATTCAAAGTAGGTAATCTACATATAGTAAAGTAAAAGCTTCGATAAAAGTGTAATATGAAGATGTAAACAACAACATAATCCATTCGCAAAATATATTAAGAAATCAGTGAAAATTGTGTCGAAACTTCATTCATTTATATTAATTGATAATGAACATTAGATTCGGTATTCAAAATCAGTACGTAATAACTTTTTAAGTATACTTTTGACTTGTTTGTAGCTTCCTATATAATAGATTAATTTTCGCAAAGATATTACGAGTACGTTTTGTGGGACTGATTGTATTTCTCTTCTGCCGATTAATCAACATTTCCTTTTGCGCTAACAATTGTTGATGTAAACACTGGTTTAAGGGTTTACCTGCTTGCAACATTTTGTTGCAGAATACATTCGAAATTCCTTGAAAGAGTCGATGTTAATGGAACAAGATGTAGGATGGGGCACTGCTTACCACGATTAAGGTTCGCTGTTCTTTTAGAAGCGATGCAAGAATGTGGACATCCAAATTATTGCATGACTTCAGTGCAATTGTGTTATGTAATATTTTAACAGAATAAACTACTTTGGTGTAGTAAATTGTACAATAGAACGAATGTAGCTTTATTTTTGCAATAAAAGGTATTTTAACACTGTATTATATCAACGAAGTAGGTAATCTCCCAAATATGTACTCATATTAGAATTGAATAAACGTTAAAATATTCCAATGAATACACGACAAAAATAGTATTTTAAAGTTCGCTTTATTTATCGCGTTTACTTTTCTACATATTCGTCTCCTCTTGTTACACGTCTGTTCTAATAATTTTTTGGCAGCGGGCACGGAAGGGTTGGCCATCTCGTGTCTTGCTATGCAAGTATTTCTTTCCAAATTATCGGGAGAAGATGGATATTGCATGAAGTCAAATCTGGGCCCTTGGCATAAGATGAGCAATTCTTTCGATGTGGCTTCAAAAACTTGTCTAAGAATTTTCTTAAAGATGCGCGATGAAGGCTACAGTATTAATCTTTATAGAACCGGGGCCGAAAACTAACATTGAAGACCGGTTGGGGTACAACAATACCTGAACTCTGATTTTGTTCTAATTGTTACTAAACATACATCTAAGAAAGTTGTACAAAAAATAAGTCAATTGCGCTATAATGAAGTAATTTAGTGTTTGCATTTAATACGAAGAGTTACGTTTTTTTAATATTCTGCAGATACATACTAAGTACATTGTGCGCAAACTATTCATGATTTTCTATCTTTACTTTTTCCACATATGTCACATTATCTAGGTTTAATCTCACCATATTCAGGTTCCTCGTTTCTTGTATTTAGTTCAAGTAAAATAATACCCTAATTAATAAAAATAGCTTCATTTTACATAGAAGAACAGTGAACATAAAAAATCCTACATATCTTGTGTCAAGAATATGTAAATACGATAATAGAGAGGAAGAATTGTACAAAAATTTATTTTCGACACTACAGCAAAAATATCATACCTGGGGTATACTTGTACCCCGCTCGGTATTACGAAGGCTGCAAGAATGTAAAAAAATGAATATGACAAATGAAATGGTAAATTTTAAGCATTGTATTTCTTTTATTATCTATTCTTTCATTTAATCCTTGTATATATCAAATTTTGCCAAAACCTTTCAACTCGAAGCATTTTTTCATTGGGATCTACGCGAGTCTGGAGAAAGTTCGAATAAGGCAAAGGTATTTTAACGTGACTTATAGCCGACTACGATACGATAAAAAATGCGCAATTCCTGCAGCCATTTGGTTGTTTCAACACCGTAAAGTTAAAATGTTCCTTAAATTAGGTTCGTTAACGTGATGAAGAGGAACGATTCGGAGACTCGTTAAGTTGGGCCATTCGAGGCTGGTGGCGTGGTTGATGTTTGCGAAAGGCACGCATCGAAAGAAAATTCCCCGTTGACAGGGTATCTCGCATTCTTGCACCGATCAGCCATACTTAACGACGATGTACACACTTGCATTCTGTATGCACGCACGTGATACTGCATATTCATAAGTTGTGACCACGATCAGCAACATTTCCGCAGCAAGCTTCAACACGTGCACCGAATAAATTCTTCCTATTTCTTTACGCTTGATAATGACTGACTAAAGGCAATCGATCTCTTTTTTTTCTACGTCCTAGGAGTTGTGCAGTATTTTTCAGCCGATTATCCTTCAAATTTTGGCCAGTAATCGTGTTTATTCGATCCCTGATTACTGTGTGCACAGGTAGGAAAGCTCGACGTGTTTTTAGATAGGAACGGAAATCCGTATATAAATACGATAAATAGATTTGGTCCTGTGAATGTTTCGATGTCGTGTGTGTGGCATACTTTAAATGCCTCGTTTGCGATAGTGCAGTGGAGTTTACAGCAGCAAGTTGTATGAAATGGTTGAACGATGATGTAACAAACGTTGGCTTTTTATTAAACGATGAAATTGAGAGCTTCAGTAGACAATAAACACATATTACAGTATTATAAATTTACAGAAAAACAAGCTTTAGGAAGAGATATCGTAGGAGTTACTTGATGGTACAAAAAACAAAAAAAGTAGATGCGATGCAAATATGTCCCCTTTTCATTGAATTTTCCAATTCTAATTTTGATTATTCTTTCAGCTATCAATTTTGTCTTAGAAAAATGAGTATCTTGATGCTTCTGTAATAATATTATATTGAGATTCTACAGTTTTTTCTGAAATTATTTTAACATTTGCGTATTTTCCTTTACAGCTTAATTAACATAACTTTTCCTTATTGTACGACATAAACAACAAATAGTATCATGTGCATGTACACATTTTAATCTAGTTGATGCTTCAGATTTAACTACACTTATTGTAAAAATTACAGTACCTATAGAAGTTACAAATAATTATTATTACAAAATAATTTATGTCAAAATACAACAAGATTACTATATGGTTAAATCCTGTGCCTTATGAATTTTCCAGTGTCCGTACATAGAAGTATTAATGATTCATTGCTTTAGTACGATGTCAAACACAAAATACGGGAATGCTCTAATTAATTTGTATTTGACGATCCTCGATTTTATATACGGAAGCAACAGTTAAAGTTGAAATTAAAGTTATTGCAAATACAGTGTGGTTTAAGAAATTCTTATTGTATTTAGACCACTGATAGATTGCAGATTTTTATGCATTTATGGGAAATTTAACCGTGTGAAAAACTGCAAGATAACCCTTTGACGACTGATCCTACTGGTTCGAAAACTTCGCTATTCGCATCAAAGCAACTAATTAAAAGTCATGTGGCAGATTTAGGTTTTTATGTCGTAGATAGTTGTTGTTTATGTCTGTATAGAAGAACAGTGTAAAAAACAACTGCATAGTTTCGTATTTTGTAACTAACAGAGCAACATGCCATATATATATATATATATATATTTCCCATAAATTTATAAAAATCCGCAGTTAGTCATAACTCATTCAGAGAGCCTTTGTTAATGAAATTGTTGCCGACCTCTGATTTAGAGTATGGTATGATATTTAACGCAATTGTGATCTGTGACTATATGACAAAGGATAAATCTTTATTTTAGAATGTTTTGTTTGCCAATAACCCTTTCAATCTTATAATGTTATCATTATATTAACCTTTAACTGCTGACGTACGTTAAATTGATTCCTTATCACTAATTGTGACGTATATCAAATTGGCTCCTTATAACTAGTGGCGACGTACGTCAAATTGATTCCGTATCAGTACAGTAATAGTGACATGACATGGCATCGACTTTGCATAATTACTGTAATCTGCCTGGCAAAAATCTGTACAATTTGTTACGTCGAAGACTGAGCTATTTCTATTCTGCAAATTATTAATTCTGCATTAAAATATACTGTTGTATTATTGCTAAGCGAATAGGAATAAAATTCGTTAGTGCAATTATGTTAATAAAAAGTACATTTTATTTATAAGATGTTATAAAACCATCTAGAAAGTAACAAATAATAGTGTATTAATATAAATAGAATATATTTAAGACTATTTAAGAACACGTCAAATTGACGCCACGTCACCGCTAATGATATTAAAACGGTGGCCACCACTTGAAGATTTATGTTTTATAATACAATTATTTTATGATACACTGTTTTTCCACATATGCTGAAGAAGACAGCATTCATTTTATTCTTTTTTTTTTATAGGGCTGTCTCGACGAAAAAGGGAGAAAACTCTGTGTCAACGAACGGCGTGAAGACTACTCAGGAGGACGCTGGCTGGGAAGTAGCCACAGGTAATGACCTCGAATTATCATCAGAGTCCATCATTCCTTGTCCCTATTCTCATGAACGATCGAGAGCCACATCGAGACCCCGTGGAAGTAATCACGAGGCCGACGAGTCGCTCTTCATTGAAGAAATGAAGGTCGTACAGAAAATCAGATTAAAAGGTAGTCTTAGCTTGCCCACGGATTTCCGGAACGATCAAAAGAAGGACATAATACCGAAATATACGATATTAAAACGAAACGCGGAAAACGGTCGGGATAGCAAGGTAGACGATGCGAAGAAAGTCTCGAAAAGTTCTGAAAGTCGGTTATCTAACAGAATCAAAGACGATCACTATAATTCGCTAATATCAGCTACTCATAATTGCAAGATAGAAAAAACAAAGAGGCATGGTTTTGGTAAGAGTATAACTCAATCCGTGGCAGTGCAAGCAGGTTCGTGTAACAATAAATCGATTCAAGCAAAGTCATCTAATTCAACGAAGTGTAAAGAGCGTGAATTTTCGATCGAATCTTCGCCTACTTTAAGGAAAGCATCTAGAGCGTCTTCGTCGCCTTCAGCTAGTCCAGATTTAAAAAATCATGGTAAAAGGCAATCGAAAATGAAATCTGTGGATGAGAAATTTTGCACTTTGAAAAATACTTCAACAGTTGGTAATGAAAGATATGATTTAAATGATGAAAAACAAAATAGTTCAAAATGGTTTTTTCGATCTCGATCAAGCGACAATCGAATCGAACGACGATTCAGTACAGCAAGAAGTTTACTCATGATATTAGCAAAAATCCTGGCTATAATTTTCTTTTATTATATTACGATTAGGACACACTGAAGAATATGGCGAAACTTAATTTTTATTTGAGTTTCAGAGAATGTAATATGCAGTTGAGCATTTCCTTTGCTTGGTATTCGATCGTCAATTCTTAAATTTACTTAATTTATTTCTACTTAAGACGTAAACAGTTTAACAGGATTTTTTAAAAGAGTATTGATGTTATGAATCGAAAAGCGCTTTGTTATTTTTATGTTTTTGATCATGTTTTATTTCGTACTTAGCTTTTCATACATTTGTGAATTGTTTTGTGGACTCCTCTATGTAATGAACGTAGTGTATCCAATTTACAATTTGAATGCGATGGATTTCAAATTCGATATGGCTATTCCTGTGTATTGTTTTATATTTCACGTAAAAGAACAAGTTTACACATTGTCTTCATGGGATTCAAATAATGGCATCATTTTATATAATTATAGTTATACTTAAATCTAAGTCTCGTTGCGATTGCTAGATAATAAAATATTGTGCCTTAACATTTTTCTAAATAATAGGTTTAACAATTGTAGATTTCGGACGTTCACTTTTTTTTTTAAAAACTATTTATGAAAATATGTTTTTGAGGCATATTGTTAAAAGTTAAGAATTTTCTATATTTCTATTTTTACATTCTATTTAAAGAAACTTTTACATTTCTTTAATGTACGATTTTTACGCTTTATTTAGGGAAGTAGCAAAGAAGTTATATTTTACTTGAAATTGTGTTTGAAGAATATTTATGAAACAATTAAATATTAGTATACATACAATTACAGTAATATTATTTATCGTTAAGTATTACGTATATTTGTGTTAAAATAATAACATATTGTATCGAACAAAGTATGTATCGATCCTACTGAGAACTAATGCAATTGTGGTCAATTATTATTGTACTTGTAGTGGAAAAATTTGTAATTATCGGTGGTGAAATGGTGATGGTTTCTCAAGTTGTGCGGACTATTTACCGTAAAATATTTATTTTCAAGTTGTATTATAACTTAACAAATTAATTGGTAATTGAAATTGTATTAATCAAATTTCTACATTGACTTCGAACAAAGCCTTTCAATTTTTTAAATGTATTTGTACTGATCCTTGACTTTTATAAATCGGAGAACAATATAAAACAAACAGTTTTAGAACAAAATACTCTTCTTCTACTTACGTCGAATTTTAAGAAATCATTTTATTTTTTATCTATATGGATCAAGTATTCGTTCATAATTAAAATAAGTATTTCTTATTATTATTTCAAATAGAGCACTTAAAGATGTTATATCCTCTACATAAATTTTTTAAATAAATTCATTTTATCATCCTGGTTCTTCTGATAATTATAATATCCCGAGAGAATTGAAAAAAGAATGTAATTTTGTACCCGTGAGTAATAATTTCCATTCTTTTTTCTCTGTTTTATTGTATCAAATGTTGTTGTATACATTCGTTTATGATGTACCTATTGGATAAAAAAATAAAAGTTTTAGTGACAGCTAACAAACTCCAAGGGTTATGTCGTTGCGCATAAACCGATTTATTTGTTCTGTGCACAGGAAAACGACGCCGAAAACGTAAGGGCCATACAAACATAGAGGGTGCACCAAAGCCGAAGCAGAAGGCCTTTGCCGAACCTAACTGGGAGTAATTTCACCCCAAGAAATCCAAAACTATAACATATCGTCCTCTGGAGTGACGGTGAATAAATTGAATGATACTAAGAGAAATCGACGATATTTTATTGTATCATTTCTTATTTTGTAATATTAATAGTGAATTAAAAATTGCACAGCACTATTTTTTTTACGCACTGAATAGCATACAGTGAACTAGTTCAACATGTAGATAGTTAATACCCTTGTACTGTTTAGAGTCTCAAAATTAAACGAGGTTCTTTAACTTTAACAGTTAATATTTCGTTGTTATGTGCGGGCCAACGTTGTCGCGAATTTCTCCCACTGATTCTTATTATTCGTCTACAGATGAAATTCAATTTTTTACATACAAATAAGGTAGAGATGCAAATGTGTTACGGTCCCTAAATTACATGCGTAATCGAACATCTTGAAAAAGTAAATACGCATCATCTTCATGTCGGAAATACTTTAGATTGTTAAAAATATTGTCGAATAGAAGTATAATACAAGTTCATGAAATATTTTTCTTATACGGTGGATCATATAGTCTACTATTGAACGAAACAATTATCGGATTGATACAATAAAACACTTTCTGCAAATGAATCGAGATACTATCGCATTATTCGTTCCTTGAGAATCCACCAGTCTTCCTGTTGATATCGTGATTCTACGATTTAGTAGTTGATAACTGTGCTACTTAACTACTATGACTAGTACCGTGAAATGAACTCAAGAACCGGATAATTCAAACCTAGGTACTGACAATATAAAATTTCAGTAAAGGTATACCAATATATTAGTACAATTGTGTTAATAATAGCGATACACAGGGTATATGATAATAAAAGAAAGATACAGTAGGACCTCTTTTAACGCAAAAGATACGTTCCCTGTTATAGAGATCTCGGGTTATACGAAACCAAGGGTGTGGAAATTTATAACTCAATAAATATTCATTTTTTAATGCAATAGAAAATAATATGCATTTTAGTTTATTTTAAAACAACATGAACGTAATTTTGTTTTCATTTTATACACAAAATGACTTAAACTAAACGGGCGGGTAAAAGTAAAATCTAATCAGTCAGAATTGCTTGAAATTAAATCTCAGCGTCATTATCTTGTAGATGCTCGTCCAGCTTCTTCTCGATCGAATTCGCTTCAGCTTCAGAATTTGTGGGTTCTTTATTGAGTAATGCGTCCGCTTGCATTATTTCCTTAAGGAGAATCTCACTTTCATAGTTATTTTCTAAATCTTCCTTAATCCTAAAATATGAAACTAAATAATTTTTCAATAATTCTTTAATCTCGTTATACGTATTATAAGTATTTATTATTAAATTTTAAATACTTTATTTCGTAAAATACATTCCGGTTAGTATTGTTTTTACAATACATTGCATCAGTTAATTTTTACTTACAAAAGAAATCGTGTTCCTTCAAAACAAATAAACATACGTTTGGAATAATTATCTAACTGTGGATTTTATTAATTGGATCTATATTGAATGTTAATTGTATAAATCCTAAATGCTTTATAATATATAGTCAGTCGCAGAAGACTATACACATTTCTAAGTTTCAAATATTTAAGAAAATACAGAAGTTTTTATCATTTTACAAGTATTAATTTATTTACTAATTAAAATTACATAAACCGTTAAACAGTGAGAAAATTTTTTCCATTTGTTTATAACAAAATATACACAAACAGAAAACACAATTTCACGAAAGTCTACATACATACAGTGACGAGCAAAAGTGTAAGCACACGACGTTACATTACTGATTAATCATGAAATACTAATATATTTTACTGAAAATAATTGGATAAAGGGAATCAAAATTATTAGTTGATCATTTTAAATGAAAAATTATCAGTCTTTTTTATTAATAACAGCAATATACAATGAATTTAACAAAAACAAATATGCGATGCCATGTTTACAGTTTTGCACTGTAACAATTTTTCGGAGATAAAGGTACAAAACTAATATTTTGTCCATTGTCCTTTGTTGCTAGCTATTGATTTTACTCTTCTCGGCATACTTTCTATCAAATTATGTATAATTTCTGGCTCAATGCTGTACCACCACACCTGTTGGGTCCTTGTCTAAAATTCGTGTACACCTGATGGAGGTTCTTCGTACTTTGCCAGTCTCCTTTTTACAATTGACCATAAATTCTCAATTGGATTGATATCAGGACTTTGAGCAGGCCATTTTAATGCAGAACATTTTTTTTGTTTGCGATCCAATTTTTTACCAATTTCGCGGTGTGTTTGGGATCTGCGTCATGTTGGAATACAATCTCCTCCTCCTGATAATCACTAGATTCTATGGGTAGATTCCTTTCTAAAATGCTTAAGTATTGTTCTTTACGCATAATACCCTCTATTTTAACTAAAGGGCCCACTCCTTTATACGTAAAACACCCCCAACACATGATCGAACCACCTCAAAATTTCATTGTCTGCTTAACTTGCGATAAATTGATTGATTCTCCGAGTCGACTCCAATACCAGGATCTTCCATCTGATTCAAACCTATTTATTTTACTTTCGTCAGACCATATGACTCGCTTCCACACATCATCGGTCGTCCATTGGTTATATAAATTAACAAATTTCTTTCTTAAGTTTATATTTTTATTCGAAAGTGTTGGCTTTTTCTTCTTTTCCTTTGCTTTTAATCCAATTCTTCTTAAAGCACTACGAATTGTCCACAATGTATTTGTTGCAATATTTGTATGCAATGTTTCCTATAGCCGATGAAGCTTAACAACAAATAAGAAAAGAGAAGCTCAGGATTATAGCGTTTGAATGTATACGCAATTTGCATAAAACCCGAGTATTTCTCTGAATTTCTTAATGGGAAACGGCTTAACAATCCAATTTCTACAGGCACCGAAACATGACGTTTTCCATATGACTTGTGTCACAAATAAATTGAAAGTTTACAGGGTCTAATGCATCTTACGAAACAATATCAACATTTTATTTTATAATTTACAGAGCCGAACATAAGTGTTGGCATACCTGACCGAAACTTAATCTTTGAAAGTGCTGTAACTTCGTAACAAATAGTTATACAATAACTATCATGGGATCATTTCAAAGTTTGAACTCTATACTGTTACGTTCTTAAGTGGAATATCTTCGAAAATTCTATTGCATCAGAAAGCACTTAAGAAAGTAAAGATGGCCTTTTCTTAAAAAAATTAGAAAAATTGAAACTGTTCCCAATTGTTTGAAAAATATTTTTACACAACGAAGACTACCATGAATTTGAAGATCGAAGCTTGATCTTTATAATGACCAATTCTCCAAAGTTGATACACGCCTTTTCGCTGTCTTCTTCCAGATTTCGCGCCACATCGTCTAAAATACCAACATCTAAAAAAAATCAGAAGTTTTGGAAGAATATCTTCTTTTTATCGCCTGAAAAGGAATGTAAACATTTTTAAAGTATCAGGTTGTTCGGAAAGTTCATAACATGTGTACGTTAACATTTTAGTAAATAATTTTGCGTCTTATATTTATTGTTTAATAATTGTATAATTATCAGGAAGTTTAATAATTCCCTCTTTCAAAACGTTTGCACTATTTGTGTACTTTCTTCTTCCGATATGCAAGCAATTCTTCTAGAAATTCTTCTAATAAATGATAATAATAGATTATCTTAAATAGCGACTAACAATTTTTACTGCCTCATTGTCGAAATATTAGATTCTTTAGTGTTGTCTAACAGAAAAAGTTGTCTGCTTTTAACTATGTGTTATCCATTTATTATTAGATTTTAAGTGACTCAAATAGAAATAGTATTTGTCCAGATTAATAATGCTATTTTTTAACTAAAGCTGATAAAAAATAATCCTCTTATAAGTCCATCAATTGCACAATAGAAATGAATATTAGCGAAGCGCTACGGATTTTCCAAACAATCCAATATTTTACAGTACAAAATGTAAAAACAAACGCAAAAGCTATAAACTTTACGTAATCAAAAAGTCAAGGACAGGAAAATACATTGGATGATAAGGCTACTCTGTACCTTGTCTGTGATTTAAGGATTCTCGCGGTTTCGTTGGTATATACATACATTGTTTATGATTTCAAATCGTAGTGCGACCTCACACGCCGTATCAACGAACGACGTTCGTGAAACTATTCACGTCAGTCGAACGTTATCGAACGAATGGATCGGTGCTCGTTAATTTTCCCCAAATTTATTGAAAAATTTCTGCGGCTATAACAATATTCCTGTTCGAATTTTACTCTATATTTATTTAATTGAGTGTGTAGGGTATCGCCGTGTACTTCGAATCGAAGTATTGATTTGCTTTATTAAATAGTGGACGATTATGAACTCGGTACGTATTTAAAAAGTTGCCATTACGTATACATCAGTTAACGTTATTTGATAGTACTTGAAACAGTTTACTTGTCAACACGAAATTGTTTCTCTGAATTGTAATTGTACAATATGAAGTTCATTGAAAGACTAATCTGTCGCGTATAACACAATGTAACTGCTTAATAATCGGTTTACAAGGATATGTGTAGTATGAAGTGTCTTTCGCGTATTAGTAATGAAATTGAAATACATTGCTATATCAGGTTTTTGTTGTTACACGTTCGATCAATGCCCTTGTTGAATTTAAAATTGTTCGCGTACGCTTAAAGTGTGTGGATGAGAGCTCACGGCTATTCAAGATGAGAAGGATTTTGTTGCATTCTCGGAACCAAGAGGATCAAGCTAGCGAAAACATCGATACTACGCCATTGCGTAGAAGCTCCGTTAGATTCCCGCGCTTACGCTTGCTGGACGATGATTTTTTTAAACTGGTAAATACTAATTTATATCAGGTGCAAAAGTTTGGTTGATTTAAATAAAAAGAATATTACAAATATTTTTAGTATGTTTCTACAAAAGCAACAGAGCAAAATGTAATAAAATGAAAACACATATTATTTGTAGGTACTTCGTAGAAATCGAGGAAACTTTTGCATTTACTAACATATTCTCTTATTTAATGTGTTAATAATAGCAAAAGTGAACTAATTCCATTCTTTGATATTCTATATATTCATTCTATGTATATATATAAATAATTTTATTTGAATGTAATATAACATTCATTATTTTATATCCTTAATTTTAAATATAAATGCTAATTAATAAATAATTATCTTTAAACTATTTAATAAAGTATGATTTAAATATTCTTTGGAATAGTATTCATATGTTTTATACAATCTTATTTCTAAATTTGATTCTAGCAATTTTATGGGAAATTGGATATAATACAAAGTAATACTTAATTTGAAATTACCCTTTTTATTATCCTATTTATTACAAGAATAAATGACGATATTGATATCAATTATTGAATTAGTAATATGAAAAGCAAATAATACTATAAGAGCAGCAGAATTCTAACAACGTTGCACATTATTGCTGATTATGTGTTATTTTGATTTAAGGAATAGAAGTAGGTTCATCTTTTAAATACTGACAGCACTAATATTGGGTATATTAATTAATTCGGTGCTTTCTTAACTCCTTACATTACTATATTCCGTTTCATATTTATTAGGCGTACAAATTAATTTTGAGTCTTAAGCATTTCGCAAGATTCAATATGTGTATAGTTTTAATGTTCAAAGTTTTCAGTATTTTCACGTTTATGAATATATTTGTCACTTGGAAAATATTAATGTAACGATTTCGAAGTTAATCGAAATATAATATAAACATAACATTCAAAGAAAATTAAAATTATATTGATTATTCATGAATCATTTCAGTCTCCATTATTTTCTCCGTGTGGAGCTGTGGAGAGGGGATAAGGTAGGAAAAAGGAAGGGTGTTGCGTTTCGTTCTGGGCCTGCTAGGGGACTCATCAGTAAGGCTACCTTGCAGGCCCAGTCTTAAACGTTGGGATATTGGAAGGAGTTTTTTTTTTGTCAAGATAGTATTGAGGGGGGGGGGGGGTGTACCGTGCCTGGTAGCTAATGCCACCTTACCGGAGGAACTTGATGGGTTGGGTTGGGTTGGGTTGGTATTACTCGCGTGAAGTGTGAACCGCTTGGCGGTAGTGGAGTTAATCTAGGATAACATTTGCAAAAAACCTAGAAAGACGTTGGGATATTGGAAGGAAAGTTAAAGGCGGTATATATATACGAAGTAGTTGGAGCGAGTGCTTCCGAGAAAGTCCTATTTCGTATGTCCCTCTAGTGGTAGGTGCAGGAGAGCTGCCACAATGTGTTTTCCACTAGATGAGCTAATATTTGAATTTAAACGAATTATTCGAAATGAGTAAGTTTAAAAGCATCTCATTAGTTTATACGCCTAATAACATAATACCTGTGGAACATTAAATTCCGTTGAATTTACGGTAAGTAGTAGATTAACTGGAACACTGTTTCGATTATTTTCGCGTTGCTGTCAAGCGTTGGACATTTTTGGGATTTCGGAGGGCATTGCATTTTTGAAAACAAGGCACATGCCGCATAGAAACCCCAACCCTGCCTCAACGAACTCCAATTTGACTCGTTCGATCCTTGAGAACGGTTTTCCATTCCTGCAAAACAAATTATGTTTTTATTTTCGTGCGACCTATAGGTAGTTGGTGAATATAAAAACAATTCAGTATACAAAACTTAAGATAAATAGAAGTAATATAAATTAAATTATTCAAACTATTATTCGACAGTATTATAGGACGTATTCATTTTTAATTTCATCGTGTCTAAACCAATAATGAGGAACCTTTGTTCTTTTGTGGCTCAAAATCAAAAAGCAAATATTTCACATGAGCCGCAACGAACGTAATATTAAATAGTTAAATATATTAACCGAAAACTTTTAATTCATGGAGCTGAATTTGTTATTTCCGACATACACTATCATTAGGTTGCGGATTTTTATGCAAATTTATACTGGTTAATTTGAGAATGAAGAATGGGGACGTAAACTGGTGATTGTTTCACTACCTAAATGTTGTAATTTCTACTATACTGTACATATTTTGTATATTTTTACATATTATATTCATTTTACACTTTCTTGCACATTTAAATTTTCCATAAATGCGCAAACAATCCGTAGTTTAATTATCACTTTTACATTTCAACTAAATGAAAGTTGTTCATTACTAGACAAGATAGTAAAATTTGCGAGCAGTAATGTAAGATTTTTATTGGTATTCGTGGTGATAGTTATGAACGATACAAAAATCGTATTACTTTTCCATTCGATATTTATTTCCGTTGAATAGAATAAAATGTACAGTGTGCAGTGAATAGAAATTCCATTAATTGTAATCAATATTATTGTTTATAGTTGCTTGACAATGTAAGCAAGATGAAAAAATTAATAATTTTTTTAGTTACTTTAAATCTTCTACATTTATTTAATGTTGCTTTCCTCGTGCCAATACCATAAATCTGCAAATCAGCAAATTATAAAAATTCACAAATGAACATATTTGAAAAAGATGTAATCAAATAGTTCTGTAGATCAAAATTTCTAAAGTTTCCTTTAAGATACCAACTTTCATTTCACATTTGAATTTAGATATCGAGTAATTTTATATTTTACCTTTTTGCCTCGTCTCGCTGTTTTACTTTAAAAGTAAAAATTCGTATATTTATGGTTTAGCTGTAAGTGGGGTGATATAATAACACATTAGACATTCCACTATAAATGCCTCAAAATAATAGAAATTTTAACGAACGGCAAACCGCACGTCAAACCCATATTCAAAATGATATTGGTTTCTCTTAAAATTTAAGATCACGCAAAATATCCATCACATATAGTGAATAAAGGTGTAAAATATTCTTCGCGGCGGTAGTCCCCAATGGCGGCCAGGCATGTCAGAGAGTTGACTTTACCGGCAAAATGAGCCAAAAATATGGGTTTGCGAGTTTCGACTTTTCGTTCTTATATGAGAAGATTTTGCGTCGAACGATAGTTCATTTGAAAGAGGAGGCTTCAGTGAAGCGCGCTCTGGTCGTCATTTGATCCGATTATGTTGATGCTCAATAATATAAGCGTGGTAATGTGGAGAAAAAATTTACAGCTTGACAGCCGCCGAATCTAAGCAATTTTCGTATACAAAGAGAATGTTCTCAATAAAATGAGGACCAAAGTGCGCTGCATTGAAGCCTCCCCTTTCAAATGAGCTATCGTTCGACGCAAAATCTTCTCATATAAGAACGAAAAGTCGAAACTCGCAAAAGCATGCTTTCCCGTGTGATTTCGCCATATTGATGATGGTAGAGAGCAAAATACGTGTAAACTTTAGTTCAGCTGTTTTCCGCGAGGAGGCGCCAAATCGGAAAGACCAAATGAGAGTTGGCGCGAATGTAGCAGCAGCTCGCTGTACTACTGCTCATTGAAGCCTGTCTGTACGTGTGTCGTCGACGCTTTTCGCCTCTGCAATAGCTCGCACCTTGTTTTGTTTTGAGCCTGGCAAGCGGCACCGCGATATGTTTATGCATAGAAAATCAAAACGAACGGCGCTGTTTTGTAGACGCATGTCCCCCGCACACTTATAGACAGAGTAAAATGTAGTTGTACAATAATTTTTTTTACATTTTGAAAAGTGATATATGGTAATATATGTTGATGAATGTTTCGGAATTTTTTTTGCTGCAAAACTTAGGTGTAAAAAATGAAAAATCTGAAAAATGCATATTTCGTAGTAAAGTTGTAAGAGCACGACTTTTATACTTTTCTCGTAATAACACGCTATTATTCCCAATTTTTTTTTGATTTTCTGAAAAAGTGCACCGTGGTTCAAAAAATCGAAAACCAACTTTTTCAAAGTGTTTAACGCGAAAAGGCGACCGTTACTTCAAATTTTTATATGCCCCTTATGCAGTGAGTACCGCACGTGATTCTTAATATTTCTTCATTCGGAAGGAAAATACATAAGCAGAAAAAGTTGTAGATTCACGAAGAAAGTTACCAAACTCAACAATTCTGAAATTCGGTAATTAAGTAGTGTAGGTTCCCAGTAACATAAAGCTATTTTTCGTTGGTGTTAATTTTCACTTTCAGGGAGTGAAATCAACCCCCAAAGTTTTAGTTTTTTTTTTAACTTTTTGACTATACTTTTGTTATGATAACGGATAGGACAAAACTTTAACGGGATAGATAGTTCAGTTTTTTATGTTCTACAACCCCACTGCAATAAAAGGTATCTAGTGCAATTTGTTTTAAATACACAAATTCTCCGCTTTTTATTGCATAACGGCAAATGATAGATATTATATACCAAAAAGTATTCATTTTGAACGATCTAACGAAATATAAAATGAAATCATTTTTTTTGTTTACGTCGTTGTTAAAAACAATTAATTACCGTTATTCGTATATGCCTACGTTTTTGTTCGACTCATCACTCTGTTCGTATTTTTCACCATAAAGTAGGTGTGTTCTATCATATTTGAAGGTCTAGTATATATTCCATTCTGAAAGATTCATTTACAAAAATTTATTGCACGTGTATATGAAACTTTTTGCAACGCCTGTTCACTGGTGATTATTCGGAACCATCACGATCAGGCTCTTCTTCTCAAACGGGTAGAAAGCTCTTCACCCATAATCAACATGTATATGTATGTTCAGAAAATATTTGCATTAACTAACTAAATAAATATGTAAGAAATAAAGCAATATTTGATATGTGGGAGAGGGTGATCGCGATAATCACTCGAGAACAGGCGTTTTTGCAATATATTTTATGTACACGTGTAATACAATTTTTTATATAAATTTTCAAGTATAGAATATATATTCGACCATGAAGTATAATAGAAAATACATATTTTGGGATGAAAAATGCAAATAGAATGAAGAATCGACCAAAAACAGCAAGATGCGTATAACGGTAATTGTTTTTAACAAAGGCGCAAACAAAAAATTGTTACATTTTATATTTCGTTAAATCGCTCAAAATAGAAACTTTTTTGTATATAATAATCATTTCTATAATTTACCGTTATGCACAAATACAAATAATTTGTCTCTTTAAAACAAATTGGACGATAGGGATAACTTTTATTGCCGCAGGGTTGTAGATTATAAGAAAACTGAATAATTTATTCCTTTGAAGTTTTGTCCTATCTCTTACCATTATAAAGTTATACTGAGAAAACTAGGAAATGCTAAAACTTTGGGGATTGATTTCACCCCCCAAAAATGAAAATTAACCCCGACGAAAGATAGATTAGTATTACTGGGTCCTACAGTACTTAGTTTATGTACTGGAGTTTCAGAATTTTTGAGTTCGATGAGTTCCCTTATCGTTTATCTGAAGCTATTTCACATGTCTATATTTCGAAGTTAGAAACTTGATTTCAATGGTTACATTGGTAGAATGACTACGGTGTCAAACTGTAAAACACGTACTAAACATTTTGGTCATAAGTTCATGCCTTGCACAAGCGCAATTTTTTTCTGTTACATTTTTTTCAATCCTTAACTATACAATATGCAAATAAGTAACAATAATTTAAAGACATGTGAAAGATATTTTAAGAATATGTTACTCTGAAGTGTGCACACAAATAATTTCGGAGCATATTTTACGCGATTGTCTCTGTAGCCACGGATTCTTATCCTTATGGGTATTACTTCGCATTTCCTAGATCAAAGAAATATATGGAATGACGCGATGCACTTTTACTTCATGTCAACTCCATTTATTACTGATGAATTACTATTGAATTAAAGTTTAGTTATTTATTAGGTGTGGAAGAATCAAAATAATTCTATAATCAAGAAGGTAAATTAATAGTAAAACTGCAGAAGGAAACAATATTATCATGTAGTCGAGAACTGAAAAAAAATCTTAGAGAAAAGAATTTAACTTGTGTGGGGCGCGAACTTGCGACCAAACCATTTCGTATGGACTTCACAGTCGAACCATAAACAGCTCCCGTACAATCATTGCGATGAATTGTCACGGTGGCAACGCGGCAACACTGCCATTGATTCATGGCAACGGTGCGCTGCCTTCAGACGATTTCTCCCCTTGCTCCGCTGTCGCAAAATAAACAGCTGCGAATTATTTTACGCTTTCGTGAAGGAAAACGACAGTGGCTCCGCCTCGTATTCGTCAGGCAGCCACATGCTTGTAGGAAATGATCTTACTGTAACGAAATCTACCATGCCTACGATAACGCGAAAGATCCTTGGTTATGGGTTTTACCCGTCCCCTGATTCACAGGATCCAACTATGGCGCCATTAGCGCTGATTTATTACGATTCTATGCTTTTCTCTTGGTAGACACCTTAGGCATATACGAGAATCTTTGCACTCGAAAGTCTTCCACTTTGCCTTTATGCCGTGGGTACTGGGTGTATCACGAATCGATCGACTTTCCTCGTGATCATTTTGTGCTTGCAAAAGTACCTCGTGTTTCGCGAAGCTTTGCTGCAAATAATAGTTATTCAGCAAATCGTAATGATTGCGGATTTGTATGCGAATTCATATTTTTATAGAAAAGAATAAAAAACACAATTGATCAAATGTCTCATATATTCCACGAAAATTTAAAATAAAATATTTTACTTTATAATATCCCTTTATTCAGTAGCATATGTGGTATATTATTAATTTACGTTAACCACAGTCGAGCAAAGCAAATAATAAGCAAGGCACTTGGTAAATTGCGTGACACACTGTATTTCCAATATTTTAATAATCTTTGGATATCTTGCGTAGGTATTAATATACTTGTTAATCAGTATCTGATTTAAACTTTATATATTTCACTGCCGGGTGCAATTAAGAATCACTGTTAGATCTTTTCGCTTCTACTGATTCCTAAACAACTGCTGGCCAGGTCTTTATCGCTTCTCCCCGACGCTAAGTTATTCCCTCTCGTTTGGGAGCCCAACAGCCCAGCAATTCGACGAAACTATGCTACATCAACGAAGAAATGTGATGAAACCCAACACGCAAATCAATCTCTGTTCGCGTTTACTTGTGATAACATACTGGCATAAAGAGTTCGCAATTTGGTAATGGTAGTAATGTCCTTTGAATTTTCATGGAATATTTAATCATCTTATCACGTGTCCAATAAATAACTTTTTTAAATAGTCGAAAAGAAGTATGTACACATTTTATATGTTAAGCTCCTTTTTCCAATGATTGTTATAATGCACTGGAAAATCTTGTTAGGGAGATTTAGGTATATTTATTCCAAGTTCTAATATTCTTGTAGTGTTTGTGAAAACAATTTAAAGAGTAATTTAAGGAACGAGTTGAACAATTTAGGGACATTCGATACTTGCCGCAAATTAAACGTAAAGGAAACATGGTCAACGTACAACAAAATTATTTGCTAAAGCTTGTAAATACGTTGTTAAATTTGTAATACTTACTTGTTTTGTCCTTGTCATTGTGTGTTTATAATTACCAGTTTGTATCGTTAATAAGAAAATAATTAATCAATCAATAGATCATAAATAACATTACATTCATTATTTTATTTTTGAACACTTGAATGAAAATTTTATTTAAATGCCTATTTTTATCCTGATTTATTTGTATCATTCCTACATTGTTCAACTTTTAATTTACGCTGCATACATCACATTGAATATTAAATATTTCAATACTGTTCAAAACATCGAAATACTAAAATCACAGTAAAAAATTTACTATAGACATTAAATTGATAATAAAAACACAACTTTCGATAACTAGAATATTAAGCTATCATATCTAGCTATCACATGTAGACTAACTAAGTGTTACATATTAATTTCTAAAAATTATATTTGAAGTGATTTAAAAAGCTACACTTTTAAGTATACAATAACTTTTAAATCATTCTGAAAGTTGTCATAGCTGTATGACATTTATTTTAAGAAATTGAATTACCATGGTTTCTATTGCGAAGATAAAAGTATCATCCAATGAATACAATAGTACTGATTTCGTTTGAATTTAAATATGAGGACAGTCACACAATTTTAAAATGAGCGATCCAAAAAACCGCGAGAACTTTTAAGATAATTTAATAGATTCTTATATATCCAATAAAGTAAAAAGGGGGCAATAAAATCGTGTATGTAACTCAATTTTGAGAAAAAGTACAGTTGAGTTAGTCTGACTGTAAGATACGTAATTCAAAAGCACCGTTTTCAACAAATCACACTCAATTTGCGCTTCTTTCAGCCTCAGGCATAGAAGCCTTTCAAGTTTCATTTGCGAAGCTCTAAGCTTGCTGCGAGATCATCGACTAATCCATGATACACCCTGTATGTATCGTCTCTCTATACGGAGCGCAGCTTAAAAGGGCGTGCGCGCTATATTAACAGCAATATACTGCGTCCCAGTATAATGATTTCTTCGAGTTCTATGGACCGCGAGATTTACAGTGCCCGGCAGCATGGCATCGCACAATGATACGACTTCGTTCCCCTATGTAATACCGTTCCTATCCGGACAAGCGTTTCTTTTCGATCGGGGTAGAAATTGCACGCGTGGCGTGGGACAATTTCGCATCGTCACTTTCTGGTCTGCCGATCAGCCTGACAAGCAATCAAACGTTCGTGGAAAGATAACCTGACTGACTGCTAGGAAAACGCTAAAACCTAAGTGGTAAATGAGCGTGAAGATCTGCAATTGCAACATTAGGATCAGTTATGTCAGCCGGTGTAATGAAATTCAGTATTTGCTGATTATCTAACTACAATTTGCTTCCTTTGGAGTATGACCAGCTGAATCGTAGTAATCTTGAACAATCTTTCATCCGTTTTTTTTTTTCATCCTTAGATTGAGTACTTCATATTATTTACCCCCTGATTTCAAATGACCGCCCTGATACGTCGTAAATTTCTTTAATGCAAAATGTATAATGACGAGTTTCATACGTTATAATTAGGCTGCGGATGTTTATGCACTTATGGGAAATTTAAATGCTAAACATATACACATAGTGAAATACACGTTATTATATCTGGAGGGTAAAACAACTACCCATTTGAGTCCCATTTATTTAGTTTTATTTAGGGAGATGTGAATTTGTATAAACATCTGCAGTCTAATTATGGTGTTTGAAGTCTTACGGAACTTAAATTGGAATACATTGAAAATTCACTTATACATATTATACATATTATACTTAAACACATATGGAAAGATGAATGGTAATTACTGAACGTACAGAGTCAAAATAAATTGGGTACCTACTATAGATGTGGGAATTTATTTTTGTATTAGGTTGCTCGGAAAGTTCGTAGCGATATTTGAAGAATATTCAGAAGGAATACAAAATAATGAATTATTGTTTAATTTTATATATATATATATATATATATATATATATATATACATATAACAAAGGATAATGTCATAGACATTTTTCTTACTAAGTTCTCATGTTTATTGTAAATCAATTTTGCTAAGTAATTCTCCTGTTCCTCTATTGTACTAAACTTCTGATCATTAATAAGATTTTCATTGTCAGTAAGACAAATAAATGGTAGTATAAAATTGCTATGTTTAGTATTCCGTGTTACGAGTTATTCTAGTTATGGTTTAATAATTTTTGCCGTCACTTCACTGATACGCTGTCCAAATGCTGTCTTATTAAAAAATAACGCATTTCCTTTTGATAATTTTTCTTTAGTGGCTACAATTAAAGTATCCAAGTAGATATTGCGACTATCCGAATTAAGGATTTTATTATTTAACAAAAATTTGAGACACTGTCACAAATGCTAAGGAGTTTAGGTAAATAAGATATTAATGCTATAATATTACAACTATTTTTTAGTAAAGTCAATATTAGCTAAAATAGAAGAATTAGAGTGCATAATATTATAAAATTCATTCGTATTGTCCAATCTTTCATCTGTATATTTTGAAGTAATCGTATCCAATATTAGTTTCTCCAAAGTTTCATCATTCATTTTTCCAATGGGTTAATAATACATTTTTCCATTATTCAGCACCGTTGTGTGATATTTTATATGAGCAATTTTAAATTTTAAATTTTGTATTTCAAATCTTTCAATCCTTAGCAACAGCTAAGAATATTAATGTTGCGGTCAATTTATGTAATTATGTGCACCTTTGTCTTATTATTCATCTTTGTTCACTATTGCACATAAACAACCATCCCCTTACATATTGTTGTTCGTATTTTTGTGTCATAGAAACTGTCGAAGTGTTCTTTCTAAGCTCTCGGTGACAGGATAGATATACGCTTCCGTTTGAACAATAGAGTTCCGTCGAATAGTGTAGACAGTAGCACGATATCGGAATACCTTCTTGCATTGTCAACCTGTAGAATTAATCCCTTATCTCGAAAACATATAATAGCAGTTAAAAGCGTTGTGGCGCCCAATAATTCTTCGCCAACACGTCTTGACCCTGCAAGATGTCGAAACTTATAATGACATCATCCTCTATTTCATCTTTGCCATACATTATGCCGTGAAACACGTAATGTCGGATTTTTCAAGCAGAAATACAGATGGCCTTATTAGATCTAAATAAACATTTTTTTCCTTTTCAAAACAGCGGTTGTATGGCTCTTTATCAACATAAAACTGCAAGAAAGAAGTTACACTTTTTAAAAAATCTTTTCACCTCATTGTCAGTCATATTACGAAATGTTTCATTTTGTATTCAATGTTCCAAACTGCAAAGAAAGGGTTAATTCATCCGTCTTTCTTGCATGGTACGCTTATTAGCGGCATCATCGTTAAATGCACTCTTGATATTATCAATAATATAAGTCCTATAGTGATTCAATTTAATCTCATACAAAAAATAACTCTTGTTTCTTTGCTCGACACCATCTTACAAAATTTTTGCACAATTTTTTAGGACTTGTACAAAAGTAACTCACGAGTGGTGATATATCTTTTGAAAACGTCGAGAATATATAATCGTATTCGTTTTAATCAGTTTCCGATACAAATGCGTATACTTCCCAACAGTAATTTATTAACAATTGTGTATAATTTTAGCTTAACACAGAGAGCTTAGAACTTTTTAATACGTAATTAATCATTCGAGCGATTAATTTGCGAATGGTTTAAATTCTGGTATTTCATATTATGCGACCTAATATTTTGCACGGAATCGCGTTCAGAGATCCCATACGAGTTTCCCGGTTGCTCTCTTCTTCCTCGATGGTTATTTCACGAATAACCCCGAGCATAATTTGCGAAAGTCGTTATCATCGTATCATATATCTCGGGTAGTAGCCGGCTACGTAGAAGTCCAGCCTCTATCCTTGCATACAGATGAAGTTCTTGCGGATTCTTTTTTAAATTCACATCCTCCAAGCCGTGCTACGCTTTATTGCAGAGCCTGCGATGATTCCGCATTAACAGCTCGAAATTTTTCGCAATTTTACGAGGCCGGTGCCTTTATGGAATTACGGGCGGACTTCCATGGGCCATTAAGGTCCTCACTATAATAGGCATGTTACGTGAACCTTTTTTTAGGCGCCATTGCATAGTAATACTCGACTTTTATTGCGTTACGTAAATGTATGCGAAGTGGTGCTCCATCGATTCCTCGTTAGGGAAATAAAGTGGAATCTGAATTATCTGTTGGTTTAATATCATCCTTCAGGGGTTAGCGTATCCTCGGCCATTTAAACGCCAAGGAGTCTCTTATAGTGCTGCTGCATTGCTCGTGTGATCATTATTATTTTTTCGTTACACTTTGAACGTGTAAATCACATACTTTTCGTCGTGGTTGATTTTCAAGTGGAGTAACTTGCTCGTTACTGCCTCGTGTAGTCTTCTGATAAAATCCGCTTTAGCGCGTGGAATCTAATGAAAATATAATTTTACACCATATTTCAATGTCTCTGAATATTTATGTCCTCACATATTCGACGTTTCTATAGCGATTACTTCCTTGATACTGAAATCGTCGCAAAATTTAATTAGTCCCAAAATATCACAATTAGAAGCGCGTAAAGAATTAGATCTAATTTAGATTATTGTTTTAGGTTATTCTTTCAGCTCAATCATATCCTTTTTTTAATTATACGAATGCATGGTGTGATATTCTTAATTCTCTAATCCTCATCATTAAACGTTATTAATCTAGTCGTTTGTATCTTTCATTTCTGTTTCGTTCTTTCTCGTTAAATTTAAAGTTTTCTTTTGCTGCTGTATTTTCTGCGGATAACGTTTCTTACGCGATTTTCTCTTCGTTTCACGTGGATTTTATGAGAAAGAGAATTAAAAAATCAACCGATCTGATAAGATATTCTTCTTTTTATATCCTCCTCTTAAAATACTAAACGACTCATAGGAGGAAGCCTTGATTTAAAGGATCAGCATGGTATTTTCCGTTTCGTAGTGAAGCAAGTAGTTTCACCGACAATTGTGCACTAAGCGCAGGACTGAAAAGTAATGAAGAAGGGAGAGTGCGAGCGTTTCATGCGTGGTGCATAAGTGCAACTGCCGATTTAAATAAAGCAATATTTCTGCGAGATGTTAATAAATTAGTAGCTGCAGCTGTATAACGCAGGTTATGCGTTCCGATAAGCGAACGAGGGAATGCTCGGGGCAGCGTGGCAATTATAATTATTATAGCTCGATTTCATACGTCGGTACTACGGCTGATGTTAAATATTCGTTATTTGCAGTAAAACAGTAGTGAAATTTCACTCGTTTCCCCATTAGACGATGAAAATACCTCCGTTTGGCCGTTCCTGAATTTGATTAGAAGCAATTATTGGGATTCCATAGAGACTGAAAGACTTTTCCTGTATTTTTATCAGCTGCTTAAACCCGGTAATAGCTTTAATACGCCCACAATGAGTCGTTAGGAAGTTGGTAAAATTAGTCATATTTTCTAGGATTATTCCTTGAATGTTTGTATTATAAGAATTTATGAACGTTCGCATGTGAGTTTCTCCGATGAAAAATGTTTAATGCTAGAATCATTGCTAGGAATATTTCTATACCTTAGAGCTAGGCTAATTCAACTCGATTTTTTCATAAAATTATTTTCAGAATTGTGTTTATTTGAAAGTAAAAAAAAAAGCAATGAAAGACTATTGCAGTCGATAAAAAAATAATATTAATGCTTCACATTTTCTTTGCAAATTTTTATTACAAATTTGCGTCTTCCTTACAAGTGTCTTCAAACAAAACCCTAAAGATGACTGCTTTTAATTTTGTTTCATTTCTGTGTTTTTAATGTCAATAATAAATGGTTATAAGCGAAAGCCTGCTGACTGTTCAAAATATTTCGAATACTGCATATAGTTTTAATTTTCGTTTCTGCACTACAGTGAAACTTATAATGCGCTCCTACGGGACGCATGACAGTCTGGCTCTAAGATACAAATTCTAGTTTGGGGGGATGAAACTTTCCTATACTGTATCCAGAAAAGACTAATAAGTTTTGAATATAGTGAAACCGGCTCACCTATTTGTCGAAAACTATTTATAATTACAAGTGTCGTTAAAACCGGCACACGGGAATTCACATTTTTCATCAATTTTCGCTCTTCTTTCCCACGCCTTATTCTTCGAACAAGCTTCGTAGCTCGTTTTCATCGCCACTCTATCCCACGTTCGCTTGCATTCATTTCCACTCGATCTCTCCAATCTCCAATATATTCCGCGGGTGGTTTACGATCATCCCGTTCAAGTGGCTTTTAGTAACAATTTGTCGAACACGAAGACCCGACGTTCGCTTTGCATCGAACTCGATATTCGGATTTGGTATCCCAGCCGCGGGTGGACGATTAAATTTGTATGTCCGTTAAAACACAATGCTTGTTGCACGGTCGTCAGCACGACCTAAAAAAGTCCTTCTGCATAGCATCGTTCGGTTCGATAACAAGAATGGTTTCCGTTCGGGCAGCGTGCACGAGCGATGCAGCATATGCTCGAACATCGGTGGCATAGCGGGTGGTTGCCCAGTAACTAGAGCACTTAAGAAATCCTCTGACCAATTCTTTAGAACACGATGAGCCACCACCGTAAAATCGATTTTTGAATAGGGTATTCGCGTATGTGTTCTGGATACACAATCAGTGTATTCTTATTCGGTACAAGAATCGCGCACTTTTAGTAATAAATGATCGTCGACGTGTGAAATAATCTTTAACCTATTTGTATCACCAAGAGGAATAATCCGCACGCGATGATTGTCACTTGTCACGAAGACAATATTTATTTATTGCCGAATGTAAAACAACCTGAGATCGTTTTGTGAGCAGTCATAAAATATTCGAAGTTTTTAGTGTAATACCAGCACGTTTTGCCTTTTTAATTGTTATTCGGTCGTGAAAGATACGTCGGTATTTCATTTTGTAAATTCAAATTCAAATTTGAAGTAAAATTGTTTGTCGATACGCGGCGATACGACCCAAGCGTTAGTTAAGCGTCTATGATGCAAATTGGTTAACCCTTTGCGGACTAGAAAAAAATAACACTTAACAAATTTCCATTCAGTTATGAATTAATCACAGACAGAACTTAATAATACTTAAACAATTTTCGCCGAATTATTATCAAAAGTGCTTATTAGTATCGCTAGTTTCTTATATTTATTATGACATTTCTATTAGTGCCTTTATATTAGTGGTCACAAATTTCTTCTTTTGAAAATCGACAATTTACCCAGGAAATTGAGAGTTTCGGCGGCTATCTGCCGACACTCGTCCGCAAACTTGAATTCTACTAGTCTTTCGATGTTTTCGCCTCTTATGCTATCTCGAGTTTCCATTTAATAAGCGTTAACACCGCGCACTGTAATAATTCCAGGCGCTCCTTATTCAATCGCGTTCTTTTTCCCGCAAACGTTACCAGCCAAGGCTGTCTTCGAATTATTGCGAACTACAAGCGATCCGGAGTAATCTACCGGTGTTGCAGCGCCCCGATATTAGCGTTATTAGAAAGACGATAAATATGTAAGGAATATGACAGACTTGTAATTAACGTACTCACGCGTTCGTTGTGTCGCGACGCCTACTGGGGCCACTTAAAATTCCAAGCTTCTGTAACACGCATCGACGCTGTTAAGCATTCCGTGCACTGGATCACGATGATTAAAACGATCGTTGATTACTGTTTTCTATTATACACTATATCCATCTTGATAGCTTCGCCGCGATGAACAAGGCCATTGCACACCATCTTCGCAGTTGCCATTTTCTTGAATCGACGTTCATTAATGACGTTAAAAGCTTCGATGTAAGACGATACGCGAACCGTCCCGATCTTCTTATTGTATCCCATTAAATGCAAATGGGTTGATTTGAAGAACGTAAATCACCAAACTTAACGAGACACGGTTCTTAAACGGTTGCAGTTCGGTATTCGTTTAAGCTTGACATGAGTTCAAAACGTGCACAGGAGAAACGGTTAAAAAGAGAATAAATACCTACTTGCCGAATACGAAAACTCGTCTTTTTCGCGATGGGATTGTAAAAGCCACCCGCGGCGCGAGTTCACGTGCAATTAATTTAACGATCTTGCGACTCTCTGTTAGACACGGCGCCACAACTGCAAATATAAGCTGACGATCCATCGTCGGGACTACACGCGTGTGCACTCGTTTATGGCAGCGCGCGCTGAGGATCACTTGGGACTTAGCAGGCCAGTAGGATTCATACACAGCCACCACAGGACCACTAAGGCCCAAATCACCCTCAGCTTCTACTGGTCCCTTTGCACGGCGCAACGTCGAAAACTGGACTGGTGGACTCGTACCTCGCCGTTTCATCGTATTTGTATTGTTACCTTCCTTGTAGTTGTCAGTGTTCCTCTGTAACGAAAAGTATTAAGCAGTTTAGCGGTGAATAATTTCTCTGTGTTGGCTCGAGCTGGTAAAACGTGCGAACGCGTGTTAGTGTTCTTGAACGATTATGGTGGCCATAGCTTCTTACGAGTCGTTCCGCGCACGCATTTCTACGATAACGTTCGATCTTAGCTTTTATCTCCGGAATTCAACATATTCGACATTTGTGATGTCGAACGATAGAAATTCTTGTCGATGACGATAATTCGTGTATTTGCGTGCTTTTGATAATACCACTGCGAAATTCTAGCGTTTTGTCGGCAATTGATCGACCTACTAATTAAACGGCTTGGTAAATTGGTTTGCGCCAATCATTTGCGCCCCTCTATATTAGCTTCGCACGGTAGTACGATCTACCGATTTAACCTCGATGTAATACAGTCTTGTCGAAGGTATGGCAGGCCTAGATCGGAACAAATGTAAATCAATGTCGAAGCAATTTTGCAGGCGACTTATTCCCTTCTATGCGTATATATCATCGAAATGCCATGTAATTATATTGTCATCAGTTGATTGCCACTGCACTTATTTATTACATTATCGTTATAAGTAATAACTGAGTGACCAGTCGCGTGTCTGTCTTGTAATACGCCACAGCGTTATTCATAGAGCTGTCTCTGGCATACGATTTACGGATACAACGATTCGACAACTTGTCTAAAACGAGTCCGCCATTCTGGCCGATATTTATACGAGAGAACGGAAATTCGCGTGTGTTCGGAACGAGCGGATCTATTATAATTCACGCTTGCCTATTGTGCGCGGGTAAAACTTTTCGCGGAAAGTACAAGCGTCGTGAACACGATGCAAACGTTCCGAAGAATCTTGTTCTCCGAGTATATTATTGGGTTGGTCGTGTGCGGATGGCATGAGATACGAATCGAATCGTTAACAGTACTATTCTGCGCAACGTTCACGAGACATAGGTGATCGTAGATTTTGGGGGCGTTTCTTCGTCACGCTGGAACCGTATCTCGCCACCAGAATTATCGTTTGTGCAATCTCCGTGGCCTATTTAACACCTCGTGGGATTCGTAACGCGTATGCATCGATCGGCGATCGAATTAATAATTGGTCGCCTTGGTTACGAGTCGAGCAACAGCCTCTCCGGGCATGTTTTCAAAGCTATGTTGCCCTGTCATTGACACTTTCCTCTCTGTTGCAACAGCTTGGCTTAGATCGTGCATTGCCACTTCGTCGGGCAATTAATCCGAGAGCTCGGTTTAATCTCGCCGCTCCAAAGCTGTTATTTATTGTTACTCGTGCACGATAAGAGCGTCTCGAGCCGTGCACCCGTGCACTTCATCGGCGCATATCTCGCGACTATTATCGAGCTGGTTAATTAGATCTTTCGCGATCGCTTGGATTCCATTCCTGCCGGGTTTCGTTACTTCGCTTTCGTCATGGATCGTGGTGTACCGCGTCTCTATCGATCGATCGTGCCGAAAGGAGAATAAAAGTAATCGAACGGGGAATTTGTACTCTTGTAAAAGCTATACTATACACCGTTCTATCTTATAAAATGCTCGAAAATACGCGTTCTCTTAGGTATTGCGAATACTTAACATAAGTCTGCCTGTACTCCATATATGTATATATGTATGTACACATAGACTTTCGCTCCGTGGATAAAAATGTCCTCGTACAAAAAAAGTTTCCAAAGTACATTGTACCTTAGACATTTTAAAACTTGAATTCGTCGCGAGAACAATGCTGTTTACGCGAAAATGACGTAATCCGTGCAGAATGAGATCGATTCAGGTAGACAGAAGGGGTGCGGCTAGATATCGCATTAAACATGTCCGTTGTCCGAGGCATTTCTTAAATCAGCTACCTTCTCTTGCACCCTTCCCCTTGCTAGGACGCAGCGGCCGAGAAGTAAGTAGGAATACGGGGTGATTTAAGTGGGTCGGGTAGGACAGTAAACACATAGCAAATGAGCATCGTGCGAGCTAAGGTGCCGTGCTAGACGCCATAGCGAAAACTAGATCCACCAAGGTAGCAGCTCCTTGCAGGGGGAACATCCTAACTGGCTTATTAACGAGATTCAGACAAGTAGTAGCCCCCACCTCTAGCTGAATTCTAATCGAGTTTCTCAACGTATAACCCTTGGTATATTTGAGCTCGGTGCTTTCTTTGTTGCAACATGGTCGAAGAGACAGCGTGGGTAACTGAAATCGTAGATAATAATTGTATTTCGACCTGTGTGCACGCTACATTAGTAAAAACCATTCGATTTCTTATGTGGGAACCTCCAGTACTCGGTGGCTCGTTTGCAATATCTTTTTTCCTTTTTGTAAACGTTTACAGCGCCCTCTTTTAGTACTAAGAGGATCTCATTCACACTTGCTTTGTATTTCATTTTACCTCCTGGCAGTATGTAATGGGTACGATCGTTTTGTTCGCAACCTTTAACTGTTGAAAGCTGTTTCCTTATTGTACTTCTTAGTATTCATAGGGGTACAATTTTGACGTAGGAAACATTACAATTCTCTTTTTAACTTTGTGGGAAGTTTTTTCAATTTCCTTTAAAAGTCTCCACTGTAATCGAATCTTAGTGCAATTTCCATTTTTCGCTGCGCAAAGATCTTCGATCGTGATTGGTTTAATCGCGAAACGTGACTGTCGTGAATTAAACGCATGTACGCTTCATGTGTGTGCACGCGTGTAGGATACAGATCGAAAAGAATAAGAATAAGAAGAAGGAGAAGACGTGTGCAGCCTCCGCCACGGACTCAAATCATGAATCAGGCTTAGACGTTTTATGCTTTGTACGATTGCGATGCTACCAGGCATACCACGTTTATCGACCAATAGATTCACATTTACTGTGTCGGGCTACGGCTTAATCGTAATTAGTTGCGAAGCAACGAGACTAATTGGAAATCGTAAAAATTTGATCACGCTCATGCCGTGGCGCATGTACCGGAAATTACTCTTTGGCAAATGACTGGGGCCTCCGGGCAAATTCATTTCGCCATTTCATCTACTCCTGTCTTGGATACTTCAGTCTGGTATTCGCTTAAATTTTTCTTGTCATTTCGCGTTCATAATTTCGTTGAAAACTCTCCGCTTGTGAATATGACGCAGAGTTATTGTCGACTTCAGAAACGAATTACACAGGGAAGATTAGAATTCGGTCAAGAGATTTTATAGTCTCCATGAATAAAGCTTTTATACCTTATTCTTCTTGTTATGTAAATTCGCCTCTGACTTGGTCTTAAAAGATATCAACACACTTGTGGTTTCTCCTTTCAGACTTGATCGTTAGTTTTTCATTGGAAGCAGCAACTTTCGATTGCTTGAAATTAAAATCATCTTTCCGGATCGAGTCACTACATCGAGTCGACGAAAAAGATATTCCATTAACGATCTTCGATTATAGCTACGTAAGCTCTGACTATAGTACAACTCAGCTTTCGGAGTACATAAAAAATACCGCGAACGACAGTCCCTGGAGCCTTCGCATAAATCCCGGCGTTATCCAAATCAAATCTCCAGCCGAGCGAGGAACTCACTTATTCCTCACCTAAGTTTTATCTGCCGGATCGAGCATTATACTCGGTCGGCTAACGCCCGAGAATGAAAGAGAAAGAAAGATAGGAAGAAAGAGAGGGATGGTTTATCGAGAGCCCGCGGCGTTCTCCCAGACATTCCGGAAATTAACAATTATGATGCTGCTTACTATCATTACGCGTTAAATATCATGGAAGCAGCCTCTAAAAGTTAATGACGCCATATGGCATCGGGCAGCAGGAAAAGCTAGAAGAAGTCCAGTAGAAGAACGAAGGAACGCTCGGACTGTGCACGATGTAATGTGTACACACTGTAATTAATGTATTACAGTAATGAGCAGTTCACGCGTTAGAAGGAGTTATAATTTAAGGATCTCAGAGCTTAGGGTTTGCACCGGCTAAGATTTCATCCCTTTTTTTTCCTTCGTTCCCTCATCTTTTTTCTTCTACCGTGTATGTACAAGTATACAAATGTATGTAGATACTTATATGTGCACGTGTGTTTGTGTGCACTGCTGTTTCACCTTCGAAGATCTGGCCGGTGGTTGGAGTTTCGCGGGCTTCCGGCACACTCGTTAGGTCGTGGTGTGCATAAAATCGAGGCGGATGAGTAGGTACCTCCGTTGAAACACTTCTGGCATCCAGCTACGTGAGTAAGTTGAACGGACAGTCGTTAAATGCTTCCGACAGATCTGAATGTCGGTAACCACTGGCCCTTGGAGAGGAAAAGGGAGCGGACAGCCAGAAAGAGCTCCGCTCGCTTCGATCGGACAGTCCCGGCAGACATCGCGATTATTACGGGGGACGTGTTTGATCATGCGCGCCTTTATTGTTTCGGACCGCGTTTCGGGATACTCGCTGAAGATGCAACGATGTAGGAATGCGTCAATTTATTGTACAGGTGTAGAGTGAAATTGAAATTTGAAGACGTTTTTACCAAGATTTTTGGAGATTTGCTTATAGTAGTTGCGCAAAAGGATTTAACTCTTGCACTTTATGATTAATTTGACCCACAATCCCAAGGTTTTTAAGTTATCTTTACTGTAGTATTCAGTTTTGGAAGAAGAACACGGAGCGATTAACTTCTTTCTCTAAAAATGTTTCTGATCGAGAAACGATCTGATGAACAGATTAGTTATTCTTAATCTGCTGATTGAATATTTACATTGCACGTGAATGCTTTCAAAAATTATACATTAATTACTAGACTGTGGATTTTTATGCAGATTTATAATTTCAAAAACTGAATTAAAATTAGTGGAATCCAATTGGAAGGTTGTTTCACCATCTAAGTATAATAATACGCACTTTGCTTTCGATATTTTGTATATTCGTGGGTATTATGTACATTCAGTATTTTTTTACTCAATTAAATTTCCCAAAAATGCATAAAAATTAGGACTCCGTGAAATACGAAATACACCTACAAGAATCAACGGCACATTAGTAGCAATTACTGTTTCATCAGTTATGAACCCTTCAGTTTCGCAGATATTCTAGCAAAAAAGTTAATCTGCTAGATTGCTGGCGCGTGTAATTTATTTTGTAGAAATGTTTTATATCGTGTGTTATGAATAATACGTAGGAAGAAATAAATTAGTTGGTCAGGCATTACATGATGAGTATTAAATCTGTCCTGTAAATTGAATATTTGAATAATAGATTAACCTAATATGTGTACCTACAAAAATGATTCATAGAAAGTATTATAAGTTGTTTTATAAGTCTCCGCATTTCGTTATGCAAATATTATATGATAAAAATGCAACAGTAAGTAAATTTCGAGCATTTAGGTAGCAGCCATCATGCACACCAGTTATTTCTAATTCTTTAATTAACTTATAGGGACTAGTATTTTTACAGAAAAAGTAAAGTATTTATTGATATTATAGGAGAATTGAAGACGCAAGAACTTATGGAATAACCCAATGCTGCCTAGGAATATTTTTATTTTAATGAAATATCTATCATACTCAAATATTCATCGCTATTTTTCTTGAACTTGTCGAAATGGTTTTTCTCTAGAAATTCGAGAAAGTAAAACTTTACGCTCTTTTTGAACTGTAACAAAATTTCAATTGTAGATAATAGTCAGTGTGTCAATATTAATAGCATATCTCTTTGAAAAGTTTCTACTAACATTTACGCAGTTGACAATGTAGGAATAAACCTGCCAGTACTCAATTTCCTGTTTCAATTCTAAACCTAATATTATTCTTTATTACCCTATTTCTAACAAGAAAATTGTAGCAACTTTCACTTTTCGTATTTTATACTTCAAACTCTTACTTTTATGAAAAGACATCGAACAAAATATACATTCTACCTATTCAGATTTAAATAGATATTACTAAACCTTATATTGCAACTTGCCCTAGTTTTTTAAAGGCTCTATCTTCATTTAAAAAAAAAAAAAAATAGTTAACCATTCCACTTGTATCTCATTCGTCTAGAAGAAGTAAATTGCTAATTATGTGATAAAAATTTAACTTAAAAAGTAACAATTATTCAATTTTTTTAAGTCGCGATTCTAAAACTTGAAAAGAATGTATATCTAAAAAGTAATTATATTGCTTCATGGAGTCACATTATTATTCCTCCTGTATCACATAAAGGCTATCTAGTTATTTTGTAAACTTATAACACTGTATATAGAAAATATCGAAAATTTAATTTGAGTGATACAGAGCATGCAACACGGTACAGAACCATTGTTTGTGGATCATTCTTTCGACGTTTTGATCCACTCTGGTAATTTTTATATATAGTGCATATTATATAAGATAATTAGCTGGCTTGTCTTGCGTGTGACATCATACATGGCATGTAATGGCCATGTATGAAATTTTATATCCAATTCGTTATTTATAACTCAATGTATACCATTAAACTTCTTCAATTTTAAACTCAGTTTACTCAACTTGTGAATTAGTAGAGGTACCTTAGAGCAGCTAGAAATAAGAGTAACGAACTGCTATATTATAAACTTTAGTCATACAAAAATAGGTAACAATATTAGGTAACACAGGTATATAAGAAGAAACCAAGAAAGATTAATTGAGGTAGCCAAAGAAAAGCCGATTCTTTCAACATAGAATTATTCCTAAGACGTTGATTTCAAAGAAGATCGACAATGTAGCCGATATAATATATAGTTGAAATATGAAATAGAAAGTATCCGTCCAAGATGGGGAACATCGATAGAAGGAGGAAGGTTTCGTAAAGTCTACGGAAAATTAATATGTTACGTCGTGTAATTTCTTATCTTAGCAGCTGGAATAGCTAACCACGATAAAGTATGACTCTGGGCAAATAATTTACGTTACCAGGGAGTTTCATATATTAGATATTAATACATAATGTTTGTTGGAGGTCATATATTATAGTTCATTCCACGAATAAACGGGTTGTAATTCCGTGTATATGGCGCCATTATCGTTTCACGTTGGTGTGCACATTACAAAGACCAACCTCCGGCTATTACCGCGTTTGGCGCGTTCGAATGTTGCAAATATCTCGGCTTAATTGGCGAATCAAGAGATTAAACGTCGTTTAACCGTACCCGAAATATTAAACACAGCCTTACCGTCGATTATTTGCTACATTATCGCATTCTTCCTTCAATAATATCCGTTGGAAAATTGAAGTGCTTTTAATTCTTGCGTCAGTTCGTTGCGTTCTCGCCTTTTTTTTTTTTAATACATTCACAAAGTTTTCTTTCTTTGAGAAGCTAGCGAAAAAAAATATGAAGCCTCGTCCCGATTAGTCAAGTTCCTTGAATTCAAGTTGATTGAAATAATTCGAAATCAATTTACCAATATAAACCTGTTATTTACTTGACTTGAAATATCCTTTTGTGTTTTTATGCTGGTCCTTATTAATCAAGTTCCCCGAATTGGAGTAAGTAATTTAAACGCGTTTTACTAAAAAGCTTCAGTCCGCTTCAGTTCAAATTAAAATATCTCAAGCATCAAGAACATCAATAAAATTTGCATGTTATAACGAAAATATTTTTAATATTTTTTTTTTTTATGCAGTAATATATATCACGGACCACTAAGAATTACCGTTAACTATTTTTGGAATTGTACAAGTAACAGAAAATTTCTTTAAATAAATGTTATTTAACATAAAAAAGGTTGTTATACAAATTTCTACATATGTGGATAAATCTCTCTATACTTTTATAGTTTGAAAAATTAATATCTAAGCTTCATTAATTCAATTGGTGTAATACAAACACATTTTAAAGATATGAGAGTTCATTTGAATGCTGTATTAATTCTGCATATTATGCTAATAAAACAGCACAGTATTTTCTTATATCATTATGTTAATCATTATTCGTGATATAATATGTCATTTTGGGTATCCATTACTTAAGTTCCGGTTAAATTTAATGCAATGCAATTTATGGACGGATACATGTTGTGATTTAATTAATTTAAATAACTTGACTAATTTGAACAAGACTTTGTGAATCCAAGAATCGTTGCACGTTTTTCTCCGAACGATTAGCACGATTAAAATTCCATGCAGTGGAAGTTCTGCTGCTACCACCTTTCGTCTAGGCAGCCTATTATTAACTTTCGATCATTGAAGCCGCGAACCGAGGGCACGGCTACGAATCAATTATTAATTAACTTATTTCAACCAATAATTGCGACACGGCGTGTACGTGCGCACTCGCTTGCCCATCCTCTATCTGTGCCGAGAGCCATCGCGCCACCAGATTTTATCTGCGTGAGAAAACGGATCCGTGAAACGTTTCTACGATCCAGCTACGATCCGACTGATCATTCGTCGGGTAATATACTCGCCAAACGAAAGGTGAGATGCGATCGTTCCTTTGAAATCGCCTCAAAGATTCATCCGATCATCTCGGATCGCTTCTGCGGATTATTCGATTTTCCCCGGGATCGATCAGACTTCTAATAGCGTGATTAATATTTATTGCAAGCTTCCTGGGTATCGAGAAAATGGAATTCTCGGAGAAAGCCCGATACGTTATTAAGGAGAATTTTTTTCAGAAGATAATGTTCGCTCACGGGCAGCGTAATTGTAGTTTTAGGTTATTAACGAGGTATTTCATTCCGGCGGCACTCTATTGAGATGTTTCGTGGCTCTTTCAATCGTTCAACTCTTTATTAGCAAAATAATCGCGTTATTATTATAATTCTACTAAAGTATAATTATTGATAAGCGGAATAACGTGTAAAGTATTCGAAGCCATTATTTTTAATAGTCTCAGTTTTCAACATTTCCTTTGATCTGCCTTAGAATTTTGTATTTCTAGTAGCTCTCGAAAGTGGTCATACTAATGTACGTAATTTCTTGCAGAGTTTCCATCCGCAAATATAAATATTTCACACATTTTATTTCTGACAGCACCTCTTAGAATATCTCAATTTGCGATACTTTTCTTTCAGCAGAGATATTTTACTTTAATGCATTCATAGCTTATCTGGCCGCGGTTTTGCACATTAAAAATGAAGCCATAGCGATGTAAAAAGTATAGTCACGGTAACGAGGAGGCACAATTTACTGCGATCGTTGAAGAACAGAGAATGATAGTCAGAAAATTCTAAATCATAGCCGTGGCAAGGAAATAGGCCTCATTTTAAAGTCGTAACCATAACTTACGTTAACGTCGTCTACATTTTAAAACACTTTCCATGATTCCGTGTAAATAAGTATGTTGCATTGATATTGTGCACCTTTCACTCGGCTTTCTACGATTCGATAAATTAATTACGCTAATAATACACGCGAAATTAATTTTTTTTTTCTCGTAAATTAAATTGCAAGGTAGTCAACACTGGGCAAATAATATTTTACTCCAGGTTAAACCTAACGATTCGTGCCAAAATAATAACGGTGATTATTAGAAAGCTTAAGATGATATACATTTGGTACGAATTTCTAAACTATTAAATGGTAACGATGCAAACTATTTTAGCTAGAAATCTTTCTTTCTGATTTTTCAGAGTATATGTATTTTCAGAAAAAGTTATAAAACTGAGACGCGTTAATTTCTGTTTTGATTAAATGTTGAAAAAGAAGATTAATGATACAGCAACGTTTAGGATGTTTCAATGATTTAACTCTTTCGTAAGCATAACAATGTGTTCTCAAATTAAATTATGGGCCTTTCTGAAAGCAAAAATATTTTTTTTCAATGTGGAATTTTTAATAGCTTACAGAACTAACGTATAGTGTTACTAACGTATACCGTGAAAACTAGTAAATGAAAAACTTAATAACTTTGATTGCGCTTTTTATTGTTTAACAAGCCTCATTTTAATATTAAATGATTAACATTTCGTTATTAAATACGTTTTTGTACTTATCATTGCAATTTGTAGAAAATATTTACGACTTACTTGATGCACTTTTAGACTGAACATCCCGCTAGAAATTTTGTGACACTGGAAAATGAATGTCTCATGTTTTAGTCAAGAACACATTTAATAAAAATACCCCGAACATTTCCTTATATATTTGGCTATAACAATAACGTAATCATTAGCAGTTTATATTTTCTTTTGCTTTTTAAACACTGACATAAATATAATGTTCTTTATTTTCAGTAAAGTCATATAGAACGAATTGATTTACTCTCGTAATTGATTAAAAAAAATATATTGCTGGAAGAGAATAAAGAAAATACGAAGAACGTAGAGGACTTACGAAAAAATTGAATCATTAGCAAATTGAATAAATCTAACTGTATCATCCAACCTTTCGCATTTCATGTATAGTTAGTTAAGAAACTTTATCTATTTATTGCACGTTTATGTTATAGCATATAGCAATGGTAACATTTCGTAATGTTATTACGGTAGTGTTTTCGTCGACGTTAAAGATAGATTTTGAACTATTCTTTCCTTTTTAGATATGTAGCTTTATATAAATATTAGTAAATATATAATATGATTGGATAATCTGTAACCAACCATATTTCTATATCAGCGTTTCTCAAGCTATGGTCCGCGGTGCAACATTGGAGTACGTTAAATTCTTAATGGGCCGCGAAATGATATGTGCTAGAAGTTGTCATTGAATATTATCTTGTATTGTTTTATTGAGTAAGTCAATAAATACTTTAGTAATCTCTAATTGTTTAATCTAATTCAATAATTATCTTAATAAATTTAGTATTCAATTGTAACTCGAACTAATTTGGTATTCTTTATAATTTTGAAGCATTCTCTAATTGTTTAATCTAATTCAATAATTATCTTAATAAATTTAGTATTCAATTGTAACTCGAACTAATTTGGTATTCTTTATCATTTTGAAGCATTCTCTAATTGTTTAATCTAATTCAATAATTATCTTAATAAATTTAGTATTCAAATATAACTCAAACTAATTTGGTATTTTTTATAATTTTGAAGCAGCTTCTCTTATTCAAAATCTAAAGTTAGTCTTACATTTCTCCATAGTTAAATATGAAATTGAAGAGTATTCGTTACACATGGAAATTCGTCTGAACTGCACTAAAATATATATTCACACGTAGAAATTACAGTTAAACGTATGTAATTTTCATCATTTATATAATATAATTCCGGTCAATCAAGTTTATAAAGTATTGACATTACAAACAAATATGTTGGATCACGTGGCTAGAAAAATGTCGAGAAACGCTGTTCCGTATGCTGAATTGAACTGAATTTCTCTACTAAAACGATCCCGTCACAACTACCAAATACAGCCGTAAATAATTTCACTGTTTCCAAACTTCGCTTCTACGTTAATCACGAATGTCAATTAACTACTTTAATTTTCACTAACAAGAAACCGCATTAAAAAAAAAAAAAGAAGAATATAAAGATGCAACGATATAAATACCCGAGGTCGCTTTCTATCACGTATCGAGCGTCGTTTGCTAGACGATTGGGCACCACTTTCAACGTGTCTGCCATTTTAGAAAAGCCGGAAGAGGCGCGCGACGCCATGCCGAGACGACGCATGGAAAATGCGTTGGGATCTTTCGCCGCGGCCAGGATTTATTCACGGCCACCATCTTGCCGGCAATATATAAATTGAATTGTAAATGCGAGGCATGCCAGGTCGGCTGGCCCACACAGGCGGCGTGCATTATGCGTGCGACTATTTGTACGCGTGCTATTCGCCTACGTGTACTCTACGCGTAGACGATATTCCGCCATCCTTCGTCCTCGCTTTCGTCTTTATCCTCAACGCTAGACTCGTCCTTGTCCTCAAACATTGTTCATTCATTCGTTGCGTACCTTCTATTGTTATTCAAACCCATTTTTTTTTTCATCAAGATACAGGGCTAGGAATGAACTTAGTATACTTTCGTGTGTTCGATAACTCATTCTGAGCTCTGCCGCAAGAAACCATTGATGAAATTTTGCGCAAGGTTAATTGGTTCTCTCATCATATTGCCACGTAATAGGACACGGAGATGGTGATTTACTCGAGTAGTTTTTTTGGTCATGACGATTGTTATGGTAAAATTGTGGTGAAAATGATAGGCTTCATATTCAGATGCAAACGAGCTTGTGTTAATTTGCTTTTGATTGAAATTGTCCTTTGAAGTGTGTCACTGTGCACGACTGAACGTCACTCTCACGATATGATGGGGGTGTACGCCATTTTGAATTAACGAACGATTCCGATGATCAATGAGAACATGGTGCTTGGAAGAGCACGCTTTGCGTGGATTCTTTCTTTTTATAGTCGTAAAAGATTTATGTAATCGTACATGTTCAGTTCTTGTACTTATAAATTACTGCGTTAACTATATAATTGTATACAGTTACGTCAAATTAAAATGTTAAATTATATATAAACACTTAATTACGTAATAAAAAGCAAAGATTAAAAAAATAATAGATTTCAACCAAGCTTCAATCAACGTGCATTCCAAAAAAAATGTACATATACGTAATAACTAAAAACTAGTGGGTTAAACAACTATTACACTTTTTCGATAATGTATGAAAGCATTGAATATCAATTAAGACACACATCGATAACAAAAGCTGATAAAAGTCAACGATCGATGGATTCACGAATATGCGTGCATAAAACACAACGAGAGGCGCGTTAATTAAGACAAACCGTTCAAAGCTACGACACGCGCGTCAGATATTTTTAGGAATATCTCGTAATCCGTTTCCAATCAGTTTCAATTCATCTGCACTGTCAATCACCGGGAATCCTTCCAACGATCAGTAAAAACGATTCACAAAATAACGATACCGAGTAGCAACGTAGTTAAAAAACGAACGAGATTTCGAGAAATATCTGGACGAGTGACGTGGAACTGTAGCCAGTGAGCGCATGCAATCTCGCGGGTTCCCGAAGCCATGCCAGTCTTCCGGACAGCGAAACGCCGAAAAAATAGTGGAGTAACACTTTTCCATGCCCGTGTGTAGTTACTCACTCCTCATCAGCATCAGTGCAGCACGTGCATCCGGCATATCGACACATGCGTTCGCGTTGGTCGCGGTGAAGACGCAGTGCGAATGCGCAGCGTATCCAGATCCTTGTCCATCTCTGTTCGACAAAGGCGCTAAAACGTTGAAAGCTTTCGCTATCCTCTTCCGTAAATGCACCAACACCAAGGAATGCGATTCGCGGCACGCGGTGACGAGCACAGAGAGACGAAACGGGACCGCGAGACAGAGCCGAAGGACCAGTTTCGGGACGAAAACTCGAGGAGCCGCCGCGGAAGACGGCCGAACGCGCGACGCGTTTTTCGTCGCTTGCCCAGCGGAGTTTTTCGTCGGTCCGACACTGCCGGACCACGCACGCAATATTTTTGCCCCGCACGCACATCCCTCTCGCTTTCACGCACCGCGCCTGTGTGTGCATCCGCGTATACGAACGCTTGAAACGATTCGTTGTATGGGTTTCGGGACGGGGCTGTATTGGCACGTACGTACGGGGTCGTCTCTCCTCTCTTTCGTTCCGAACCCACACCGCCACCGGGAGAACTCACACATCACGGCCGATACATGGCGGGCGATGTTCATAGAAGGGAGAAAAATCGATGGAGCTGGAAGGAGAGAGGCTACGCACGGGAACCCTTCTTCTTTTTAACCCGTGCGCTTTTCGAGGGCTTTAAAGGCCACGGTGATTAGCATAAATTTCGCTACCTTCGACCACACCCTTTTACGAATCCCCCAGCTAGTTTCCACCTATCCGAGAGTGGGTTGATGCTTGGGGCCCCTACCCCGATGGCCAGTCAGCATCGTCTTTCGCTACCCCTAGCTTTTGAGGAAGGGTCGGAGCTTGAAGAGAGGCGGGCAGAAAAGCCACCCTTCGTCGAGTTTATTCTGTCTCGGAGTGGGGTGGCGAAATTTCGCATGGATTCCGTGCGAATACGGGTAGGGTGGTTTCTCTTTCGACAACGTCATGCCTTCTCCTTCCTTCTCCCCTGATCCTCTTTCCACCCTGCTTTTTTTTTGTTCCAATTCCTCCCTTGGGTTCGAGTGAGTCACGGGTTATCATGGCGGACTTCTTTGATTCCCTGCCCCTATTTCTCCCGTTGCCACGCTACCAGATACATTGGCAGGGGAAGCAGGCGAATCGAGAATCGACGAAGGTGTCTTTATTTTTGTTCTATAGCCGAAAATCTATGCTGTAAGCGCGCGAGCGCGCGCGCGTCTGTTCAATGCGACGCCCTGTGTTATCTTTGTACGCTTTTGAAACTGGACCGACCGGATCGGACGTTCTTCGTCCAGGTGTCATACACGATCCTCTTAACCCCCTTTTTATTTTGCTTTGGGAAAATATTACGAGAAGTATCTTCGTGGGGGACCGTTGGTCTATTTATCGGGTGCGAAGTTGTTCGTTTGCCCCGATCAGACGTTACCCTTTCGATTTCATTTGCCAGTGAGAAAGGGGGCCAAAAGAATTGGTTCCAGCCGTGCTTGTTCCTTCTAATGATTTATATTTTGAAGCATCTCGTATGTCAGAATTCTAATTGTGTGTTGTATAATATTTCATTGTTATATAGGATCGAAAGAAGCATTATGTTATAACTATACAGGGAAAGGAACATTTTAATGGAAGATTTATAGCGATGGTTGTATAATTCTATATAGATTTTAAAAATATGGTATCAGGCATAGGGATATTTGTAGAAGGTACCATGTTTTCCTGTCATTGTTGACTTAAAATATACACTAAAATTTTATTTTTAATATCCTGCAATTTATGAAAAGAACTATCCAGGTTTTATACATAGTACGTATCTCTCATTCGTCATTTTTCGTATACTTGTTTACAATTAATACGAATATATCAAACAATTTAGTCTTAAAATTTCTCTTGGATTATTTTCTCATCTACTAACGTAAAAAAGCGTGTTGTATCAAACTTTTCAAGTTACATTTCTTATTTCTTCAAGTGGTTTCACTTTTTACATTTCACTTCTAGTCAAATAGTCATCATCGCTCTTCTCAATTACTCCAATCGATAAAGTTTCACAAAATCCCGACGTACCGATCGTCCCGAGTTGGTTCAAAGAAACAAACGCCATAAACAGTTTAACAAGAAGCGTGTGCAGCATCAGGAACGCCATTCGAGTAACACCAGCCAGTCTTACCTCGATATAAACATTACCCTGGCAGATCTCTTCTCTGATGCTTCTCTCGCTGCCATTCCGGTCGCGGTCGAACGTTGCGAAAGCCACTTTTTGATAGGTGGCTCCGTTAGTGACGAAATGATTCAGCATCGAATGGGGCGAGCCGGTTTTTGCGGGACCCGGTCTCTCGGTAGCACTCGACTCAAGGTCCGCGGCGACATAATGTTTCAATGTAATGGAACGATAAGAAAGGGAACACGTGGGAAAAACGTACGGCCTGATCAAAATTGGTAAGTAGGCGGTTTAACGAAGCGCAATTTAGTTTCTTCTTTGAGCTGGCCGGAGCCTAGCAGCTGGAAACCGATCGTCCTGGCTACCGAGAGACTTATCTACCCGGTGATCTGTGCAAACGTGGACAACGGGTAATTAGAAAAGTTTCTCGTTTTCGTGCCGCCGCGAACGAGACAAATAGTAAATACATAGTAGACCATCCTCGAAGGCAGATGATACCCGGGATGTTCTCGGTGATTTAATATGCCTCGAATACCGCGATGGCGTCCGTCAGATTACCAATGAACTCCCGTTCGCATAATCACTAGTTTTTTTTTAATGAAACCTTTTTTATATCATCTTCTTCTTCTTTTTATTTTTTCCGGTTATTCCCCGCCGTTTGCATCGTAAGTCTATTTTGCTAAGATAATTTTATATAGTTACTTGAGGAAAGAGCAATTTTGCTGTCTGGTTGCTCGTTACTCGATTTAATGCACGGTTCTTGGGTAAATGCATATAGCCACTGTCGGTTTTTAGCGCGATTCGACCCAGGATTTCAGCCGATAGACGTTCGATATTTTATTTGCTTGTTGACGAATGAAGCGTTATTAAATCAATATCCCTTTGTCGGCGCGCGGTCCTCAGAAATTACATTAATTCTCCACGGGATGGCGGGCGATGCTCAATTACTGCGTTCACGAGTTGGAATGAATCCTTAGAATTTACGGAATGCTCGCTAACGTCCTTCCGTGAGCCATTCCCGTTCTTCTTTCTTGCATGCTGCACCGAAAAACATACGTCGCCAAATGAATTGTTACGTTTCTTTGAGGCATTGTTATTTGACTAATGTAACGTTGCTCACGTCGTTGGGCTTGCTGAATTTATTCCAGAGAATTTTTGTTACCGTCCATCTCGACAGATATGGAAATCACTATCGTTTAATCTCGTGTCTCGAAGGATGCTTACTTTATTGCTTGGTGAACAGAATTTTTTTGAGAAAACGTTATGAATAAATATTGAGTTCTGTCGTTTATGAGATATCAATGAAATATGAATTATCTCTGTCATTTAGAAGAGACACTTTTTAACAATACCATCGGTATATCCATGTTGTACTTTACCCAGTAATTAAATGCAAAATCTTGTTGGTTGCTTAGCGATGGCATCATACTTAGGTTATTTTTGCTTTATACATTCCAGACAGCGTTCTTCATATATAAAAAGGCGAACACGATGTCAGCTGACTGAATGTCAAGTACCTCATTGTGTCATTCTTTTGTGAAAGAGGTATTCAGAAGCACAGGGGTAAGATGGATATTAAAGACCATAAAGAACATAATACCTTTTCTACCTTTGATGTAGCCAAGAACGTATTTTAAAAACATGAATAACAATTTTCGTTTCTTTTGGGGTAAACATATCCCCTTATTCGGGGTTCGAACAAAGGGGATTTATGTTAGGGCTCATTGTATAAAAATTCAGAAATTTTATGTTCAGTTCTACACATCTACTCCTTGTATTTCTACTACATTTTAATTATTTCTTCTTCCGGGCACGTTAAATCTTTTAATAATTCTGCAACTACTCGATAAATTTAATGAAAACTCGTTTGACGGAAATAAAGTCGAGAAGTTCGATTTTAATAGAATTCAAACTAAACAGTTCACATTAACTTAAAGACACGGTTCAGTCATATATATTATATAATCAAATCAAGGAGGTAAGGTAATGAAGTTCTCCTCCAAGCTAAATCTTTCAACTCCTGCATCTTCATCTTCCTCTATCCCCTTCTTCTGCCGCTTTTCATCTCGCTTATAACACGTAACTTAAACGAAGCTAAAGATCCATGTATTATATTTCCCATGAAGTCTACCCAGTGAGAAGAAGCAGTTACTCGACGTTTCCTCGCATCTCGTCCATTTCCACAACATAGTCCCAGGCTACCCCGAGGTCCATGTCCATCCGCGCGTGTTCATGCATAGGTACGTGACACGATGGTTTCCGAGACGAAGTGAAAATGCCCACGCGGCTCGCGGATACAATTATAACAGCGGAACAGGTCGCGGTGTGTCTCTGCGGGAACAGCCGTGCCCTTTCTCACGGTCGAGATCGCGAGGTCGCGAGAGAAGTCTGGCCGAGTTGGACGTAAAAGTTGGCGGTAGGCACCTAAGTCGGCCTCTCCTCCGGCTAGACACACGCGAAAGCGCTGCTCCACGTCGCGCGAAAGCGTCCGTAAGCGTCCTGGCGTAAGTAAGTTACAGTCGGAGTCGTCCGGAGCGACACTCACGCGGCGACACGGGCATTACACGGGCCCCAGCCGGGATAAATCGCCGGATAAAGAGTGCAGAGTGCCGCTCGCTCAGCCGTCAGGCCACACGATTATGCAAACGTGCCTTCTGCTTAAGGTTTTCCGGATCGTACGCGCGGAAGAGCTGCGCGAAACGAGTCAGATTCAGCCTCGCTTTTATGGTGTTATAGAGAAATTGATGGATAAAGAGGGACATCGGGATCGGAACGTTCCGAGCAGAGTTACGGGTCTATTTGTGACGCGGAGCCAGCATAAGAACGTCACAGGCTCGCTCGGCGTGTACTCTAAAGTGGCTACATGCCGGTGTGAAGGGAATTTTATTAACGTGCAACTCCACTCGTCGGTATAAGTTGGCGTTATCCTGTGTGCCCTGAGTCAAATGGGCTCGCGGTGGGGATTAGGAGAAGTTGCTACGGTGCCACATAGCTCTTACTTTTGGTCTCGTTACGGTGGGATGTTCAGTTTATGATGCTGGCAGGAGAAACGTGTTGAAGTTATGTTGTTATAAAGTTCAAGGAGTTGGTGAATTTAGGGTCTGATGTATGGTTAAAGAAGTTTGGACTGGTGGGGCTAATTTCAAAGGGATAAGCCGCTAATTTAGTGTTTGGGGGTAATACAAGGGACTCGGCCTCCTTGGAAATTACGTGTCTTCGATCTACATTCAAATATGATTGGATATGAATTATCTTCTCGAAGTTGTCACTAGGTTTTAGTTCTTCTTCCTTACTTGTATTCTTTCATTAAATAGCGATTGTACGAAACATAATTCATCAAGTGTATCGAAAGCTTAGGTCACTCGAATAAAATGTTTCTCTGTTGTTCAATGTCTATAGTACGAATAATTGATAATACGTTCAGTGTGGTCATCTTATTTGATTGAAACTCAAGTCTCCCATAAGAAAAAAAAACCCCCGCAGCAATTACAATTCACAAAAAAAATCTTCAAACCTGGTTGACCAAGAAGTGGCAGTTACATATAATTCTGCAAATTGTACGCTGAATTGAGCTCCGTTTGCGCTTTACTGAAGCCATTGAACACGTTTTTCGAGTCATTGAATAACACACGTACACACAACGATTCATCGAACGATCGAGCAAGAGAGAGTGCGTAGAAAGAAAGAAGGAGCTAATAAATGCCAATGTATTCAACCAAACACGTCTCGACGATCCCCGATAAAACCTGAAACCTCTCCATTACGAAAGACAGCGGTAAAAATATCACTTCTTCGTTTGCCATTCGGAGGTAAGATCACGTAAAAGAAAAAGCAAAGTCCGTCTAAAAGAACGAAGTCGGTTCCCGCGATCATAAGGATACAATTTGGGTGCACTGGATGCATGGGTGCATTGGGAATATAGCGTGCCACGTTGGATACACTGTAACGCGAAATATTAAAACGCGGCAGCGCGACTCCTGAGTGCATACCGCGGCTCTACAGCACACGGGGGCCCAGTTTAAGTTACATACGTGGCGATCCTGAGTGACACATGAGAACCGTATAGGACGTGGGACCGGCGCGTCGCCGAGTAGCGTACCGCATATATAGGTATATAGAGGCATGGCAGGCGCCTTGAATGGAGACCATTAACTTCAAACGTATATTATTCAAGCCATTCAGACACGAGGAAATCGTCCCTGCTCTGCATAAGGACGAGCGTAGAGAACGGGCCTGACATGGGCCCCGAGTAGCACCGACTTGCCTGCTCGCTTATGAATCCTGCAACCTCGCATACATATGTATCGTCTATTATCGTGATGCTTGTCCGACTACCGTCAAGTCGACGTCACCCTCGCGACCTCTGTTCTGCCGAATTTAGACGACCCATTTCCTTCGTGCGTAGATTATCGACTTTGCGTAATAGATTGGGACTATTGTTTTTTGAGAAATAATTGGGGAAGTATATTTAACTCTATGGTCTTTGAAATTTGCAAACCGAATTATACTCTTGTTTTTGTAAACATGTATCCTCATTTTGGGAAATGTACACCTTGAGTATAAAATCGGAGCTACGAGGTATACGTACAGTCTGTCTAACAAGAGCGTGTACGAGATATTTATAAAATGCATTGTATAAAATGTAAAAAATAGTGATAATTTAAAAGTATGTAGCCTCCGCCAGTAGGCGTTTATATTTTAATTCTTAACTTACGTTGTACCTCGAAAAGCGGATAATAACCCGAATAAATGCAGCAAAATACTTATTTGAAAGTTAAAAGGTATTGATTAATTTGGATTGAGATTAGGAATTGGAAATTATATTAAGCTATATTGAACAATGTTGCATTACAGACTGATTGTTAAATTAGCGCGTCATAGCTTTCAATGTTCGCTACTTTAGACATTCGCGAGGAAATCACGGAATCTATTGCCCGCAAATGCGGGGATTCTTCTATATTTATTTAATCCTTTAAGGACGGAACAAAATAATACTTAACGATTTTAAGCCCAACTATCAATCATTTGAGGTCGAGACTTAACGAATTTTTGTCCGATTGTTAACAGCAGTATGTGTTAATAATATTATTTGAATTCCTTACTTGAAAAATATACACGTGTCAAAAAAATAAAAAAAAGGTTGGACAGCTATTTGCGACAACTGTCCGGGAAGGGTTCAGAAGATTCTTATGGTGCGTGAAATTTCGCAATTTCGTTTTACGAAGAATCGAATGAGCGAAGAGGAATGGTAGGAAAAAAGAGAATGTGCGTCATGGTGGTTCGAAAAGTGCAAATGGCGTTCGTAACGACGGTAAATCGTGGTGTTGGATTAATCGTGAAACCAGGGGATTCGCAAGATAAAGCAGACGGCTAATGCGATCTTTTATTTATGTTGGAAACGTTGGTGTCGTAATTGGGTGGATCGGTGTATCGAGAATACGGTTTGGCGAATTGTTACTTAATAAAGACTGTGAGAGGAGATTGGCGTCGACGTTTTCGCCCTTAGCTATTATTCGATGTGGGAAGAAACATTTGCTTCCACGAATTGGATATATTAATTTTCCTTGCGATGTGTGTTAACCTAAATTATTATCTTGAAGGGGCAAACGCGTGTTATTGTACAAAGGTACGTGAGAACAATAAGAGAATGAAGTATTCTGTAGAAATTTAGCGAAGTTTGTATCTTTTTAAGAAATTACGTGCTAAATTTAGCACCTATTCGTTAGATGTTCCAAGCTTGATTCGCTTGATACTAGAAATTTGGAAAACTATATACTTATTCTTTCTTTTTAATAAAAATTCGCGAGACAAATAGAACTTTGAATTATCAAAACTAGCGTAACGGCTCCCCTTATTCCAACATATTAAAATAACATTAACTATTTCAAGTTTTATCTGATTATATCAAGCATTTACCAATCAGCAGAATTCGAACGTTTCTCCCATTAATCTACCCTGAAAAGCAGCGGCTCGGCAAAAGCGAGCAATCTCACGCTTTCAACTCACATGTGTACCGAACCTTGCCGCATATGGAAGAATCTGAATCGTTTCAAAACGGTATCAACGAGCAAGGTAATCTGCAGAAAAGCAGCATCGTAAAGGGCCCAACTTTCTCCGTATTCAGCGGCTTGAAAAGCCACTGGAGGGAACATGTCGGCGCTTTTTCGTCGGCGATATACGCGATATACACGCGCTTTCGGCGAGGTCGAGACTGGGAAACAATGGGTCCGGATATGCTCATGGGTCGTCGTTAAGAATACGGAATCTACTCTATCGGACGGTATTGCATATTATCTGGCCTGCCAGGGGGCACTGGTAGTGAGTATGGGCGAGCCAACGAATTATCATGGTAATCACAGAACGGTAGCCACTGGTACTCAGAGGTCAGACCGATGCCACTAGATTGCACTGCCCCGAGGTACTCGTAGGTGGACACTGCCTATGGTATCCAGTGGTACCCTGTGGTGTAACTCTGCTATACTCGAACGACTCGTACCGATTCTATTCCTGGACAGTGTTCTCCCTAGGAAATGGAGTAACGTGTGTACTACCGCTTGTGCACTCCGTGCTGGAAGCTCTGGGCAACTCCTGTTTCGTGACAGTCGACAGTTTAGGGAGCCGAACTGGTTTCAAGTAGAAGGAGAAGTTTACTTAGAAATATACGATAAATCAAAGTATTTTAGATAGCTGTTGTCAGCCGACACGTAGGGAATAGTTATGAAAGCGTTATAAAAAGCTTCATGTTCAATTAGTATGGTTGCATTAGGTGTAGATCATAAATTAATTCATCTTACAAGTGTACTTGTAAAAAATTGAGCACAGTTTTGATGCTTATAGCGATTGCTTCGTTACTCTGAATGATTTCTTCTTCATTTATCGTACACTGAAGAATCTTCATTTTGAAAAAAAAGCTGTTGCTTTTATGGCGACAAAGTCGTGTACTTCACCGTAACGGTGCGAAATTTATTTCTGTGCCTAAGATATAAGAAAGCGAAAATGGAAAAGATCGGGATGATAATTCTTCTGGATTTAATCATAACGAATTTGAACAAAGGTGTAATAACTCGGAAATAAATCCACTTCTGTGTGAATATATTTTGTAAATTGATTTTTGCAATTAATATAATTAATATAATTGCTAGCCCGAAGAATTGATGTGATTAAAGCGCAAATAAGTGATCACGGGAAAGAAATTCTTTGGTTGGGATTGAGAATCGCTGGCTGCCTGCGGAGATAAGAAAGTCGTGATCCTGGGTAGTGCAGCACCGCATCGTAAGAGATACACATCTCGTATGCTCCGAATTAATAAATAATAATGCAATATTGTTGGCCGGGCTGACTCGACCTACCGGTCAACTGCCGTGCGGCACGTATCGGCTCCAGCCAAAAGATTTCGCTCGCAAGTTCGGTATGCGCATCTGTGCTTATTATTTTTTATACGTAAAATATTTGAAACACAAGGAAGTTATAATAATTGAACTTCGAGTATAAATTTATTACGTTTTGCTGCAAACGTTTCGTGCAATAGTAAATACCGCTATTAATTAAGCATAAAATACTAAAAATAGCTGTACCAAATATAAGTAATGTAGTTTCTTGACTTAATTTTAGGTGCAAATTATTAATGCTCTGCTATATTTATTTTTAATCGCTTATTCATGTAACACTGCTTTCTATGAGTTCTACAATTTCGTAGGAAATTTTTGCACTTCTTCTTCGAACAATTTTGCATACGTTTTCTGAAAGAAATAATAGAAACGACGTTAATTATGGGATGACCTATTACTTGAAAACGAAAATCAGCGATGTTGAAGAATATTTAGAATGGAACTTCAAGAGGTTTGAAGATTTTATAAATCATTCGATATTATACCATTTTCTTACTTCGCGACTTAGAGTTTAAAGAAATAAAAGCATTATAATTTCAATTACGGTGCTACGAAGAACATTGATTATGATTGAGGCTTGGTACAGTTACTCTTGTTGCGAAGAATTCTCCTTGAAAGATAGACACAGTACAAATCTGTACAAATTTGATAAATCTGCAGAGGTTGAACTTGTGACTTTCCACGCGCTATATTTTACTCCTCGATCTTGTTCGTTTAACGCGTCCGCACGAAAGCGCGTTTGTATCCGTACGTTTCTATTATCCGTAATGAGTGTGAACTTTACCTCGGAACATGACAGTGATAGATCATTCCATGGTATTTTTTCATACAGCGGAACAACCTGCGATACCACAAAACGCGCAAATAGCATTTAATAGTAAAACAAGCCCACTATAAATTAACCGCGGACTTGAAGTGCGTGTAATCGCTCACTAAATGCATCAGACCCATACTCACATTCCGTGCAGGTCGCACTCAGAAGAGATACTTCGAACTGAACCTCAACGTGGTTTACAAAACCGCGGAACAGTTCCATAAAATCACCTTATCGAGCATGCAAAAAGTACCGTGAAACTCGTTTGGACGTCATACTTTAATCAGCGTGTCAATTTCTTGCGTCTACAAATCTTAAACACCGTCGTATTAAGTTGGCGGGCACAAAAATCTCACGAACTGCAATTTATCAAATGCATGATCGTTTAAACACAAAAATTCTTGTATTTATTCTGGGAAACGGGTGTACAAATACGCGTCTTTCATCGACATAGAAATATGTTGTTAAACTCGTTTACCGTGTTAAGAAGGTATTATAGATATACAGTGGTTGCCATAACTTTCCGGCCAAAGTATAACTTTATTATGTTGATAAAATGAAGGATACCTCATAATATTAAGTGTACCAATGAATAATCCACCTTTCGGTTTAATTCAACATAAAGTTTTAACAAAATTAAATATTCTGTCTCAAGTATAGTTGTTAAGTATTCTGTCTTAAATATATGTAGTTGTTATTGTTCTATGATATTTTGTTGCATTTTTCGGACAAGTTATGGATTCGTGCTTGAAAGAAAATTTGATCATTTGACAAAATAAATTCGTCAATTTATTAAAAAAATAGTGGATCACTTATTGGTACACCTAATAATGGCCCAGTTTACAAATATATTGTTTTATTGTAACTTATAAATTATCATCTTATTAAATTGCTTATGTCGATGGATAAGTGAACACTCGCGGAAACTTAAAGTCACTCAATAAAGTGTAAAATTGTTTTAATACCTTGATCTATAAATAATGGAACGTAATGTTGCTTATTCATAGCACATACCGGTTCATAGTTATCAAGTTGGTAACACGCAATTCTCCGAAAAAAAGTATAAATTCCCCGCATTTAAAGGGTTTAATGCTATACATGCAGTTAAGCGTTGTTTCCTTTAAAACTTTACGTCTCTAGAAATTTTACAAATTTCACTCTACCGCTTTACGAACGCATTTTTAAATCCCAATAACAAAAACATTAGATGGAAAACACGTTAGTCCACTTAAAGGAAATCGACATGTACCACAAAGTATAATCCACCACCATGCAGTATTGCCGCTAATAACCAAGCAGTCGATGCGACGTAAAAAATAAATAAATAAGAAGAAGAAGAAGAAGAGGAAGAAAAAAATATAATGAAAAGTACAGTAGAATACCCTTTTAAGAATCACGATACGTAAGAAATATTAAAGACACAAAGTAAAGTCTTTAAGATGGAATATACCCCACAGAGAAGTGATTTTCTGAAGGTAAAAATGGCGACGAAACGCGGCTGTACAGGAGAGAAGGGTGAGTCGGAAAGGCGACACGCCGCATGTCAAATGTCAGATACAGTGCGATAAGGATCTGGAAGAGTCCCCGAGAAGGTACGAGGTTGTCGGTGTCGGGAGCGACGTGGACTCTCGCATGGACTCATTACCGAGCCTGCAGGATACGTGCAGGATGCGCATCAGCCCCAGACGACGCTCTATTATGCCGCGAAACAATGGTTGCCGTGGCACAGCCGTGACGTTGCCGAGAAATAGTTGGTATGTTAAGGACCGGCAACATGCCTCTTCATAGAGCGGCCATATAATGGAATATAATCGGAATATGGTGCAGCGCGCGAGAAATACGACGTGTCGATTCCATTTCCGGTGCCCCCTGTTTCTGCGCGTTTGCCAAAGAGACGTCGTGTAACGTTTCTCTGAAACAAGGTAGAATCTTGCAAAAGTTCTTTGGCACTTTCGAGAATATTCCAGAAATTGCTCGGTATTTTAAAAGGCTTTGTGATCATTCTTATCAGATACCTTGATGTTGAACTCTTATTCTTCATTTATATATAAATTTATAATTATAAATTTGGTCTTTCTATGTATTATTTCTAGCAACTATTTCAAATTTAAATATTTTCTTACTTTGTGAAAAAATAAGCGCGATACATTTGAAGTTATAGGAAGTAACAGAGGTTATTTTAATGATTCAGTTTATATTACGTAATCGTTAAATAAAATTGGAATTGGAAAGATACAGAATTAATTTACACAAATGATATAACGCAAAGTGAGTGATTATCTTTATTATAGAATGTTGTGGTATTCACAACATTTAAAATTTAATTATCCAATATATGTTATCTTTATGTTTTGTGATCGAGCAAAATAGATTTCGTGATAGTTTAAACATCATTTTTCGATAACATTTGCTGATTAAAATTTATTGTTCCGCATTTGGCAAGTTACTTTGTTTAGTTTCTTATTTCGTTTCATAATATTTAACTACGTATAATATTGTACAGTTTTAAAGTACGTATGATTTAAATTTTATTGGTGATACGAACACATAAGTGAATTATTTATTTTTTATTTACATATTTGCTTTAAAAATAAACTAGTATTTTAGTAAATTTCGATTATTTCAAAACTTACTCTTATTGGAATTGTGTGAGGGCATTTACAAATAACCACCCTGTAGATTATTAAATGTTTAACTATCATTTGCCTTGGAGCGTTCGAAAAGGTCACGCAGTATTCTTCTAATGGTCGGTGAATGGGCTGTATACACGGATGCACGAAATCGCTGAAATCTCGTTGACCACGTGTACGGCACGTTTATAATGGTAAAATACCCTATAGTAGAATGGTAAGGAGTATGCAGTGAGTCATACCTATTTACGCAGTAGCGTCGGGAGAAAACGATTTAGAAATAAGGTAAGATTCTAACGATGAGAACGAACATCCCCCGCGTTTGATACTTCTTGAAAGTTTTCCGTGTAACTAAAAAGAGAGCTATGTGCTTTTACAGCGTGAAATTTACCCGATTCAAAATCCCCATAAAAATTAATATATATATATATATTTTTTTTAAAAAGCTCAAAGAAGTTATCAATGATTTGTGGTCGTGTAATAATATTGAAATTATAAATATAGTAACGCAAAATGGTACTATAGTTGTGTAAAGCATAATTATAATTGAATACAATTGCACGCGAAGATTTCTGACGAAAAGATTTCCTGGTTATATTAAGTCTCCTATCGGGTACATAAAATCTTATATTAATTCTGTGATTATTATAATTGTGTAATATTTGACAAATCTAAGGAGAACATTCAATTATATGTACTTATAAATATAGATGGAGTCAAGAAATCTGATCTCATTAGAGCTACAAATTGAAAAATTATGTTAATCAAATGAAAACAGTAGGATGATTAAAATGAACTAGTTTAGCAGTATTTAAGATAAATACACATAGAATACTGAACAGTGTTCATTTATTGTTAGAAAAAGTACAGAAATACCAATCGCGACATCTGTCATATGCAAGCAGTAAAATAATTAAGGAAATGAAATATAATACTATAGTACTTTGTAGATTTAGTCACGAGAGTCAGTCGTGAGAAAGACGTTGTACAGAGCGAACCATTATGACAGTGTATTAAAGTGTTGCGGTTAAAAGAAGATCCACTGCTTCATTTTCAATATAAAAATCAACATTTATTATACTGTTTTCTTTTACGTAATGCGCCCTGATAGTTAGTCTAAACTTAATGATTTTCGATTGCTGTTTCTAGATACTTCTGCATCTCCGTGTATTGGTATAGATACATATGATAAAGGTGCGCATTGAAAACCGTGCGTTATTTCCTTAAATCACTGTTTCGGTTCATAAAATTATAAGAATTATGTATCTCAGTAAACGGGTACCTAATTTAAATGATCATTAAATTCTATTCATCGTGCCGTACTTCAACTTAAAGTCTTTAAGCTTTTTTAACCCTTGCTTCCAGATACTTTGTCATCCTTGTATCACTTCAGCTATAATATTAATTCATAAGGAATCACCGATTAACCGCCTAATTATCAATCACTTTCATCCTTAATCATCCGATCGCGTACATCATTGAACGAAGCGTGCAAAGCTTTATTTAGTTTTGCTTATCGAAGGATTTTCCATCGTAAGAACGAGTAAAGACTTTCGGAGACACACTCGTACCATGTCGCATCGTTCGCGGATAACAATGATTTACGCGTGATAATTAATTTTCTATTAGGGCTGGTACACGCGCTTGGTTAAGTGCATCTTAAGGATCGTAATAAAGTTAATGGTTCATCTGTAATTAGAGTGCTGACCATTCGGAGGTGCACGCATCGAATCCGCAAGTGCCTCACGGTTCTTTTATGTATTAACCGGCATCCTTTCATGTGTCTGCTATCTCTCTGCTAACAAGAAGAGCACTGGAAACTAATTAACGTCCCGTGTGTGAGTAATAAAAGTTAATAAATCACGGTAAGTGGTACACATCGGACCAAACGAACAAATGAAATAGCGCATGATTGCGCGCCCCGTTGCATCTAATACTCCACGTTTAAGTTTCGCATTGATGAGTGGCTCGCAGTATCGAAGCTAGTACGATGCAAAGCCGTGTAATGCGTTTGTAAATATTAACCAGTGGGTGAATTGTATTCCTCTTGTAATGTCGAATTATGCCGTGCAGTTACGGCTACGTGAATAACTGACATACTACTTTAACGAATATTTCATCGGTATAGTTCCGAAAGTATGGGTAGAGGGATAATTCTAGGCGAGTCACGGCAAATATTAAATTAGCAAGAGTAATTAACATGTTCACTAGAACACTTTTATGCATTAAAAGTTGTCAGGCGCAATCCACATTCCTTTAAAAGTATGGGTTATAGTATAGGCGAGCGGGTAGTGAAAAATTATCGTTTTTAAAAGTGAATCGAGGGCCTAAGAAGTTTGGGAACCATTGTTTTATCGTATTGATTTGTGACTTTGTTTAACTTGTTTATATTCTAGTTCATTTGAAAATCTGCATAATACTAGATGAATATTATTAGGGTCAATTTCTAGGGATTTGTACTGAGATTCATTGCAGATGACATGTTATGAGTATATGTATACATGTACCAGTATTTTTTGTATTGAAACTGAAACTATTATTTATTGAAATAGTGGTTTAGAGTTGTCATAAATTTTCTCTATGTTGTAAAAACTTTTTGTAGTAACTGATTTGTACTATGTTGATCCTAACATTGGTGAACGGATGATCTTTCCATCTATGTTATATTAAACTGTACTTCACGAATATTCGATATGATTGAACTTTAGACTGCGAATATGTAGTAGAAAAATAACATTCTTCTGTACTATAATTATACTATCTAGCCTGTCTACAATTAGGTTGTCCTAAAAGTCCCTCTCTTTCTTTTATTAGATATTAAGTGCATAAAATTGAATGAACGATACAATTTAGTAAAAGATATAGAATTATTCTGGCCCTAAGTTCCTCCACGATTTTTTCAGAAACCTCTGACGCTATTTTCTATAACTTCCGTGCCGCCATTTTGCCGAAAAGAGCTAAGCTCACGGAGAAGAATTTCTGGGACAACCTAATACTTCCAGTTTCCCAAACCTAATTTCTTCTCAACGCTGATCTACGAGCAATATTCCTACAAACAAGAAAGCATTTGCAGACAGCAATCTTCATTCTATCTGTAGTTCATTTCCCCGATATCCAAAAAATGTCTATCCCTTCCTTAAAACAGTTGCACAAATTAACTGAGCAAATACTTTTCCAACGTTCCTTCGGGATCAAAATATTCAATCTAAAAATCCTATTCTATCTAATAATATCTTATCTATCCGCAAGCGATCTGCACGATCTTCCATAGATGTTCACCGTAAATTAGGCCTAATCCGTTGAACAGCACCGGTTGGGAAAAAAATACCGTGTTACAATCATGGCACTGAAGGTCTTGCTCGCCTCCGCTGGAGGGTGAAAGCTTCCGATGTCGAGGTATACGATTGCTTACCGGGCATAGTTGTTCTCCAGTGCTCGGGGCAGACTCTCGTTCCTTTCATTTGCCATTTCTCTTTCCACTCGATTCTCCAGCCTCCCCGCTGGGCTAGGTCAGGCTCGCACCTGCCGACCACGGCACCTGCGCCTGCAAAAGTTCATAATACACTTTCCAGGATTTGCTGTTTACCGTTAGATCGCCTTATTGTTTATCGTTTGGGTACGCCGCCAGGGGGTCTGATAGAAAATATTTTACTCATCGCGATACGTAACGTGGGCTCGGTTATGATGGCGCTCGGTGAGCTGCAAGGTCGTTTCGCAATTCTCTGTCCTCCCCAAGATTGTAAATTGCGTAAAATGAAGCTACCATAACGGGAGAAATCTACGATTTCTGGCGAAAAGTAGAATATGGTGTCCGTAACATTGTAGAAGAGATCTCATACTTATTGTTAGTTGTGTGTTAGAAGTGAAGTTCAATTGGGATAGTTTTCTACAGGAAACACCACTTTGCATAAATATTTAGAATGGTAGAAATGTAGGAATATTGCGAAATAATTTAAGTTTGTGTAACGGGATAGTGAATGACCGAATAGGAGTGAATTTTTGTGATATAATAGACAAGACAATTTTGAAAGTATTACGTTTATATTTGTTTTATTTGTATAACTACATTGTACGGTTGCTTGCTATGAACGTTTATAATACATCATTTATCTTCATTGCCTGAACTTATTTGCATAAAATGGATATACGTGGAACCATATTAATTCAGTATTTTGTTAGCAAAATGCAAAATTTCTCCGTTGTAAGTAATGAAAATATTACAATTATTTCTTTTGTATTTATTTATTTTACATACACGTTTGATCATTTATTATTAAAGTAAGGTATTTATATTGGGTTGTTCGGAAAGTTCGTAATGTTTTCGACATCAGAGTTACATTCTGTTGAACATTATGGGCTTACGGCAGGACTATATTTCACCATTCCTTGCTAAACAGTGAAATTGGTAATTCAGATAAATTCTATATTTACTTGGACGCTGTAAGTCTAACAGTTTAAAGAAAACGTGACGATTTTCAACGAGACAACTTAAAAATTCATGAAATACCGAGAAAAATAGGTAAATTTTTCCATGGATTTTCTGAACATAGCAATATTACATTATTATTTACGGTAGTTATTAACAGAGAGAATTTTGTTAATGACCTATTACTAATTAAATGCAGTAGAAACTACTTCGAGAAATTTACTTTCGAAAAAATATCAAAATGTTTTGGAGAAAGATTCTGTGAAACAATTCAATAAATGACATGAAGTCACTGCAATGGATGTTATATACAGTATTGTTTAGTAATATGAAACATATGCGATCCTCAAATAATGCTACGAACTTTCTGAACAACCTAATAGTTATACTGTATAACTTTATAACACTTTTCTGCTTACCACAATTAATTCATGAAAACAGTGCCCTTTGTGCCTAATATTTAATGTACGACGGAACTTCCACACTCATCTAGTAACTACTTTAACGATTTATTGTACGGGTCTGACTATTTCTTAGATATGCACCTTCAAGTTTCTCTTCTCACAATTCTCTTCCTCACAAACTATGTTTTTCCTTTCAAGTAGTCTGCTAATTGCAATGCATCTTCCATCTTGAATCAAACGAGCGAAATCATACGATATCTTTTCGAATCGCATTGCGAAACAAATTTCTCAATTTAATCACACGACAAGCGTAAATATACAGCTTAATGCACCAATCCAGTGGCTTAAACAAATATTCGCCGTTGCGAAAGAGTCGGATGATTCGACCGGTGGTTTCGTTCTTCGATCTGCTCGGGTGTCACTCAAGCGACGCGATATTTCAACGGCGAAGAATAGAGAAAGTGGGCAAGCAGAAAACGACTTGGTTCGACGACTTCGATTCTCTCGCGAGAGAATCGTCAAACACGGGAAGCGCATCGCTCGTTAGCGCAATAGCATCTCTAAACTGTGGGAAATGAATCCGTGCCCTCGCGAGTGGTAGTTGTTGCACGTTTGTATGTTACTTGCCGATTTCATTGCCGACGTATTCAGTAAATAATCGACAGTTATTTGCCATGGTCGATACCGTGGGCACGATTCTAATCGGCGCGGCGTTTCGATGCTGCTTGATAAACTGTAACGATAGAAATAATTATATTAAGCACGAACGATTCATACGCCGCCGGTGCATCGGTGTACTTCCCTATAGGTGTTGCATAATTATCGCAGATCGACTGAGAAAGCCTCGAAACTGAATTACTCGTGACACGCTGTAGCACAAATATTCGTGAATTCAGTATCGTTGATGATGCTTTGAAAAAAAAGAATCGAAATGAGGCAAAGAGAAGATGCTGTGTGATGATTAAGTAGGAAAATGCAAATGCAGATTTCTATGCCGCGTTTGTGTTAATTTCATCTTGATTAATGTGCAGAACTAATTTTTATTCCTGTCTATATTTCATTTTCTAGCTGCTATTATTTAATCTTTTAAATGTTAATTTTATCAAATAGTGATAAAGTCTTACAAACGGATTTTTGTAGCCTTTTAATCTTGACTTATGTTAGGTATACAAATTAATTCGGCACCTTTATTTTTACATATTGATAATAATTTATTTGACTCAAGTTCGTGAATTATCCGATAAATGGAAAGGAGCTATTCAACACAATGGAAAGTATTTTCGATACTAGAATTGTTTGATACTTTTTTAAATAACCATACATTGAACTTCGTAAGGAATGGCACTGAATTAATTTGTAATCTACATAACTAAAATTTGGAATTTGAAATATGTAATTTATTCCGCAAATACAGCCAATGTATTGAGAAACACAAGTGTTCATAAATTCGCGGCATGAAGTTTCGCAGTTTCAATCCTTCTATCGGGGTATCGCAAGTAGGTAAACGAACGTTTATTCAAAGAATTCGATTTCCTCAGACGCCGATATAAATTTCCTTGGCGCATTAGTCTGCGATCCCGTAATACCATATGGTAGATTTATCTATCTAACGTTTTTGTTTGCAGCGCACGCCATCAGTGGTTGCTGATGCGTAAACGCAGATTTCGTTGAGGTTAGCCTTCTAAGAAAGTTAAAATTCCTTGAGGCGTTCCCTCAGGGTCCAATTATCTCTTCTGCATATTCGCTAATAACAGCCAATCTGGTTAGCAGTGGTCCATTCGAGTTTACATGCAGCTGAGTTTCTGCATCTGCTTCCACGATTTTTCGTTCCTTTTATTCTTTATCCATTCCGTTTCTGTTTATTCTGCTGATAGAATAGAAGGTGGCATCGAAACTTTGCTCTTAACGAACTGATATCTTCATCCACATTTCTGTAACGAGTACCAGTATTTCATCATCGTCCATACATGTACGAACGATCCGTATAAACGAAGCGTGCTCGTGATGTGTTACCATCATCGTATCAACTCTTTATTTTATTCACATTGTTGTAGTAAACACGATAGGTTCAGAGGCATCCCTCGAGCGTCCAATTATCTCTTCCGTGTGTGCACCGATGATTACAAGTTTCTAAAGTAGACCATACGATCTTCTAACAATAAGTTCTTATACCTGCTTAGAGATATATTGCTCTTACTCATTTATCGTATATCTAGTTTCTTAGAATTTGCGTGTCATGAGTTGCAACCTCCACAAAGGATATCGTATTTTACAGTCGAAGCGTTTGTTATAGAAACTTTTCACAAAAAATGGATGGTTTAACTTTATGAACGCATACCGATGGCTTCAAAATAATGTTTCTACGGCCACATATTAAAGTAAAAAAGGAAGATGTTAAACGTTTATCGCAAACAACAAAAATATATTACAGCTTTGAAAAGTTTTACTTTTGAACTACGTTAATAGTTTCTCTTTGATTCTACGGATTAAACTTTATGGAAATTAATCTTCCCATCTGTTCCCATCACCTTATTAGCTATATAAATTTCTGGTAATAACACCCTCGTGTCCAGAACCAGCAATTCTTCGTGTACTTGTTACCCATGGCGAAATGTTAACTCGCACAATCCTCATCAGCAATACGATCCTCCGTTTTCGAAAGAATTGGCCATTTTCATGAGCGAGAGAGCGTGACTCGCGCGGAAACGCCTCGCTTTATGCAGATTGCCAGCGAAGTCAGAGGTTTTAGAGGGAACCCCCGAGCATCCAATTATCTCTTCCGCATGTTCGCTAATAATTGCCAGTCTAACCCCGGCTAGCGGTGATCCATCGAATTGATTTTCCTCCGAGTTTCTGCAGCTGCTCAGGACGCAGCGTGTTCTCTGCCACGGGCTTCACTTCTCTCTCATTCTTTCTTTCTTTCTTTCTTTCTTCAACTTCTCGTCGTCTCAACCCTTTCTTCGTCTTCTCGACGTTGTTTCTCTCTGTGCGCGACGAAATCGCGACGAACTCTCGAGCACTCTCGAGGGTCAATTAAAATACCGATGACCATCGTCTGGGCAGGATTTACGAGCGTGCTGATCCTCGGTCCTGATCGTTCATCCGACAGTCAGCTGGTGTCGAAGTCCACGACCGGGAACCTCGTTGCGTTTATCATTTGCATTGCAGCTATGCGCCGTGTGGATCTTGTGCGTCTTGAGTAGCACGAGCTTGGCGTCTCATTTCTTCTTCGCGGCTTAAACCACCAGTGCGCCACTTTACCGTGAAGTGCACTCGTTGTTGCATTTGGATCTTGAACATAGTTGCTGCTCGTGAGGTAGACAGGTTTGTACATGTATTCGAAACATGAGTTGTGCAACAATTGTGATACCTTTCGATAGATTCGAACACGGAGAAGTTTTCTTTTGAAGGTGAATGGTGGACTTTAGAATAGAAGAAGAAGAAGAAGAAGAAGTTAAGAATAGACAGTGAATATTAATATAAATGTATATTTTTATAGAAGGTTTTGAATAATGTAGGGCCTAGTTTGAAATTTCGTTTGTCTTTAGTAGGTTTTAACTACTTACCATTTAATTTGTATATTGCATATGTTTTACGTATACAATATGTATACCTTTTCTTTTAAGAATATATGCGAAAGTATATTCCAGATTTCTTACACGTTTACTGTATTTATTTTGTAAAATCTCATGCTCTTTGTTATACTTTCAATTGTGATCATATCGAGATAATGAGGATTGTATTATTGTAACATATTTTTAGTATATTTATTACACGTCAGAATATCTTTTGCATATGTAGTTACATTTCTACATATGTTTACATATTCTATTTCCATATGTCACGTATTTTATGTGAATAACCATCCACAGTTTAAATATGAATTCCCAATTTTGAATTTCCATAATTTTTCCAATTACACGCTCGTAATATCAATATAAAAGAAAGCAAGTAACGTGGACAAATTCTCAAAAAAACTGTTTTCTTGCAGTTTAGAGCAAAATCAAATATTACTCTGAATCGCGTACCAATTTCCAACATTAAATTTAAATAATATCAAGCCTAATTCTACTAAAATTTAATAATTCACCAAACGAATAAAAGAACATGTAAGTACTTTTCGTTAGTCTCGTAGATCGAAGATGCTAATTTAAATTTTCTAGTACACTAGAACCTCGACCATTGCAACTCCGATCACGTGTACCCTCATTTGCTGCAATCCATCAATACATAATAGAGACAATCGTATTTGTTACAAATTGCTTACCTAACAACATGAAAAGCAACGGTAGAAAGGTACGGACGGATTAGCTGATTGGTTGCCTCGTTAATTGCACGAATCTCGATACTTGCATGCATTTTCAGCTGCGTTTTCGTGCAACTACGTACCGAGATTCTAGTGTAAGAGTTGCACTGGTTCATCCAGCGCAGCGCTTCCTTGGAAGTTGGCTTGGTATCGAAAATTCGCAGAATCCGATAAAAGCGTCGGTTACGCTCGGCTGGTGGGTCGGTACCGATAGTTGAGCCGGTCGCATAATAAATAACTGAAGTCCCTAATGGATCTTAAGCCGGCAACAATGGCCTCGACCGGCTTCTGGACGTGTTTACGAACACATCTGACCAGCGTACGTGTACACGTATCTGCAGATGCATGCCACGTGTACGCATATACGCCGGCGACGCAGATCGGCAGAATGCATACGCGTGATCCGAACATTTGTGCATCCACGCAGAGAGGACAGATGCACGCATTCAACGAATACGATCTCCTGCATTAGATACGTGACATGCGATTTCGCGATGCTGCGCGGATTTCAAAATGAATCCTGTAACGGTCCTGCCCCTTTTCGTTTCACTTTGAGCCGAACTTATACATGCAATCTGGCGGTGGGCTGTCCGCTAAAACACAAACGCGTACTTTTGGCTCTTCAGATGTTAGGTTGCGTGTACAGTATAATTTAATTTGCTCTGCAATTTTTGTTTTGTACCGTGAATTAGAGATTTACTTGTCATAGGAGCGTAAAGATAGTTGGCTTTCAGTATTTCTAGTTGGTTATGGAAAGAAGAGGGGAACTAATATGGGTTGAATTATGTTTAAAGATTCGTTTAAGTGTAGGGATATAATTATTTTATATAATTTATTTAATTTAATTTTGCATCTAATACTAAAAGTTGGTCCGTTAGAGAAGTGTAGAGGTTTCTGGTTTTTAAAATTTCTAATTAATTGACTGTACAATTTTTTGTCCACAGTATACGTGAAATAATTTATAAATACGCGTAGAATCTTTTCGGTCATATAAAAAAGAATAAAAGGCGAAGCACCGTGAAAAGCGATGAGATATTACAGAGGCTAAGTTATATTTGCTCAGCACTTTATAGTGTACGTATATTAAATTTATAAATAGGACGTGATCCTCATAAATGTCCATACTTACATAAATAATGATTGGAAACATTTAATTAAGTTAATAAAATTCAACGAGGAAAATAAAAGTGACAAAAGTAACACACGTACGGCTGCTAAAAAGGTTCAGTCCAACCGACGCTTTTAATATTCTTGAAATACCGTTACGAATAATTGCACTTGAAACTTTTCCACAAAAACTAAGATATCACATTTGTGTATACAAAAACGGAGAACTCGTTGGCAGATAAGACATTCATAAAATCGCAACACAGAAGTCACATTTACACGTGATTTACGCATGGGGGGATGAAAGAGCGTGCATTAGAAGATTGCTCCCGCTACGTAGGAAGAAAAACGCGTTCTTCCCATCCTCGGTAGAGGAATCACAAGGGTATCGCATTCATTACCCCTTATCTTTCTTCCTTGCCAGCTACCAGGGGTACCACCTCCCGTTCTTCCTACAACACGTTCCACTCAGACGAAGATTTTCATGCCCCTTGCTCGATACATGGCTGCCGTGCATGCATATCGCGGTGCGATAATTTTGACGAGGCTTACACGGTTTTGGTATTAATATTCAGAAAGTACGGGGACCGTGTTCTGATTATACCAGACCCTGATAACAGACAGTCGGGCTGATTGAACTTCGAAGCTACAGGATTACATATACAGCTTACCTGGGGATATTTCAATATTTTTAAGAAATTTTGCTTGTCGTAGATTGTAAAATGTTGGTTTTCGTTGTTACGCTGATAGAATAAGTCAGCTATACCAAACCTGCGCCCCGCGAGCCGCATAAGTTTATTTCAACATTAAATATCGCACTAATTTTTAAATAAACGCTTGGTCAAATTTAAGTTTTGAGGTTTATTTTTTAAAACTTTGCGGATGGAACAAAATAACATTTAACTAATTTTCGCCTAATTATTAACTATTAGATGGCGGAATTTTGCTACGTGTTGTTCAATTATTAACAGCATTGTCTATCAGTGATATAAAGTTGAGTTTCTTCCTTTAAAAGTTGACATGTGTTCTAAAAATTAAAAAAACGTGGACAGCTATTTGTGACAATCGTTTGTAAAAGATTAAAACATTACATTGGGATGTTTGGCGTACTATGTTGTAGTGGGCGTAATATTGCAAAAAAGTATGTATGAATGTGGTTTAAGAAGAAATGGTTGAGCATGGCTGGTATAAGTGGATGCATTGCAAGAAACGATAAATTTATTTGGAAAGAATTTTATAGTAATTACGTATACGGATAGTAAAAGGTACTTTTTACGTACCTGTTTTTGTTTAGATTACGTTACGAATGGAATTCCACTTTTTCAGAGATGTGTAATTCAATCAGTGGTAAATTGATAAGAAGAGTTCTGATATATTCTACATTTCTATTTCTCAGTATTCGTCATGCTTTGAATTCATTTCATATATAAGAATATATTTTGTTTATGTACATTTTTTACATAGTAGTTGCGGTATGTTTATTTAATTTTGTTTTGTTACAACTACAGTATACTTTTGAAGCTTAATGTATTATTGACATTGATGATACGAGCTTTTAGCATTTTTTACTAACATGTATATCAATGTGGCCTTATTTTATCTGCTTCGTTACAGAAATATCAAACTCTGTTCAATCTTTTCAATGACTGACAATAAGTCAAACTTAAATCTCAGACTTACAAAATAATTTTGGACAGATAAATATACCTATCGAATTCTACTCAATTTTCTGAACGATTAAGTTAATGTTGAATTTTATATTCAGGAAGTACAAATTTGTGTAGACAAATGTACTCTGTGATTAAGGTTCGCTTAAGCTTCTGTTAATTCTTATTCCTTTCGTGCATCTTGAACTGCAAATTAAAGCTCGAAGATGCCCAAGACGAGATACTATTGACGTCACGAAATTATGTTCGCTAGCGTTCCGATTGAAGCTACCTGTAGGAAAAAGAACGAGGCAGATGCAGCCGGCCGAGGGCGAGATAAGCAAGCCTATCTACATGTTCCATGCAGAGTATGGAATTACGATCGAGTTAGCAGCCGATATGAATGTACTCTGTCTAATAAGGACAGCAGTCTGATTGCGAGACTGCTTTTGCCACGATACCGCCAACTTGCATTAACGATTTTTCCATTCAGTTGCTCGAAGAGTGATACCCCTTTAATCGGTACAGGAAGTTCTTCGCTTAAATGAAGTATCCGCCCAGGTTACGAAACGGTTCCCGTTGTAGCTATAAATATTCCATTAACTATTTTGTGAAACTTGCTCGATATTATGATATTCTTTTCTTTTTTTTAATTTGTTCGTGAAAATTTAGGGTTTTTTTAATTTAAATGTACAAGATAGGTTCCATAGGAAATAATTTATGTAAGATAAATTAAAGTTTGCGTTTTTCGTCGCTGATACTACAATCCTTGGCGAAAAGTTTCCGATCATACACATTAATACAAACTTTGTGAGAAACATTCGTGGTTTAGGATCAGAAAGTATTGCTATATATAGTTAAGATGGGTGGGAAGTATAGGTAGGGTGTGAATAAAGTAAATAAGTACATTTATTATCTCAAAGCAACAAGAGAAGAATCAAAGTGTTATATAGGAAAAGTTTCCAATATTAATTTCCAGTATTAGCGTATATAATCGGAAACTTTTTGCCAGGAGTTGTAGTTGAAATATTAGAATACGTGGATTCATTTTAGGATAGATACATATGCAATTTTCGTTTCGTGATTTTATCACTTGCTTCCATTCCTTGCTCTTCAATATAATTAATTTAACATACTATTATTAATAACTTAGAGTAAATGTTATGTCTTTTTCGTACAAATTCATGGTTCTCGTTACAAGTACTACTTTGATTATTAAAATATTTAAATTCATTTTAAGATAGGTATTTAATTTTTGTTACAAGATGCAATTTGATTATTTTATCGTTTGATTCTCACATTTGTTCTTTGATATAATTAAATTAGAATATTCTTAATGAAGTAGTTTGATTAGGTGTATTTTATGGATATACTAAAAATCTTCTTTGAAACTTACGTGTTATTTTTGCGAGTTTACGTTTCAGTTTATGCAATAGTTACTCCGCTAAACAAAGTATATAAATTACCAATTGATTTTGTTGAGTCTGTCGTTCAATTCAAAATAATTATCCGATTCCACATCTCGTTAAACCTAAAAATCAGAAATCTTCGGTGGCAAACTGTATTCTTAAAGAGTGTTTTTATGCTTGTTCAGCAGCCTTCACGCACATCGTTGTTTTTCCGTTAACAAAACAATTTTTAAATACTTCGACGAGTAGAAGATAGAGCGACTAAACGAGATGCCGTGACAAAACAGATGTGTAAACGCGTTTGCAGCTGTCGTTGTCCCAGTGGAACACGATGAAGTTCAAGGGAAGAAGTTGCCACGTACTCGTCGCGATACTTTGCACGTCTTCTTTCCGAGCCCCTGGGAGTAAAGTTATTTTTCACGGGAACGCATAAAAGGATTCGCTGACAGCGTGAAATCGAGCAACCTTTTTCCCTTGGGTTTTCTTCAGCAACCCAAGAACATTATACGAGTTTAAAATGAGAGAAGGATATCGGGTCCCAACAGACTTCCCAACTTTCATTCGACCATGTTCTTTCTTTTAAGAAAAAAATAGAGATGTGATAAAGAATAAATAGGGATTTGAAATTGTACCTTTAAATAGGCCTCGATATAATACACTGTTGAACGTTTTAGGAGAAGTACTGTATTTTTTAATTGGCTATTTAGTCGCGTAAACGCGCTTGATCGCTTAACATATGTTCGCAAGTAGGCAACACGAGCAAGCAACGCGAGCAACTGCTAGGTACACTTGGCGTGTAACGAACGATGACACGTTAAATTAGAAGTTACTGCAGCATTGTTTGCCACGCGAAAGTATGCGACACACGTGAAACTGTTGTTCGTGCGCCATTAAACTGCGTGAGAATAAACGCGGAATACGAAAGCGAAGAAAAGCAATTTATTTCCGCGACGAAGACAAATTCATGTGTGGCGATACCGTCGATTGAAGATTTATTTTTAATAGATTAAAGTGTTATTTTTCAGTATAATGCATAATAGAATTTACCCTAATAATAGCCCAGTAATCAGTATCGCATGGAAATTGCTATACGTTACTAATTTTTCAGCTAACTTGACGATTAGTTGGAATTATTGAAAACTTCATTTAAAAATTCTTGCTTCTAGTAATATTGACTCTGCAGATCTTCTAAAGCAAATGTGTACTTCCCAACCCTTAGAAGAAACTCCCAAACTGTAAATTTTTTATTATCCCAAAAACGGGATGAATTGAACTTCAAAATAAACGGTCCTTTCTTTATATTACAAATTTTCTTTCGTTTCAACGAATTGGGGGGCACTTTTTCCTGATTCATTCTATACAAAAATTCGTAAGCATCTTTGACTTTGAATTCACCGATCAACGTAGATATCCGTCGTTTAAAGATATGAGAGTAAAGCAAGCGATTCACTTAAGCGAAGCTTAGAGAGTTGCCAATGTGACTAATAAATGTATAGTTAAAAGTAGACTGTGAATATTTATTGTAATTTCATATTCTTATATGAAAGAAATGAACAAAATGAAACCTAAATATGTTTTGTATTGTTGGTATTTATCTCTTGACTATCGCCTACGTTTATTACAAAAGATATTTATGCCAGTGATTAGGAATGTACTGTTGGTCAGAAATCGAACAAAGCTCAAATTTATTCCTCTATTTATGTTCCAATCATTTATGTTAAAATAATATATAAATACATTTTGTTCTTTTTTGTTTAGGCCACTTTTGCAATTTCCGGCATATTTATTACATTTTTTAATTATTTTCTACTACTGTTTTTATATACAATGGCTACAAAAAAAAATATTCACAAATTATTCTATTTATTTCTACATACAAGTATTAATTAATTAGACCGGAATATATTAAATTTCCATTCGTTAAATAGTACCTTAATGCGACTACACAAATTTATCACTTTGCAATTGAACTATGGAATTTAATAGAAAATCACCACGTTAAAAAATTGAAGTGAGTGCGAATACTTTTTGTCGCCATTGCATATTTGCACAAATATCCATTACTTGGTCTTAAAACGAAAGGGTGAATGCAATCCCCAAACCTAATCTGATTCCAACCAAGTAATCTGCTCAGACAAGTGCGAAATTTGCACGAAGAGAGGTACGAATTACATATTCATGATAATATTCGCGAAGTTTATGCCGTTCGCTGAAGTTTTCTCGATTCTCAACGACGCGACGGATAGATCGTCTACAGAGATCTGGGCGTAGTTTTACGTGACAAATGGTCGCCTCACAATAGATAACCTCGAGGATAGTTTTAATAGGTTTCGAGGTTAGGGGTGGAGTGAACGATAATTCGCTGCTTTTCCATGTTGTTGATTCATTGTGACAGTAAAGTTCGCGTAATAATAACGCGTGTAGGTCTCGTCAAGTCGATTCTCGACGTTTCAAATTGTTTTCGCAATGTTTTATAGCGAGCTGCACCTCTAGATAGATCGCTCTGATATTTTCCAGATGATATATTGCGTTGAGCGTAAATAAAAGTCGAAAATATAGAAAAAGTATTAAACGTGTAGGCGATTTTTCTGCTCCATTTTCTTTATAGTGATCGTTAAAGCGATGTGTAACTTCTGTAAACATTTATGGTTACTTTCACAGCAGGGAAAGTGAATTTTATAGAACTATAGCGATAATTTTATTCTTCTTAGATTCAGCGAATTCCGTTTAGAGAAATTTTGCTATATTTCTTTGGTTAATGGCCCTTAGACGCGTTTATTATAACATTCGAGTCCTATTCCTGACAAATTTTTATTATCTACAAGGAGATGTGAAACTGTGGTATGATATTGTTACAAAATTCCATAATATCCACCGATTATATTTATTATATAAAGTAATAAATCGTACCCCAATTTACGCAATACTTCATTTACGCAAGTTTCTCTTTACGCGGTAAAAAATCTCTCGATTTACACGGTGCTTTTACACGCGATCTGATTTTACCCGGTCCTTTTCTTCTCTTCCATTTTTGGTAATTAAGGACATAGGTGCAATAAGAGCGTGAAGTCATCTGAAATCCTTTCTGCGGACATTGATTAAATGCATTCTACATTTACAGAAGTATACCTGTTTACTGCAAGCTTTATTCCAACATCTCGAAGATTTGTGAAAATAGAGCATTCTAAAGTATATTCGATTATCATCTTGATATGCTGACGCTTTATTTTCGTCACATTTTTGCTACGCTGGACTATTTTTAAACAATTCTCATTCGTATTTTAAGTTGAAATTTTATACTCGTAGTTGGTTACCGTAATTAATCGAAGTCAAATAAATAATGTATTATTTATTAATAGTAAATTATTATAACCTTACTGCTGTACCTAGAATGTAGTCTTTTAACATTAAAGGCGAATAAATTAGTTTATTCTGTAGAAGAAAATGATTGCACGCGAAAGGGACGCGAGTCACAGTTTTAATCCTGATTGATATTTCGGTGTTGCAGTGTTGTTGTATCTTTTTTTTACAATAGAAACTAAGAATCAAAATGTGAATCTCCTATTAATAGCAATAGTAAATCGCATGGATAGTTAACATTCAAGTATTACTACGTTTAACTCTGTAAACGTTTTTTCGATACCAAGTTTTTGCATTCACGCCCTTCTTGCCACTAACGCCTCAATTATTCGTTGTAAGAAACAATAGCTTATAATAGAACTTCAAGTTACACAATAGCACAAATGCGAAGTCAATATGTATTATAATTTTCTCTGATTTCAAACCGTTGGACATCTAACATTTCGTACAACGCTAAACGGAAAACTAAAGTATCTCATACTTCGCAGTACTTTATTTTCAATTACAAGTTCAATATTCAAAGTCTGCACACGTATCGCGTAGCCATTATGGCATTATATTTCTTTTTGGCTTTGAATCATCGGACAGCCAGGAAAAATTGTTAATTTTTCGCATAGCCCTGAACAAGCTTCAGTATCTTATAATTTACAGTATTCTATTTCAATTATGAATTCAATATTTAATGTTTGGTACACGTATCGCGTAACCATTATTGCATTACATTTCTCATTGCCTTTAAATCATAGGACATACAGGAAAGCTGTTCATATTTCGCATAACCATAAAAAAAGAAACTAAAGTATTTTATAATTTACAGTGCTCTATTCTCAATTACAAGTTCAATATCCAAAGTTTGCACATGTATCGCGTAACCATTATGGCAGTCGTAGCTCGATACGATTCGAGCGTGACATGTAGGCGAATTCTTTCCTCATGGCGCACCTCGGAATCTCTTTTACGGTCCCGGGTGCTGTCCGCGTTAATGGCAGCTTGTTACACCGCTACAACCGTGGCTTCGCGAGCCAACGTAGTAAATACGCTGATCAAACGTCTGAATAAACTGCGATACATCGTAAAATGCGATAACCGGTGAGGCCCTGAGATTAATTTTCTATCGTGGCGGATCATTTACGCCGGTGAGCAAGAAGACAACGCGCTTTCTGCCCGCTTGCTGCTCGTCGCTTCCGTAAGGTCGTTCGGTCTACATTTTTAATTATTAACTGGCAAAGCGTGTTACGCGCTTACCTGCCTTCGCGACACGGTTCGTTGTCGTAAACGTTTCTGCATCGTTGCTACCGAGCCGTAACATGATTTCCAGTAAATTACATGTCAAGTTGTTCGACTGTTCCGTGCGCCGGACGCGACTCTGCTTGAAAAGCTCGCGCGTCGCTTCGCTTGTTTCATCTTAGGTACCGTTTGTTTGGACGGTTATGCACTCTGCTGGGAAAAAGTGTGAAATCGTGTGATTTTTTATCAATTGTGTTACTGGTGAATAGGCGTAATAATGAGATGTTGCGTAGAAAACAGGAATAATGGTTGTGCTGAGGTTTTTAGAAGTATTAGACGACGGCAAAATTTCGCGAGGATTTAGACTGCAATATTTAAGCGAACTAAGATTTCTTCAAACGAAATTTTATTTAACCATGTAACTGGTAGACAAAATCTTGTAATAACTCACCATTGTTACAATAATTTTTTCGATTGCTGTAAACATCGATTTGAATATATTTTCTAATACAGATACCAGATGATTTGTGCAACAAAATTTAAGTGGTCTAAATTTCCCTTAAGCGTAATTTTATTTAACAATATAAAGGATGAACAAAATCCTGTAACGTCATCACAATTGTTACAGTAGTTTTGTCAAATGCCATAAAATGATAGAAAAATCGTACGATTTTTTTGCGATGTTTAACCCTGTGCGGACGAGTGTCTGCAAATAATCGCCACTTTCCTCGTTTTTGTGGACGCACGTTTACTTTTAAAGCAGAAAGTTTAAATTAATATCGTTGATAAACGCTTCAAAGTTTTGGCTATTTGTTGACCTGGAATTCGTAAGCTTAGAAATTCGTAAGGTTTGCAATTCAAAGTCAAAATACTCTTTTAAGTTTTATTATTCGTCGTCCGCAAGGGGTTAATACGTGTTAGCCTTTAGGGAGTTTATTGTATATAAAGCATAAGGTTACTGATATCAATTTGGCATTTTGGTACGCTATCATTACACAATTGTAATTATTCAAAACATTTAAATTAATTCGCCAGAAAATCCTGTCTAGACTGCGGATCTTTATGTAAATTTATGTTTTCATTAAAGAAGTCAAAGAAATGGAGCTTATGCAAAGGATTCTTTCATCCTTAAAGTACAATAATTTGTACTTTACTCTAAACATTTTGTATACTGTTGCATACTACGTGCATTTTGTACATCTTTGTATCTCTAAATTTTCCATAAATGCATAGAAACCAATAATCTAATCATAAGGTTTAAAGTTGTCATCGTTGCAGCAGAAACTGAGTTTAATATTATTCGTAACGTCTTCTCATCTTCTGTGTATTCATTTATTTACAACACGACGAAGTGAAATGAGCTGCTTTATGAAAGAACTCTACGATAAGTATAACAGAACATTATACCACTTGCAGTGGTTACAACTCAATTTCCTTAGAAATATTACATAATAGCCAGAAATATTAGATAATACCTCTAGAATGCAAACACGCTCGTCTTCGAGAAATATTTCATCGAGTTCCTCGCGATAATGTTGGAAAGTTTCGTGAAACGGTGTCCAATCGATTTGGAACCAAAGACGACGACCATAGTATCTTGTCACCTGTCAGGTTTGCAACCTGTAAGCCGAACTGGGTCACATCGAAGGCAATAGAGATGGGAGGAGCTTTGAGAAGAGAGAAAAAGGGAAAAGAAACCGCGTTGGTCGGTCTGTGATTCACCAGATTTGTCGGCCTTCTGTGGTCGATCGACGCTGCACGACATTTCAACGATCCGACGTGTGGTTACTCTTTCTTAAGAGCTCACCCGGTATTTGATTACAGGCTGTGGATATCGTGCACCCTGTTACGTGATAGGCCAGAGAAGAGAGCAAGAAATATCTCGAATACCTGTCGGTTACCTCAGTATTATACATCCATGGCTAGCTTTTTTCATCTTTTTTTCAACGGATGCAAGTATGTTCTCTAGTTTGCACTCCGACCTACATATTTTCGTTCCGATAATTACGCTTGAGAGGTTATCCTGCGAGATAACCTGTAGCCCCTCCGCTGTTAATTAACTATTTAATAGCAGAGCGAGAGAAAGAGAGAGTCTTATTTACTTTACAACTAAGATTCGAACAGAGCTTGTATATATTTCGTTTTGGAACTGTTCCGGAACACTTAGAATGGAATTTTAATAGCTACTAGCTTCTTTTCCTTCAGCAATAGAGATCTCAGGTAAAATTAACGTAAACAAGTATGTCAGGAACTGATGGAGTACGCATAATCTGCGCAAACGCATAATCGTTAGCTTCATGAGACGATGCTGATTTTGTTTTTTTGTTATCTTTTATATTTCGTCCTCGTCTTTATTCTCGAAGCCTTTCCCGCGAGTAGAGAGCTCGTTAGCTCCTAATTAGCTGTGGATAATTTCTGGAAGGACGACCCCTTGCCGACTGCCGCATTCGTGAACAAGAATACGAATTGCACGTGGTCCGGAATACGTTCGTTAGTCCGGTAACGATTCAGACCTGAATTATTCCGCAGTTCTGCAAAAAATTTCGAATACGCAAGAACTTGGAAAATCTCAATTTGGTCGTATGCTGGCTCATGCTGCATCACGATATATTTGACCCCTAATAATTACCTTATACGTCACGGAGTCACGTAATTTTACCATGAAATGATTTAAAAATCCTGGAATCTTTCTTCTTGCGTCGTTCATATGTTGCCTCGGTTGGTATTACAAGCGCATGCATGCAATAACATGTTCGTATGACGCATACGATGCAGGATGCGAGTAATAAAATCGAAGGGAATCTACTAATCACGTATAAAGTTTGCTAATTCGGCTTTATAGAGAATAGGAAACGTCATCTGTTTACGATTTTTCAGACGTAAAATCCATAACGAGCTATTAGGCAGCGCGTACAAGATTATGCAGTGGTCGGAATTCTATTTTCTTTATCAGTTAATTTACTTGCAAACTGCTGTTTACGTAGATAACAAATTCCTGCCGCTTCGAACATTGAATTCTGCTGATTCATTCCACATTCGAACACTAAATTGAAGAATAAAACGCGACATAAAGTGTTACTGCTTGGCGCAAAAAGTGTATCGGCGTGTTCGTTAATTAAACAAGTTTTTGCTGCATTCGAAATTGTATTCGATGAAAGCAAAGTCATAAATATCTGCAATACTTGTGATTTAGGTATAGCTGAATCCAAATCAAATTTCTTGTCGTATTTTGAAACGATAGTGTAACAATGGCGGTAACATTGTGATGGTAACATTAGAAACTTTCATTCATATTTAATTTCATTATATAAAATTATGACTTTTTCCTGCATTAATCAGTTGCTGGGATACTAATTTTGGTAAAAAAAATTGGGTATTGATTGGGTTACGTACGAAGAGATAAACGATACTCCACTTAATATTTATATTACTGATATTTATTGATATTTTCTATTATTTTTATGTCCACGTATAATTATTTTGGTGCGTTGTGACATTGGTAATATGAAATTTTCACAATTTGTCGATAGAATCTCTCTCCATGATAATTTTACTATTTCTCGAAATTCATTTTCACTCTTAGCTACATTTTCATTAACTAATTTTGCTCTGCGTAGTCTATAAATTCTTTATTTGATTTTATATTCATACAATAGTACTTTGAACTACAAGTTTCTCAACGTTTTCAGCTAATTTTATATAGTCTCATTTGATCGAAAACTTTATGCCAGGGGTGGTATTGCTGGTTTTCTCAAACGTGGCAACTTATTTTAGTATAAAATCCTAAAGAATAAATATTTGCCACATCAAACAGTAATGCGTACACTGTGGATACGTATGCAATTTAACAAAATTTAAATGTACAAAAACGTATCTACGTATAATATACAAAAGAATAGAAAATATTCAAACTACAGCGTATCTCGTAATATTTGGAAGTTGAAACAAATCTGTATTTATGTTCTATTCCATTATTTTCATTTGCAAAGATAGGTATTTGCATGAAGATCCGCAATTGATTAATAAGAATGGGCAATTTTAAGCCATTCTAATTCAAAGGCCAGGAACTGTACATCCTCCTTCCTGTCTATCTCGCAAGCCCAGACAACAAAACCCAGTGAACCACTAGGAAGCATTCTGTATAATAAATCTTGCGTGGTAGGTGGAAATCTTATTGTCCGTCGGAAGAATTAAAAAGTAACGGTGTCGGCCAATCGACTCGATACTCGGAATGCCAGTCGATACAGTTACGCCTGTTCGATCAATGGCAGGACGTGGTGGGCGAGGTATAAAACGGTAGCATTCTTCTTCGATCCTTCGTCGGGGTTCCGTTCGTCGTCTACCTTTCCTCTATAGGAAGAGTCTCTTTCGCCCACGTTTCAACGATAGATAAGGAGCCACGGGTCAGCTTTACGCGCTGGTGCAGTGCGTAATTTCCTGTGATACCATTCCGAGCTCTTCTTGTCCCCGGTCGAACGATCTGGGACACGTTGCGAGGCAGGAAGACCGCGGAAGGGAAACACGCTATGGGACACGAACGGATAAGAGCACGGCTATTGTGTCTCTGCCCACGTGGATGCTAATATTGAATACAAATACGCGCAATAAACCAGGCTGCCCTAGCATGCCCCCTATCTCTTGGCCGCATTGTTTCTATCCTACCTTGCCACGTCTTCAGGAACTTTTTCCACGGTGATGCACGATTTTCGAATGTCTTCTCGAAGGACGAATCTGTTGATCGTGTTACCCATTTAAGCGGAATTCATTTGAAATTTAGAAAGTTTGCTTCGCTAGAAGTCTTATCAAAGGACTGCGAATGTTTATTAACGAAATTAAGGAAACATAGGCTATGTAGAATATTGTTTCATACCCAGAATATAGTAGTTTGTATTTGACTTTGAATATTTTATACATTTTTGCATCTAATTTGCATTTTATGCTTTTTCGCATATTTAAATTTCCCATAAATACTATATATAATAAATTCGCAGTCTACTTATCGGAGTTATGGTTGCAAGTGGAAATTCTTTTAGCGTGATTAAACATTTCAGTACGAAACGTTTCCGTTTAGAAACACGTTCTATACGAAACACATTTAATCACATTTTAAACTAAATTGGAAATTTAAAATAGACAAAATGCATTTTCTTCTGATCCGCTGAAGAAGATTCAATATAGCTACGTAATGTAGAACATGATTATGTGGCCTGTTTTAAGTAAGACACCCTGTATTGTATTATAAATATTTAGTGGAAGTTACGGTAAAGAGAAAAAAATATTACAACAAACTCCGTATAAGTTATTACTAGACTGCGGATATTTATGCATTTATGCCAAATTTAAGTTTGCAAAAAGGCGCAGAATATCCACGACCTACAAAAATATACAAAATGTACAAAGTAAAGTACGCGTTATTATAATTCGACGACCATACAACCTCCTATTTAGATCCCACTTCTTTAGCCTTACTCATAAAAGTATGAATTTGCATAAACATCCGTAGTCTAGTCATTACACAATACAAACCATCTATTTTGACACCTCCTTCCATAAGATTCGCAGCAAATGTGTTAATACAGGTTCTAGCTTCTTGCAATAAATTTATTTAATGCTGGAAGTATTTAGCAGACATACATTTAGAATGGATAATATGAGAAAACGTATTCTCATTCGTTAAAAATACAAAAAAGGGAATTTAGAAGCATTTATTATTTCACTCGAAAGTTTGCAAAATGTCTGGTATTCAATTGCAATGTAAAAATGGGTTCAAATAATATTGTAGCTTGAAGCTTTTTGTATAGATTACACGATTCCGTCAATGTTTTACAAGTTTTAATTTTAGCTTCTTCTTCTTGGGACTTTTGCATTCCATCGTATTAATATTTTTTCCTCAATTTTTACTGAATTTTATCGCCATTCCTCAACTGATTTTAAAAATAATAAATTTTTAAAATATTAAGGTGATCAAACCCTTTGAACACACCCTTGTATCACATTCTCGAACTTATATCTATCTGTACATTATTTCATCATCGTATTCTACTTCCTTATAATTTTCCTTGAACCGTATGATACAAAGTACTTCGCCGCGTACCATTAGAATTATAGAATTCCTGGGAGCGTTATTGTTCGCATGCTTCGCTCTATTTTAAATTTCCAGAAGCTTTCAAATCCACCTTGGTGCGTTGTCTATGCAATAAACTAAGTTACATAGAGCGCAGCCTGTCTTCTATCTCAGTGGTATTGTTCCCATCAGGGAATATGTTTTCTCGTCCGTTCTTGCTTATGTTTCAGTCGACTTCTTCCGATATCGAATCTTACAACTCGGCCTGTATTTGAAGTCAGATGTTATCGAAGCATTGTCTGCGGCATCGTTTCGTTGAAACATAGTTATCACTTCTTAACGTACTTTTTTTTCTCGCGAAACATGTAAGTACGTACGCGAATTCGTTGGAAATATTCAATTACTACAATTGCCGCGCGTTCTTAGTAAATCTGATCAACGAAGGAAAGAATAAGTATGGTAAAGGAATGGGAATAATTAATGTAGAATAATAAACTACAAGGAAGTAAGACATGGAGCGATATAAACATAAGATAATTGGAATTTTTAAAGATATTATGAAGCGTTACAGACGAAAATTTTATTGCAAATGTTTACGCTAATAAAACAATTTTGTATTTCGTATTTAAGTAAATGGCAACAAAGAGAGACGCGGAAATAAATTTAACAAGGTTAATTTAAACATGTTTAATGAATTTCATTTTTAAATAAATCTCAATTGTAAATACGTGCCAGAAATTTACTTCCAGCGAAGAGTTATATTGAACGTGAAACATACATATGTATTGTAAACAAATATAAAATGAAAATACGGAAACCACAATTGCGTCGGCCAGAAATCGATTTAATCAATTCTACAAAACGGAAATGCGGCAAAATTGATTTTAACCATGTACTCGGTGAATGAAGTTGAGAAGTATAAGTACAGAGAATTAATCAGTTTAGTTCCCGAATGGTTCGATTAATATTAACGCCAAACTGCTTTCACAATTATAAATAGCCACAAAAATTCGAAATCACGGTGTTCATTGTACGACACGATTAATTCAACCAATAGAAATTTACCGTCAAATAAAAGAATCATCCACGCAACTCGTTAAGTAACGTCTCGAAGCTGAGACACCGTGATTACCATACATACCAGCCGAAGAAAGACGTTCGAGGAACAATCTGAAAAGTACTTCCCGGAGGTGTGATCGCCAATAGCTTATCGCTTTCGTTGCCATTGAAACGGATTTTTGCACGAGAGGATCGGCTGGAGGAATTCCTGTCCTCGGCCCACAATTGCCTACGCAGTGTCTCGTCACATTTTTTTCTCCTTTCCATTCCGAGTTCTCAGCCACACTCTCCGAGGGAAGACATTTCGGTGCCGCTATCCGTCGACTTATCCCAAGTTATGAATCGTTTCGCCCGCTGACATCGTCATTAGGAGAGAATTTACAAGAAAAATTGAGCAACACGAGCGACGAGCATCTCGCCTGGCGGATTACAGTCGAAATTCGCGATGCCCGTAAGAATGAGATAAAAAGTTTGCGATAAGTTGTCTGAGACTGCGATATTTCGTTGGACTGAGATGTTTCATTTATTAAATGTCCACATCATTCGGACGCTGCACATTTACAGTGACCCAAACTAACATTTGGGCACTTTCATTTTGATGCTTTAAGAAACGATTGACAAGCGTTTGAACTTCCAAGCGTTCGAATTTCTAAGATTTTGGATTTCCAAGCGTTCGAATTTCCAAGATTTTTTGATTCTCAAGCGTTCACATTTCCAATACTTTAGAATTTTAAGCATTCGGATTTTCAGCCGTTTAAATTTCCAAGCTATTGGATCCCCAAGCGTTTGAATTTTCAAGCGTTCGAATTTCTAAGATTTTGGATTTCCAAGCGTTCGAATTTCCAAGATTTTTGATTCTCAAGCGTTCACATTTCCAATACTTTAAAATTTTAAGCATTCGGATTTTCAGCCGTTTAAATTTCCAAGCTATTGGATCCCTAAGCGTTTGAATTTTCAAGCTTTTGGTTTTCCAAGCGGTTGGATCACTAAGCTTCTGAATTCCCAAGCATTTTAATTCTCAAGCTTTTGGGTTTCCAAGCTATTCAGTATCAAACTTTCGTATTTATATTACATTTGTGCTACCTAACTACAATGGGGAATGAACGAAGACTTAATATTGGCACTGTACGATCAATTTCGATAACTTTCGAGGAAGGATTATGCGCTGTGATAAGTCAAAGTCAAATGAATGTAGGAGAAGAAAAGAATGGAAGGTACGATATATATCAAACTACTTGCAAAGTGTTCCATTATCTGTGACGATTGATAATGCTCCGGGGGCTTCTTTTCAAAAAGGAACTGCTGCGAGATTGAAAATGATGAAAGAATAAATGGCGTTTACTATATTAACGTCTTAAATAGCAACTTGCCGCAATTAACGGAGAAATAGTTCTTTTTACAATGGAATGATGGCTTTGAGTATATTTGATAAATCATCTCCCCATTTCTTAGGAATTTAATTAAGAATTTTTGGAAAATTTTAAATAAACGTGTTTTTTAAATCTTCATATTAATACGGAGATATTCTAAGAAATTATAGAACTGTTTAACGACGTAGAAATTTGATCAACACGACACGATAGATGTAATACTCCACGTACATTAGGACAAGATAATGCAGTATGACGGACAAAAACTAGCCAAGTCTGCTAATTTACTCTAAAAAGAAGTAAAGAAGGTGAAATGTTACAAACGGAATGTTTGCAATACCGATGTGTCGAAACGGCGAAAAACGGTCAGACTAATTAACGTTCCGTCTACTTACGATTAGGACCGTGTGTCTTTTTCCTCCGTAGACAGACAGAAAATAATTTGTCACATTCCTCAGTCGGAGAGGATTATGCAAAATGGCGCGTAATTGGCGCCAGGCGAATTGAAATGAGTTTTTAAATTAATTCCAGTCCGATAAGGCCAGGCACAGCCTGGACTTTCTCACACCTTTTCATTTACAAGTTGCTTAATCTGGACGATGCGGTTGCCAATGGTGCTTCTAAAAACTTTTAATTAAACGAAGGAATGCTTGTTAATTCACAACCAAAGTGGCCTACGAGCGGAAATTGGTTCGTTTCTTAGATTAATAATAAAACGCACGAGATTTTCTCTAGATGAGGCGTACGTGAATTTTACGCAAATAGGAAGTTGTAAGTAACGCTTCCAGTTGAATATAGTCAGGTGTTAGGCTGAAAATAATTATACTAGTTTTAAAAGGGAATCGGGGAATATCGGTAATGGTACTTTGTTACCAGATTTTATCTCGATTTTTTCATTTGCCTATTCTTGTTCTCCATATATGCCGAGAGTTCGAGTATCGGAGTACCATTAATTAGGAATAGCTTATCGTAGCCGGAGGCAGTCGGAAAAAGTCGTGCAATTAACCGCGTTCATCTTTTTACATACCTCTGCATGCCTCTCTGAGTAGGCGTACTTTTCTACTGGTCCAAATAGTATTGGAATGTGTTCCTATTATCGTTATTGTTCCTTCCTTGGAGAAGGCAGCTAATTTCAATTAGCATAAAACGATACAAGATTAGATTTTCAGATAAGATTGTACATAGCGCAATATTCTTGCAAATGTACGGTTATTGAAAATTCTATATGGTCAAAGTAAAGCGGGCAATTCAAAGGCTGAATGGAAAAAGGGTATATGCCACATTTATAGTTGGTCACAGAAGTATTCGGTCACTTTATACAATTATTGAGCAACTTCATCTACTTATTATGTATGTAGAATAAACGATGGTAATATGGAACACCTCATTTTAGAAAGTTGCTAAAAATAGAGAGACTTATACTTTTTAATAAAATTACCGCGATGGGACAAAGAAACTTATACATAATCACATTTAATCAATTGAAAGTGAAACGATTCAAATGATTCGAAATTAAAATGAAATACCTAACAAACGTGAAATTCGGCCGTTCGAAAAAAATGGTGTCGAATATGGAACTCCTAACAAATCCATTTCTGTTACGAATAATAAATATTTATTTATACTATTTTTGAACAGTCATTGTTAATGATGAATCGCATGAAAGTAATACTATCTAACTTTACTAAAATATTTAACTGTTTAACTCGGCTTTCAAAAATGTTTGCACATCGCGAAAGAAGATGTTTGGCTGACGTTTAGTTATCAATATTGTTCGTTATTGTTTATGAGGAATTCATATACACGGTTGTGGGTAAAATTCGTTATTTAATTATGGAGATTTTACAAAGTTCAGTATTACGCGCTGTTTCATATTACCTACGTTTACCCCGTGTTTAAAAATAATCATACATAATATTATGAAAGTATACTTTCCACCAATATTAAAAATAGACGTCCACTTGCCTTTCTTTGCTGATATATGATATTGTATAAAAATTATTCATTGTCAGTGCCTAATGTGGCCGGATACTTTTTTGGTCAATTGCATATTTTCCAATTTTATGTTTCTTGTATCATGAAACAGCTAGTGTAGTTTACTTTACATCAAATTGTAATTTCCTAAATACGTTCAATATTGCGTTTTGGTTATTTTTCACTGAAACCCTTAATTAATGTTAAATTTGTCTGTCGATGAAGAATGTCGATGGATGTCGTACAGAAGATTTACCGATAAGAATAAGACACGGTACTGATCATTGGTAGTTCCCAGCGTATGTAGATCCTTGTCCTGGATCATCCTGGATCGTTGGCGGGGATCATGGGCATGCCGATCGTGAGACGATCGCGGGGGCCGATGAATTAAAGATCACCGATCGGCCGCCCTCGGTAGAAGCCGATGAATTTGTCCCAAGACTGCCGCAGGACACTGAGAACATAATCGGTACTCTATTCTTTGGATCACCGTGTATGAGAATCGGCGAGTAGAATTGCAAACGTTCGCGCTTAAATAACACGACACACAAAGGAACACCTGTAATAGTTTTGGTTCCCATAGCATTACGATTTATTCGAATTCGTAATTCTTTGCAGAGAGTGTAACTTTCGTTTCTAACGAAAAAAGGGTTGATCGAGTAAAGATAGCGCTTGTGCATGAAGTGGGTAAACCCAAGTGGAATCAGTAAATCAGTGGAATAAGCCTTCATGGTCAGACACTTTGGTTGCCCATAATCCGTGATTAGCTTTTATAGTCCTTGTATTAATGCATTGATTGGAAGTTGTTTAAATGAAAAATATGTATACAAGCTGTCTTATTTCTTTAAACATTAACACCTTGCCCTACGATTATTATATTTATCTACGTATGCTATCATTAGTTGATTAATGATTTCACATCATGTTAGGTACAAATCATTTGAATATTATAGAAAATACTTGTTTAATAACCTCCAATCTTATAACACAAAGGCAAAATTAGAGTTCAAATTAAACTGCATCCTCAATATTATGCATTTTTGTTGAATATGTGCCATAATTCATAGCACGAGTTTTACTCGTTATAGGCCAAAAGGTTAATAACGAATGTACGCTAGTCATGTACCTGTACATGAATTTTCATATTATCTATACATGTTAATCCCTGCATTCGTTTTCTCATATCTTGTAGTCTGACTGTTACATGATAATATTACAGTTTATTTCTTCCAAATAGCTGAATTGCAAATAGACAGTGGATGTTTAAGCATTCACGAGAAATTTAAACGTACAAAAAGAAGCAGTATACACATAATATGCAAAAATATTCAAAATAAATTAATTCACGTTAGAATATTTAGATCATGAAACTCATCACCATTTAAGTTCTGTTTCTGTAGTCGTGTTAAAAAAAATATGGATTCCACTAAACATCTGCAGTCTAGTTATAAACCACTCACTGTAATCCAACAGCTTCTTCAGCTCCCCAACTTTATCAACCACTATATTTCATTCAACTTCAACATAGCACATGTTAATGCTTGCTGTAGCTATAAAACCCAACATCCATAGGCTTCGTAAAATACCTATCGGCGTCGTATTCAAATGAGCCACTCATGAAATACCCAATATTATGCATTAAATATTTTAAGAGCAGTCGTTGATGCTCCCGGATTTTTCACGGTGCTTCCCGTTTAAAATGTGTTAATTGGACAATATCCACAGGAAATGCCGATAGTAAACGCATACGAGCATCGACTCACGTTCACGCAACGATCATAATGATCGTGCAGCTTTAGCCACGGAGTCCAGGTTACGAATTGTAATTTCAAATAGAAGCTACTCCATAGACATGAAAGAGACAACGCCACCGTTCTCCGGAGCTAATGGTGCGAAATCTCAACGCTGTCCGTGTGACTGTGTGCGTTTCTGAGCTGTGTGGGTGTGTGAAACGGTATACTTGTGCATTATGCACGCAGCGTGTGCATATCTGTTCCTGGTAAGGTATATCTGGTTGGAAAAGCCGCTTCGGGACCTATTTGTGACACAGGATGTAGTTGTAGCTTTCGATCCACGGTATATTCTCCCATTCCGGTCTCGTTTTTCTCCGATACTTTGGTGCCAGCCAGATACGGACTGCTTGAGTTTATTTAAATTTTACTGTCCGTTATTTATGGATACGGGACGCGTTGAGAATCATTTACTGCTCTCTGTAAGAAATCTTGTAATTGCTCGGATGAGTTCTTTTGGCTGATGTCAGGCGAATAGTATAGTAGTTTTGTGGAATAAAACATTGAGAAGTGATAGGGTAATAAACGAAGAATTTGATTTTTTAAGTATGCTCGATAAAAAAGATTTATAAACTTACAGGTACAGTGCCGAGCATATAAATAAAGAGGCATTTATTTTTAATGTTATCTAATTGAAGGAATTACAGCTGTAAAAAGCCAGCTCCACTTTCCGACAATTTAAATGAGCCAAAGAAGAACCGTTTGAAAGTCGAATTCTTTTTCATACGTGCTATAAACTTAGAACCAATTAATATTGGTAGTAATAAAGTTTCTTATCGAATATTAAATTTATTCCACTTTTGAAGTTTCAACAACGAAATAGAATATATGTATAACAAAAAATAAGTAAAAAGTGAAGCCGCTTTCTTCTTACTGCAATCTCCTTTATTATATCACTAGAGATTTTGTTTCTATTTGTGTATATAATTAATTAATTACTCTATAATAGCTTGCAATATGTGAATTTTTCATATTAATCGTCTTTATTTATGATTTCGTCACTGTACCTTACAGAAAATTACGATTAGAAATAATCTTTATAATTATCTTTAAGTAAGCTAAATGCCAGTCGTACTTTCCTTAATCTAATTATGGAACGATCTATTTCAATCAGATAAGCAGCGGCGTGTATATAAAATACATTTACACCATAATATAACATGTCAGCGAAACGTTGAGTGAAAATTTAACCGTATTAAACACATAACACTTCTAGTTCCTTATTCACTTACCAATTAATTAATTAAACCTTAAGCAACGCGAGTAAAATAATGTACTCTAAAGGTTTTCCTTATCGCAGGCATTTGGCAAATTACATATGTTCAAATATTGTACATTTTCATACAGAAAATTGAATGCACTTAATAGAGTGAATTTTTTAAAACGACTTCATTACACCGAAAGATTGATACATTGAGATATAACAGGTTTTGTTAAAGTTGGCACTAACATGGGAATGATTAATTATCCCAAGTGACGCGTTATGAAATGTGGTTGCTGGTAAATGCAACGAAATGCATTCGACTTTCATCTCCAACATATCATGCTTTGAATCAAAGCCAATTACATTATAGAATTTAATTTTCTCCCAATGAGATACCGTAGAACTCCATTTACATAAATTTTCAATGAACAATATCTCGCTATCGCCACCCCCAAATTTAATACATCCATTGGTTTGGAAGTAACAATGGAATTCGCACGAAGGATTAAGTAATCGACGTGTAAAAATCGCATAATTACCATATAATCCATCGTATTTCTCCGGTAGCCGCGTAGATTATGCGCATAATGGCTAATCTACCTAATCTACGGTGAATCACGCATTCATTACTGCCGACCACGTGCTCCTGCGGGCACGCTTACTAACTTTATTTATTAACCGAGCACATCAATTTAGAAAACCGAGCCTTTTAATCCTTTATCGGGGTAACAGCTACTGCTTCCCTATACTAAACGTTAAACTATGGCTTTTAGTATCTTCTAGATTACATTCGTACTGTATTATGTCGTTTAAAGATGTCTCGTTAGTATTTTAAATTAATATCGAAGACTTGCATATATGTACCAAAAGTCTCATAATTAATTTGCTTTCGAAACTAATGTAGCTACATTTTTTTTAGGATTTCGAATATACAGTGGTGTGGATCAATATATATATATATATATATATATATATATATATATATATATATGTATATAATAATATAAATTGGGAGATTCATTCAAATAGGGAAATATCTACACCTAAACTCAATGAATTATGTCACTGTAGATTATATCCCTACTTGTCCGTGTAATAAATCATTCGAAAGTATATTTCTCATAGATTAAACGCATGATTGCACCATACTATTTCTGTATACGCATAGGTATAAATGAAACTAAACTTTGCGTGTTGATTTTCCTTAGCAACAGTTAACAAAGTGGTGCTTAATATTAATACTGTTTACTAGTAATTAACAAACATGGAAGTTATATATTTTCATGATTGTTGTACAATCGGAATATTTCCACGAATACCGTTGTGTTAATGGTCGCAGTTTTTCGAACGCATCCATAGAGATAACATACATTTTAATACGAACTTCGCTTCGCTCCCAAAAAGACAATATCAATAGAGAGCAACACATGTTCCGCCATTCTTATCACCCACTTTAATATTCAACAATTACCTATTTACATCAAACTAACATAGTACAAGCCCAGCAACAGAGTTTCAGTAGCATATCACCAAAGCAGACTGAGCCCGCAAATAATTGGACTATCAGATATCTCTTAGGACACGAAACAATGTCGCCGCATTGTTCGCTCTACTTTTCCAAGACCGTAAATTGCATCCCCGCGTAAGACAATGGTATCAGTGTTTGAAGATGAAGCAATCGTCACAGAAAAATGTTAGTAATTACCATATAATCCATCGTATTTCGCCGATAGCTGCATACCGGACTACGCGCATAATGGCTAATCTGCCTAATCTACAGCGTGCCTAGCATCCATTACAACCGACCACGTGCTTCTCTTTCTCCTCCTTTCTCTGCAAGCGGCTACACCAGGTTGCTAGGACTCGCCTGTAAACTGGCGCCGTCTCTCGAGGGGTCTCTTTTATTCGCGGCTCAAGAGAATTCGATCTCGAGATCTCCGGGCCTGATATTCTTACCGACACATCCTGGACGTCGTGGAGAACGGGATATATCGCGATCCACGGTGAATCTCCGGCTGAGTGACACGAAGATCGCTTGTTACCGATACACGCGTGTGTAAGACGACGTGTTCGCGTGATTTAATAATTGCCTTATAAGGTCGGCACCAGTAATTGATCGATACGACTCGCAAAGAGGCTATTCCAGTCCCTCTTCGTACTTCTTCCTCCATTGCAATGTGATCCATGCCAGCATATATTGTTTTTTTGCTTCGTTTTTCTACTTGGATACGATGGTTAACCGCTAGATAATCTTCTTGCCCATAACTCGGGAAAGTTGGTTACGGGTGAAACGTGATTTCGTGAACAGCGACGGTGGTGTAGTTCTTCATTGGGACATAGTTTTGATTAATGAGAACGATTAAAAGGTTTATAATAAAAATGACTTCTGTCAGTCTTTGTCTCTTCTTAAGAAAGCCAGGAAATACTGTTGTATCTTTCATTTTTGTTTAATAGATTTTAGGTTGTCAAATAATGCATTCATTTTATTAAATAATTCCTCTAGATTTGGTCTCAAATTAGTTTTTTAATTTGTTTATTTAACTGCTCAAATCTCTTTAATATAAGTTATACAGAAATCAGTGTAATACATATTACATACTGGTAAATGCAAAGCATAATAGTGTAGCAGTAAATACAGTAAAATATAAAGTATAAAAGTATATAAAAAATATAAAAATATAGAATATATAAAAATTTAACATGAAAGAAGGACATACAACGAAGAACTGTACCTAATTGCGATATATTATATCGCAGCTGAACTGGATCAAGTTAAATCATTAAATCTCACGATTAAAGTTGTTAAGTTTGACAAGGGTTGCTTTTCTTGTAAATACTTCAATTGACAGCCTCGATGAATAGCGATATTTTCATAAGTTTTTGTTTTTTTGTACCGTCAAGTAGTTGCTATAACCTTTTTATTTAATACTTCTCTTCCTGTACATACTATTGTGGCAAGTTTCCCCTCTATGTCTTCGACGGTTTCCCTCACGTGTTAGATGATCGTGGCAATAAACCGGATAACTTGGAATTTGTGTCTGGCTTTTACTATATTGCGCTACGTGAATTGGAATAGGCTGAGCGAAATACAAATTGAAGTTTGGTAATAGCTTATCATTCAAACATATCAGTTTAATTTTGATGCTTAGAAAATGTTTTCCTTTTATGTTATGATATGCTATTCTTCAGATGGGTTTTTTTTTATTCGGAATAAGCAAAAGATTTAGTAATTCAGAAACTTATTAATAAAAATAAGCCGGTATTGTCAGGTTGCAAATACAGTGAGTGAAAGAGATATTTATGTATTCAGAAACGTAAATTTTTAGTGAAAATATCTTGTTCATAGCAACGTCAGACAAAAATCTGTTTGATATAGTAGGTACTATAATGGTTTATAAGAATCCGTCTTTCGATCGGAAAACACTCAACATGTATCAAGATTTTCAATTAACGTATAACAGAAATCATGTTGTGAATAAAAAACATTATTTATTGCACATCATTTATATTTATTTGTACGTTATTATATATAGTACGTATTTTTCTTGAAACTTACTTGAAATGTGCTTGTGTAATTCTTTGCAGGGAAGGGAGAAATCGTATTTAACTTGTAATACCGATTCTAACATTTTTACACTTAACTGTGTTTTGTTACAGCTCAAAATTTTGTTTATTATTGAAAAAAAGAATTCGTTCTGTTGCACCATTGGTGCCTGACAATTTTCAATGCCGGACAAATAACTCAAATACGGGACAATTTTCAATGCGGGACGAGTAGCTCAAATCCGGGACGTCTGGTTACTTTATTATTTATGTAACTATTTGAAACACTATTTATGTCAGTTACAGCTGTCTCAATGAAATGTTTTATTTACAATATCACGTATCATTTGATGAAATAGAAATAATTATTTCAGTTTCCTATTTTTTAAACAGCTATTTTCCTGAGCTCTGCTTAAAAGCCATGGTATTCAACAAACTACTTGCCCGGGTCTTCTGTGCGATAAGACAGAAACAAAAGTTCCCCCCCTTCGAGCACATCGCGTGCAATATTTTATTCTGTTCCATTCACGAGAAATTAATCGCAGCTGCAGTTGACGCAAATGCAAACGTAGCATCGGGAAGGATTGCTTCGGTTTCTATTCGACAATTGCAGAAATTCACCACGCAACCGCGTCCCAGCATCGAGAACGCCGCGCGTTCTTTCATAAATATCAAGTTCGTGCTTTCTCTACTCGTGTTCTCGTGCGCAACGCGTGTGTTTCGTGTAAATTCCAAGTAAATTCGCCGGAGCATGTGGCAACGGGTGGAAACGCGGCGGATCACGTAAGAGGTGGCGGTGTGCAGCGCGCACGGTGCATCGAACGCAATAAATAGGTGGAAGAGAGCATTGCCAACTCCGCCCATGGTCGACTGTCTACCGAAGAAGCTGAGAGTCCTGTTGTGAGTTATGGCTTCTCCAGGTGAATTATAACATGTATAACGCATACCGACGCTGGACGCTTGCCTCGAACCCACACGTACATCGAACTGTAGGGGTTAAAGGCGCGGTTGTAACTTCTGGATTTTACGGAAACTTCTTCTAGTAGACACAGATGATTTGCGATTTCTCATGATTGCGATAGATTTTCATTGGTGTAGATATCATTAGATGTATATATTAATTCAGCACCTTTATTTTATTTTATTTTATTTGTTTCTACGGGCAAAAAACAATTTCATATAAATAAAGATAACATAAAGAGCATACAGTGAGCGAGCATAGATAGTTTAACATAAAAGAAAACGATAAAGTTCAGACTTAAATACGTTAATATTATGAGAAAAGAAGTTAATATTTTGACAAGTATAGTTAGCTGATGTACATAATCGGCAAAACGGATCAATTTGTCTTAGATTAGAAGAGTAAAAGGAAGGGCGAAATAATAACGAATTTTTGGTGAATCTAAAAGCGACATTAAAGTTAATACAAGGTGTAACCAGTGGATTATTCACAAGACCATGAATAACCTTATAAAGGAAATATAGATCTGGTATAGTTCCCCTAGTATCTAAAGAAATAATATTTAGTAAGTTTACTAGGGGTTCATAGTTATGGACAAATCTCGTTGAAGGTTGTCCCATTTTGACCGCAAAAAAACCAGCATTTTATGTTGAATATTTTCCAGCTTATTCTTGTGAAAAATAGAGGAAGGAGAATGTTTATCTTTAAACCCTTAGCATCTTTATCAATTCGAAGTCGCTACTTTTCTGTCTTCCAAATGACGAATTCGCGAAATAAATGTGAAAATGGTGACAATTTCAAATATTAAAACAGTGTTTGATAAACAGTGTTTACGATGAAATATTAAATCTCATGGAATCCTGAAGGCTCAGAATTAATTTGTACTCCTATTTTGTTGACTAATTTTGGACCGATTTGATAGCTTTCGAAATAGATACCAATTAGGAAGTTTTGACATACGAATGAACATTCAAAGTTTGCTCTATAGTGAGATTTTTAGATGTGATATATGTAATATACAAAGCATTCTGATTAATTTCATGAATGCTAATTGTCAATGTATTTTGCTGAATATATGTAAGTTTAGGTTTTTATAGAAGAAATGTAATCAATGCAATCCTTTGTTATAACATTTTGTGATGTTGCAGCTAATAGATCCTGTTATAATAACACCGCATAGAAGATCGTACTTCAAACAGAGCTAGGTCTGCAATGCAGATTTGAAATTCCAAGGTGCACCCACTTACAGTAGATACATTCATCAAACCCACACGAGCTCGCACATTATTCGTGAATCAGCAATCTGATCAATACACAGATGATACTTGCAATTATTCCAAGCGAATTGTATTCAAATATGAAACATTTGTCAGAAGTTCGTCTCAATTTCTGAATTTATTTACGGGAATAAAAGACATAAATATAAAAAAACTGGGAGAATAATTAAAAAGTATTGGCACATATTTACACTTAATAAATTTACATATCGTAGACACCATATATACATCATGGAGGCAAAATAATATTCCAATAAAATATCTGTTTCCGAAAAGCAAATGTAAAATATTATCCGAGCCATTCTGTCTGGAAAGGAAGAATTTCCCTGCCTTGGAGCACAACATGAAATTCCCTGAACGTGGAAACAGAAATGGGATATTAAGACGATATTGAATGCGGGAGGAGTTTGCAAGGATCGTTTACATCGATGCATGATGTGGAAATATATTCCGACCATGTAAGTCGTTAAAATAGCGCGTGATCGGTCAGGCTCCTTCTGAACGAAAGAAAATACCACGAAACAGGAATCGAGGAGTCCAACGAGAGATGTGACGCTGGTGATACCGAGGAACGAAAAAGGGAACAACAGGATGAGCGCGAACAGGTGAACAGAACGCGTCAAAGAGAGACTGGAATCCGAAAGAAGTGTTGGAAGACCCTTTCCTGATACATACATAATTCAAACATGCAGGAAATTGACTGGTTGACGCGTCCCTTGCTAAATTTAGACTTTTCTTGCTGCGAATTTCAAAGAAATCTTATGGTGTTTAAAAATAGTGAGGTAATGACTTCACAGATACTCCAAATTTTCGTATACAAGTTATCGAATGACAAATTCTTTTCGAATTTGAAATGATTACGAGCATAACGAAATGGCAGTTTAAAATCAATTCAAGCACGGAGAAAATTACCGCGTAAAACATTTCATTGACAAACTGAAACTTGGTTTGTTACGGATTCAAGAAAGACTCAATCGTGTTTGAAAATACTTTTGAAGTCTTGCTGGACACTCGGATGCTATCAACAGCATTTTTAAGTGTAAGGAGCTCGAAAGTATAACGAAGAATTACTTTCAAATTGATTTTAGTAAGTGTATAATAACGTAACTGGCATTTTTTGTCTTTCGGTGAACCGTTGACAAGACAAACTGAAGAAGATTTAAGAAAAGTAATTACTCTAAGCGAAGCATTAATTTCAATATCGCATCTTTCATGATCACTCGATCAGACTTGTACCGATTTATTTCCCTTGTCCTCACTGAAGTGAATTAACTAACTAAACGTTGCTCGAATATCACTATCCAATATCCACCACTTATTTCTCACGAACCTTAGTGAAATCACCGTACACACACGCTACAACACCCGAAGATTACATTCCACAAAATTCCACTTAATACCACGACGTCTGGGCGTGCAAGAAAGCGCGAAGCAAGCAGCGGCAAGAAGTCGAAGACAAGAAGTCGAGGGCAAGAAGAGCACGAGGAAGAATCAGGAAGAGGTTCTCCGCAGCGGTTTCCTGAATTCCATTGGAAGACGGTACGACTAGTTGTACACGGTATACCTTAGGTCACTCGGTGTAGAAATTTTTGCGATGTTTCGAGTCGTGCTTTACAAGACAAGTGTAGGAAGGGTCCCGCGGCGAGAAAAGCCGTGGAATAAAGGCGGAGGGGTGAGAGGTGGCGAGTTGGAATAAAGGGTATCGCGACGAAGAAGATGGCAGAAAGTGTTGGTAGACGAAAGAAGAAGCTAGGACGAAGAGAGAAGATACGCATTGTAAATTGAATCTGAAGGCTGGCCAAATGGGCGCTGTCATGGTGGCACGAGCGCCACTATTTCATCTGTTCTGACACTTCTCGAGTGGCCTGGCCAAACGAAGGAAAATGATTGCGCCGGCCAGGGACTCGTCTTCCGGCTTAGAAATCTAGCTGCGATCACACCCCTAACCCATTATCCTCGCCCACGTGCTCGTTTCCGCGTAATATCTTCGGACTCTGACAGGACAAATGCGTCCAGCTGGGCACCGCGGGAGGAAGCTAACCGGGCAGCCCTCCGTGCACCAAGAGTCCTCTTCGTGTCCACGGATTTCGCGTATCGTCCATCTTGGCGAAACACTACGAGATCCAACTTCGTGTCCGCGATTTCTAATGGAGGGCCCGTGTGCCGATGCGCGATGCGTTCGCGTCGTCTTTCATTTTCTCGAGCTCCGCCCGGTAAAAAGCTGGCAAACGAATGGCGGCCTTGCTCGAGCTGACGCGACGAGGATCAACGGGACAAGGGAGTTACAAATTGGAGCTTCGGCGGGGGGGGGGGGGGCGTCGTTTGCATAGTAGAATTAATTTGAATACGATTTAAAAGCGGGCTAGGGTTTTGGAAACCTGAGAAGTATTGGAGAAGCTTGGGATGCTTAGAGTAATCTAAGTTAACGCAAATGCAATTTCTCTGGAACTATAACTAAGGAATAGGTGAATTTACCACGGTGATCGTTCTACTGAATGGTAAGAAAACTGTGCACTTCTTGGGCTGCCAGATAATATAAGCCTTGTATCGCGTATTCGAGTTGTATACTTCGTTCCTAAAGTCAGAGGTAGATTTCAATCAACGATTCAGTTAACTAAGAAGCAGTAAAACAAAAGAAGAAGTAAAATGCTAACATGTTACAACTCAACGGTGATCTAGATCTGAACGATATTCAATTTTCCAGTTTATGATTCAATCCTTATCTGATTACACCACTTATACATAGCATTTCAACGATATATAGACCTAGTATATTTGATAAGACGTGATATTTCAAATCATTCATTTGAAATCATACCAACCGAGATAGACCAAGCCTCAAATCAAATTTAATATAATATTTCCATACCACTCGGCCCACAGAGCCCATACACATAACTCACAAGCTCTCGTTAGATAATTGCACATATTGTTAACCAAGCTTTTAGTCGTGGGTTTATGGACCATTGATTGTAATTCGAAGCCGGTGTAGGAAATAAGTTGCGAGCGCTGAATTACGCAAAGCTAAATGAAAACGAACGCGCGTTTCTTTTTTTTTTTTTGAAGAAGTTAATCCATATCGGTTTGAATCAGTGGCGATTTATAAAATGACAAGGACACGTTTAGTGCGCTCGTAAACATTTTATCGCGCAGCGAATGATTATTTACGTGCTGATCGACACCTCCTAATCGTGCTCTCTTCTCGTAACGACGGCTTGTCGCTTTCTTTATGGGCTGCCATGCAATAACCGACATAATCGTTCTTAAGCGCTCATCGTTCACCGATCTCACGGCACGAGGAGCTTAGATGCGCTGTTTCAACGATATCGTACAACCTGCATGCAGTAAAACGAACGGAGGTTCGCGAACCTGGTCATTATCGCCTTGAAATAGATTTTTCCCCATAAATCAGGCAAATTATTCCGAGGTGTCAACGAGTAACGCGACCGCATGATGACTGAAGTCCGCTTACACGCGAGTATTTATAGCGATCGTAACACCTCCGACAACGATCTGTTACGCGAAAGAGCACGAGAGGTGTTGGAAGTCTCAACACAGTTACTGTAATCGATCCACGCGCGGGTGAGAAAAATTATTCTTTTCTTTAAAAAAGAGAAGCTCGATTCGTTAGTTACTAGAAATCGTGGTCGCAACGATAATCGATAAACAGTTGAAATCGAGAATTTTAAAAAGCACAGATCTACTTTATAAAACGGTATAAATTATTGATACAATCTAGCTTGGTTAAACCTATCCAACACCGTTTAAAACAATTGACAATCTCATTCTTAACTCGTTTTATTACCTCGGTATCCTAGTATTAGCTAATCACAACCTTCATATCGTGTTACGTACAAATTATTTGAATATTATGGGCAATTTTTATTCAATAACTCCTAATATTATAATACAAAGCTAAAATTAGAGATCCAATTAAATTTCACGGTCAATAGTATCCATTTTTGTCGAACCTACACTATTGTTCATAGAACAAGTGTGACTCGTTATTGTAATGCAGGGGGTTAAAGGCATCTCTGACGATAGTGTAAGAAAAGTAGAAGAAGAATTAATAGAGAAATAACGAAAATAAACCAAAAGAACTGTTTATCTGAAAATATCAATTAATGGACCTGTACCGTTTTGAAATCCGTGACTCGATACTGACTATATACTCGAACTTATTATTTCTATTTCTTGCAAGTTTTCATAAAAACTCGAAATTGTTCGAATCGTTTCTAACGATTATGCCATAACGATTTTGAGCCAAAATTAATATTTCTCGTGACAACCAATTGCTATAGGCTTGAATTTATTATCAGCGCGTTGTCCAACTTTTCGTGGCGACTCATAATTGTCTCAATCAAACGAACACACGGTGACCGTAAATCAACCGTTAAGTGCCTCGTTTAAAGATTACCCGTCTGAAAAGTGACAGCGGACAATCGTTTGATCGACGTTGAACGGGGACAAAATTCAATTTCACCGGAACGCACACTATATCCGAGAAAGGGGCTACGAATAGAAGGAAACTGGTCGGCGTAATATTTTCACCGGTCGTCGAGAACTGCCACCTTATCGGCCGAATGAATGCCGCCCTAATGAAAACCGGCCCCCGGACTAAAGCGAGCTGATGCTTTAATTAAGCACACTTAAGATTGCGAAGATTCCAGGTTGTTCTGGTTCTGGAAGCCGGCCGGAAACCAGCCGTGTCTGTCCCCTTGCCTCGTCTCGCGCGTTATCTGTCTTCTTTCAACCTCTTCCTCCACCTCACTGCCTCCCTGGATCTCTCTCTTCGTCTCTCGCGCGGATCCTTCGCTCCGAGTAATTACTCAGGAACTTGGTTCTTGCATTCTCGGATCCCGTGGCACCCCGTTCTTATTGCAGCTTGATAAAGTGGCTATGGCATTAACTTCTCTTCCGAGTCGCGCTATCGGGGTACCGCAAATAACGTACGAGCCGATCGTATTTTCCCGCCTGTGACAGAGAGATCGAATCGGGAACCGCGGCCGATGATCGATGATCCGGCCTCCGGATGCCGACGTGGAATAATCGCAGGAAAGTGGAACCGGCGAGAGATCCCGCCACGACCATGAACATCGGGTTGGAGATTAAATGCAAAGTAGGCTGATGGTTGCTTAAAATTGTTCGTGCTAGACTAGGCTCATTTTTATGCAGATTGCTTTTACCTCTGCGGTTTACAAAATAACAGATGCGGGATATTAGGTTTAGTTTAGTTTAGTTTAGTACGAGTATGAGGTTTTAGGTTTAGTTCAAGTTCGTCTTGCTAAATGTTAACGCATTGCTGACAGGCGGATTTTTGTAGATACTAACGCTTGACTATTTTTTATACGTATCAATGCTAAACACTAAACCCCCTGTGTGAGCAAATATCGAAAGCTGTTTTGGCACATAGTGTATTTAATTGAAACTATGTACACGGCTTACTAATACTGCTTTAGAATGTGATAAGCTGCGTTCATAATATACAAAAGATCAGAAAATTCTAACAATACAAAGTGTGAATGAGATGATTAGTTATAAATTGTGTAATAAGCAACTTCGAAAGGTGATTTTAATTGTATCACTTTCGAAAAGACATGGTGAGATATTTCCAGTCAATAATGTGTTCAAAGTAACCTAAGTTGGGTATACTGAAGTTAGAGATAATGAAGATTTATTTTATTGTACACCACAGATTAAATGTGGTAGTTCTAAAGCATTATTGAAGAAAATTGTTAATAGTTTACGTGGCTCGTGTAATTCGTATGTGGGCTTAAAAAATAGCAGGATAAAAGTATGAAAATTTAATTCTTTTTCAAATGTAGAAAAATAGTAATCGAAATATCACAGTCAACAATAACATCTAACAACACTTCTAATTAGTACTACTTAAAATTCTCTAAACTATTCTATACAAAATTTCTACTGTATTCTACTAAAATTGTCTAAAGTATCCATAATAAGATGCTCTAGTAAAATATCGTACTAAACCTACCTGAATTCAAAGATCTTTGCGATCAACGGAAAACAGAGAGAAGATACTATCTTACGAATAGCAATAGCAAGAAGTTGCAGGGGCATTAAATCACGAACGAATAATATTTCGCCAGAAGCGGGAAGAGGCTATCTTCGGTTTAATATTGCAGTGGTTAGCGATGATGGACGATCGAGACGAGCTCCGATGACACTAGATCGCTAGATCAGTCGAAAGCCACGTTCTTGAAATCATTCCCTACCGAGAGATAAGAGAAAAGAAAAGTCGTTGACCATTTTAGATGAAAGAAAGACCGAAGAAGAATCGTATGTCGCCATGGATGATCGATGTCCCGCCGGCTAATTCATAATGCAAAATTATTACGGTACGATACGTAAGACGAGTACGGCAGTGTCGCTTTTTGCTGACTCTCTTCGCAAGTGAATCAGAATTCAGATGGTGGTAGGATGATGGACAGCCGTGGCCGGTACAGATGACACCTACAACGTCTACAGACTCGCATTTCGAAGATTTTATCGCGATCTGATTTGAAAAAGAACACAGTATTACCGTGGATGGTTACCGGTGTAACACTAAGAAAGATGAATCTTCCAGAACAGGATAAATATCAAAGGATTATTGTTTTTAAGCGGCGTTCGAGTATTATTATCTAGGCGGTTGTTACATACTGGTAACAAAAAGATTCGAGACGATAGCTTCAATGTTTTAAGAATTCTATGCAACTGATTACTTTGAAGTAATGAATACGGGTATTGGGTGGTAGTGGAGCCAAATAAGAAGCGCAACGATTGTAGAATGTAAAATTTCATTATGTAATATCCAAGCTGCGGATTTTTATGCATCGATGAGAAATTTAAGTTGCCAGAAAATTGTACAACGCATATAGTATGGAAAAATATATAAAATAACCTAAGTAATTCACACATTGTTACATTTAGGGAATGAAACAAATTCCTATTAAAGCTTCGTTTCTTTAATTATGTTAGTAAAAATATGAATTTGCATAAAGATTCGTAGTTTAGTAATATCATATAAAAGTTTTCTTAACATTAATTCATGCAGACTATCTTTCACTGTTCCTTTATTATTTTATTAGAAACATAGATACCTATTCATGTTTCTAATGTTTCTATTTTATGTTTCGTAATGAATAAAACCGATTAAATTAATTGAATTACTTCAGGCATAACATTATATTACGTTGTTGCAGTTTTTATTTAAGTGTTACTGTATAATTATAATACAGAACTTGAGTCAATCTGGTTTCATAGTACAGATTTATTAGATAGATAGTATTTCGACGTTTGTTTCGCATAATTTTTACATATAATTTCAAAATCATTTGTTCTTGTCGCTTGAATTCATTCTAAACTATCTGAGAGCGAGTAAATATGAGTTGTCGTATTGTGAAGCCAGTTACCGTCCTAGAATAACAAAGAAAAGTCTAAGAAATATTGATCAATGGTTTGTGTTGACTTCGAGCAGTCAAACCACTCGATTTCAAAGATGGCTCCATCGTTAAAGGGAGACGAGCGTGCAGAATATCCTATTTAAGCTGTTCGTGGCCTCATTTACACTTAAAGGAGGCTGCAGCAGAGTAAAAGGAGTATCCTACATATTTAAAGGACAGTTTAAAGGACGAACAATGGCGCTGCCACCATATGATGACACCGTATTGTGCAGACTTCTTTTTCTTGCTCGTTTCCAAGGGCGTTGCTATTATGGATGCAAGAACTTGTTTTACTAGAAACGGCTAACAAACACCTCCCTGGCCATCTTTCCCAGACTTATACTTTCGAGTATCTGCAGCATGCCTGGGGTGAATGAATTCTGCAGAGCACTAAACAATATTTTCGTCTGTTTTAAATATTTATCGTGGGAAATAACAATAAGAACTAGCATCTTGGGAGCAATACCACCCATTGTAGGATTCACTTCTTAAGTCTGCTCGACTTGGAATTGAGCTGATTATTATCTCTAGTCTGGTTCCCCCTTCCTTGTTTAAGTTACGTGGTGAAAGGTAGAAATTTGTAAAGAACTAGTTTTTTGTTACTATTGAGAAGATTAGATGCACGGCAAGAATGTTAAAATTGTAAAAGGATGATCACTGAAAGTATACGTTTTATCAAGTGTTAATTATTCATTTGCTATAAGTAGGAACTTTTTATGATACAAGACGGTAAAATTCTTGAAAATAATAGCAAGTTTAAATCGAAGCTCCATCTTTAATCCATTCGCAACGACAAAGATGACATGTTTTAAAATGCAAGATTAGTAATTGTATGTATTGCACGAGTGCAAAAGTTATGATTGATTTTACTATAAATTACGTAAGCTATGCTGAGTTATGAAAAGTAACTTATTTAATCAATTAAATCATTTTTATGACTTCCATACGGTCGATTTATAGAATTTCAGTGAATCTGTGATCTCTTTATTCCAAGTTCGAAAATTTGCTTCCCTTAAATTATGTAAAATGTCGATCATATCATGTACTTCAAATCCAAAAAAATGTGTACATTTATTCAATACTTTATTGATATTAAGATCGAAATTCTGCTATTCTATCACGATCAATATACTTATTATGATCAGTAAAGACAATAGGAGTTTGACAGATTTTCTCAAGGATACCACGAAATCATATGCGAAAGATCCAGCAACTTTTGATGCACCAGAATATCATTTGTGAAAATGCTGAGCAAGCCTTGAACGTTATAACTAATTTGTCACCAACTGCGAATGGGTTAGCTTTGAAATATTTATTGCATCGCTTAAATATTGAACGATTATTCCAATTTAACAGCTGAATTTTTTTAACGAAACTGACAAACTTGTCATTTAAGATGTTCGCGTTTTAATTTGCCAATACTGAAGTAATATGGGCAATTCTTTTGATGCAGAAATTATGATTATGCTCAATGTTACAGTGTTTCTGTCTCACAAAAAGTACGTTTGCATGGTTGCCTTAATATAAGCCATTATACGTTTCGGAAGTATTTAGGAAAAAATGAAAGAAAACTCGTATCTGGACGATGGTGATTATCTCGAATCTGAAGTAAAATAAGTATAAAATACCGTGAAATAATTGGGATGATTACTTAAACACATTAACACGTATATCTTTCTTATTGCTATTCCTAAAAAATTCTATTGCGTGATATTTTTACTATAAATATAAGTTGTATATGTGTCATTTTATGAATTACCGGCCAAAAATTTGGAATCATTTCCTAGATTATCCGCATATTGAATCACCTGCTAATTTTTCTATTAAGTCAATCCTAATATTATAGATGTCAATAGTAATTTTCTTTATCTGTATAAACTGTTGCCTGAAGAGTCTTCCAATGTGCCTAAACATTTCTGAATTCTTTTCTTTTCTAATTTTTATGGTATTTAAAATATGTACTGATCCCAAACTTCTGGCCGCTATTGTAACTTTCAAAATGATGCAATAAGTATTTCCAGTAGTGGTCAAAATTTAAACAAGAACCTAGTTGCTCGGGGTAATACACACCAGGAACTTCCAAATTAGTATTCGCATTAACCCCTCTTCTTATCACGGCGGCCATTGGACGGCGGCCATTTTTAGCAACCTTCCAATTCATCAATACCAGCAGCCCTTACGCATCTCAAACAATCATCCTAATCAAACACCATTTAATCTCATTATTTAAACAAAATTTACTATTTTCTCCAACACCATTAACCGGAATACCTTCACCACCGTCATTGTGATATTCATTGGTTTGTCTTCGTTGCACCTTCGATCTTTCTCCGTTTCCCCTCTTTATGAGCTGGCTCTGGCAACGTAATGAACGTGCTGCTGGGCCACCCGCACGTAGCAACATGAGGGCGCCGCAATGGCTATTTCGCACACTAGAAGACTGCACCTTGGCGAAAAAGGGTGCACAGAGGGAGGAATGGTGGAGGGTCTTTCGAAGAAAGGAATAATCCGCGGGCTCCCATTGTCTCCGACGTGCCTTACCGTACGAGTATTTTTCTGTCGCTCGGAGTCGAGAGCACCAAAAACGACCATATCGCCAGCGTAGCTATTGTTTAGGGAGTATATCGACCGATATGATTTAAGGTCCTTGGCGAAGAGTGCGGAGATGCTACCTGGACCCTTACGATGCTCCTTCCTTCGCAGTGGTTCTCAAGATTACTCGAGAATGCTTTCTACGATCGTACTACCAGGGGTTAAAACGGTTCGAAGCAAACTTTTTCGGTTCTGATTGAAGAAAATATCATAACTGTTGTAGATGTATCGCCTCTAAACAATATCAGTTTCGGTTACGGTTCTTCAGTTCTATGATTGTTACTTTTTGATTCTATATCGAATACGATTCGATTTTACATAGTGTTAGTACATTCTCATATCGATTGGTCATTTTATACTTTGTATTAAACTTTTGCTGTGTCCTATGTCTTCGAAAACGAAAACTGGAACGATTTGTTTTTTCATACAGTATTATGAAAATAGAAACGTATCCTGTCTTATTCTTGGGTGTGAAACAAAATCGTATCCTAGAGACTAGGAGAGAGGTGCTGCACATTGGAGTTATCAACAGTGGTGCATGTAGTGACAACATTATTGTCAAATAGAATCGTCTGTTTCATATATAAATATGTCTATGTACTAATATTATATAGAATCGAACCGTAATCGATATAGAGCCGAAAAGAACAGCTATATAAATGACTTAGAAATGATATAGCATCGGTTCTAAAGAACCGTAACTGAAACCAAAATGAAATAGAATCGATACATTTATAACAGTTGTAATATTTGTTCGGTTCTTGTAACTGTTTCAAGAATCGAAACCGATATTGTAACTGCTTTTAGCCCCTGCGTAATGATAACAATTTTATTGGACCAATAAAAAATATACATATAAAGGAGCACGTTAAAGTCGATGTTCAGAAAATGCTGACTTAATATTTATATTAAATAGGAGAAAAATGTTTATAATTGATTGATAAAAGCTATTAAAAAAGTATTGTACAGGATACTAATTTAAGAGTGCCAATTTAAAATAATGGAGTAGAATAATTATTTTTATTCCTGGGTCTTCGTTATTTACCTGTGCCTATTTCAAACGACTGAAACAGACAAAGTCAATTATGCGTTTTAAATGTAAGAGATCGTTAGTGAAACTGAATTTTTCATATTTTATGTTCTTATCGATTCTTTACCTCAGTTGAATTTTCAATCCCAAACTTATAAAAAAAAGATTAGGGGATTACCAGTCAAAAGTACTTTTTCGATTATTTCGCTGAGTAGAGTTAATATTAATGAAAATTTTAATTTAAATATCAATTTTTCATAAAGACCCGAAACCTTCCTACGAATCTGCATTGTCAAACTTTCAAATTTCCATTCTCATCGCATCTATCAACTGGAATGCGCTGCATCTACTTTTTTCCATCGGAACACCAAAAATATCACGAATAAACCGCAGAAGCATTCCTACAACGCGAAGAATCAACTACAGACTACGGCAAAAACTGTGTCTCGCGTGTGAAACTACAATTCCGACCAGATTGCGAAAACATCGAATCAAAGGAACGTGCTAACAAACCATAGGAACAGCCTATTCGACGGAGGTATCGTTTACGAATGCGCACCTGGTCGTTCCGTTCGCCGATTCCAGCCTCACGTATGCTTGGACTGCAACGAAATATTCGGTTCACCGTTTCGTTAAGATTCCTAACGTACTTTAGACTGGGGCCGTTTTTACAAAAGCTACGCGGAATTCCGGCAGATCCACCGCTACGGTGGAGAAGACGGTATCGTTCGAATAGATCGTCTTTTATGGTAAGACTGGCGGCGCTCGATATTAGTCGATCGCATCGATAAAACGTGGATCGCGACTCGTGAACGGACCGAAAGGACGCGAGGCTTCTAGTCGTGGATGTGACCAGAGACGAGAGTTAGGTGAGTCGGTATGCGCGAGTCGTCGCGCGAGAGACGCCTGCAAAAGGAACAGTGTCTACACCGTACGAGGGCTGATTTGTGTCGCAGAGCAGCGTCTTCTTGGAACCGTGACGAGATAAATCGGGTGCGTACGAATCGAATGAACATCGGCTTGAAATTGATTTCATAATCAGGGGAAAGGGTTATAAAACGGCCTGAACATGGTCTCGAGAAGAAGCGTTTAGGATGCCATGCCGATGGAACGATGAGGCAAGCAGCGGGGACCGGATTCGAGCAAATCGGAAAAGAAATCTCGCCGTGGAAACGAAGCATCGAGATCTCTCTCCCGATCTGGTGACGCTGGTTATGCCGCTGCACGTTATACCGCGGGGTAGCCTGGCCGCGTAAAAACTTGCTTGATAGAAAAAAAAATCAACGCTCATCTAATGATGCCGTGCGCCTGCCGTGGCTCCCTCATACACCGTACGTAACGAACTGGCCGGTCCCGCAAAAAGTCCTCGCCTTCGCGTCCTAACGCGAATTTAAATCGCAACGCTTCACGATTGTCCGTCGGGGAGATCGCCGCCCGTTCGAACGGCAAGTGCAACGTTGCAATAAATCGCCGGTTCTGTGAAAGATTGTCAGACATGTCCCGGAGCACGGCCAATTACCTTTTGAAATTAGGAGCACGGACAATAATTCAAAGTTGAAATGCCTGTGATACTTTTGACAATGATGCTCTGAGTAGGTGAAAAGTTCGCTTGGGTATCGAGATGGTCCGAGAAGTTTGAGATTTGTTGTTGATGGGAAAGTGGTTGTCTTCGGCGAAGTTGAGCTTTGAATGTGTTGAATGAAACTTCGTTTCGGTGGAGTTGTTTTAGTCTCGACCGCAGACTAACTTTCATTCTGAAGGAATATAAGGAGAATTTTTAATGTCAAGTGAAATTTGATATCAATGAAATGTTTAACGAAATGTGATATTATTTGTACAAGAACTTCGTAAGAAATGCTAGGCGTGTTTTTTGTACAATTATATCCTGCATTAACAGTTCGTATTATAGGCTACAAAGCTCGGAGAACCGATTTATCGTCAGTTTATATTAACTGTTACGCAAAGTTCAGGTTTACTGTTAGAAATTGTGGGAAATTGAAATAATCAAATCATAGAATCTATTGTTTGCAGTGACTTTTTAGCCAATTTTCCACCAGCTCTTTCCTAGGACCAAGAATATTAAGTGAGCTAAGAGCAAATATTCACTGATCACCGATACCTAATATTTTGTTAAATCACATCTCCATAGCGAAAGTAATTTTTACTCTAAACAAAGATATCCTATTAATCTTGCTACGGTTTTTAAGGATACGTTTTATTCAATCATATTCCTTTTTCTTTATAAAAGGTTTATACTCCTGAAGAAAAGAACTTCCAACATAGAAATTAAAACTTAAATTTACGAATATTATTAACAACCTTTTTATGTCTGCTTTAAAACTAGGAAATGTAAAAAAAATAAGAACACGTTTTGGTCAACAGTGACCCAAGGGCTGCAGCAGAATTAAATAAAAGACCACCAATTTCTCTATAATCGGAATCATGTTTCTAATAATGTCTAGAAGACTACTAATTAAACAGCAATTAACGAACTTATCTAAAAGACATCAATGACATAGAGTACCACTATTCAGATTACAAGAAAAATTTCTACTAGAGATGAGTCGAAACTAAATTTTTAGATTTCCAAAACTCGGACCCGAAACTTTGGGAAGCCGCAGAACCCTCAAATCTCTTGAAACTCGAAACGAACCCTTTTGTATCTAACAAGTATTTATTTCGTCAAGAATGAAAATCTCAACAAGCTGCTTTTAAAAAAATGAAATTATTTCTGGAATATAATTAAATGAAATTTAAATGTAATAATAATTTAAATAAATGAGTATGCGAAGAAACTTCGCAAGATAATTGTTAACTTTTATAAGCTTTATTTTTTTCTTTTTTTTTTAGTATAAACAACTACAATGAATTGGTGAAATTGTGGATGAAAATGATGTAGTTGATTAAAATAAGTCCAACCTCTAAACACGAACTCGACTAGATTATTAGTGAATAATTAGTGAAATTCATATCATAACAATATTCTCGTTATTTATACAAATTATTATTTACCTAGATTCCGAAAGTTTCGACTCATAAAAGTATGTACAAAGTTTCGAGTTCTCGAAATTCGAAATCTTTTGAGTTTCAAAGGGTTTCAAGGATCCCGTCTCTAGTTTGCACCATTTCTACTACAATTTTTCAATTGACCTAAATGTCTCGAATCTGAAGCATTGTGAGCGATGCTTAAGGTTGGAGAACAACACCAGGACACCGGACACGCGACTCGCATACGAATCCCCGGCAGCGTGAGAGTCCAGGCGTCCCTGTCCCTTTGCCTCCTGGATTCCTTCTAATTGGGCGCATACGCCGCAGTTGCTTGCTCTCTCGTCGAATAGACGGTCTGCTGCTGCTGTTGCAGCATCCCGACGCTTCTTGCAGCACCGCTACAATTCTCTCTGCTCTGGACGCATCCGCATCGAGCAGCGCACGCTTCGCGTCCACGCTCGCTCCCACGTTTTTTTTAATCAATCACATTGTCTATTGTGCGTTGCAGCTGTTCCACCGGAGCAGGCTGATTTGAATTTAATGGGTTGACGTGCATAAGCGGCAAAAAGGAATCATTAATTACGCCGCCCCAGAGATTTCTGCATGTCTGATGGCAAAAATGCGACAGACATGCGCGGGCACTAGAAAAGCTGCTACCGGTGGTTGCTTTTAAATTAAGCTGCGTCAACGGAGTGAGCGTCGTGTGGAGCATCGATCGATCGATCGATCGAGGACAGTTGCGTTTGGTTAAGAGTAATTTAGTTTCAGGAATAGATTGATTCAACGAATAGGTAGATTGTGCACGAGTAAATCGCGATGGTAGGAAGGTATGAAATCGGGAATGGAAATGTTTTGAAATGCTTGAAGTTTTTGTTGATAAAATTAATAGACCGGAGGCCTCTGACGGTAAAACTCTTTAAGGCCCGAAACAGTGAAAAAAGCCAAAAATTTTACTTAAGTATTTTCTCTTCCTTTACAATTTGAAATAAAGACTGTAATCGAATAATAGCTGGTGAAGGGAAATAAGAGGAGAGAATGAACCAAATTTTATTATTTCCATTAGTGTACAAAACATTTGTGAAAATATATTGAATAGCGTAACTAGTTTTGTTTCGAATTATTATCTTTCTGTATAAATAGAAAAACGCTCACAAGTTGCAGATATTGGAGTTTGAACAGCGGTCGTTGAGTTCTGGCACAGTTCAAACCTGGGGCCTCTTCCTATCTTCGCCTCTGTTTGTCATTAATTTTTTTGATATATTATACAAGGATTAACAAGATATTTTTATCATCTTACTCTTTGTTCAACCACGTAATACATTATAATACAATCATTCTACTAAGTAGTTAAAATATGCAGTTTTCTCGTATCTCTTAAATTAGTAAGTTTCCTATAGTAGATAACTAAGCGACGAATACGAAATTTAAGACGTTTATTTGTATGATCCCTCGGAAGTTTTCTTTTTCGAATAGAAAAATCGTGTTACCGATTAATGTCGTTATAATAAATCAATCTTGAGCGTGGAGAACGAGTTTAACATTCGTTACTGCAATTCACTAAGAATTCAATCACCCAACTATTTTAACACAATTTTAGTAACTAGGATTTAGAGTTTCCTTTTGTTTGTGAAGCTCGTGCTCTACTCAAAGTACATGTCTAACGAGTAAATGCGGAATTGGAAAAGTTTACCTTTATGGTTCTCCAAGTCTTTCGAATAGAGAAATTGATTTCATCGATGACAACGTTCGATAGGTCAATTGTAGACATTACAGAACTATTTAAACTTTCCCATTATACAGTTCACAATATTTAACGCTTTAGAGGATTTATCCCCTAACTTCGAATTCCTGAACTAAATTTGGTCGTAAAAGTTTAACCGTTCCTCGAACATTCGCAATCCAATTTCCACAAACATAATAAAACACCTACCAGAAATATATTATCCTCCGGATCAAACAACCTATTCAAACACTGAAAAACCATATGTTATGTGTTCTACATTTACCGATACGTATCGAACGTGTTCGAGGTAAATTACACACGCGTCGAATCTCGCGCGAAAATTAATTAGTGGCAATCGCAAGTGATGTCGGGGAAAAAACTGTCAGCCGGATCAAGGCCAAAGCGAAATCGCGAAGAACTGTGTAATGGGATTTTTTTGTGGATATATGCCGCTGAGGGCAACTATGGAAAACAACTTGCCGATTACCCCCGGTCTCCGGTATATGGTATCGTTAGAATCTCGCGTGTCGTATCTGGCACGTGGACGCTGCTCGGACGATCGTCTTCTCGCATGACCATTTCAGGAAATTACCTTGTTCCGCACGTTTTCATTTTTTACGCTGTGTATCCTGGAATCCCGCGCGCGATTGCAAAAACCGGAGCATTCCGCGCGTTCGTTTAGAACAAGACTACTACGATTCGTCGCGTCGCAGAGATTCCGCAAAGATTCGTCAATAGCGACCGATGCACAAACTGGAATCAATATTTAGATTATACACTATTTCTTAGTGCCTTTTTATTTTATTTAAACTTACAATTTTCAGCTCTGGTAATGGTAACGTTATGTCACGCAAATACCTGGAAGTTTATATGGTTTTTATCGAGACTTATAATTTTTTGCGTATTCAATTCTTCTAAGCCGTTACCAAATAATGTACCTTTTCCTATGAAATTAGTTTCCATAAGATAATACAGAAATTAAAGTGACTCATACGAAGACAAACGATTAGAGTTTATTATTCATTACTGATTTCGTATAAGAAAATAAAGTTGTGCACGTTTCTTATCACTTTTCTTACATAAAATCCTTTTCAATGTTTTGAGTACGAAGTTAGTTTAGTATTTAAATTTATAGTAATGTACATTTGTATAATATATGTAACTATGCAAACATTCGTTGTAATTATGAAAAAAAAACTACTAACTAAAAATGAACTACATCGTTCAAGAGTTTAAACATGTCTCTAACAAGTTCCACCACTGATCGCGTATAGCTAATGACATACAGATTGTCAATAAACTGACAGTATGTCAGAACATTAAATTTATGTTACATTAAACTTAGCTGTTTATCGCGTTGTTTATTTTGTTTTTTAAAAAAGTCTATTACCTAATATATATATATATATATATATATATATATATATATATATTTATAAGTTTAATGCAAGATAAATTTAATGTTCTGACACACTGTCAGCTTATTGACAATCTGTATCTGATTACCTATACGCGATATATATATATACTACTTAGCTCTACTGTTTGGTCTTCATTGTCACGGTTTATGACGCGATCGCCCAGGAAGGCTGTTTTTGAATCAGGATTTTGTTAATTGCTTGCAGCTGTCGTTTCCAGTTCCTAGCGAAGGCAGTTAAATAATTTAGTTAATTTTAACGGTGCCTTTCGCCCTCGGCAGCTCGCGGACATGTCATAAACCAGCAATTTCCGAAGGGTACACATCTGTTTGTAACGGTACAAGGACCGAAAGGACAACCTGGAGGAAATTTCCCCGTGTTGCCAAACGTTCCGTCCTGCACGGACACTGTCTCCCACCCTTCCAGAACAGGGCGCGCTAAGGGCGTACAGGAGGGCGTGGGTGAAATTTCTTAGGCACGCTGATTGGTCACTAGAATTTGGAAATCTTCCCCCGATCAGCGTGCATCTATCGGTGCGTCCGGAGACTTGCAAAATTCCGGGACCGAGTCAGTCTACGACAAGAAACGGGAGAAAACAGAAGAAAGAAACAAACTGTCGTCGAAACAAGAAAACACTCTCCACGCGCGCGGTCACCGAACCCTCTTGTTATCCCTGTACAGGGTGGTCCTTCGAGAAAGTTTGAACGTCGGCACACCACGTGCAAATACAACAAAGCTCGACAGTGGACGACTATCACGAGCATTAACATCTACAATCTATCACTTATCACCGGAAATGATTTATTCGTAATTAGTTCTCTTACATTACCATAAAATGCTAATTTGCATGAACCTAAAGCCAACTACAACCCTTAAAGAAAACATTTAGCAAACTCTCTAAACAGATTACCGGTTGATCGAGAATTCTACCATCCATCGTCATGATGTCTCCACGATAGCTCAGCTATTTTTATTACCAGATTGAAACACGAGATCACGAATCGTTAATTTATCGCCGTGTAGTTTTGTTACGCGTCAATCCTCCGGATCGGCGAGTAGTTACGCAGTCATGGCAGCGTGGCGCGTACTATAAAGACTAAAAAAGATGTATCGCGTATTACGTAAACGATTCGAGACCGGTAGAACCGGACCATACGTATTTATACATGGGGTTACAGCGGGGCTGCGCCGTTTTACGACTATAGGACAGTTGGAGGATGATCAAAACGCAGCCCTGGGGTGTTTCTGCGCAGGAACGCCTGGCAAGATGGCGTTCGAACATAGCCATAGTTCTCTATGTTCAGAGTTAGTGTACCTTTTCTGTTTTCTCCCTGAAGGTAGCGCGGAACGTGTAATCTTGCTAAACTATGAGGCCGGATTGATTCCTGGCATTGGCCGCTCGTAAATTCAACGATCCTCCGTGCTTATCACGTCACAAGAGCGTCTTCTCGTGCCACGACCACGGGAAAATTGTTTTCTCGACGATCTTCCTTGATAGAACCGGACGCGAGGCTTGTATCGGTGGTCGACGTGCCTTGTAAAAAATATCTAGTTGCCATTCACGTCGCGTTTGAGGGCCGCTCGGGCGGAGTATGCGATCCACCGCGGTTGCAATTGCCTGGTAAAGCGTGGAAATGAAAGTTTGATGGGCGACGAGCGCCGGTTAGCTTCCGTGATAGAGATGGAGACGTGTTCCCTGTGGAACATATGAAATAGTGAGAAGATAGAGAGATTTTTATAATAGATCGCGATACGGGTAATCGTTTTATTTTAGACCTCAGATTGTAATTTATGCTTCGCAAGATTATTGTTATTAGCAAGATAACTATTATAAGTTCAATCTTCTTCGGTTTAGCATTGCGTATGAGAAATACTTCGACTAGTTAGAAATTTTGATTAAGAATTTAAATCGCAAGTTTAAATACGAAATCCAGTTATGGCTTTAAATTATAAGTTTGTAAAACAGTAAGAGGATATTAGAAAATAGTGCTGGTAAAGGATAAAGACATTTATAATAAATGATGATAATTTTCTTGAAGTAATCGTTTCATTTTGACTCTACGATGTAACTTTATGCTTCAGAAGATTACAATTTTTGTAAATTAATAAATAGGTGATTATCGAATTATGACTTTAAATCGTGAATTTTAGGTACGAATTGTTTAAGCATACCTATACCTAACGATAACTGTATATTATCGCATAATTGGTTGAAGTTTGCCTCAGGTATTTGTAACTGCAACATCAATAATACTCGGTGTACTCTTATTTGTACAAATAAAACAACCGTGAGACATTTTATCTATTTTAATGCCTCTAACACAAGCTTATCCTCTTTCTAACATTACGAAACGCCGTATTCCCAGTAGCACTCCTTCCGTGCGAAATTTACATAAGTTCACCAGCATTGTTTCATCAGCATTGCAAGCTACCCGCATGAAAAAGCGCGAAAGTCACATAGACTTCCTGTGTTTCCTCGCCCAGGCATTAATTCAACCGTGCAACAGTCAGCGTTCTCGGTTGAATCGTCGTTAATCAGCACACGCTTTTTTCCTTCTTCAAATTTATTCGCGGATCTAGCCGCTCTCCTTGCTTAGAATGTTACAAGGATTCGCAGGCATTGGCGACGAAGCGAGCAACTCGTTGACACCACGGCCAATAATTATGACAAACTCCGTCCCGCTTGTCAGCGCGAGATACTGTCTGTCAGCTCTACCAGCGCTACGGTTAAACGGATTACGGTTCACCGTAAGGCTCGGCTGCTTGATTTTTTAAGGCTCGCGACCTTTGCTTCTTGCGTTCGGCCTCGCTGCCCCTGTCCACCGTTGCTGATTCTGAAATATAGCCGGTGACTCTTTCTTCTTTAAAAGATTTTTCCCTGGCTAAGGCCAAGGGGCGCGCGAATTCCTCGATCCTTTGGTTAGAACGCAAGTAACGTTGTTAGCTGGATCGGACTTGTAAAAATTCCTTGATTGATTAGAGATTTGTAACGTTTGAGGGTGGATATCGTGAAAGAAGAATTTGGTTGCATTCGGATGAGGTTTGTGAGAGAATTCTAAACGCTGTACGGAAAAAATGTTGAAATCCTTCTCGCTTCCCTTTGGGAACAAATATTATTATGTGTACTAATAGGTAATACACTACTTGTTATATAGGGCGAAGAATTTATTTCATCAAAGGATTCAAATTTCTTTCGAGCGGAAATCGATAGCTTGTCTGAAAGATGACACCAAGGATTACAGTAATTATATTTAAGGCAAGGTAGATATTTGATTTTGTTACACGTAAACGTTAAATTTAACAAAAAGGTGAATTATTCATTAGTATACATAATATATTAACACATTACGGACGGATCACGAGAATTCTCGTGTTTTTCATTCTAGAGCTCGTGGCCTATCACGCGAATTCTCGAATTTTCATTGTTGTCATTTAGAGTGGAGCAATGTAACGGAAAACAAATTCGATGATGTTATAAGTTCCATATGGAATTAAAAGTGATTAGTCTCTTGTTCTTAGTAATAAAACTAACTCGATTTTAATATCACGTTGAAATTTTATAGCGTTCAATAAGTATGGAGAACGATAAAGAACGTGATGAAATTTTGAATATATTTGCTAACAATTTATCAGATATTTCAGATGAAATTGAGGATATTGATCATTGTGACGATGATACTGATAGTGAAAGAAGTGTGGGGATGACAGTGATAGAGATAAAAGCTCTGACAGTGGTTTCACAGTACCGTTTTACATTACAGGGTGTTTTACAAAGTATCATACTTCAAAAATATATTAGCTTTCAAGAATATGTAATAAATAACTTCAAAATGCAATTGCTATCTAATTTTAAAACGTGCCTTTGAAATTTATGTAAAACCTTTTTTGTATTCATTCGCCAAAAACATAGCTGGCCACTGGGTAAAGCTAACAATAAAACTACTGGTCCGCAATGTGTTAAGAAAAGAATACTGAAATGTAGATAAATGTTGGATTCTACGAGATTCAGATACATACTCTTTTTATCGGAAAATTGGTATCTTTTAAATAATATTTAACCAATGGAAAAATATTTTTGCTGAGACTGTCTTTCATATAATCAAATTATAAATTATAAATCATTAAGCTTTTATGGTAACAATTGTGAAACATATAGCTGCATATTTGATTTTATTGAAATTAATCCTATTTGCCGACTGTAGGACATAAGATCACAATGAATTTAATTTAGAACTGTGACAAAACCCTCTAAATGAATTCTATCTTTATCCAGCATAAATATTCCAAAACATGAATTATTCATATCTTTCTTAGAGTCTATCATCTAATTTTTTCAAACGATAATTAAAGGTTTAATAACAGAATAGATGGAGGATTGCAGGGGCTGATAGGGTTCGTAGAAACAACGAAAGGTCGATTTGTCTGTGATCCAATTAAGGAAAGAAATCCGATGCATTATTAATGCTTTGCAGTTACGTCGATGTCGAGGTCAATCCGTGCTGACGACTGTCTACGAAGCATTAAAGTTTTATTACATTCTTATTGCCGGCTAATTGAAGCTTCCCTTGGAATGTGAATGATCACAAGATGGCAATCTGTTCGTTTATGAGTAGCACGTACTTCTCCATGTGCCAGGACGAGAATTAATGCCTGCATTATCGCGGAAATGAAGACTTTGTACGAACCCGCGCTTTAAAACTTTCATACGCTCTATTCTTATCTTCTATGCAGTGTCTGTTTATGCTTCAGTCACGAGTGAGATTACATTAGGCGATGGTATAGCCGCGTTGTAAAAAGCTGAGTATAGTTCTTTGATGTAATTCATCGTTGGATAGATTGTAGTTAACTCCTCCGAACAGTGAACTTTAATACGGTACAGTAGACAGGCTGCATACAGTCAAATAAAAATATTTGAGAGGCTCATTTATTCTATTGTAGTTTGACAAATACACGCTGGTAAATGAATGTTTTATTTTGTATGGAATTCTTTTTAGAAATGTAAGTGCAACATTAAACGTTCGTTCGTAACTTCATGCACCGTGGAAGCTTGGTGGGAATCTTTTATTCCAAATGGAAAGATAGTCCCTCTCTGAAAATTCAATAGAAGTCTCATTAATGTTAATAAATTCTGATGCTCTGTTCGTAAAACCTTATACATTACTTCCTTAAGAGGTTTTTGTATCTCTGCCGTATGTTTCTTCTGATAGATACTTGAAACTATAATCATACATCCTGCGTATTAACATCAATATAATGAAATCCAAAGAAAATTTAAAACGAATCTATAATAAATCTTCTTTCTAGAACTAGATTAGAAACAAACTTCGTGTATGAATTTTAAAGTATAATTTATATTAATTTTCTCTCTCGAATATGAATCATCGCTCTTACCTTTCATCTTCTCGTAATCAAACGATTTACAGAATCAACACGATCGCGTAATTTGTACCAAAATTGGACTTCGATATGAGAAATTTTGCAAAAACGTTGGACAAAACCGAATAGTCTGGAAATTAAATGGAATTTCATAGAAGATTGCACATCATAAATAGGTTGAACGCGGTTGTAAATGAATACGCGACATGGTTCAGACAAATCTTTACAAATCCAGCGACAGAAGATGCAAAACGGGGTCGTACAGGTGTTCAGGCCCAGTTACGACAGGTATCCTGTTGCGTGGTTGCCCGTCCTGCTCCATATCGGACATAAATCGTCAGGCCTTGACGTGATCTTTGAAAGGGCGCCTTAAAATTTATCGCCCGATAAAGAAGATCGCGGTATTCTACTGTAGAAGCGAGACCAGCCTCTGGAACGCTGTACCACACGCGTATTTCACGCCGCTACATAAAATCCGCAGTAGGTAGGTGTGCGCGTGTAACTGAACCGATTCCTCCACTGAACGATCTCTTTACGACTCGAACGCGATCGATCACTTCTCGCCGTGAAGCGGAAATGAACGGGACATGCGATTAATCTCCGTTGGTGTGTCCACTTTGCGATTGTTTAGTCACCTTTGAAACAAATGCCGATTTCTTTCTATAGAACGATCGGAATTTCCTCTTTCTTAGTTAGCTTTAAAGGAATTGGCAAAAAATCACTTTCCTAGTACTTTGAATGGTAGGAAGCACCCGTAGGACTGGAGTCAAAAGTAAGCAACGATAATTATTGTTGGTAAAATAGATTAACTTTTCAAATTTCTTCATGGGTCACTTTAGTACACTTAGTTCTTTTGCAAGTTAATTTGTTAGCGTTATTGAAGGCTTGTTATTTATATTTAAATTGGAAATAAAAATGACAGAAAAAAGGAAAAGATTAAAGACGGTAGTCGAAGATTATTGATTAGTGCATTATGTAGAAGATCGATTCGAGATAGCCTTTGATAGCTTAAACCAATTTTAACTTCTTTCTGTTACATGGGTATTCGAAGTGGAATATTGGAACTTAGTTGTAATCTGTTGGTTTAGAAAAAGATTGAAGAACCAAGAATTGGTTCTCTATAGAACTTTCATATATTTACGAAATATGCGAGTGTACGATACTTATGAAATTATTTGATCTGTTATCTTAAACTGATCAACGAGGCTGGAAGAGACATCGGTTGAAATAAGCATTAAATACTTCAACACCAAGAATACTTTAATACTCATAATTAATGTTTCAATGTAACAACTATCTTCACTACCGGTTGTTTCAATAAAATAACTATGTACATACGTGTACATATATCCATCGGGTTGTACTGCCAATTTAAAAGTAGATAATTGCAAAAGCAGATAGTTAAACAAAGAAACAAACAAAATTAATATAGAAACCTCTATCTTTTAATTTATTAAACATTCATATTATTGATATTACCAATGGAAAAGACGGGGTCTCATCTATTACTCTTTATTCGCAAACTTAAAAAAAGGTGACGAAAGAAAATCGGAAGAAAAGTTCTTAATCAAAAACGAAGTATTGTAATGCTTTATAGACTCTTCATTTCTAAATTTATCAATCATCTATGCCATTAATATTATCAGCAAAAGCAGCAGGTTCGTATCCACTATTCCTCACTACCAATTAAAAGAAAAAGTCTAGTAATAAATAACCAGAAGAGAAGTTAAATCAAAGAGCAAACATCGCGATGCTTTAAAGACTCTTCACTTCCGAATTTATCAATCATCCGTATTATTAATATTCTCAGCAAAACCAATAGGTCATATCTACTATTCTTCACTTCCAATTAAAAAAACAGCTCGCAAGAGATAATCAGAAGTTAAATCAATGTGCAAGCATCGCAACGCTTTAAACACTCTGCACTCCCAAATTTATCAATCATCCTCGCCACTAGGAACAGCAACAAGAACAACGCGTCGGTATTCGTGAATCTTTACGAGCAGTCCGATATATTAGCCCGTGTTCCGTAGGAAGGTTGCAGCGTATCATGTTAGACTTATTACAAGCAGAGATTCGAGGGCCGACAACCGGCTGAAGACAAATGCATCGAGCAAACGAATAAAGCGTTGCACGAACGAACGTGGAACGTGGCCAGGTGCATCGGAGGGTACGTGACGTAATTGGGCGAGCGAACGGATGAAAATCCTGATCATCGGTACGGAACCGGCCAATGGCATGGGCCAGTAAACGGTAATAGGTGAGATAGGGAGGCTTAATGATAGCTTCCTTAATAAGGCGACCTTAGAGAGGAGAAACGATGTTCGTGGCCGTGCAGATCTCTCTCCTCCTCTCCTCTCGCGGGTCCCTCTCGAGATAATTATTATGAAATGCTACCTACTACGGGGCTACAATCAAACGAACGTGCTTCTGCTTATACACCTGGTTATTTATTTGTTTCTCTATTTAACCAGCACCGGAGGAACGGGAATTCGATTCAATTCAAAAGGAAGTCGCCGCTGATGCTTAATGTCGGCGTCGTTGCGTGGATAATGCCCTTTGGTCTTCGGTCTTTGGTTATTCCAGATTACGGCGCTTAATCGATACTTTTTCATCTTTAGGGGGGAAATGAATTTATTTGGTGAACAAATTCATTCGAAGCCTTTATCTTTAAATTTTTGGTAACTCTATCAATCCAAAATCACTACTTTACTAGTTTTCAAGTAATGAATTTGTTTGATAAACGTGGAAATGCTAAGAATTTTAAATTTTAACCCTTTGCACTCGAGAACTTTCATAACTGGTTTACTTTGGCGATTTTGAGTACACAGGGTTAATATTAGCCATGAAGTTTTAGCGAAATAATTATCCTCCGAATTGCAACAAAAATGGAAGCATTATTTAAAAATTCAATATCATCAGAGAACTTTAAAACTTAGTTCATTTTTGGGACTTATTGTTAGAGTCGCCTCTCGAGTGCAAAGAGTTAAAACTGTATTTGATTTTTTTGGGAATAACTATTGAATCTTAGGACATTCTGATTGCTCACAATTAATTTGTACACTTAATATTTTGCAGTATAACTTAATTTCCTTTATTATATTACAATTGATTCTATTTTGAAACTTTGACTTAAACTTATCTTTAAATTAAAATTCTCCGTATTTGAAATAAGTGTTCGATAACTTATAGTATATAACGTAAACTCAGACAATTGAAATAATTAAAAATAAAATCTTCGATTATAAAAGTATACAATCACATTTTCATTATGATTTTTATAACTGCGTATTATTTAGAACCCAACAGAGTATATCTACGACAATCGATAAAATAATCGTTTATAACTGAAAAAATGAGAAAGTACTAATGCTCATTTGCTCAAAGATTCATCTTCGAAGAATGCTAACGATGAATCTGATAATCGTTAACCCTTTCGTAAGTTATGTTTCCACGTTGGAATAACTATTCGTGAAGTTTAGTTGGAAGACTATGCTGGTGTGACGTTGGTTCGTAGTTAACTTTAATCATTTAAGGAAGTCAGCCGTGTTCATTAGCCACGTTACGAACTGGAATCAGACATAAAGAAACAAGGGGACGACAATTGCGTCCTCCGATAATGATAATGATTTCCGATCCCTTGCATTTACGAGCAAACACAAATGATATTTCCATCGCAACCGGAAGTCGCTGGAAATTTTCAAAGACGTTTCCGTATATACGTTTTTTACCCCACTTATGAACGACGCTGATTATAATTTGTATTAAACCAGACCAGTTTTATAACGATTTCAACATTATTCGTTTACTACTATCGATTACTGTCGTAACTATATATCCACATTTTCTGTTGCCAGAAAGAATGCATTTTTTGCAATAGGTAATTATTTTCAAGCGACAAAAAGTGATGGCGAATGAAATGTTTTGGCCATATTTTGCAAATTGATATTAGAAACTGGACACTTGAATACATAATTGAATATGTAATATAATAACTAATATAATACGATTAAAGATTTTAATATACATAAATGTCATAAGAAATTTTTCCTTCTTATGTTTAAATCATCGCTTTACATGAAAAAATTTACGCGTAGCGTGCTGTTGACATTTTATCGATCAAACTCGATAATCAAAAACAGTATTAGGATCATGAAGCGCTTAGAATTTTTTGCTATTTAAGTAATACAGGATTTTTCAATAGGGGCGATAGATTTTTTCTAGTCTATCATAGCCATTTTTGAAAATATTTTGCTGCCATTTCTTGAAATTTCAATAACTTTTATGGTATATTTTACAAGTCTAGACTTGTGTAAAAAATTACAGAAATATTCCGATTATTCATATTGTCAAACACCCAAGTTTTCACATTTTTATTATAATTATATTTAATATACTACAGCAAATTTCACTTTATGTAACGTGATTGTGTATTCGTCTCTTAATCTTAAGCATCACAGAAACAACGTTTCACATGCACGAATCAGCTATTACTATAATTACCTCCTGGAAAATGAATTAAAAGCAGCAACGTGAAACGACCGCAGCCTTCCAAAAAGTAATAGCAACTTAAAAATACCGCAAGCACCATTAACCATTAGAATGTTCTGGTTGGCTCTTAAACTAACCAGAGCTCGCGACAACGCAGTTGCATTACGCTTTTACCGAGACGTATCAGCGTTTAGAATTTCAATTCGCGTATACGTGGGCTGCCATGTGGCGAAGCTTTCCGCCGGGAATTCGATTCGGCGCGGTCTCCGGGTCGAAGTTATGCGTTTCATTATCATAGCGCGGCGTAATGCGTGTAAAAGAGTAGAAGCTCGAGCGTCCGGATGCCGCTTCGGATCCATGGCGCCAGTGGCACGCGTGAATTCCACGAGAACCGTACGGACTGATAAGCCGAAGCTTTATCGGAATTACGGGGAGAACGTACACAAGAAGTAAATTGCCAACGACTGGTTTATTGTGAGCGATCTTTTCAATGCGTACCTACACACGGGTGTTTCATGGAGGAATAAAGATCGCTATGAATAGGCGCGCGTTTGCAACGCACTTTATGAGCCAGTTTCTTCCTTTGTCAACCTGTGTGCTGGCTTTCGTAACGTTTGTGCGACGAGACAGAAATATCCGCGATTTATTCGTGCGAGCAGAGTTTTAGTAGACTTTAATAGATTCAGATGTAGGGTGAAATTTTTCTTATACGATTATCCGGTAGCTTTGGGAAAGGAAGGGAAGGGAAACGAGGAAAACAGAAAAGTAACAAAGGATGATGTTTCGTACTAGAATTTAGTTCTTAGATGCTATAGTGAATTCAGTTAGTACGACCCTTGTCAAATAGTTTTCGCTGAAACGCGATAATGTAAAAACCACGTCAACCAAATATGGCACAGCATTCTTCCAGCTTTAAATCGACACCTTCCCGGATTGGACGACGATTGTTCCGCACCGATGACCGAGGTTTCACGTCAACGATCACAAGTATATAAGGACCAACTGAAAATCAAGAAGCTCAGTATCGGAGCACTTAGCCCTGAAGATGCAAACTGGAACATTTCCGAAACGTCGGCGCAACGCTGATAGAAGACGCGGCAACCATCCGGAAGCCAAACAGCCTAGTTCCAACAGAACTAGTCTCAACAGCAATGTAAAATTAGTTAAAGCGCTAACGTTCTTGCGGTGTAAAGTGCTATTTTCTAAATATGAAACGTAGTAAAGAATGTATAAATTACGCGGAGGAAAATTAAGCGATGAGAATTGTGCCTAAAAGTGAAAATGAGCTTCGAGAAGTAGTAAAATTATCGCGAAGAGAAATTCCATCTACAGATGGTGGAATTTTAATAGTATCAATATTACAACGCATCAAAGCAATCATACGTGGACAAGGAAATTAGATAATATTGGCTAATATAAATATTAAATGGAATATCGTTTATCTCTTTGTAGATTTATGTTATCGAATACCTTTTCCAATATTTATACCGACCGAATTATCCCTCCCTGTTTGTTTTTCTATTCTTTTTCTTCTCTCACTTATTTCATACTAAATTTATTTAATTTTCCCATATGCTTTTGATTTGTAAAATAATATTTCGCATCTCAAAACTCTTTTTAGTTGGTTCCATATTATCGTGTTTGACCAAAAACTTTTTGCCAGGATTAGTAGAAGATAAAATTGTATCAGGTACAATAAATTAAATTTAAGACGATGGATTGTATAAAAAAGTCAAGAATTGTGTAGTAGAACCTCCAATATTAGAACACTTTATTATTCCAAAATGCTAGTACCCGGACGTTTAACTATCTGGACACTCTGCCATTCAAACAGAATGTATTTTAGTAACTAATGACACAAATTAAGAAATGGTCTAAATACCAGAAAGAATTGTATGTAGATATCGGACCTTTATGCAAATACACACAATTGTAAACATATTTAATGAAGTGGAACTTAAGCAGAGATTAATTTTACACTTTAACCATTATATTTTGCACTTCACTTTGGATATTTGCGTTCTGTATCTTTTGCAACTTTAAATTTCCCATAATTGAATAAATATCCGCAGTCTAGTAATATGTAATTTAGTAACTAAAATGATATAAGATCCATAAACATCCATATAAATCTTTCTCGTTCTGAATCTATATTAACATTTTTTGCTCTACCATATGAACGTTCCTTTATTCCAATATCTATGTCTTTCTGTAACTGGGATCCCATGCGATTCTACTGTATTTATTAGTTTAGTGAGGATTTGTGGAAAAGTTGAATTTATTTCCCTTCGATGGCGAGCGTAGGAGAATCCCTGCAGGTTTATAAAGATGCATATGCATCGGCTCATTACCAGAGTGTAGAGAGTCCGTTACAAGGAAACTCAAACGCCGTGTTAAGAAAAAGAAGCAGTTGGTCAGTAGCAGGAATTCTCATCGTACGATCGGAAACGATAAAACCAACGTTTTACCGACGCCGATCTTCCCTTCAACGTGAATTCGAAATCCCTGTTAATATAACCTGCTACCGGCCGCTTGGTGCAATTCCCGCCAGGAGAAATGGCTCGATAGATAACGGCCTTATCGAACGTTCGGCGTTCAGGAATATAGAAAGTAGTCGCGGCCCGACGCTGCACCGCCATTGCTACAGCGCCGGAACTTCCCATTGTCCATATAGAATCTGTTGCTTCTTAAAAAGAATTCAAGTAAAATGAGAAAAAATGTACGCTAGCAGGGGAAAAACGATCGAAAGACGCGAAATACCACAGGGAGCTCTTATCTGACACGTTAATCGCTGTTATCCGCACAAAAGGAAGCTGCGCGATCGGAAACGAACGTAAACGTACGACTCGGCTATCGCAAGCTTCGAACTAACCACGGGAACTATGGCTGGAGCCATACTACCAGTGCCATTCTGGCCAGGAAGAGGAAAAAACGCGCGGTCTCGTAGCCCTGGCGTCGCATAATGCGGTAGCACACGTGTGCATGGTTTAGGTGCACGGCTTGGGTGCACCGCTTAGGTGCACGCGCGTGTTACGTACGTGTAGGTTCGCGCGTACTACGGGAGCGCACCTCTTGCCGTGCTAAATGAGGGCGAAGCTAATTAGATGGTCCCGTGGTCGATCCCTTTTCTGTCGCACAATGCGATATAATAATTCGTTCCTCTTTAATTGGCACGAGCCCGATCGGTATTCCAGCCGAAGAAATCGTAAAGAAAACCGCGTGCATCGAATAAGAGCGGATTTACATGCGGGGAGAGAAGTGGGAAAGGAGGGTAGGTTTTATTGTTCCGTAGCTCGCATCATTTATATAGTAATGCGAAAGGGCTCGGAAGACTGGCCTTTCGGGCCTTTCTCAACGGGTTACCTGAATATGGTTCGCTGAGATTGAGGGTCCTTTCTTAGCAGTCATTGGCTGCTTGCAAGAAAGTTTCACGCATCCGATGGTCACCCTTTCGTTCCCACTGTGGTCATATTGTTACGTATTTTAGATTATAAAATATTAGGTTATTGCATACGAAATGTCGTTTTCTCAAGTAGAACTTTAAATATGTTAGCAGTTTCTTCAAACTATAAGGGCCATTTGAAAAGTTCGCGTTAAATGGTTTTAAAATATTAAAATAATTTAAGATTCACTCATATTTTTAAAAATACCTCCTTTATAATTGTCGAAGACTTTGAAAGCGTGAAAGAAAAATTGGTTATGATAAAGGTCGATTAACAAATTCAATCTTTGTTTTAATTATCCACCTACTATATCAAGTTTTATAATTTTGCATTCGAAAGACATTGTACCTATTATATTTACAATTCGAGCAACAAATAAACGGTAAAGTTAAAGTATTGGTAAATTTATTTTCACCGTACCATTTTGTTGCTTTCAAGACCTATTATTGATTTGAAAGTAAAGGCTATTAAGTAATATTAGTTTTCATTTTAAATAATCTGCAAGCATCGTCTAGTAATAACGTCCGTAAAGGACATAAACCTTCTTATACACGGTGCTCTTATCGTGTTATTTGTCAGCCTTTCAAATTAATTACACTTTTTGCCCACAAACTCTATTTGCCAGCTGCGACCATATTGACTCGTACATACAATTATCTTGACGACGCTGTCTTAATCTACTACCTTATCAACTTAATCATAGCTTTAAACTAAAATTTCCTATCTCCGGAGTAAGTCGCCGCCACCTAGAATACTAACATCACACTTTATATTCATTTCTTAGCGAAGAAGAGATTCGAATTTCATCGAGCTTGGCAAAATGGCCTCCGTATGAAATCGTAGTGGAGGCTAATTAAATGGATCGATATATTACACCATAGAATATCCTATACGCGTGCGCGTTGCCATAGGTCCTCCAGAGGAAGTGGTCCGAAATGGCTTAACCGCCATTTTAACTGCTCCGCGACCGAAGATTTATTCAAGCGATGATTCCCAACGATTTCGCGGGAACAAATTGGGAGTCTGCATTCGTTTAATTGAACTCGATAGTTTTAATGCGCGACAAAACCGGTACGGAACGTGTAAGCGTCTGGATGGCATCGAGTTCGCCGAGTTCGGTACTCGTGGTCACCTGGATTTATTGCAATCGTTATGTGGGAATAATATCTCGTAGAAAAATCTGTAAGTGGCAATACAGGATGAGCGATAACGATAACGGTCGGGTTATTATATCGGACGAAAGCTGCGCCGCAAAACTGGTCTTCCAGCGAACATAGTATTATGGGCCGGAGCACTGAAACATGCTACGGAATGAATATTTATCGGTAAATTGTAGGTACACTTGTCCGGGGGAAGTGTATTCAACTGCAACGGAAAACGTGGGGAGGGAGCAAAGTGCGCTGTTAGTAAGCTGCGCGAGGTTGTCTTTTGCAGAATTACGTGAAAAATAAAAGGGTTCCATCCCTTCGGGTGTGGAATTAAATCACGTGTTTGATTAAGGCAGTTTACCGTGATTCTATAGCTCGCGGAATAATTTTATTTAATTTTAGGCTGCTAAAGTTTTTTTCCTACAAGGACACGTCACTTCTAAGCATGCAAAAGCAAAATGTTGAATAGCAGTGATTAAACATTATTTAAGTTCAAACTAGATATGGATAAAAGAAGACACATTTAATTTTGCGATAAAAAGGAATAATGTATAATACTCAGTTAGCTTATATGAAAACTGTACTTCAAACATTTATTTTAAATTTGTGCAAAAGCTTCGTATACGTATTCGCATTAGAATATTAATTTCTTCATTCCGTAACTAAATTCTTTTCTGCATATTATTTCACATTATCTTTATGTTTTCGTAATTATAAGTTTCAGATTCTACTTCGAAACTTCGAACAGTACTATTTTACTCTAAGACAAACCCAACTACAAGTGTTTAATTAATTTTTGCAAAGTACAAAATCAAAAGTTCCAACACGTCCCTATCAACGATACTAAGTCTCTTTTAATATCTCAACACTAACGAAGCGAGCAAATGTATCTCAGAACACGTGCAACAAAATGCTATCCACACCGAGCAAGCACTCCGCTTAATTTCAATTTTTCACCGGCTGGCAGAAAAAATGGAAATGGAGGTGCGAGTAGCATCGTACTGCGGAAAGATCGTAATCTCGACAAGTAGCGGTGTATAGAGTCGTCGAATGGAGAAGGAGAACGAAACGTATTGAAACACGAAGCAAAGTAATTAAATTAAACTTCTCCGAAGCAGCCGGGTTATCTTTTTATCGGCGTGAAACACCGATGTACTAACCCTTGTTGTAAGACTATCAACATTAATCCGACGTGACACGAAGCGGGTAGATCGTTTCGAAATCTGAAATTGCACAACGTTGCTATTTTCGAACCTTTGATGAAACGTACAAGTCTTGGGTGAAAAGTTGCAATCTTGTTCGATACGTGTGGCATAGTGTATAGCTTACCACAACGAACACTCTGATAAAAATGACCTCTAGCAATACAGCACCCTTGGGATTAAAAACGATATCCATGTAGAGATTAGGTTTTTATTGATATGAAAATATCTGTGGCATGGTGAAATCGCAGTTAAATGGCGGAATAAAATTAACCAAGAACTTTTAAAAAATATTAATCGGGAACAGGTTTAATCGCATTTTCAAGGTAATTCGGAGGAAAAGAGATTCTATTTATTACTAAAATTTTCCATTCACTCAAATTATAATATAATCATTTCATTGTGTTTTAATATTATTATTGCGTTGTAATTTTATTGGTGCTCTATTTGTGCACCTGTAAAATATTCATATTGCTGATACATTTTGCCTTAAATAAACGGTATGTTCGTCTTTTCGTCGTTACTATAATTTCACTTTAGCCCCTTTTTCGTAACACATACAATTAATTAAAACTCCGAAACTCTTAAAAATTGTATTAGTGATGTAGGTATGTTCCGTAGTGCAATATAAATATAAATATTTAAATACTAGGTTTATCTCGGGGAATTTACAATGTCTCTTGTTCATATTTGAACAAAACGGATATAGAAAACAGAAGAAGGGAAGGGGGAAACAGTAAAAGTAGGCGAAGAAGATGCGAGATATTTAAACGAAACTTGGAAAAGTGCACGAAATAAAACGAAACACGAAATTTTCATGACAGCTGTTTTGCCACAGCTTTCAAGAACTGGATAGTGCATTCGAGTAAAGCTGGCGATGCTGCCGGTTTAATAGCAACCGATAGTCGTAATACCTGCTGGTACCGATGCAGGCTACCAGACAGGTACCATGAGCCACGGGGCCCATTAAATATACACTGGTGTAGTCGCATGTGCAGCCGAGAAGAACTGGACCCGCTTAAGTATCCCGTAAGTGTGTAAAAGTACAGAAAACGTTGGTTTGCGATGTTACCAAGACTCGCGATAGCTTAGCCCTACTTAAGGAACCGCCTGCTCGAGTCCTACAATTTTTCCACATTCTTTTTTGCTAAATTGCAACACGAGAGAAATGATTATGAAATCTGAAACGTGGGAGGGTTCGGCAAGTAAAACGAGGCGTGTTGCCTGAGTTGTTTCTGCCTGGGAGGTTACGGGTTGCTGGAAATTAGCCTGGAATTGCGTGTTCGTGGCTAGACAACTTCTCCAGATGATGTGCAATTAACGTAGATCATGGAGAGATTTTCAGTAGTCGCGATATAATTATGACTGTATACTTAGCGCGAGCACCCATTCGCGTGCACCCATTAACACCGCATAACCATCGCGGAGGAGGAGGAGGCGCGGTCGGCCATTACCGAGATGATTTAAAGTAATTCGTGAGAAAGGAACGCAGGAAGATGCCGGCGTTTCGTGTTAAGTTGCGGTTACTCCCGAGAGAATGGCTTTTCGTTGGAATGAGAGACCGACTGAGTTGCTTCGTTCGGTTGTTATAAGTATCAGGCGTTAATCTGAGCTGATAAGTATTATATTCACATTGCCCTCCTTACCTCCACTAATTCTCTTTATCCCAATTCCTTTTGAATATCTGAAAAATGAAGTTTTAAGCTAATGAAACCATCTTTCAAGTGAATTAGACCGTGTTTAGGGTAGAATTTGTTAACATAGGATATTCTAATTATGCTTAAAATGCGAAGAACGTATGGAGTTACGAATATTTTAGCCCTTTGTGCTCCAAAACTTTTTGAATAGTACGATCTACCGGTTATTCTAACACGTTTTATGGCTCTAGTGAGAATTTAAAGTATTAAGTATTTTGAAACTGGAAGAAGTTGCCTTTAATTTGCTTTGCTTTAAAAGAAATGAGAATTGAACTGGCGAAAATAAATAAAAATCTAAAATCTTGATTTTCAAGAAATTTATGCGTATCACCATGCCAGCGCCAACATGGTGCAAAAGATTAAAATGTGGTACAAAATAAAAAATTGGCAGATAGGACATTTTTCTATCCTTAGAATTATGTATCTGTCCAAAAGTTTTGTGTATGTGACAGTAGATATGGTTCCTTTCTGCACTATTTGATCTTTTAATGCCTACAAATCGTATTTACACAAAGCTGTATTTGTTTGTGTATTTTTGTGCTAATTAATTATATTTTCCATTGTTTAACAGTACTTTTATATGACTATAACAATTCGGTATTGTACAAATGTAACATAAAGTTTGACCATAAATCATCTCGGTGAAAACAGTGATTATGTGTAAATTCTTTTTACAGCCCGCACTAATTATAATGATGGTATTATCACTGGAAACATTTTATAGTGATAATTTACATTTATTTATTAAAAAATGAAGAAATTAAGTGTATGCATTAGACAAAAAGGAATAGAAAAGAATAGAACAATATTTATAAAAAATACTGCCTTCAAATACATTATGTTTCTCAATAATAGTAGTTATAATTTTAAGTATAGAAGAATTAAATTCCTCGAAAATTCTATTCACAAAAATTAAACATATGGTGGCGTGTGCTAGTAACAAAGAAAACACAACTGTATAATTAGTATAAATAAATTATGCATATATTTACTTCTTGTCATCCTTTTAATAATCTGATTATTTAATTTCGCAGTAACATAATAATAATATATACAATAATATTAGTACGTATATAATTAAATTGAAAAATATTGTCACATGTATTAAGCATTTTTGTAAATTCTTTGCTCATGAATAATTTGAAACAAAATAGCAGAAAACATCTGCCACCCAACACAAACTATATTTAGAATGCTTTTGAGACTCTTGGAAATATTCGTGGTAAACGTAATCTTGTTGGAACACATCCGTTACAGATTCCATTCGAAATTAACACAGGATATTATCTCTTGGAATCCATTTTGTAAAAATATACACGCACGCTGGTCACGAACCAAATCACGAAGGATTGATATATCGCTGAAAGCCAACATCATCATTAGCATTTGACTCCATAATATTTCTTACGATTGCCATTGCTATCGGGCCGTTTAAAATGAGTTATTATACGGCTGGATCACTGGGGAGAGATACATAAAATTATGGCAAATACTGCTGGCTCAGCTGTTCGGAATCGAAGGTTTGTAAGGGATTGAAAGTTAAAAATTAGTTCGAAGAAATTCATTAATCACGTTTAGCCAGTAATCATCCTTGGATGTAGTGTTCTGGCTAAAGGAATCTTAAGAATTCAATATGCAAGATTATTTGTGCATCTATAGTAACTATTAGCAATAAAATTAAACAATTTCACCCGAGATACATTATATTTGCACAGGAATTATAATTAATAGTACCGATTTCATTTTAACCCACAACATTTGCTGATACTGTTGCGTATATCGCTTCAATTTGCGCGTGGTGCAAATTCGGAGCACAATAAGAAGTTTTTATTTATTTGGTAGGTTCATAAAAGTATAGTAAACTTATTGTTAGTTTACTTTTGTACAATTTAAGGGCGATACTTGATTATCGGTAAAAATACCGTCGGTTGATGTGTAATTTTAAAACTCTCTCGTTTGAGTTTTCCGTAAGCACAGATTTTTTTTGGTTTGGGGTGGGGGGAGGAGCGTGTCTTGATTTCGGAGTTGGAGAGTACGCGTTGTGAAATTGGTTCGTTGAAATTTCGGATTTTCCGCCTTATTTCTGCGCGCTTTCTTTGCGCGCCTTATTTCTAATGAATTATAATTTTAACTCTAAGTGCATTATGAAACTATAAGATTAATATTTATAGAATACAAATTACGTGTAACATATCAATGTTTTATATCCGATACGATGTTGAAACAGTATATATCCAACTTTTCAGCAATCGAAAAATTAATAGGATAAAGGGGTAAAAATCTACTTCACTTGTATTACGTAGATATTTCTTTCAAGCGTACAGCAGTTCTATTTTTCTTTGTTTTCGTATAAATTAGTATACTTTAGTCGTCGATAATTCTAGTATTAGAATTAAATAAGTAATCTCTTTAATTATATTTATAAAACGAGTATATTGTTACTAAACGTAATAACGATGGCTGTTGAATAAATGTTGTGCGTTTAAAAGGAATCGATGACTACGGTCGCAATTCTGTACAATTTGACGTGGAATGCTCACGTGCACGTATTTCACCTGCCATCTTTACGCTCGATCCTTTCGCGAACATGCGTGCCATTTGGAAGAAGCGTAGTCGCGGGAAGAGCTGGCAGGCAGGCAGGCAGATTTAAGATTCTTCTTGGTCGAACGAGAAACTCGCGTGTCACGTCGCAAAGTCGTCTCGTACAAGTCCCGAAGGAATTGGAGAACCCGCGTCGCTCGCCACGAGACGAAAGAGGCCAAAGAGGAGATACTGGTAATTAGGAGGTAATTAATCGCGTAATTAATGGGTCGTTGCACGCAGCGCGACACTCGGGGATTGCACACCGCGTGTCCAGGTATCGAGTGTCGATTCCACCGGCGAACGCTCGAAGTGGATACGCGGTCGAATAGTAGATGTGTAAAAAAAAAAAAAGAAACACATAACATACGGAGGCGGAGAAGTCGTTTGTTTCTAAGCACCGTGGCTCAAGTGGAATGTTGAGAAAAACAAAAATCTATCATTGCTAGCATTAATTGAAATCTGTTCGTACTACGGTCAGCCACGAAAGCCTGCATACACATTTTAAATTCCAAATAGTTTCGTGTTTTAGGACACACTTTAGAAGAATGAAAATACTGTGAAAATTCATAAAATATAAAAGTACAAGTGAGAATAATTCCTAGAAAACGATTCGTAAAGGGAGGATCATTGATTGTACGAATAAAGTTAATATAGTATTATTTTATTTGTGTTTAACAAATTATAGAACGTCACAGATATATCAGGTCTAAGAAAGTAAAAATATAGTTACAGTAATGACTTTTGTGTACTTTAATACATGCATGGAGATTTTCGTGAAATTGCGTTTTTGATTCATGTATATTTTTTCCATAAATAAGTGAGAAAAACATAATTATTTTTCTCGAATTTACCATACTTTAAATAATGAACAAATTGATGTTTTCGAATTCGTCGAAAGTTTGGTCTTCTCTTAAATATTTAAAATTTGGAAGTGTATGTAGACTTTTGCGACTGACTGTATGCGTGACTAAGTATCGATAGATAAATAAATTCTAGAATCTAAATAAATTCACAACAGGTAATTAATAAAATGATAGGAAATATAAAATGTATAATACATATTTAGACGTATGTTATAATTTAATTAAAAAATAAACAGTTACGTTAATCCTCGTGAAATGTTATGGATCAATTTGACTCGATATTAAATAATAGCCGATATTAAATAATTTCTTTTTAAAATATAAAATGCATGTAGAGTTCAGAATTATTTGAGAGCTTTTAGAATTATTTGAGAAATACGTTTCATTAACAGAACATGTATTATTAAGCTATGATGACAAGTGTTTGTTATTTCAGTATTGGTCCCAGCAGTTTTAACATGACACTTATTCGGACAATGCGTAAGGGTTAGAACCATAATCTTACTTTTGTAAATTGGACACTTAGTTTTGACTCTCACCTTATTTTGAACATTTTGTATCATTCTGCGTTTCATGCAGCTTACAATGAGAACCGAAAGTGAGTGGACACCTCACCAAAATGAAATTATAGTATAATTATAGTATTATCAGTAGCAAATGAATAAATATTGTATAATAGCAGTACAATTGTAGCATTGCGACAAATAAATTATAATATAATCACGATATAATTTAAAGTGGACAAATTATAGTATAATTTCACTTTTGTAAAGTGTATACTTACTTTTACACTATAGGTTACACAAAGTCGAATATTTCCAATGACTTACATCGGACTAGTAACAACTGTTAAAGTAAATAAGCACATGACACGCTAATTACCACCAACTATAACAAAACACATACGATAATCATTGAACAACTTATCACACGGCATATCTATTGATTTATCCACGAAACTTATTCGAAATCGTTATAATCTTCCACTTAATTATTCCACCTTCATTTGAATTAACCTTCGTTAACTTATCGAATTAGCATCTACTCGATCAGTCAATCTCTCTCAATAAACAAACAGATTCGCATACACTACCATAGAATTATAAATTTCCCCGAAGGACATTGCGGCAAATGAAAATCTGTCGTTTCGATACCGAATGGAATAAGAGGTCGGACAAGCGGAAAGAGAGAGAGAGAGAGAGAGAGAGAGAGAGAGTGAGAGATAGATAGATAGAGAGAGAGAGGGACTGATATCTGCTGGCGACGACAGTCTCGTTCCCAGGTATATACCGATCGAGCGAAAGATTTACGTGCGTACCTTCCCTGGATCGTCGCGGCTGATCGATAGATCGTGACGGCGTTCTTGCGTCCTCCGCTCGGCTTACCTGCCAGGTTGCGTGGGCCCCGAGTGCGCGCCGCAACGCATAAACACGTGCGCCTCTTTTCCTAACTTATGTTTTATCGTGCTGGCCGGCTGTTGGCTATCGGAATACATATCACTGTACGTACACGCGTATTTTATGCCAGGACGAGTGTTTTCCCGGCTCGCGTGCACGCCTGCTTATAGATAACTAGAAGATACGCGAACGCGTGTTAATTTCACCCGACAGAGATCTGCCTTGTGTTTTGTGAGCGAACTAACAATACGTAAGTAGGCACATAAGCCTTTTACGGTGGACGGAGATGTACTCCGTAATTTACATTTATAAGATTTATCTATATCGGGCGATTTTTAACGATCGACTGAGGATTGAAAACTCGCTGTCTTTTTTCCCATTTAAGTAAGGAAAGAAAAACTACGATATTTTTTATAATATCTCAGTTCTATTAGTTCTCACGATATTACGTGGATTTGGAACGTCGCAAAATCGTGGAATATATTATTTTGAATTTAAACAAATATTTAGCAAAACTTCCTAACCTGTTTTATTATCTGAATTTTGGATATCGTGGAAATCATGTTTCAGCAACACAAAGATTTCTACTATAACGATTAAAAAAGCTATTGTTCACTGTAGAACTAGAAACTATCGTTGAATGATTACAAATTTTTAACGAAGCGATTCCAATCTATAGAATTAAATGCATCAAAAGTGGAATAATTTCTAACCAATAAAAGAATCAATAATATCATCCAAGATGTACCACACCAATACATCCCATCACACATAAAGTACATGTAAATGAACTTTCTCTTCATTCTTATTCGTTTTTGTATCCCATTATTAGACTGCAGATGTTCTACATTTATGGAAAATTTAAGTATACAAAGATTCAGAGCAAGATTCTCGTTAAAATATTTGAAGGGTAAAATTCATCTCTCTTTTGATTTCTCTTCTTTAATTTTGCACATAAGAATACGAATTTGCATAAAGGTCCGCGGTCTACTCATTACAGTGGTTTCCTCTTAACAAAAGCTTCGTTGAATAAACAAACGCAGCGGAATGGCGTACGAAACATGTACAGAATAGCGTATTCATGGCGAGGAACTAGCATGATCTCGAAGGGGAACGTTGAGAATCATGAGCATGAAGAATCGAATGGTTGCAGTGAGTAAAGAAAGATTTTTCCCTACTTATCCCGAGCACGATGCATTATCTAAGCTTCATGCTCGGTTCTGTCCAATCGGCTGCATTAGTATCCGCTTTTGCCCTGTCGTTCCGCCTTCTTCCGTCATAAACAGACGTTGCGTTGCATTATCATAAATTTCTCCCTAACGAGGAGCCCGATCGTGGTTTGCACGCTTCGCCATGGTGATCCCGACAGTCTTCGCTAAATTAAACGCTGATTCGATGAACGACGATCCGCTTGTTCGGTTAAATATCGTGATATATAGAAAGGTATTTACAAGTGTCGTGTCTTACGTCTAATGGAATCGTTTTTGGTTTATTGATAGTAATTGACGGGGTGAATTGTTAAGTTGATTTATACCCGGTGCTGGACTGTTTCGCTCGGACATAAATTAGTTTAGTTGCGTTTGGTCAGTTTAGTTGAATATTAAGATGAAAGATAGCTAATGTTGGCGAGATTGTAATATGGATATGAATTACAACTTCTGTATGATTAATTGCTAGTAAAACTTTGTGAGATTGTATTTTTAAATCATTCGATTGAATTTTTATTCAAAACTTAATTTGAGTAATACGAGTGTTACAAGGTACTAAAGGAGCAATTAATATTGCCAAGGCTGTAATATAGACATGAATTACAACCTTTGCAAGGTTAATTAATCAGTGAAAGTTCCTATGATTTAGGGTTATCGTACAAAATTTAGCTTGAGAAATATGAGCTTTACGAAATACTAATCGTGAAGTACGTACTTAAAATAGCTAATGCCAATTTCTTTATCCTACTTTGATCCTAATTTTAATACTGCGGACGATACGCGCAAATATATACATACTTTCGAGAAAAAAATATCTCTTCGCACGGAATTCTGTTTCACAACGTATAGAATGTGAATTTCACGGGTAAGCATAATAAAAATTATGCAATTGTCTAGAAAATATTTTACGGATATAAACAACGCCCCAATATTTACACGAACGACATCAACTAATACGTTCCCAGATTCGCTCATCAATTAAGTCACAAACGGGAGATCATCACTCACGAAAATCGTTTACGAAATAATCCTTCAACGATCCGTCATAGATTCCATTCCCAATCAGACACATTATTAATTATCTCTCTAGAAATGAGAAAACCTGGTGGCCAGGTAATTATAAAAGGAAATAACCGAAGGGACGCGGTTCGATTTTCGGTACGACAGCCGCTTAAATAATTTCCGGCTGGCATGTTGGTACTCGAGCTGAATGGTTCGCTCGTGGAGCAGCAGCTAATGATGATCGATGATGTTCTCACTAGAACATAGCCGCTCTCCGGCTAGACGAGACGCGAACGAGGCTGAGAGCTCGCCGGAACACGGCACTACTCGGAAGAAATGCTTTATTGAATTGTCGAAGACAAGCTTCGATGCCAGACATCTGCTCGCTCAAGCCGACAGAAGACGTATGTGTGTCGTCAGCTCGGTAAAACCATCGATCCGTGATTTCTTCGGGTTCCTTCTTTTGTTGCCCGGCTGATTAATCGAAGATGTATTTAAATGAAAGACATCGAAGTCGCTTAGCGGTGCAGGTTACGCTACCTCGTCGTTCTTCCCTTTTCTTTTGCCTCCATGCTGTTTCTTCGCATTTCGCGGACGATGTTTTAATAGGCCAGGAATGCCTCAATCGCCTCTTTTCTCTTGTATAATCGAAAAAGGACGACTCGTAGTCGTAAATTGATCTTCTGGATCGAACGTTTCCTTTCACAGTAAAGTCCCAGTTGAGAAACTTCTAGATTGAGTCAGTACGGGTTACTGACGGTAAATGAGTACCCTGAGATATGTTGTTTCCTTAAGCTGCGTGCCATAACTTCGGCGGTAAAAAGCTTGTTCAGCTTCGGAAGATATGGTGTCTTTCATGTCTGTACAGTTTACTTACAAAGAGATGTGAAAAAGTTCGAAATATTTGAAAAGTTCTATTTAATAAACAGCTACTAGTTGATTTCAAAAGCAGTAAATCATGATTACACATTTTTTCTTTTTATTTAAGGCCTGTTTCTTATGTAAATCGTAAGTTATAATTCGAAGAGTAAAGAGAAAGATAAAATTGGATTATTTTATATCGTTTCTCACTGTTCAGTTCCTTAAAAGTGTTATGATTAGTTATGTATGAAACGACGGATTTTATGTAGATTAAAGTTCTGCAATGAAAAAGTGCGCTTATAATTTCTGTCCAGTATCTCGCATACATTGGTGAGTATCAGAACAAAGTAAAATTCTTATAATTAGTTCATCATTGTCGATCATTTCTTTTAAACGATTACACAGAATATTTTCAAACTGTATATTATCTGTAGAAGAACGTTCAAATTAACACAGAACTTTCAACATTTGGGTACGAACTACCTTAATTTTTAACCACGGTTCATTTTGTTTCGCAATCTGTCATTTGCTTTTCAAAGCAACTGGCGGTCTTTTAAACCGGTCTGTCATTTTCTTTTTAAAGCAACAGTATTAAAGGCAGCAAGCTCCAAGCTTTGTATTCATGTAAACAAACTACCATTAAGTATTATTTTTAATTCATTGATTACTAAAAACGTTAAACTATATAAAATCGGTCATTTCTCACGCAGTAACTCAATAAATTCTATGAAACTAATCTCTATAAGTTAGTTCAGAAATTAGAGATGATAAGTACGATGATTGTTATGTAAATGATTAAAACTAGTTTATTATTACAATTTCATTGGTAGTATAAAAGTGTACGAAATATTTAAAGAATAGAGCCGAAGAGTTTTCTATCTTCCAGAAACAATAAGATTTCTAAAAATTCAAGCTTTGCAAACTATGAATTCTACTTTTATTTTGGTACTTCAACTCGTATAATACGGTTTGATGAATTGCTATTTCACCTCGTCGTGAGGTATTTGCGATACGGCCTACACACGAGGCGAAAGTGGCGATATTCATAGCGTAACTAAATAAACAACACCCGTGTACATTACAGAGTTTACTCTTATTACTTTCAAGATGCATTTAATATACGCCGCACGACCGGATACACTGAACTTCCGCGGTGCCGATATTCCGCGATGCTCTTTGATAGTTCTACATACCGGTTCTATGAAATTAATTGCAACAGTTCTGTGCTGTTTGCGCCACGTAGATTAGCATGTACTTCTGTGTATCGATTTCAAATACAGGGTCTGTAAGAAAGTGGCCATTAATCCTGTCACGATAACACGGTAGGCTAACTTTTAAATTGCAGGTTCGCGTATGAACTATGCGCGAATGAATCACTACCATCGCGATTAAAACCGTAGCGAGGCCATTTAGAACTGAGCATTTGTGTCAATCCGTAGATTACCAACTTCCTTCGAAAAGTATAAGGAAGCACGGATAATCCTTGAACGACACGGTTTGCAATTTCCCGAGAGTTACAACGATACCGAGTTTCCACTTTTCGAGTTTCTTCGATTTTTTCGAACACTCTATATAGGATGTGGACGTTTCAGGTAGCCAATGATTTGGAACGCTTCGCTATAATTTCTACGATAATCTGAACTATTATGGGAGCCTGTTTCAGGGCATCTTTTGCTCGATCATACTCGTGTTCCTCGCGTGATGGTCTATTTTTGCTTCTCAGACTTGCGAAAACAGGCAAGGACAAATGGCGGAAAAAATACTATAAACGCTCCATAAGTTTTCATTGGCAACAGCGATTTAAGGCCAGTACCACCGACTCACCTCGATTATGTTTGCCGATTTCGTTACGCCCGCCAGGCCAATTTCACGTATCTGGAACAAAAACAGAACGAACGTCAACGACTGGTCACTACTGTCAACGGTGCAAGGATATCACCGATCTTTAGGCTATTTACGGCACTGTGCAAGTAGCAATTAGCGCTGAACGCTGATATTTAAGTGCAAGAAGTTTCGAAGGATGCAGCTGAATATAGGGTTTCTTCTCGAGAAATTTTATAATTTCTTGTTTCGCAATTCTCCAGTAATTACATTATTTCTCGAGAGACTAAGTCTATTATTATAAATATCGTTTGTTTTCGAAAGCGAGTTTCAGTTTGCTGAAATTGTATATTACTACTCGATCATGAAAAAATATGTCTATACGTGTAACATATCTATAGGTAATATGTCTACGTCTACGTATGCTACAATTTATAATAAATATCACCAATGAATTTGAATCCATTGAGTACTTTGTGCTCGTTGTACGACTTCATTTCTTCAAGAAGCTTGAAATAATAAGTAGAAAAGTCTCTTGCAAGTCAGACAACGTGTCACTTGCTAATTGATAGTAAATTGAAATGTTTCTTCTTCTAACCAAACAACTCAACTATATTTGCTAATTAAACTACTTCGAAGTCTCTCTATAGACATGTTACCAATTTCGAAATAAACATATAGTCATACAGTTTGTTGCCATAATCGCCGAACACGATTGAAGGCAGCCATATCGAGCCATTTCCACTTTCCAACAATTTGAATTAAAAGAGATTCATTTAAAAATCTTTCAAACGTGATTGAAACCAATAATAAGTTTTTCAATTGAATATTAAACATGCAATTCTCGTTTGCATTTCTGTTATATGTTTAAAAGTAACGTTTCCCAGTTTTATTAGTCATTTCATCAATCTTGAGAACAAAAATTTTTATTTATTTTGTTTTCTGGCACTGTACAGTCAGTCAGGAAATCTACATACACATTTTAAATTTCAGATACTCGCATATTTTAAAATACATTTTGGAATATTAAAAATGGGATGAAAATTCATAAAATATAAAATTGCGAGCTAGAAAAATCCTAGGAGGTCGTTTCATAAAGGAAATATCGTTGATCATATGAATAAAATTGCTTCTAAAAACATACGAATTGTAATTTTATTTGTGCTAAACAAATTATATTATTATATTTATTTGTGCTTATAATTATATTATCACGGATGCCTCAAAAAGATTAACACAGCGTAGATGCTATTATAACAATCAGTTTTGTATATTTTAATACCCGCGTGTAGTTTTTCGTAAATTCGAGTTGTCGAAGAAAACGGAAAGTGAAAAAGAAATCATCATCGTTTCATAATATGTTTATTTCTTATTAATAACTAAATTAACACTGTTGAAATAACCCAAGCTCTTGCGTTTTTCTAAACGGTTGAAATCTACATATGCATGTAGGATTTGGGACCGATTGTATAAATATTTTTACGTAAAACGTATTGAATTCGTAACGAAATCAGACACTCTTGCGATACGCGTATATTCTCGCGGTAAAATCATCGTAGAAAAGCTTAAACATCGTTACCCAAACCGCCAACAATCTCGTGCATCATTTTAAAAACACTCACGCTGCGTTCTTCAACCTCACGCCCAACCGATACAGACATTTTCTCCTCGCCAGTTTCTCCGAAGCGTTGAACGGCGGCAAAGTCCTAATGACGGCATCGTTCGATCTGAAAATCGTTGTCTGGAATACGTACTACGCAGCTGCAACATCACGCACACGAGGTCCAGTGTACTGCAAGTGTGGGAGCATAAACTCATAGCAATCATACGTGAACGCCCACACTCGGGCTTGGAGAGCTAACCGTTAGAGCAGCCGATGTCTATAATGCGGTCTCCCCTTCGTCCAGCCACGACCAAAGCGTCTCTCCTCGTGTGCACATGCGCCCTTTTCCTCCTTGCCCGCCTTCCTTGCTCGTATTTTATTATGCTCATGAGAGCAACTATGTATGTATCGGCGATTTTAATCGGCCAGCCTCGCGGTATTACAATCAGGAACCGGCGACTGGGATAGGTCCGCCACAGTAGGTGTATGAATAAATTTAATGCTATTCCCCTTATTAACTCCCGAAGCTTGCATCTACGCGACGCCAGCGGCAATTGCGTTCGAAGAAGCCGATTTGAATCTGATAGGTAGCAGTTTAAGGATTTTTGCAATAGTTTCCTTTTCGGTGTTGCGCGAGAATATCCGTGTGCAGCGGAAGTCGTTCTGACGACTAAGGATATTGATTCAGTGTTGCTCGTGAATAGAACTACAAATTGAACAGAACTACAGGGGAAAATATAAAGGAAGAGGTGGACGCAAACACTAGTTAATTGCATTATTGGAAAATTGACAGTATTAAGTAGAATGCTGTAGAACTAATTGGTTTTCAATGGAGAGGAACGCAATACGACTAAAAGTCGATTTTCATTGAGAGACGAGTTGCTCGATTATCGCATCGAACTCTTCAATCGTATCTTTTAGTATAGATGTGTTGATCTTTTAATGGTATCCCATTATAATGGATCTATTGTCTTTTAAATTTGTTAACCAGGAAAAATTAATTAAGTCTTTGCGTAAATTCGCGACACATTCTCGATGATGTATTTTTTTTTTTATAAATCCTTTGCTTCTGAACGTATTGTTACACTTGTACTTGTTACATCTGCAACAAGTAAAATTAATTCTTCATTATTAAGCTTTAATTCGGTACATAGAAGAATTTCTAACTAAAACATGGCCTGGTTACCGTGTTAGTGGAGATTAATGTTCACAGAAAGAAGAATTTGATACTATTTGTAAAGTTTCCAAAATGTTTCCCACATTACAGAAGTTTTCTATTATGGTAAACAACATTTGATCTTTTAACGGTAATATTGCAAATAATAATTAAGAAGATCCATTAATTTAATAAACGTCGCATTGGATTGAATTTTATTCCCTTTCTTTGGTGCCTGGTAATTATTAATTAAAATAGGTTACGCATTCCGTTCTATGGAATCCCATTTTATATAGAGTTCGAGATTAATATTATTCTACGAATAATTTGTTTCAATTACAGCTCACGATCAGTGAAAGCTAAAGCTTACCATTACTTAATATCTTAATCCTACGCTACGTTACACTTTAACGTGATCTTAATTGACCACTTAAGAAAATCGACTCCGATTTCTCATCTAGCCGCAACGAGACAGACTTAAATAACACCGTTGGATCAATTTAGCAACAAATCTCGAACGCATAAAATCGAATGATACCACTGGACGAGATCGATCGTAGGCAACGGAAGGGTTAACAAAGGTTAATCGTCCGTCGGCAGTGTTACAACGTCGGGCACGCGATTCCCTATTTTTCCATCGCGGTCATTGGAACGGATTCGCATTTAGAATTTGTCTCGTATCCGGACACTGTTCCTCAGACAGATATTTATGGTCAGGTTGATCGAACCGAGACGCTCGAGAGATCGGTTGAATTGAATCCAATCGGAAAATTCAAATTACATCCACTGCGTGCTGCGGATAAAATAGTGCGTTGGATAGAACGGCTCGAACCATTTCTGCATTTTCATATCGCGTTCCAGGTATAACGCTTTCTTGCCTGACGTCCGTAAATTATGAATATTGACGACGGACGGTGAAATAGCAATGACGAGCGATATTGCTTATTCGAGCGGGAAATCGATCGAGTTTCGAACTTGGACTCGCATTGTGACTTTACGATATCGATGAACGAAACGATAAAACTTAGAAGAGCGAAAAGATCTGCATGTTTAAGCGGACAATCGCATGCACTACGTTCTGAGGTGACTTCAATGCCATCGGGGGAAGCGTGCAGGTTGCTAAGCCGAGTAATTGGAACTTTGATTTATTTTCGTGGTAATTTAATGGTTTATGTTTCGTGGTGCCTGGTGGAGGAATATTTCTATATGCTTATGACCAGATTTGATATCTATTTTTAAAAGTACAGTGAGATTGGAATTCGTTATAATAAATTTACTCTTGTTACATCGTTCCTACAAACGTAATTTTGTTGGAACTCCAAAGATTACAAGAATATTAAGCTCTTTTAAAGAGACGTTACCATGTCACACTGTCAAGTATCATAATTGGATGAAAATAACCGATAAATACATATTCAACAAAGAAGACCAACCACTCTGCGAACGGTGCTAGACGACCCTAACAGTAGATCACCTCGTACTGCAATGCGAAATATTCCTTCCGTTAAGAAACAAACTCAACATCAAACCTACTCTAAAAGACAACCTGAATGACAGTGGAACAGTATCCAGACTACTACAGTATCTAAAACAATCCATGCTCTACAACGACTTATAAATCACCCCCCTCTGTTGTCGCTAATAACCCAAGAGGTTGACGCGACACAAAACAACGGACAAAAAGAAGAAAATGTTCTTTTAAAGGAATTTTTGAACTAGTTTATTATATTGTCATTGGAAACGTTGTTATGTTACGTTGTTTTCACTTGAAGTTAAGGAATTTATTATTATCAGAATATTTTGATATATTTATGTCGAGGTTTGAAGGTTTCTTATAGATGTAGCATACCAGTTTTGTAGTAATGTCAAACATCGTAGAAGTATGAAGTGCTTCAGAAATAATTTGTAAATCGAGTTACATATTATCATATACATATTGTAGTTGGGAAGTTTCTCAAGGTATAGCATATAGTTTTGTAATAATTTCAAGCATTATAGAAGTATTAAGTTTTTCCACAAGAATTTATTATAGCGATTTATCGTTAAACATTGTAATTGGAGAAGTTGTTCAGTTAAACAGTTTTCATTTAAGTTCAGGAAATTTGGTATTGTCGGTTACATTTATATCTTATAAAATGTAATGTGATAAGAAATAGGTATTTGGCAAAGGAATTTGTATAAAATTATTAAAATATTTCAAACTAGTTTAAACCTAAAGCTGTGTACTTTAAAAGTTTCTTAGGTTGCACCTTAAGTTATACTAATTGAAATGCACTTTCATCCATAACTGTTAATAATATATTCTAAATATCTCTAAATAAAGCCAATATTAATCAATGCTATTAATATGCAGAAAAATTAAGATGAATTATATGTTAAAAATGTGGCTAGTAAATGAATGAAAGTACAAAATTCAAACTGACACAATGAAAATTCTTATATCGCTATAAATATGCTAGAAACTTCACAAAATCACTTAAAATTTCTAGAACATGATTAAAAGTACATATTTCAATTCACCATATTTCAAAGACATACCAAGTTAGTCCAATATTAAAAAAATTAAGTTTGAGGATACTTGTATTCACGGTTTGTGCAACACTAGGACAAATTTAGTTATTATTTCTTATTATCTATACCAATTGGTGTCAAATATTATTATTCATCTGTCATTATTAACTTTATAAAACCATATAGGATGAGAATAGTGGCGAAAAGTATTTTTGAAAGTATTACATACAGTATATTTTATGTATTTCAAATAATATGAAAGTGTCCAAATATTTATGGATATTGTATGGTTAAGAAACATTTAATACAATTATTTTATGCTACAGTAAATATTCTGTGTCTTCAATTATAAATTTTCTTTGTACTACCAGTAGATCCTAATCTTAAATTAGTAGCCGCAACAAATACGTCATAATTTTATTAAAGCAATGTAGTACTAATTCTATGAGTAACAACTTATTACATTTTTCTAGATTACGAAACATTTTCAACAATCCATTGCACAACTGTTTCTCTTATAATCATCCATAACGAACACGCATACGCTTCCAATTTCTATAATCAATGTACTTTTAATTTTCTCAATAAAGATTACTATCTCTCTCCTATCAGAAACACGGTATGTATTTAGGATTAGCTCAGCAGAGGCTATTAAGCCATTCCACAAATACATTTCCTTCGACGCATGTTTCAATATCTCAATCCCAGTGTCTACAAACGGCCCCAGCACGGGATTAAACTGAAGTCGGGCATAATTGAGACATCGGTATCCGCGTAGTCCGTAAATTTTCGCGGTTCCGTTGACCAATGCATTATGCATAATGCCGATTCGATTGGCCGTATTCGCGTTCAGAGAAAGTCCCGGCGTTCGCCAGGTTACTTATTCAGCATGTGTAAAGTAGTAAATTAGACGTAACACTTGTTTCGAATTATCCGAGTTGTAACACACCTTCTACAATAAGGACCGCCGATCGTTCCCTGTCGACATATCGTTCTTATGGTACAGTAGTTTTAATTTCATCCAGTAATCCTGTTCGTTCGATCGGAGCGAAATACAGGCATAGACAGAGAGAGAGAGAGAGAGAGAGAGAGAGAGAGAGAGAGAGAAAAAAAGAAGTAGAGAGTGCGAGTCGAAAGCGTTAAATATCGACACACTTGTTGGAACATGGAATAATCGGAAAAGGTATCGAGGGTGATTGAAAATTTCCAACCAGATTAATACCGTGTGCTGTTCCCAGTGTAACATGACTTTATACTGGAAGTTGCGGCAATTCTACTTTATCCAACGCGATCTTTTTAGGTACATATCTAAAGTTTGATTATCTGGAGGCCCCATAAATCTAAAATTGTTCGATTCCGTACAGTGTTCTTAATTTCGTTTACTTCTTTGAATGATCGTGAGATCGTAATACTTGTAGATCAGACAGCTTTGGACGTTTTCGGAAAGGTATCCGCTATACATGGTTGAAAAGGAAAGGATTCTTCTTTAGCATCTTACAAGTTTTTCTTACTGCATTTATTTTAATATTATCGGCACCTTTTCTGGTTCTTACTGTTGTTACGAAGTGTAAGATGCGAGGAATTTTAATGAACTATAGTACTTCCTGCTAATTAATTGCTAAGTTTAAAGCTGCAGTTCTCCATTTTTTTGTAAATATTGAAATACTCACCAAAATATATTGAATATTTGTACGTATAAATTGAAACACATTTTTCTAAGCTTTGCTTCGATAATATTGAAGTATAATCATAACAGCACCTTTAGAATCATTAAATTATACAAACTATAGCAAGTCAATTATGTAAAATCATTATAACGCACATAATCTTCAAAAGAATAGGAAAAGCACGGCGCCATTAGCAATAAAACTGAGTAAATTCGGCAAAAAATAAATAGCGAACTACATAGAACATCCAGAGTATAATAAATTAAGTGCATATATTATTTAAACGATGAAACAAATCTCAATTCAGATTCCAAATTCTACAAATTTGAATGTACAATAACCATTCGCTGTTTAATCATAACAGCATCCTTCAAAATCATCGAACTATACGTATCATACAGAACTGTACAGATTAATCGCATGAAATCACAAATACAGCAGATATAATCTTCGAGAGATTCGAGTATGGGATATAATTATCCACAGGATCATGTAAATTAAACCCACCAGCAATATCAACACCTCAGACCTAACATCCTGTCCCACTTTTCTCGCTGACACCTTGAACGTTCACAAGGAAATCCCGGAGGGGACCGCACCGATGCGGAAATAATAAATGCAGGTTTATTTATTAACCTATGCATGTAAACTATCGGGTCCATAGAATTTTGAATAGTCGATCCACTCTACCACGATCCCACCTTTCGTTTTCCATCCAGATAGACGTTTATCGGTGTCGGATTCGATTACCGCCTATAAAGTGTCGGTGTCCGGGGTGGAAATAGGGCGGAGCTGGAACAAACGCAGCAAAATGAAGGATCGTGGCACCGGGAAATGTGTGGCGGTCCACGAGAGACACAAACGGAGCAACGAGATCGGCTCGTAAAGACGCATAGGAAGGAGAAGGGACTAGGAATAGGAATAACAACGAAGCGAGTACGGTACACATGCCGGGATCGATCGATCTACGAGGCCTTTTAACGAGAAGAAACGTAAGTCAACAGCCAGCGCAGCCAGCATGCATATTGCACCGTGTGCCTTAGTTGGACTTTATGGGAACAGGCGGTGAGCTCGCCGCGGCCGGAAGAAAATCCCCGGCTCGGTTTTTCATGCGTTGGTAAAACGAGAAGCAGAGAAATCGCGGGTATCGTAGAAATAGAAACGATCGAGACCGTAAATCTTCATGCGAGGGAGGAAGAGAGCGAGGGATGATTGACCGACCGACGATATTCTTACTGTAATCAGCTGGACGTAACAAATGTAAGGTTATCGTTAAAAGGGGAATGTTTCTCCATCAACCGAATGATTTCGTTCGATGGCTGTATTTGTGTAATATGGAATATGTGAAAGAGAATGGTTGAAAATTGCTGTTTTTATTCTTTACATTTGGGGAGCGATTGAGGTGTTTCATGATTCATAGCGATAGTTGGAAATGAGACTAGTTATGAGGGAAAATAGCAATTAAGGAGCCTTTTTAGTTTAGCGCTTCGAGAAATGGGTGAACCTTGAGAACGATGCTTCAGATTTTTCTCAAATTTCACATGTACTAAACGCACACGAATATGTATCGCAAGATTACGTAAAGGAAATTAAACAGTTAACATTAAGCATTAGTTTTGGTATCGATTAATTAAAACACCTTGACTTATATAGAAATTATAAAGTGGAAAGCATTACTTTTCACTTGGCCATCATAATTTTCACAATAATAAAGCAATAATTTGCTAAAATATCATCATAAAATATATAAATAAACTGTCATCATTAATAAAATGATTTTATGAAATCAAATAACCGAAAATTCACTTTCAACGCGGAAAGTGAACACAAGTCATTTCCACCGAACAACTAATTGACAACGATTTAAGAACTTCTCAGTGAAAGATACGCGTATAGCCGAATGACCTGCGATCTCATCTCGATACCACTCTGATCGATCCGGGCAATTAATACCAGAATCACGTTACGTGTCCGACAATTAAATTTGGTGCCGCGATAACTGGCTGGAATCGGCGGAACCGGTCGGCGACTCGTCGCTTTCATCTGGTTCGCGGTCCAAGGATTCCATCCTGGATTGAGTCGGTGACGTAGACGATTTCAGTTTGTTAAGGAGTCCCTAGGGGTGAAAAAACGACGAGCCTCGAGAGTCCCGCGGTAGGCGTTCGTGTCGCGTATTTGGCGCGCGGTCGTCGCGTAAAAACGGAAGTGGTCCGGTTTCGCGATTCCAGACAGCAGCAGAAGGCAGAAAAAGGACTTTAACCGTGGTGGCCAGGTGTCACATTCCATTGGTTGGTCTACCTGGTCTGAAATCCATTTTGGTCGACCGTCCGCTTCCCTGGCGATTATTGGCCGGAATAAATTAAATCGCTTCTCCTTCCCTTCTTTTTCTCGCACTCTTTTGCTTGTTATACCTCCCTTTTCGCTCTGCCTTCTCTCTTCGCGAGGAATCAAAATCGCGGAATGCAACGCCGTGTAATTACCAATTTAAGTTCTTTTTCTCCGCTGACCAGAAGATCACGGTGTTGGTAGTACATGGATGGGAAAGACCATAGATGCAGTGTATCGTTCATTCAAATTATACCGTTTCGTTTCTGACGCCGAGGTCCTTGACAGAATTGTTCGTGACGACGGCGAAACGGACGAAGACTCGTTTTACTGATTGCGAGTTCCTTTTTCGGAGAAATGAGTCTGGATTGTTGTGTACCTTGGTGAGATTGTCTTCAAGGAAACGGGATAGTTGGAGAATGATTTAATTAGCGAAGGTTTTTCTCTTATAAGAAGTTTCGTATGTATATACTATGTTCCACATGATAACTTTCAGTTAATTAGTTTCGTTTTTATAAGGAAAGTAGAATATTATGGAATATTCTGTTGAAAATTAGGTTATTAAATTGCTAGCTGATTGCTATTTTCCATAGCTAACAATACGTTGTGTAATTGTTGTAAATTTAATCTTCATGGCAATAAATTGTTTTAGATACACGGTTTTACAATATTAACGAGTATATATGTACGTAGTAAAGCAGCGATAAGCAACCTTTATTATTTTGTGGGCCAAAATTGGAAACTTTAAAAATAAAATGCTTAAATATGTTAACCAAAAGTGTTAATCACCACACAGCCGATTTTTATACGAATTCATATTTTTAAAATTAAGAATGAAGGAGGGAGACACAAATAGATGGTTGTTTCATCCTTTAATAATGGAATTCCTATTATACTGTGTATATTTTGGACATTTTTGCATATTATGACCATTGTATGTAAAAGCTCGCAGTTTAATTATCGCCTTTACATTTCAGCTAAATGATAGGTTGTAGTTATTAAAATATTATAATTGGTTATATTATGCTTCTACGGACACATTTGAATTATTTGATAATATAAAGAAAAATTTACTCTGTAGTCTGTAATTTTGTGTTAATAAAATATTCTTACCGTTAAACTTTAATCTACATAATTTTTGTTTCAGGTATGTACTAATTGATGCTCGATCTGGAAATGATTTCATACTTCGAATACGTGTGCGTATTTACCAAGATTTTCATCAGCAGGATTTTCATCAGAAGGTAATCATTTTCTCAATTTAGTAATTGAAGCCAGGAGTTTAAAAAAAGTGCGAATCCGGACATTATATTAATTGCCGATACTATTGCTTACTCAGACTTATCTAATAATAGTTAGAACAACACAAAACTTCAACCTTAACGAAATCCGTAACGATACCTGTAGGGATTGAAGAAATTAGTTGGATATAAGAGAAATTAGGCAAACGGAAACCTGTCTCTCTCAAAATATTGATTGGTAGATTTGTTCCATTTTGGAATTCATAGGTTCGATTCTGATCTTCTTGCAAAATGCATTCAGTTTTTTAATTCTATCGTGATGTATGCAACTTAAAAACTTATGAAAATATACATAATTATTAAGAACATTAAAGAAAATTATTTATATAATATAAATTAATTAACATTATTCAGAAAATTAGAAAAAAAAGTATTAAATGAACTTTTGCATTTATTCAATTTCACTGTTGCAACATATTGTCAGTAAGATTCATAGAACTTATTATGTCGTTTCTAGACTGTCCAGCAAAAATTCAGAATGGCGGATGTAGACGTATTTATTTTCGCTACCGTTTGCAACCTTGTTATGCGTATATTCGCTCAGCTACGGTGCCGTTGCGTAATTGTACTCGGTAAGGGTTATGCCATAGTTCGAAAGTAAAAAGTGGCAGTCAGAGTAGTGGTAATATTAGGTAGATATTGCGTCAAGAAGCATAAAGAGGAAATTCCGTTTCTGATATTAGATATTCCTGCCCTGCTTGGGTTTCTTGGTTACACGCGAAGTAGAAGTTTAATGAGAAGTATCAAATTGTCACAAATAGTATTATTCTATTTGTTGTAAAGATAAAGTTCCGCATAGTAGAAGCATTAGAAGTAAATAACACTTAAGTCTAAAGTCGATGTGAAGAAAGCAAAAAATATAAAATGTAAAAGTAAAAGTTATGAAAACAAACTGTAAGAAGATTAAGAGAATTTACTGAAGAATTTTTCTTCGTTTTTATTTACTTTGTTACATAGAAAATATTGTCCTAATATTTCCGTTTTTTTATCGAGATTGAATTGTATACGCCATTTTACTGGTTCTTCTTTATTTTATTACAACCGTAGAGACATGTTTGCATCACTTGGGCAATAAAACAGACTTAACTGTTCCAACTACTTTACGAACAATTCTGTTTTATGCTGCTTTCATTTTTACCTTACGAATTTTTTCTTAATCCATCGTTGAAGTACAGATTTGTTACTTTATATTATTGTTTTATATTAACGGTACAGAAATAAAGAATTTTGATTGCGATCGACATCTTCAGTACGATTAAAAAATACCCAAATATACCAATAAAATTAGAAAATTTCATCAAAATTAATTAACTGAAAGCGAACAACCTAATTCGGCATACCAAAGTTAGGCAAGGGACAATATTGAATAGGCGCTTTATCCACAGGTAATTTGCACGTCAATGAAATTGAAGTAAAACCGAATTCATGTGGAAGGCATGGATAAATTCCATAACTGCCGACACCTGGTTCAAAGCTCGGTGACGCCGCCTTCTATCGGGTTCCTTTGCGCGTGGTAGCGAATAAACATCCACCTAGTGAACGTTGCACAGTTAAACTTGCCCCCTTCAGGGCTTTTCCAATTTAGGCCAACATGCAAATTCGCCTAAGGCATTGTGCCAAGTCACGCGAAGACCTGTACCGTATCCGAGACAGGATCGTATCTGTTATCTTCAGATCGCTATTATACGCTTTTTATGGATCCCTCCTCGTGAAATCGAGACGACGTCTTTATTCTCGTCGACAATTACAGGAGACAAATTTTCTTATCGATCGAGGACGAAAGTTAATAGCAGATAGCTGGCTCGAATTGATTGCTCAATCATTTTTGTGAAAGAAAACCAAAAAGTTCGTTTCGCGATTTTAAGTTCATGTTTAACTATTGATGTGATTCATACAGTTGGTTTTTTCGACTGGTAATGCACAGTTGAAATCTAAATTAATATTATTAGTGTTGTTCATAGCTTAATCCTCCTTTTATACTCACAAAAATTAATGTCACTTGTGTAAAAATTATAATCATGTGTTTGTTTAAAAAATTCATTGCAACCTTCTTTTATTATAAAATATGTCAATATAATGAGTTTATGCATATAAAATTACTAATTCTGCGCAGCGTAAAAGTTTCTTCTTTTATATCGCAAATACAGTGAATAAAAAATTTGGAAGAAAAAATAACAAGTGACTGAATTTGTCGTGAAAAAGTATGTAAATACCTATATAGACTGATGTAAATTATTTTGATTAAAAAAACCATTTATGTATTTAATTGATCGCGAAATGATAGTTGCTCGATGTTGCCATTGAAAATTATATTGTATTATTTTGTTTATAGTTTATATAAGAGTTTTTAATATTTTGAAGCAGCTTGTCCTATTTAAAATCCATAGTCTTGCATTTTTCCATAGTTAAACATGAAATTGGGGTATCTATTACAAATCGAAATTCGTTTGAACCGCTCTCAATAAAAATATACTAACAATAAGTGTTATTTCTCATATGTAGAAATTACTATGTATTATTGTATATATAACTTTCTTCATTTATACAATACGATTCCAGCCAATTAGGTTTTTGAAATTTTTACATTATAAACATTTGGGCCGCGGTGCCATTAAAAACAAACATGTTGAGTCATATGACAAAAAGGTTGAGAAACTCTGTGCTAGAGATCAGTTAACGTCCTCATTAAAGTACTTTTCTGATTGAATTTTTACCGTCAGCGAAGGCTGACCATTTATTCAGTAGAAGTTTATTAATGTATATAATCATTCTTTGTAACGTTAAACTGATTAATGACAGTTATTGTTCGCAAGTAGTTAGGAGGGGCGTCTTTGAAATTCCTGTCTCCAGGTCCCCTGGACACGTGTCCATCGAGGTGTGTCCACTTTTATTGTCACAGAAAGTGCGTAGGCTCGACAGCGCTCCACTGATTTCTCTACCCAATAATTCTTCTGAGGTTGTTCTCGGGTCACCCTGTAGATGCCAGATGGTACAGATAACGCGAGTGAAACACAGAATACCGTCGCCTCTCCTACACCTGTAGATCGAACAGATAAACCCGTTTAAGAACAAGTATGTTTACCGAAAATCTACATCGCTACAGTTTTTTTAATATTGCCAAGCGTGCTCGCGTATCTTGCCACGTTTATTCTTTTCTTCTCATTGACAATTCGTCTTCCGAATATTTTTGCAACTCCTATTCAACCTTTGATTGCAAAATGCGTATATACGCTTCTAGTAGATTTTGTATAACGCAACATGCATCAGTTTCCTAATTCATCGTTATATCTATAACAATATTTAGAGATTCATTTTAAGAAGAATCGAACATTTTATTATTTTAAACGTTAGGTTAATTTATTCACAAGTGGTTATTTTGCACATGTAAATTATATACCCATGTTTTATTATACGCCATGCAAATATTGCGCCGCAGTCAAAGGGTTAAAAAAGACATTAGAAAATTGTTGAATAAGAATTAGTATTCTTCTGTGTAAGAATTTCAATGGTTATTTTCAATCAGATATACAATTTCTCCGCAGTGTTAAAAATAGACTTGAACTAGTAGAATATTGTTACTTCATCGTATAATCTATTTCTCTATTTACTAACTGAAGGCAAATTAAATTAATCGTAGACTACATTTGATTGAAACTACGCTAGCTATTTTGAAAGTTAATTTACATCAACATTATTCTTGTTAGTTACCCAATTTACTTGCTACAGAGTTATTATTAATACTGATTTGCAATTACTATCAAAGAGCTACTATTATCTACCCAGCAATAACTTTATTAGGTTATATAACACATTTTTAATCGTAAATTTCCGTAGAAGTATTTGTAATGGCAACAAAATGTATTGGCATTCCACTCTCATTGATTTTATCTAGCATTTATGCACTGTTCCATTAACTTCAGCTATACTACATTTTCTACGATTAATTAACTAGTATTTTAACAACAAAAATTTAATATTGCAAAAATGAAATATAGAATTTGATTAAAAAGATCCCATTGATAAGTCTTTGACTTTGCCAATACGTTTTGTGATCACTGGACATGATTGATAACAAAATTCAGAATTTATTTAAACTTACAATGCCAAAGCCATGAATCTGTATGTTTATCTACTTTCACCTAATTTGCGATTAATGATAACAGTATAATTCGTTACAATTTAAAAGTTAGCATAATAAGATAATTGCTTTTGGGGTTGAAGATAAAATACGAATTGAAACTAGTTAAAATTTCATATTTTCTAAAAACCAGGTTTGTATTTGCCTATTTTGGGACTTTTCGAAAGTTTCGCGACACAAAAATAGCAGCAATGTTCTCCAAGTCCTTCAAACTTTCTGAAATTGGGAAAATTTCGAGGTGACGAAGTTTCAAGTATCCCACGTCTATTAATTTCCAAAAATTTCATTACTTGTTCTCAATACGCTAATAAGGTAGTTCGCAACTCGTTCGTTCGACATCGATGGTAACCCGTCCGTAACCCTTTCCCCTTTGGCGTAATGTTCGCGATCAGGATGATTAATAGAGAATCCTTAGCGTGTTGGCGGGGCGCGAGCTGAACGTCTTTATCGGTGGGATATCTGTGGCCCGTTCTCTGCAAAAAGTCCCGACCATCAGTTGACAAATTAAAACAGTGTGGCGCCCTGCTGCCAGTTCCTGCACCCCGCTGTGCTCTCACTCTCACTAGCTTCTTTTCTCGGTCGGTGTGCTTCCTTCTTCTTGTTCCGCGTGCAGTTTTTTCGCGAGCAGGTCTCGGCCAGAAAAAGGACGGGTACGAGCACATCGACCAATCGGGCGCACAATGGGACCAGTGACAGGGCCATGAATCAATGGCGGCTGGTCGAGCAGCGGGAATCAAAGAGAACTCGATTCGTTCGTGCTTGCGACTCAAATGACTTAATTGCACGAGAATTATGCCGTCCCGGACCGATTCAGTCTGCTACGAATCTGATTTTCTCGCGTGCTTGGGTGAACCGATAATCGACTCGAACGCATCCTCCTTTATGATCCTCGGGACACGGTTATCTCTCGGTGATCGAATGCCAACGGCAGCAACGAGAGCTATTGACCGTGACCGATCAGATTTTGTTTTTTTTTTTCTTTTTTTGCGACTCGAAGATGCTCGTTTATGCAGAACCATCCGCACGATGCGAACGATTATACCTTGCTACAATGTTCCTCTTCCTTCTGTCGTTCGTTGGGCGTTCATTGCCTTGTCTGAGAATCTTGAATGCAGTGTTACGGTTTGCGGGTTTAGTTTTTGTTGGAATTGCTACTTTAAGAAGCGTGACTAAGTTTTCTATTAGATCTATCAGAAAAATCAGTCACTTTTTCGAGTCTTATTTATCCTGGATTTCAAAAGACAAATGTTTCGTTTAAATCGTTGGCTCCGCTTTAATTATTTGTGGTGGTGGTCCGAAATGTTGAAAATGTATAGTTTTCGAGATATTAATAAAGATATATTACAGTGGAACTCCACACTGTAATATTTTCACTGTTCGCACAATAACAGTCCACCGATTTTCTCTGCTATTTGCGACTTTTCGTTCAAATAACCGGAATTCACGTTCAGATAGGTAGATTTAGTCATGCGCGTAGCTTATGCTTTAAAATATAGCAATATTTCAATGCCTTCTCAATATCTTCACGAGTAAGCACAATTCTCTTACGATCTGAATTATTATTAGAAGCCATACTTTCAAAATACAAATGGAATATAATTCTAATGTAATGCAGAGTGCAATTGAGAACCTGTTTCTTCGTGAAATACAAATATTGAAAGATTCTTTCATCGAAATACTGTTTTGTGGCTGAAATGTTGGTCGACTAAAAATCATGGTTGAGTATTGCATTATACTAAACAGATGTATATGTTAGCCTATACATTACGTTTTTGTTTTCATTTGCAACAGACGTTCGTATAACAAGGGTGACGCCCAGCATCAGTTCGGCCAATAAGAGCTCAGATAGAGTTCGTTAACTAGGGTATTGACAAAAAATTCGTTGCAGTAAGTGGAGTTCAGATAAATGGAGTTCTACAGTACCGCCCAAACCTTGACTGCTTTCCCATACTTTGATCGAGAATTTATTCCTCGAAGATTATAATGGTGGTGGTCGGAATTGCCGCGAATTTATAGTTTCTGAGATATTAATAAAAATATATTATGACCCAAACCATTCGTCTCGGACGGCGAGCTAAGCGGCTATTGCATCGGCTGTGTCTGTATTCTGTATAGCCACTTTTACATTATATGTATAGGCGGAATACAATGTAATGGTACTAATATTTTTGCTAATATCTTGAAAATTATAAGTTTGCGGCAATTCGGACCACCATCACTGTAATCCTTGAGAAATAAGCTTTCGATCAAGATAAAATCCCCCTCTCCCTTCACGGTCCCAATAGCTAAAGTCGTGCCAAATTCTTGCTTGCTCTGACTTTTGCTAACCTGAGTGAAGGTATAAAAGTAATTTCATACATTAGTCATCGGGATGTCAGTCGTTAGTTTTGGGTAAAAAATTAAAACAGTAAATACAGCAGGAGGTGTGATATATTCTTAGCGTTATCATATCTAACAAATGCCAGAGAAGATGTTTAAACTGGAAACATATATACTGTTCCTGAAAATAGTTAAGTTTGGAAGCAAATCTCGTTCTAAAATGCTTTGAAGAATTAAGGATGACGTTCTTAGGACGCTTTTAAACCATGACTATTTCTTGTGCTACAATTAATGAACCGTATCTGTAAAAAAGGGAACACGTAGGATGACTATAGTGACAGTATCTTTTAGTATCTTTTACTTACCTTTTCATCATTGTACGCATTAATCGTCAGAAAACCGAGAAATTAATAACAAGAACAACCATTGTCAAACTTCAGAATCTTAGTTTATAAATTCTTAATTTAAGTAGATAAAGTTCTTTTTTTAATGTAATTGGGATAACAGCTACGATAGTTGCAGATCATGAATACATTGTTAAAAAAATTGAAGTCCATTAATCGAAGATGACATTTTTCTTCTCTTTTGGAGAAAGGCAAAAAAAAACAAGAATTGTTTTTGTTACAGATCTCTCAGTTGTCGTCATTCATAGTCCGCAAGAGAAGGTAGTTCCTGTTTATGGAATATTTCACGTAGAAAATTTTCTTCCCGAACAAGAATAATTTGTTCCAGCTTGGACTATAACATTAACTGAGATTGACATTCGTGTTTGACATATAAGTTTTCTCGTGGTTGCTCGTTTCTTGTTCTTCATTGGTGCTACATGTTCCACAAATGACGTGACGTTCCACACAATCTTGAATTTATAGTAAAAAATATTAGGGCTTGGAACTCTTAAAGAGGATCTTCCCTTCCTCAAGAATCAATCCTTCGAAGCATCTGTGGTTGAAACAAGTTTACTTCTCCTCGTTTTACTACTTTTGCCACTTTTTGCATCCAGCGTTATGATATCCGTCGATGTCTGTCAGCGTCTCCAGATGATATGCATTGAATGGTCTGCGACAGATAGCGCTCAATCTTCTTGTTTACCGGTGGAAAACATCATACTCAGCAGTACGTGCATATTTGCATATATTATGTAGGAAAAAATGCAGTCGCGTCGAAATATGATTCTTTTTAAAGGCTCGGTTCTTCGAAGAAGCAATGCTCTTGAAACCGGTACCAGTTTACATGTCTGTATTGCGATACCCCTTGCTTCCATTTCACCTTATTAAGCTCCTTTAGGGATGTGGATAACATCCGTTTATTGGATAGGAATTCTTGTTTCTGCTTTTTTGCTGAAATTACATGCAAGTAATATCATGTATAGCAAGGCACGTATATTTTTAAAATTCGTTAAATGTATCCTTATATAGAGGTTCAGCATTTTCTAAGAATAGTTCGGATTGACACTGACAAGAATTATTCTATGCAGGTGATTTAATATAAATTAATTTAACGCTCGTTAAATTGATGGATTCATTCGATGCTTTAAATTAGTTTAAAATAGATAGCATGAAAAGTGTAGTGGAAATAGAATTAGATATGTAACTTTGCTATACTGCGTGCATTTTACGTTGAGTTTGTACTGCGATCGAATATTGGAAAAATCGAATCATTTCGATTTTTTGGCGTTATTGCATTTGAATTCAAACATATTGTAATAAATCGATTTAAATATTTGCCCATACATACAGGGATATATGAGTCAGCGAATCAATAGAATATTTTAACATACGCAAGCTACAGTTTTGTTACTACAACTTCTTAATCCATATTTTACGAACATAACGCATTCAAATTTTTCGAATATCAAGTCATTCACGTTTCCAATGGCCAAGGTATCGAGTATGAAGTAGTTCTCGAATCCGATACGTCTCGTAACTCAATTCGCACCTATAAAGTGTTAAAAATTATATTCACCAGCCCAACTCATTGTCAGTAACAATTTACGTCCGCGTTAAATCACTCAAACGCAATAATAACCAGCCAATTATTGCATTCTTACCGAGTTCAACACTGCTAACAACTATAAAATACTCCAACACTTCCACGCGAAATGCTTAAATTGTTTTAGAAAACTTACTAATGCTTGCATTTACCAGATTACTGTAAATGGTAAAAATTCCATAAGCATAGCAATTTAGCAGTATTTTTCTTTTTTTCCCCTTCTTTTTACTAAAATTCCAAGTTATGCAATTTAGTTTCCACGCAATTTCTCGCGCTCTATCGACAGAATGTATTCGATGGGCCGCGTTTGTTACGCGGAGCATTTACTCAATAAGGCGGGTTTTTCAACGCGAGATCGCGATTGCATAACGTATGAGTCAATGGGAGCGAAACCGTCCTGGTCGGTCGTGTATGCACGACGGGCCACCCAGCCGGCACAGGGAACTTGTTCTACAATATCTTCCGTCACGGCGGTCTCCTTTATAAAATCACCTTCGATCGGACAAACGCCAGCACGGCGAAGGCGATCCGTCGTAAACTCGAGCCAGCCATTTTTCCCCAGGCCCTCGATATCCTTGCCGAGAGCCGTGCACTTGTTCGTCGTTTCGCCAAAGTGAATTCGTTCCCCTACGTTATTATTCATCGATTTCGCGATCCACGTGTGTAGACGTTCCTTGGGCCGTGTTCAAAAGGACGTGATGGTTTGAAAGAAGAATTTTAGCAGGTATGTATCGTCCGTTGGTCTTCGTGTTTTCGAATGATTCATGGAGATTTGTGGGTAAACAGAATATTGCCCAATATTCGTGGCGAAAATGTCTCTTAACGCTATAACTAAGGTAGATGTACCAATTACTGCCACTTTAAGGTTATCGCGTAACTTTATTTAACTACCTTAAACATTGTTTAACATAAAGATCGTTCCAGTTTGGAGTATAATATTGTTCAACCGCTCCTTTATTTATGAACATCTTTTTTATATGTTCAATATAACAAATTTATTACTACGTAATTGAAAATATACAACAAAGTCCAAAGCCCTTATTACTGTCACTTGGAAACTTTTCATTTAAATAGAAACACGTTTTACATATATTAACACGTCAGTTTGTGTAACAGATATAGGATGTATAGTAAACGTATCGCCTTACTGAATTATGACACGTTCCATACTTTATAATTATATTAGTCACGTTTTAATGTTCAACAGCACATTTACCTCCTAATATTTATTTCTAAATATTAAGTGTAAACGAATATACAATGTCTATGCGCTGTTACGTAAACCGAAGTCTAAATTTAGTATGAAAATTTGTTTACTTACGATTCTTCATACAATACTTTGTTATTAAATAAAATAATTAAAGTGGCAGTTGTAGGAACAGTGACAGTAATTGGGCCATTTACCCTACCTAGGTTGTCAAAATAACCCATTTGTAGTTTCTCATAAAAATTGTATAAATTGACGCGTTGGCTGCAAAAGCATAAATGCAAACACTTAGTTTCGAAAAAACAACGTTTAAAGAATTAAAAGTAGTAATACTTGAATGTTAATGACCCACGCTTTCCATAATTGCTTTTAATACGAAAATACACATTCCAATTTTTAGTTTTAATTATAAAAAAGGTATAGCAGCTCTGTAACATGGAAATATCAATTAGAATTCTTATGTTGGTGTATGTTATAAAAATCTTTGCGTGCAATCATTTTTTTTTACAGATTAATTATTTTATTCGCTTTTAATATCAAAAGAATATATTCTAGGTATGGTAATAAGGCTATACCAATTTACTATTAATAAATAATTTGTTGTTTATTTGATTTCAAGTTATAGTTTTATTTATATTCGTTTGTTTCTAATATAAATATATAGTCTAATATAATGAAAAACTTCAAATTCAAAGTATGAATAAGTAACATGTAAAGGTAGATTAACGTGGCTAAGCTATACTTTAAAGTGCTCTACTTGCTTCAATTTTTGAGATATTGCAATGAAACTTGGCGGAAGTATGCTGCTTTAAATCGATGGAAACTTTTCTACCATATTTTAACGTTCATTTTTTATTATTAGCGAAGTTATAAATCAAAATATGATTTTCGGTATACTCCCAAACTCTTCTGCTATACTGCATACAAAAATTATGACAACAATCAAAAGAGTTGCAGCCAGTAGAATGCATGTCTGAGAATATTTTCAGATCTTTTACAGGTAAAAAATTAATAGCCAAAATCTGTCATCTGTCTGTAAGCAATGGAGTAAGTTTGGAAGAGGACAATTTGGTACTTTAATTATATAAATTTCTTTTAAGACGGAAATAAACGATTATAATAGCAGCGCGTGCAAAACTATAGAATTGAGAACTCCGTTTTATCAAACTACCCCGTTTTGTCCAACTTTTCCCTGCTAAATATATTCAAGTAAAATGATCACATAAAACGCTATGATCCCCAAACTTCTCCGATGTTATCAACATTCACTTTCAAATATTCTATCATTTCTATTGTCGATTCGATTATTAGCAAGGTCTTGCTAAGCTACCTTGACGGCAATTAAATTATTCTCGCTGGCCGTGGCGACCGTGAAACGAGCGGGTCAAAGAGGCTATTCAAAGTGGCGGCAACGAGAGTACGAGCAATTAAAGCTGCTCGGTTTCCACTCGATAATTCCTCGAACAAACAACGAGACACTCGTAAAAGTCAACGCGGCCTCTTCTTGTTTTATACGTTACGGCTCTATGAGAGGATCGCGAACATCGTGTGGGGCTGAAGGCTTAGAATTACGCTTTCAAGATCGTTTTATTTCCCGGCAGAGTTATCTCATGGCCTCGTTTCGTATTTTTGCGACGCCTAGCTTCCGCTTGATCTTGGTAATTCGCGTTTCACGAGGATTCCGTGATCGCGACTTTATGATATCATTTCATCCACCGATCGCTGGGCGAATGTTATCTTTAATCGCATGGTAAAATGTCGATTGCTGCATCCAGAACTAGTTACACGATTTAAATTAAGTTTCCGAGTGACGAGTAATGCTCGTGGAATGATGTAGAGAGTTGGTTTGGGTGTTTATGTTTTAGTATCTCGCGGCGAAGTTAACTGCTCGAGTTGCAGTTGTCACCGTTTAGTTTAGAACTCTGGCAAAGTAATTTATTCGTTGCTTTTAGGATATAAGTTATACTGCTTTTTTATGGCAGGTTGTTATATAACGGATCTATGTCAAACTCTTGTTGATGTTTTGTTTATTGGTACTAGATTAATGGATATAAGACTGCATAACGAATTAACCTTTTTATTAAGACATCCGTGCGTCGATTGGTTAATTTCAAATATAAATGTTCAATTCTACTTCTGAAAGTATTCTAAAGTGATTAAAAGAAATTGATATCGAGGAAATTAAATGCAAGATTTACAGTGGTCAAAGAAAGTACTGCTGCACACCCTTATTCATATTTCAGTTACACGTTTGTTGATCATGTTCTATATTTCATTCCTATTTGAAATCGAAATAGCAAATTTTTGTAACCACATAAAGGTGTCTGCTACTAAATGGCAGAAAATGTAGTATCTTTGAACTTGATTAATCCTTTTAGATCCGATGTTACATATATGCAACATTGTATTCTGTTTCGGTAAAAATAAACGATAAATGTTTTTTTATTCAGCAAAACTAATTGTAAAGTTAAGTATTAAATTTTCTGTAGCAAAACAGAAGAAGTTTTGTTTATTTCAAATTTCCAGATTATTTTAAAATGTGATTAAATGTGTTTTGTATAAAACGTGTTTCTCACGAGACGTAAAACGTTGGGTACTGAAAGGGTTGAGGAGTACATTACATAAAGTCTGAAAAAATTACAGTGCAATGCCAATCATTTCTATAACCATTGTAGATTATTTAAAATAGTACAAAACAATTGGCGAAACGTTTCGATAATTTGTAAAACTGTAAAATAATAAACACGAAAATCATTCGACAGCTCAATATCAGAATGTGTAATTGGAGTTAATTGCAAATTTTATAAGAAATGTAAATTAGTGATACGATATTTAAAAAAAAAATGTGCAAGATGAAATGGTTTACTTTTAACATTTGTGCCTCCAATAGTGTAACTACTATTACCGTTAACTTTATGACAGTAATTCTTCGCCACTATTTGAATTACTATGCATAAATTATCCAAGCTTATTACACGACAAATAACAAACGATTTAGTTCATGCGTGAACGAAAGTAAATCGAATAGGATGACGTTATAATACATTAATTGCGTTTCGGTGTTTATTGTCCATGAATTTGCTGAACCATAATTGTCAGGTTACCTGTTAGCGTTAGCGCCATTTATTACCATTCATGTAGTTATCGTCAATTAAATAATTTAACCGCGAAGCTTATCTTCACGGAGCTGAAGTCGTATGTATGAATGATTCAGAACCATAAACTACCTTCCTCGAAATAATATCTTATTCTATTTATTTATAAAATATATATATATATATATAATTGTTTATCGTTTCTTCACTGCAATAATTCTACGCAACATTATGTCTCAATAAAATAGCGTGCTATAATTATTAAAATTTAAAAGTATTCGCGTCACTGTATCTTCTCAAATTCCTTCGAAATCTGCGTGCTTCGACGCCTCACAGACTTTGCCACGTAGCTACATCGACTTCATTAACTACAGTATACAATCTTCGCTTTGCACTAATTAAAAGCACAATTTGGATCACGTTCCATTCACTCGCGTACGCTTGAACCACCCAGTATAAGTTGTCGATGACGTCAGTGGAGTGGCGAAGAAGAAGGCATCGGTCAACGTCGTGGCACGAACATGCAAACTGACAGACACGACTCTATCAAAGATCGTAGACAGGATTCAACATCGTAAACCTCCGGCCCTCTCCATTCGCCCTTGTTCGTCTCCCTTTCTCACCCACCCTCTTCATGTTCATGTGCTCCGTTTCGCTTTCGTACGATTCAGGATCGTAAAACTTGGTTCCTCCTTTCATGGGCTAGCGGATACCTGTATAGAGAGAAGAGTAATACTCCTGTGCAAGTTGGACGTGGTCGTTTTGCCGTTCGACCTATTTTTGTACCTCGTTTGCTGCTCCACTATTTTGATATTCACGTGGCTCCATCGTTCCTGTCCCCCTTTATTCCTTCGATTCCATCTCCTTTGTTCGTGAATTGAATCGTTTTTCGTTGAGAGACAGCACGGATGTCTTGGAAATTGAGTCTTTTGGTTGGTTGAAAGTTTACGTTGAGTTGAAACGCTTCGGAAGTATTTTTTGCCCGCCGTTCAAGTGGACTTAGAAATTGGGAAGTTAGGAGTATTTAGCAGTTTGTGGGTTGAGAAGTACTGCGGTACACTTGAGTCTTATCGTTTTCAGAAAGATGCGCTAGATTGTACTAAAAACTTTATATTTTCATGATGAGTTTGGTTGTACATTAGCTATAATTAGACTGCGGATTTTGCATCAATGGAAAATTTAAACGTTGAACGAAGTATAAGATATGTATAATATGAGAATATGTATAAAATAGTCAAATTACAAAACAATATTATAATGTTTAAAGGGCAATTTAGTTTCCATTCCCTTATTTCCGTTTATAAATGAATGAATCTGCATAATGATCCGCCAACTACAATGTTACAATTTAGCTTCAGCTAAAATTGTGTGTGGCTGTTTGAAAATAGACATAGAACTTCGTGAGATACGCACTGAATTAATTTGTACCTGGATAATTGCCCGTGTCACGATAAGACTGTTCATTTTTGAAACCTTTCGCACGAAATAACACGAGCGTCCCAGAATTGATCACACGTGCAACCGGCTATGTAAATATTCTCTTTCAGCGTAAGAATACACTCGGTAACTTGGCATGTGATTATAAATTACAGCCTAGAAAGCTGCAGCGCGATTTCTACGTTGCCTCGAACTTTGTGAAAAATTAACAGCCATGGTGGACTTTTATCGTCGCACGGTCTTCGGTGCATTTGCATGCGGGTTAAAGAACTGGTTTCCCAGGAAACTGGCGATTCGTCGCGAAACGTGAATTTCGCGGTGAATTCTTTCGACACCTACGACAATCTTCTATGGAAAGTCGACTATCGATGTTAAATAACGATAATGCTAATTGACGTGTATAAGAAATGGAATAAAAACGAGGTTGAAATGTGACAGAAATTAGAAACATGAGGTATTTACGTCTACTCTTGAAATCTTGACATGTGTAATTCATTTTCTTCTAGAATGAAGTTTGGAGTGAAAGAGGTTGAATTATGTCTACATAGCCGCATATCCTTTGACTACGTTTCAATAAACGTTTGTATGTTCAAGCTGATGTTGAAATTTTTAATTTTTTAATTTGAATTTTGACGTAGAAGAATTTTAATCATTTGTATCTTTAAATATTTCGGCTGAAAAATTTTAATTTTTCCTTTTTCCATTTCTTTTTTAATAGTCTTCGAGTTTCAAGACTCGAGATGCTTTAACTTTTTAACTTTAAATTGTCGTGGTAGCGTAAAAATGTTTGATTATTAAATTTTAATCTTAACATTAAAGGTTTAGTTTTCCGTTTATGCTAAATAAATAAATAAATAAGAATCAACATAATAATAAATTGACATTTCTACGTTCTAAAAGGATAAGAAAGAGCTAGTGTTGAGTACGCGTTTTCTATATCTAGATTCGAATAGTGAAACCCGTACGTCGCACGCCGACTTAACTTTGTGCGACTGTTTTGAAGTGGACTGTATTTAATGGTTTACTTCAGCGAAATAAGTGAAATGTTTATTAAACGTATTCTGTCTTACTCGTCAGCGGCGAGTGTCTACAATCACGTCTGTGTATTCCGTCTCGTTTGTCTCGCTTGAAAATTGTTGTACATCTACTTCTCTGGATCTTGCGTGAGTTTTTATAAGCCTTGGGTAGGCGTGTGCAAAAATTGAAAATCAGCCCCATTCGTCCCCTTCCAAGGTAGTGGGCGCGTACAGCCAAATTCCTTCGAGTGGGACTAACTTCCCCTCAACTCATGATTCTAGAGGGGTTGCCGATTGCAGCCCCCGAGTGACCCACGCAAGGGTCCCGAGCGTTCTTGTCGCTGACCCTAGCGAGTAATAAAACCAAGGATCGCCTCGACTTCTGGCAAACAGATGTAAAGTTAAAACTATTGTAAATCAATAAAAACTGGCAAAACGTGCCGAAGCAACTGCGACTAAAATTAGTGAAGTAACGGTTCCTTGGGCTTTTATTCCTGCTAGGGTAAAAATACTTAGGGCTCAAATGTGCCTCGCAGGAGGTTTCGTTAATAGCCCTCCAAAAACAATTTCGCTACGCGACAGCTAGTACGTTTGATTATAATTTAAACACCTCCGTGACGAAGGATTCATGATTCTCTTTCTGTAATCAATTAGATCAATCAGACCAACCGAAGTACACTGGCATTGTCCCTTTTCTTGCGATCCTAAAGTCACGAGACTAATCGTAAAGCAAAAGATGCAAACGATCGACATTGTAACAAGCTTGGTACAGGGCCCATCTCAGGTTTCAATTAATAAACGATAAATGCCTAAGGTCCAGACCCCATAAACAAACTTTACGAGGAATCATTCCCGGCAAACACGTTAACCGCGACGCTGCACAACCTAATTGACGGCCATGGAAGTGTCTGTAGCGGTACCCATACGTTCGAACATTCGATATCTACACGGTGTTCATCGGTTTGGGATTTATCATTGCCCATGGCGATCGCTTTTGGCCAGTTTTTGTGGCCACTATCGACGCAACGAATTTTTGCAGCGATCCGTGATCGTCGTTAACGTGTCTCAACGATGTTTTATGAATGACGTTGATTAGTAAAGCGATTGAATAATCGAAAAACATTTGCTTGCACCTGGAAAATTGATGAAGTCTTAAACGGGGAACCGTAACTTTGTTGCGTGGGAATGATGAATTGCCTCCTGCCTGCCGTGTGACGCCTTCTACATTTTCAACGGACGGCAAATTATATGGCAATAAATTACAGGAGACAATAGATTTTGAAAATTAAATAAAAATTCAATGAAATCGAGTAAAGAGGATTTTTGATTCAACAGCATTTTACATCTGTTCAGGTATTTTAAGCACGGATGGGATACTCGAAACTTCGAAACCTTGGAACCCTTCGAAACTTATGAAGTTTCGAGTTCTCGAAACTGGAAACTTTGTGCTACTTTTATGATTCGAAACTATCGAAACTTAGTATAAATAATGAGAATACTATTATGGAATGAATTTATTTCACTAATAACCCAACTGAGTTTATGTTTAGCCTTTAGACTCATTTTAATTGATACGATTTTGCCAATTCATTACAATCGCTTACAGTGAGGGAAAGGAACATGGAAATGAATAATTATCTCACAATATTTTCTACTGATTCATTTATTTAAATTATAATTACATTTAAGTTTCATTTAATCATACTCGATAAATAATTTGATCTTCCGAAATGAAATTTGTTAAGATTTTGATTCCCGAGGAAATGGGTACTGTTTAGAAATAAAAGGGAAAAAATAAGCATTCATCGGCTTCGAGACCTCGCAAAGTTTAGGATTTGAGTTTCAAATATTAGATTTCGACTCGTTCCTCATTTTAACCCTTTTACTACAGCACCTTTACAATTAGAAATACTCCGAGTGCATAGATTTGGATAGACAAAATTAATATACGTGAAACAATATGCGTATAAATATTTAGGTTTCTTTCCTTTTATCTGTAATTTTGCAGTTAAATTGCAGGCTGTTCAAAATAAGTGTCGAGATAATTTCGAGCGATAGCGTATACTTTACTATACTAGTCGCATAGTATGCTAAAGTATTCTTGTCGATCAGCTTTTCAACCAACATAATCTTCGAAGGAATTCAACCAATACAATTTTCAAGGGAATTATCCGGCATAAAGGCGAAAAATGTAACGAAAATTAGCCAAAAACTACCAGATCATCGTTCCCTCATCAACCTTACCGTATACTTCTCCTTCAGGCGACAGGAATAGCGATCGTATTCCATCAGCTTATCCATGGTCGCGATCACAGTGCGTCGATCTGAAATTCATTACGGCCAGCCAGTCGAGATTTCGCGGTGGTTTCGCTGCTGTGGTCGTCACGCAACGATTAGTCGCGCCTTTCGATTATGATTTTTACGTAAACTCGCACTGTGGAAACCGGCTTAGCTTTTCAGGATCGTTATAGCGAGGTTCGAGGTTCTGCTGATAAATGTAGGTGGCTGGCCACAGTTAGTTCCGTTATCGCTGAATCACCCGCAGCAGATAGTTCGGAATTTGCTTCGCAAGAATCACGGAGTTGTACATACGTAGCGAAATAGAAAATAAGAAGGAAAGAAGAAGGAGATACAGTAGACGTGTTGTATGTACAAGATAAATGTTTATAAAAAGATAAATCTATAAAAAGATACAAGATAAATACGGAATGTTTCCCAAATCATAGTACAATTAGAAAAGAATAGTCCTTTCTACAAAAGTATGTCAATAATATAGGGGAAAGTTAGACAAAGTGGGATATTCAATATTTGTCGACTTATCATTCGCGGTACCGTTGGATTATACTGAATATGTTATTATTAGACTGTGGATGTTTATGCAAATTTACAATTTTATGAACACTGCTAAAGAAATGGTGTATAAGCAGCGAAATTTCTCATAAATATATAAAAATCCTCAGTCTAGCTATTGTACAGTGTTATACAAAGTATCCTAGATTTTAACAACCAAACAATGTCAGCGTACTGTTTAGATCTAAATAAGATATGTTGTTTAAAGTTTTGTTCAAAAGTTATGATACAAATATGAAATAATAATGAAATAGTATTTATTCCGATACGCTTTACACTTATTGTTAGTCTATCTTTATCAAAACCAATACATATTTACTATTTTAAGTTACCAAGAATCTTTTGGTATTTTTTACAATTCTTCAGGATTGTTTATCGTCACGTCACAAAATGTCTACCGTTGCTGAGAATGCAATATTAACAGCGATTAAAAATTGAATTTATTACGAGTTTCATCTCGATCCTCTTTCACTTCACTGAACGAATTATTAATTCTTTATATTAATTTATCCAATGGATTTGTTTCTGTATTATTTATGCAAATACGTTTACATTTAGTTTATTTTTATCTAAGCTGTTTGTGTGTTCCTACATTGTATTGTAGTACACTATTTCACTGCTATTTCATGTTTTTACCATAATTTTTAAATAAGGCTCTAAACGACGTATGTTTATATAGTATTTTTTCCTTATTTAGATCCAAAGAGTACGTTAACGAAATTCAGTCATTATAATCTGGGACACCGTGTAGAGTTACATAGAGCGTTCCGCCTAAAACAAGCTGTCTAATTATTTTTTGTATTTACAATTATATACACGACGTAATGATTGCAAATTTAATTTGGTCTTTGAAGACAGTATAAGTTTATTGTTCTTAGGTTACTTTTTAAGAGTTATATTAAGTGACCAGCTTTGAATTAGACAATTAAGATATATAGCATAACGTAGAATAGTTTTTATTTAATAATTTGGCCAACTTTCCTATCCACGAGACAAACTTATTTTCCCTACAAAGTTTCCTTTTTCAGTAAAATTGAATCGAAATATTCGGCATTGACCATAACTTTAAAACGCGTATTAAAGGAATAATCCATTTTAAAGGTTATGCAAAATGTGTCTGTATGCAATGGGAATTACTCGCTAAGAGATAACGTTTTGACATTTAACCAGCATTGCCTGGCCATTGCTCGCTAATTACGTCGATTAATAATTTCAATGCTCGGACAAGATCTCGGGCTAATGGGTGTCACTGAGGGCATCTGGGTGCTAGTGTGTATCGACCAAGAAAATTCATGGCTTGTCCAATCCGTGGCTCGTGGATTCGTGCTTCCGTGCATTCAGCCGGTCCATGGGAGCGCTCTGGCTTGCTCGCAATCAATGCGTCCGCGTGCATGCGAATAATTCACCGTTTCGCAATCGTCTTGTGCGTTACGAATCTCGCCTGGGATAGAGACCGCCGGACTTTCCAAGTCACTTGCATTGCACTGTTTATCCTAGACTTGTTCTGGTGACTTTTGTCGTCAGCTGCACTGTTCCAAGACTCCTTTGTGGGAAAACGTGTAGTTCGCTGGCTCTTTGTGAAATTTTATGTTAATTGGATCAGATTTCTTGTTGCAAAGGTTAAGTACTTTTTTCTGCTAAATTATGAAAGGCGGTTAAAATATTTCAACGATCTTTTCTATGATACACTTCGATAGAAATATTTAATATCGGTTTAGAATTGTTTCCACGTTTTCCGAATGGTCAAAGACCCGTCAAGACTATAATTTTTCTTTGATTCCCCGTACGATGAATTATACTATGTAGTGTACTTTAATTATTTATTATGTGCGAAGGTCTCATAATTTAATCTTTCCTGCGATTTTGCGTCGAAAGAAATTCATCTTCAATTGCTAACAAAAATGAGGACAAAGGCCTTATTTTTTCTGACTATCTTTTGATCTCTTTTCTATAAAATTATAAACAATAACAATATTCGAATTTCTTGTTGATGTACTCGTTTCTTTCGTTGCTTGTAAAAATAAATAGACTGCGGATATTTATATCTTTACGGAAAGTTTAAGTTTGCAAAGAATTACCGGATGCACAAAATATGCAAGAATATATAAAATACGTAAAGTAAACCTCGCGTTGTTATATTTAAAGGTGCGAAACAAATCTCTATTAAAGTCACATTTCTCCAATCGTGCCTGTAAAAATATAAATTTGCATAAAGCCTGCATTCTAACAAGAAACTACAAATTGATACTGCTTTGGAATAATTGCTACAAATAAAAATACACTGCCTCGTGTAAGTTGCGAGGCAACTTCGCGGCAACTAATTAATTACAAATACACGACGGACTGATTCATCATCGGACACAGATCGAATCTCGGCACTACAGAAAGGTTTTCCCTTTCCTACCGTCATCGCGTTAATTATTGATGCAATCGTTAAAAGAAAAACATTCTTCTGAAGCACGTCCAACGACTTTAACCTGAAAGCTTCGTTTCGCAATCCATTACAACGTGACCGGTTGTGTCCGGTGTCACGTCAGTGGGGATTTTTTTTCAATTTACAAGGTTGCAAGGCCGTGATTGCCACATAGTGAGACACGGATTGCCTCTAACCAGCTGAAACGGAGGTTAATCGAGGTAGCTCCGGCCCATCCTAGCGCTCCTTGTACTCTCGCTTTGTAGCTTATAGGTTGCCAGACATCCACACGCGATAAATCCCGACATAGCACAGGCTGCCCTGTGCCTCTTCGCTTTATAGCCTGTCATTTCGTCTGATAGAGCTTCGATATAGACGACAGTGGATTACATGGTCGCGATATAATACCAGGGACGTAGGAGCATCCCTAGACGATACACGAGCGAAGAATTTCTGATCCCTGGTCGGTTGAACGCGATAGTTTTCATTGAAAGGAGCGCTCTATGCGAGGACTGTTGTTTGCCTATCACGGATCTGTAACGAACGACGGTGGTCACCTCTCAAACGCGTTCTCGGAATGTATTCCAGCGTTTTATCGATCGTCAAGGGGATTTGTTTGATTGAGGAAGAATATTCAAGCAGTAGAAATACGAATGATGATGTAGGTACGCGCATTCCTCTGTAATATACGTTGGGTATTATGTATCTTTAGAAGAATTCAAGACATCACGATGATAGATTTAATAGAGCGGCAAAGGTGTACCTTGTTAATGCTAGTTTCATTACTTCTGCTGCTTTTTATTGCTTCTTTATTGAATCTTCTTTTGTACGATGAACTGGATTGCCTGCTGTTGAGCGCGTTCTCCCTTTACGAGTATAAATGATTATGTACTTGGCATCAAGTGATCAGAAATTGGTTAGAATACAGCAAGTGGTCAATGCTTAAGAGGTTGCGCAATAATACAGAAGATTTAAACGCGAGTAGGTTATTGAGTCTTACAATTGGCTAAAAATATATAGCAGAAAATAAAAACTCTTATTAGAGCCGGTAATTTAGGCAAAATAATTCTCGATGGGAAAATTATATTAATATACTGGAGTTAGGATCCTTTATTATTCAAACAGTCATTATCAATACTTTCCTATGTGTACCGTTATAATTATATAAACGATTTAATAAAAATTCGAGTATCACCTATTTACATCGTCTGTAGGATTACACATCTTTACTTTGAATAGTAAAAGATAGCTAAAATGACAATAAAACTACAATAAAAAGAATTTCCTTTGCATAAACAGAATAATTAGTTTTCCATTAATAGATTTCGGCGAAATAAGTCCATAATCAATTAACCCTTTCAGTTTAAACTATATCACTGGCACATTATGAATTTTTTTAATCTAAAATATTGCAATGGTAAACTTTGTGTACTATTATGTTTTAAATATCTACAAACTGTAACTGAAACAAATTTGACAATTTTATAGTAACGTGAAATAAGACTAATAGTAGTAACCACTTTACGTACAGAGAATCCAAGTAAACTGAATACTATAAATATGACCACGTCGAAAGGGTAAATAAGCTCACGTCGAGCAAAACAATTATTCCGAAACGTGAACCGAAGTCTTTCAAACTTGCATCTTCTCGATCTACGCGATTCCCGCCGGAGTAATTAAATTGCTATCAGTTTGGTAATTAAATTTGGTGCGTACGAAGCTTTCCGTGAGTTTTACGCGCAAGTGACGTCGTTTCACAGACGTCGCGTGTCAGACACGTGGAACGATGCAAATTCCCGAAGGTCTCCCCGTCTTGGAGAAGTGGAAAAACGACAAGACGGGGCTTCGTCGTGCCCTCGTCGGTGCCGGGTCGTTGCTGTCCGCTTGCACTTGGTACACCGACCGATTCATCTTGCGAGATAGTATCATGGACGGTAGGCAGACGCTGGAAGAGGCTGAAACGGGCTGCATCAGGGACAGATGAAGGTGTTCCTGGGCCAATGTTCGATGCCATCGAGCTACACGCACGCATCAAACCAAGCCCGCGTAAATCCTGGCCTTCGCTGCCTGTTTTTTCCTCCTTTCCAGGCATTTTTTCACAGTCCATTTACGGCAACGATGGCGCATTGTGGGAGAATTTGCAGCGACAGGTGCTGCGCCTTCTTATTGCGCTCTTATCCACTTCGACGCTTCTTCTCGGTGTACTTATTTGTGTTTTACTTGAGTATCGTGCTTGCAGTGGCAAGCTACGAAGGTCGTTTATTGCAAATGGTTTCGCGTGGTGCCGGATAATGGTGTCGTGGCATTATTAAGTTGCTCGGTTGTTCGTGCATCTCGATGCTTGATTAATATAGGCATTTTGTTGGTTAATATCCAAGATTTAAGCGTTTATTAATTATAGAATATCATAAATTGCGTGCTTGGTCAGACATAGATCAAACTTATATGAAAAGATTGTACAAAAGTTAACTAAATTAACGGTTGAAGTGGTACAAAATGAAGGCGTATACTCATTATTAATATTCGGAAAAAGTGGAACTTTTGATTAGTTATATATATTTTTTCAATTACCAAAAATAGTTTCTTCTAATTTTGTCGAAGTGAACATATATTATCTTGATTTGAATTAGATACTTGTTGTAATATTTGTTTACTTTACAAAAGGTATTGATTAACATTAAATGGTTTTATTTCACATGTGACACATTTTAATATAAATATAAAATTAGGTCCTAATACCAGAAATTGTCAAGATGTTTTACAACATTGTCCACCAGTATATGCGCACATTATTATAGATTTGGATTTTGGGGATCAATTGTGCCGAAAACAATTGATTATGGCAATATTTAATTGTAATTCCCATCGTCTTAAAAGTGGGATTACCTTATACTAGTCTGCACTAGTAATGTCACATTTAACACTAAAATGTTAAGGAGGCCAGATAGCATTGTGTATGCGAATGAATTAAGTTTGTTGGATTAGTATAGCCATTTTTCATCTTCTCGAAGCTACAGAATGCTTTTGATTATAAGAACAATGTGCGATCCACCAACATCACTACCATATCATAAAAGTTAATTATGGTATACAATTACGGTATGCATAATCACAATTAAGGTATTAAGGTATGCATAATCGCACATTTTAAAAATTATAAATTATAGATTACACAACAGTAAAAAAAGAAAACGTTAAATAACAAGTTGGCAGAAATCGTGTTAGGTTAATAATTGTTAGAGCTAAGTGAAATAATTTGGGAATTTTAAAGAAAATTTTGATTAATTATAACAGTTAAATTTATTATAGATTGGTAGATTCTTGAATTAATTTTATAGGTAATGGAATTTTATAAAAGGAAAGGTGGCCAGGTTTTCATGATCTAATGATATGAGAAGTATTTTTAAAGAAAAGGTTCAGCATACTTAATAATGATTTTGAAAAATATAATGATTTTCTGAAGATACATACAGTATATTATAAAATAAGGACGTCTTTAATTCAAATCTTAAATCTCATTCCAAAAATATTCTTAACACAAAATAAGATTTCTTGGATATCAATATTTAAATTCAGATTTCAATCATGAATATCTCGAAAAATATTGAATATTTTCGTAAACAACATGCCTGAATAAATTTGATATTCAAAGCTTCGAGAGTCTCGTATTCTCCATATAAAACGTTCCTTAGAAAAGATAAACAATCTGTAACAATTCTTAAAATTATTAAAGCTTCTTCACTATCTTTGGGTAATCTTCGATTGGAAAAAGTTCTTGTATTAAATTCTCACAAAAAAATTGCAGAAAACGTAGAGAAATAACGTTCTCCTTTCTACTATGTGAAAGAACACTTTCAGTTCATCAAATCAAACGACTTTCCACTTCCTATAACTCCAAAGACTTTTAACTGACTACATCATCCATATACAACTTTGTATAAGTGTTTTCAAAACAACTTTTTGTTCTCTTTATCGATTCTAATCTGATCGTTACATATTAATATAATCGTGCAGCCTTGGTTGGGCGAAAAATACACCCGCGACATGACGCAAATCATTCGTCGCGTTTAATCATGCGCGGCGAACAAAGCAAGCGCATCTACTTGCTTACATTGCTGGAGCGTTGAAAAGGTAACGCAAGCGAATCGATGGTTGCGAATATTTATCGGGAACACGGTAGATAGATTTAGTGAGCACGCTGGATGTGTGTATTACAATTAGTAATTACACCACGGATCGACTGTACGCGGCATGAAAAACAGCGTGGGCGAAGGATCGTAAACAAGCAGGGAGAAAAGGAGAGAAGGAGACAGAGCATTCGGGTTCGATGGTAAGTTCAGTCGTTGCGGGAATATCGCGATATTCTGAGAAAAGAGAGGACTTCGGAGAAATGTCACGCAACCGGGGAAAGTCGGATGAAGTCAACGTGGATGTTCTCACGCAGTGTAAAGCTGAACGTTGAACCTCGTAAATCGGGGGTAAACAGTATAGTTAGTGGCCACTTGCCAGCGATTGGATCTATTTTAAAAAGAAAAGAATATTAACACTTTATCTGCCGCTCGCGGATTAAACGCATACGCATCAACGATCGTTTTGTTCAGACATGGAAAACTAGTACACTTTTGTTAGAGCATGATCCAAGTAACGCCTTTTTGTTTGCATTATATGCACTAATTTCGAACATTAGGATAAATGGCCCAATTACTACCACCTGAATGATCAACTATGACTTCATTACACTATTTTTATTAATTATTTATCAAAATCACATGTTCTTTTTTTCTTGTCTGTTTCGATGTAGTGTCTCTACTGTAAGAAAAGCAAACAATAATAAGACTCTTAAAACCCCTATTTTTGTTTATAATTTCAATAATTTAACGAAAACTGCGCCCGAACTAATACTGTCACCCCTAATTCAATTATTGGCACCCCATTTACTGTCACCTGTCAAAAACATTTATTGAAAAACTTGGATTAAACTGGCCGAATTATGGTTATGTATATTCCTTGTATATAGTAACCATCGGTGACAGTAACAGTACACACGTTCGTTTTCAAGAGTAAATACTGCCATGGCGATACGTGTAAAATGTATTCGTCATATTGGAAAGTATTGATAAAATGTGAAAATAATTAAATAAATCGTTAAACTACGATTGTTATTACATTCTACGAAGCTTATAGAACCTATGAAAATGATCTTCCCTTATATTTATGATTCAACTATTACAATAAAAACCTCTTTAGTACCTTAACTTTCCCTTTGACTGCACTTAGAATTCAATGTTAGATTTTTTTCATGTATAACGTTTTAGGGTTTCGTTGGTATTTTAGACAAAATGGCTTACAAAGTGGCGGTGATTGTATAAGTGACAGTAATTGGGTTATTTACGCTAATAATATCTGATTTTTGGGAAACAGAGCAGATGTAAGAAATAAAACATAGTCAATTCATAGGTGTCCCAAAAAACGTTATTAGTTTATATCCTTTTCTACAATCATTTTCAAGTTCATTGTACCTTTTCATTCTAGACGCAATTCATATTTTGCCACTCACACGATTAATACTATAAATACTCTTACCACTCGCGAGTTTTTGTGCACCCATAAAAATTCAAATGCTTAGAAGAATACATTTGTTTTGAATTACAGTGTCATTTTATAGCTATTAATTTTGATGTGTCAGAATATGTATATAGAAACTTGAAAATTTATGGAATAACTTGATATGTCGAGGTTAGAAGCCTATAACATCGAGAGATAAACCGTAAATATTAAATATAGATTCTCTTTTTAAAAATACTTTTTCTCTCACAAGAAATACAAATAGTACTGGCGATGAAAATAACTTTTTGTATACTTGTGATAAATATTGTAAGAAAATTCTTATTTACACTTCATCTGTTCCATGCTACCTTTATCATTGCTCAAAACAATAAGAAATCTTATTTTATACAGTTTCGTAACAGATTCCTCCGAGTGCAAAACTAATCGACAAAGAATCGTGCCACGCAATCGCGTGATTTCTTAATCGATTAAAACATTGTTGTTTGCGACTAAAGGCTTTAATTAAATCCTATTTCCGCGATGCCTATCTATTATCACGTAATAATAGTAGGATGAGTGGTTCCATTTAATTACGGCGAGAAAGTATTTGATTGGAAATCCACCTACTCGAAACGAAGTCTGAATGCGAACAGGATAAAGACAACATCGTCCCCTCAAAGTTTCTCAATTTGAATATCATGAATGATAAATAATGATATTCATATTTTTCGTGTCACGATGTTAATTGTTCTCCTCCTTGTGAGAATCCATTATGATACTCATATACAACATTATGCTTCGGTGTGTAAAAATGATTATCGTATCAAGAATGAATGGAGTCCTTGCGAAAGATTAATGGACTTCCGTGAAATATGATATGTTACTAATATAAAGGTTTTTTTTATTCTTCCGTGTGCGGAATATAATTTCGTAATTTAGATACAAATAATTTATTTAATTTTATTTGTAAAAGTTGAGCTAATCGTTTTGGCTAAGATTTGACTTAAACACTATCCAAACACTAAGGAACGTAAGAGATAAAAAGTAAAAGGTTAAGAATAGCGATCTTAACGAAGCAAAAAGATATTGCTATTACTTTTTATAGTATTAATTTTTCATTGTTAGAAAGATTTAGGGCAAATTTGGATATAAACCAAACAGCAATTTCAAACTTTTCAATAATCAATAATCTTTCAATGTTCTGTCAGCTGCACTTGAATATTTACTTTATTATAACGCAAACTCAGTCAAGAAAATACCAAAAAACAACTCTCTAAAGAACTCTCACTATCTATACTATTCAAAAACACCTAGATACATCTATTTTTTATAACTAGTCTACGGATTTTTGTTTCATCCGTAAAATAGACAATACAATTTGTAAGTACCTCACCTTGAATACTTTGAATATTTTTCCATATTGCACGTATACTGATTCTTTTCACATATTTAAATTTTCCGTAAACGCATACGCATTCAAAACAATTATAATAATTTATGTTATCACGCGACACCTCATTGATTCAATACGGAAACTCTTTCGTCGTTAGAGAAATATCCAAAGGAACTTCCGTTATGTAAGATAAACGGCGAATTAAAAGCGAATCATCAAGCAAATGACGCGGCGTGCGTAGACAACGCAGAACGCGGACGTACAGGCGCAAGATCAATTAGCAATTAAGGAGCCGGGTGACATGATCATTAGTCTATCTGCAGAGAGTAGTGGGGTTCCATGCTAATGGGCACCATTGGCGAACGGACGTCGAGCGTAACACAGCTACTCTGCCTCCGGAACGGCCACCGATACATGCATTAAAGCTCAGGATGCTCGGCGCTAATGAACAATCATCGCTACTACGCGCTGTCTAAAGCTTTGTTAGCTCTCGATAAAGCATTCCGGCTGAGAACCAAAGGATGATAGTGCATCGACGTACGGGGTGGATTGAAAGAGGTTTCATACATCAGGTGACCATTCGTCCTGAATTTTCGCTCTTCGACCTGAGTTGTTAACAAGAGTTAGCTTGCAGAGAAAGTTCGCGACGTTTTTTAAACATTTCACAATAAATTCATATAACTGTGCGTAATATTGTTTTACTACGTGTGTGCCATTTTATGGCACTATTTTTTGCCAGGCCTGGTTAGAATATTACTCGAAATAAGATAACATATAATCGTTTGAAATAATCAGATTATATTAAATGCTTTATTATTTTTATTTCACAGATAATATAGGAAAAACTACCTTTATTAGAAATTTATAAAGGAATTAAGAAATTCTATAATTTGCGGTTACATTTATCACATTTAATATTATCAGATCTAGTCAAAATACATATCTACGTTCAGTTTAAGTCTATTCTACGCTTGAATTATGAATTATGGAATAGGGAACAGATACATCGTTTACAGCTTCATGAGTTATAATAAATTCTATTGAATTTTATTCAATAATTGGCACGGATGTAGTTATGAAAACGAAGGACACGTGTTTCATATCACATAACTTTACTTCCACTAAGTAGAAATGGTTTGGGAGGAAAAATTAAAAGTTATGCGAACAAGATATCTTCTGCTTTCCTAACTTGAGATCCTAAATCTGAACTTATAGGCTATCTAATTGACATTCATACCATGCATACCATGAATGTTGAAAAAATAACCACTAAATAAAAATGTTCCTTATAGAATAGTTATTCTTTAATACAATTGAAGTTTCATACGAAATATTTATTCCACCGACAGATTAAAATATATAATTATACTGCCTGTCTTAAGTGAGATGCCTTATAATTTTAGATTTAACGAGAATTCTTATTTCAATTAGCGTTATCGGAATAATTTTGCAGCGTATTGAAATAGAGACTTCTGGAAGTAGTTTTATGCCAGTTTAAATTACTGTTCTTTAAGGGATAAGCAATCATTGGTACTATCGTATATTGTAGTATTGAATACTTCTCACATTTTACGACGATGGTTTTGACGATGATACTTCGATAAAGAAGATGCTTTGTTTTGTGAAGCTAAATACAAAAAGCTATGGAAGTAACTCTAATTCTAATAGACTATAAACATGTGTGCAGCGTCGTAAATTTTATTCATAGGTCGTCCGAGCCAGACTTACAAAAGACCTGTTCGTAATTTGCTATGCTATTAGTATTAGCGTAATGTTTCTTTAGCTTTCTATATGAGTTAAGTTTACGATAATCTAGCTTTAGGAAGAATAAGAATACGCATGTGTGTATCGTTATGAATTATAAATGCACAGAGAGACAGAGAGGCATCTAATCTGAAGATATAGGATTTCAAATTCGCTATACTTTCTTTTTTATTCAAACATGAAACGTAATCTCACATTGTAGTATTTATTACGTACCAAAGTTTACGTATCAAGTTCTTCCTCTGGGGGGCTTCAAATACTAACTTATTTCTAAAGCTCCGCATCGAATTCAACAGTTAAAGCGTTCCATCGCTTTCTACAAAAACTCCCGCTAAATACTTTCATCTCACCCCGTATATGCCAGCAGGCAGTCTGTTGCGATCAAACGTTCACGTGTAGCGGTGATCAGTGACACTGTCGCGAACGCGACCATAGAAAACATCCCCCGCGCAATGTGCACATATAGCGAACCTAGAACACGGTATCCGTCGCTTCCACACGGAAGCAGATAAAAACAGACGACCACAGAAAGAGAGGAAGCTATTGAACAGCAAATGGATACCGTGGAAATCGTTAAACTGCGAATGATTCGAATGATTCAACTGTACAACGGTACGATCACCCTTGGCACCCATTCGCCACTCTTTACCTGCACTCACCCCCCCCCCCTTACCCTACTAGTAGAGTGATGTACCGTTCCTTCTTTCTTTCTACGACGTTATACTTTATCGATCGTTAGGTACGACATTGCCCTGCCGTGCTTCGTTAAGCGCGAAACGTAAACGTCAACCTAACGACCAGTGGCAGCCGCTTTAGCTTTTTCCACGCGCGCTCCAACTCGTAGGGTCGCCCACAGAGGAGGTCGTGCGGACGTTCTTACGACGTATCGATGCACGACAGCCAGCGTCGTCTTATCTTTTTACGATTCCACCTGGTTCCCTGGTGGGAGTCGATCGCTACGAGAGACAGCGTGGTAAAAGAGAGAGAAAGAACGGTGGATGCGTTAACCAGGGTTAACGATAGACGCGAGAGGGTTGGGCGCAGGGTGAACGTCGCTAAATTGGTTCCCTTCACCGATGGAGATTTGTGGACGGGAAGAAGCTTTACTTTTGGATGATAATGGCGTTGCGTGGGTCGGCCGCGATTCTTGAACACTAGACCGCGTACCTTTAACGCGAGAGAATAATTCTTCTCGACGCGGTAATAAAATTTCGACATTGCCTGGTGAACGATCAGGGTTGTAAGAAGATCGTACTTAAAGAGGATTATTTAGAACTCGAATAAGTGAATTTGTATATGATTAGTGGCGCCTTAGAGACAAATTTATATGGATGGAGAACGATTTAAGGCTAAATTTATTGGCAGAAGATAAAGCTGGAGTCGCAGTAGAATTGGCATATGTGGTCAAACGTTCAGAGTATAAAAGAGATTAACTGTGCATTCTTTTCATCATTTTCTTTTCTTTTTTATTCGAATCGAATAGTGGTGGTTGAGAAACAATTTTATTGAGAAAGGTTTAAGGCGTCCTCAGTTTAAATGAGTGAAGAGTAGAAGTTAAAGACGCAGTAGAATTGGTATACGTTGTCAGACGTACGGAATATAGAAAAGGTTAACTGTGAACTCTTTTTACCATTTTGTTGGAATCGAATAGTGGTGGTTGAGAATCAAATTTATTGAGAAAAATTTAAGGTGTCTTTAGTTTCGATTAGTGAAAAGTATGAGTTAAAGTCACTGTAGAATTGGTATACATTGTCAGATGTACAGAATATGAAAAAGGACTATGTTTGTAAATTCTTTGTAATTATATTTTTAGTTTCTTTTAGCAATTGAATGTGAGAATTTGTGTATGAATAGTTGTGGCTGAGAGACAGATTTATTGGGAAAGATTTAGCGTGTTACAAGTCTACGTTATCCGAAAGCAAAAGTTAGATTCGCAGTAAAATTGCCATACGTTGGAGTATACGAAAAACTGTATCTAATTATAAGTTTTCTTTCTGAATGCAGTTTGTTTTTCTGGAGTTAAATAGTTATATTTCTGTAATTAATATAGTTAAGCTATTAGGCTAAAAAAGACTTACAGCATTTTAAGTATAAGTAAGAGTAAGAGAAAGGTTCGAGTCTTAAAACTTTCTGTATGAAATGTTTCTTCATTGCTACTTGGATTCTGTACAGTATAATTAGTTTCTAATTATCGTTATCATCTCTATGTATTTGTTTAATTATAGGTAGCTAAGAATGATGTCACTTCTGTAATTTTACTAGGATGGATAATGTTTAAAAATTATTTACTATATTTAATATATTTATCTCAACTTTATTAAAGGATAAGTGTATCAATTGCCAAGAAAAGGGTCTATTATATACGAATTATTTACAATTCTAGATATCCCAATTTCACTCGATCGACCGAATAAAAGAACAACGAAAATTTCTCAAACCATTTAAGACATGTATTAAATATCCTTAATTAGAACAATCTAGGTTACAAGTTGACGGTTAGGCTTGTGAATGTTGTAGGAGGTATAATAACGTTTTCGTTCATCCTTGCGTTAACGTGAGCAAAACAGCTGATGATAATACGAGCTACCATATGAAATCAGTCGGTTGGAATCTGTCGAGATATTTATGCGGGAAATTGAAACCTTGCCCACGATGTTACGAAACTGATTAATTTATTGCATATCAGTTTAACAGGTCGCTGGTTGAAAGATTTCATTCTCGACGGGGTGTAAGGTTGTTTTGTTGCTATCCTGATTTAATAAAAATTGAATGAATTATCGGTGGGAACATGTTTATGCACACGTATGCTTACTGACACCATTTGGCAATGACAAGGTGAGAATTAGGTTTATTATGTATTTTGTTTTAAGAACATTTATAGATTTTCTTGATCAGATTCAATGTTTCCTTTAGCACTATATTTTAAAATGTACTGATTGAGGATACTGTTACAATGTAAAACTTTTACTTTTATAATTTTTATGACTATTAGATATTAATTGTCCATTATTCTGTAATTTAAAAAAATATAACGAAAGGGTTTTTTAAAACAAAGCAAAAATAGGTATGATAAAGTTGTCTTTCATTTTTAAGAATTTCATCAAGCTTTTTAGAAGTCAATCTTCATTGGAATCAATATCACTCTTACCTCAACTATTATGATAAAAAGTCAAGCAAAGCGATTTAAATATTGCTATTAGATTCTGGTTGATATACCTTTACATTTACTTCACTTATTGCTGAAAAAATCTTGTTTTTAATTAATATCAGTGCACGAATGAAATATAAAAATTATTTTGCTGGAAATATTCGCATAATTAAAAAAATCGAGTGAATATTTCTGTGGTTATGAACAAAACACCCTTGAAAATAGCCACTTAACTAAATAATGATTAGTATAGTAATTCAGAACGAAGGAGTCTTATAACAATAACGATAGTCCAATTATCTCATGAACGTATTATTAAGAAGTTCATGAAACTTTTGAACACTTCACCCTTCACTGTTTGCACAATCCACTTCATTTCTCCAAGCCACCCGCATACTGCATCCTTTCCCCCCCGTCGAATACCGCACATCAACTATTAATCTATTTCTCGAAACAAGATCAAATTAAACCGCACCAGCATCGTGTTCTCGAGCACTCGTTTCCTCGACTATGCGGGTGTAGGTTCAGCCAGCGCCACGTACTTCCAATTTCCATCATCTAGTTTCTATTTCCGTGACCCGTGCCACTGTCGGTCAATTACGGCGCGCCGTCTGCACTGCGCTGCACTTTGCAACGCTATTTATCAATGCCACGAATCGAGTATACGTGTGTTCCGCGTCTGCGCGAGTCAACAAGGATACACGATATTTCCCGTAACCCTTGAACTCTGTTCAGAATATCCGGATCACCTGGGCAATGTGCGCGTCAGTAAATCGTTCTCATTGGGCCAGCAAACAATTTCCGTGATTGTTAGAGTTCAGACTTTACACTGCTGAGGTTACAAGTGGAGGGATATGGTTTTCTATCGGTTCTTTGCTTTTTGTTTGATTAATCTATCGATGAACATTATTAAATATATGTGGGAAGGTTCCGCAAGAAACAATATCAGGATTAATATTTTTGATTAATTGGTGTTAGATATTAAGGATCTATCAGTGAGAGGGGTGCAAATTCATTTTCGACAGTTTTTTTTTAGTTTTGATGCGTAATATATGTAAACAAAATATTCTACATGGTTTGATGCAAGTTTCCTGCAGATCGTAAAACAAACAGCTTTTTATAAGGCTCTCACATTTGCATTGACTGGGAATTATGATACTTCTACAGACGATGAAGAGGAGTAGGCACATGAATAATGTTATTTTTTGACATCTACAAAGAATTTCAATATGTTGTTTCAATCTTTGATTAATGGAGCGGCAATAAATCAGTAAGCTGTGTTGTTCATTGTGCATAGTTTAACAAAGGGAATCATTTCTTGTATAAATAGAAATGAAAATTTACTAGCTCAGTAACCGCTACTTATTGTGTCAAAGCAATGATTTTATAAATAGTTTTAGCTAATTCACTTGAAGTTGGTAAAAATGGACTTGCACCCCCCTTGCTGCAAGGTCGATTTTCGAGTAGCAGAATTGAAAGATGTAAATTTTGTCACGTGAACAGAAAGGTAGAAAATGGCAGTTCTAAAAGTTTGATAAGGGTTAAAGAAAAAATTGCAATATCACATTACGCATTTGCCAATATACCCACGATATTATTAATGGTCTTTGTGATTTTTTTGGAATCCTATTGATTTAAAAACTTCTTTTTGAAGAGTGTTTTTCACGTTTTTGGTAACTGTGCCATCTTGTCAAATCGTGAGAATGTTTCTGGATCTTTGTTAAGAATCTTGCCTGGACTCTTCGATGGAGAATATCAAGTAGGACGTGAGAATGTGGCTTGGTGAATTTATATAGTCGCGTCCTGAGAATTCGTTTAGTTGACTTTATCTGGAATTGACTTTATTCTTTGGTGAAATATCTACAATTAACTATAAATAACTATAATTCTCAAAAAATTTGGCTATTTATTTAAAGGATTTAGGGCCAAAGAGGTGTAAGTGACTGTTATGTGAAACACTTTAGTGTACATTCACGTTTATCATTAAGTACTCGTAATTGTTAAGTTAGCCAAAAAATCTTTCCGTTTTTTTCTTTTTTGCAACATGACCTTATTATTGCGATACATAAGTTAATATGCCAATGACTTCGCAAACACAATTAAGATTTGAAGGTAGACATTTCAAAGTATAATTTGAAAATGAAATCGTAAATGTTGACTGTATTTGTCGTGTTTAACATTATCTTGAAATGGAAGAAGATAAGATGCAATTTGAATACAATATATTATATTACTACTGTACCCGTAAAAATGCGATAGAAACCAGAAGAGAATAGTGTGAACGATAGAAGATATTAGCCCTGATAGATTCCGACCCTTTATATACCTAATTAAATTATTTATTTGCAAGAAAATTGAAAAATCTGGAAGCTTATAGATCTCGCTTAGAGGAGTTCTTCACTGAAAATAATAAGAATTATTCAGGGATGAAATGATGAAATTACCTAATATGGTAAAAGATTGTGAAGAAAAACTTGGAGACACATTGTTTGACAAAGTTTTGTCCTTATTGTGTCTCTGGTGTATGACAAAACTCTTTGGCGAACCTAATATCGTTGTTAGTATAAGACATTTTATCATTAAACGTTATTTTTAGCATATGAGAATACATTATATATCGTTTGCTATTCTTTGCAATGAGCTTCACTTAACTAACTTCTCTAGTAACTATTAAACTGGCATGTATGAAATGTCCTTTCTCCGAAGTTTGAAATAGACAAATGGACACTCTCATTTTAATTTTGTACAATCGTTAATTGTAATAAATCACATTAAAGTAAAAGAAATTTCCTCCAACGCGTATCTCTGTGTATTATAATAAAATTATGGAAACTTCAGTGTTTGACACTATGAGTAATATTCCAGAGTATTCCGGTACTGTCAGTCTAAATTCGAAAAATATTCCATACAAGCTATTGAAAGTGTAAATCTGACATTTGGAGAAATTTATATGTACGTAGTAAAATAGTTCAGCGTTGATTTGCGTAATTCATCTTATTTGCGAATATTCTAACCCAAAATAAATAAATTACGGTCTATAGTGAACTACAACATAAACATCAACCTCCCCGTATTATGCCGAATAATAAATCCAAACTTCGCCATTCCAATATTCTTACGAGCTACTTGGTATCGCGGTACTATTATAAGCACGATCAGCATAGACGCGAACATCGAAACTACCATAAAGTAAATCTCTAATTTCACGTGTCTCGGCGATTTCCTCTGTCGTTTTTCACGATATCGCGATAGGTATTTACGCGCACCTGTTCGGCGACGCGACAGATACTGATTTAGGAAGAGAAACTTAACAGCTACTCTCTTCAGCGTGCTCGACGAACATAACGATTCCTGTCGAAGCAAGCATGCGACTTTCATTGTGGCTGTTGCTTACCGTTCGGTAACTTATCTGGCAATCACCTAAGCAATAATAGCAATCGCCACGAATAATGAGTTTCCTGAGTAATATCTGGAAATTATCCAAACATGAACATATTGACTGACGAAATTTTTGCACAATTGGCTAGGGGATTGTTGAAACACTTTCGCAATTCTGTCCATGATTACTGTAATTTCTGCCAGCATTAGGTTACTTTTGTGTGGGAATAATGATTTTTTTCTGGAGAAAAGTATCGGGAATATGGTTCAAAGGATGTGGTATTTTTCTGAGGTGAGAAATAGGCTTGGAACGATTTTAAACATTTGTCGACTTCCGCTTCGGACACGTACATTGCTTTCAGTGGTTATTGGACTATTCTAGCGTGAATTGTGCAAATGACTAATAAAATACTTTGTGATTTACGTCCTTTTTTCAGTGTTGGTTGAGGTTCGAGCAGAAATAATTAGTATGTCCATTTCTAGATTTATGAGTTGGGAGAGAAAAGTTTTAGTTAAGGTGATAGAATATTCATAATGAACATAGATAAATTATGTTTATGTTGATATATTCCCGTTTGTATAAATTAATGGATCGTACGCTCAGAAATAATTACGAGACGTATTTTAGTTAAAAAAGTGAAAATTCTCCCAGCATAACTCGAACTTCTAATAAAATTTTAAGACTATGCTGAATATCTATGCGATGATCTTATATACCGTATTAATGATTTTCTCACATATTGAAACTATAAAATAATTTTTTACAACGCCTTAATTCCGATTTTTTATTACTTTTACTTACGATCTTTTAAATTTTTGTCGATCTCCAAAATTTTGTTTAAATTATACTTCCTAAAAGAGAAAACTAATGTGGACACATTTTCATTAATGCTTCAAAGACTCTACAATGAATCATACATATATCTATAATAAATTCTAAACTGTATAATGAATTTACTGAAGTAAATAATCTTCTTTAAATCGTTCTATACCTGAACACTCATCAGGCATTCACTATAAGATGCGTCATTTATCTCACTCTATCCTAATAATAAATTACAATATTTCTTACTTTAACATATTTACCGAATGAATAATTTATAATAAACTAAAAAAAAAAATGTAATATATCATAAGCGAATCAAAAACGAAACGAAACAGGAAACTCGAAACTCCGGTTATCCATCACAGGACTATAACATTGCTAATCAGGATAACACCAGCGCAGTCCTAAACGATGCGTTAGCCTAATTACAGTCCACGGTTGATTAATGGAAATCACCATTCCAAAAATACTCGTTGATCATGATAAATGCGGCAAACATGTGTCCATAGAAGGTGGAGCGTAAGAGCTTACCCCTAATTAATTGTATGTATTCAGAGTATTTAGTACAGCTCAAATTATTTTGATTTAAAAGACTCGGCTCTTCAGAAAGACTTGCTTAAATGAATTAGTTTACAAAAAGTAAAGTTTCCAAGGTTCGACATTCTAATTTTCATATTTACAATTCCTGTCACGTTGATAAAAACTTATTTCAATCGTGCAATGATTATAATTGTGTAACCTTTGAACAAATATATTGTAATATTCGTTCAGATATTCTAAATAAGTGTGAAATAAAAGAATTACGTTATACTAAAAATACAATTCGACTATATAGGCTTGAAATACGAGAATTAACCTCTTACTATAACGTGAATTACTCGCCTAATTAATTCCTTGACTAAGCTGCGAATTTTTATGTAAATTCATATTTTTATTAACAACGTTAAAGAAATGGAACTTAAGTAGGGGGTTGTTTCACCCTCAACGTACAATAATTTGTACTTTAAGTAGTTTGTATGTTTTGATTTGCATATTTTCCAACTTAATTTATTTTATAATTTGCATATTACGTCCATTTTGTGCCTTCTTGCATATATAAATTACGCATAAACGCATAAAAATCCGCACTCGATTCACGACTCGTCTCGAAGGAATCGTGACACCACAATAATTAATGTTTCACCTGTACAATCGACAGAAAAAAAGATAAGCTCCTTTACTAAAATGTAACACATCTACTATGTAATTTAGTTAGACGTGAATCAGCTAGTATTCCCCATCGAGAGATTGGACTTATATTAAAAATCGTGATGTAATAAAATTTGTATCGCTTCACTATTGCTCGACACGAATAATTAAGGGTTAATCGCGACATATTTCTCATACCACGATTCACAACTTATCTGCCGCGATCACCCGGTATAAACTGCCGTGTTCGCGCGAGTAATGCGAACCTATTTACTCGTCATGCAGATGACCGGTAGCCGTTTCTTCCTTTTTCACCCTCTTCGAGGAGATCCCCAGCCCTCTCCTTTTCCCCACGGACACCTTCGTCCGGGCAAGTTTCATTACGGCGATAAATTGCGACCGGAGAGGCTGGAAAGGGGCTTGTGAATGGCCGAACCGATTTGTCGTTTAACGAACGCTCGCCGCGATCGCCTCTCGCGAAGAGGATCATTTTACGAGACGCGTTCTCGCTCGCTTTTATGCGCTTGCTTTCCACTTACCGGATGAACCGGCGATTTTTTTCACGTCGTCCTCGTGGAATTTCGTCGCTTTAAAGAGATGCCATTGGAGATGCAAGGGTGGCTTCTATTTCGACGCTTGGTATTCACCCTGCAAAATAAATAAATTGGATTGTGTTAATTGAAAGCTGGATTATTATTTGATTTTAAGAAATCGTGCTTATAAATTATTCGATAAGGAACAAGTGTTTTATTGTTAACCCTTTCGTTACAGTAAAATTAGTCGCGGCATGAGACTACGAATTCCGTTTTAAACGGTACGACACTTATTCTTTGCAAAATCAGTGATAAAGGGTTATCCAAAAGTACCTTTAGGATGTTGAATGAGAATATCTGTCAAACGCCATGTTTGTTAGTAAAATGGAGGTGAAAAAAATAAAAATTGAAGACGAGAGCGAGCAAAGATAATAGAAATAAAAAACAGATTAGAAAAGGGTAAAGCAGAAAGGGAAAGAAAAAAAGTGAAGGTAGGTGAATAATAAATAATAATAAACCTATAGTTTATTTTGGATAACCCTATATTTTAATGGATGGTTGAGAGCTAGAGTGGCGTAAGTAAATTTTTCAAACTCGAGTTAACACTATTTTTGACGTGTCTAGGATATCTTCTATTTACATTAAAATCGATTTATATGTAATTCCATTTTTTACCCAAAAATGGCGACTCTTTTTTCCGCCACTAAAGTTAGCAAAGTCTTTAGAACCATAGAAGTTACTCTACATACTGTGTTATATGTGTTAAAAGGAAAGCTAATAAGAAACTTGAAAAGTAATTAAAACTGTTTTTTATTCTTCTCAGTTACTGAAATATTTCCGAAATGTCATCCCAAAATGTATACACTCTTACAATTTTCATACACAGCCATTATTTAACACATTTGTATACCAGTAGATTTGTTCATATAATCTTATAATCCAATCATCTATCTGAAATTGTTGTAAACGACGAATGCAAATGATCGTTTTACGCGAAACAACTAAAATGTGACTTATACCACAGTGAATCTCAATCATTTATATAAGGAACACTAAGCAAATACAGAACGATGCTAGCTTAGCAATGTTAAATAAAGCTATTGTGTTGAGATAGATTTTTTAACTAATAAAAAATTTCGACCGATGACTATAGTCACATTTAGTATAGAAGCGTTTAGCAATGGATGACTATAGTCACCCTTAGTATTGAAAGGATTAATATTGTTTTACGGAAGAAGTAGAAGATCATCGAAATGTCATGTTGAAATTGGAGGTTTTAGAGGATGAATGGATTGCGTAACATCCTTGTGAAAATTGAATGTTCTACCTCAATTAGATATTAGATATCAAGTGCTCAAAATTGATTAAACAATAGAATTTATTAAAGGATGCAGAGTTATTCTGATCTTAAGACCTTCCTCGATTTTTTCAGAAACCCCGTGACGCCATTTTCTATAATCTCCGTGAAGCCATTTTGCCTAAATAAAACTAAACACGGGGAAATGAACATTTGGGACAACCAAATAGTTTGTACTTAAAACGAAGTAAAGAAACGACATTACTTATATGGTGACTTAATATATTGTCTGCCGAAATAATTCATGATTATAACTCAAATACATAACAATCTTGCAAAATGTCACAGAAAATCTAACAACTGTTTGGACAAAAAATGTGTGGAATCTACTGCGGCTTCTTTTAAATAATAAAATTCAATGTTGATCATCTTATAATTGTTTCGATACTATCCTTGAGTCCGCCATTTTACGTGCAACGACCTAATGGTTTTATATTCAACCAGTTAGAAAGTATAAAGCTGTGTTTCATTAAACTTCACAGGTAAAACGGTGTATTTTATTGCGTATGATTTTTCAATATTCGCGTTCTTGAACCAATTCTTTTAAATTAGAGGGTAGCTATTTATGGTACCTTGTATTAATACCAGCTACAGTTTTATTCACATAGCCAGTTCAATTTGTAACCATACTAGTATAAATTATTTCAATAATTGATTACCTCATTATTTAATTTAACGGACTTGGTAATCGCAGAAGAAGTTATTTGCATAACTAATTAGTTAAATGATAACATTTTTCAATTATATCAAGCTCGCTGCAGAAAAACATCACTCAGATTGCTCACTCGATTTATTCAGCTTCAGTCAATGAGCATACGTTTACGCAACACGATCAATAACTAATTACAGGATTGAAGCAACTCGATACGAACGAAATATACACTCATACACTCTTCATAAAAAAAACCCTATTAAACAGTCCTTCGTGACCAATTATCGGCTATTTCTAGAAAAAGCTTTCCACAGGAAAAGGTTCATAAGACGAAATGATAAATTCAGTTATTGCATCGTCAAGTCCAACTATATACGATTAAACAATAATTAATGTCCTAATCCCAACTACTGTATTGTCGAAACGAAAGTTTGGAAGAATGTTCTTAAACACATTACAGTTAATTAATACCTTGCTTTCTTAATATTAGTATAATTAATATCTGTTGAAAAATTTCAGGTAGCTATTTACTGCTTCAGTTTTTATTGTTAAATTTGTTTGTATAATTTTTCTTGAAATAGTTCAGTGATCTTCAGAAGTCAAAGATGTATTTGGATGGAGTCCGTATTTTCATCTCTGCATATTAAATCTTTTGCATTCGTATAGTAAATGGGATGATGATATCGATTGGTTGCTAAACTTGCAGATCGGTGGGATTTGATTTTTGTAGCAAATGTTCGCGAACCTTCAATTATTTCTTCCGCCATAACTACGCTCCACATGGCGATCATTCTACAATATTATACTTGTCACCGAAGATATCGCGGTGCGTAAGAAAATACAAAATAGACTGAAAAAAGAAGCTTGATCAAAAAGGCAAGTCACGTATCTACCGCGTGAACGCACTATTTAGAATTTTTCACGATAATTGAACGAGACAAAGTGTACGAGAATCGATCCAGAAGGGTTGTGTGGATGCAGGCTTAACGAGGAGAGTATGACTCACGAAAACGCGGCCAGTTTTGCCTCTACGTTTCTCTCCGCTCTCCACCGCCCCATGGGTGCCTGTTTTTCTTCGTTCCTCCGGTTCTACGGCGCCGTAGCTTTATCTCTGTTTCGCGATTGATTTATGCAAATGCGCCGCCGGCAGTAATTAATAGAGATTACGGCCCCTTCCTGAGAAAACTCGAATCTTCGGTCTTCTAAATAAATAGGCACTTTTATCGAGATTCGATATCGAGAATTCTCATCGTGCCTACACGCACGCACGCACATGTGGAATCTTCCGAATGTTTCTTATTTACAGTATATTTCGATCGTTTTTTATATGATCATTTCGTATATTGTCCGCAAACTTCATACAGAGATGAGATCGATACCGATACTACTTTTTTTTTATTACGCTATTCAACCCCTTATACACCAACATTACATAAGCATTTACATGTATAACATTGCTGTGGTCCGGGTGAGAAACGTGCAGTCCGATTTGTTCAATTACAAATATATTTCGGGGCGTTTCAAATTGTACAGCTCCGGACACGACGAACGACGCGAAAACACACTATTACGGACAGACCGCTACCGCAATAGGATCGAAAGAAATAGAGGTTCTCTCTAATGGTACTAGTCCTTATATATTAGGCTTTTGCGACGAGGAAGGAATGTCTGTGATCCTTAGTACCTGATGACTAACTACTCTTGGATGAGATGTTTGCATATTTTCTCTAAAATTTTGTACTTAGATAAAAATGCGAAAAACAAGTCTGACTAATTGTAAGTTATTTTGGACACAGCGGTTCTGATATGCTTATCTGCGTTGAGTCATTCGGTTGGTCATCCAGCAATATTCTTATTCTAGATCTTAAGTCTAAGTAATAATTTCATTACGGTAGAACATTGATTAATACAGGCAGGATAATCTGGAATTATTGTTAAGTAATGGGCGCGGTTATAAGTACAGTGATTTTTCAGGAACTAGTGTATGTTTAGAAGAGGGGGAATAGTTGGTTTGCCTAAAAAAAACGTCTATCGAATCTGGAGGATAGTATCCCTCGCAGCAAAGTTTACGAATTATTTCGATTCTCTTACTATCGTATAGTGGACATTGCCGTGTTGGATAATTAAGATCCTGCATCGAACAGCCACATAGACTTTTTGTGTCAGTAATTAAATTAACTTTTAAGAGAGGAGCGGTATGGACGGTATTCAAACAATTCAATATCAAAATACAGAATAGAAAGTATTGAAAGATATCGATATTTTAGGTACTCGGTATCAATTTTTGATACTGATATCTCTTAAAACGATACCTAACCGATGCTGTATCGAATCATCAATACCCGTTTGGTGCTTTAAAAAATGGTCGATACTCATTTAATATCTTATCAAAAGATCGATAGTTGTCTAACGTTATTTCGAAAATACCAATACATGTGTTCTACAAATAATACGGGTTTTTAGAATTGTACGTTAAAATAGTTTACGAAGCACATAAATGTACATAAAGGGGGAAATTTAGTAAAATTTAATGAGAACAAAAAAAAAACAATAAAATGTCGATACCTTCTTGTAGGTATCAATGCTTCCCTATGGTTACTAAACAGGTATCAAACAACCTATATTTTTGATACTACTCGAAACGACATCGATATTTATAGATTGTTATCGATAGCATCGATACGGTATCAGTTCTAACACTAACATCACATGTTTCATATGATGAACAATTGCATTGTGTACACATTGAATTTGCGGAAACAAAATTCGATTTTTCTTTCATCCCCTGGACCAGAACCACCCTTTAATTCTTATCAAAGTGGAATTTAACTCTAATCACTAGTGAGGATAGCGATTTTGCATTCCGTTCCTTCTATTACCCTAAGAATTTATTATCTTCATTCCCAATCGCGTCTAGTTTTCTATCCGTTTCTCATTCGTCGCCGGCGGATTACTATTTAGTCGAAGAGAAATTGATATCGAGTTTCCAACGCAAGAATACGGTCCCGATACGTTAACTTGATTTCACTTGACCTAACGACGTGTAATCAGCGCCGGAGAAATTGCAGTTGATTTTATCAATTGCTTCGCGAACTTATCCCTGTTTTGCCTGTTTAATGATGCCTAAATGCCATTACTGGAACTGCAACTGATTTTACGAAACTTGTAATTAACGATACAAGGTAACGAATTGTTGTTGTTTGTTACATGGCCATCCTCATTATCATGACATTTCGAATTGTTTAAATCCTCATATTATTTCTTTATAAAGTTTTGTATATACTTTTTCGTATTGGAAGTAAGAATTCATGTGGTGGAACGTGACTTTATTGAGATCAATCATAAAATTGCACGTTATTTAAGATAGTATTAATAGCAAACAATCCGTTTCTACGTTGAGATTAATATTTAAAATTGTATGAAACATAACTATAACAGTCATTTAGCTTTTTGTGGATGTTACAGTTATTGAGAGTTACAGTTAAAAGAGATATCGTTTAGTATATTCATTAAGCACAGTAATGTATGTACATAATTCATAATCTAATCGGTTATCATTATAAAAGATATCGTTATTAAAAGTAGATTGCAAAGGCTATATAATTGCTATTCTTTAAGACACGCATAATTTATTGGATAAAATTGCAATGAATTTACCGCTTAACAAGAAAGTCGTATTTTTCATATTATAAGCTATAAATTTTCGGTGCATTTATGGATTTTATGTATTCGTATGAATATCTCACATATTTAACACGATTATTCCAATATAACTGTCCAATATCAATTTACTACTACTAATATTCAGTATGAAAATTTCTTATTCTTAATTCGTTTTCATACGAATGGTAATTAGACAAGTATTAGGCGTACAAAAAAAAATGTGCGAATTAATAGTACAAAATTCAAGTAATCTGACTTTTCTCAGCATATACTAATTTTATAGACAGCAAATATTTAATAAAACGTAATTTACATTTAACGGAGTAAACACTATTCATTTCAAATTAATCGTTATTTACGTACACCATTGTGCTTCTTTTATTTGTACAAAATGCAACAAGTAATTCGAGCTGACTTTATCTGGTTCGAAAGATAATATCACTTTTCGTAATGCAGTCAGTTATTAATTTCCAACTATTCATTCATTTCACTGTGAACCAATTTTCCATTGATTTTTCTTACTTTACTCACAATCGACTTTAATTAAGAGAATATATCTACGTCCCCACAATGTTGAACAAAGTCTTTGGTATTCATGCTAAATGGCGCTGAACCACACAGTTGCACCTTGAATGCAACGTTGTTACACCCACAGCGATTTATCTCTCTTATTATCTTTTTTCATTGTTTCGTTTTTGCCGTTTTAACCGGTTACCCGGGCTCGATATCACGTTTCACGAAGAGGGCCGAAATACGGGCGCATTTCCTTCGTCTTGGTTCGCGTAATTCATTTCATTGACAAATCGCGCTCGTTTGTTCTTACTCCCGATAAACGTTCAAGCGTAGCAGGTAGCTGCTGGAGTAATTGCAAATGCGAAAGGTGGAACGAGATTTGTTGCATTTTTGATCATCTAAGAAACGTGGGTATACGTAGAATTATCTTGTGTCCTTCTATCGTGATACGCTATGAAATTTCTATCAGAAAAGACTCAATGGATTAATATTATGATTCCAAGGTAATTCATTTTGTTACATTATTGTGGTCTTAGCGAAGAAGTGATTGAAACTATACTACTTCACTGGAATTAGAAACAACAATAGTACATACATATACTTACGCGCATAAGTATTCGGACACCTGATGCAATACGATATAAAAGAAACAGATTTTAAACATTTCTGAACGTTCGATTTTACGAATGAAACTGAAGCTTAACTAATAAATTCGAACTGAAACAATGAAAAATTTTAACTATGCTCTAGTTTCGTGTTTATTTATTACGAATAACTGCAAGTTCACAAAATTTCTATTGTAGAAACTTCAAGAAATTCAACATATTTTATAAATTCTTTAATTAATCGAGCTCAGTCGTATTGAATACATTTCCATTTTTATTAGTTTAAATAGTAAACTACCCCAAAGTGATCTATTGTCAAACTTTCCTCTTTAGCTTCGAGAATACACGAAGCTTCCTATCATACAATGCAACATTTTCAAGATACCCATTAGGTGTACAAATTAATTCTTAACCTTCATAATTTCATAAGATTTAATATTTGTTTACATAAAAAAATCAAATACAGTTTCAATATTCAACGTCTGCAGCATTTTCACGTTTACGAAGCAAATTGGTCACTTGAAAAATAGAAAAGTGGCAAATTCGAAGTGATACATATGCCAAGAGCTTCAGGATAATAGCTCGGAATTAATTTTTGCACCTAATATTTTATCTCACGAAGTGAAACAGGAAGACGCGCAGAAAATTGAAGAATCCATTACTACCAATCATGCTAACGTGAAATCACTACCATTTCATTTTTCAACGGTTACAATATTTCATGATTACCCAAATTATTGCATCTCCGTGCACGCTAAGAACTCCTCGAAGCTATGGCGAGTGTAGTAACTCGAAGCGACACTATGCCGATTATGGACACGTTCAGTTCTGGTGATACATTTTAATAATACCCGCACGCAGGATTGAATAGCAGTGCAGTGAGGTCGCGTAATATGCATTAGCCCTAAAGATAGGACGTCGATTGGACAATTTCACGAAGAAGTCGGTGTTCAAGGTTGCGGCGATCTTGTTGTTCCCGGAGTTGCGGGAGTCGTAACGATTACCTGCCGCGAGAAATCATAAGCTTCTTCGTAAACTCGATCAGGAGTCCGTAAGCCGCTTAACAGGACGATGTCCCCGTTACTCTCGTAACAGAACACTGAGAAACGTTGGGATTACGCGTCTTCTGGTAGATCGCACTACACGAAATCTATCTTCAAAGTAAGTTGGAAGCTCTGTAACACGATACTGAATAACTCGTGGACAGATGTATCTTCTGGCTAATGAACTTGACGTACAGTACTGGGAAAATATTTATTGCCATCGTTCTGAAATCTAGATGCATTAAATCGATGCGCAAGCTACCGTTCGGATTAGAGAATTTTCGCGGGAAATATTTATTTTACTGAAAATAATTTTCTGTAGCTAACACGCATGACTATTATTGTGGTATTACGTAGTCGCTTATTTTTATTTTTAACACGTTGGGGGACCGATTGAGGGATACACCATTTCCTTTAGCAACACGTTTCTTTCTAAATTGTTTACTTTTTCTTTTGTTATTTTTTTATTATTATTTAGTCAGCCTTGAACTGGAGTTGTTTGCAATCCATTAAAACGTAGTTTTTGAAACTAGTAGAGTGACGATTTCGAATTGATAAAAACACCAAGAGTTTAATGATAAAGACTCTGAATTAATTCGTACATCTAATGCAATAGTCAAATAGTGGTTTAAATTGTGAAATTAACTTAATTATTTGTTTATAGTATTTAGAACATATACCCATTGACGAAGAATAGAATAGACTATCCATTACTGAAATAAAACAACAGCGTTTTTAAAAGGATGTGAATTGTAAACAAATACTGTGCGAATTAATTGTTTCTGATATAATCGATCTATAATAGCTAGATTTATAATAACGTGTACAGAAGTATATCTTCATATGTATTGGACTTCTATCATTTAATCTTCTATAACCCGAATTTCATTTACTTTTATCATACGAACAAACGTATAAAATAATATTTAATACATTGATAGAGGATTCACTTTATCAATTTTGATGGTCGGATTGAATTTAATACTTAAAATAATCATTCTAAATCGAAAGGGGTGTAAAAAAACCTCTGCTCTTTTACACAATCCGAATTTCAGTTTGAAATTTATGATGTTTCCTATAAATGGATGATCTATACTGTACTTACAATTAACCAACGATATTACCTGTATCTCTTATTATCTCGTATCGCCCTATAATTCTGATTGTACGCGTCATGTGTATTTTCTGTCTGCATATATTTACATTTTATTTCCGATGCGTTTTGTGCTCCCGTAAGTCGACCAGCAATAAAATAATATTTCACGATTCATCGACCGCATCGCAAATTAACAGCTGCGTGTATGCAAAACAGAAATTTGCACCTAAATGAGTAACTTAACACATATCTCGCCCAAATTGAAACTCGCACGCAACCCTGGCAACACCTTTTGATCGAAAAAAAATTCTCGGTGGACAGGGGATTCCGTGCGCAATCAGTCGGCCAAGGTTGGCCCGTGGTCAGCTGTTCTTAGGGTACGGAGACGAAAACCGGCGGACGCCAGCAAAAAAGGATGAAGAAACGCTTGGTAGCGGGGATAGGGAAGAAAAAAGAGACCCACCGGTCGTCGAAGTTGCACCTGCCACGTCGTGGTGCGGCCGTACAAGGCCGACGATCTCGAAGGAACTCGAGGCGAAGGAGCGACGAACAACGCTCGAGTCTCGCCTTAAGCGGCGTCTCTCCTCGAAATCACGATCGATCGATCTTGAGATTCCCCTCGAATCGCAGCGCAGGACCGCGAAGCCGATGTCAGCGTGATCAACATTGAATTTCATACAACGAAAGCTGCCACGAGAACCGTTCTCCTTTTTTCTTTCGGATTCTCGAGAGCTGAGAAGATTCTTGAAGGAAATGTTGAGGAGAGTTAGGAGGATAGAGGATTTGTTTCGGACTAAAGAAAGCGAGAGATAGATGTAGTATATAATGTACGATGGATAGAAGGTTATGAGCAAGACATTGTTTTAACTTGTTGAAGACGATCTTCATAGGTATTTAGTACTGATCGTTCATTTACAAAAGATTATACTATCCCTGGTAAAAAGTTTTCGGTCAAACGCGATAATTTAACATTAGCTAAAAATGCTAAGGTTTTTGTGATGCAAAACACCATTGTGTAATTATGGAACCTAATAGAGAATTTATAAATAACACAGTGCGAAATTAGTTAATAAAATGGTCCGAAAATTTTTGGAGTACGTTTCAATGATCAATTATGGAAATCATTGAAATTAGTATGTCCTTTCTTCAAGCAGCAAAACAAAGGGAAATAAGTACCTTTTTCAAATAAATCTTGATGATTATAACTTTGACTATAATTTGCAGTAAAAGAGAATGAATCAATTATTTCATTCCTTCAATTTTGTAATTTTTTTAATCACAGACAGACTTTTACATATTTACGTATATTATTGTAACGATTTCCAAGATTTTATTAATATTTATGGAATGAAATATCAGAAAGATTGTAAACGAAATCATTTTTCTGTTTGTCTGACCAAATACGTATCATTACTACTTAATTTTGTCTGAAATGATATTGTTTTTTCACTTTAATTCGTGTAAATGTAGGGTTCTGATTTTTACACTACGCGTAACAAATATTTCAATTGTTTATTATTTACTAAACAACGAGATTTAACTATTTTTATACTTAAGTTATAACATTGAATATTACATATTTTGGTCCTCTATGCTATATTTACATCTTTAAGACTATTATGTCTTGGAACTTTTATTTATTAGAAGGCGCGATTCACGGGATTGCAAAGGAATATTTTATTAGTTTAAAGATATTATTGTAATATTTTTTTCTTTTCTACTGCAGTTAAATTTTAGTTTTATTCAAAAGATTTAACTACAGAAGAAATTTCTATAACAAAAATCTGAATGTATTTTCAGCATTGTCCTCAACAACAGAATCCATGTATTTATTAAGATTTGAGTGGCTGTTCGTTTATATCGCTATTGCAGTTTCTAATACGTATTTTAGTAACACTTTTTCATATACCGTATTTAACAACGTGTTATAACAACACAATGTTCAAAGCTATAAACATTTCATCGTTTATTTGATAAAAAGGGATTAAAAAGCTGAAATATTCGTGACGAGATAGGAATCGGCATAAAATGGTAGTGGGGAACAAAAAATATGAAAAACGATCCCCATACAGAAAGATATTTCCCATCGCTGAAACTTCTATTTCCACCTATTTCGACGTAAAGCGTTTCGCATAAAATATGATCGTTTCGCGCCACTTAATTTCCGTACAGATAACCGATCTCTATTGGCATTCGCACGGTGTGCGGAAAGAAATCGCCGACAAGAAGTGGGACTACGATCGATCGATCGAATCGAAACGATTTTACGCGCGTGCGTGACAGCGCTCATGCTTTACGCGAACTACGTTAATTAACGTGGTTAATTAAAAACGAATCGCGGAGCAAACGTAGAGATCGCTTCGAAGATGCGCGATTACGGTTGAAACGCGAGATCAAGCGATCTGTGAGATGAAAACTAAAAGCATTCGTAAAGGAAGGAGAAGAGAAACTCAACTTTAGCAATTAATGCGCTTCTGTTATCCTTTCTTTTGTTTCTTTTAAAATTGTTTACTTGGGAATATAAGCAAACATGAACGAATACGAAAATATGAAAGAAAGAATAATTTGAAATCTATTATTAATACCGACGAAAAGTCAATTTAATGAAATTCGGAAATGTTACCTTTAACACTAGATTTACGGATATTCATTGTGTACGATTTGATGAATTTTCCAACAAAAATAGGCGTCGTAGGCTTGGAGAAGAGAAGATAGCGAATTATAATAACTATTCATGCCATTATATCAATGGAAGTCAATATGAATTGCTTAAAAGTAATATGTATGATTTCTGTAACATTAAACGTGAAATCTGAAATCCGTCAAATTGACGGATTCCGTAAATCTAGCGTTAGTTTTCTCAATTTTATAAGGTGTCCGGATACTTTTGCGACTAACTGCATATAAATAATACTTTTAATTCATAGTGCACGTGACAGTCACATAAATTAAAAAGATACCAAATTAAAATTTAACGAAATATTCGCATTATTTCGTGGCAGCACATTCCTTGATTAAAAATAGCACTAATATCTTCCTCTATGATCATTTTAACGTTATCCTACTAAAGTATTTCGCCATCGTTCATTTCTGATGTTCTTTTTATCTTCTAAAGCACATATATAAATAAAAAATCTGCTACAATTAACATGAAGAATTATGCAATTAATATTTCTTGGTATAAACATGCTCTCGTTTCATCACGCCAACTTTAAGTAACTGGTTTCCTTTTACCGTAACATAAATTAGAACATTAACACTGTTTTCAATATTTTTTAATTACATTGGGTCTGGGAACTTCGCGTTAGAAGCCATTGAAAAATTATCATTCGTTAAGCAGAGTTTATATTACTTGTTGAGAAATGACTTAATTAAAAAGATGTTGTATGTGTTACAATCAGTAGCTCTGATCAATATTATAGAATATTGTCGGATTATTTATTTCTTTCAATAACTGCAGAATCGATCGGTTTAACCTTGTTTTACTAACTCCTCTAAGGGAAATAGTACCATTGCGAAATAAACGCAATTCATTACTGCGGCATGGTTGATGAATACTCGCGTAGATATGAAGCAATTAATAGGTAATTACAATTTTGTACAAATGCTCCATGAGTATTGAGTAATGTTTGTTTATAACAGGTAAATGAGTCATCATTTGCACGTGAACGTATAGCGGCCTGTTCAAAGCTAATTTATCAGCACATAGTTAGATATTTAATTGAGATAAAATGGAGCGTGTTAATACTACAGATCGAAATTATTGCGTCCGCTTAATTACGAAATCTTTGATTTACTAAATACTTCTGTGGGAAATATAAATTCTCGAGTAAAATAGCAGTGTTCCCTCTTTGTTATGCGATATCTATTGGATTATTCGGAAAGTTCGTAGCGTAATTGACAGTATGAAAAGTTAAATTATAATTAGATTAAAATATCTAGATCTTTTTGATCTGATTTTGTTATTCCATTACAGCTCATCTTCGTATGAAATGGAACACATTAAAAAAGGGGGAACCAATGGATTGGATACTACGATAAACTCAGTTTTCAGATCTTGATTTCTACTTACAATGGTCCCAACCAATTAAGTGATTTCATTAATAAAGCTTTGCCCTATAATTCAAAACCTAATCTGATTTGTCTTTAACCTTGCTGCGATTCGCGGGTCTTTTTTAACTAAATCGTGTTCTTATTTTTTCAAACGTTTCCAAGTTTGCAAACGAATATAAAACACTTACTACTAACATTCGCAAGTTTAAGTTTTAATTCCTGTATTGAAGATTCATTTTCTTAAAATTATCAAGTCTTTTTAAAGAAAAGAGGATGCCATTGAAATGTATAAAATCCCGAAGCTCATAATAGGATTAAAAACATTATCCAACATTTTATAGCGTTTTTATACAGCTGCTTAATGTTAGCATAACATCATTATTTCTCATATTCTCTCGAACCAAATATTCTACCAACAAAAATCCTGAACTTTAATACAAATTCCGAAAGCAAACAAGGTATTCTATCGTGTAAAACTATTCGATCTTTCGTACAAAGTCGGAGCTCAGGGATCGCTGTCGAAAAACGTCAGATTCCATCAGCTACGGAGCACGGCTCATCAGCAAAGCGGAACGATCGCGATCGAAGCGAGTCACGGCGCGTCGTCGTCGTCGTCATTTCCCCCGTCATTCTCGTCATCGTTGACGACGCGTCGCCTCGCGTCGTTTCCAAGTGGAGCAGGCCGTTCGTGCAAGCTTAGTAAGCCACGACCAGAGAGATTCGAGATCGCAGAGATCGGAGATCGTGTTCGCTTTGCGGTGCCGCTGACTCGTTACCAGATCGTTCTCGCATCTCCTTGCGATCTCTGCACGCACGCACGCACGCGTATATACCCTCGCCGCTTTTATCGTGCTTCTGCAAACAGGCTATGAGATTGGCGCATTTTAGCGACGTGTTCATGGCGAACAGATTGTACCTGCAGTAGGACACAGGTGCTTACTCGTTGGAAAATGTTGACCGATGGTAGATGCCGCAATACTTGATCTATCTCATAATCTTTTGTATTTCTCAATATTATATAGGGTAGATGTACCAGTTGCTGCTATTTTAAGGTTGTCGCGTAACTTTATTTAACTATCTTAAAAATTATTTAACCTAAAAATCGATCCAGCTTCGAGCATAATATTGCTCAACATCTTTTCTATTTATGAACATTTTTTTGTATGTTGAATACAATGAATTAATGATTACGTAACTGAAAATATACAACGAAGTCCAATGTTCCTATTACTGTCACTTGAAAAGTTCTCACATAAATAGAAACACGTTTTACATATATTAGCACGTCAGTTTTGTGTAACAGATATAAGATGTATAGTAAATGTACGGTTTTTACTGAATTATGACACGTCCTATGCTTTATAATTACATTGCTCACGTTTTAATGTTCAACGGCACACTTACCTTCTGATATTTATTTTTCAATACTAAGTATAAACGAATATACAATGTCTATGTGTTGTTACCTAAACCAAAGTGCAATTTTTGTATCAAAATTTATTTATTTACAATTCTTCGTACATTACTTTGCTATTAAATGGAATAATTAAAGTGTCGGTTATAGGAACACTGACAGTAATTGGTAAATCTACTCTAGGGTTAATCTCACAACTTGTTCACCCTAAATAACTTGTGCATTATTTGTTGTAGAAAAAAGTGCTTGAAATAAATGTTGCACGGTATCAAATAGGGGCCGTAATTAGTTTTTTTGTTGTTACTTTGTATTTTTATAGAGACATTGTTTTCTATAATAAACAATGCACGAGTTATTTGAAGTGATCAAGTTGCGAGATTCAACCCGTATAATAAAAATACAATACGCACACTACTGTCCATAAATATTTGAACAATTTGACATTACTGAAAACACATGAAATATTTTTTACTGTTCTGTAAGTACGTGTCTAGATTTATACAAAAAGGATACAGTCAAATTTTCGTCTCGACAAATAAACTGCGTACATAAACATTTTATTCTACAATCTTGTCTCATTCTTTTTGTACGAAATCCTTTTCACATCGTCCGGTTTCCGATATCATACGAAAATGAATAATGCGATACTTGTTTTTTTTTTTTAATTAAATACAACGAAAGCAGTTATATGACGTTTCCTTTGTGTTCGAAAATCGGACAGTGAAATTCGGACAACATGAAAGGGTTCTGTTTGGACCACGATTGCCGAGACACTCTGTATGCCAATAAATGTTCTAACGCCATAAACACTTCAACCGGGTGCAACAATTCCAACTCCAGCAGCTCGCATAAATCACCAGCCTCGTACGTGTCAATTCCCCTGCGGTGCGTCTAAATTCGAGCGTTTCCGCGTGGAATACGAAAAGAATTACAAAGTTGTCGGGTCAGGCCATTGTAAATCGGGTCGCGGAAAAATCGTCGTGCGCCGCGGCGAACGTGATTTACCACCTTAATACGTTCGGGCATAATTCGTTCCTTGGACAGTAACTAGGCAGTTGGCTGGTCGGTAACGGTTCATGCGAAACGAGCAAAGGGTTCGAGCTATCCTGCGATAATCGTCGGCGGAAGGAGTACACAGATAGGCGTGAAAAATCATGAGGTTGCAAGCCGCGTAGAGAGTTTTATTATTTTATCAGGCTGAGGTACGTTCGATGAGGTACGGGAACGATGCAACTATGTAGCGAATTTGAAAAAAACACGAACACAGTGGCGGGTATTAAATGCCTTATCGCATCTCAAAGTTCCGCGAATCGCTTTAATATTCCCGCGTGTCTGGCTTGATCCTTCCAGCCGCGTCGGCAGATCGCGTTACACCGAAGATGCTTTGCTAATTTACCGCGGTAGTCATGCGTTTCCGTTTTCTATGGGGTGTTTCTTCAGCAATGGATTTACGCTAAGTTGGACATGTTAAGCGTACTAATAAGTAAACGGCAGATCTGTATGCAAATTCAGATCTTTGCAAATAAAATAAAGGAGATGAGATCTCAATAGAGGGTTGTTTTATCCCTTAAATACTACAATTTGTATTTTATTTTCAATATTTTCTGTATTTTTCAATACCGATTACATTTTGTGTCCTTTTACATATTTAAATTTCCTATAAATGCATAAAGATTCGCAGTCTACTAATAAGTAATTCAATATTTTCTAATGGGTTAATGAATTGATTTTATCAAAAGTATAAGTTTCTACCAGAATAGGAATTTATAGCTTGTTCGAAAAGTGTAGTAAATAAGAGTAACTATGTTTAACCTCGGGGAAGTATTTAATTTGGTAAAAAATAAATGTTAAATAAAACAGAAATAAATGAATTATTCATTGGTGCACCTAATATAGGAGCGATAAAGAGAGGGGGGTAACATTCTGACAATGAGTAACAAAGGTTGAGCCTGTAATTATCGATACAGGAAAAGAAGGATTCTATATAGTCAAATAATTAATGGAGAGGGAATGTAAAATCATTACTCACTCAATGGAACAATATTGTAAAAAACGTGCAAATACTGTAATCTATAAAATCTATAAAACCCTATTCGGTAAGCATATTAGAATTACACGCGAAACTAGACCGAATTGTTCTCGGTCTAATCAAAAAGGGAATGATTTACAGTTATGGGACTTACCATACTATGACAGCAACCCACGACTTTGTGATTTAATAGAACGAGAATATGCGCTAACAAGAACACATTGGTTTAGCCATGCAAATGGAAATTAATAAAATTAGTAAATGTATTATTAGTATGAATTATTATATTGAAATCTCTGATTAATAGAAACATAAGATCGAGGGACAATCAAGTGCACACTTACCCCATGAATCTTTAACGTTCTGTGAACCATGTGCGGCTAAATTAATCTCAACAATTTTCAAACTGCTGTAATATTTTTAAAATGTACGCAATCTGTCCGGTTTCGTATCAAATTATGTACTGAGTGTTTCCAGTAAGTGTAGAGACTAATTTTAGCTGCATTTGCATTCATGAACATTATCAATGCTTTATATTTTTGTGTATAAGTTTGAAGAAATAGGATCAAAATTGAAGATCGTTTCACCCTCTAAATATCATAATTTCCACTATATTTCGAATGTTTTGTATAATTTTGCAAATTATATACATTCTGCACCTGTTTGCATCTTCGAATTTCCAATAAATATCTACTTATTACTTTAAACGAAATTTGGCATCACAAAATAGTTTCACTTCAATGTTTATCTGTGTATTTATTAATATTTATGTTAATATAACAAATTGAAACAGCAATACGAACAGTACAGTGATATCCTCGAAGCAGATACAAGCGTGAGCGTAATTTACGAATCTTCAAGATCGATTTATTCGAAAACGAAACTTCGTACGAAAAAATGCCACTCTATATTTTTGATTTATTTTCTTACGTAGATTAACCTTGCTTTACTTAAACCACTAGTTGGGAAACTTCATGTATTTATAAATAGATGATGTTTAGAATAAAAGAAACACAATACTGATCGTAAACGGTTAAACTTAATTTCGTTGAAAACTAAACTCCTTAAAAAAATATTTCATTCCATATTTTTTCAAGAAATCGCCGTTTCTTCAACGAAGCCGCCTATTTTGTTACATCCTATATTTAGCTTTCGGTAACAGCAAGAGTAAAGTACTATTTTACAAAAAAAAAAAATATCAATAAATTAACTTACACCACTATAATTCTCAACTCGCCTTATATATCACCACATTTCCGTACGCATACAAGCTCTTATATAAAGGGATACACACGGCTTACCTGTCCCGATTCTCGAGCAGGTGCATTGCTTTCGTGGAAGCGGAATAATCGGCGTGGAAAATCAACGTGGTTGATCGCCAGGGACGTCTCAGATTTCGCGTGTAGCAATTAAAAGTCAACGATCGGTACTCAATCTGGTCGAAGAGCATCTGTCTTTATGAAATACGCGGCGTTCATTGGGTCGGCGATATTTCCCGCCTTATCGTTCGCTTATCGCGTTATGACTGATCGCTGGTAAAGGGAGAACCTCCGGTTAATGCGCGAATCATTAAGCGAATGCGTACAAATTATCCAGCGCGCGCGCGCGCGTACGAGATCCTGAAGAATTATAGATGATGTCGGAAATCATCTGTTACCGCGTTTTCCATGAAGCATTTTTAGCGAAATCGAAACCGCAACACAGTAATAGCGTCCGTGTGAAACTCAGCACTGCAGTTTCTATTTGATTTTTAATGGGTGCGCCATAAAAGAAGTCGAAAGTTAAGGAGATGAGTGCAATTCGTTACTATGGGGTCCTTTTAGGTCGTGTAAGATGTACGATAGCAATTCTCATTACACTTGAATGCGTATACACACCGTACACGGAAGTGTAAGACAATACATTTTCAGAATTCTCGAAGATTGCAAAATATTCCTCTAAGAATACAGGGTGGACGAATAAAAATTTCCATCTTGAATATTTCTAGAGCTACGCAAATAAGAGACAAGTTCGTTGAATACAAATTGTTTGGTATAACAATCTTCATATATTTTAATAGTTTTTTTCTAATCTTTTAGAGAATGAACCCAATTATTTTCTATTTTTATGGCTGCAGAAATATATAAGCCGGTAATTTTTCTTAATCCACTATGTAGGTATATAACGCTTTCATTCTAGCATCTATGAAATTAAACGAGTACTCAGCATACAGGTTGAGACAATTTTTGTCGATATTATGATTAAGTGATTTTTAGGTACTACAAATTTAGATGTAAATATTATACACCTTTAGCAAATAGTTGCTTCCAGTGAATGTCCGCAAACAGAGATTAAGACGACTTCACGCCCTCATTGCACCTAGGGTAAATGTACCACGTACTGCCACTTTAAGATTATCGCGTAACTTTATTTAACTATTTTAGAACGTATTTAACACGAAGATCGTTCCAGTTTGGAGCATAATATTGTTCAACCGCTCTTTTATTTATGAACTTTTTGTTATATGTTCAATATAATAAATTCATTACTACGTATTTGAAGATGTACAACAAAGTCCAATGCACCTGTTACTGTCACTTGGAAACTTTTCATTTAAATAGAAACGCATTTTACATATATTAACACGTCAGTTTGTGTAACAGATACAAGATATATAGTAAACGTATCGCCTTTCTCAATTATAACATGTTCCATAATTTATAATTACATTGGTCACGTTTCAATGTACAACAGCACATTTACCTTCTAATATTTATTTATAAATATTAAGTGTAAACGAATATACAATGTCTATGTGTTGTTACGTCAACCGAAGTCCAAATTTAGTATGAAAATTTGTTTACTTACGATTCGTTATACATTACTTTGCTATTAAATAAACGAATCCAAGTGATAGTTATAGGAACAGTTGTGGTGGGGGAAGTGGAGGGCGATATATGAATATGCTTGCTTTTTAGTAAATCAATTTTAATTTAATGTTAAGAATATAAGATTATTGCAACACGCTCGGATACTCGTTTTCTTTCACACAGCTCTCTACGGCACTCTACTGTTCTTCCAGTCATACCATTCGTTCAACCTCACATGTCCCACACAACACTACCAACATAAATAATTAACCTCTATCATCCTTCCATCCATCAATACAAACATTCGCATCCTCACTCACACACACTCAATAAAAGCAACCACACAACAGTGACATTAATTGGGACATTTACCCTATGCCCTCAATTATACGAAGTTCACAAGCAATCCATAGTCATGGCGTCATGGTTATAGTGTACAAACATAAGCACGATGCCCTATTTCGTTGAATTACACGAACGTGGGTTAGAAACTTGTTAAGGCTTGATGACTCGGTGCTCTCTTCTTGCACCCGCAACCTATTCCTACGATCAAATCCGTTCACTGCTTAAAAACCAATGTCTCGCTGGACCGCTGTTAATTACACGTCAGTTAATTACTCGGCCATAACTCGGTGCTGCTTGTTGCCTAGTCGATTAATTAAGAACGTACATACGTGCTGCTCTGTCACGATAATAAGTTCATCGCGTTTTTTTTCGACATTGGAGAGACAGCCAGACATAGGGGAGAGGGGGAATCAAAGAAGGGCGATGAGAAGGGAAGGGCAAGACTCAAAGGAGAGAAGAAAGGGGAAAATTGCAGAAGAAAGGTGAAAAACGGAGAAAATAGAACAAAATCACAGCAAAAGCGGTAAAATAGAAAAAGAACCGTAGAAACGAGAAATAATATAATAGGGAATGGAAATAAATCGTGGAAAAATTGGGAAAATTCGGCAAAGAAGGAGAAAATCATAGAGAAGGGTGAAAACGAGAGAAAGTAGATGATAATCTCGGAAAAAGAGAAAAAAAATAGGTGAAAAAGCAAGTGGAAGGGAAAGGTGGCAAGAAGGAGAAAGAGAAGGAGAAGGAAAGACAATTTTAGAAAAAGAGAGAAAAGGGAGGGAAGTCAAAGGGAAGGAGAAAATTCCTGTTTTTCTAGAAAAAACAGGTGACACTTTCCATGGAAAATCGAACAAAGAGTGTAAAGGCCAACGGCAGAAAATGCTTGCGGCACGATAGAGTCAGTTCTGTATGATTTAGAATACGACGAACGGCGTACGATCTGGAAGAAATTACGGACGCTATAAGTACTTCTCTTCGCGGAACATCCGATCGTTTCACGAGCGAGCATGGAGCATGAGATTACGGGTGTATGACAACCGCTACGCTCTCCTGGTGGTGCTATAAAATTTTACTCACGACATTAGCCTGCCGTTGCATCGAATTACGATTACTGATGGCCTCAAGACATTTCTAACTCCTGCGATGCAAAAACATTTATCTTGCACCTCTTCTAACAATAGATTTTTTGTGTTTGCTCACCGATTCGAATAATCTTGCTAGGAAAAATGCTCGATCTAGTTATGAAGGTTAACGCATTGGACTAGAAGTGTATTCGCATAACACTTTTAGAATATGAAAGTGTACTTGCATTTTTAAAATTGAAGACGTGTAGATTTGTACAGCTTAGATAAATTTGTATACGTTGTTCGTTAGATAATGGTAAAAATTTGTGAAACATGAACGTGGTTCCAGAAGAATTCAATCTTTAGAGGCACCAGGTCTGAAAATCTACATAAAGACTCAAGTTGGGCCACTAGGTTCTTCCATAGATTTTTCTAATTGTAGGATATAGTCAGAATATTTAAAACTACACTAAAATTACTATTAAACAATTTTATTAGATATTTAGCTCAAATAATTTCACGTGAAATTAGACTATTTTTAATATTATTTATATTAATATTATTATGTGAAAGATTTTTATTATTTAATTTTATATTTTACCAATTTTATTTAAAATTCCTACCATTAATAGAATTTGAACAATATTTGAACAACTTAGCTTGAATTCCAAAGACACAGAATGCAACACACGATAACCTTTTAATGCTAGAACTACCAAGGTGGTAATAATGACCGGTTGATAATTTATCATAAAAATTATACAAACTTGCAGCGGTGCATTCTTAAAAATGCATTATTCTGATTTTCCGTACAAAATACAAGTAAACATTTATTTTGCTTGCTTCATATATTTTTCTCAAACGTTCATTTCTTCGATACAAATAAGTGTAATCTACTTCAGTCAAAATTGAAGTTAAAGAACTCTAGTCAATATTTTGTTCTTGAATTTGACAATTCTGACATGGGAAATCCTTGTGATAATTGTGGAGGACCGAAATTGCTCCGCTTCGAATTTTAAAGGTTAAAATAGACCTGAATTTGTTAACTTAGGTGTGAGAAAAATTATGTTTACATGACTTAGGAAGATGCATTTATTGATAGAATAATTTTTTTAGTACGAAAGAATCGTTTTGTGGAATGTAATAGAATACGAACATCGTTCTATAATTTACTGTATATTAGTTTTTTATGATATCGAAACAAGGATAAATTATTCACAAAGATCTTGTAAATTCTTAGACCATTCGAGATTTTCTAAAAAATTCAAATACAAGTAACACATTATTTAAAGTCAAACATTGTATTACTAACGTGTTCCTGATCTGCAAAGGAAGAAAATTAAATATTCATCGCTATTCAAAATGACCGCGACGAGTGAGATATGGCTATTTATAGATACAAAGTATAAGAGCTGGTTTCGATCTTATCAGCTTGTATATTAATTTCGCTTTATGATACTCTTTTTCCAAATTAAACTACCATAAATTAGATTTTCAGCAAATTACAAATATTTCCTGTCATCCTCGAATTTTTTCAGCGACAAAATTTATGCTTTATTTTAATCCAATTTTAATTCCATCTATGTAGCATTTTCGCTAATTGCAATGTCAGTTTAAATTATTCACATAATTTACGTATATCTGAATCTAAAACCACTTCTTATTTGCTGTATACTTTAATGGTAGAACAAGTTTCACGGAATTTACATATGTAAGAATTTTCAGATTTCACAGATTTCTTCGATTATGTTTCTTCATATACAAATGTAAAATTACCAAATTCTTTCTATTTCATTGCCATTTTCCGAAATATTTATAGCGTTGATGAAAGAGTAATAATTTTGTGGATATATAAACAAATCGACTTATTATAGTGTCATCATTTTTATATATTTTCTGTAATTTTTACGAATTCTGTACCAAGTCGTTATTTTACAGAGAAGCTTAAGTGACTTTAAAATTATTAAAAGCTAATATTACCTACTTCCCCAACAATGCAATGAATAAAAGATACATTCACATCGTTTACGTATATTTTTTTGTTCGAAAAGGCTTCCATATTTAGTCACAAGAAATCCAAATGAATAGTCTGGAAACATACACGAATACGAATTATTCGAGCAATCCAATAATATTTACCTGCGACTTAAAAAAAGATCAGGCTGCTCCGAGGCATTAAATTTCCAGTTTATGGCTTCACTCAACAGCACTTTGAGCTCTAATTTACCCGTTTAACATCGGGAATAAGATGCTTCTCGTTTCGCGTGTACGACGCGTGAGAGTTTTATTCTCGATCGTGGCGAATTCACCACTCGAGGCGTAATTTATCGACCGATCGGAAATTTCTCCGCTGCGCGTAAAAACGCAAATGCGTTAAAGCTTCCGCCCTTGTAGCGCAATTATTCGAGCGAAACGTATCGAGTTTGAACACGCAAGATACGAGTTAACTTCTGTGATACGCGACGTTCAAACGCGTGTTCTCTGCTAGCATTGCATTAACCATATGTACATACATGCACATACTTCATATTTATTCAATCACAGAAATCCACTTCCTGTTAAAAACTAGTCCGACCCACAACCGTTTGTCACGAATGTTGCAAATATTGAACGCGTTTGCAACTAACACGCGATAAACACTATAGTGGCCTGAATTTCGCATGAATGGCAAGATAATTGCACGTGTTATGCACAGTTGCAGTATATTATTCAGATAATCTCCCAACAAACACACAATCTTCCATAGAACGGCCTCCTAAGAAGATAAGGAATAAGAACGACAAGAATACATCGGATTTTTCTTCCTTTTCAATGATTTTCAGAGTTCTGTTGGGAGCTTCTGGCATGGGGGCCATTGCACAGTTGTTACAGTGGCAAATCGAGGAAATGGAATACACTAAAGATTGATCGCATGTGCATTTAAGGTGGTAGATAAAACGTAATGCTACAGCTGCAAGGCAAATGGCGGATTAATATATTGAAATTGATTCTCAGAAGAAAATGAAGCAAACAAAGATATTGATTCTCAGAACGGAAATAGCACGAAATGCAGTTGTTCTTAATGTTCTCGAAGCCACGGAACACTAGAAATTTAACAGTAAAGATAAGCATCTACGATGTAGACCAATAAGAAATCGTATTTACTTTCATTCTTTCCATGGAACTTCTTACAAATTTGAACTTTCTAATGATCCTTGGATCATTTTTTACCCAAACGTGTTTTTAACTTTGTAAATACTTTCCTAGTTTTAAGAAGAACGTGAAAGAAATATATATCAACGTGTATCAGGTGCATCAATGAATAACCCACATTTGTTGTCAAATTGAATATTTATTTTTAGCAAATAACATATCTATCCTGTGTTAAACCGTATTTTGAACGTATTACAAAAATAGTGAATTACTTGTAATACAAATGCGAAGAACATCCAATGTTTGTTAACCTTAACAGTGTTGAGATCCGGGAAGGAAAAAGTGTTGCAAAATTCATGTGAAAGGCTTAAACCTTGACTGATGTATTAAGTGTACTAATCAGTAATTCACTATTTTTAAATGAGCTGAGAAATTTATTTTACCACATGTTCAAATAGGTACCTATAATTCCCTCGAAAGATAACATCAAACATTACAGAGTGACGTTTTATAAAACGACGAATATAAAATAGAATAAGTATCTGATTTTGTTCAAAATAAATGCCGATTTATTTTGAAAAGTTGGATTATTCATACACCTAATACATTTTTAAGTTACGACGTCCACGTTAAAGTTTCTTTCTTTTTTAAATTATGAAACATTTCTAAAAGAAAAAAAGAACGAAGTGAAACAGAATACGATGGAATTTAATAATTCTATGAAGACCGTTGCATGGTTAATAATTTCACGGAACCCTGATTAAGAACCACTGACGTAACGCGTACAGCGGCGAGGAAAAGTTGTTAGTAGATAGCGAGATGGAATTGAAATTTGAACGCGCGGCATCATCGTGCTTCCTTTCTATTAGTAGTATCTTCGGTCACTGGTCAGACATACCGAACGCGAAGTTGTTCGTACGTCTTCGATAGCGGATCTCGAAGATTTACGAACGACTGTAGGCGATCCTTCTCTACTCTTCGCCGAGATTATGCAAACTACGTTGTCCGGCAGAGTCTCGGAGGGATGATTAAGGAGAGAACATGGCGGAAAGAGAAATTCCGGTACCGATAACTTCGACTGTCGTAAAATGATAATTTTATGTGCTCCTTTGCAAAGAGAGGAGAAAGAAGCCGACAGGACGGACGTTTGATCATCGTTGCTATACATATTATCATTTATAACAAAATTATACACCTTGCTGGTCCGTACAAAGCTGCTTCTGTTTCATAGTAGAGAATAATTAATTCCAATGAAGTTCGGTACGATGGACGAATTTACGCCAGGGTTTATGATGATTCGTTTCGTGGGCTTGATAAAAAATATTCGCGTAACGCTTTCTACGAAGTAGGCTGTACTTATTCAATTACAATAAATTATACAATGGCATCGTTAGTAATGGATTGCCGTTATATCCTCCTTGTGCGCCTCCCGTCGACAAAGTAAATTACGTGTTTTTATGATTGCGGAAATGGCCAAGCCATGCAATTATTGTCGTAATATTTATGCTCCCGAGTCATTTGTGATTTAATGTTCATCCGGCTTAATGTTACCACTTTGCTGTCTCGTTAATTAACGTTTTTGCTACTGCGTAGGAACTTATAAAACACGCGAAACACGCGTGCACGCAGTTTGTACGACTGCACTCTTGCGCTGGACACGTGGATTTTGTAAATAAGCTTCCGCGGGGATGTTTCGCATACTTGTATTTATAGTTTGGCGAAAATTTATTGCTCTGCGTTCCATTTCGGTGAGGTACTTTAATTTCTGTTTCAACGCGCACTTAAACTACCGTGCACACGGGATTTTATTAACTCTGTTACGAGGAATTTGCATGGATAAATGCGTATCCCATAGTTAGATTGTAAATTTTATTATGCACTAAATTTTACTATTTGCCCAGTTACTTCGGAGAGAATATTTAGAATCCGTCTCGGTAATGTGGTGTAATCTGTATTACGATATAACATAGAAAATTGTGAATAGAATTATTAGTACATTCTTTTTTCTACTGTCTTACTTACCATTAATTGTGGATTTTTATGTAAATTCATATTTCTATTAACAGAGTTAAAGGAATGGAAGCCAGTTAATAGGCTTTTTTACTCTCCAAATACAATAAAATGTACTTTACTTCGATTACCTCATATATTTTTGCATATCATATGCATCCTGTAATTTTTTGAACATTTAAATGTCCCATAACTGCACAAAAGTCCGTAATCTATCGATCACAATAACTTTCATCCGAGCTAATAATTGGTATAGTATTTACACTATGTTAATCATATAATGCTATTATCCTATAAGGGAAATCTGCAGGCAATTTCTGGCAGTACAAAATATATACAATTAGTTACGAAGACTACATGCAGCTGTAAATTTCGAGTATTCAAAAACATACAAGAATTTCGATCATTTTAAGAACATTAATTTACCTACTAATTAAAATTGAGTGGATTTTAAGAAGCTGATTATGCTTGTTCCATTTATTTATAAAAAAAATGCAGTTAAGCTGACCATACAATTTCACAAAATTCTATGTACGTAAATTGAAGTATACAAAATTTATTGTTAATATTATATCTATACATTGTTAGAATTTTTAATGTATCTCTGATGAACTGTAATTTGTTTAGCATAAACAAAATAACGTCTTCCACGTTTCTAAGGCCAATTTTGTTGATCTAATCAGTGACGGTCGGTTTATGAAACATTATTTAAGAATCTCTCTCATTTGTGCTTTTATATTTTATGAATTTTAACACCACTATTATTATTCTAAGATATGTCCTAATAGACGTAAATACTTGAAACTTAAAATACATGTATGTAAACTTCTGTGACTGTCTGCATGTTTCTACACGTATCATTTAGCACGAGAATATTAAATGAAATCAATGATTCACTTGTATATGGTTTTAACGTTTGTGGATTAATCTTAATAATAATCCATTTTACCAACAAACGTAAATGGTTAATATAAAACGTAATTTAACGTAACGTAAATTAAAATTATTTTTAACTTATCTAACTATAAAAAGTCTATATTTTTCGGGTATTATTGAATTCCGTGATTAGAGACCAAACAATTATTAAAGCGCATACCGTATTCCACAACGAGCCAACTTCTATTGGGCGTGATATTATGGTTTACGCGGCGAACTGGTTGTACTCTGCGGATAAATATTCCATAAGATTCGTAACGGGTCGACGAAAAGACGTTAATGTTGCCAGTGAACCGGTTTCCGCGCAGGTTTCATCGAAATCGTGTTAAAAATACAGTCACCCCATAAATTTCAATGTTATAAATCGCCGCAGCGAATGAGAGGGGAATGCGAGGGACGCTGATATTTTAATTTTTACATCGCACAAGCGAAGGACTATTTTTCTCCTAATAATGTGAATTATAGCCATCCTGCAATCAAGGCTTTATCGAACCAGTTACGAATGAGTGTATTGCGCATTGCGATATGTGGATTCGGCTAGTATAAAGTCAAAGGAGGATTATGTGGACAAGCATTATTAGGAATTGCTTAATTTGTATATAGTAAAACTCGGACACTTACATTTTCACGTTTTAAGAAGCGATTCATAAGCGTTTGAATTTCCAAGCTTTCGGATTCTTCAAGCGTTCGAATTTCCAAGATTGTTGATTTCTAAGCGTCTAAATTTCCAAGCTTTTGAATTCCGAAGCGCTTGAATTTCCAAGATTGTTGATTTCTAAGCGTCTAAATTTCCAAGCTTTTGAATTCCGAAGCGCCTGAATTTCCAAGCTTTTGTATTTTTAAGCGTTTGAATTTTCATGCTTCTGTATTTCTGAGCGTTTGAAGTTCCCAGTTTTTGATTTTTCGAGCATTGAAACTCCCAAACCATTGGATTTCCAAACTTTCCAATTTCAAGCTTTTGCATTAACGAAAGCGTCCGTCAACTTTCGAAATCGTTCGAATAATTATGAGCGATACTATAAGTGTCGGAGTTTTACTTTGAGTCACTGTATTTCACGTATTTCTTGTGTTAATTGTGAACTTTAGGATATATCAACACGAAGAAACTAAAGGCAGGTGCACATTATTGTCAGGTCACGCGAAATCACGTGATTTCAGCTGAGAATTGTAAAACGAGAAGAAGAGATGGCAAAAATAATTTCTCCTGTCATCTCTTTCTCTCACTCCTACAATTGTCAACTGAAATCACATGACTTCGCGTGGCCTGACAATAGTGTAAATGTACCAATTACTGCCGCTTTAAGGTTATCGCGTAACTTTATTTAACTATTTTAGAAAGTATTTAACATAAAGATCGTTCCAGTTTGGAGAATAATATTGTTCAACATTTCTTTTGTTTATGAACTTTTTTCTATATGTTCAGTATAATAAATTAATTACTGCATAATTAAAGACGTACAACAAAGTCCAATGCACCTACTACTGTCACTTGGAAACTTTTCATTTAAATAGAAACACGTTTTACATTATATTAACACGTCAGTTTGTGTAACAGATATAAGATATATAGTAAACGTATCATATTACTGAATTATCACGCGTTCCATACTTTATAATTGTATTGGTCACGTTTTAATGTTCAACAGCACATTCACCTGCTAATATTTATTTATAAATACCAAGTGTACACGAATATACAATGTCTATGTGTTGTTACGTAAACCGAAGTCCAAGAAAATTTCTTTACTTACGATTCTTCATACATTACGTTGTTATTAAATAAACGAAATCAAATGGCAGTTATAGGAACAGTGACAGTAATTGGATCATTTACCCTAGTGTGTCCCTGTTTGTATACACATTCTTATATTCACGAAATATACAAGCAACTTTAATTTTAAATCGCGCTCAAATACGAATCATCCGCTTCGACTTATTAAATAATTTCAAACGAGGTAACATTAAGATTGAATATTAAGAAGATAAAAGGAACTGACATGGTGTGTGCAGCAGACTTTCCACCGAATTCAATTACCCGTCAATAGAAACGAACCGTGCGTCGTTCATTTCATCCGTTTCAAGCAAACACCATTTATCTTGCGGCAACTAGAAGATTAATAGCGTTTATTTATCAGGATAATTGATGTTCACTCGTTTCTTCTCGCAACCTTTGGCTCCTTCATCCGCGGCAGCCGAGGGAAAAAGCTTACGTTACTCCATAGGACATCCTAACACGTCTACGGCGAAGGATCTCTTAACACCGGAGGCTCGATTGATTAATAAGCAATATAAATCGATCAACGAGCGTTTCGATGAGTCGGTAGCTGGTTTCCGCCGGTCCAACGGACATTTATAACCAGCTTATCAGCTACAAGGCCGAAGAAAATCACGTTGCTGTGGACATGCAATCCCTTAATGAAGCAACGCGTAAAACGAGCAAAATGTCACAGCTCGAATTGTAGGTGCCAGTACTCGCTGTAAAGGATTATCAGTTCAATGTTGAAGAAACCGGATGGCGATGGCAGATGCTCGATCGTTCGATCCTGAAAAGGTGCAAGCTTCTGCTGGCAACTCGCAAAAGTCGCGGGTACAGATGTCCGTGGAAGACGTCGAGCACTCGTTAAGAACCATTCCTGTTCAACGTCCGGCGCAAAGAATTTGTTGCGATCAACAGAAACTGTTTGGTTTGCCTCGATACGGTAATCGTCCGCGACGACAGAACGAGAAAATGCTCGGCTTAATGTGATTGTTGTAAGGGTAGTGTGTTTGTTCGATTGAGACAGTGACGTGTATGGTAAGTGGAGATCGATGCGTTAACACGTTATAGAGTAATTGTGAGATGGTGCATTGCTTTAGTGATACGTGTAGTAAATCGGTAACTTATGGATAGACTGCGGATGTTTATGCAAATTCATATCTGTTTATGGAAAATTAAAGGAGCATGTATTAAATAGGTGCCTGAGCTTCTGAATACTGTATTAAGTCATCCCGTAAACTCGTGCCGCAATATGTTTGTATAATACTACATCAAGTATTTAACGATTAAGGGTAAATTACTCTTAATGTAGCAAGTCAAGCTTCGGTTAAAAAAAGCATTTTGGGATATCAGGATGCTCCAACTATAACTGTAAAACTAACTACAGAAATGTAAACATAATCGCTTGGAAACTTCAATAAAAAATAGGCATTTATAAATTTTTTAAAACTCGATTTGGCTAACGAAACAATTTGAAAATAATTTCAGACATGTATTCCATTGACTAAAGTATTCTCAATTTTTCCCGTAAATTTTTATCAGACAGAATGAGAAAAATCGAACTTAAACTTTCAATCATGTTTTAGTCTAAAACCCATGTTAATGGTAAGAATACGGGGTTGAAACGTGGTAGAAAGGATTTGGTTTGAAATACCATCGATTAATATCATATATCACAAATTCAATCTAATTAGGAAATACTTCTACTACGTTTATTTGGATGCACATCTTTTATATAAAGTTCGGCGTAAATCTATGGGATAACCTAATAATTTGTACATTGTTTTAAATATTTTTTATATTGCGTATTATATGCAGTCTGTTCTGGTTTGCAAATTTAAATTTAGTATAAATGCATAAAGATTCGCAGCCTATTTACGATATTGGTAACTTGTGAATAGATTACGGCTGTCTATGCGAATTGATACATTTTTAAGTGAAACCAAAAGAGCAGATTTTAAATAGAAATCGTTGGTTTTCTAAATATTGCAATCTTTTTCTATACTTTGAATGTTTCGTAGATTCTTGCATACTGTATACAACCCGTTTTTCATTGCAAATTTAATTTGCTATATGTGCATAACTGTCCAGAGTCTAGTTATGAAATCAGTAATGCGTTTAGCAATTTATTAAATTACTAATATTAACTTGGCATATTATATATTGAAAGCTTTTGAAATTGAAAACGTGTGTCGAATTGGTAATTTACGGAATTGGTGACACTTGTTCAATTGATAAAAGATTGTAGCAATATTTTACAAACTGGCTGTAGCAACATTTTACTAATTTATGAAACTGATAACACGTGTTGAATTGATAGGTTATACATTCGCAACGAGTGTTCATTTGGTAGAAGATTATAGGGATATTTTGTCTCGAATGCAATGAAGCTTTGTGTATAAAGTAAGTTAATAATCCTGAACTTTTTATACTTCCTCAGAAGCTCCCTCATGCATCTAAAACTGGAAACCCAACCTTATATTACCTTCAAGCAAGAACCGACATTTTCTGCAAGAAAATATCATAGACGTTAGGGATCATTAAACTTTTTCCTGCACCCCTAATTTTCTCTATCCCCTTTTTTAAAAAAAAATACATCCATAACCTATTCCAGTTTTTCCCTGGCTGAATCTCTTCCATTTCAAATGAAACCGAATAAGAAACCGAATAAAAAAAAAAAAGCTCACAGAGACCATTAACCAGCGTTGAAAGAATTTCTATCTTTCATCGAAACGAAGAGCAACGTTGCCGGAACGTTGCTCTCGATATCGTTCAGCATCGATCCGCGTGAAAAACGAGCGCCACGCGGAATATTACGTTACCGGTTTCCCTCGTCGATTCGTGCAAGAAAGAAGAGAGGCGCTCGCATTATGTATACACTGTGTAACGTTCGTTTCTTCGGCCATGCCCCGTCAATTCGTCCGCGAATAGTTCGTGGCTCGGTGATCAAGTCGTGCCATATAAGCTTTCTGATGTTCGTATTACATTACCTGGTGTCCAGCCAGTGAAACGCCGTCGATACATTACGAGAAGACGCGAGCCTTGGCCACGGCGCGGCGTGTTTCGTTTTTGCCGCGCGACACACGCCACCGTCGTTCATCACGCCCGATCCTTCTCGATGGACACCGCCGATCGCTTGCAAATCGCCTGGACGTGTTCGTAGTACGCTTACCTTGGATATCGGCTGAAGATCATCGGCAGATTAACCTCTGAGTAATGACGGGTTAAAGGAACGCGCGACCGCGATATGCTCTAACTTAATGGACCGGTTGTTGAAAAAAAAAATTGGGGAAAACTAAGAATTTAGGCAAATTATACGAAATATCTTAATTTAACCATTGACTAAATAGAAGATACTCATTTATAGGGATCATTGTACATTTCAAACTGATATTCCAGTCGCGTGAAAAAGCAGAATTGAAGTTTATGATTCGGGAGAATTCAATACAGCACCAAGGTTCGGCTAGCTATTTGTGTGTTACTCTGTGTAGTAAAGTAAAGTAATCAGTACACTGCGGATTTTTATGCAAATTCATATCTTTGAAAACATAATTAAAGGAATGGAATGTTAATAGATAGTTATTTCACACTTCTCGATATTACAGCAACTAGTTTTCTTTCAATATCCTTTATACTTTTACACAACATATACATCTTGCATTTTTTGCAGAGTTACATTTCCCTGAAATGTACAAAAATCCGTAACATAACAAAAATTCACGAAATAGTGCAAAACTCATTTGTATACCGCCTCCATTACCGTTGTTTGTTTCGCTGCACTCAAGTACACCATTTATAATATTATCAACTTTGTTTCTAAGCAAACTTATCTTCACCGTTATGAGAAAAGTTATCTTGTTGTATAGAAGCTTCACCAAATAGTCACTTTTTCAATTCAAGGTTTAACAACTCTTTCTAAAATTTACGAAGGTTTGCATTCGACTCAATGTCTCATTTAGTTCTCGAAAACTTGTTATTATTCCGCGTGAAATTAAATAACGAATGAGAGCAGCGTCTCGAGTACAAAAGGTTGAGCATTTTCTTTTTACTGTACCTCTACTCGATCGACGACTACTCAATCCTTACCTCCCCACCAAATGATAAAATTAAAAATGCAACAAAATTTTCTCACGCAGACCTACCAGAAGCCCTAATCCATAGCTTGCCCTGCAACAAGAGGGTAACCTCTGCAGACGATTCCATCTGAAAGGATCGCGAGGTTCGCTATCGATCGTATCCCTTTGCGAGCCCAGTGGCGCACGATGCGCGGTCAGTTTCGTATGCAACAGAAGCGGCTTCGTGTGTCAGCTCGCAGGGGGGAACGACATTGTCGACGGAGAGAGACGTTTCAATTTAAAAGGGACCCATTGAATAAACATCCGATCTAATGGCCCCGGCCGATCTATAAATCCCTCCTCCTCTTGGGTTCGAGTGGCGATCCTGCGCGATTATATCGATACGTTCGACCGCCACGACGTTTATCGCGCGAAAGGTTGTGCTTTCACGTCCAACGGGCGTCGGTTCGTCCTTTAATGCACTCGAAAGCCCTTCTGCCAGCGATTCTTTTTGGACTTTCTTCTTTTCTTACTCGCTCATTTCTTTTTCGGCGGATGAAACTCACCGTCAGGAATCGTAAAGTGCTTTGTATGCTTCGGAGACGGAACGGTTTTCGTTCTTTTTAGACTTGCTTGGGTTTTTACTGATGTACATTAATGATTTTGATCCTTTCGCTACGAAACTAAAATTAAAAATGTTCTGATTGTCTAGGTGTGGATAGTTATCGTTGATACGAAAATAACGTGAATACAAATATGTATTTAGGTAATCTGTATAATTAATTATGGTATAATATATAGAAATGATGATGTGTGTACAGTGAGTCACAACATTATTCGCATAACAGAGAATGTTATACAAAAGCATGGAATAACAAAACAATAACGAAATTTTTAACAGTCTTTCATTTAGACATACGCATTTTGGATTTTGAAATAAGAAAATTGTAAAAAAAAGTTGATAAATTGCATGTAAGTTACAATTAAGGAATAACATGTTCATGATAATTATTTGCACATATTTTAACTTTTTGCTATCCTCTTTCAATCAATTTTGCAAATCAATTTTATTTGTGTTACAATGTCGTTGTATTTTAACATCATCACATCGTATTAATCGGAATCATCTCAAAATATATACTATATATTTCTAAATAAAAATGTGTTAAAAAGTCCTTTGCTACTTTATTATTCCATACCTTTTCGACTGTGCGAAATTTATTTTGTGATTCCCCGAAAATAATACTGTGTAATGGGATAAATATACATATATACTCATAGCAAATAAACATCCAACTCTTAAGAGTGTGTATAAATATTTCTCCCAATAACTCTTTATTCTTCTGCCGTGTTACTTTCACCTGAATGAAATCAATTTTGGGGGAATTTATTACAATACGAATTATAAAACATTTAGAGACTAGTTCTCCGAATACAATTATGTAAATGAATCATGGTAAATAATACTTCTCTTTCAACACAAGAATAAATATACAGAATTAGTGGACAAAAATATTCTATTTATTAAGACTACTATAACTTCTAAAAAAAAAAGAACAGAAACACGAAGAAGATTAATTTACGTAAAAGAAAATTATCCATATAAGAAAAATTTTATTTGTACTTCCCACTTTTTACGTATCAAGAAAAACTGTAAATAAAATTGAATTCTAAGTAAATCATATTGCAAAGAAAATGTAATCACTTCCACATATATTACGTCGATTATTTCGAACTTTAGTCTATAATACAGAATATATTCATCGAAACACAAACTGAGAGCAACCTTTTTCCTCTTAATACCATTATTCATCCTTCAATCGTTGATTTCCAAATCCTTCCGCTTTTTCGCTCAATCGTTGCTCCTGAAATCCACTTTTTCGTCCAAGAAACCGACGTTCAATGTCCGATCACCCAACTAAAGATCGCAGATCGAGAATCGTTATTTCCAATGTTAAACAGGCGGGCATTAACACAGAGCAAAGACTCGATTCGATTGAAGGAGCTCGCGGCGCGTATCTAATTTCGCGGTAAAAATGGCGCTCACATCCGGTCGATCGGGGCCGGATAAAAATCGGCCGATGATTCTGAATCCGCAGCGAGTCGGTTCGTAATCCTGATTGGCAATCTTCCAATCCCGGTCCACAGGGTGTCCGTGAAGTGGAAGGAAGGAAGAAGAGGAGTGAATGGAAGCGAAGAATCGTCCACAGGCTGCGATTGATTTATCTCGATTGCATTTTCTCTTCGTTCCAGGCTTCGAGAGAAGGAGATTCAAAGGAAAGAGACGGAGTGTTCGCTCTTCCATTCAGCTTTTTTTAGGGATCTCCAGAGGGAGGCTTCGGTGCACAAGCACGGGTAAATCGAAGATCTTGTCTTTTTTTCGTGCGCGGGACGCGCCAACTACAAACCGGTAATCTAATTATTCTACTCCTTGTATCGTTTAGCTTGACCACCATTCAACCGTGGCTAATTATCGTTATCGGTTATTTTATCCGTCGATGAGTGCAGAAATTATGCACAATTTTCTTTGTAGGATTCTATTCTTCTTCTTTTTTCTTCTACTATATTCGAGGTTCGTTAACGCTTGGTGAAATAGAAATAGCCCTATGTCAGATGTTGGTGAGGTATGCCGACTTTGGACACCGATAGATGCAACGTGACGCGCGAAAAGTCCGGTTAGAATTATTCATTAGGGGCACGGAGACGTTCATGGGTGATTCAATTAGCGGAATTCGATTATCGTTTGCTATTAGCTTGGCTTCTTTACGCATCATGGCTGGGTCTGTTAAGTTTCAGACAGCGATCGGCTCCGGTTCATTATGGGATCGTGGATATAATTGAATGTAGAAGAGTAACTAAATGGACCAGTGTAATTGAAACAATTTCGTTTTTTACATATTAATGACTTTTTACAAACAGGCACTGCTAAAGGTTTCCGAGTAAAGTGTAATGTTATTATAGTGCTAACAATAAGATGAAGGGTGAATGAAAGCAGAGATCCACTGTATTAAATTGTTGCAACTCAGTAAATTGTTTATATTAAAATTGTATTAATTTATAATTTCAATTGAAGTAAATTCCGAGGCTTGATCAAAGAATTCGTGCAATTTTTTAATTTCTTGCGATAGGAATGTTTGATGGAAAAGTGGTTATTTTTTCATGTTGTTACAATTGTCCCTCACGACAATCTAAATTTTTGGCCAGATTGGATGCGTAGATTAAATTTAATACTAATTACGCAAGCTGTGTTTTAGTGTATTCGACGTTTTTCTAAATTGTTTCGCGATAACACGACTCACATGTCGTTGCATGTTCGAGAACTTTAGTCCAAAAAGAACACCATAATGATACCATAATCATTGTAGTCGGTAGGTATAACATCTTGTTCCTTGTTCCCTTGCCCAAGAATAACAAGAATCATAAAATATATTGTTTCGCTATTATTGAAGAGATGAAACAAGAATTGTCAATTGCATTGAGAACTATACCAAGAAGTGTATTGTAGAAATGTTTTGAAAACTGCAAAATGGTTTGGAATAAATGTGTTTGGTTTAATGAAGTTTACTTTAGAGAAAGCAAAATAAATACTGATGAATAAAGACAGACTTTTTCAATTAAACAAAATGTGCACAAACTCTTTTATCAAAATTCGCAAATGAAATATACTACAAGCAATACTTTGACATGTAATTTCCAGTATTGTTCTTATTTTGTACGATCTCATAAAGTTGATAATGATGAATAGAAACAATATTTAACATCAATTAGTATAAATAACCAGGCAATAACTGAAGTTTGACTGGTCTTGCACAAGTTGTGATTCCATGTGACTCGAACCTTAATTTGTTGGTATTACAGTAGATTGTTAACATTTCTGATCCACTGAAATATGTATTTTTAGCCACGTTCCAGAAGTTTGTACAAATCTTGTGAAATTTCAACTCTTCGTTATAGGTAAACATGACGCTAGAGCGTTGTTAGAATTTTCCATTGCTTCAGTTATCAACAATTTCATCCATACCCTGATCAAGTTATAAACGTATAATGCGTCTCGGTTTTTCTGCGTATCAATTTGGATGTTGATTAACGTTAACCTAATTCGAAGATGTTTACAATACATCCAAAGACGTAAACGTCTTGATCGGATTGCGTCAAATGTTCGAATACTTATGGACAGTAGTGTTGTATAAAATGATGATCATAGTTTCTAATAATCCATCCTGGCCGTTTATAAGGCTATAAATAACGAAGACGAGTAAACAATTGGTGTGATTTTTACAAAAAAAAATCATTAATATTTTTCCTTTAAAAATTGCTCCAAGGAATGAGGCAACTGAAATGACTCTGTAGTAGACGAATGTGACTCTGGAATACCATTGGCAGCCGGTGATCGGACGATAGTCGGTGAAATCGATTTGCGGTCGAACATCGTGGCTTCGCGTAGCTCGATGCCTGTCATTACTCTCTATGTAAACATTCCAGCCTCGTGCTCCACGCTAAATTACCCGCTTGTCCCGTCTGTTTATCGAACGTCGATCTGCATTCGTTTCTTTAGAGGCAACCAAGGAATACGATCGGAATTCGACCTGGCACAGGTGGAGATCAAATCTCTCCAGAGTTATCATGTTATTTGCTGCTCGACCGTTCTTTCTTTGGTTTAATATTAGATTTGAAAGTATTTCAGAAGTTCTTCAATATTTGCAGATCTATGTATGTAGATATCGTAATGGGCAGGTTATAGTTTCTAAGGGAGTAGATAATTGTAGGCTTTGGAGAGGGAAAATTATTTGTTGAGAAAGTCTACGATTTAGATCTATAGTAGCTATAAACATTATCTGCACATACTTATGCGTTCCAATGAAGCAGACTTTTATTTTACATCGCTTATACAGATAAAAGTATTAACATGTCCACGAAAGGGTTGCAACATAAATTCGGAATGCGTAATGTTTTATGACAATAATCTACTTCCGGTTTTATAGGCTTCTTTTATAGAATAAATAGTGGTGAGATAATTAAAGACGGTTTGAAAATAAAATACATATCTAAACTAGTTGTCATATGAGTAAATAAATGTCCTCAACGTTTACTATGGTCAGTAGTTCTACTATAATACTTCACCAGTGGTAACGGTTGTATGTATAACGAATATTTTTGTAGGATTTTGTAAAAACACTATTCTAGCTTGAAATAGAATCAAATTAATTAAAATATTCTTACTGACACGTAGGATGGATATCAGCGTAACATTTCTTAACGTAACATGTAAGAACTGAATAATGCTAGAAATTGAATAAATTAGAAGCCTAGAAAAATTACTTACATGGGTTTACTTCGGAAGAAGAAAGTGCGCAAAGAGTGCAAACGTTTTGGAATAGGGGATTATGAAACTTGCTGACAGTCATACAATTTTCAAACAATAAATACGACATCCAAAAGGATTTACTAAATTGTTAATATGACATATTAATCATATATCATATCATCTTCGAGTGTTTCTAAAATATTTCTACGAACTTTTCGAACAACCTAATACTTGTCTAAGTAATTTCTTGTTTTATCAACCTTAAACTGAACTGTTCAGAACATTTCACATATTATTTCATTTGCAAAATTTCAGTTTTTGCCAGCTAATGTTTGTCGTCGGATGGTTAAACGAAGAAAGAAAAAGCACAAATAATATCTTAACTCCTCCTTATTCTTCTTGCCCCTTTTTAGCACGCTTCGTCACAACCTAAACCAATCGCCGAGTCAGCACAGTAACAATAAATTCCCTCGCAAACTGTCAGCACTTAAAGTGTCGCCTTTGTAAACAGCTTCTTGAATATGTCTGTGGACATAATTTACGCGACTCACTGATGACCATTACTAGGAATCATCAACGTGCGGGCCCAGGAGACGGTTTTGAGGTCTTGTTCCCGCAACTCGACCCGTTATTCAGCAGGAAGATTCGCATATCGCAGGACTGGATAATCGGAATCCTTTACGATCACTTTGTAGGCCAAGAATTCACTCGTTACGCGGTTGGTAAACGCGCGGTTCACGGCGCGGATACTGTCAACAATTTAGCGGGGCTTAACGAACCGCGATAATTAGCACTCTGTCTTGACGGTAATGAAGTCGTTGGAACATGGCATCCTACGTGCGCCATGAGCTTCTCATGGGGGCATCGTGTGCATGAACCAGCTGCAACGCCCGTTCCATTCCCGATCGCCCTCCTGCCTCGTCACTCCTCTTTTTATTATTATTTCGTCTTTATGCGTCGCACCACGGTAGCTCGCCGACGCGCGTAAACGTTACGATGCCTGGAAACCTCGTTGAGAATGTAATTTCATTTTATGTTGGAGGACACGAGGAATTGATGCGGGAATCTCATGGTTTCGAAGGTGAAACAGGGCTCGATTGATGACGATATGTGCGGTTCTTGGGCTTTTCGAACAGGTTTATTTGGAAGTTATTGTTTTATGCGGGGCTGAATCTGGATGTGAAATTTTATGGGTGCTGCGAGTTTCGTGTCGATGAAGGCGAACCAGAAATATTTGATATTTCGCAGAAAAGTTTTTAACCCTTTGAGTGCTAAATCAAAATTTTGTTTTCACGTCTTAAAATTACGTGTGTTTTATGCGTAATCTGAAAGTTTGATATTGATCTGTCGTTTAGTTTATCGGAAAATTTAATTTAAAGAAGCTATCTCGCTTGCCTTCGTAAAATGGATAACATTGAACATCATGCCTTAATTAAGTTTTTCGTTGGAAAAGGCGTAACACCGATGAAAATTATACTTCCCCATCCTGCTTATTCGCCAGATTTGGCATCGTCAAAAATAGCATAAAAGCAGTAGAGCATCGCTGGATGAAGTACATTAAAGTAGGAGGAGATTATATTGAAAAATGAAAGCAATTTAAAACTCAGAATTGTACGTGTTTATTTTTAATCCGCGAACTCTTCGAGTAACTCTAGTAGCAGAAGAAATTTAATTACTTTTATAATAAAATAAAAGTAAAAAATATACTAAATTTTCGTTGTTCAAATAATTATGAGCTGTATTTCACATTTATTGATATGAAACACGAATAAATGTATATATAAATATGAAACATATTTCCAGTTATCCATCCATTTTGACATTTAAATTAAGGAATGTAGATTATTTGTAATCGATGTTAAAACCGAATTACCATTCACATGGACTATTTTATAGGTGCTGCATTGAATTTATAGATGACGATTAAAAAAAATGAACATAAAATTGAAAAGTGAAAGTGTAGAACAATGTCAAACGAAGAATTCTAGAGAGAAGGTCAGCTCGTCCCGTGAGACCCGTGTCGGTGTATAGGGTTATTCTAAAGTACGTCACACTTTCAAGCTGTAGAACATATCTACGAATTTTATGACACTACTACTACAAAGTCACGAGTTACACCGTTTAAGGATACTTCTCTGAGATTTACAACTAACATCATTTTCCAGCAGTACAACTATCCAGCTCATAATAGGCTTATAAGTAACACTTTTAGTCTTGTATTCAATTCTTCACTCTTTCTCTACGAACTATGTTTAACATTTTTTTAACAGTATACTTCATTTGTACGTATGTATTCACATTTTTTATGATTAACATTTTAAGATTATTGAGAAGTGAGAGAAATTTTTCTTATTGAAACGTTTCTTATTGTATTTGAAAATCGAAAGAAAGATTGAGATGAAATTTCACCCATTATAGCATTCCTTTGTGCAGATGCTTTTGCAAATAGTTATTAAGGTATAAAATAAACCAAACAATATATTGGATTGAATCCAACATTAATTAAATTCCGGAAAACTTATCTAATTGAAAAGTAACCAATGGTCGTTTTAGCATTTAATATTCCTTATTAATCGTGATATATTATAGATCTATGAGTTCTTCAATGGCTCTTACAAAACTCGAAAAATATGATTAACCCATTGACGAGCACTTCCGTATTAATAACGATATACTATGTAGTATATAATAACGATATGTAGGCTTTGCGTTGTCAAAATTAAACGACGGAAGGAAATGCAGGATGCCGACAGGATGAGAAGTAACACAAGACAGGGTCCGTTTCTACTACTGATTGTGAGTATAGATATACAGTACTGCCTTGGATATTGGCCGATCGCTATCCCCACCAGTTCGTGGAACTGGCTTCGGAACAGTCCCGATGGTCATCTACATATGTTTTTACACCTACCGTGAAATGTCGATGAGCCCTGCTGTGTATTTCTATCTCACTCGCTCTCTATGAACAAGGAGACACTCAGGATTTCCTGAAAGAGCTATCTCCCTTCAACTTTGGCCAGATTCGGTCCCGAACCTCGGCCAATATCCAAGGTAACACTGTATATTTTTCATCAGGTGATGGGTCCGTCGTACGGGCGCGGCAATACTCAAAAGATCGACCCTTCACGGCCTAGGTCTACCCTGTGACTGACTTTATTACATCTCGAAGAGACGCAGCGCTTCCTCGCACCTTCACCTTTTCCCATTTTTAACAATTCCGCGCCTACAAAATACACGCAGTAGAGGACTGGGACGAGCCAGCCAGACCACGGTCGGCTTAGGGTTTTCCCGATCTCGCGGCTTCGAGCACCGGGGATACCGCTTGTACCTGGCCTTTTACCGCTATAGATTCTACAGATATTTATTTATAATGCAAAAATCGAAACCTAGCACAACTTTTAACTTTCCCAAGTAAATTACTTGTGTTTGTTTGAACAGCATTTTCTCACCCTGTAGCTTCGATCGTCAAAGGGTTAAGTATAAAGAAAAGAGACACCCTTCCATTTTAGATTATCACGTGGAAAATTTGTACATTCAACCGAACAGCCAAAGAATGATATAAAACCTGCGATTTTTAAGGATTGTAAAAACCATTGCAGTTGTATCGCTATTTGAACGTAAAGATAATACTTAATTGTTGGAAGAAACGACGTTACTTACAGCTCAACCCCTATATTAATGCGCACCCCGTAACCATTCTCAAGCAGCCGAAACCAATGGGTTTCTCACTTGAAAGCAGCCTGTAGATCACAATTAGGCGTAGGATTCTCGCGGCGCGTCTCGCGAGACCGATAATTATCGATCCCTGTGCCAGGTCGAGGGGTGGCCTCGTGGCACCACGCGAATCTCGCATAGCTCGTAATTTCCCGTAAGAAGACATTAATACGACGAGGCGTAAGGTTATTAACTCGACGCCCACGCGAGCCTTCCGCGCATTTTTCCCTCTTGTTGGCGCGGGCACACACGCGTCTCTCAATTGCATTTCGTGCACGCACGCCCTTGCACCCCCGCAACGCGCGCGCAAGATCTCAGAGGAATCGTCGCTGCCTCTGATTGACGCTCAATTTATGTTAACCATGATGTTTCTTTACGATCCGTGTTGCATACAGGATTACCCTTGCAATAAAGTATCTGCAACATTGCGTTTGCAACTGTTGCATCATTGACAGGATACAGAAGGTGTTATTCGATGTCCTTTGTAACGAAGACTTCGTTGAGCTTTAAGAATTTTGCGTTTCTCGTTTAGGTTCGAGAATTTTGTTAAGCTTATAGAACGGAGTTAAATACTTTTTCTGTTCGGTTGGTTCGGTTGTTGAGCTTTACCCCATAATTGGTATAGTAATTATTTTGTTACGCTAGTGGTATCGTGAGATCTTCAGAAATTTGCAAGTAATTACCAAGAAAGGAAAGAAGTAAAAGTCGAAACTTTCTTTTTTGTTATCTGAGTTATTACAATTGGTCCTTAAGCAACGAAGATTTCGTTTTTGCGAATTCACTTATACACAGATATCTCTGAATTCTTCGGAAATTTGCTGTAATTTAAAAACACAAGAAGATCACATAACTAAAAGTTGAAAAAAAGTTAAGAATAAATTAAACGTATCTTGATTACTAATTGCACAGTTTTAGTCTATTTTGTTATAAAATATATATACACACATCTACTGCAAAATATTAACAATTATGAAAACGTATTGAGTTCTTGTGAAGTCGAAAATTATGAGCGAATCATCTTCCTATTCGATTTGGTCGTATTGTACCTGATTTTCTACTTGTTCTACCGTATCACGTTTATTTTCAATGGATTTCCTGCAGATGTATGCGGTCTGTTACTTCATGACAATAACTAAGATTATCTATTATAATTGATGTGAGCGTAATGCCGTTAGCGGTTTTAAAGATGGTTTTGCTCAATGGCTCACTTTATCTTCATACAAGTTTTTCATCAGTTCAACGATCTGCAAGGTCTTACAATTTGTCTTTACTATCTAATAATATAAATCACTTGAATGTTCATCAGTCGTCGTATTCTTCTAATACTCCTTTTTTTCGCATACTAGTATAATTCATTAATTTCACTGAACATAACATGTCGCGTTATATCATTTTTTATTGTAACTATTTATATATCTTTTCCTACAATGTATTTATTATTAGATTTATTATTGTGGCTGCTTGAAATTGTATATCTGTAATAATTCTATATTTTTCATTCGGCAAAACTTCTGTAACAATGACAGTGTCGTTAGAAGATTTTATCCATCTCGTACATCATTAAGTACAATAAAAGTAGTATACATACTCAACGAACTTTTTCCGTCACATAATAAAATGTGCAAAGAAAAATAGGGGAATTGTTATCCATTATAAAGCCATATCACGTATTAGATTTCAGTTCGTTGTCGAAGTTCAGCTCGTTTCTTCTAATTGGATTATACATCCGACTGGTTGTTTTTCAGTAGACAAGATAACCGCGTCGCATCACTCGCATTCGTTCTCTGCCTATTCGATTCTACATCTCGCGACAATGTTCATGCGAACGGCCGATAAGGGCATTGAAAGAATCTTAACTACAGGCTCGTTAGCACATCTGTGTGTGCTCGCTCGCGGTAACAGAAATATACGCGATCGTGAATCCGATTAGACTCGTTAATTTCGCGAAAATTTCCACGCTTGCGACAACGTTGCCGTTGGTTCGTTAGATACTGCGAAATGGATTTGATTTACAACGCCGACTTCGATGATTGAACGACGATATTAGAGGGAAACGAGATAAAACCGTTGGGCGAATAAATCTTGAATCGAGTTTAATGGGAACCACAAGCATTAGCATTCTACGACGTTTATACTTCATCGACGATATACATATATTTCTACGGTATAACGATTACCCCTAACCGGTCGCGAGTTAATCGCAATTAATTTTACACCTTCGTAATGGCGTTTCCGATTGGTTAGTCGAGGCGCCTTTAATGCTAATTTAAACAGAATAATTCGCTGTGTCTTTCATGCGCGATTAGGTTCGAAGTGTATTTATAGCGTTTTAATGGAATTACGTTTCTTCTTTAATCGCTTAAAAGAAAGATGATAGGAAATATTCAATATAGCAATGATACGTATGTGATAATTAAACTGCGAATGAATTCATATTTATATAGAGCAATGATAAAGAAATGAAAAAAATAGAAATTTGTTTTTTGTTGTAAGTAGGTATTTCTCGGTTCACCATCGTACATATTTATCACAAAAGGTAATTATAAAGAATGCTTTAATTATGTTTTACATATATTATTAGTTATTTATTATATATTCTTTTAGAATAGTTCTGCTACCATTGAAAGTCTTAAAGCGGTATATCTTACCGACTATCTTTATCCTCTTGCTTCCCGATTCACTAAATTCATTTGAATAATACGCACCTGTAGAAGCCTATACCTACCATCTCGTTTCTCATTCACCTTCTCCAACAACAACCATCTTCATCCATTCACTACCTAACCTATCGCATTACTACCTTCATTCAAACGATCTTCAATGCATACGAACCAGTGCACCGATCCTTCTATTCCACCTAAACGAGGCGCACATTTTCCACAACGATGCATCATTTTCGGCTCAGCGTTTTCTTCCACGATCACCTCACCATACGCAAAGTTATTATATAGGGTAAATGATCCACGTACTGTCACTGTTCTTATAACTGCCACTTGAATTCGTTTATTCAATAGCAAAGTAATGGTATAAAGAATCGTAAGTAAACAAATTTTCACACTAAATTTGGACTTCGGATTACGCAACAGCACATAGACATTGTATATTCGTTTACACTCAATATTTATAAATAAATATTACAAGGTAAATGTGCTGTTGGACATTAAAACGTGACCAATATAATTATAAAGTATGGAACGTGTGATATAATTGAATAAGACGATACGTTTACTATATGTGAGCCGTTATTTTTGAAAGTGGTATAAGTCCATATTTTCATACATCGAGATTTTTAAGGGAATAAAAAGAGGATATCTATATCTTACTAAAATTACCATTAACTCATTTTTTTCCAAAAGTGGACTTGTACCACTTTCAAAAATAACGGCTCATATCTTATATCTGTTAGACAAACTGACGTGCTAATATATGTAAAACCGTGTTTTTGTTTAAATGAAAAGGTTTTAAGTGACAGTACGAAGGACATACGACTTTGTTGTACATTTTCAATGAATCGGTAATGAATTTATCATATTAAACGTATAAAAAAATATTCATAAATAGAAGAGCGGTTCAACAATATTATGTTCCAAACTGAAACGATCTTTACGTCAAATACGTTCTAAAATATTTAAATAAAGTTACGCGATAACCTTAAAGTGGCAGTACGTTGTACATTTACCCTACATCTACGCCAACGCGAGGATTTCTCGCCGGCTATACTTCTGTGGATGCACGACAAAACGACGTAAGTCACGTTTTCAAAGAATCAGAGTTTATGCATTAATTGAGTTTCAGAGCATAGGATCCGTGTATTTAGCGCAAAAGAATGCATGAAAATAAAGACAGGCATACAGTGTTTTCACGTCACGTGAAATCATATGATTGTCAGTTGACAATTGTAGAGTGAGAGAAAGAGATGGCAACATAAATTATTTTTGCCATCTCTTTCGCACAATCTATGCTTATCAATTGTATTCAAAATTTCAAGCGGCAATATCTCAAAAGTGAAAACTTATGGTTAGACTGCGGTTTTGTATACACACAATTTCCTGCTTCGATACAAGCATAATTAAAGGAATGGGACTTCAGTAGTCATCTATTTCACTGTCTAAATATTATAATCTGCGCTGTATATTGGATATTTTTGCACATTGTGTGCATAATGTACCTTTCTGAAAATCTTAATTTCCTGTAAATGCATATAAATCTGCAGTCCACTTATGACTTACGGTTGCTCACGAAATTGAGCGTACACGTATGTTGTCAATGAAAAATAGCTAAGAAGAGAATATACACACACATATTGAAAAGTAGAAACACAATATATATGTATTTCATTCGCATATTCTAACGGACGGTACGTACAAAATTCCAGAGATAAAATAAATTATTTATACGTACTTAATGAAAAACGTAAAGGTATAACTTTTTTTGCTGACACAAACGTGGACGTACTCATCGATATTTTCCTTATTGTACACATATGATACATGTAAATTACTATTTCGTTAATCACCTTTAATCTTGGTGGCATAGAATATATTAATTTTGTATAAAGAAGGTGAAATATTGTCCTCCTTCTTCTCGTAATTTAATTTTGAAATCTTCTCCATTTGTAAACGTATAATTCATCATGTTTGAATTTCAATTTTTCCAAGCGACATTCAATCAGATTTAGAACGGACGACTGTGATTAATAGTTTTGGGCACATTGAATATTAACCACTATTTCGCCATATTTTTCATCGTGTTTGAAGGTGTACGCTCAATGGTGGTTTTATTTGACAAGCACAGAATTTCCAATCGCGTGAATCGAAAGCAAAAGCGGGAAATGGTAGATTTTCAAAGTTTCCATTGTAAAATCGCTCCGAGACTAGTGAGATTAATGGACGATGATGGACCAACCTGTCTTCAATCGTTCTATCGCGGTTTTTCCACGTGTGGTCCGCTGTGGGCGAGGGATGTTGTCGTTTCGATCTGCTAGAAGGCTCGAAAGGCCTGCTCCCGGGACCGGTTCGATCGCGATCGATAAATCGGATCGCTCATTCATGTTTGGCTGTGCACGCACCGCGGATTCGTCTCTTTCCGCTGGATTCCTTTCCCTTCCAGCGACACGACCAACTCTAATCACAAGCGATCTTACCGATCGATCTCACCGATCTATCGTGTCTTACCGCGAGGAACATAATTATTGGCCATCGGAGATAAGGCTAGTGGAATAGGTCTTGAGATCGACCGATAATGCCGTGAACTGATTCGATGGAGTCGTGGAATTGGATCTGTTCGGTGAATGGGGGAAAAATTGATGTTTCTGGATTGTACTCTTGATTTTTCTTCGAGATCCCTACGTGATAGTTAGCAGAGCGTGGTGATCGATCGGTTTAGCTTCATGGTTGTATTATAGGTGTAAAGTTGATGACTTTATTGAAGTATTGCAAATGTGCATAAAAATAGGAAATGGAATGTTCGTGGTTTAACATTGATTTTTATATGTAATTGTTGCTAGTTGTATGCTATTTCATTGCAGTTAGAAAGTTAATTTTTTCCTTTGCTAGGTTTTGCTGGATTTAAGATCTTCTCTTGCGTTTCTAATAAATATTGCGACGCATTTAGTAATCAATATACTTTACGGAAAAAGCGAATATTTTAACATTCCATCAGAGAACTGGCTTGATCGAATAAAAATGACAGAATAAAATAAGAATAAAAAGAAAAACATTACAATTATACAATGAAATTAATAATTATTGGATTCAAGTTTTGTTATTTCTTCTTCCGATAAGAATTCCACTTTCAGAGAAAAATCTGAACTGTTCTGATGGAAATCGTCGGATATGGTATAAGATTACTAACAATGAGCTGTCTGCGGAAACTGTTTTGCAAACTTCCTTTCATATTGGTACAACGATAATGTATGGCGTGCTTTTTTTCACGTATCGAACCAGATAGCACGAGATTATCACTCTTCTGATACAGCAATAAAGTTTGGTCAGTGAGCCGTGAGAAAAGAAAATTTCCAAGCCAGTAGTCTTCTTCACCTCGACTGGGTGCTTTAATCTTTTCAGATAACAATCGAACTTCCATCAGCGGCGTATCGTGGGCCGATTCGCGCGAAAGACGATTCGATCGGCGATAGAAATACTCGATGGAGAGATTGGCAGGGTAAGAGAGATCAGGCAGCTGCAGATAGGAGTAAAAGTGATTACTCCTTTGATCGAGATGAGGAAAGGCAAAAAGTACAGTAAGAGCATGATAAAATGCAGATAGTGATCGAAACGAAACTATAACAGGTCTTTAAAATGAGATCATTGCTTAAAGAAATTGAATTCAAGAATTGTAAGCGAAAAATGTATGGGAAATTGAAAATAGTATTCCACATTTTAAAACGTAGATACATCTGGACGATATTATTTTAAATTATTATAGAGAACAATAAAAATGCATGCTAATTGATAAGTTATATAAGGGTATAAATAATACAGAAGAGATGTTTTATATTAAATAATAATGAGGAGCAAGGTTTCAAAAGAAACGTAAGGGTATGATATCAGAGAACTCTTTTGCAACATTAAGCGGGTGAAATAAGGCAAGGAAGGCGAAAAAGAACAAAAGGAAACTGCAATAAAAGAGACGGAAGAAGATTCAAAGGAAGAGATAAGGTAGGAGAAAAAGTCAAATAGGAATAAAACGGAAGAACAACTAAGAATAACGTAAGAGGAAGATCAAGGGTGCGATAACGAAAGCGAATGTGAAGTACATTGTGAAGTACAAAATGAAACACAAAGCAGGTAGGATAACAAAGGTTAAGGGAGATAGAAAGTGGCGAACATTGAATTACAAAGTGAAACTTAAATGCCAAGAACGACCACCGAAGGAAATACGAGAACAACATATTCTAGAAGAATAGTGCATTAGATAATGCTATGAAAATAATTGAATTACAGTAAATCTAGCAGTGACAACTTTCTAGTAATAGAAAATAATATATTATGGGAATATGATATATTATTGTAAAACAAATTCATAGGATCGGTAATATCGGCGTTGAAATTAGAGGGTTGTTCGTTTATTTATAAATATTGTATTTATATGGTACAAAAGTTCTGCCTAATTATCGTAAATAATAGCAACGTACGTTTAATGAAGCGAAAAAAGAAAATAAAAAATTAAAGTTACATTTATGTACATTAATTAGGGGGGTTCACGGAATTTATCTTTCGCGAAATTGTTAAGAGGTACGCGGGTGAATTTAACATCATTTTAGCTTCGTTTCAAGGTAAAATCTACGTTTCATTAATTCAAGAAGAAGCCATTATTTACCGACAATAAATGCAAATGTAACAATTTAGGGAAGGGTACACTTAACACAACTTAATACACAAATCGCCGTGCATTGAATATACTTCTACGGCTTCTGAACGGACGTATAATTTCATTTGGAGGAGCCTTCATAGTTACCCCCACTCCGAATCAAAGCAGCTCTCAAAAGGACCGCCTCTGAGAATGGTTCGCCCTATAAAACTCGTTTCCCCGACAAGCTGTACCGTTAATACCAAGGACATAGGGGATGAAGACCCAGAGCGATTTAGCAAATTGAACGTCGTACAAGCTACATTATGGAAGCTGCAACAAACTCCAGAGCATGGGACGATGAATGAGATTCTGCATAAAGTAGCATCCGAAAATAAACCGAGTGAAAAAAGGAGAAAGCAGAACGAAGACGGAGAACAGGTCTCGACAGAAGACGAAGACGAAGAAGAACACCACGAATAAGGTGCTGGGAAGCACCGTGAGAGGGAAGAATCAAAAGCAGGACGAAGAGGAAGCTGACAATGAGTAAAAGAGAAAGAAAAGGCAGAAGTCAGTGGTGAAGTGAAGCAGAGAAGAAGAAAGGGAAGGAACGATCGCGTAGGCCCGGTCTCTCGGGGTGAACGCACGATTATGTGATCACTCGAGGATGCACTGGTTCTTTTTATCCCTCTTACAAAACTAGTTTACACCGATGGAGCGGAGAGCAAGCCAGGAGGGAGCATCGTGGCTGGAAAGAAGAAAGTGAAAGAAGAAAGAGCAAGGATGAAGCGTAGAAGGAGGAGGGAAAAAGCCAAGGATCTCTGTGTCGACAGCAGATCTGATTGGATTTATCAGAGGCAAATGCGTTCGGCCGAGGCCGTGTAACCCTTTTTTCACCTTGGAAAGATTAAATCGAAAGCCCTCGGGCCCTCTGTCGCTGCTCGACACGACGCGACGCGACGGACCGCGTCTCTCTCTGAAAGGATTAGGAGGGCCCAGATTATTGACACGGAACACACCGAGTTTCATAATCTGCCTTAAATGTCCAAGAGAAACTTAATTACAATTCCATTGACCGCTATAACGATACGAGAATCTTGATTAAAGACAAGACCCACGGCGCGGCGTTTCGTGACGGGGATTTTATTTTTAAATGGACTCCGTTTAATGATCTTGTTGCTAGGATTCTACAGGATATTAATTTTTCATTGCTGCCCGCAGGTATTATATTTATTGGTGTGGGATTTATAATTGTTTGAATGGTGAAATAAATTGATATTCGATTTTATTAATGCAATATTTTCGCACCTAGACGAAGACGAACTGTTTAAAGGCCCTTTTAATGATTTTATGGCTATTATATTACAGTTATTAATTCTTTTATTGTTGGCTGAAGGTAATATTAGTGTTCCCTTCCGTAATTTCTTGGTTAGAAAAATAGGTTTATATCTTCTGAATCAATATTTTCGCACTTAATCGTAGGTGACTTTATATTCTTTAATAAACTCCTCTGAAGATATTACCGCAAGGATACTGTTGGGTATTGATTTTTAATTGTTGGGCGTAGTCGATGCTTTCAATATTTACTATCAGAATAAAGTACCTTTTAAAAACAGGTACTACCCTTTTCCTGTCACAAATACTTCGTTGAACTTAGTTTCAATATGTATCCTCCTTTGCTAAATCAATAACGAAAAAGCCAATTTAATATGCATTTTTTATGCAATTCAATAGCTGAAAAGAAATGGGTTCTATAAATATCCAATCAAATCCTAGATGTTCTTTGTTTTTAGTTAAATAAATAATGTATTTTCTCTAATTATTTTGATGTGATATATTAGGAATAGTTAGTTCAAGAATGTATACCTTCGTACGTCAATCAAGATATTTTAATTTGCCAACAGAAAACTGACTCGAATATAGTCCATTTTCTCGGTAGAATATTTTCGTACCGAGATGTAAATGATTTCTGCGAATCTTTACAAAAGTATCTTTGAGAATCCAATTTAGAATTCCGTTGCACGAGGAATGTTTGCGTTTCTCACGCTATCGAATAGTTTCCGCGAATAAGCAGAGTACTCATGGGTATAATTCAATATTCTGTTTTCCGACGAGTGATGTGTTCGCGGAAGGCATTTATTTTTGCGAAGTAACGCAGACTAAGGTTAATAAGCGCATTACTATAATTTCATATTTGGATGCCACTTCTGCATTCCTCTCAGAAAAGTTGGGGATGAAAACAATATTTTACTTCATGAAAATAATAACAACGAAAAGAAAGAGGCATAGAAATGTTAGCGAAATATGTGAGTAAAATGTACCGACAATAAAAAATACTACATAGAATATATAGAACATTAAATACATATAATATAATAATTTAGTGTTATAGTATATAACAAATTGTATATATATAATACTGTAATTTATTAATAATTAAAAGACTTCTAATAAACTTAATCTTTTTATTGGCTGCAAGTTTTATTGAATATTAGAAAAGTAGAAACTAAAAGTGACGCCACTGAGACTTTCTCTAATACAAATCTCTTTCAGAATAATTTTCAGATATACACCACTGCTCATACGTGTTTGTCCACCATTAGAAATCACTTTTACTATTAACAATACATTAATTAAAAGTATATATGTATTTCATTTAACAAATATTCCAAATCGATTATATTTATGTATGAATAATTATTGTAAAGGAGAACAATTCTTTTCTTACAATTTATTATAGTAGGGAGCTAAATATTTATAACTGGTAATGGATTTACGTATTATAATTTGTCTCCCAGATCAATAACTTTTTCGAATAAGTCGGATATAAACGCAATAGTTCTTGTCCCTGTAATTATTAATATTTTATTGCAGCCAAATCATCGCCAATTAAAACCAAATAAAAAGTACCTACAAATTCAACTTAATCTTCAGTGCAATCAATATTGGAACTACTATAGTCTTATTTAACAGTATATTTAGAGTTATACTTTCCATTTTAATGGAAAAAAAAACGCTTAAATTACTGCGTCACCTACTCTTCTCGCAAATTTTCATAAAATAATTAACAATCTAGCATCCAAAATTTCACTGTATAAACTAAATGACACCGCTAATTCTAACAGTAAACGTTCATCGTTGAAACTTCGGAATAACAGAACAGGCGAAAGATATGATATATCCACAACACACTCTAAGAAAACCGCGGAAATAATTAATGTAATGAGGATCAATTTTTCTGAAAGTTTCAAGAATGCTTGGGGAGCCCATATTTAATCTGAAAATCAAACAAAAACCCAGCTTCGATAACATAGAATTAGTTGAGTGCATCCTGAGCTTTAAATTGCCCCCTTATAAGAAGCGGAAAAACAACTTATCATATTTTTTTCCATTACGTGGCTTGCAATTGCAAATTATCTTCCATATTTTCATTTATGAATTATCCTCCACTATCATCCGTAAAATTAATATTTCTCGATCCGGTGTTTAGTTTCAGATTCGCGAGCGCGTTGAAAATCGCTATAGTTTGAGCGTGGAATAAAATGGTGTCTCTGACGGGCATCCGTCATAGCGAGCCTAACGGCCACGCGGGCAACATGTTTTTTTCTCTTCACCATCGCTCCATGGAAACCTGTTCATCATGTCGTGTACATAGTCGATACATTGCCTATACTAGCATCCCTTGACTAGAGGAGAGCGGCACATTTAATTAGCCCAAGCTGAGGCCGGATGATGGGAATTATGAATCGCGCTTTGATTATACGAGTTCCGAAGGAAAAATGGCCGCCTCGTGTATCCAGGCTTATTTTCTACACCGGGATAACTGGTGTGCTTTTTCCATGGCTATCGATGATTGAAGTCTTATAATATCAACGTTACCGTTGTATTAGAAGTTAAAAGGGGAAGGAACTCTCAGTTCAGTGTCACAACACTGTCTATTTTCCTTCTTCTCTCGCTTATTTTCGTTTAAAGTCTCACTTTGTATAAGTCTCGATTATGTGGAATTTGTTGCAATTCTAATTGAAGCCGTAAAATTGGAAGGTTCCCCGTTTCATGAGTGGAGTATAGGAGCTGCTTGTTAAACTCGTCGTTCAAGTTTTTCCATCTCTGTGTAGCTATCGGACGATTTTAAAGAAGTAGTTCGTTTGGAACAAGATACTTGGTAGAGATTCAAGTGTGCAACTAATTATCTTTGTTGTGAAACTGGATACAGAATTGGTAGATATTTATAAAAAAAAGTACACGGTACCTCGAAATCTCTCGAAACTCAAAAGCTTTCGTATTTCGAGAACTCGGAACTTCATTCTTCTTTACAATTCAGAACTCTTGAAACTTAGGTAAATAACGATTTACATAAGTAACAAGGGTATTATCGTAATACGAATTTATGTATCGAATAATCCAGTAGAGATTATGTTTTGATTTTAGACACATTTTAATCGATAAAATTTCACCAATTCATGGTAGTTACTTATACCAATGAAGAATAAAACGTATGAAAAGAGGTTCACGTTATGCATTTTTCGTATATGGCTATCGAACTATAGAAAATGTTACGATAAGACTAATTTTTTCCATTATTCATCGCTTTATTACACTGGGAAATGGTTAAACAGATGAGCTTTGAAATTATTTGAAAATATATACAACAACTGAGAGAAATATTCATACACCGTGTAATTCCAAGTTGTGTCAATACATTTTAGTTTATGCCATAGCAAATTAAAATCCTGATCGATTGGAAGCTAGGTTGTGATAGATTATTATAATTTAAGTAAGTTCTACGTAGATGTTTCTATGAAAAATATACATTTTTAGTAGTAGTTAAGAGTTCATAGTCTACTGTCGAGTATCTTCTTTTATCCGTCGTGCACTTATAATTACTTAAAATAATCTAGGTAGAACTGCTCTTTCCTTGCAACAAAACTTTCAAACCTTCAACTTTATCTAGATTCAGACTTTACTTAGATTATTTCTTTGAGCAAACTACGAACACTGTATTTTCCGATACAATGCAGACATAAAGCATAACGTAGAAGTTCTTTATACATCTGAAACTTGCTAATCGACGAATCACTACCATAATTCACTACTACCTCTTCATTTACACATCTCCAATCACCCCGCAAGTACCTACGAACCTCCACACAGTCTTTAACACGCCTCATAACCACGTTTCCATTTACTATTCCTCCCGAGGAGATCCATCGCGGAGGAGTTTTAAACGCGGAATCGGCTCGCGGTAAAAGCGAGTGCCGGATCGGTAACGTTTCGTCGGAAGCGGTTCTAGAAAGGCGTCCGCAACGATGAGAAATACATGGGCATAGAACGTGGTAATAGGCAGGTAATTCCATTAGAATACGTTACGGTGTCTGGACGAAGAGATGTACGAACGTCGTGAAGGAGGGATAAAGAAGAAGCATGGGGAACATAATGATGCGGAGAGAGAAGAAGGAACTGTGCACTCGGATGGGCGAAGTAGAGGGAGGCAAGGAGAGAAAAAAGGATCGAGGCACCCCCTGGGGAGCCGAGAAGCCACCCAAGAAGCAAACTCTCCGATAACTTGTAGGACATACCGCGGCTTTGCTATTCAAGCTTCGCCAAGTAATACCATAAATATTCCTGGCCGTATGCCAGGATCCATGCTGCTGCGGAGAGCTCGATATGCGACGGCCAAAGAGAAAACGATAGACGAATAGTAGGATGCTGAGAGAAGGCAGGGATGGAAGTGGATTTGTTGAGGCAAGGGGCCAGCGAATTATGCAAGAAAGCTTTTTCAGCGATCGCGAAACGAGGATACACCGACGTTGGAAATATTTATGAGATGAAATATGGTAAACGGGCCGGCTGACACTAGCCGAGGTAAAATAGTGTTTCGAACGTGGAGTAGACACGGAGTTCGGGAAACGTGTCTCGTTGCTTCGTTCCCTCCTTCGTTTGCGATACAGAGTGGCGTTATTGCGAATAAACTGTATGAATTTAGTGGCATTTTCGCAGTGAAATTGCCCGTCATATGGGCTCCCATCGCGTAGCGAACAGTGGAATCGAGCGATTCGCAGAAATAGGTTTCTTGCGCTGCCTGCCGCAGGTCTTATTTTAAATACGAATTTATTATAAGGAAAAATATTTCAGATACGAGAGTTGTTTGATGAATTTTAAAAACTTCTTTAGGGACTTATTGTTAGTAGGGTAGATGATCCAATTACTGTCACTGTTTCTATAACTGCTACTTTAATACGTTTATTTAATAGCAAACTAATGTAATAAATAATCGTAAGTAACGAAATTTTCATACTAAATTTGGGCCTCGGTTTACGTAACAACACATAGACATTGTATATACGTGTACACTTGGTATTTATAAATAAATATTAGGAGGCAAATGTGCTGTTGAACATTAAAATGTGGCCAATATAATTATGAAGTATGGAACGTGTCGCAATTCAGTATGGCGATACGTTTACTATACATCTTATATCTGTTACGCAACTGACGTGTTAATATGTGTAAAAATGGTTTCTATTTAAATGAGAAGTTTTCAAGTGACAGTACGAAGGACATTGGACTTTGTTGTACATTTTCGATAACGTAGTAATTAATTCATTACATTCAACATATAAAAATAATGTTCATAAATAAAAGGAACGGTTGAACAATATTATGCTCCAAACTGGACCGATCTTTATGTTAATAACGTTTTAAAATAATTAAATAAAGTTACGGGATAACCTTAAAGTGGCAGTAATTGGTACATCTACCCTAATTTGCATTTGAAGCGTTCAATGAAAAGTTGGAAGAAATCCATCTCTCCAAAGCCGAAATTGTATAGAAAATAATACAGAAAGATGAATTTTCAAACATTTATGAGTACGCACACTAATCTGTATGTTACTGTAAAAGTCCGAAAATTGTAAAATCCTAAGTTTTACCGGTTAATCGTAGCATTTACCATAGTGAGGTCCGAAAACATCTCGTAAACCCCTTCATTTCAAACTGCTATCCAATTATAATTTTACCTGATTATACAATACTGTTTTAATTTCTTATTCCATGTTTATAGTTTTTAAATAAGCAACTATTTGAAATATCGATTATAAGGTGTGTTTCTCCATCTTTTATACTGGAAAAAGATTTAACTTACTCGTACTTCAAGGGCAGTTAATTACAAAAATATCCGACTACGTTAAACGTTCAATAAATTTTACGTGAACTTGTGTATCAATAAAGGAAATGATAATTCGAGATTGCTTTTTAATCTACGATATGACTGCTTTAATCAAATTTGTGGCATCTTATTTTTAAAAATATATAATAATATGAATGAACAATAAATGAATGAACTTTTTCAATTACATTAGACAGTTAGATACTTTTATAGCTAAAGCATGTAACACTTATTTCTTGTTAAATTTTTATGAAGTACAGTCAGTCGCGGAAATCTGCATACATATTTTAAACGTTTAACATTAATATAGTTCAGAACATATTTTAGATTAATCAGAAAGTGATGAAAGTTCATAAAATACAGGATTACAACCGAATAAGGTTTCTAGAGGACCTTTCGTAAAAGAAGCATCATATTCATGTTAAACAAATTACAGAACGTCACAGATGCATCAAAAGATGCATGAATATAGTTAGAACAATCAGTTTTGTATACTTTTCTTCAACTACGTAGAGTTTTATCGACTCGAGTATTTGTTGTATGTATGATTTGTTAAGAAAAAAGAGAAAAGGTATCACCTTGTCTTGATAATGTGCAATATTCTAATTAACAACTATATTAATGTTCTGAAAAAGATCGAAACTCTTGGATTTTATAAGATATTTGAAATGTAGGGGTATATGTAGACCTTTGCGACTGACTGTATCAATGATTGTTAATAAAAATTGTACAAATCATCTGAAACAATTGATTACTGTGAAAGATATAATAATTTTCCGGTGTTACTCTAAGCTCATGAAGGTGATTTTCTGTACCATACGGATGAAAATATAACTTCGTGATCTCCATTTGCTTGGGGCGGATTCTTGGCCCCCCTCGAAGATCGAGAACGATCGGCCAATAACGATAATTGACTTTAATTACGGAAATAATTGCATCGACCCCGATCAATAACGGTGCACCGACGAAAGGTGTGTCTTTATCCAGAAATAGCTCGTGCACTCTCGGCCGGTTTCGACCTTTCAAGGAGCCTCAATGGCGATTAGGATACCAGCCGTGATTTTAGATACGATTTTACTCACTATTTTGCAATTCAAATGTTATTTACGCGATAATAAAACCGTTCCTAATGGTATTTCCATGTAATTATGGATATTAAGAGGTGTTCTGGATACGAAATAACATAACGTTCTTATCTCTCTTAAAAGTTCGATTTTTGAGACTTCGTAGAATTCTAAGTTGATTATGCTAAGTAAGAATTTCTGAAGTGAAATCCGTTTAAATTGATTACAGTATTGGACCATTATATTTTTATGAGACTTTTTGTAAAGGTTTTTCGGCACTGTTTCAGCGATTGCTCGAAAAGTTACATTTTTCGTAATCAGTGCATCGTAATTTGGCATCTATTATGCGCCCAAAAATCGATAGGTTATAGTAATAAGATGTTGAATAAAATAATAGTAATTCAATCATGGAAGAGTTAAAGAAGATTTTTATTTTCGCAATTAAAGTTTCAGTGATTATGGCTAGACTGTGGATCTTTATGCAAATTCATATTTGTATAAATAAAACTAACACAGTGAGATCGAAATAATAAGTACATTCTAAATATTGCAACGTGTATTTTACCTTAGATATTTTGAATACTTCGTATTGCATACTTTTCAACATATTCAAATTTCATATAAATGCATAATGATCTGCAGTTTAATTATGACTTATGGGTTGGCAATAATGTCGATGAAAAAGAATTTACTACGAGCTTGTACTGTACTACGTCGCAATGGTCGATTTACTATTTCATTCAAGTGACGATCAAGATCGATCGATTGCACGGACAACTTGTTTTTTGCATGTAATTACAATCCAATTAGCAATGCAAATGCGTAATTGTCGAGGAAGACAAATACAAAACATGGAAACCTTTTATGGAGATATTGTATTCTTTACCAAAATCCTTTTGAATTACGAATCCAACTTCCGCGAAGTATCCAAGATTACATTTCGGAAGCTGTTCCCCTACCTTTTGTTAATCTTTTACCACTTACACTAAAAGAAGTAATACATGAAATTATACCGAGATCTTAATATTTAATAAGATATATACATATTTAATAATTAAGAATTCGTCTTTTCAACATGAATTGCTAAGTAATATTAATAATCTGGGGCAAACCAAGCAAATTTAAAAGAGATAATACTAATAATAATTGAAGGGCTCAGAAGCTAATCAGTCTTCGTCAAAATTTCATAACAAAAATGAGTTATTCATTATGTTAAATTTTCATTAAAAGACAATGATTTTCATATTGGTCACAAAACTATTCGCAACATTTTTCAGTGGACAAACAGTCTAAATTGCGTGCATAGACATAGAGCTATAGATTGTCACGTTCATGTTATAGAAGTACATATTTTTCAAATAAAAATCATATTTCGAATCGTAATAAAAACTAATATTTATTTTTACAATCCATTTTATAGATAATCGATTATTTCCGTTCACATATTTCGTGACTTAGACTGACTGGTTATAGACGAAAATATTTAAAAGAATACTCTAAAAAACGTTCGCTATATATCACGCTTCGGTAAACTTTCAGATAAAGTTTCCTCTGAGTAAATAATTTTATTCGCAAAGTCGCCGTGTTCCGTATAAATGCTGCTTAAAAATGTACGGCACTCTAAACATATCTAATCTAAACGCCAAAGCAGCGTAACTAGCCGTACAACAAGTATGACTCTTAAATCGCAAATCTAGCGTAACGTTAATGAGTTTCGACGAGACCAGAGAAAACAAAGAAGAAGAAAAAAGGATTTGTCATGGTTTTCTATTAAAACGACGTGCAAGATCGATCGATTCCATTGCTACATCCAGTATGCGAGAGCAATAATTTTTCCGCGAACACAGAAAAAGTGAGTAGGACGGCCGTTTCTTGCCAACGGTTTTTCAGCAGTCGATTTCACGCGACGGAAATTGCCTTCGTGAAGTATATCCGGGTTCTGTCGCGTTTCGGCTATTCTTTCCTCGGTTCCAGCGTAAAATCGCGATTTAGTTTCGGTTGCACAAGCAGTAGAGTCATCGTGCATCGAATGGTATTCTTGGAAGGTCATCCTCGACTCTTCGGAGGAAGTACCTAAAGAAGAATCGTCACGCGCTCGCGTTTTTATTAATGAAGTCATTAACCGAGCTGGGGACGTCCCGTGGTCTCGCAATTTAATCTACTTCGATATTAATTATTGCTCTTCTGGCGGTTTCTCCTTCGCGTGATCATTGATTTGGTCGCTTGAGAATATACAGTTGACTTTTTGATGGAATTAGTTGTGTATATTTGAGTTCCGAATGTGATTTATGCAGAAACTTATTTTAGGTAGCACGTTGTTGGTTTTAGTTAAATTCTTTGTTACGAGTTACAGTCATTCGCATAATTGAAGTTATTTTTTATTTATTACCTACTTGTACGACGACTTCTTCTATACAAAATTTCGTATATATTCCATACTACCAAACGCGATACCAACTACTTATGATACGATATAAACGAATAATAATGATACGAACAAACAACGAAATAATAACAAATTACATAACATCTTACGGGTTTCATATTTTATGTTACTAGTACCATATTCTTGTGCTAAGTTTGTTGCATACTTGCCATTTTTAAACTTCCTTATAATTTCACGTTTTGTTTCAATCGATAGCACTATTCATCTCTGTTTTTACGACATTATTATAGTTCTGAATGCTTCAAATACAAATACCATACTGAAATATTATGAAGAGATTTTATTTTAGGTCGTTAAACTTGATAACTTTAATAGAAGAAAGTAAATGGTATATAGTTAATGGTAATAGATCATTCGGATTACAGGTTTTCCGATAACCGAGATTCTACTGTAATACTTATACATATTTTACAATGATATAGGATAAATAACCCACGTACTGTCACTGTTCGTATAACTGCCACTTGAATTCGTTTATTTAATAGCAAAGTAATTGTATAAAGAATCGTAAGTAAACAAATTTTCACACTAAATTTGAAATTCGGTTTACGTAACAGCACATAGACATTGTATATTCACTTACACTCAATATTTATAAATAAATATTAGGAGGTAAATGTGCTGTTGAACATTAAAACGTGACCAATATAATTATAAAGCATGGAACGTGTGATAATTCAGTAAGACGATACGTTTACTATATATCTTATATCTGTTACACAAACTGACGTGTCAATATATTGTATATAAAACGTGTTTCCATTTAAATGAAAAGCTTTCAAGTGACAGTACGAAGGACATTGTACTTTGTTGTACATGTTCGATAACGTAGTAATTAATTCATTACAATCAACATATAAAAATAATGTTCATAAATAAAAGGAGCGGTTGAACAATATTATGTTCCAAACTGGACCGATCTTTATGTTAACAACGTTTTAAAATAATAAAATAAAGTTACGCGATAACCTTAAAGTGGCAGTAATTGGTACATCTACCCTACTTAACTTCTTTGCATTATATTATTACTTGAGACCTTAACTGGTATCTCTGCCACTACTAAAGTCTTATGTTCGCTCTCCAAGAATTCCACCGTGGCAGCAATAGGAAAATTACTCGACAGAGATCAGGTTGTCTGGAAATTAAAACGCGTCGCGTAGAGAACCGCGCGTCATCGCCGTTCGAAAGACGTGAACGCACGGTAGGAAAAGCGAGATATTTATCGGCGGCTGACCAGTGTTGAGGTCCTGTCGAGTCGTTCAATTTACAACAATTACAAAGCACAATGCAACAGAGCGGCCGCACGTTCACCGTTCCGTCGGATATTGCCTCTTCCATTACGGTAAGAGGACTTTAATCGTCGAGATTACCACAGCTCTCAACCATGCACGCTTTCTATCGCTGTTGTTATGTCCTGGTCAGCATGCTCGAAGTAAATAAAATAAAAAAAAAAAAGAAAAAAAAAGAAAGCAATTAACTACGCTCGTGTATTGGATCCCCGTTGAACGGAGGCCAATTTTACGCTTTGCAAAACAATGTTGTTGCTGAAACGGCTGCTCGTTAAAATAACGACAGCGTTAAACCATCTACCAGCGATTGACGCGTCGATTGACTTCTCCGCCTCGTGTAATTACCGATTGCTCGTATTGGGAAACACTGTAATTTCGCGACTTTTTATCTGCAGTGAAGGAAACATTTATCCGAAGTGTTCGGTAGGGAGTTAGCACCTGATGCGTTCGTTAGGTGTGCCGACCTTTGTGTTATTTGGTAATAAGTAGGCTGTATCGTGCAGATAATTAGATAGCTTGGTAGTAGGAGGAATTAGGTGTCAAGTGTATCGATTCGTGATAGATGTAAAGGATACTCGGTAGAATACGGTTAATGATAAGATAGCGCAAAATAAAGGGTATGAATTTATTCAAAACGGTGATAATTCACATTCAGTGGTAACGTGGTTCTGAAACCACGAGCAGGACCAAGTTTTAAAGCTACTATTAACTCCTTTGCGAAGTTACTTAGGCAGAAAAGTATCATGTGAATATAACTTTCTGCGATCAACTTTATATGAGAAATTTCATTGCGGTTTAAGACTAGTTTCTTAAGTTTAATTAAAAGAACATTCGAACTTGATTTTTGCCCGTAGTTTATTCTTTTTCATTACCTGCCACTGCTTTTTGAAGAAATGTATGATCTATCAATAGTGTTACATTCAGAAAGCTTCGTGCTTCATATTTATGTGATGTGACAGATGGAATTTCGGTGCAGATGTAAGGAGAGTCCACTATATAACTTGAAGTGATTGCTGTGGCTACAACCACTATCTGCAATCATTTGCATGAGATGGGGAAATATCTCATAGCAAGAAAAGTGAGCGTCGCATTGGTTAAACGAGAAGAATAGTGCAAGGCGTCCAAGCACTTGTCTCACATAACGTAAAAACAGAAGAGTTTCTTATAGTAAATCGTAATAGGAAAAGAAAAATGAACCTTTTATGACATAACTGAGCCTAAGTTCAGTATAGGTTTTGAACAATAGTCTACGCGTACAATAGAATGAAATATCATTAGGACTACTATTTAGAAGCGGAAGATACGAAGCATTTTTTGACCCTGGCATCTGTTTCTTGCCTAACAGATGTCAAAAAGTGGTTGATTTCGATAGCAAATCCTATAATTTAAATTATTGGAGGGCATTTTTATTTATTTATTTAATATAAATGGACTACATGCTCTTTTAATATAAATTTGAATATACTAGATTCTGGTGATAATGATAATGATAGTGGCGATGCTAATGGTGATGTGCAATTATGACAATGATTATAAGGATCACTCGCATCATGGTAATAGTAATTTCTATCACAGTCTAATTATTCATATTTGATCATCTTTCACCTGCCTTTACAATCAATCACCTCAGCACTTAATACGAATTATTTAAAAATATTACAATATATAGTTAACAAACATTCCTCGAATTATGGGGGCGACGGTGACCCTGCAGTCATTCGAATTTAGCACGTCTCGATGGGTGTTTGGAAATTTATTTAATTCTACGCTGTCCTAACAAATTTTAAACACCGCTACGCGTTTTGTTTGCACCTATTAACTTGCTAATAAAATTAAATAGGAAACTCAATTGTGACCTAAATTTGGAAGTCCAAAGAATGATTTGTGGCGCTGTGAAGAGGGGGTAAGATGGAAAAGAGGAAGGGTGTGAGTTTCGTACTGGACCTGTTAGTGGGCTCATCAGTAAGGCTACCTAGCAGGCCCTGCCTTAGACGTTGGGATATTGGAACGAAGGATAAAGGCAGTATATATATATGGACTAGTTAGTTGGAGTGAGTACTTTCGAGAAAGCCCTATTTTTCGTATGTTCCTCTAGTGGTAGATACAGGAGGGACGCCTTAGGTTAATTAAAAGACCAGCTACAGTAATCGAAAGAATTAGGAAATGGATTAAGAAAGATTGAACACTGCGACAAGTGTGCAAAGTACAAGGAATGTAACAAAAGAGATTCAGTTACGAGTGGATCATGAACAAGTGAACGCTACCAAAAACACGTTTCCACACCAGGCGTGCGTTTCGCAAGCTTCGATTGGCCAGAATACCGACCGATCGTGCAAATCTTGCCGGTTATTCAGATCACCCTATGAATGGAGATGAAATAGCAGTCCGTGCGCGGTACGTTCACGAAGGCGCACTACACGGTCGCTCGTGCACCCGACAGGTACTTATTGATGGAGATAAGCCCATTGGTTTCCGAGTGGTGCGTTGTTGCCTCACCGCGACTATGGTGCCGAGGTAAATAAGGAGTGGGCCCAGCATGAGGCCCAACGATCGTGGCCTGGTCCGCCTAACAGGGGTTAGGTCGTCTCATAATTGTTGCCTGGCTGGCCGGTGCCTCGTCGTGTCGCGATTAGGCAACGCCAATTATCGATCGTTGTCGCTTGACGCGATTAATCGAACCGATTCGGGAGCGATCGTGACGGACCGAGGCTGGCCGCTCCCGTCGACGTTCCATCGATCAGTGATCAATGATTTCCTTGATCGACTCCTGGTTATTGAACTTTTTTTTTTTTTTTTTTTTTTTTTTTTATTTAGAATAGAGTAAATGACCCACATACTGTCACTGTTCCTATAACTGTCACTTGAATTCGTTTATTTAATAGCAAAGTAATGTATAAAGATTCGTAATTAAAATAAATTTTCATACTAAATTTGGACTTCGTCTTACGTAACAACACGTAGACATTGTATATTCGTTTATAATAAATATTTATAAATAAATATTAGGCGGTAAATGTGCGATTGAGTATTAAAACGTAACCAATATAATTATAAAGTACGGAATGTGTGATAATTCAGTAAGGCGATACTTTTACTATATATCTTGTATCTGTTACACAGAACTGACGTGTTAATATATGTAAAACGTGTTCCTATTTAAATGAACAATTTTCAAATGACAGTAATAAGGACATTGGACTCTGCTGTACATTTTCAATTACGTAGTAATGAATTTATCATATTGAGCATATAAAAAACATGTTCATAAATGAAAGAGATATTGAACATTATTATGCTCCAAACTGGATCGATCTTTATGTTGAATACGTTCTAAAACAGTTAAATAATGTTACGGCATAACCTTAAAGTGGCAGTACGTGGTACATCTACCCTGGTAAGTAGTTTAGTGGATGTAGGTGCATTTTAACGAATCAATTTGGTGTCCTGTTTTCATAGATTTTAAAGGTTATTCACGAAACGTTGAATACAGTTTTAGTACTCAAAATTGATTATAGCAGTGGTGTCAAACACGCGGCCCGCAAAATCCTAGAAAGCGTCTTTATGTTTCAAGTTGATTTTATTATAATATATTTCATTAAAAAGACTTTATAATTGGAGGAAAGAACAACAGCAATGGAGAAACTGAAACTTAAATTTATGGATATTAATAGCATTCTTAATAGCATTCTCTAATAGCTTCTTACATTTATTTCAAATGTAGCAGACGTTTTAAAAAAATATGAATGCGTTTGGGTCAAAAGTGACCCGCAAATCATAGCAGGGTTAAAACAATAAAATGCAATTTACAGAAAATATAAAATACATTTTTGAAATATTGCAAATTATGGAGATATATCGTAAAAGACACCGTATCTGCCATTTTTTTTCACTACAATTTTGTTAGGAGACCTTTCTTTAAGACTTTCAAAATAAAGGTACTAAATTAAGTTGTACACTAAATATTATAACGTGGATTATGAATTAGTAAACATTGAATTTCTTGACAAGACGGGTGTTTAAAGCTTGTTATTTACAGATGTTGAGGTGAACTAAAATTCAATAGTCTGGTTTAGTAGCTCAGATGAGAGTAATTTTCTAAAGTGAGTAAAGAAGATTGGAAAAATAGTCAAACTTAGATTTCATTCATGAAAGCTTGACAAATTATTTTGTACACTTGATATTATAAATTAGATGTCGAGGCAGATGTTTAGATTTAATTATTTGAAGGTGTTGAGGGGAACTAAAATTCAGTAATCTGGTTTAGTAGTCCAGACAAGAAAAGCCTAGTATACTTTTAAAAAAAAGATAAATAAACTTGAATTTTATACGTTAATATAAGGATGTCAGCTAAAACAATGACGTATAAATGATACTTACAATTTAGCATAAAAGAAGATTAAAAATATTGAAAACACTTTTCATTCAAGAATGTAAACAATACAACTATAAATAATTCGTGATTGATATTTAAGAAGTTATAAATTCAGTATGCGCAAGAATTATGTTGATGTTAGCTGTAAATAATGTGAAAAACGAGAAACATAATTTGTACAAATTTTTATTCTTGTGCCGGTTTTATGCTTTACAAAGTTGATTCTACTGAAAAATTCTTTCAATATTGCTCGACAATTCCACCCAACCTGACGTACTTGATTTACACGAGTTTGATACAAAATACGCGACACGCACTCTTGCAAAAACACCTCCTTACACCTTCCAATAGCCCTGTGTCGCAAAAACCGAAGCATTCCTTACGCTCGCGAAATCTTCGATTTCTCAACGAGCGCAAAAATCATGGCAATATCACAATTTACCATAATAACAATTCCCGTGGTCGAATATCGCAAAAACACACGTTCCTATTCAAATGTCGCGTATATTTCAGACCGTGTTCATGTAAACTTCCACGAGAACTAAAAGGATCCACTCTGGACTCGCAGTGGTTACGATCGATTTCAATCGCCTCGATACACGGAAAATGCACAGTAACTACAAAAATTATTTATACACTAGTGTGTTTATTTTACCAATTAAGTACTATTCAACTGAGCTCGACTAAATTTGGGATTCTTATTATCTAACACAAAAACTATAAAGTATGTCAAAATGGCAGGTCACCGATTTACCATAAAAATTGTATTTTTCAGCGATACATTGTTTACAACACTTCGTGATTTTCTGTGTACAAAATATGAATGAAGATTCATTTCAGTTGCATCCTATATTTTTTTTTTTCAATCGTCTGTCATTTTTATGTCTACGACAATACTTTAGCTTATAAAACATGAAATTTACTTAATGCTAGTCAGCTTTTCTGTAATCACAATACTTGCAAGAAAAAGAAAAATTAAGCATACTTTTTAATAACATAGAAACTTAACGTTTGTCTCATATTCATTGAAACTTACGTTAATCATATTAGAATGGTCATAATGTCCCTTTTGATAAATTTAGTGGAATGTTCCTTAGATCGATGAAATAAATAATGAAAAGGAAATATTTACAGTATAGACCAAGTAAGAGCTTTGACTTCGGCAAAGTACAAAAAATAGAAAAATTATAGAGGAGTTGGTCCAAATGTGTGCTAGTCAAAATATATGGCTTGTTAAGTGTTATCCTGTATCAAGAACGGTGCAAAATGACAACTAACGAACTAATGAAGTTGCACAAAAGAAATAGTGACCGCAAATTTCGAGATCGTAAAAGTGTTTACATGTATGTATGTTTCATTTCTTAACAATAACCTGTTGAAGTAATAATTAATTTGTTAAGAACACTACATTGCTGATATTAAGAGCCTTTTTTACCTACTCTCTATAACAAGAAATTTTCTGGGGAAAAACCGGTTTTCATTGTCATCTTAGATTATTTTATAAGTGTCCCGCATTTGGATCACACATTCAGAAATGAGAACTTTTAATTTGTAGCAAACGTTACTTTAGTTCAGCAATAAACGCTAAAATAAAAGTGGTAGCCCATATTTAAACCATCTCATTTACAAATGCTTTCTGCAGGCACTGTACTAAGGCCGGCAAATTTTCTTCGAAGCGGTAGAAGGGGGTAACGTGGCAACCCACGGTGTTTTATATTGCCTCAAATTGTCGAATGATCTCGTAAAAACATGGCAAACTCTCTTTATACTTGTTACACGCTTCGCTGCAGCCGGCTAAGAAAGAATATAATATAGCGATAATCATTTCCACGAGGACTTATCTCTAGATTCGCGTACAAGACCTCTGCTACCTTGTACCATTATACCGTGAAACTTGCTAGTATTTCTGTTTAATTTTTCTTGTTACTTATTTTTTCAATACGACGCAGTCGATGATCTAATTCACTGGAAAAGTATAGAATGCTTTTGTTGCGAGTCTCCCGAGTATTCTTTGAGGGTGAATAGTAAATACTTGGCTATCGTATGATCGAAATGCAAGGCATGCCATATCTTCGCAAGTGATAAGATCTTGTGTCGTTGACGACGTTCAATCAGAGCTTACACGCTGCAATCAATGAGCTGGACAGATAGCATAGGAGCTAGAGCCCGTATTAAGGTAGAAGTGTCATTGCATGTAGTGTCATTTGCATATAACATTGTGTAGCTCGGCGGCCGTAATCGTAATCCCTGAGTAGAACAAATTGTTTCGATCGTGTAACAATTATGCGCAGAGAAGAATAGGGTTCATGATAAGGTTTTGAAAAATTCGATCAAAGTGGGCTTGCATCGACTTGATACCATACGGAGGCGTTTAAATGACTAATCTCGATATCGACTGGCATCGTGAATGAAACCTTTTCAATTCTTATGGTTGCAGATATATGTTCAATATACAACTAGTTATTCTAGGCGATGGACAGATATGAATTGTTTCAACAGCAGTATCAGTAATAGTAGAGTTTTTACTAAAAACAGCTCTTTCTACAAATATAATTTTTATATCTTATACAGATTCATCGTTTGAATTCTATATTCTATATTCTCTATAATTCCTAGATCCTATTTTCTGCATGGTAAGCAATTTAATTATAACTTCCCTTATAAGTAGATGACTATTATGGTTTCCTATCTTCGTTCATTTCAACTCTTCTTACCCTGTAAGAAATGAAATTGATGGGCGATATATTTATGTTAAAATATGATAGCTAACTCTGTTGAAACGCGGAAGATAGTTAAATACTATGCAATAAAATCGTTTTCGAATACATACTTCATCAAATTTTTCATTCCCATATAATACATAATCCGTAGTAGGCTATGAGATTTGTATTCATAATTCAGAAACAACTTATATATTCATACATACATACGTAGTACGCGGATAATGTATGCAGACGGATTCCAGAAGTGGTCAGTAGTGGACTCAATCGCGACACAAACATCGTACATATAATGTAGCAATTTATTTACAGGACGAAAGGATCTGAATTTCAAATCCTTCATACATTTTCTATTCCATTCAATGCTCGACCAAATAATAAGTTCGACGGTTCGACCTTTCCAAATTTTCATTCAATCTTTTCAGCTGCTTTCAAGTATGCATATTTCACAACATTGAAATTCAAATTCAGAATGGAAAATCAAATGTTACTGACAGTAATCATTAGATTACAAACCTTTATGTAAACTCAACTTTGTACAGATAAAATTAAAGGAACGAAATCTAAATAGGGGGTCGTTTCATCGCTTAAATACTATAATCTTTACTTTACTTTCAATATTTTCTGTGTTTATAAAAACCATTTGCATTCTTGACATTTTTAGATATTTAAAATTCCCTTTAACTAAATTTTTCAGTCATTTATGTTCAATTTAAACACGTTCCAAATGAATTCATTTTTAAAAGATACAAAGAACATGGATTTAACAAAATATGTAAATAAATTACTCTGATATCTTCCTGGTATCACACGTATGTGAACTAAAGTATAACGTCCTTATTGTTTATTATTATCGTAGTAACAGTAGATGAAGAGAGTATGAGTAAATTAACTCATGCATGCGTTCACGATAGTGAGTACTGTACTACGTGACCGGCATGAATTCGCTAGGAAGATAGCTGTTTATTTTGCCATCGAATCAGTTATATTTTTGGTTTAATTTATTACCGAATCCAAACGCCCGAAAATCCAAAAGCTTGGAAATTCAAATGCTTAGAAATATAAAATCTTGGAAATACAAATTCTTGGAAATTCAAACGCTTATCAATCGATTCTTCAGCATGACAATGTAGGGTAAATGACCCACGTACTGTCACTGTTCCTATAACTGCCACTTTAATTATTTTATTCAATAGGAAAGTGATCTATAAAGAATCGTGAGTAAAAAAAATGTTCATACGAAATTTAGACTTCGGTTTACGTAACAACACATAGACATTGCACATTCGTTTACACGTAATATTTATAAATAAATACTAGGAGGTAAATGTGCTGTTGAGCATTGAAACGTGACCAATATAATTATAAAATATGGAACGTGTCATAATTTAGTAAGGCGATACGTTTGCTTTATATTTTATATCTGTTACACAAACTGACGTGTCAATATATATAAAACGTGTTCCTATTTAAACGAAAAGTTTTCAAGTGACAGTAACAAGGACGTTGGACTTTGTTGTACATTTTCAATTAATTGGTAATGAATTTATTATATTGATCATATAAAAAAGATGTTCATAAATAAAAGAGATCTTAAACAATATTATCCTCCAAACTGGGACGATCTTTATGTTAAATACGTTCTAAAATAGTTAAATAATGTTACGCGATAACGCTTAAAGTGGCAGTAATTGGTACATCTACCCTAAGCGTCCGAGTTTTACTTTGAGTCACGGTATGTAGTTGAAAGGACATTGTTACTCTTCTAGAAGACTTTCGCAAAACTGTACTAGAAATTCCTCCGGTTTCCATAACACGAAGGCCCGTCGGTCGGGCCACCGCGACCGCTCGCCGAGTCGTTCGTTCCGGGCTCCGCCCGATCGCGGTGCAACCTGCGATTATTGATGGAATCTCGGTAAACGGCGATTCCTGGACGCGCAACCGCGCCACCACTGTGGATCGCCGTTCTCTCCGACAATTCTGCCCGCTATACCACGTACCACCTTAATGAACGACGTCGAAACGTTTCGACACGTTCAAATTGGCCGTTGATCCACGGCATTCCGACGTCCTCGCAGATATCTACGCCCCTTACCTTTTTCTCTTTCTCTATCGTCCTCTCGTTGCATTCTACCGCAACTGTATATCGCGTTCTGATGCGCTACGCTTCGATGTAAACAGCTTCACAGCTAATGGTATAATTGAGCTGCTCTATCAATTTGCGTACGTGACGTCTCTCGGACTTCCTCACCGCTGAACAACATACAACCTGCCTGCATTCTTGGCCTACTTTTACGTGTAAATGATCCGACTCGCTTCTTTCATGCGTGGTCGTTTTTCGGATTCCTTTTTGTGGTTTGGTTTAACGATAGAATTGCCGGCGACTGAAATATATTTACAGCTCGTTCACACGATGCGGTTTTTTGGTTGATTCGGTAATCTTACCAAATCGATAGTAACCGATGCCAGCGTTTACATAATATGCGACGGCACTCGTACGTTTGAGAGCTGGACGTGTGATGAAACTTCAAAGGTCTGGAAATTCAAACCGTCGGATATTCTAAGTATCGGGAATTCAAAGTATTGGGAACCTTGAGCTTTGAAAGTTAAAAATATTGAAAATTCTAATCTTTGGAAATTCGAAGCATTAGAAATCTTAAGCATTCGGGATTCAAAGTACTGGGAACCTTAACCTTTGAAAATGAAAAATATTGGAAATTCTAAACTTTGGAAATTTGAAACATTAGGAATCCTAAGCTTTGGGAATTCAACGTATTGGGACTTCTAAACATTGAACATTCAAAGCGTTGAAAATTGTAAACCTTCTAAATTTATTAAATGTCCGATGAATTATGGATGGGAGTGTACGTATATTAAACTTGTTCCTTGAACGAAATTATGCAACTTAAGATTAGACCCTGTATATTCTCCATTTTAGCTTCGCATAGGGACGAACATGAATTTACCCTACGAGTGGGGGTCGGGATACACTCTTGGTAACCCCTGCTTGTCGTAAAGGGCGGCTGAAAGGGGTTGGGCATAGGGATTAACTACCCAATCCTGAAAGAGGCTACAGTTAGAGGATCGAACTGGAAAGAAGGGATGGAGTTTCACTCGAAATCAGACGAATCCCACGAGCTACTTTCTAAGGGGTAGCTTTATTCAAAGATGAAAAAACCTGATTCTTAACCTTTTGATTTTATTTTGTCGTCTACCGATATTACTGTTGGAAGCATATATTACGTGTAGAAATTAATTTGGTACCTTTAAGCCTAACGTCTTGACTATTATAAAATTACTGATTCAGACAAATAGAAAGACGATAATGAAATAGAAAAATAATAATTGCAATCATTAGTCCAGATTTATTTGAACGTATCGTTTTAATCTGTTTCACATTTCAGTCAACGAAACAGTTCCCTGCATATTTACGACATGCGCATCAAAAATTTAGAATACATGTTCCTCCAATAAATTTGTAATAATTCGCAGAAATGTGTTTCAAAAGTTGGTTTGCTTTCTTTTACATTTCACGACTGAACCATGATATGTAATTGTATGAAAATACAAAAAAGACATGCCGTACAGTGAAGAAAGTATCCAAGTCTTACTCAACGCAAGAAATACAAAATTATACTATATTCTATTTCATTTCATTTCATAAAATGATGAATATAAGTGTATATACTCAAATTACTAACCCAACATCTCTACATTTTTCTAACGAAACAAAAACGCGAGAACGATTGAAAAAATAAAGATTCTACGAGGCTCTAGCTATATAAAGGAGGACAATAGAAGTACGATATTAATTACATTGATTCTTTACAGCAAAGGATTAAAAATACTGTATCACGGTTGAAATACATATCAGCTATTATTGAAGTCTATTATAAGAAGGTTATTCCATCGTTATTTATCGATCACCAGTCGAAATCGATTTGAAACACTCTCGATAGGCTGTGCCAGCCGTAACTGCATATCGTATTATTAGTGCGCCTCTGTGCAACGCTTGGCTAGCTAGCACAGGTAAACAGTTTCACGCGTAATGACGTAATGAACTTCTATCAATTTACTTTGGTCGAGATCTCTTTTCTCTCTGCTGCTTTATTTACCTGTTCGTCAGCATCGGTAGCCCGTTCGTAATTATTATCCTGTCATAAGCTCGCAAGACAGATTGCAACTTCGTTGGATCTATAAGAAGATCCATTAGGTGCACCATGCTGTCGGTACTCGGATTTTATCGTCTTTATTGTTTGACGTTTCAGTGATTAATAATGGGACAATGCAAACTCGAAACGTTGACAAATGTTGTTAATATATTAAGGAGCAAATCACTCGAAGAATCGCTCCTTTCAATCCGTACTGATCACTATGATTGACGTGGAAATTGATGACACAAAGGTCATTCAATAGTATTGAAGTGCTATTGAATCTTTTGTTAATAAATTCAAAGCGAAACGAGCTGCAATTTTGTTATTGAATTGAAGTAGATAAGAGAGAATTTAGAGTAATCTGAAACATTCTATGCAAGTAAGTTTGAAACAGAATTATATTTGCAACTTTGAATTTATAAATTTTTTGAAATTTATACTATGTTAATAGGCAAATATCTTATGAGAATGATTGACAAAACTTCTATCAAGAATTAATTTATAATATACTTTTACAGCGACGTTAAAAATATTTCACAATAATTAATGGTTAAACAAATGAATCTTTTCATATCTACCCCTGCAATTAAGTTCGTTCTTCGAAATTATAAAATTCATTCGTTTGTATTATTCCTTTATCTGTAACGATTTCTCAAGCATAAAATATGGTATCGGTAACACGCGTTTTTCTCGAAACACATGTTTGTTGAGTTCTTTCGTATCACTCTTAATCCCTCGAATAAAGTCGAGCAATATCTGCTTAAATAAGAAAAAAATCATGCAAAACAGGGATTCATTCGTTCCTCTGCGGAGATCTCAAAGAAAAAATAAATGTATAAAAAGAGGCTCGCGTGAGCAAATTAATAGAAACCCCTGGAGCTATTACGCGTGACAAGGGAGCATTAAGTTTCTGGATGCACTTGCAAAGATAGGAGGTCCCAGGGTAATGCATTCGTTATAAACGACATGCGGTGGCATGTCTTACCTGCTTTCTCATCGGAACACGGTCAGGGCCTGCAGAACAAAATCGGCTGGGGAAGCTTCTTATGCTAAATAAAACTGCATCCCACGATAACCCGAGCTCCAATAAATTTCGTACTCTAACCAGAACACTTCAAACTTCGTCTCGCAACGATTTTCGGCTTAAATCCTTAATTGATTGGCATGAACGTTTATTGGTCTCATTTGCCTGCCGTAGCAGTATGTTGGATTTGTATCCTGATACATAAATTACCATACACGCGTAACCCGGTGCATGAATACATTTTTCTCATTTCTTCGCGTGTTTTCGATGAATTTATAAAACGCAAGGGTGAGATTTTTTCAAGTACACTAAATTGTTAGGTAGAAATTAATTGTTGAAAAGGAATTGCAGAAATTATTGATTGGTAGAAAGTGTGTATATTAATACCTAGGTTTTGATAGATAAAATATAACAAAAGGAAAATATAAGGAGCGTTTTTATTGTCAGAAATATATATATATATGTCAGAAAATAGTACATTCTATTCTTTTATTTGTAACAATAAAGAACTAAAATAAAAACTTATATAGAAGAATTAACGGAGCGCGTCGATAAAGATCATTCATAGATCAAATCATCTATACTTCGGCGCAAGTATATTATTAACACAAGCTTACTTAGTGCCTACTTTCTTGCTAACGTTCTGTCCGTTTCGGTTAGAATAGTTTTCATCCCTAAAACATATCCTATAGTTTTATAATCGTATCGTTTTCAATGATCGTTCAATGTGCGCCGTCTATAAAAAGCGACGATCGTCGTAACGAGGTAGAACGAATTCCAATAAAACGCAAAGCCGCGAAAAGGAGTGCCGCGATAATGAGGAAGATGTTCATTTAATTACCAAATTGAACCACTGACGATGAGAACAGAATAAAAATGGAAGAACAGTATAGTCTCAAATGATGTACACTGAATGTAGCCACTCGCCAGTTGCAGCGCTACCTGCTCCTTAATGCACGGTTTCACGCCTAATGATCCAATGAACTTCTATCAATCTGCTCACGCGAGGTTTCCACAGCTTGACCATTACCCTCGTCACGAGCAGGCATTGAGGATTTTGCAAGCTGCACGATGCAGCGAACATTTCTGTACGAGGTCGACCGTGATGCAATACGAACAATTCTAATTGTAAGCTAGCCTGCTGGATAATAGAAATGCTGATTTTTAAACTAACCGCGGTCGAATAATTCAGTTTCTTCGTTTATTTACTTCCTAATTTTCTTACTTCTCAACCGATAGTGATAAGATATTTTGGCATTACTAGATGTACAGTGGCGTGCAAAAATATTAGGCCACGATTCTTATTCGTAATACATTTTAACACTAAGACTATCGACAATTAAGGTATACTTATTTACAGCGATAAAAATTAGAGCAATAGATACTTGCAGAAATATATAATACAATGGAAATAAATCTTTATTCATTCCCTCTATACAAAATCGAAACAAACTTGAAAAATGTATCGGTATATGTTTATACAATTTTCATGAGAAATTGCAAAAAAATTACTTTAACCACTTTGGTAGTTCTAATGTTAAATATGAAATTCTATAAGAAATTGTTTAGTCCGATAAGAATAATTGATATTAAGGTATCCTTGTATTAGAGAAACAAATATCTGAACAAAAATATGTCTGATTTGAATTATCCCCTTACCCAACAATAATGAGCGATACTCGTGCTGTGAATTATGGCACACATTCAACAAAAATGCATAATATTACGGATGAAATTTAATTTAAACTCTAATAACATACACTCTTATAGCACAGAGTCAAAATTAAACGAATATTGTTGATAATATTCAAGTTATGTGATATAATATGAAACCAGTAATCTGTTAATGATAGCATACGTTGATAATAAAATAATCCTAGGGCAAGGAATTATTATCGAATATTTATATGTGTTGTGGTCGCATACTTTTGCAGGTCACCGTCTATTATAATATAAACAGCTTAAGTAATGATTAATCTTTTTGTTGAACAATTTATTGGTAAAAATAATATTAAAAGCAAGCTAAAAAAATCAGGTCATTATTAAAAAAAGGAATAATAAACATTGATACTGTGGCGGCTCTCCTGCACCCATCACTAGAGGGACATACGAAATAGGACTTTCTCGAAAGCACTCACTCCAACTAACTAGTCCATATATATACCGCCTTTAACCTTCCTTCCAATATCCCAGTGTCTAAGGCAGGGCCTGCTAGGTAGCCTTACTGGATGAGTCCACTAGTAGGCCCAGGACGAAACGCAACACCGTTCCTTTTTCCTATCTCCTCTCCACAGCTCCACAATACTAAAACGGCGTTTCAACACTCATATTTCACTACCAACCATGTTATGTATGTACTCACATACATATTCGTATCACTATTTTCAGATAATTTTTATATGATTAATCGTTGAAGCTTCAAATCATTTTAACATTATATTCGCATCTCACTTCTTCCAGATCATTAATAAATCCTATAAGTTTACATACATAAACATCTGCGGCGCCATTTAACGGAAAATATCTGGTAAATGAAATACGAGCCGCTTGGAAATTATCTTCAACATGATGTATCAACTTTATTTATACTTGCACTCATCCGGTGCACTTTCTTTCTCGTTTCACTTTGTGCAAATGTAATCTATTTCAATCAATTTCGTTGTCGGGCAACCATTTATGATCATTCGCGATTCGTATATCTGCGTATTACACAGATAACGTTCTAGATAATTATCGCGTCATGCTATTTATAAGAATAATAATCGATCATTCTGATCGTAATTTAAGTGTCCATCAATGGTTCCGCCGTTGACTTTACCAGGATACATCTCGTCTCGTTACTTTTCAATTTCACCTTCTACCGGATGTCGTATGATGGATTATGTGTGTCAGATTAAAATGGATGCTTCCGTCGGGTCAGCTGTTTCGTAGAAATACGAACTGTATAGGGAGAACCGTGACAGTGATAAAGGAAATTAATTATTGCCTATAAAATGTTAAGAGGACAATGAAAAACGTAAAGTCATATCCAGATTGTGAATTTTTATGCAGATTCATATTTTTACAGACAGGAATAAAAAAGTGGAAATCAACTGTAAGTACCTATTGGTTTTGTCATCTAAATATTATAAAGTGCACTTTACTTTAGATATTTTGTATATTTCTCCGTATTACATGCACTGTATATCTTTTTGCACTTGTAAACTTTCCAAAAATTGTATAACGATCCGTAATCTAGTTATATCGTCTAATACATCGATCTAATATTATCTATTATATAAATGACGTATGCTAAAAATGTATTTAATAACCTGTTTCAATTTCTATCGTGTTTCGGATTTACATTAAAAATATTCATTTTTACCACATTTCTTATATCATTTCAACCTCGCAATTAAGGAAAGATGTTACAGTAGCTGCTAAAAGTATAATACTACCGCAGGCAAGAAATTTTCAATTAAACACAATAATACGTAACCAGCTAAAAAACTAAGATTTCCGAGATGCAAAGTACTATTGCATAAACATGGGTATTAATACAGTATTTTCAGACAATTCGGAGCAAAATTAGTTAATGAAAAGTTGTATAAAAATAGAAGGAGGCTTCGAGAAGTAATGAGATCTTTATAAGAAAATATTCTCACCTATAGATTACGAAAATCTCGTATTATTAATGTAACAATTCAATTATACCCGCCCGTAGAAATATTGTAAAATATTAAGGTAATGTAAACACTAAGTACAGTGTTGTCTATCTTTACAGATTTATATTATGGAGTTACTTTTTCTTGGAGTTCTGCTAATCAAATACTCTTTCCTCTCTATGCTTTTTTTAATAATAAACTCTTTGAAAATTCTGATTCTCTTTCCTTTCTCCTTCATTGCGTGTTAAATTTCTTCCGTGTTTAATTCCACCCCATGTGTGGTTCTTTATTTGTTCAGTAAAATTGCACACTTCGAAACCTTGAAGTTTTTAGTTAGCTTCATGTTATTCTGTTCGACTAAAAACTTTATACCAGGGATAATATTTTTACACACGTACGAATTCCAAGCAGGTGTATTTTAACAAACTTCTACATATCATTTCTGCGACACCAAATTCGTGCGATCGCATAAGAGTACTGTTCAATTATAGGAAACTTAACATAATCAAGTTGAATTAATTACTACCTACATATATATCAAAATATATTCGACGGCATAGAAATGCTTTTCCTAGCCACCGTATATTTCTATGAAGAAAGATAAATTCTTTAAATTCCAAATGAGTCATCGAATGAAAAATTCCCGTCAACTTTTTCTAATCAGGAACGAATCCGCGGTTAATCGTGCGTGAACTCGAGCAAAGGGTTCGCGTGCCAGCACGCACAGACGACCATTAACCAACCGAGTGCCAAGAGAATCGAGCGGATCGCACGTGGGGAAGCATAGCTCAAGCGGCGAAAAATTTTCACGAACGACTCTCGTTGCACGGGATCGTCGCGTGACGACGCGACCGAGGCTCGTGGGCCGTGGTTCTTGCGCAACCGAACGAACGAGATCGTTGTCGTCTCCTTGGTCGAGCGTAGGCGAGCGGCTTGTTTCGAGAAGCGCGCTTCCGGGGCAAAAATTCGAGTTGCTCAGGTGCGACAGAGCGCGGAAACTAGAACGTGACGTGGTAGCCAGGTGTAGAACGCCGGTGAAATCGGCTGATCGATGTGAGACCAAACCGTCGAGATCGGCATGCTTAGAAGCAGTAAATTCAAGGAGAAGGTGTCGAAACCGCGTGGAAATTTGACGACGCTTTAAAGAGAAGTCTGTGATGCCGAAGAAGTCGTCGCATGGAGATGTGGTTAGGATGTAGGAGTAGAAAGTCCTGATGAAATATATGCGAAAGTAAGAAGTTAGGCGCGAAACATGGAACCGGTGAAATGATCAGGGTTCACAATTCTGTGGGAACCAACGGCGATGCGGTGAATTTGGTCGCTACGGTAGAAATCAATTTCTAGCTTCTAGTTAGGTGCTAATGTACTTATGAAGATTAGGAATTGACGTGGTAGGAATTGATTGCTAGTGTAAATCGATGCAAATATCAGAGGTGCGATTATAGGGTGTAGATTTCTGCTGCGATTGGAAATTTAATCAAGCTTAACATTCATTTAAATAATGATGTAACGTCGAATAATGATTACATCCTCATTTGAAATTATGGCCGGTCGCAGAAGTCTACGTGCACTTTTAAATTTCAAATATTTAAAAAGATACAACAGTTTCGATGAATTCAAGAACATCAATTTGTTCGTTATTTAAAATTTAAAATAATAATTTTATTAAAATAAAATTTAAAACTTGTAAAAACAAGTTTTCACGAAAATCTTCATACGTGTATTAAAGTACATAAAAGTCATTATTGTAACTGTATTTATACTTAGACCTTCTGGTATATCTGTGACGTTCTGTAATTTGTTTAACGTAAATACGATAATATTAAGTTAATTTTTGGAGCAATTTTGTTCCTGCAATCAATGATTCTCTTTTTATAAACTGTCTTCTAGGATAGCAATTTTATATTTTAATTTAAATTTTTATGTTTCACTGAAAACATGTACATATGTATTTGAAATTTAAAATGTGTATGTAGACTTTCGTGATCGATTGTATGTAACTCGTTTCTGCCAATCTCCTGTCTTAAATATAACCTAAGTCATAATTTAATTTTGTCACATCTTTTTAGAATAATTTTTTTCATTCATATTAATTACTAAATTGAATATATTCATTTGTATTATGTCAATATTTTTTTAAATTGTATTAATGATTCACAGATAGCTAAATGGTAGAAATATATTAAATGTAGGCGTTATTTAACATTTTTGATCATTTACTATTCACTCTTAACCGCCAGTGTTAAGATAATTGTTTAAAATTTTAATTTTTGTTTCTATATTTTCTTAACCAAAACTTGAAATTGTCATACTATCATTCGTTATATTAGTCAAACTTGAAAACATTACAATAATCCACATCGTTTAAAAAATGCACGTATAGAACAGTAATACGCAGTTATCTCGATAAAAATATCTTCCAGAAATTCAGCAAGCGTAAAGCGAACGGTGCATCCCATCGAAACGTGCAATCTTAACGAGACCATTATTCAAGAATCGTTCGATTCTCCCGCGTAAAACGACCGCTCGATAAACAGCCGGGCAGTTTTAATTATCCGGTTCGAAGAAGAAAACGCTAGCCGGCCTCTGGACTGTTTGCAGCTTCCCGGTTCACGCAGCCCCATTTAATTAGCCCCGCGTTTCGTTCGCCTTATCAATTATCCACTTTCCGCGTAATAACATGTGTTATTCTCGACCACGGAACCGGACAGATAAAGATATTTAACCGATCAATCAGCGTACACACGAGGGAAACGACTTGACCGTGAGAAAACTCCTTCATATATTTATACTCTTTTGAGCTTATCTCGTTCATAGGATTCTATGATCCATATCGTTACGGACAAAGTCTAAAAGAAAATCGAAAACAATCCTTGTCAAATCTTAGAACCCTAGATATGACTCTAGAACCATATGATCTAATTGGTTAACTTTTCTGCGATATATTAATTACAATTAACATCTACAGCAAATCTGTACTTGAGAGCCAGACGAATCTAGGTCCATTTTTGTCAAAATTTCGCTATATACATCATCATATTGTTCTTTTTTAACTTTTATCAGTGCCAGAAGAATGTACATACGTTACACAATACGTAAAGAAGATTTAATTGGGTGAATTACTTCAAATATAGTATTGGCTTATGTAGTTTTAATTTTTGTTTTCGCGCTATTGTAAATTTACGATACAGGGACTTGGATCAATCTGACTCTGAGGTACAAAATTCACATGACTAGATGCGACGATTATATTTCAATAAGTATCATGTTGGTAATTATTAGTTAATAGGTATTCAAAATATTTAAAATTGTCATAGATGATATTTAAACAATAGTAGTACTAAAGTGTCATGTTCTTGTTTATCGTTTTACTATAACTTGCAATCGGACTCACAATCAGACACAAATGTGAAGAATAGACTCAAAGTTTCGTTATGAATTATATTAAATAAATAAAATTGTTCAGAAGATCTGATTTGCAGCGTTAAAATGGGAAATGAGGACTTCTAATTTATACTTTCATATTTCTTTTACCCATAGCCAAAGAAATAGAACCTAAATAGATGCTAATTTCATCTTTTATTAGGTGTACAAATTAATTCAGCGCCTTTACATATTTAAACTCATGGCATCTTTGCCAATTCCAAATCGCTACTATTCTATTTTTCAAGTGATGAATTTTCATTTGAAATTTCACGGAATCCTAAAGGCTTATAATTAATTTCCACACTTAATAAATATTACAGCCTGCGCTTTACACTCGATATTTTCTGCGCGCACCGTGCTTGTTTGCACATTTAAATTTCCCACAAGCGTATAAACATTTTCAGTTTACGTATAGGTTAACGATGCCATTTATCGAACTCGTCATCCCTTATTATAGTTAGAAGAGAGGGTGACGTTCAAAACATATAAGTAAAACTATAGTTTTATATTTCCTTGAGAGCATTCGGTGTTAATACGTCGATAAATGAATGAGTAGAAAGATACTTCTACTCTGGATCGAAATCGTTCACCAGTTTCCAGGAGCTTCGACAGATCCAGTGGGTTAACTTGGTACAATAGAAACGCGTCGGATCGTTGCGTGTCAGCCTGTTATGTAGGTGTCAACACCATTCCAAGAATCGTTTTTTGCCGTCCTCTCCACTCTCCGTCGGAGTTTCTTCCTCTTTCTCCGCACAGCGAAGCCTGATCGCGGATCTGATCTGCCATACGGGATTTCTCGCTCCTTCACACCCGCTATTCTGCACTCCTCTCTCATGTCCCGATCCGCTCCGTCACGCCTCGCGAGTCGCGACACTGCTCGTTCGAAATGTCCCGTACACGGAGCTTTCTGGTTTGTTACAAAGAAGAATTTGTACAAAGCGTGATATGGCTGCTGGTAATAAGACCCTTCGAGGTGCATGTAAATAGTGGTAGAACTGAAGTTTTGTTATACATAAGCTTGTATCAAGTCAACACCAACAGCTCATTACACTATTTTACTCGCAACAAGCATTTTTACATTGCTGTATTGAAAAATAAACGACGTAGAATTTAATGCTATTCATCGTCAGTTAGATCGAAAAATTTTAGATGGGAAACATGTAAAATATTATATTTTTTTTTTATTTTTGAAAGAGAATTTAATGCATTCTGACTAGAGATGGGACGATTCATTATCGATGTCTTGTCGATACTTTATTGATACTTAATGATATATCGATAATGTCATTAAAATATCAATAGGACAAATGGGTATAGAGTTAATTAATGAAAAATGTAGAATCTACTACTGCTACTGATAGTTCTATTATAACACTAAAGTACGAATTGAAAAGGTAAATATACACACATACATATGTCTATAAATACCTATATCGTCATCATTATTTTCATTCTATTTCCACTTTCCTTAACACTGCAGGTATTTAAAATGTAATATAATCAAAAGAAGACAGCATTCAATTCAGTGGTGGAAAACTGAAGGCATTGGTAAATTTCCATATGTTTGGAAGTTAGCAGAAAAATATCTTTCGATTCCAGTGATTCCTGTTCCTAGTGGGCGTTTATTTTCTAAATCTGAGTATATATTTTCTGAGAATAAAAATTGGTTGCAACCAAAATATAAAGACACGTTATTTGTAATTAGTTCAAATAAAAATGAATACATTTATCTTGCAACTACATTATTTTATGTCAATCCTTTATTGCCTCTGCTTTTACTTTAACGATAACTTAAATTACTTCTCTATAGCCTTAACGACATGTTATGGATATTACCGATATATCAAAATATCAACAACATTTCGATATTATCGATACTTATCGATGTCCGCACCAATAATCCCATCTCTAATTATAACTCTGAAGTACAGATGCCGAAATTAATGATATTTAAACCTACGAAACATTCAATAACATAATTGTAGTATAAAAAGTATATAATGGAACTCTGGTTAATAGACTGACAAATTATTTCCATTAACCTCTATCTTAAATTCGAACCGCTGATTAAATAGAACGTCCCAAACCACTTTACATTACGGCCTAATAATTTATTTAACGCGATAAAGAAAAAAAAAAAAACGTTCATATATGCGAAAGCACTCGGGGAGCGGCACATGTTAGTAATTTTTCAATTGCTTGCTAATTATGAGGCCATTAAGGTAATGTCTTCTAATACCTGTTATTCGCCTTGGTCGCCTGGTTCGGTGGGAAGGAACTTTTTTTTTGGACTGTACGCTGAGTTTCCTCGGGGGCGTTTGGTATTCACGTCTCTACGCAATCGTTCGTGACGCTGCTAAAACTCGCGGATAAGGTTAATACCGACACTAAAATGAGATACGTAGTCAACCGTAATTCTCGGTTGTCAGAATACAGTACGCGCAACCTTTTAAAGCAAATTGCATCCCTGTTTCACTCGATGAACTACGAACACACGGGCTACAACGGCGATTCATTTCCATTTCTATACGAGATGCGAACGGGATACGAACTATCGATTCTGACACAAAGGACTCCCCCCCCCCCCTCCTCCCACGTTTTTGACAACTGTTGGCCGATTGACTAATTTTTGGGGAAAGTGTATCGAGACTGCAACAGCGTAAATGTGATTACACTGGATGTAATTGTTATTCTACGAATAAAAGTGTGCGTTAAAACGAATAAGTACACTGTATCGAACTGGATATTTCTATTGATTTCATAAGAAAGTAAAATTGGCAAATATTTCCAGTTACCTGATACCTTCAAAGTTTGAGATTAACGGATGGATGTTGTTTCTTTAATCTTGTAAATCGATTCATTATAACGAACCTGATTAAAAAAGAAGAAATTAGCTATAATACGAATGTGTGTGTATTATAATAAAATTGTGAAAACTTCGGTGTTTGACATCATGAATAATCGGAATATTTAAACAATTATTTATGGTACTCCAAATCTAGCAAGTATACCATGAAAACTATTGAAATTGGGATTTAAAGAAAATTATATAAAAAAAGAATAGTTCATTTTTTCTAAGAATTCTAAAATTTAAGATTAATAATTTTTCACTGAACGAAAGGTCGGAAGGAAGATCAGATGATCCTGAAATTGATCATTTTTATAAATATATGGTAATGGAATTAGTTAATTGTTGGAGATCCTATAAATCTATAAATCGTGTGTAACACAAAGATTTCGCAATCTTCGATTTAATCGTTTTAATTCTCTTTGGATTAATCGTTTCGACAAAACATTTCTCGTCTCTGTTTCCAACACTTTTTTGATCTCTGAATACGTAAGGCGTATTTCACCTAACCCAAGCCTCTCTTTATCAAGCCCCTTGCAAATGAACGCAATTTTCAAAGAAGTTGCGGGATTTGGGCATGATGACACGTTTGAAACAGCCCTTTGATAATGTCCTGGCAATGGCAAACGAACCAGAGACGCGTAACCAGTTAATTATCGCGTTTCTATTTCGGACACGCCCTCGCCTTTTTGGAGAGAGACAAAAAAGCGGTCTTGAATCCCATCAGAGAAGCCATCGACCGAACTGGATTCCAATAGCGGAGCAAACACACCACTGTGGAACAGATCTAGACAAGGGAAAAAGAAACAGAGAAGAAGAAGCTATGGCGAAGTAGAAACTTTTACAACTTTACATATTTATGAAACGAACCAGCTGGCAATTAAAAGAGAGAAATGGGCTGGATTCAGATCGTAACGAATTACTGGCTGGCTGTAATGAACTCGTTTATGCAATCTGGAGATTAGACTGCGAGTAACATTTTACGATAGAGGAAGCAGTATGGAAAATCCGTTTCGATTTGGTGAAATTGTTACTGCTCGTTTTCTTGCTGAATGTTGAAATGCAGGTTTTGCAAGTTGAATGACTTCGAATGTTTAATGCAAGTTATTTACTCGGAAAAAAGTATTAGAAATATGTATAAATTAACGGTATCTTTAGTAAATGTTTTGTCAGACGAACATTTTTACTTTTAACAGGGGCAGATTTAAGTTTCTGCTGCTCTAAGCTATCGTACTTCTGCCAATACAATTAAATGCTCATTTCAGTTAGAATAATGCAGTGCAAAAGAAATACTGAATATTTGTTCAATTCGTAGTGATCAGAATGCGAATTTTTATGCAAAATCAAAAGCTTACAAATGCATTTGAAGAAATAGAACCTTAACACAGATTTGTTTCGATTCTTGAAAATTATAACATCTACTTTTACTTCCGGTATTTTCCATATTGGATTGCAATATACATTCTGCTCGTTTCATTACTATTTTTAAAGTCATTCACTTATAAATTTAGCATTAAGCGTAATCAATTATGCATACATTTGCCATTTTAATCAATTTTTTCTTCCACATTTCTGATAGTCAACAACTTCGTCTCGCGTAGAATTTTTGAAACTTCAAAAACGTCCTGAGGAAGCAGAATTTATATTACAACTTAATATTTTTGCATATTGAGTATATTCTGCAAGTCTTTGCACGTTTACGTTTCCCATAAATGCATAATGATGATCGGTTATAAAATGAGTCATTAAATTTGTATTGCGTACAAAAGAACCTAACTTGAGTAAAACGTAATAGCTCTATTGCGGATAATTATTGACTCACCCGCCTAATTCGGATTCCAATGCTTCATTCGCAATCTTTTTCAAACAGATACTTTCCTACACGCAAGTACTTACTTATCGTAGTTTGCCACTAGATCTCGAGCTAAATCGAAGGTACATAAGTGAGATTTATCACGTGTGGTGTTCGGGTCAGATCTTTTCCGGCTACGGAACCGATTTACCGTCGGATTGGATCACGTGTAACCACGCTTCAACCGGATAAGCTTCGGGGATCGTTCGTCACGTGATCGACGATACGTCACGATGATCAATCACCGAATACAGAGATACGCTCGGGTGTCCGCCGAACGGAATGCAAAGGATACATAGAAGGAACGCGTTGGTTTCTCTCGTCTTGTTTTCTGGCCTGTGACGTACCGTATCCTCGTTCCCTGTGTCGCCGGCGAACTGTCATCCATCTCCACGTTGCCTTCTGGAAATATAAATGGCTTTTCTCGTTCTACTGGATGCCGCGTTATCTCTGGACGAGTTCATATCGATGGTTCTACATCAACGTTTTGGCTGTCTTCCAGTACCAGCAGTCACCAGTTTACTTTTATTGCGATTCTTCGGACATTTACTTTGTACGCGAAGCTTATGTATGAGATCTGGCGAATAGGTTCAACGTCTAAGGTAAATGACCTAATTACTGTCACTGTTCCTATAACTGCCAGTTAAATTCGTTTATATAATAGCAAAGTAATGTATAAAGAATCGTAGGTAAACAAAGTTTTATACTAAATTACGACTTCGGTTTACGTAACAACACATCGACATTGTATATTCGTTCACACGTAATATTTGTAAATAAATATTAGGAGGTAAATGTGCTGTTGAACATTGAAACGTTACCGATATAATTGTAAAGTATGGAACGTGTCATAATTCAGTAAGGCGATACGTTTACTATATGTATGTATATCTTGTATCTGTTACACAAAATGACGTGTTAATATATGTAAAACGTGTTTCTATTTAAATGAAAATTATCCAAGTGACAGTACGAAGGACAGTGGACTTTGTTGTACATTTTCAATTAATTAATAATTGTTGAAATACAACGAATCAACGCCATACGGGCCAACGTGGGCACGCCAAAAATTACGTCGTCATGGAGACGTGTTCGTCGCAGTCATCTGTTTTATTTCGCTTTCCTTGTTTCCTTTCCTTTCCAAGTTTATTTCTGAAGAACCAATTATATTTCCTACAATAATGAATTTATTATATTGAACATATAAAAGAAATGTTCATAAATAAAAGTGATGTTGAATAATATTGTGCTCCAAACTAGAACGATCTTTATGTTAAATACGTTCTAAAATAGTTAAAATAAAGTTACGCGATAATCTTAAAGTGGCAGTAATTGGTACATTTACCCTAGTGGAGTTTCAATTAGTCGATTATCTTTATTTGTGGCGCCTTATGCGGGGCTTTCACTGATTTCGTTAATAAGATTTGCGTTGCGAGATATTTGTAGATGCTTTTCCTTCGGTTCCGTTTGTTAGTTGGCAGTTATGTATGGGGATTGCAAGAAATTACGCAATGTGTATGGGTCTTATCAGACCTGTACTTTAATTTTTTTTTAAAGAGAAAATAAATGAGTTTCTTTATGATACCGATTGTCACGATGGATTCGATTATTCTGGCCAAAAATGCGAAATCGTTTAAATCACTGTATTTTATAGATTTTTACCAAGATTTTGTTCTGGTGACAGCACATTATGCATCATATACATGATCCTTTACATTGCATACCTACATTACAAGAAGCATCTAGCCAACTTATGCATAAGGTTATTTGTTAACTCGTTTACTGTTGATTCAGTGAATCCTTTTGTATTACAGAACGTTGACTATCATTTTTGTCGTACTCCCTGCACACTGATTTTTTTTTAAATTAGGTGACGTATCAATGAATAATATACCTGTTTTGCAAAGTTTAATATTAATTTTTAACAAAACTAAATACGTATCCTATATTGGATAAAATTCCTATTGTTTTGTAATGATTTTCGATATTTTTCGGACAAATTATAGACTGTAGACAAAAGAATATTTTCTACCTAAGAATAGAAGATTACGTATTTTTAGCATGTGAATATTTGTACAATATAATTATAGGGAATTTAAATATAAATTTTATATTTAATATATAAAATTATATATTATATTATACTGTACTATTATACTATCTCGAAAACTTCCATGCTACCATTACGATTCGAAACTCTTGAAACCAAGGTAAATAAAAAGAATATTGTCATGATACGAATGTATTTAAATAATACTCTAATCGAGTTTGCGTTTAAGACTTTACAATCTAACCAATTCACATGACATTTGTTTATACCGAGAAAAAATAAAACATACGAAAATTAATAATTACCTCACGAAATTCTTCCGCTCATTCATTTATTTAAAGTATAACTAAATTTAAATATCATCTTATTAGATTCAATACATAATTTAATTTTCCAAAACGGGATTTACTAGGATTCTAATTGCTGACAAAATGGATAATCCTTACGAACAAATGGAGGAGAATATGGATTCAGGATTTCAGAAACATCAAGGTTTGAGAGTTTCGAAGGTTTCGAGGCCTCGCAAAGCTTTGGATTCGGGTTTTGCAAATCTGGAAATTAGGTTTCGGCTCATCTGCGATTATAATAATCCTATATTTTTCCCTATTCCTCTCTGGAATCTCCGACAAACCCAGACGCAATACCTAAACAGGGTACTTTCGTGTTCCCCCGATGAAAATCGTTCCGTCACGGCAAGGCAAGGATCTATCTTAGGCTGTCGATTTTTCACGGTGCGGATAACGAGAGTAACGAGTCGCAGCAACATCCTACGTGGCTAGGCAAGGCGCGTTTACTCGTTTCACAATTCTTTCTCCACAGCGTCACCTCCTACCTCTGCTCCTCCTCCTCTTTGCGAGCTGCTCCTCGATTGGAGTAGCTGGTTCACCAACATTCTAGCTCCCTCTCTTGCTCCCTAGACTCCTTTGTAAGCTTCGTCTTTCTTGGTCGCGTTCTCTTCGGAACTGTCTCGATGGTACCACCTTCCATTAAAGCTAATTTACACGGTTTACCTCGAATGAACAACGCAAATGATTCAACGAAATCAAATGAAAAAAAAACCATTCAATCAGTGTTCCACAAAGTTGAATAGTTTGAATGAATTTTACGGGCTTCCTACTGGCTTTTGTATAATTTTATACAAGAAACTTCACTTTTCACCTATTTAATGATATGTCTATCAACTTTTTTAGACACAACATTTTAAGACAAAAACGAACTCTAGCTGAATAGAAATTCTGTTTAAGGAAAGTATAATAAAATAAGGTTGTTTTATTTTGTTTAAAGGTGGAATAAAATATATCAAACTGTGCATGTATATATATATATATATATATATATATATAAGTACTATAAAAAGGTAGGCCATTTTTCATAACACTATGTTTCAAACAGAGTGTCGATGACCAAAGATGCTCAGTAATGCTCGTTTTAGAGAAAGAGCCAAAAAGAGGAATTTTATAGAATGGCTATTTTTGAAAGAACCATATAATCTGAATCTTATCGAATGCAGCCTAAAATACAACCCGAACATTTCGATTTGCATATTCGCTGCTGTTTGTAACATTTTCTAATGCGCCACAACGATGCGTCTCTTTTAATCCCCATTCGTCGTTCGTGCGAATTTGGCACATCTTTTGCGTAACAAATTATACTACTCTGCCATTTCTGAAACAATATGTCCGCCACATTACTTCATTCTATACGCGAAATGCGACCAAGCATCTAATAAAACAATTGAAAAAATTAATTATTTATCTTTCCATTTCATTGATGTTTTATCATTGTGCCAATTTGACGCACAAGGGATACATTCAGTTGCAAAAATGAGAGACGGATAAGGATTAAAGCAGCCAACACGCAAAATTTTCTCTAAAGCCACAGCGTCTTCCGATCATCTGTTTCGCCCATTGAGCGTTTTACATTCTTAAGTTTAACCTTTTGCACTCGACGGTTAGCTCCGAGTCACCAAAATGGATCACCTTTAAAAACTTCTAAGTGCAAAGTGTTAGTATGCTCGTTAGAGTTACGTAGCGGTTAAATATCAGGTTGGAAAGAAGTGTTGTAGCATTTTTCACTGAACAGTGTAGAAAGAATTTATTAGCTTGTAAGAACCAGGTACACCAGTTCATTACCAAATAGATGGCAAGAAGTAGCGCCACAAGATGGCAAATTCACAGTAAAATAAAATTATACACAATTATACGAATTTTATCATTAAATTTTGTTTGAAAATTACGAACTCTCTTTCAAGTTCAATACTATCGTATGCAAATAAAGAGTATTCCTCACCTCATGATTTTATAGTGACTGCGTCCGTTAGAATGACAATGTTTACATTTCATTATTTCAATTTTGTTGATTTAGTCACATTGTTCAATCAAAATGAAACGTGTATACTCGCCTTTAGTAGCTCTATTCAAATGGAAACCTGGCGACCGCCGGCTACGATTTCAACCGTACCTTATCCACTTTACTGTGCAATAATTTCGCCTCGCGATAGCAGTTTTCTGGCGGCTGCGCCACGCTGATAACCAACCGCCCTGGTTGGCCTCGTTGAAACTCTTGTTCTACCCTTCTATGTATGTATATTTTTCCGTCTCTTTATATCAACGGACCAACCTCTTGCTCAGCTTGCTATCCTACTCTCGAGGCTTCCTCGACACCCCTTCATTCTTTGACCCCTTGTTCATGTATATGGAATTCTTTGCGCATGTGTTCGCATTGAAAGTCTTCTATGAACGTGACGACATGGATTTATGTATTAGGATGTTCGGAAAGTTCGTGACTATATTTAGGAAATAGTGTAGATGTACCACGTACTGCCACTTTAAGGTTATCGCTCTAACTTTACTTAACTATTTTAGAACGTCGTTAACATAAAGATCGTTCCAGTTTGGAGCATAATATTGTACGACCGCTCTTTTATTTACGAACATTATTTTTATATGTTGAATATAATGAATTAATTACTACGTAATTGTGAATGTACAACAAAGTACAATGTCCTTCGTACTGTCACTTGAAAACTTTTCGTTTAAGTAGAAACAATTTTTACACATGTGTATATTAACACACCAGTTTGTGTAACAGATATAAGATGTATAGTAAACGTATCGCGTTTACTGAATTATCTCACGTCCCATACTTTATATTTGCATTGGTCACGTTTCAATGTTCAATAGCACATTTACCTCCTAATATTTATTTACAAATATTAAGTGTACACGAATGTACAATGTCTATGTGTTGTTACGTAAACCGAAGTTCAAATTTAGTGGGAAAATTTGTTTACCCACGATTCTTTATACATTACTTTGCTATTAAATAAACGAATTAAAGTGGCAGTTATAGGAACAATGACAGTACGTGGGTCATTTACTCTAGTTAGAAGCCATACAGAGTAATGAATACGGTTTATATTATTATATGATTTTATGTATTTATACATATCATTGAGTAGCTTTGTAAACTCTTTTCATAACAAATTTTCATGTTTTTCGAAAATAAATTCTACCAAATAGTTATCCTGTTCATCTGTTGTATTAAATTTCTCATCATTAATAATATTTGTAGTGTTTAATAAGTGGAATAAACGATAATATTATATTGCTACCAATCATAGTTATAATATTGTTAAGAAACGTCGCGTATTCTTTCGAGTAACTTCAGATGTTTCTCTTTAGTTCTTGTAATTAATGTGTCCAACCAGAAATTGTATTTATCCGAATTAAGGGAATTCTGGTTATTGCTGTAACCACACGATTTAAAGAGTAATATTGTACAGCACAGTTTGCAATCGTACGTTATAAAAATTGTTAGTTAAAATAAAGATATTTCTGTTGAAATGATACATAGTTCCTGGAGAAATGTAACACTGTATTCGAATAAAATGTGTTAATTTTTTCACAGCTACTAGCGCTTAAATGATTCGATTATAGTGTTCTATTGTCATCCACTGGTAATTAAGTTTAAGTATTCAACATTAATATCAGTATTAAACATATAAACGTTGCACTCAGTACATTAAAAGAATTTATCGAAAGTATCGTGTTAATTAAATGCAGTCGAATAATTTAACGATTTCTGTGTGTACGTTGTGCAACAAAATTGTTGACTACATGTGTGACGGTCACTGTAGGGTGTGCCGCGCGTTTTGCATTTGGAAATGCAGCACCGAAGGGGTTAATAGAAATAGAATATCCTCCACGATTCACGTTCAGCGCCGGACAAACCCGAGTCGCTTGAAACGAGACAAAATCGTAATCGTTCTCCAGACAGGATGCCATGGTCGAGTCAAGCAAGTTATTACCACGACTAAGTCCATAAAGGATAGCTGTGACCAGTGAGGACGCGCGATATTCAGTGCGAAACGGAAGAGCCGGTCAACTGGATTGTGGGAGGAAAAGTAGACGAGAGCGAAGAGGCTGGAAATTGTATCGCTGAACGCGAAGGAACTTCTCAACTGCTCTGCGTAGGATAATATGGCGATCGTTCGAAGTTGGAGTCTCGTTACCAGAAGGTTTATAAACTAGAGATGGGGTGAAGTGTATTGCAAGTGGATTCAAATTTGGGAGGGACACTTTCAAGCAAAACACTTTTAACTTGTAAAACAACAAAGACAAATTACATCGTCATTTAAATTCTCAATATACAGGAGGCGCTAGAGAAGCGGAATGGAAAACGGACTAAAATTATAGGAATGTGTGCGTGGAAATGATGTTCATCTATCGAGTGTTATTAATAACTAGACCTTGGATTTTTATGTATTCGTAGGAAATTTAGTCGTAGTAAATAGTACAGGATGCACGTAATATGCGAAATTATATGAAACATCCAAAATAAAGCACGTGTTATTAAATTCGCAAATGAAAACTTATTGTTAGCTCTGTTTAGGTTTCATTTTGTTAGTCATGGTTTAAAAAATATGAATTTGCATAAAAATCCGCCGTCTATTTATAACAAACAAAATGGCGTATTGTATCTGTCAACGATAGACAACCAGAATAATGTAAGAAGAAAAAGTTATTTTATTATTCCATTATCATAGTTCCTCTTTTCTCTTCATGTATCACAAAACTATCTTGGACAATTCGAATGCTTACAATTACAATAAGTAAGCAAATAGTATGCAACGAATAAGATATTATCAACTATAAATAATATTCAAATTTCTTGTTTCAATTGAAAACTGAAATGGAAACGTTGAATTAAAACCAACTTGGAATTAAAAACTTCAACTAGAACTCGTCGGTATTAAAAATTTGAATCGCAGCTGACTCGGAATTGAGAGATTGCATTGGAGTAAGCATTGACTTGAAATTGACTCTATATTAAAAGCTGGAATTCTTCTGGTGGAACTTAAAGCTTCGAATTGAAATTGCCACGATATGGAGGAGCTTAAATTCGAAGCTCTGAATTGAAGCTGACTCGGATTCGGAACTGCATACTGAACTTCATCCCATCCGTAGTAAAGTGATATAGGGAGCATATTGTCGTGTCACGTGAACCCGAAGGAATAGCCGAGTAATTGTGATTCTCGTGGCTATCGGTAAACAGATGCCCGCAAACCGGAGAAACCCGATCTATTGGCGTGAAATATATGTGACTACATCGATTTCCATCCAGCTGAGCCGTGGATTGAACTTATCGCACGCATGATTCGTTCCTAGCTCCTTCGACTTTCGTTTGCTCGAGTTTCGATTGTCCGCTCATGGTGGATTAAGAGGACAACGAAGCCGGAACAGCAAAACTCTTCGAGTCACGAGAGAGTCGGACGATATTCGAAGAATGAACGGAATTTATCAGCGCTGCCGAGCAACAGTGATTGCGCCTGATTGGAATTGATAGTTACCATTGCTTTAGGCTTCTCGACACGATCATCACAATGTATTATTATGGTATCTACGCGAGACGGGTTTGCTCGTGTGCTCGTTTTCCATTGATCAAACGTAGTCACGTGCAATCTTTTAGTGGAATTTTAGGAGGTACATTAGTGAAATCATTCGGGAAGAAATCGATGCAAACGTGTTTGATTCAGTATTTGCACTGTGACGTTTGAATTATTCTATTTTTGACGGATTTAGGGTACATGTACCAATTACTGCCACTTTAAGGTTATCGCGTAACATTATTTAACTATATTAGAACGTCGTTAACATAAAGATCGGTCCAGTTTGTAGCATAATATTGTTAAGCCGCTCTTTTAATTATGAACATCTTTCTTATATGTTCAATATAACAAATTCATTACTACGTAATTGAAAATGCACGACAAAATCCAACGTCCTTCGTACTGTCACTTGAAAACTTTTCGTTTAAATAGAAACAATTTTTACATATATATTAACACGTCAGTTTGTGTAACAGATATAGGATGTATACTAAACGTATCGCCTTACTGAATTATAGCACGTTCTATACTTTATAATTATATTGGTCACGTTTCAATATTCAACAGCACACTTATCTCCTAATATTTATTTACAAATATTAAGTGTAAACGAATATAAAATGTCTATGTGTTGTTACGTAAACCGAAGTCCAAATTTCGTATGAAAATTTGTTGACTTACGATTCGTTATACGTTACTTTCCTATGAAATAAAACGAATTAAAGTGGCAGTTACAGGGACAGTGACAGTAATTGGGTCATTTACCCTATCGCGTACGCTTCGTGGAATTTTCAGAAGCTAACATATTGGCAAAATAAATCGAAACAAATGGATAGAATTGTTTGGTATAGTACTCGCAAGTGAGATAATTGCTCGTTGTGTTATAGCTGTGAAACTATAACACGAGCTTTTTATAAGGTGTGAGCTGTAGTATAAAAATAGCTATTTGCTTTAACTCTTTCGTTTCCAAATTATTTGAAATCTAGAATTATTTATCTATAATTTTCATACATATTAAGTGGCAAATGATTATATTATCCACTAAAGTATTTTAACGTCTAGAAACGTGTAGTTGTAAAATTAATGTGCAACATTTTATAATTAGTGTTTGATGATAGTAGCGTCTTATTTTATCATTCTAAAGCGGTACTTATGTGGTCATGGGGAGAATGAAAGGATTGACGGAGCGAGAAAAGATGCGTTTCTATTTTGAAGTCATTGAAACGGTTAATTTTTGGTAATATTACATGAGTTATACATTTCTTAATAATAATTACAGAGTAACGAAAAGTACCCAAAATTATGTGCTAGTAGTCGTGTCTGAAATGTTTCATTGTATTTTGATTAAATGTACCTTATGATTTAATTAAATGTTCACACGTGTTGGTTCAGTGGAATAAGATGTCTGATGTCTGACTAGTTTAAACTACTATGATTATCTATATCTTATATGTCCCTATATACAACTGTTTTAATCCCTTGATACAAGAAATACGTAAGTATCACCCGCTCGCTTGAATTATGTTTCTTTTTACAATTATATACTAATATCTATTATTAAGAATTTACATTTCTGCCGCATCTCCTTCTTGATCTCTATTTTGGTCGTACACCATTAAAATCACACAAAATATCATACAATATCCTCAAATTATTATTATGCCGCAAAAATTGCTCACCTTTGTTTATAAATTGTAGACAAATTTGAGTGTTAACGGGTTAATATTTGATTTCTCGAAAAGTGAGATCAATAAATATGAAAGTCCGCCATATCTAAAATGATTTTACAAAAAAATATATAATCACCAAACATAACTTCACTTTGGATTTGCCACCTATAGAATTTCAGTGGCAACATTAAAACATATCGTCGTGAGGTTCAATAGAACTTCTAACAAGTCAGACTACTACGTGAATATGTTAAACAGATTATAGTATACATAGAGACTTGTATTGAAAAGCAAGATGGTCACTTTAACCTTCCTTTCTAATTCAAATTTCCCACTAATGCGAGCTCGAGCAATATAATACGATTCTACAATCTTTATTAGTCCAGTATATAATGTAATTACTAATATACTAAGAAATATTTAAACCTTGTTACAAAGATACAGCAATCATTGCACGTTAGTAATGTCTACCGACATTATTTCATCATAAGCAAACGTTCATTAACTTCTTAGAACATCACTGACTCAGGTGCATTATAATGTAGCTGCAAAAACACGATCATTAGAATATATCGGCAATGAGCATGCAGTCACAGCTCAGAAATTAGTTAGGCCAAGGAATGATCGACCTTGCTCGATCTCTACTCGACGAAGGAAAAATGTTTAATGGCCCGAGAGAATACTAACTATCAGCTTCGATTTCCTGAGATCAGATATGGAAAAGTTCCATGCGTTATTCGCTGGTCTCGATTGTGGTCGATCGAAGGCAAAGAAAGACGATAAAGGAAGAGGAGTATAGTTTTTGCTAATCCGATGATCTTGATGACGAAGGTTCAGCAGTTGTGAGCGTATCATATTGAAAATAGCCTAGGAAAGGATGCACGGAATGCTGTATCATACCGGTTAGCAATTGATCAACAAAGATGACTTGTTACTACCGTCGACAGTGGTATCTCGAAGCACGGAATGGCATTTTTATCCAGATCTTATCGTGCACATATTTATTGAACAGGAAGAGTACATATACGCAAGAACTATCCGAGTGCGGTTTTCGATGGACTATCGCGCTTTATTAGGTTTCAAGAACTCACTTACGTGCTTGTCTTTCGCGACCATCGTACATCATTGCAATTGCTTATGAAGCCGCTATCGATTATCCGTAGCGTAGCAATAGTTTAGTATTGAAATCTATGCGACTTCAGGAAATGTAGGCATTCCTTTACTTGGATTAAATGAAAAAGTGGCGATGATGAATCTCTTAATGGATAAAGAATCACTCAATTTTATGACCTTTTTTCTGTTGAAAGTATATAATGTACTTCTGCAATAACTCATACAATGAATCAAGTGCAAATTTCAAGTTATACTTCAGTTAGTACCTACTTTACTCGACTATGAAGTATAAACTGATACGAATTGTTAGATTTCGAATAGAAGGTTATTCAATACAAAAACACAAATGTTCTTCTGTTTTGCCAATAGTATACAAAACATGATCAATTGTGTGAATCACTGGGCATACTATGTGCCTGATCATGTGTCTGGTTACGCGATCTCATACGAGCTCTGGAAACTTACCAGCGGCGCCGGAGATCGTTGCCTGTCCACGCGTTGAAGTCTCCAGTGCCTCGAACTTAGACGACGAAGTCATCTCTGCTCGACGATAAACATACGCACATAAAATCTCCTAGTTTCGATATTCTGTCCCATTTCTACTTATTGCAAATAAAGTTTACATATTTTCGGTCCGATATATCCATTTGGCAATCCTTACAGGGTCCAATTTTACTGGCCGAATCACAATTTAATTCACGAAAATTACCAGTGCGTATATTCCAAAATTATTTCATACAACTCTGTCGAATACACTTAAGCTGCACACCTGCTGATTTAACGATTTTATTCTCTCTCTCTGTGGCCTTTCTACCCCTTTCTTCACTTCTCCTATTGGCATTTTCGCGCGAAAAGGAAACGGCACTCCGTCGGTCGCCCACGTGCCGTGGGCTTGTTTCAGTCGCTCGTTTTTCGTAACCCACGACGCGAATGACCCGTGACAAACTCGCACGCTGCTCGTACCGGTTCGTTTATGAAACCCGACACCTTTGGCATTAAAACCGCATTATGTTCTCCTCGGGTAGCTGTCTCGATGGACTCCGACCTGGAACCGGAAGCCCAACACCTGTCACACTCCTGCGCGTGGGCTTTCGTTAACTCTGACACGCTTTCAATGCTCTTTGCAGGCAGTATCTATTACCGCTTTATTTTCAAGCTGATCTATAAATCCCTGGACCTGTGAACGATTATCCAGTCATCCGATCGAAACAAGAATGATTAGATTAAGAAGAAGAAGAAGAAGCGATCCATTGGAATCCGATAAGACGACATCTTCCAACGACTCGACATTCCAATTGGATAGGATACACGAGAGTCCACACCTCGATATTACGCTTCGACGAAGGTTTGTTTATCGATCGAGCTATACATGCTCCGAGGCGGCCTTTCTCTCACGTTCTCGGCTCGCAGGAAGTTGGCAAATCCTCCTTTTTTCGTTCCGTCTCTGTTTCTCTCGCTCCCTTGTCCTCGTTCGCTTCGTGCTTCTCTATCATTCGCCCTTTTTTCGCTCTTGGCCTGCTCTTTCTTCTTCACTCTTTCACCATGCCCATGCAGTTTCTCTTCCTTTCTTTGTCTCTCTTCTACTCCCTTGCTCTGTCTCCCTCGGTCGAGCTCGTGCGCGCGTACGAGACCTAATCGTCCACTTTGCCGATACGGTGAAAACGCGATTTATCCTCGTCACGCGTCACAAGACACGACCGCTGCGAATCAAACTTGTCAGTTGTTGCACGAACTTCGAGTGTCTCGGTGACTGTTTGGGAAAACACTGAGTCAGGCCTGGACACCTGTTGAAAGGATTATTGGAAGATGTTAATACTCCCTTCATATCATCCACGTCCGTAAAACAGTCCTTAATTTTCGTTTCATGGTCGAATGAACGATTTTAAAAACAGTCGGATCACTGGTTGTAACATCACGTTACTGCTCTGCACACGAAGCCCTCGTTCACTGTATTCCTCGTCTTGTTCGCCGGAAGGTATCCCATCTTCTTCGAGCTCTTTTTTCTCCTATCGATCCCCTATCGATCCGCGTGATCATAGACCTGGTCGGTAATAATCGGAAATCCCGTATCCTCAATGATCCAACCAACTTTCCGTAGACGATGTATTAGATTTTAGTCCGTGGCAACCGTAAATCGACACAGGTGATCTTTCCCAACGAATTTCCCGACAAATCTCAAGCTCTAATTCGAAGAAGTTGAACGTCACAACCCCGACGAACGCGACGAAACGCAACGACCCGAGAACATAACATCCGGAGCAAAGCACGAGACAAAAGGACCGCGCGAACTGAAAGCTTCGATCAGTGGATTCGCAGGGTGGTTCATCCGAGGGATGACCTTGCCCTAGGACAACTCGATGCTCCTCCTCGTCGGGGCATCGGCGAACGACTGAGGGCTGCAGACGCCGGGCCCCGGAACCGGGGACCCGACACGCCACGATCCGCTCGAGCACTGCACCGTGTTTCAGGACCAGTTCGGCCGCTTCACTTGGCTCCGAAGGAAGGATGCCGTGCGTGGTTGCTCGCTCCTCGCGTTGCCCCTCGATCCCCTTCTCTGGCTCCCTCCTCTTCCTTCCCCAGCCTTCTTGCTCGCTGGCTGCTACTCTCGCAACCCCCTCCCCACGTCACTCGTGGAGATCGCCCCCCTTTCGAACGCGTTGGCCCCTTGTGCTCGCTGGCGAATCTCTTCTTTCGTGCGAACACCAAGTTGGCTGTGGTCAGGGGACTAAACTGGACGCAGGATCGAGCCTTTCGGTGCCCTCGAGGGGGTGATGCTAAGGTATCGAGGTCGTTTCGTGCTCCTCTGAATCTGGAATCTTAAGAATGTTTTGTGTTAGTCGAAGAAGATGGTTTGTAGGCCTCTTAAGATTCGAGATTTGTTGGCTTTTTTCTCGGATACCTTGGGCATCTTGTAAAATAGATGGAAAGGAATTGTCAATGTACAACGGTGTGAGGAAATGAATTAATATCGTAGAAATATCGTGGTCAAATACAACTGAATATATGACCCTTTATCTTATTATTGTTTCAGCGGTTGAAAACGTAAAAGTTAATTGTTTGGAGGAATTGCAATAGTAAGGAGGAGTATTTTGTATAATTTCAAGCTGTATTTATTGGTAGTAAAAAACTTAAACCCTTCATTGGATTATGGAGATCGCATTTCAAATATTTACAACACGTTTCCATAGGTGTTGGTATAATTATCTGAAAATTTATATAATTCTGCGTTGTCTTACCAAATTTTGCATACTACTACACGTTTAGTTTCTTTCATTAACTTGGTAATAAAATTGAAGAGAAAAGTAAATTGTGAACTAAATTTGGAAGTTTAAGGAAGGGTTAATAGTCATTGGAGAAGATTATTACTATCATCTTTAATTGACTCTGAATTTATAATTCGGAAACGAACTTGAATTTTAGCTTATTTCCTTTTTTTTTTATTGATTTACTCAAATTCTTGAAAAATTAAACTGACTCCTTATAGCTACAATCTATTCATTTACTACATAATACTGTATTAAATGCGAAACATTGAAATATTACATATTAGTAGGAATTGGTACTTCCTTTATACCAAGTGACTAGAGTTAGAATAAATATTTGAGTAAATTTTTGTAATATTGAAACCATAAATTACGTTGCGCGATTATAAAGCAAGGGATTAATCACAATAAAAATCAGTCACTATAATCTTGTAAGAAATTGATTCATTCCTCCATATATATCAATGCTTCGATGCCAATGAATCTTTCCTTGTATATTTTCAAGTTTAAAATGCATTAGAAAAAGGAGTCATGATCTGATACTTTTGTACGTCGCGAAATGTTTAATAAGTTCAAAAACGTGGACAACAGTTATCGATGAGTTTTCAAGAGTTGTATCGATCGAGTCAGGTCAACATTTAGTTTCGGTATCTTTTTGATTTATTGTTTTGTAATGGAAATATGCTCATCTACGTCTCCCGTAGGTTTCATTCATTTCATCCCTAGCTCATTGACACCAGGAACAATGCAAATTTTTCAACAGAAATTTTACTAGAATGTGTCACTCTATTTCATCATCGCTTGATTCGTACATTTTATCTAATACTTTATTTCACGTATTTAAAATAATAAGCTTAGTTTCATTAGATCTTATCGATATTTTTTCATTTTCCGGGATTATCAATTTTAAAAATCCTAAACAAGAGTTCCAATGTGAATTATATCACTAGGCAAACATTACACGGCAACCAAATGTAATCGCTTCTCAGAAAAAAAAGTTGCAAACCTACTTGGAATCTATTACCTCCATCTTCAGGCGTAAAAGAGTTATTTCTTCGATTACATAGTCAGGGATGATGTGTCAGTTTCGTCTAACTTTTCTAATCTATTATTTATAAAGATTTTAACATTTATTCAGTTTCTCAACGATTCTCTTGACTTTCAAATGTCACCAGAAGAAACATGTGATAAGAAACTAACGCTGCATTATAGGAACAAAATCTGCTTAACACATTCGCCACGGACTGCGACGAAGGAATCTCCAAAATAGATAGCATGTATTTCATCAACTAAATGACTATTATACTAAATTAATGCGATACTCTTCCTTTTGTATTTTCATCTTTACTGAACCTTCTTCTAAATTATTTGTAACACGTTTTTTCTTTCATTAAGATATAGAATAAATATTAATAATGGAACACCAAATGGCGTCATCCGCAGTGTATGTATTAATTCGATCAACCTATCTCCTCGCAAGTTTATGTAAAATGAACTACATATATACATGTCACATAAAAGAGAATTGTTATTTTCTCTATCAGGATTCACGTATCCAACTCTTTCTCACATTCGTCAATCAATTTAAAAAATCTCCAAAGGACTAATTGCAGCATTGGGGACCAAAAGCATAAACAGAATTTTGTTTGAGGGGGAGGGGGGAGAAATGGTAGACTAAAGGAAGTATTAATTTTGTGTTAGTTACATACCTTCCGTTATATACTATAAGATATCTAAGTACAATTTTCTGAAATATTTAAACATATTACATCCCATTTAACAGAATTAAAAGAAATTTTGGTGAAAATCAACCTTTTACCGAATCTTTTCAAAGTTTTTACTTTAAATTTCATTCGCCACGAACTGGGGGTGGTAAAAGTCCAATATTTTTCTTCGTTTAGTTACCAAAACATTGTTACAGCTATCAAGCTTTCACTCATTGCTGCCTTCCAATACCCTTTAAGGGTAGACTTAATTGCTAAATTTTTACACGTTGAATAATATGAAATAAGCAATCTATTTTTTTACTTTCATTTTGTAATTATATTATCTTCTGCATTCTTCCAATTTTTCATATCTCTCGGGTGTCTAATAACCGAAAAATATCTATTCGAATCTTACAGCCTTGGCAAGAGCTCTATTTGCCCAGCCTTGGCTACGTTCTTGTTAGCGACACTTAATTATTTCATCGTCTAAAATCATACAAGTAAACAACTGTAAAAGTTTCCGCCGTTTATCCGCAGTCCTTATGCCTTTCAATGACCAATCAGAGCCTACGAGACAATGCAACAAAGTTGCACCCAAGGACCAATATCCACGTAACGCAGCGAAGTTCTATCCCTACAACTCTACCTATAACTCACTATCTTCATATCTAGATGCAGGGGAGTCATTCGACCACATGGTCAGAAGACATCCGCTATCTAAGTAGGATCTCGCATGGATCGATTCGAATTTGACAAGCTTCCCCCCTGAGACTTGGATACCGCGAGTTCTCTCATTGCCTACCGTTCTGCGTATCTATCCGCGAGATCTCCCCCCATTCGAACATGTTGCTCGGCTAGTACTTACGTAGTAGCAATCCTCCTCTTTCGTTGAACCGGCCGATGCAATACGACGATCGTAGTGCTGCTGCCAAGCTAGCTTACCCCCTTCTTCCGTTGCTTTCCCTGCTGCCAATCGCATCTTGGATCCCCCCTGCGAACCTGATGGCCCACCTGGGCCCAACCTCTTCGCGTCCGACGGGAGCCAATCGCTGTGTCTAACGTACGATCTAATGTCTCGGTTGTAACGGGTGTCGAAAGTGGAGGGAGATCAAAGCTGTTCGTGGTATTGTGTCACACGTACATACGTTCTACGTTTCATAGAATGGATTTTGAACTGAAACGCGGGGTAGAAATTCGACGCGACTTACGAAGTTAACGATGCTCGCTCTGTTGGGATTTTAGACTGTGCGAGAAATTTGGGTGAAGCATTAGATGGTTTAGGGAATTATTTGAATGGACTTGAATTAAGCCTTCATCGGGAATTATTTACAAATCACCGGGCACTCGTTAGCTTTGAACAAAATGTTTATTAAAGTAGAATTCCAGCAGCATTTTAACTTGGTAACCAGGTAATTTCCCAGTTTGAATCTTCTTTATATACAAAGTTTAAAATTAATTAGAAGCAATTGATATTGGTTAAGGGACTTTCAATTCTTACCAACGCAAGTATAAAATAATGTATCTTCATGTGAATATAATGATGTTTTGGAAATTTAGGAATTTCTGAGAAAATAAAGTATCGCTTTTAAAGGGTGGATTATTTGCAAGACGAGTTAACCCATCATCCCCAGTTAAAGGGTTAAAAACAGAAAATTATTTAATGTTCTTCCTGAAGTAAATAATTAAGGAATACATAGCAGCTTTGTTTCCTAACCGTAACGTTAACTTTTCTTTGTTCTAAACTTATTAAGTGTCCGATGAATTATGCCCTTTAGTTTAAATTCTACTTTATTAAAAATACAAGAAACAAAAGAAACCGATGTAGCATGTACGAGTAAAAATTATTTTAGGGTTTTTGTATGCTTTTCAAGAGCTTAAAGTATCAGAAAATCCTTTGTTGCACTTCAATTTAAATGACCAAATTAGTGATGGCATCGATAAGAAATTAATTACTGATGAAGAGTTAATAGTATAGTGAGTAAGACTTATATTTAATAAATTTGTAAAGTTATTAGGCGTCGTGATGCAAGTGTTCCGAAAAATTTTTGGGAAAATATAAGGAAAGATAAAGAGCTTGAAACTTTTTAGGGTCCGACAGTATTAACTCGGAATTGAATCTTTTTTTTTGTAGATTACACAGGATGAAAATCAAAATACTTCTATATTAGAACAATTTGGGTTCCTTTAGGGTAGCGTCAATGATTACGCGTACGATCCCATGAATCGGTGACACTAGCTAAAGGTTCTATCAAATATAGTATGTTAATGTTAATTTATTAGCTGAGGATTTTCAAAAATATTCATATGGAAAGTATGGTAGGCTGTTAAACACTAGAAATACCGACAATTAAGTTGTACTTATTTATACGAAACAAATTAAAGCAATAGATATTTGAAGAGGTATGCAATACAACGGAAATAAATCTTTATTTGTCTCCCATTATACAAAATCACGGTAAATTTGTTTGAATGGATTGCTGTAAGTTTATAAAACTCTTATGAGAAATTGTAGGCAAGTTATTTTGGCCCCTTCAGTAGTTCTATTGTTAAATAAAATCACCAGATATTAAAAGGGAGGCAGAAGGTGCTGGAAGTAGGTTAGTTTCATAATTAAGTCCTTATGACATGTGAAGAATTTTGTACAAAATAACTGAAATCGTATTTTTAAATACTATTACACACTTTTTGTAAAAAAGTAAATCTAGAATTATATGAATAGTGCTCGTAATCAGTGGAAGACTGGTACATATCACATTTAAACAGACTTTTTAATTTTTATAGTATCAAAAAACTTTTACAATTTTTCCTTTTGTTTTCGTATAAGTATTATAGCTCGTGTCTATTTTTCCCTGTGCCTCTTATTTTATTCTTTGCAAATAAAATTAAAGCAACTAAAAGAAAACGGAAAGCTATTTCATCTTCTGAATATTGTAATATGTATGTTATTTTTAATAGTTCGCGTATTTTTACATGTTATTATGTGCAGCCTGTATTTTGTTAACACACTGAAATTTCGCATAGGTGGATAAACATCCGCAGTCTAATAACAATTACCATTGAGTCAGCATTTAAATCATTGATGCACAAATTAAATTGAAAATAATGTGCCATAAGGAAAGCATAATTTCATCATCTGACAATTTCACCAACACGATTACCATCTACTAACAAATTTTAATCGTGTTCCGTTGCACCAGCTTACGTTTATCTGTCCCTATCCCTTAATTCTGTATCTCATTTTCCCGGCTATTTTACTATCTACAATCAACAATTAAACGAGGCTAGGCCTCGTTAAAATCATGGACCGTGTAATTAGCCGGAAAACGTTAATTGATCCACGAGGTTCGACAAAATGATTGGATAATATAGGCGACACTTTGTTTCACGTGCCTGTTGACCCAGTTGGCCGCAAGAATGCCACCGTAAAACCGTAAAAATGATGACTTTGATCGTTAGAAGTATGAAAACATAAATGTCGTCACGGTTCACTTGGTGATATATTGCACCTACGCCCGCGTATGTGCCTCTAATAAGCATTTAGCCGTTTCCATAGAATTTTACGATACGATCAGCATAATTTGTCGCACGTAGGCACGACCGTTGCGATACTGACAGCACTAATTCATTAGCCAGCGTTTCTTTCGAGTCACATTTTTCCATCCGCACCCGCTACGCGTGAACTCAATATCTGTATTACGCCGCGAGATTCTGAATCGCGAGCGAAACAACCTGTTCCTACGACACGCGTTGTTAATGTGTACTCAACTCTCTGTACGTGGATTTTGTTTCCATTCCACGTGCGCTGCAACTAATGACGCCACTGTTTAGACATCTTCATGCGGTACGGCGTACATTATATTCTTTTAGAGTCGCTAAAAATGTGTCCAAAGACATTTGATAGTTTCAATAACTTTCAATGTTTCATTAATGCAAAGCATTCCAATGGTTTTTAACCGTTCTTCGAATTGTGGAAACTGCAGAAGCCCCACATAGGTTTAATCTTGCAAGCATGATTCAATGGGTTGTCGATACAGTTACTTGGAAATTTACTTAATCTTGTATTATCTCATCAATTTGGTAATGTTGCTATATACTTTGCACTTATTAACACGGCGATGAAATTGAAAAGAAACTTAAACTATGGAATATGAAATCCTATGGAATATGAAATATAGAATTGGAAATCCGAAGAAGGGTTAATTAATTTCCTATCCATTAGAATCGTTATAGAATTTAATTTGCCATTTATTAAGTTATCCCATGAATTTTGCAAGTTCATTATGCAAGTTTTATGTAATAAATATGTAATTCGGTAAACTGTAATCATATAAGATAGACCAAGGCGAATTGAATCGAACCCAGTTCATAAAACAATACACGTGTTATTAGGTGAAATGTGTATGTGTGACGAGGGGGTAATACGAATGATCGGAATGCTCGTTCCTATGAACTGAATCCTGATTTTGATCCGATTGGCCCCGGCTTGTGCTGTGTAACACTCTTCATATTGATTAACTGTAACTTTGCAAACAATTTATGGAAACTAATTTTATAAAAGGAGGTAAATAACATATGAGTAAATTAGGGAAATTAAATGAGCAAAACCGTACTATAATCGTGAACGTGCAAATCATTTTTCAAGTGGAAAAGTATTGTAAAGGACGGAGGATCAGTCAGAAATAATTTCACAGCTGAATTTCTTCGGAACATTTTACTCTGCAAGCTTATCTAATTACTAGACTGCGGATGTTTATGCAAATTCACATTTTCATAAACTCGTTATTAAACTTTGCTCCTTTAAGCTCCTACAATTTATTGAATCGCACGTTCATGGTATTAGCGCAAAAGAGATAAAATGTAAATTACGTGAAAAATGGGGAAAAAGACTTATAAGAATAAAGCGTAATCAGTAACATTGTTGTTGATGTCACTGTACATTTTGTTTGTAAACTGACGAGCTCAGATGCAATCATTATACCTGTTATCGTAATTGAAAACTCATAATTAGATAATTGCGATATAAGTTTTCATTAACCACGCAGCAATGTGAAATTTTGTAACGAAAATTGTTTCAATCTACAGGCAAGAGGAAATTATGCCACTCAACATGCTACGCTTTTTCCTGTTTCAACACGGTAAAAGGATTAATTGATATCAATCTATTTGAATGAAAATGCCACTAAAATGAAACCGCAATTACCAAACACAGAACCTGTTGACATGTACATTGACAGTGGAGAGCACACTTTACTTGGATGGATTTTTTGCACTATCCGGATAAAAACTTTAACGGAGGGAACGGATCGTCGATGCGTCGGCATCTTTGATATTCAGATCAGAGATTTCAGCCTCGCGTGTGCAATTGCACCTGCGCATCGTAAAGGTCGATGCATATGCAGAGTGTTTGACGTCCCGGAATGAAGAGTACACCGTGCGCGAGCTACGTTTATGCCATTAATTTGTTTCCCCGTGCGTACGCCGATACCAAGACCAGCTGAATTATTCATAAATATGCAACAGCCATCTTCTGACAAGCAGATCAAAGCTAACATTAAACAAGTTGCATTCGGTCGTGAATTCGAAGAACCCTGTAAAGAAAGAGATTTTTCCTTTTCACTCCAGGGATAATAGATCGAAGTACAGATTTTGTAAAGTAAAACGATTCGTACGTGTCCCCCATTATATTTTATTATTTAGGTAGCAATCGCAATAATTTCTGATAAGTTATTTGTATCCGGAGTATTGGAAAAGATTGAAAATGAAGTCGATAATTGATTAAAGATGATTCGTAAAATTAGAAAAGAAATGAGAAACTTATTATATAGATTTGTATTTATTACACTATACTGTACCTTCTGTGTGTTTAAATAACAATAGAACAATATCGCAAAATACGTTAATGCATTTCCTTATTTATTCTATATTATTCAGAGAATGGCGAAACTTTTGGATTATCGTGTATACAGATTTTTAACGTATTCTTTTATTTTCAGCTTTCAATATATTTCATTTACGTACCCTTGAATCTTTCTATTACAAAGTTACTACAGAATTTTTCTACTTTTCTAATTAATAAGTTTTGTCAAATATTTGATATTGTTCTAATATAAAATTGTGGTAACATGTAAATACAATGCAATCTTTAGTAATTCATTCAACATGGTAGAAAATATTGAATCCTTGCCAATTTTGATTGATACCAGTTATTTATTAGGTGTTCCAAATGAATAATCCACTTTTTCTCGATTTGCCATTTTGGTTGCTGCAGTATTGATTGATTTTTCAGGTTAAAATCGCTTACATTTTGAATGAAGTTATAAGTTGCCACCAGTAAACAAAAAAGGGGTTGGCATTATTTTCTAACTATGTAAATTGTGGTTTTTATCTTTTTTCCATTAAAATAGTAGTGGATAATTTATTGGTTACTTTACTTTAATTATGATCAAATTAATAAAACTATCAATACTTCCATCTTCATACAACGATTGCAACTCTATCCATTCTCACGAGTAGCATACAAAAAAATGAAACAGGAAGCCTCTAGCAATCCAAGAACCAAGTCTCACGGGTGAGCATAGAGGGTTATCATGATTTTCTAGCCACTGTCTTTGAAGACGTGACATCCGAAGCCAATAAATCGAGCGGTCTAGCTGTAGCGCTGATTTGCATGAAGCTAAACCTTAAAAATTTCAAACAGCTGTCTTGGCGTGTGCGGTAGGAAATTGAAGGAGATTTTCCCATAGGTATCGAAAACGCAGAAGACCCCCAGCAAAGAGCAGCGAGTGACGTCAAAGTTTTGACCAGCTGCTACGAACCTGTCTTACCAATATTTTTAAGCCCGATCTCTTGTTGCAAGGTGCTGAAAGGGTTGTTTCCGGTTTCGCAGAGGGTGCTTGAAAGTTTCAGATCATCTCAGATATTTCTTTCCTTTATTAACTTTATTCTTGTAAAGAAAGTAATTAATCTTTAGTTGCTAACCTTGTCATATAATTTGTGTACGAAGTTCAACAGTATATCCTTTCGACTAAAATAATTATTATTAAAATGTCTATCTTTTTTATTTTTATTGGCTTCTGGTAAATTTGACGTGAAGGAAAAATTTAGTAGATATGTGTTAGAATTGTTCAAGCTAGTATAATTAAGGATTCAACAGAGGCTAAATAAAAGTTAACCCTTTGCGGACGAGAAGTAATAACACCTATGGGAGGTTAGTTTACTAACCCACTTTAGTTTTGAATTCTACGTATTTGAATTTTCAACCTTTCGAGTTCCAAACCATACAATTCCTAACTATTTCAAATGTTTATTATTGCGTTAAGTATTGATTACGTTCAGTTTTCTGCTTTAAAAGTCGACATAGGTTCAGAAAGCCAAAAAATGATTAGGCGACTATTTGTCGACACTCGTCCGCAAAGGGTTAATACTATTCTTCCACGGAAAGAAGGTACAGCGTGTTTACATTCGTAAGCGTCTTCAGCCAATAGCGATCACTGCCTGTGTTCATAGGCCAATCAGCGGACTGCAGTAAGAGTGGGAATGTAAACACGCTGTGGCTTCTTTCCGTGGAAGAATAGTAGATTTCCCAGTAGTTGACAGTAAGGGATTTTAATAAAATGCGATGTGTTATTCGAAACCATATAGAAATATAATAAATGCTATTAGGAATATACTACAGTGATTTAATAAATTTTCTGATGCTAAGACGACTCGCTGAGGTTCAATAAAATTTATCTACATGAGATTACCTATTCTATACGTCATAATTTCAAACAGGGAGATCAGCTCTTAATAACGTGATCGTAAAGATGTGGATGCGTTGTTGGACATTTATGCACTAATAAACGATATATCGACTATTTTCACATTATTATAGCTTGTCTCTGCTGAATATTAAATACTTCGATCTTAGGAACAAAAAAAAATGGAAATATATAGTTCACATTTATATACGGGATAACCATATTTCATTGTTATTGTCGTAACCTAAAACCCAAGTACATGCAAGAACAAAATTGTTGTCTTGTTCCTCTTTCTATCTCCCTTTATTCTCTTTTGCATCCCCTTTCCTTTTTCTACTCTCTCTTCCTCTTCCCCCCTTTTTTGCCCAATATCAAATTACTTCTTACGACATCATTTGGCTAAATAAAACATGTAACAACGTGAATACGATAATATCTGGATAAAATTACATTCATTATATTTCTGAAATTAATTATTCGTCGCTAAATGAAAAGTAACCAAAACGAATAAAAGAATTTAAAAAAGAGCTGACGGTGTCTTTCTAAATTTTTACCGAAACATGATTACTTAAATTCTGGTTTCTAATACTGACCCAAAAAAAAACTACCCCCTAATACAAGATAAAGATCCTCCGAAATTCTCAGTGAAGGTGAAGAAGCTTCATGTGCAAATGCAAGAAACGTCGAGAGCCATGAAAAATACTGTCCAACATTTCTTCGTATATTTCTCGGTCCTTTCGGACAACACCTCGCCCTTGTGGACAACTTCTTCTTCCCACGGTGGCGCGTTTCTATCGGCTCGAACCGCACAGCAGATGACGTTGCGCACGCACACTGCGTCGCGACGCGTGCACACACGGGTCCAGGCGCCTCTCCCTCTCGGAAGAGCTGTGCATCACCTGCAGCTCGATACTAGCGAGTCAACTTCGCAGGGGGTCCTTCTTGCGAAGGGGTTGCAGGACACTGTAACGATAGAGGGGATGAACAATGACGAGACAAGGAATTAAAGGACAGGAGGAACGACTCGTAGCAAAAATCGTGTTCTTCCTGAAACACGTGCGTGGCGGTGAACGAAATGATCAGCACGCAAATTTGTGCGAGTCTTTGAGCTCGTTTTTTTGTAGACTGGATCATCGAAGAAGGAAGAAAGTCGCTGTCGAGTTTTATTTTAAGTTGCTTCTGAAGAATCAATTTAACTTTGTGTGATTGACCATAGTAAATGGAATTAAAATTTTGTTTTATTAAAGCCTTCAACTGCCGTTCGATTAAATTCGATATCATATTGTTTAAAATGGAACAACTTTAAACTCTATTTTAATCTAAACTAATATTATTAATTATGATTGATATTATTAAAAAAATTAGGTATCCTGTAACGAATGTTATGTACGACTATTTTACACGAAGTTACAACAGATCAAGCATTGATAGCGTTTCGATCGAGTGACTGAAAACTTTCGAGTGTTAGTGCATATTATTCGGATCATTACCAAATTATTTTCATCATTAAGTGGCGTGAAAAGTTTGTGCAAGTTTATAACAGAAAATTGAAGCGATCTAAAGTCCCTACAAGTGTAATTTTGTTTAACAACACAACACATTGATCAAATTTTCTTATGGAACCATAGTTACAGTAGTTTTACGAAATTCTGTAACAATAGAAAAACCACACAATCTTTTTTCCAGTACTTGATATATTTCGTTTTCCAAGCTGCAAATTTTAACATGTTCCTTTTTATTCTCAGTTTGCACTAACTTCCTAAAATCTTTTCAGAGAGGTAGCTATCAGCGCTCTCTATTTTACCGTATAATTCGTATTATAGTTGGTTTCATAGAAGTTACTTTCCAGAAGTAAATGAAAAGAAAAGAGGTTTCAGCGCATGACCAATTTCAGTAACGTCTCGAAAAGAGAGCCGCATGACGTAGAACCAGGAGCGAGGATCAATAAATCGCGGTACAGACGATTTAAATGGACGATCGTTCACCGTTACGGCCGAGAGAACGGCCTCGAGGGAACGCCATCGTAACTCGGAATTAGGATGCCACCTTTCTGCTTTCCCGTTTAAAGTATCGTCCCGGAAATCCAGGCAGAAGCGCGTTGCTTGTGGCCGTTCGTGCAGCAGAAGAACAGCCGGTGTATTTATAGGAATTTCTCGCGATAAGTCCCGAACATCATGCACTGAGACCAATGAATACAGCCTCTCACCTTTGAAAATATATAACTTTGTGTATAAATTACGGCCCTCGTATTTCATTAGTATTTGTCCAAATTTTTATTTCGACGGTAGTGACATTTGGTGTATCGCGATTTTCGGCCTCGAAGCGGCTTGCAAGCTCTTATTAACGCTTATTAACTCTTTATCGCACGCCATACGCAATCTCTAAAATTGCATATCTTCAGCGCATTACACGCGATCTAAAGATAAATGTTTATATTCTCATACGAGGAATTCCCTGTATTTTTTATTGTAAAGATTAAAAGACATTACAATCTTCATCCTCTTTGCCTAAAGAGATTTTCCAAATCTTCGTTTCCATTCTAAATCATCTACTTCCTTTTACGGACTCCACCATAAATCATCACTTTAGACTGCACACGATTCTTAAAAAAAATCCTCAGAGCATAATACCATCCTTCCAAGTTAAAATGCCCTATCTCGTATTTCTTCACTTTTTAATTTGAAGTTCAACACGTATTTTAGCTTTTAAGTACAGTTGCAAGTTGCAAGCAAGTGATGTTATCAATTTAAAATGTTCTATGTATCATTTACTACGTTAATTAGTTCGAATTGTACATCTGATTTATGTGAATAGTATTCATCTTTTGTTTGTATATTTAAAAGTACGAAATAGATAAAATTCCAAGTGTTTGCTATATTAAAATGTCTCATCTCAATTTTTGTACAAAGCTAAAATGTCGTATGTAAGGTGCCTAATTAATTACTACGATAATTATGCACTATATCTGTACAATATCTGTTTCAAAAAATTATTTACGCTGTTACGAAATAGCGATTCAATTTTTTAACTACAAGAATAAAAACGAAGAATGGCATAGAGAACATAATTAAACGTCACCTTGCTCGAGTGTCTCGGAACATTTTAATTTACAATATTCTGTAACATAATTTATATTTAAGTAGAACAAAATTATATATTTATATTTAAGTTACAATATTATAATATTTTTAGTTAGATGGGCATAATGCTCAGTTGAGAGTAAAATTTCTCATATCTCTCTTTCCAAACATTAAAAAAACGATTACAATCCCCCACCATTTTCGAGCAGAAAAATCCAAAATCTAAATCTTCGAGTTTGCTGTAACCCATCCACTTTCTCTCGCGGGCTCCGACAGAAATCATCACCTAAGACGATACAGAGATCCATCCGCAGTTTCCACCGGATGGGTTCTCGTTTTGAACGGATAAGCCGGCACCCCATCGGATTTTCCACGTGAGTAGCGTGCAAGAAGCACGGTCGACGAAATCTCGAACGTTTAATCTCCGGAGACCTTACCTCTCGGTCATCGTGGCCCGTCCAGCTTTATGCAAATGCTGGATGTGGCGAAGGGGGTTGCAGGGAGGGGCATGAAGACGCCTCTTATGCGACGCGCCGACTGGCATTATGTGCACCATTCGGACCGGAGATGGTGTGGTTACGTTTCTTCTCTCGCACCCCATAAATTACCGGGCGTACAACATTTAATGGGCCGGTGCCTGGTGCCGGGGCCAAGTTCCTTTGCTACCTTAACGCCATATCGCGTGTTTAGCGCCGCGGGGCACTCACGAGCGGAAAATACGCTCGGCGACGACGCGGACTCCGACGACTTTATTTTATTCAGTATGCTTCTATGGCGATAAGAAGGAATATATACTGCGGCTGTTCACGATTCGAATACTATGGTGTCTCCCCTAGCCACAGGCGCAGGCGAGTTTCCTGTATTTTCGGCGTCTCGAATAAGTTGTTTACGATCAGAGAAAGATTGAGTTCGTTTGAAAATTGTTGAACGAATTGCTACAGTTATTCCGATTAATATTTGGACACACCGCTCACAGCGAAATTCACCAAACGGGAAAATCATAATTTTAATTTAAGTTCTTTTAGTCACTAAAAACTGAACATTTCTTTCATACGAAAAGCTTTGCCCTATTTCGCATCATTACAAAGGTACAGAGAAAATATAAGTCGCCGCGAACACTGTAAATTAGGAAATCAAGGGAGAAATCAGTCATCACAGTGTCATTTCTTCTTCAGTGTAATGAAAATAGTTTTGCAATCGTGCGAGATAGAGCAAAACTTTTCGTGTACAAAATCTTCAGTTTTTAGTGCTCTGCCTACAAAAAAAGTCATAGGCAAGGTTGCATTTAACAGATGAAAAAATGCTGGAACTTTAGGAAGTTGATTTTATCCCCTCAAGGAGACTTCCTGTCAACAAAATTGTTGATCAAGGTGAAAACAGTGTCACGATTAAATTCAGTTGCAAACTATTTTATTATAATAATTATACGGTTATTTAAATAATTATATGATTACTTACGGAATAACCACTATAAAGGTTTTAAGATTGATAACTCGATCAATGAAAATAAATTAATGATACCGATGCTGTTAACAACATTATTGATCGCGTATAATATTACTCATGCAGAACCTTCAAGATTCACGTTGTAAACTGGTTTAAGGGTCCCTATTCTCCTTCAATTCATACGGCAAAAATAGATTTTATGCCATTTTTAGCTTAAATAAAAGACATGTGACTTACTGTGATTCTAGTTTCTAAAGATTAAATACTATCACCTCTAAATGTAGTAGACTGAAACAAAGTGGCATCGTTTGTTCTTCTGTAATTCACTGTTTTTGCTATCAAGAAATACTTCCATCCTGACGGTAAAAGTTATAGAAAACATCATAAAGTTTTAATTTATGCGTGAAGATCGTAAAAGTAAAGTAGAATATTTACGCATATTTACCGAATCTATCATGCAACGTTCCAATTAGTTTTTTATGCAATAAATGAGTAACTTTTCACCTTGAAATTTCCTTTCCATCAAGTAACATCTACAATATTTTACCTATTGTTGAAAATATGCCACTTAATTTAACTAACTTAGTGAACAAAGTTGACCTTTAATTAGCATGGCAACACGACGATCCCAGTACTAGTATCATTGAGTTTTTCGTGACACATTAGTGTCTCGTAGAAATAGTGATGAACACGTCGTAAATGTGATTACCAGTTTTATGGGATTCATGTAAGGAAGAAACAATAAATTTAATATTAATACGTTGAATTTGAATTTGATATTGTTGTAATTTAATTTAATTATTAAGCAAATTATAAAACGAACAAAAAGTAAGGTGGACCATTTGTGACTCAACGATTCCATTTGATGGTTAAGTACAAAAATGATCAACGATTTTCGTAAACTCTGCAAGTGTTAAGAAATCGTTTAAAAGAATAAGAAATTCAAACCTGTTTCTATGTGACATGCAGAATTTCTGGCGGACAAGATCAGGTTCAAGACCCAGTTCTATTTATCATTCGTTCCAAACCAGATGTTCGCTGGGGGTATAAAGGTTGGGCAATGTAAATATTACCCTTTCGTACCTCAACCACCAGACATGCATAATGCCAACGACACAAATTATCTTGCCAAGCATCTTTCATTCTCGTTCAATGACAAATAAAATTCTACATTTTACGCCTGACCTGATTTTTGCGACTTCTTTCCTATCTTTTAAGATGGAGGAAGGATCGAATAACAATGTCCATTAGGTTTTGAAGTTAAAATAATAATTTTGGGAAAACGATTCTATCCTGTAAAGTTTATACTTTATAAAGGATCATATTATATTTTGTCTCTCGAAAGATCAAAAGAAATTTGTAAGTGCATCAAAGCAAAAATAGTTCTAAATTCTTATTAACATTATAATGTAGTGATATTGTTTATTAAATAAATGATCAAATTATGTTGAATAAATTTATGTACAGATCAGTGGTACGCGTTAAAACTATGCATAAATACTAGGCTTGTAACAACTAAAGTTCAACGGCAACACTATGCAACTCTTTTACGACTACCTTGCTCATCAATGTTCAATCCAGCTCTGCTTATTCTTCTTCCCAAACACGCTGCCCTTCCCTTACGCAATTTTCACCACCCCCCACTTCTGGGCTGCGCCCTCCGGAACTTGGGCGAACGCGTCGCCAGGCCCAAAGGGTCAGCGATGGTTTTTCCGTGACGAGCCTGCTTCTCGTCACTGCAAACCCTCGCTTTCTCCTGTATGGCTCTCTTCCTGTTGCTGCAGCTATCTACCGGGTGGCCTTACACTTCCGATACTACAATAATTTTGTTTAAGTGTAGAAATAAAGTATACATTTTTATCTACAAAATGGCTGGGAAAGATTACTCGACAGAATTAATTTTTGGGAAAGGTGAAAACTTTTTGGGAAAATGAATTATGAAACTGTTGGATGACCAATACGACCACTCACACTGTAAACACCATAGACTCATCCTAGACCAAATGCATCTGACATACACTCTAATCTCAGTTCCTAGTCATCCTGTACTCCGTACCATTCCTAGTCATCCTGTACTCTGTACCTTTCCTTAGTCACCCTCTTCCTCGATCATTGTCCTTACCACTAGTCGCCCCAAACAACAGTACTTAAAAGCCCGCAAAATCATAGAACCGTTAGATTTCCGTATTCACTAGTCGAGTGCAGTAGCCGTATTAATAAAGCCTCTAAGAGTTATCTTCTACGTGTTGTCAATTCTCCCGAAATCCAACAAAACTTCCTAACAGTCCTTCGTGATACAACTATCAAAAAAACGTACAGAATTATTCAATAGAATGATACGTATGCATGTGCTTACACATGATGCCTTTGAATGATTCTTAAATGTCGTTGCGTACTTTCCGAATAACCTAATACTAAGCATACCAATACGTAATCCATTATTGTTAAATGGGTTGACCAATTTACTTTATCAAAAGCTAACATTTTTTAAGCAGTAATCTACGTCTAGCCTTAAAGATATCGTGAAACGTTACGAGACGAAAGCAATTATATTTGAGGTCAGGTAAATATTTAGTTTTCTCAAAAGTAAATACGAAGTTTAACAAACACAAGTAGATTATTTACTGATATAATAGAAGGTTGCATATTACATATTTATTTTCAACTTTCGAATAAAGTTTTTATTAGTTTTAATTATTAAAAATTAGCTCCTATATTATTTTACTTAAACATTCGACACCAATAATATTTTACTTTTCTTTCCAGGAAGATGTTTCGAAACCTGTGGTCTCGAGTTATCAGCCAACACCCATAAAACCTCAGCCACAAATTGTTAAAACCTACCCATTTAAGCTTCCGATGCAAACTTGTTCAGAAGATAGATTCATAAGGCACAAATATAACGTAGAAGCGGCGAATTACCTTTTAACAAAAAAGATCGATGATCCGTTGAAAGAAAATGAACTGAATGTGTTCAAACAGGTAAGTTAATCTCTTTAAAAAAATAATATATTCAACATTATCGAGTTATATCAATTGAATATTTTAGTGTACGGAAAACAGCATATAAATTAAGAAAATTAGATGAAAATTTCGTTTGAAGTAAATAGTTAAAAGTTTTAGCTTTCTTAGGTTTTCCATGAATTTCATATGAGCTATATATGTTTACAATTTTATCACAACTTCAATTTGCGAAACATTAAACTTCACTCTTATTAATTTGCGTATATTTCGATTTTTAACGAATTAGATTGCTGTCTGATTTTCTCGATTCTTACAACGTAGAAATACTGAATACAAGATTCGTTTGCAACATAATCTGCCAATGCAGACGAATGATCAAATTAAACAACTTTTAATAGTTTGAATTGTCTTAGAAAGTTTCGAGTGGTAGTTGGTGTAAAATCGAGCATCGAATTAGCATAAAGGCTGTCCGGATGTGGGCGCCAGATATCTTGTTCGTATTTATCGATGGGGGTATGTAATCTTCGATAATCGATAGAGATAAGATTGAAATCACGGCGGGGAAGTGGCTTACTGCGCGGAAATTGCCACTCTTATACAGGGAAAAAATAGTTACTGTTCACAAGAATTGGAAAAAAAGTAATATAGGAAGAAAAAGAAACTTCCTCGTTTCGCAATCGAGCAACTACTAAGTTGCACATCATAATTTGTAAGCAGATCCGAGAGATGCTTATTCCAACGAATATTTATTAGATTATACCACTTAACCTGGCAAAAGGATGTATCGTAATGGACGTTCATTGACCGTGCAATATCGTTACAAAAATTCGATAACAATGTGACGGGGCTTTATTGAAATTTTATTTATACTTACTTTGAATTGTTATCATTAGAAATTAGAAATTAGTTTTCATTTAACTCTGCTCGAATAATTTACACTGCCTGTAAATATTCAACAGTTTTAAATTACTCTCTTTTTTTGTATAGTTTGCCTTTCCTGGCGCAAGTTTTATGCTTTGTTGTCAATCAATATTTGCTTTCATATATTTTACATGTTTGAAGAAAGGGAGGAAAGAGATAAAATGATTGGAAGAACCCGAGTGTTCATTAGAATGGCAATGCGCTGCAATTGTAAACGGTTCTAAGTAGTATAAAACTTGTTAGAAAAAGGATTTATACATCTTATGTTGTTTCATTATGAATTAGGAAATCATAAACGATCTTAAAACCACCCTCTTACAATCTGAATGGTTTTCTTTGCCTATGTGTCGTCATTGATTTTACAACTTATACTTTTCCAGGTTCTCGCACTTAACACTGAAAAGGTTAAAGGTAAACGTCGAAATCGTTAACCAAAGACGTTTTAAGAACGTAATTTTCTAAGTGTAACTGAACTTCGATAACATGACTGTAATAATAAGAAGCAATATAGTAGTTTCATTTCCTCTGCCAACTTAATTTATTCTTCTCATCGTTTCTCCATCGGATTCGTCTAGGCGAGGCTGTCCATTCACTTATCATACTTGACATCCGACCAGTACGCTTCATTTATCCCTTATTTCCGTATAATGGATTTCTATGAATTGCTTCGTTGCCGTAAACCATTCCGTGATACGATTTGTGGCACAAATCGCGTAACGCGGCTTATTTTTCATCCTGCAAATAAAAGAAGAAATTGGCTAAGTTAATTAAAAGCAACTTGTACACTTATATCCTCAACAATGTAGCAATTTTGCAAACGTGTCGATTACTTGAAAGATATAGTTGTGGAAAATGGCTACGATTTTTGATGCTGCACTTCTTTTGGAAATCTTGTGAAATATAAAATTTTCGTCGAGAGTTTCTTTAATTCTTTATAACCAGAATTTTGTTTGCTTGAAAGAAAAAGGGACAGTAGTTAATTACAATTCTGTTCTTGTAATCTAAAAGCTACGGTATGCTAATATAATGCTATAATTTCCTAGTTATCTGTACAGGCATATATGAATAAAATAAAAACAATATAGTAATAGCAAGCTAGAATACGTTTGAAAAATATAAATGCATGAGCATAGACCTTTCAAGTCACACGCTGTTACGGAGAATTAATGGCAACTTTGTAGATTCTATCTTACAAGCTTTGGTCGTTTATAGACACTAAGAATTGTAATCTGATAAAGAATTTCTAGGTTTCAAGAGGTATGGGACGTCTAAGTCGAAGTATTAGGTGTTAACCCTTTGTAACGCTACGTGACAGAAGTAGCATCGAATAAAAAAGTTTTGAACTGAAACAATTTTGAACTAGTTCGCGTTTTTTGTGTCACCATGTATAACAGTAGAAACGTTACGTTTCAGAGACATGTGAAAATCTGCAAAATGATCTAATATTTTACATTTGATTTCCATACTAAAAAAGGGAAATATTTCCATAAACATGTAGCGTAAATTTTTCGTTGTCAATTGTCACTTAAGCCACTAAACGTTGATAAACGGCACAGGTGGACTCCCTGTCGGTTAAATGGCGAAAGAAATTTATGCACCAATTAATGGTGAAGGAAAACGTAATACCAGGGGTGAGACAGAAACATGTGCTGCGCGGCAACCACTTATCCTTGGAAAACAAGTTGCCTGGAAACTTAGCAGGTCGGCCTAAAGAGCTGCTGGACGAGGAGTACGTCGAAGATGGAATGTGGAAATCGAAGCCACGAAAGAGGCCTTTAATAGGCATTATGGACTCCATATTATATATGCATGGATTCCAGACGATGTCACGTAAGAATTCCATAATGTATCTAAAACGCTCCCTCCAGATTGTGAACCTCCATTGCAAGCCATCAATTTTTTCTTCTTTGGCAAGTCGTTTCAGCTTTCATTTCTGCATATTACAGTTCGTTTGTGCGACATCTAGTTAGAAAATTGTATTCCATCCTTCGATATTTGCATCGGAATTGGTTTCCAATGTAGTTATTTATTTCGTTCTATTTTATTTATAACGGATCGTGTTGCTTTTTGTGTTTGATTTCTCGTTTGTGAGATTCCTTATCGTTTTCTTGTTCGCGAGTCTATTTTGGTATTAATATGATCTATCTATATCGAATATTAATATTAGTTTGGCGCATACGAAATATTTTTTTAAAGCAAAGAGGGTTAAGTGAGTTCTTCAAAACATTGCACGTGTATTTAGGTAAAATAATTTTTATATGATTTCGTATATTTTCCTGCATCAATTAACTAGTTTGATTTTTATATATTTGTGAAAATCACCAACTTTAGAATTGTCTGATATTCCTTCTCACTTTCTATTGAATTTGAAATTATTAATCTTTAATTTTGCAAATCAACGTTGAACTATTCCACTATTTATATTATCTTTCTTTAAATCCCAGTTTCAATCATTTTTATATATTTGTTAAATTTGGACTTCCGCAGAGAATATTTAAATATTCCAATTATTCATGATGCCAAACATTAAAGTTTTTATAATTTTATTATAATACACACGCACCTTTCTTTTAATTAACGATTTTAGAAAATTGTAACAATATTCATCTGTCACTCTTAAACTTTGAAAAAACATTTCATATGCGCGCTTTGTATGAAGCATATATTTAAATACTAGCTATTACTGATCAGTGTACTAGATAATATAGTAGAATTTCGATTATCTCGGTATCGAGGCAGTGTCGGATCATTGGAGCATAGCTTCATGTAATATGATAAAAAAAAATATATTATTATTATTATTTATTATAATTCTTGCCTTTCGGCTTCGAATGGCTCCCGGATCCATATACATATCTTTCATAAATTTTTCAACTACTAATGGTCTTATAACTTAACTTATTTTTAATAATTACTATTAATATTACTACACTGTATTATAATCTATTGCACTTATTAGAGTTATATAGACTTTATCTTATATTAACAGTCTTGCGCATCTTATCTTTGACTTTTTCTTATTATTCTAGTCGTTTCACCCTACTCTAAGTTTTACATTCTCTTTGCCCCTTTTCTCTACTATCCACAAAAAAGAAAATATATAAAACAGAATATGTGGATACAGGAGCATACAAAATATATGTACACAATTGTAACATACGTATATATACATTTCCATTGCTTAAATATTATCACCAATAGATGTCGATGTAGTAAATCAAAGAGAAGATTGAGTAAGTATTGTACGATGGCTGTTTAAACAGTGTTCACGTGTCTGCTTGCTTTATAATTCTTTATCTTTTATTAAAAAATTCGTTTCGTAGTATATGCAGGTTCATTATTTCTGCAATATTGTGTAATCAGCGCCGATTGAGCAAATGTGCATGCAGTTAATCGGGCATTCCTGATAATCAGGTTCTGGATAATCGAAATTCTACTGTGTACACTACAAATGTAAAAGTAAAGACTTCTTCCCTACATCTAATAATTAGAAGAATATTATGCGTAAAATGTTTGGATTAAATTGTGGAATACACTCAATGCTTTCGGGAAAAAAATCACAACTGTACTTACTATATAGAATTAGTAATTTTGATCTTTTTTTTTCTAATTTTACCATAATAATTATTTCGATTAAACCGACTGCTTGGTTATTAACAAGAATTTATTAGAGTATACTTCGTAAGGAGGGGATTGAGCTAGTATATCGTGTTACACTATATTGTTTAGTAATTTGGTGTTCCTTACAATATTTTCTTTAATAATTTGCTATCTTCTACAATACTTTGTGTAGCTATTTAACTTTCTTTAGAAATTTAATAAGGTTACATATCTTATTTTTAAGGGCATCGTAGAAACCTCATTGATTGGAGTTTCAATAGCATAATCGCAGCAGCGATTCAAGATATGATAACATTCTACGATGCAAACGCATCTGAATCAGTAGAACTGGAGAAATACGTGGAAGTATCTAATGTTTGCGTATTGAAATGGAATAATGCTGGTAAGTTCATACGAAATACAGAATTGTTTAAAGGGTATCAAACATTGATATTACACAACGTTTAAATTTGGGACCGCAAAATTTATCAATGTCTATCGTTCCAATAACAACACGTACTTTTTCGAGACGAGTTCCTCAAAACAAAAAAACCTCGAAACCCCTCAAAACTTAGGAAAGTTCCGAGTTTCGAAAATTCAAGACTCTGTATTATTTTCATAATTCGATACGTTCGAAACCTAAGTAAAAGTTTAAGTTCTGGAATGAAAATACAAAGTATCCAAATTTAAAAGAATTATCAAAAAATACGTTATTACACCGTCATCAGTGGTAGTTTCCAAAGGACTTCTCAGTATATTATGGTACATTAGTACATACTCTAAGATACTCATTAACCCTTTGCGGACGACGAATAGTAAAACTTAGAAGAGTATTTTGACTTTGAATTCCAAGCCTTTAAATTTCTAAGCTTTCGAATTCCGGGTCAACAAATTCTTAAAACTTTGAAGCGTTTATCAGCGATATTAATTTAAATTTTCTGCTTTAACAGTGAACAGTGCGTCCACAAAACCAGAAAAGCGGCGATTATTTGCAGACACTCGTCCGCAAAGGGTTAATTTAGTACCAAGTGGTGTCGCAGGCAATTTTCGAACGTTGCGTTCGTTGTTTAGTTGCAGTAAAGAATCCGTGCTGGTAACACAGCAGAGCGAGCCTTCCTTGTGCTGAATAAAGCATACAATTAAAATAAAGAAATATCTTGTTATTTCTAATTCCTGAAACCTTTCATAATCTAATAATTACTATATAAAAATGATTACGGTAGTCGTCTCTTGTAAAACCAGAAACGTCAGTCATCGATTTAAGTTCACGCGTATTAGATTGATTTTTTAATGTACTTTTCACAATCGTTATTCTTGATTTTCCTCTTATTTCGAGTCTGACCCTATTTCTACCACTAATTTGGGACACCCTGTATATTCATATTAATTGTTCTTCCAGTGTTACCATTATAAATCTCCTACTACGCAAGAAAATTCTGCATTGATTCCAGGTAACAAGTTAGCCATCTGCACTCTAGTGTCCGAAGTAAAATTATACTGTCTAAACAGTCAGACGATAATTTGGACGACAAAATGCAAAAGTGTAGTGAATTATAATTCTCCGTGTTACGTACGTTCCATCTGCTGGTCTGAAAATGACCAACACATCGTCACGTGAGTAATTCCTATATGCACTTATCTGTCCCAGTCAGCGTAGTAGCTGTCGAATGAACGAGATAAACGCGAATGACATCGATTGCTGCTTATCATTCGCATCGGCTGACCATGTTTTATTACGATCAGATGCAGTTTGATAAATGTTATTGATGTACTTGCCACTGCCATTTATGGATCGAATGCACGCCTCGAGTAAAATGCTTTTAATCGATGTGTTAAGCTGATTTCATACTTCTAAAGGGACCATAATTGTTCATATCAGATCGATTAGGACACTTATACACAAGATTTAATCGAATTAAATCAAAGCAATATACTTATTACTATACACTGGTCAACAAGTATCGTCTAAGATAATTTGCTCCTGCATGAGTTTGTTTTTAATGACAGTATAATTTATTTTGTTTTGGCAGGCATGAAAAACTGGCTACACGCGATTCTTTATTATTTGAATATTATGGTATATTAGATTGATGCATACGAAATTGTTGGCCATGGTTAGCATAATTTCTTCATTTATGATGGAGATACGCATGCAATACGTTAAGAAACATAAATAAATGCCTTAGTTACTGGTTAGAAGGCATTTACGTAAGCTGCTCTAAATTATACTGATTAAATAGAGCAATTAAAAACCTAAGAATGTCGAAAAATTAAAAAGTTTAAGAATTCGGAAGATTGCATTTTCTAAAGTTTATGAATTCGAAGGCATGTAAATTCGAATTTTTGAATATCCAAGGACTTGAGTATTCAAAGGTTTATAGATTTAAAAATTCGACATCTTAGAAAATGAGAAATTTGAAAATATGAAAGCTCGAAAATTTAAGGGTTCGAAATTCAAAGATTTAAAGTTTCTCAGTCACGAAAACTAGAAAGCATGAAATTTGAAAACTCGTAAGTTCGACGATTTAAAAATTCACAGACTTAAAAGAAAGAAAATTGAAAGGTTTCGAAATCATATTAATTAAACAAGATAATTTTAAGGCACGGAAATATTTGAGACTTCTCTATCTGAAATGGCAATTTTATATGCATTAAACTAATGTATTAATTTACGAACACGATTGATTTATAATATATTCGATTATAATTTTGCAATGACTGGCACTCGGTTAACGAGATTTACGGTAAATGACCTACGTACTGTCACTTTTCCTATAACTGTCATTTAAATTCGTTTATTTAATAGGAAAGTAATGTATAAAGAATCGTAAGTAAACAAATTTTCATACGAAATTTGGACTTCGGTTTACGTAACAACACATAGACATTGTACATTCGTACAATACACTTAATATTTGTAAATAAATATTACGAGGTAAATGTGCTGTTGAACATTCAAACGTGACCAATGTAATTATAAAGTATGGAACGTGTGATAATTCAGTAAGGCGATACGTTTACTATATATCTGACATCTGTTACACAAACTGACGTGTTAATATATGTAAAACGTGTTCCTATTTAAACGAAAAGTTTTCAAGTGACATTACGAAGGACACTGGACTTTGTTGTACGTCTTCAATTACGTAGTAATTCATTCATTATATTCAACATATAAAAATAATGTTCATAAATGAAAGAGCGGTTGAACAATATTATGCTCCAAACTGGAACGATCGTTATGTTAACGACGTTTTAAAATAGTTAAATAAAGTTACGCGATAACCTTAAAGTGGCAGTAATTGGTACATCTACCCTATTGTATGTTCGACAGGGGTTGCAGGGGGTTACTCTCTGTTTATTTGGCAAAAAGTGGTGCTGTTGTGAAATCATGCGTTATACACACAACGGGAATCTTAACAATCGCCTTTTCATTGAATTATCGATATCTTGTGTCCTCTGGATCAGACATGAATGTACGAATCTTTCAGTGGCCCAGCTTGGCCCCGATTTTGGACATTACCTACTTTGAACCTGTCGTAGTAAGTTAATTCTTTATTATAATGTAGAAATATTTGTTTCATGACTCCAAAATAGTCAAATCTCTATAATGAAATAGAAAATTTTACCGGCAACCGTGTATATGAGTTCTTTATGAACAATAACGGAACGTACTGACAATTAAGCATCATTAGAGTATCCATTGTTGAAACAGAAATGTTTTACTCTTTCGCGGTGTGTAAACATTTCTGAAAGACAAGTCAAATCGTTAAATATTTTAGTGGAGGTTAACTGCACCGAAAAAAAATATGGATTACCTAAAAGATATTTATGTATTTCTATCATTTGTTTAAACAAATATTTATTATTCATGATAAACATGAAGTACTTTTAGTTTTCTTTATAAATTTTCCAGTTGTTCCATATTAAATATCAATTCTTTGCCGAACTTCACTTTTGCCAATTTTTCTATTATAATATCAAATCATTTGAATTGTTTCACACTTAACGATATAAATACGATTATGTATTAGTTTCTTGGTCAAGTCGCGTTAGTTTTATTAAAAAAAAGACATATTTCTCTATTTTTGGCAAGCTGTTAAAATCAGGTGTTCCATATTACCCTATTAATCGAAGTACTTCGCGAAATTACTAAAAATGCTTTTAAAAGCAGCTTTTCACGTATGTTTCAGGCGATAGCTTGGCACCCATTCGACAGTGGCCTGTTATGCATAGGTGGTGGCGTGGGTGACGGTTCATTGTCGCTTTGGAATGTGAATAAGCTTCATCCAGTGAGTTATCGTCATGTCGAGTTTTTCGGTGGCGTGGAGAATTTGGCTTGGAATAAGTTTAGTGGAGAACTAGTCGTTCAGTGGATGTACCTTGAAGGCCAGAATCGATACACCGTGATGCCAGTTCTTGGGAGTCTCGATCGTGTCGTGGACGTGGTGCCAGTGGACAAGGAATTACGAGTCAACGCTATCACGTGGAACTCCGATCAAACGCAATTAGGTACGTGAGAATCTTTTCATTTTATTTATCTTTCGTTTCTGCTTGCTTATAAACACTTGGAATTGTTATTACCGCCGATGATAAGTGACGCGTGCATGAAACGTAATAACGAGGTTCGAAATGGAAATATTTTGTATGGAGTGCGTTGAGAATTGTTGAAGATATTTCAACCTCTTTCTCTAAGGAGAGAATCTGAATCATTATCTATACATTGGCTACAAAAAGGATTGATACACATTCCCATTTTTTAACCAGGTCTTGTTTTGATCAGATTCTATATTTATGTTCTATTAAACAAAAATTGTGTAGTCGTACAAAAGTACTATTAAACAATAACAAACTTATTCTATATCCCTATTCACATTTAACCTTCTTATTTTTCTTTTCCGCTACAGTAAAGTAGAAATGAAAACTCACTAAATATCTTCTTTCGTTATACGGGTGCAATGTATTGACTATAATAAACGTATTTTTACATTAAAAAATTATTTCCATCATTGCCTAAAAAGATTCTCTCAAAAGAAATGAAAAATACATAAAAAATTTATATGTATTGGGTTCAGAAAGATGTTTTTGTTTTAATGTTTTTTGGTAATATTAAATTCTGTTGTCCAATTGGTAGTATTAGGAGAGACTTATTGTTTACGAATTCTTGTTGAATAATTATCGTTTTAATTTGAACAAAAATTGTTTCCAATTAGGCCACTGAACTATAACAATTTGTGAACGACGTCAAAAGTTGATTAAAGGGAAAGGCAACGGGATTTTTTACTAGACAAAGCCAGACTCTATGTTTCGATACGGAGCCAGAAAAAGTTGTCTGGAAAATTCTATTACTATTATTCGCTCTAATGAAATTTTATTAACGACCAGATATTGAATACCATACTAGTTTGAATAAATTACTTGCATAAATTCATTTAGGAGAAAGATACAACTTTCTTGGAAAAGAGGATTACAATACATCTTAATAGCTATAGAATTGTTGTAAAGCAAATATTACATACGAAATTATCTAACAAAGTGATAATTGTATACATATTACCTTTAAATGTTTCTCAAATATCGTCACGAATCTTCCGAACAGCCTAATGTGCTGATCAGCGATTTGTTGATAAAGTTTCTGTCTAATTGAGATTACGCACAATAAATTTAAGGGAACGAGAATTTATCGAAAGTTCAATATTTATTAAAATGTATGCTTGGGTGATCAATTATATATTTTAATAACTTTGTAAAACATCAATTTGCAAAACTATTGTAACAATGGTGATGTGATTAGAAAATTTCCGCCACCCGATATATTTTCAATTCCTTTTTCTATTTGAAATCACAATATTACTGGTATTCTACTCCCAATTACACGATACCGTGTATATGTATAAGTATAAAGATAATAGATTTTAAGTCTATATCAGGTGGCGGAAAAAATCGTGCGAATTTCAATCGTTCACATTAAATCCTTCAATTTCAATGGACTTGTAATATAAGAAAAAAGTTAAAAACATCAGTAAGCTAATGGAATATTTGAAAACATTTATTTTCTTCTTCTTTTTCTTCATTGTTTAACGTTGCATTGACATCCTGGTTCTTAACGACTTACAGATCGGTTATTTAGATTTTGTGGAATTAATTGGTGTTCTTCAGAAATGCGAGTGTGTTTCTTATCTTGTTCTTGGGTGAAAGGGCAATATTCGGTTCTATGTCGCATTTGCGTCTCTCTTGTTCAAATTTTCTGCATTCGAATGAAATATGATTGATCATGAGTTTATCACATGTAGTGCAATTAGGAGATTCGGATATTTCGAAGATATAATTTTGGGTGAATTTGGTATCGATCGTTCTTAATCTGATCATTAGGATTTTTTCTCTTCTATTTGCACGTCTTCGTTGAGTGGTCTGTAAAAGTCAGTTAGGTTGAGGAAAGTTGAACGTTTCGTTGAATTCCACTTCCTATTACAATCCTCTTTTTTTGTCGTTTTTAACAGATATATGAGAAAAAGTAGTATCTTGTGCTGTCTATCATTTTTTTTTAATTATTGTGTGCCATCCTTCCTGGTTTTATGTAATCTGTATAATTAGTATAAACTGCATAAGAGTACTGTGCGTTATTTCCTGTTACGTATTTGTGTTCAGTAATTCCATTGCGCGTCATAAAATAAATTAACATGCCGAAAAATATTCTTTCCAGCGGTTCAATGCGACGATTCTTTATCCATGTGGAATTTCTTCGGAGATGAGTATCAGTGTCAAAAACATAAGAAGCACCAAAAATTTAGGGTGGTACAAAATAACACAAGTTCCATGAATTTTAAGGAATTCAAGCACTTTAACATACGGTAGAACCGAATTAGCAACGAATTTTATTTTTCTATCTTTTTATTTAATTTAAAAACTTTGTTACTTATTTTGTTAATTTTTTGTAAATGTTTTATTACTGTTTTTTTTATTTGTTATCATTCGTAAGTACTACGTAAAAAGACTTTACTTCTTGGGATACGTTTAATAATTTTTACACATTTTAATTTTCACCTTCTAGTACGAAGGTATGTGTATCCCCTTATATTTTTGATATTTTAGATTTTTATCATTATTGTTGATTTACATTTGTTGATTGTAACGATACGAATTAATCGCATCTAGTGATGTTGGGTAATGTAAATCTATAAATAAAATCTTGTTGAATTATATTTTTATTGCACTTTCTCTATTTCACAGTATCATACGACTAACGTGCCGATCTATTAGACCTATACAATTCTTTCCTTCTCTTCTCTTGGTTTATGCAACAGAATCAGTCAGAATTGCGATTCTTTTACTTACTGTGTGCAGTAGGCTAATAACACTGCCTAAGGAAAGTCAAATCATTATCAACTGAAGGATAATCGATAGTATTGTATCTAATTACTCTCAAATTAATGAGAAATTACTTGTGTTTCATGTACGATGCGTAAAAACTATTAAAATCTGCAAGCTTTTAATTAAGATTTAAGAAACACAGCACATACCAAATTGGGATCAAAAGTAGTGTAGCAAATAGTCTCCTCGACAATTTTTTTCATTAGGATTCTATTTCAAAAATATTGTAAAAATACAGAGATATGTAAGGTGTACGAATTAATTCAGAGCCTTTACCTTTAAACTTTTGGTTTCTTTATCAAATTGGAATTGCTACTTCATTATTTTTCATGTGTCGAATTTGCATCATAAACATTGAAGTGATAAAAATGTTGAATATTAAAACTGTGTTTTCTTGAGAAGAAATATTAAATCTTATGAACTCATGGAGGCTCACAATTAATTTGTATACCTAATAATACATTTTCAACATTCTTTTTATTTTTTAAGACGATCAGATTTATATGTTACGTAAGCAATGTTCTGTTCGATGGTCCCGCAAAGTTCGTGCCTCTATCTGCAACAAATACCACACTGAAATCATTGCAATCGGTAATAATGGAAACATTACAAATAAGTATTAACTAGAAGCACGTATGTTGAGACAAGAAAAATGTTGTTGCATTAAGAAAAATGTTTGGGTCGATTAAATTGCTTAACTTAAGCATGCCATTAATTATGTGCTTTCAATAGATGTTCATGCATTCATACAATTTTTAGACTTACCTTCTCTCAATGCGATGTAAAACTGTTACGGTCCAATAAATTTTTGCACAACTAAAATTCACTAAAATACTTTCACTTCGCTATTACTGCTTATATGATGCTGCAGTTACAACATAGCTTCTTAAACATACTTAGCTGCTAACTCTCAATTCATTACCGATAAATGTTAACATTTTATTCGTGTTGTAAGTTGTGATGTTAAGTATAAAACGAGATATTCAATACGTTTATCCTGTATCTTTATGTGTTATACTCATACAGAAATAGGTATGGCAATTACGAATTAATTAGTATCTTATGAAGTTCTTAGCTACAAAATCAACAACACAATTCCATTAAGATACGTCATCGTTTAAAAACAAAACATTATTAACCACATTAATTTAATTACGCCAATTAAGTTTCAACTGTAGCGACAGTTGAAATCATTAGATGTTACTCATGTCACTATATATTGCATAATATTTGCTTATCTCGTTACAATCTTGCTCAAATTAGACATCGTAGTGTTATTCTAATCGAATAAGTTGCTATGTTTTCAAATACGTTGAACTCAACTATGTAGTTGCAAATGAGAAACAAAAGGAAAAAACGGAAGAGTAAAAATGACGCGCAACTCGTTTAGAACGGCGATTATAGAGTTGCAACGATTAAGAACGATTATCGTCAAAATGCGTGCAATTTAAATTTTCCCGGGTCCATTTCGCAGCAGGTTTATCGATCGCACGAAAGATAAGCCTGTATAGTCACGTACTAGTAGAGTTAACGACGGCCTCAACTGTCATCCAATAGATTTTCACGTTTCGCCACCTTCGGCTATCCTTGACTAAATTACGTAATTATCCAACCACTGTTAATTACACAAGGTAGGGAAAGGAAACGTCGACCATTTGCAAACAGTTATCCCAGCAATGTGCTGCAATTATCGTTTTGCGTCCCTTTTTGTGTATTCTTGAACAAATGCTGCCTCCAAGGACTATTTTACTAAATAATATTTATAGTATAACATGATAAAACAGTGATATATGTAGCTGTACATGCGATTTTCAATTCTGAGTATTCCACAAATTTTGCATTTTTTTAATAATTTCTCTGTTTAGAACAGCATTCTCTGCACCCATATTCGATATTTCTTATATTCTTGCAATATACAGTGGTTGTCAGAAGTTTTTCGTCGAGCTACATATATGGCGAGTCACAAAATTACGAGCAAATATTACATGGCAGTGTTGGATTCCGAGAGAATTGACAACACGAAGAGGATAACTCTTAGAGGCTTTATTAATACGGCTACTGCAATCGACTAGTGAATACGGAAATCTGACGGTTCTATGATTTTGCGGGCTTTTAAGTACTGTTGTTGAGGGTGAATAATGGCAAGGACAATGATCGAGGAAGAGGGTGACTACGGTAAGGTACAGAGTACAGGATGACTAGGAAAGGTACGGAGTACAGGATGACTAGAAACTGAGATTAGGGTGTTTGTCAGATGCATTTGGTTTAGGATGAGTCTATGGTGTTTACAGTGTGAGTGGTCGTGTTGATCATCCAACAGTAGGATCACGTAGTAGTTGTCGTGTACGCGTTTTCCACCGACGATGTTCGGTGGTTAAATTAGTACGTCGTACGTCGAATTAATTTTTATGAGAATTTTTAGTTTAATTAAGTGGACTGTATTCATTTGTGGAAATCAATGTAGTGACTCGAAATATGATATGTACTCTTTATTTGCTTGTCTGTTCGAAGTTCTTGTTAGCTCTCTCGTTTTCTCGTGAGCGTCGTTATTTATACATTTTTTGTTCGGCGTGTACAATTACGAGGAAACGTTGATTCGTTGGGAAAAATTGTGAGGTGGGAAATGCCAGCCCCTACAAGAAGGGGTAGTACGGGACCGTACCAAAATTACAGAATTTGAGGAAACGCGCTGTTCACCCGAAGGTAGCGCTATGCGCCTTCGATTGACCGTGGCGCGTAATAAACCTGGTAAGCCGGGGTTTGGAAGAAAACAGTCATAAACAGGGTCGACGAGTAACTTCTAAAACATCTGGCACAGGGGGATAGGAAAGACAAATTTCGTTATATGATGGTTCTTGAATAGTTACTGTTGTTAAAGGCAATTATTATGATTCGGCGTTTCGTTTTGGAGGCCATAAAATAAGGCTCGCAACGCGACAGTAGTCGATACTCGCTTACAAAATTTAAAAAGACCTAGGATCACGTTTCCGGTATTCCGCTAAAGAATTCGAAACGACGCGTAGAACTACGTTACTGGTCTCGAATATATTGATAAACCTTCTAAATTACACTCTATTATGTCTGTTACTTGCTAAGCAGCGGAGAATCATTACTTTTTTGCAGTACTGTGCATTTTATTCTAGCAAGTTGCTTTTCACATGTTAAATGTACCAAAATGCTCCGAATGCGATGTGATACGTCTGGTGTGCCCAATGCATCCACCGCTATCTTTCGAATTTTACTATTACGGGTCGCATGTCCGGTGAGCTGTCTTTTTCTTCGTCGTCTCGTCCACTTATGGAAATGGGGATTTTGTTTGGATTAAACGGTCCGACGAGGACGCAGTTAATGGTCTCAAATTACCATCCTCGCCTCTGCCCCTTTGCTTAACATAAAGTAACTAGAACAGACGCGGTATTACGGACTCGCGCTAATATCACGCTGCTTGCTAATAACAAGCGACCAGATCCGATGAAAAACCGCGCGACTATACCAGTTAGCCGCGCGGATCAGAAGAGAGCTTTAACGTTCCGCTCGAGCCACGCTCGATCGTGTCCAGTCGAACGATAAGTTAATCGATGACGGAAATCAGAGGCAACTGCTTGAATTATCGCCCGCGTAATTTAACCCCTTCATGGCTGCTTCGCAATTACCATATCTCTGAATCAACGATAGATCGAACTTACAAAGATGATCGCTATGATCGCTATGATTCGAGCTGCGTAATAAACGCTCCTGTTAAGTTTTATAATGTTGTCGCGGATGAAATTTTTCCCCTTAACCAGATTTGCGATACGAGCGTGTAGAATATTGCGTTTCTGCGGGAAATGCCTGAGAGCTAATAAGGAAGCAGAGTTTAGAAATTGTTATAGCATTTATTAGTCTTTGTAACATTAACCCTTAAATGAGTTCTACGTTCCACCCTGAGTGAATTTTACTTTAATAATATCGAGATACTTGAGAGGTAATTGAAAGCAAGTGTGGTTGAAAGCTGGTAGACAGAGGAATAAGGATATAAAAATTGTTACACTTCACCTTTTTGTTACACTTGAATTCGTCTTATTGTCCGTGAAATTATCCAGATAATCCGAGTATTCGAATATTCGAATATTAGAATAGTAATAGCCTACTTTGGATAATTAAGAATATTCGAATAATTTGGATAGTAATCATATGAAAAGAAAACAAACTACGCAGAACTACGGCTTCAGTTAAATCTATTGGGATATTACAATTCTGAATATAATAAAATTATAAAAGGAACTTTTTGTTATGTTTGTTATTATATACAAATAATTTAAAAAAATGGGCATAATTGTAACTCCGAGTGTGGAATCATGCAGTTCACGTTGTTCAATCTTTGCTTAAAGATATAATTACGTAAATCCAACCGACGCGATGTTCAAATATCCGAATTTGTTGGGAAAATGTTCGAATATTCGAAATGCGGGGTACGAATAATCTATAACGTCATTATTGTTCCAGCGCTATTAAAAATCCTAACAATTGTGTAAAATAAAATTAGAGTTTCTGGATTACTGTTTTAACTAACTTTAGCGTTCATAATATCCTAATGTTTAACCTACTGTAATTGATTCGATGTAATTTCTAAATGATTTCATAAGCCAAATTTAACTTTGAGCAGACTACTCGGATATTCTTTTCTAACTCATTCTACATTTTTATCGATATGATTAAGTTAATAAGTTGAGTCAAAAGGCAATTTTCAATTTATAGTTCCAACTGCTTTCTCATTTTTTGTATAAATAGCGAATACATGCATCCTAACATATTATGATGTCATAGAGCTATTGAAAGTTACATAATCTATTCTAATTTGTTTATTTGATCTCTTTGTCAAATTTATATTCAAGTGACGCAAACTCTATACATATTTAAGTTTTGTTTTTGACGATGTTAAAGACAATAATTTTCGATAATTTTATCGTAACTTAATCACTTCTTATTACTTTTTCTACCCTATTTACCTAACTTTAATAGTTAACTCTTCCCTACCTTTCGTATCTCCAATTCAACCCTTTGTAGAAAGACATTCCATTGAAGATTCAGTCACGAACGCAACCCTGCTCCTCTGTTTTCATCCCCTATTCAGCAGTTCTATACTAAATCTGACCACAGAGTTATATTCAGTCTGCGTACTGATACAAAAATGACAGAACCTCGATTTCATTGTGTTTTTCCTTCCCGAAAGGGATTGCATCACGCAACTGCACACTGGTTTCTTAGTATTAAACCGTTAATTGGCCGATTGAATGTGGTGTTTATGGCTCAGTAGTCATCATAAAACGATTGCTGATTATTAGATACGATCACGCTTAGATTCAACGATATCGTCTTTCTCGAACAAAATTTATTATCACGATTGTGCCACGGCAGATACCGGCTCGATTCGCTGTTTTTCTATTCGCTTCTTCGCCTGGGGTTCAATAAGCCTTCGCGACGGGTGTCAACCACTGTGGAACATTAAGGCGGATATACACGATTCGCGTTAATTGAGATTGAATAATGAGGTTCATTTAACACGTTGACTGTAGCGCGAGATTTGTATACTTTGCTTTAGGGGACACAATAGAGTTTAACATGTTTCAATACCGTACACCGTGATATTTAATTTGTGTAAAGTATTATGCTTTAACCCAAAATGTTTAACGTTGGATAGCGCACATTTTATTTCGTAATATTATCTAGTTATTCGTATTGCTCAAAATAATTTGAGGATAAAATAATTGAAGATTAAGAATTAATTGAATGGAAAGTTATAATTAGACTACGGCTCTTTATGCATTTAAGGATAATTTATCCCTAGATTATGATACTTTAACTGTGAATTCCGTTATTAGAAAACTTTCGTAAAATCTATTACTCAAAGAAAAGCTTATGTAACTTAAAGAAATAATATTTTTATCGATGGTTTAGCAAAAATCTTTGGAACAATCACACCGTGAAAGAACCACAGTTTAAAAAAATAATTGAAACAACGAAGGAGCACAGCCAGGACAAACATTAATATTATGTGCACAACAATTTTGTATTTTGAGATTGTGATTTCTATTACACTTTCGTAATCTAGGCATAAGCGTGCAAAAGAATATAACATAGTATGCATGTAATACGTAGAAGTATACAAAATAACCTAAGTAAAGTGCAGCTTATAATATTTGAAAGGAAAAAGAAACACGTATTTATGTTCCATATCTTTATTTAGGAATCGGCTCGCAAGGTGAATCGGACAGAAATAAAAATTCTATTCATATTTGTTGCATCGTCATAAAAACGAACAATATTATCATTTATATTATCTCATCCTTCTCTTATGCACTTAATCCAATAGCCTGTCAATTGTTTTATCAACTGAATTTTTATTTTGATCCGATTTGCCTCGGTCCCCTTTATATTTATCAGAATATGAATTTACGTAAAGATCCATAGTCTATTTATAGTTAAGGATGAGACGTTTGAAATCTCGAAACTTCGAAACGCTTAGAAATTAAAAAAAGTTGTGCTATTTTTATGATTCAAAACTCCCGAAATCTAGATAAATAATAGTTTTTTAAACGTTTTTATTTCATTTAAACTTTAAAGTCATTTTAAGCGATACGATTTCACCAATTTATTGTTATCGTTTGTACCGAGGAAAAGTAAAACATACAAAAATAGATTTTTTGTAAGCTAAAAAGATGACTCTAAACTTTATTTTTTTACAATCCCATAATTTCTGTTAACGTTGGATGTATTGCAAATAATTGTCTCGTGAAGTTTCTTTCGCTTATTCATTTATTTAAATAATAAATACATTTAAGCTTCATTTAATTGTATTCAATAATTTGATTTTCTACAAGTACTTTGTTAAGATTTCAATTCTTGACCAACTCCTTGAAACGAAATGAGAAAAAAATAAGCATTCAGTGTTTCGAAAGTTTCGAGTTTCAAAAGTTTCGGCAGTTCGAGATCTCACAAAGTTTCGGATTCGAGTTTCGCAAATCTAGAAATCGAATTTCAACCCGTCTCTAGTTATAACGTTTACTTTGCTTTACATTTTATTGATTTAATCACCCACATTTTTCAAGCAAAAGGGAGGCGTGTAAATTGGCCTTAACACATTGAGGACCAGACATTTTATTGCTAACCTTACCCAGTGGCCCGGTACTTTTTTGCGTCAAATATTTTTAAATTAATTACGATTTGTTAGTAGTTAAAAATCATTGTCACGTAAAATATTTATTTTCAACAGAAATTTTAAAAATACATGATTTCTCAATATACATATAATATACTCAATATGCATATATAATTGCGGACCAGTAGTTTTATGGCTGGCTTTACCCAGTGGCCTATATTAGCTTTCATAACTATCACTGTCATCCTCCTCACTTTTTTCCCTTTCAATATCATCTTCACAATGATCAATATCTCTATCACTTTCGCTAGGAATATCTGATAAATTGTCAGCAAATATATCCAGAATTTTATCATGTTCTTCGTCGTTCTCCATGGTCATTGAACGATATAAAATATCCAATTGATATAAAAAGCAAGTTAGTTCAATTACTAAGAACATTAGACTAATCACTTTTAATTCCATATATGGGACTTATAACTTCAGCGAATGCGTTTTCCGTTATTTACACTACTCCACTCTAAACGACAACAATTAAGAGACGAGAATTCTCGTTATCGGCCGCAAGCTCTAGAACAGAAAGCACGAGAATTCTCGTGATTCGTCCGCAATGTGTTAAGTTTATTTCTATTTCCAATTTCATTTCGTTTTCTGTTGCGAGCGTCTCGACGCTCAGAATTGATCGTAATAGGCCCTTCGATCCTGTAATCGGATATTGGACCACGATGAACAGTCAGCCGATTTGCATCTTCTCGACGTCTCGTGTAATAAGAGCGCATCGGTGCTCGTGTTCGATTGAAATTATAACGGCCATAAATTGTGAAGAGATTATTTTAATAACGTAACCGTATTGGCATTGCTGGAATCGGGCACAAGCATGCTGTAATTGCCCAACGATCACCCCGATTCGATTTTCTCTTGGACACCGTCGAACTTGTAAACAAATTGCTGAAAGCAGCGAATGAGTATCGCCTTCGCCTTTGCACATCGGCTGACCACTTTCTCTTTTTTCTCCTTGTTGGTAGCATACCCAAGAGGGTGCAAGTAGTCAGCGAAACTCCTTTGATTTATTCTGTGCAATGACGATTATGAAATTCAGCTGCAGTTTATGTTAATCGAGGATGATGGTTGAAGTATACAAGTTCAGCTCTTGTATCCTGTTTTGAATTGCAATAGCGATACCATGATATATCGTAGTCAATTTGTTACTCAGTTGATAATAAATTAGATGAATCAGATTCATTGAATTAATACGGTGTAATTTCAGTACACTTAGTTATAGTTATCATTTAAGAAAATTTATAAAAGAGGATATTATTAGGTGTATAAGTAAGTTGTCGCGGTAAACTTTAAATGAGAAAATGTAACTATTAAGTGTGCGCAAAAGTTTCGATGGATTCGAACATAAGTAATTGTACTATTATATTCAAAATAGTTTATTTAATCAATCAGGGGATAACTGTTATTTTCAATAACTTGTGCCTGGCATTTTAGTAACAATCGCATTTTCCTATAATAAAAATTAACTTTAAAAAAATAATGGGCTGTGGTTTTCTATGCAATTAATGAAATACCGATGATTAACCTTTGCGCTCAGTTAATATATATATATATATGTATCACTAATTATTGTGAAAATATGAAAGTAGTAGTATAATGCACTAGGTAAACGCAAAAACTTGAATTGATTTTCAACAGATGTTGTCTTTTCTAAGGAGAAATTATGCTTTTTATGGTTGAGAAATCCGACTGCGATGAGAATAATTGACAAAAGTTATAAAAAATAATAGCAGGTATCTGATTAATTACATAAATGAATTTTTACAATAAAACACAGTTTATCCATTTATGACGGAATCCGTCAAAACTTTTGCACGCATCCAATACAATAGCTCACACTGTAAATTGTCCACTGCTTTTACTTTTGCAATTTTATCTGTAAAATATACTATATAAATACGTAACGTTTGCAATCGGTATAGAGAGATTTCATTTATGTTCTTACTTGGTTGAATGTAAAAAAATGATGCAATATTTTGTAAGACAGTGAATGGGAAGTTAGAATATCTAGTGATCTGTACGAAGCAAACTTACATACATTGAAAATCGTCCACTTGCAATATTCGGGTATTCCCAGAATTAAAAGATGCGTTTCGAATTCAATCATCGGTATTCCCAGAAGGAAATTTCAGATTTGCGAAATAAGAAATGTTATGCAAACTATATGACACGAATTAAGAATTATAATTCGGCAACATCGTATTGAACGAAAAAAAAAATAAAAAATAAAATAAAAACAAAAAAATGAGTAGAAAAATACAACATCAAAATTTGCTTATATTTAAAATTATTTATGGATTGTTATTAATCAGTACCTTTTATAATGTAACTCGTTAAAATACAAATTGTCAATTTTCCAGCTGAGTTTTACAGTGCCAATAAGGACAATAAATCTTTGTCCTCGATGACTTTTGCGATTCTCTCAGAGATTTGAAGGGTCAGATGCGGTCGTGGAGATTACAGGTTCGACGTGCTGATCGATCGTGCACTTAGATAAGCCGAGCCATCGATTGAATATGTACAATTGATTTCTGTGCAACATTGAATCAAAAAATAATCAAGTAACTCTCAATTTTTTCTTTGTAATTGTTTAACATAGCACATGGAGAGAAATACCGTTCGGGATTAAATGACTTATTATAAAATTCGAAAAAGTTAATGTATTAACCCCTTGTCCTATTAATTTTTCATTTGCTGAAAAGTTCAAGTTGGATATTTACTGCTTTAACACCGTGTCGAATATAAAACGTTGATATATTGTACGTAATTTGCATTTCATAAACCTTAATCTTATAGTTTCATAATACATTCAGAGTTGAAATTATAATTTATTAATGCATTTGTTGTATTCAGATCGTAATTTACTTCCTGAGCTACACTTGTCATTACAAGGCAAACGGTTAAGAAAAATTATAATCGTCTGTAATTCAATTATAAATGTGAATAAATAGTAGATTAATTTTGGGAGATCATTTTAAAAGTAAAAATTAATAGATATTCCTAATAATTCAAACGCTTAGGAATCTAAAAGTTTCGAAATTCAATGGCTAGGAAATTTTAAAGCTTGGAAGCTCGAATGCACAAGAATCTAAAATCGTCAAATTTAAAAATCTCGAAAATTCCCAATAATTTAAACTTACGATATGTAAAATTATAATCAGTTGACAATAAAAACAATTAGTGTTATTATTAGACTACGGATTTTTATGCATTTATTGGAAATTTAAAAGTGTACAAAAGTGCAGAATGCATATAATCCACAAAATTATATAAAATATTCGATCCTATGTCTTCAAACTTATATGTAAAAATATGAATTTGCATAAAAATCCGCAGTCCAGTTATTATCCTAATAAGAAGTAATTTGTGCTGAAGGTAACACGGAAGATTTACTCATCTTTTACAATAAAAGCTCCATTCGTTCGAATAATTATGTGCTAAAAAAGTAATTTGTACGAGTTGTTAGTTTTACGCCACACGTCCACTGATCCACTGCGCATTGAATGGAATTTCAGAGCAGCGGCAAGGATACAGTTAGTTCCTTCCACTTGCGTATATCCGCACAAAATCCCGAGTGTTTCATGATACGGTCTTCGGACAGAAGTAAGACGCATGGTAGCACGGTAGCCAGGGTGACCTATCTCTGTGCATTTATCATGTGGACAGTTACACCAGTCCTTGGTTTCTCCTCTCTGTCGCGGCATTAATGAGACGGTCGAACATTAAGGGAAATGTCAGAAAAAGAGGACGAAATATCAAAGAAAAGTTGTCCAACCAGTCTTGTTTTTTGTGCTTACGAAATCGTTTTTTTTTTTGCTGCGAATAAGAGTGCAGTGTGTTATCGCAGATAAAACGAACGATAGATGAAACATTCTCGAGTAATGTCGTTTAATAATCTCCCACTTGAGTAGTGATCTATCTTTCTCTTGTAAACGACGCCATTTTCGTACGCTGTAGATAAATATATCATTCTTAGATGTAGAGAAGGAACTTTTAACCGGTATGGAATAAGGTCTTCGCAGTTTATCTGGTGATATAAAGGAAAGATATCATACTTCTTGCGGACACGTTATTTATCGTATATATCGTATATGTATATATATATCATTTAAATATGATATATATAATATATAATAATATGTAATATTCTATATGAATAAATATATATATAAATATGAATAATTATTATATTTATACCTATTTATTTATACATGCATACTCACCATCTTCTACTATTCGTCCGCGATAAGATGGCACGCATGTATTTACATTCCTCTTCTAATTACAATCTATTAGCCTCCCTACGATCGCATGCATTGTTCACTGTTAACCGAAGACGTTAAAAATCAACAGGGGTTTAATAACGAAGACGGCGTGTGGTGATAGGGAAGACAGTGGACCATATTTACAGTGAGAATGTAAAGACTCGTCTGCCTTCTTTTCGTGGATGGACAGTACATCAATACATGTAATCAAACGTACATATACAATAAAAATATTTTTATATTGCGCAACAAAGTTTACTCCTTTGCGAGGTGCATTTCCGAAAATCCTTTACTTGTGACAAGGTTCTAAACAGAACAAAACAATTATTTTCTTTGCTATTTCTTGTGCCCATAATATGTACAAAAATAAATAGGAAGAGTGTAAGATCATAAAGAATCCAATCTATCCTATAAAATTTTCTGATCAGTATAGTTAGTATTTCCTATACACTTAAAGACACACTGGTGGTGTGTATCATCGTTAAAGAAAATTGTAGACTAGAGGAAGATTAGTTCCGGGAAGTACAACGATAGAAATATCTCGGAGTTTTGATATCGGTGGAAGGGAAGTAATTTTGTTAAGTGGTAGGGTGGAAATCACAATGAAGTAAGTAAAAAAATCTAAGAATCTGAGGTAATTATGCTTTTTAACCACTAGAAGTATCATTTGCTTAATCGCATAGTTAACCAAATTGCAAAATATTAGGTGCTTGCAAAAGTTTTAATGGATTCGATCGTTAAAGGATACATCGTGCTATTCTTTTAAGAATCGAAAATCGTTGTTGGTTTCAGTAACTTTTATAAATGGCTCTAATCGCAGTCGCATTTCTTCATAATGAAAAGCACCGTATAAATATAATTCCTATGTATGAAAGGCATGTAGTTCTATGATTTATAGAAAACCAATTAAAACCTTTGCACTCATTCAGCAGGTTATAATTGACTTCCATTTCCATATTTTCATACTAGTGATGTATTTATGAACCGAATGCAAAAGCTTGTAATGTACTTTAAATAAACAGACTTTTTTAAAAATCGCATGCCTTTATCCATTAAGAAATTAATTACCTTTTGTCATAGAAAGATTCGATTGTTAGCAGAACGACAAACACAAGTTATTTAAAATAATGACCTCTGTCTAATTGATTAGATATATTATTTTCGCTGAAATGAAAATAAAATCAATTTTTGTTAAATCCATCAAAATTTTTGCACGCACCCAATAGTTTATCCTTCAAACGTGTGCTCAGGAATTCGAAAACTGTATAGAGCTCTTAGCAGTACTATTTTATGAAAACTGACTTACACTATTATGATTCCGATCCCGCCACTTAATTAAATCGCTTTCTTTTCACCGATATCAAAACACCAATTAATTTTATTAACCAAATTAAGTAACCACCGGAAAGAAAGGCGAAGGTCGAAAATCGGGGGAAAAAAAGGAAGGCAAGGTTGTGAAGTAGAGGAGCTACCGCAGTAGGGGGCTCGATTACGAGGGGGTAAGGGTACGTAGCGCACGTACTACTTGCAATTCGAAATGGTTAGGCTATAAATTAGTGTGGCTGGCTATCTGGCTACAGCGAGAAGGAGAGACCAAGCAATTATTTCCTTTGGACGCCATATTTCAGTTCGAACATCTTAATAACCGAGGATGTTGCTGCTTCCCTTCGAAACAGACTTGCCTATCCGAGAGAAACATGGAAGAGAAGAGGAAAGCTAGACGAAAGGAGGCTGGATGCATAAGGAAGGAAAATGGGAAAATAAGAAAAAGGTTGATGAAGAAGGAGGAGAAGATTTATCCGCGATCGACTCTAAATCTCAAAGGCTCCGCTGTCGTTATTCTTCCTGGTTTAAGCTTCCTTTTGCGATTGTTATTTTCTTGTGGCAGCTTCTGGGTGGATGAAAAGAAAGGTAGAACAGTTTACAGAAACGGTTTATCAGTATCGACCACCTTGACGTCTTCATGCAATTACAACGGGCCCGCGTACAGATGATCGATTCAAATAACAGTCCGCCGTTTCGTTAGCGATCCACGCTACCAATCTTCAACATACTGATTAACGATCATCAGAATAGTAATCGTTAATTAGTATGCAGGTATGGGACGTCAACGGTGTTGGCCGGTTATGGGCAGGGAAGATTGCCAGCCATTCAGAATTGGCCTGGGCCATTTATTTATAACAACGAGGTTGTTTTACAAATGCCAATAGGAACTGTTGTGCAATTAGTTCAACTTCATCTATTCTTATTCACAATTTTTCAGAACGCCTATGTTAATTCCGTAACTTGAGAGGTGTAATAAATACAGTAGTATTCTCGACTTACGTGGCGGTCGTTTCGCGCTAACGTCGATTCTATCTGTGACTTCATATTATTATTCGAAAACTTAGTTGCGTGGCCATGTGCATAACTTCACCGAGATATCGAACGTGTACAAATACGACATTGCATATGCATATGTATTTAAATCGAAAGCTAGTAGACACCAAGACCACAGCCGCTTTCATTCTTGTATTTCAATGGAAAAAAGAAGCATTGCGAATTTGCGATCAGAATTAAACATTTACACTCATCATGACCACCTGCTGACAATTTGGCTCCCTTGTAAATTTTATGTTCTTTGCGAGAAACATTTAGCGAAAACTGGTGCCATAAGAGCCACCTATTATCCGTAGAAATAAAAAAAACCTCTTCGCTGACAATGAATCAAGTAAATAAATAAAATTTAATCACTAAAACAAAACTTTTTTGCTGTACAGAGAAAGAAGTATTTTTTTATAAATTAAGAAGGTTCAAAGGCTGTGTGATGAAATATATTTGGTAGAAGAGAAATAGAATCGATGTTTATACATAAGCTTGGTTAATTTTTCATATTTAAAAATCTAACCTATCGATTCTAAAATCACACGTATTGAATGCAACGTGCTCATTGGTTTACATTATAATAGGGACATCATTGTCTTTAATTCTTTTTCTTCATAATCATGTGGTTATGTCTAGCGTAGTTATTTCTCCATGCTCTGTGTAAAAAGTATTAAGACAGAAGAAAATGTGAGCGAAGTATATAGCAAGGGTGCATTGTGAGAAAATGAAAAATACGTATGCAATTTTTGTTCTTAAAAGATAGCACTTAGTTTATTAATCAATTTATCGATATAATTTACAACATTTTTATCATTCTTATTAAGGGGGCCATATTGTACAAGCACCTAAAATGCACTGTTGTCATAATACATATTATACAGAATTCAATTATTTTTCTTTTATTCCATACATTTTACACATGTTAAGGTATTAGTTTATCTAAATTTTAAGCAAAAAATTAAAGCATTCTGACGATGAGTTTCGAGTTAGTTTGTAAAACAAAAAATACAGCAAGGCAGCGACGTTACCATTTATTCTTTTACTAGAATATATTTTTACATTGGAAAAAGAATTTTTATCATTCGAAATTCGATATAACTAGCACTATAGTCGACAACGATTTTTAAGTCATGAAATTAGAAAAAAAGGAACTTCGGCTTGTATAAGAGTAACGCATAACATAAAATATGCAGCAGTATGCTGATCACTCGTTAATTCCACAACTCAACGAGTAGCACTCTGTAATTTTAAGAAACGACCGCGACACTTTGAATTACGAGTCATCACCATCGCCTCTTGCGAATCAAGAACGTCGTTAGCGGCTCATGTTCGTCATTATCGAGTTATAATTTTGTTTATTCTCTCACATTCCAAGCATCTTTCCTTGTGCCAACAAAAAACGTTATGTCAATCAGAAAGAAGGTCTTGTTAGTATTCTTGCTTGTACAGTTCTCTCATAACAGAGGAATGTAAAAATATTGTGAGAAACTACTAAATATTCGAAAAATTGCAATTGTAGTCATATTGTATAATAGTAAACAAAAAATACAGTTATAATTCTAATAATTATGTCATGTTTTTACATAATATAGATATCATTTCGTACTATCAGATATACAGTTGTGTGTTTGCCTGATATGAAAGGACTACCTTTATAAAATTTATAAATTGCCTAAAACTGTATATTCTTTTCCTGCAGATTTAAGTAGAGCAAATTAAACGTCAATTTTAGTTCAAGTAAAATTAATATACATGATTATAGTACGCTTCTATGTAAATAAATCAATAACGGTGTCAATAATACACAGTCGGTCGCAAAAGTTTGCAAACATCATTATGAAATTGCTTCATGAAGCATGAAAATATATGTAAGTGTCCGAATTGTACTTTGAGCCACTGTATATAGTAAACTGAGAATAATTGAATTGATTGCATAACCATATTATCAATCCCCTCTACCGATGCATCATGCACTAAAGTGGGCATAGAATTCTCTTTCCAACCGTCACGATCTCAAAAAAATACACTTTGTAAACCAAACAGTAATTCTTGCACGCTCATCAAAATTATCTCGCAATTTATTTCGAATCAAATTCCAATTACGGAGGAACCACGTGTCCTTTCTGCAAATGTTTCACGCATACACACACCACCTGGAAATTCTTTCGCGATCCTTACACACGGTTACACGTTTTCTCGTGTAAATCATTCGCGGATTAACATAGCAAGGAAACGCGAATATGCGAGTCGGCTTTAAAGAGGTGTGCTCGGAACCGGGGTATACTTTGCATACGCCGCTGAATCACGTCCCGTTGTTGCTTGGTAGCCGTTAAAAGCGCCGTATATCATGTCGCTAAAGGACATGAATTGTGGGTGGATCTGATTTGGAGGGAACACCGTGACAAAACTAAAGAGTGCACTATGCGCGGGCTGGACGACCAAGAGAGCGCTCTAACGAGCCGCGAGCTTTCAATTGCCCGATTCGCAGCTGCGTTTTGCGCAACACGCCGTTTCGCGAAGGCACAATGCCAGTTGGATGCAATTTCAGCGAATATTAGTTGAACAAAAGCGTTTAAAATGGATTTATTGTACGATCGTCTAGCCCACGTTTCACGCGGTTTCCTTAACGATTTTTTACGTAATTATAAAACTCTCGATTGTGTAATGTTTGCGTTCGGTGATTTACGATGTGTTAGGTGGACGTTTGTCCTTTGGCAATTAGGAAATGGTCTGAATAATGGACAATTATAGCTTTCTGGAATTTGTCACGCGATATAATTAGGTACGCGTTTCGCAATGAATGTGACTAGGTGTAAATGATCGTAGAATTGTTTGAGGGAACATAAAATGGCAAAATGTATCGCATTGTTTGTCGATGTGAAGTAACGCTCAAATGGAAGGGAAGGGAACATTGACCCCGACTAACTAAAGATCGCAACCTTTTATTTAGCCCAAAATAAATTCTTATCTGCTTGTAAATTCCTTCCTATCTGACTACTTTGCATCGACTACCAAATGGTTGTTTTGCACCTTAACCATGTGTGGTCTGAATTACTTTTGCGGAATCGTACCATTCAGTTAGCAAAAATTTGCCTGTTTCTAAATCATTATTTCTACGTGTAACTAGTACAGTATTGAGATATTGTACTGATTTTAATTAATCGAATGACTAAAGTTTTACAATTTCTGATAAATAAACAAATGAGTAAATTAATATTTATTTTTGGTTAAATAAATTAACAAATAAACCAACAAGAAAATGTGGTATTCCCATATATTTTGTTATAACAAGACTGCTAATGTTAACGCAATGTATTTTTACAAATACAGCTAAAGGATCGAGATCAAATCAAAGGATTGTTTCATCCCTTAAGTACTATAATTTGTATTTTACTTTCAATGTTTTCTGTATTGCTTAACACTATTTACATTTTGCACCTTTTTACACATTCAACTTTCATATAACGGCATAAAGATCCGCAATTTAGTTTTGACAGTAGATAACATGTATTGCAAAAACTACATATTACATAAAACAATGCTTCAGACAAAAGTTACCTTGGAATGTATCAGACGAAGTTGACCTTCAAATAACCTTGGAATCGCCTACAAAATTAAAACAACAATAATGCAGTTCTTTTTCATCATTGGAATAGTACATTTTTTTTAACATTTTCCTCATAAAGTGTTTTGTTTTCAAAATGTTTGGTTGTACTAACTTAAATGCCTCAACCTGTATCGATGCATACAATACACTTGATGTATTCATTTTTCGACATATTACCTAATACTCTTTTACGTAGCACAACGAGAGGATTCGATATGCGCAAAAGAAGGTACGTTTCTATTTAAAAGAAAAGCTATTTATACTACCCTGTGGTCCCTTCGAAGCCATTTATCTTTTTCCTCTAACATTATTTTCCAGTTCTAATAAAAGAAAAATTATAGCTTGTTAATGTTGCGAGAATCATCCTGTATACATCGCAGATCCGGAAAAACAGTCAATAAACTTATTTTTCAAAAGATGATGGAAGCTAATTTTATTTTATGGGGAATAATTAATGTTTCAGCTGTGATATAATTGCTATCTAACAATCAGGCATGTTCCTATAATTATATAATTATTATAGGAGGAAATTGAACGAAACGAGATACCCATTTCTATAATCTCCGTACGTGTTGTTGCTATTTTATTGATAGCGGTATGAATGTATTCGATATGTAACACAAACATATTAGAAACAACAGAAGGCAGTAAGGCATTTGTACCGAAAAGCAACAGCACGTGTAAAAGTTATAGTATTCTCAGTAACCCATTTGGAAAGTAATATATTTCTGGGAATTTTCACGCATTTAGCTTAATCTCAATTTTAGATTCGCAAGAATGTTATTATCAGAATAATTTATATTATTTTGAATGTAACTGTGGACCTGTGGAGAGGGGATAGAATGGGAAAAAGGAAGGGTGTTGCGTTTTGTCGTGGGCCTGCTAGTGGACTCATCTGTAAGTCTACCTAGCAGGCCCTGCCTTAGACACTGCAATATTGGAAGGAAGGTTAAAGGCAGTATATATATGGACTAGTTAGATGGAACGAGTGCTTTCGAGAAAGTCCTATTTTTCGTATTTCCCTCTAGTGGTGGGTGCAGGAGAGCCGCCACAGTAACTAATATATTATAATATGAACCATGCCTGTGAAGACTTAACATACTTATAGTTTAAATTATCATAATAATATTTTTCCCTTCGACATTTTCTTCCATTTTCAAATCTGCATTTTCAAGTCTGGATTGTAATTTCCATTCAAATTCAACGTCCTCTATCCACCCAAACCTGTTCAAAACTGTTTTACGTATGCATGCTCACCCTCATATTCACAGCCATTATATCCAACATGTACTATATCAGGTTACCTTGTGAATTTTTACGTATTCGATTTCCTTAAACTATTCATAAGTGACTTGATGAAGTCGTACTCTTGAGTTTCATCTTGGAACGTCGATGAATATTTTATTCCTTAACACAATTTTCATTCGACAAACATAAAAAATTGATCAATTGAATTGAAAGAGGAACACATGTTACGCTTACATACAATGCGTCGGAATCTATTCGTACAAATACACCTGTGATGTTAATTCTGCAATAATTTTCCTAAATTCTTGTTCTTTTCTACACTGAGATATTGTTTTGTAATAAAGGATTCCGTCAATAGAAAATTTAGATACGATAATGGAGCAGTAACGTAGAAAACAGCAATTTATGGTCATTTTAATTGTAACTGTTAGGTCAATTAGATTAATTGTTCTTTTTATATGGAATACCTGTAAAATTAAATAGGATTGGCAATAGCATTGGTAATTTACTGTAAGTTTAAATGTTAGATTAAGTAGATTAAACGTTCTTCTGTATCTATGTGTTAACTGTAAGCATTTTGGTAAAAGATAAATTATGTAAGACAACTGGAAGCCATCCTTAAGCCGCAAGACAAGGGGATTGTGAATTAATAAGATAATAAATAAAACAAATATTTTGCAATGAAGTTTATATCAATCGAAAGCTTGAGTAATACGATACGTTTCAAGATACATTTCCATTGATAAAGATTTTAAAACATGTGTCCTGGAGAAATACTGATCGCTTGAAATTGACAATTGAAAAGGGAGAGGTACAAATACTTGGGTGACTCACTGTACATAGATTTTTTATTCTTTGTACTAAGAAGTAATAACTGCAATCGTTTTTTCTGGAAATTTATTTTTCTGTTTATAGCTATGTCCTCCTGGCCCCTCATTTACAAAGTTATCAGACATAAAAGTACAGTCAGTTGTAAAATTATAAATACATCTTTCAATTGAAATATTTAAAAAAAAATACAAGACTATCGAATATTTCCAGAACATCAATTTGTCCATTATTTAAAATTGGACAGATTCTAAAAGAAATGATGTTTTTCTACCGATTTATAAAAAACTATACGTAAACCGACAACACAACTTTACAAACGTCTACGTACACGTATTAAAATATCCAAAACTTATTGTTATAACTACATTTTTATATTGTTAGACGTTCTAATTCATCTCTAACGTGTTATAATTTGTGTAGCATATGAAACTAACACCTTTTGCACTTTTAAGAGCAACTTTATTCGCGCAATCAATGATGCTCACTTTATAGAACGTCACCTAAGAATTTTTCTCATTCATAATTTCATAGTTTATGAATTTTCGCATCGCTCTTATTGTTTTAAAATATATTCGAAGATACGTATAATATATAATATTTGACGTTTAAAATGTGTATGCAGACTCTTGCGACAGACTGTAACTATCCTTTCAATCACTTCGCTTATTGTTAGTATAAAATAACAGAAGGCAAGCAAGAAAAACGTGTCGATATGAAAAAAAAAACTGATGCGGTGCTCATAAATTGCCAAGAGGTGGTCGATTAGTATTCATCCGGCCGATTGGATGAAACATAAAACACCCAGGCAAATTGCTACCGTGTTCCAGTTAGTCGATTTTTCAGCTGGTTCTGTTTCGCCACGAAAAATCTCAAATTGCCCGCTGCCGTTAATCAGTCCAGAGGCCATTTCGCCGCAAGATCGACATTTTTAAGCGTTAAGCGTTATAGCGGGCTCGTGCATCGTGCACCAACACATGGCTGCGAATGTACGGGAAGCCCTATTAATTATAGGTGACGTTGATTGAATAATCGTATGGAATTATTCTAATAAACCCCCTCTACTCGCACGCCGTTCCTTCTCGCCTCGTCTACTATACCACAGTGATTGTGATCAGGAATTTCTAACGAACGAACAACAGGGAACGAATAAGAAACGATGAAAGGAATTTCGCGAAATTTGAAACGAATTCATCAGATGTAGAACAAGCATCGTAATACGTTCAAATAACGGAGCTTTTCGGAAATTAAGATAACAGGACGTTAAGAGTTTAATCGGAAATAGATTTCAAAGTATTTTGAAACTATTTCCGTTCGCTCTTATAAAGCTTATGTAATAAAAAAATTATACAATCAGATAAAGGAACGTAGTGATTGTGAGATTGCGGTATATGACTTTTTGTAATTGTTTAATTGATTTCAATAGTCAAAATAAAATAATTTTTTTCATTCACAACAATTAATCTATGAATTACTTTTCGAAAAGATCGGCGAATTTCAGTATACATAATAAGTATGATAGAAACGATATAATCGATAGTAGAGGATACAAAGTTGATCATCACTGGCTTATGGTATTACATGTTTCACGATACAGATTTTGTTTAAATCGTATTCGGATCTTCGTAATTATATTTAAATAGGTACCAAACATAATACGATAGTTAATTGCTACGACACGTTTTAAACGGTTTGAAAACATATCGTAGATGAGGTGGTACGTAAACAACAATTCTAAACCAAAACGTGTCAATGATAACAAGCATGTCTCAGTTACATCGCTACATGTGAAGTAAAGTCAATAAATAAATAATTGATTTTTTCCCTCCCTTCCAAATACAAAACACAAAAAGTTGTTTCTGCGTCCAATGCCTCATATGGAAACGCTAATCCGACGAATTCCTTTCCGGAATCGACTTCTCTACGCAGGCCTACAACTTCTCCAAGAATTTCTGCAAAACCCGTACCAAAACATTCTACAAAAACTCTGGACTCGTCATCCTTACCCAAATCCCCCCTCCTATTATCCGAATTCTTCGATCGTTCCGATCAGTCGTGGTTTCCACGTTGGACGGGCATGACACGCGTCGAACCGGAAGAGGTCGCGAATCTACGCGTATCGTTGGTCTCGTTCGTATTTCCGCCGTCTGGAATCCGGATACTCGGCCTGAGGACAGCGTGCAGCTGCGCGCACGGAATTCTTCGCATAAATTGTGCATGTGCGCGTCCGCGGACGAGCGTGGGCGGTTGGAAGCTGAGCTGGTGGGGTTGCAGACCCTTGGTGGACCTCGTGGTGTGCCGCGTGTCCGTGCTCGCATCGTGGATAAATAATCGCGGAAATCTCAGTGCAGATATAGCCAGACGGTGTGGTGAGTGAGACGTAAATGGAGATTCAGCCTGATTCTGCATCGATTTCTATCTGACGCGGGTATCCGTTCTCCGCCGACGCTGCCAGCTGTGCGAATCGCGTTTTCGCGTTGTGTCATAAGCTGAGAATAGAAGGAGGAGAAGAAACAGACTGACAATGAATGGAGTTGGGAATCTGGGCCGGTTTCACATGTGTAAGTTGAGATTTCAACGAGTCAATATTTTTCGACCTTTAACCCCTTAACACTCTGTAGGGAAACTGGATCGTTTATGTACAAGGCTAATTTCTTTACCATTTTAGGCTTTTAGAAAATGTAGAGAAAATGTAGGATGCCTATACCGGTGCGCTTCGGAAAACAGCACACTTTTAATTCGACTGAAATTTAAACTATTTGAGTACATAAGAACAGGGTAAATGTATCACGTACTGTCATTTTAAAGTTATCGCGTAACTTTGTTTAATTATTTTAGAACGTCGTTAACATAAAGATCGTTCCAGTTTGAAGCATAATATTGTTTAACATATCTTTTATTTATGAACATTTTTTGTATGTTCATTATAATAAATTCATTACTACGTAATTGAAAATGTACAACAATGTCCGATGTCCTTCGTACTGTCACTTGAAAACTTTTTATTTAAATAGGAACACGTTTTACATATATTATTATTACATATATTACACGTCAATTTGTGTAACAGATACAAGATATATAGTAAACGCATCGCCTTACTGAATTATGACACGTTCCATACTTTATAATTATATTGGTCACGGTTTAATGTTCAACAACGCATTTACCTCCCAATATGTATTTACAACTATTAAGTGTAAACGAATGTAAAATGTATATGTGTTGTTACGTAAACTGAAGTCCAAATTTAGTGTGAAAATTTGTTTACATACGATTCTTTATACATTACTTTGCTATTAAATAAAAGAATGCAAGTGGCAATTATAGGAACAGTGACATTACGTGGGCCATTTACCCAATCCTTGAAAGGACTTTTGGCGGTTGCCCTTCGTTTTTTAGATATTTGTAAGAAAATCTCGATACTGTTACATTGAATTTTGCCCATACGTACGCGACCATGGTCATGCAAGAAAGAATTATATTTACAAACATGAAATTTAATCAGTCTTCCTTTAATTGATAGATCGATACAATAATATCCCGTCCGTCGCACAGCGTAACGAATATTTAGAGAAGACAAATTAAAATTCAATTTTTTATTAATATAGTTTTGTTCGCATGTAATTGCTATGTTGATGATATTGATACACAAGATAAACATTTTTCTGTACATATAATAAGGACAAGAAGCAAACAATATAATACTTTAAATATATTTAACCATAAATAAATAACAGACGTAAAACGATTGGAAAGTGAAGAAAGTAAAATTTAATATTTAGCTAATTTGCAGCGACACTAAAATTTACAATTAAACGATTTCAATAATTTTTAATTCCGAATCGCGTTGTTAGCCGGGGTATGAGTGTAGCCTAATCTAATTTAGTTTTTCTTTATTGATAGAGTAGGATCCATCGTAAGATTCGGGGAACGAGATGGGGGTCAGATCACAGTAGTGAATGAGAATATGGTTCAATGGTGAACACAGTAATCAAATTGCTTGCTTTATTGCACACCCTATAACATTGCTCGCGTAATAGGTATTATTTCAGCCAGTTGGAATTGTTTATAAACACTACGATGCGTTATCCAAATGGGGATAAATTACGTTGGAAATTTTGGTCCCACAGAAATTATCAACGCAGATTTCCCCGTCACTGTTTTCACCGACAACATTTCGTCGTCTCCTGGTTTGCCCAACAACAGTTTTAACAGACGAGAGTATTAACCGACATTGATATTAATCTGATTGATTTAAATTTTTTTTCTTTTTACGTATAAGGTATGATAGGATAGGTTGATAATAGTAAGGAAAATGAATTTATAGATCATTTTGAGCAAAAAGTATATTGCTTATACAGCTGCTATTAATATACGGACATAGGATACAGTACATTATTTTAAACATAGTAAGAAAATAATACATATTGTATTTATTAATCAATATACTAGAAATATTAATGTTTGTATCAACCGATATAATACATCATTTTGAGAACAGGGGAAAGCAATTAATCAATATAACAAAAAGAAGATAATATAAAATAAATATATAACTCCATAAGTAAATATAACACAATGTTAATCATTGTAATGTAATATTATGTGATAATGCTTGCAACAAATTTAGTAACGTCTGCGAAGATACGTAATTGTCTAATGTTGTTCCAGTTAAAATTGTTATCGATAAAGACTGCTGTCAGACAAATTTGGAATTGACGAAATATTCACGGGGAAATCTGTGTCGATGATTTGCGTGGGACTCGGAAATTTAATGTAGGCAGTAGTATCTAAAGCTTTTTCAACCAAATGAGGGGTGTGTCGTTTTCGGAGGTTTATCCCATTATACAATCGTTGAGAATAATTAAAAAAATCACTCGGTTGCTGAGAAGTTAAACAATAAATTCTCTTGTATTTCATTAAAACAGTGCAAAGTATTATTATTTCTAAACAAAATTTACCTAATCAACAATTTATGCACTACTTTATCGTATACTAAGCCTGACTTTCATCAACTTTCCTTGAAGATTCACAATTAAACTAATTACCTCTCACAATTAAAAAACAGTTGGTGTAAAGTTGAATCTCAGGAAAGGAGACGCAAGAAAGTCATGTAAATTTTTCTTAATAAACCTAAGCATAGTATGTTATTCGTTTATCATTTTCATTTAGTGTATTTTTGAGTGCAAGAACTTAATTTCATTAATGTTACATTCTAAGAACTGTTCGAGATTATAACAATTTTTTCATTACAATTAACACAAGTAACGTCTTCATATTTCCCGAAAAGGAACGTTGCCGTGACACGAACGAATTTATTACATACCCTAACAAATAGATCGCGAATGATTATGCAAACATGTTACGACGGAATGTATGACGGTACCACAGACGAAGTACAGGATAGACCGATCATCTTATGGGACTTCGTGTCACATGCTCTGAAATACCGATCACTTAAAAATTCAGACTTTTCGAAAGAATATCTTTCGTTTTATTATCTGACAAAGAATGTAAACACTTTTAAAGTATTTTAATATGCAAACGGTAAGAGCAAACGCAAAGGTTATACATTTTAGACAATCGAAAAGGTAAAAATGAAAACGGATTTGGGGCTCATGAGCCCCAAATCCGGGTGACAAAGGAGAGCATTGGATAAATGGTCTATCCTGTCCTTAGTCAATGACGGTACTTATCGCTAGAACTACCGACAACTGAAATATACTTTTTCTCTACCAACGAAATAAAAATGAGAGAAGATTGAGAAAAATATGCGATGCAATTGAAATGAATCTTTATTCATATTTTATATAGAAAATCACAGAATGTACCAAAAAAATATGCTGCTGCTTATATAATTTCTATGGTAAATTATCTACCAGTCGTTTTGTTTGCCTTGGTATTTCTAGCTTTAAAATACTTTGTAAAGGTATCTTGTATAATAAGTAAGTACAGGTGATAATCAGTTGACAATTACTTATTGCATAAAACAAATCTATGCTTAGGCGCATTTCTTCATCGATTTGCTACAAAAAATATGAATCCGCGCAAACATCTGCAATCTATTAATAGTAAATCTTCATTCGATAGAACTTCGAAACTTTTTCTCCGGCAACAACAAAACTACACGCAGCAAAACCTCTCGCGGCGCAATATCAATTTAATTTTTCACCAAGCGGACTGCTTCGTTCTCCGTTGTACCTCTATATCCCATATAATTTATAGTTCATTAAAACTATTAATTTACTCCATAAACGTGAACGAAAAAAGGGGGGTTCCTAACCTATCTTTCTCTCTTTCTTCGCTCTATAATACGTTTACCACAACCTTCGTCCGCGATCGTTCGAAACACAGAGTGGATCTATGGACAGAAAGCGGCGCGGAGAGAAAGAAGGAGCGATCCACTCAATTATTTCTCGATCCCGCGGCGCATGAATGAACGAATAGATTCCGGAGACGCACGCGGCTGATAAATGCGTGCCGGACTCGCCATTATTTTCTATAAACGGTCATTACTTGAATTTATAGCGCGGCCACGGCCGCGTGTTTGCGTGTTCGCCTGCGTGAGCCGCTTAGAACTCGCCAACGAAACTCTCTAGTTCGTGTATTAAGTCGAACACGCTTCCTGCGTGCGCTCGTACGTTTCACGTGTACCCCGTATATACACACGGCCACGTGTGTGCACGCCTACGATCTCGACATAGTATGACTTACCGAGCGGATCGGCTAAATTGGACAAGCTGATACTTTGTGATATAAACGGTGATAAATGTTCGCTGATCCTCGATGCTTTTGCGAATTATTAGAAATCATTTTGATGAGTGCAAAGGGGACTTTAAGATAAACGGATGGGAATTTATTAAAATTGCGAGATTATTGATTAAGTGGAAAGTTAACCTTTTGCGATCGCAAAGTTACTTTCGCCGTTTTATTTCAGCTAATCTATAATTGAGCCGTTCACAGGCCAATGTGATTAACTCCACTTTTTCTATTTCTTAAAGTGTCAGTCCTAAAGCACTTGATTGATCCTTAACTGTTTATATTTACAATAAATTTTGCTTAATAATTGGGCTTAACACCACGAAATGAGAAAGATGTCTTTGGTTATGGAATAATAAACAATTTATGAAAATAATAACGATTATTTCAATGATATAGTACCTTATGTATTTTATGTGTCCTTAGATAAAAGCTATGCTTGTAATAATAAATCCTACAGTGTTTATTTAAATTTAAATTCTAAACAATAGTGTATATTTTGCTTTATCAGTTTCTCTATTTTTCGATTTGTGGAGTTAATCGATTTGGCAAATGGGCGTCTCAATTATCGGTATATGTCTATAGTACGTGTCAAAATGTCACTAAACAGATCCCATCAGTATAATTATTGCACTCGACAACGAGCACAGTAGGGTAGATCTTTGTGCACGAAACATTTCTGTATTTTTGCACTCAAAGGCCATTTAACTGTAGAGAACTCTCACAACTGAAAGTAGATTTACTAGAAGGTTGATAGTGCTTTAAACTAGCATACGTATATCAATGAATATAATTGTTGTATTTCTATATGTGCTGTATTTTGTGTTGCATAAAATTGAATGTTGAATTACAAGTTTCATAATGTTCCGCCGCAATATCAGGATTAATTTTCCTTTTAATTTTTGTTATTCTAATTTTCTGATTTTTTTAATTATCTCCATTATATTGCCTGTTTCATTGCGTTCAAATACTAAATTTGTAATATTATTAATCTTATTTTCAAGCAAATTTGCCTTCACTGCTATTAAAAATGATATGTTGTTATATAGAAGCTCTACAAAATGATTTCTTTCAATTTAAGATTTAACAATTCCTTCTAAAATCTATGAAGCGTTGTATTCGACTCACTGCCTAATTTAATTCTTGAGAAATCTCGACTACTTCGTGCGAAACTAGGGACACTTCTCGAGTGCAAAGGTTTAAGTCCGAATGCTCAAAATTCCTTTTTGGTTCTCGGACTGAAATAGTACAAAAATTCTTCCCTTCAATTCCATCTACAGGAACACTCTTTTGCTGCTAAAAGAAGTAGTGAAAAAATTGTACGGTTAAGACACACGGTCATAAAGCCATTTTCTATAACATCAAACGAGCGGTAAGGCGCATGACAGCGAAGAAAAAGGCGTGATTAGATTTAATAACACGGAAGGTCAGCAGGATTTCGCAGGTGGTCGTACACTTTTATACCCGGTCGGTTGAAACTTCAGCCAGTTGTAACTCAAGTCAAGAGGCTACGCACTTGGCCGGCACAAAGCTATCTAGAGATCTTCCTTGCATTCTGCTGAAGAATAGACTTCTAACCGGTGTGAGATACGCGGCAGGCGAAGATCGCGATCTTTCGGTCCAGCTATTCTCTCTCCAGGCTCTACTCTCGCAGCGTGCAGTGCACCGCGTTGCATAAACTCACCACTAGTCGAGAGTCCTCGAACCACGGCTTCGATTCACTCCCGTCGATGAGCAATCTATTTTTCATTGCATTCTGAACGCAGGCAGGCATGATATTGTTATTTCATGGTGGTAGCTGGCTGTTTTATAGGAAAGGAATTGGAAGTTAAGTCGTGGGACGTAACTCGACTCGTAGGAAATGAGATTTCATAACGCTTTCTTTCTTCAATTCAGACGATATTCTAGTGTAACCTACAAAAACTGATTCTTCATTACATTTTCGCATGGCTTAGAGTCTTGAAAATGTGTTCGCTGTATATTAAAGTGAAATTCATGAAATTCTTGGAACGATAAAGATTTAACCTTTTTGCTACTTATGACGTGCACTGTCGTCCATAAGTATTCGGACACTTGACGTTATCGGATCAAAAGGTTTATGCCTTTGGGTGTATTGTAAATATCTTCAAATAAGATCAGCATTAACCAGCATGTAAATCGACACGCAGAAGAACTAAGATGCATTGTACGTTAATAACCTAATTGAAAATGGATAAAATTGCGAAATTCTAATTGAAACAATGAAAAATTCTAACAACGCTTCAGCCCCATGTTTATCTACAACTTCTTGAAGTTTCACAAAATTTGTACAAACTTCTAGAACACGACTAGAAATACATATTTGAATGGTTCAGAATATTAACAATCTAATATAACTTTAACAAATTAAGTTTAAAGGCACTTGGAATCACAGCTTGTACAAGAGCAGTAAAGCTTCAGTTATTGCTTCCTTATTCGTACTAATTGATGTTTAAATATTGTTTTCATGCATCGTTATTAATTTTATAAGATAATAGAAAATGAGGACAGTAGTGAAAAATACATTTTAACGTATTGCTTGACGTATATTTCATGCATTTCTAATAATGTAAAGGTGCTCAAATACTTATGAATGATATTGTATGTATCTCTCTCTATGTATATATACATACATATGCATACATACATATATATGTGTATATATATATATACATATATACATACATTCACGCTCTCATAAATGGGCCATCATTTGTTAAAAGCGTACGTATTTTTTTAACCACTTCCAATTAGAAGGTACTATTTTCATTAGCATTCGTATATATTATACTATAATTATTCAGACTATTCAAATATACCTGTATACTCATCGCGTTTCTATATCAATAAAAATTGTCCCAACTGTGTATTGAGGATGCTTGCAATTGTTAACTGCCGTCGTGAAAGGGTTATAAAGAAGGTAAACTAGTACATATCTTTCTGGAAACGATAATTTCGAAGTCGGATGCGTATATTTCTCCGTAACTTGTCAGCGAATCGACTTGAAATTTTATACGTTTATAAAGAATTAATTTCAGCCTGTCCTTTTGTATTTTTAAAACTACTATTGTTCCGCACTACGCGAAATAAATATCTTTTAATAAACATCAGAGACCCGACTAAAATATCTAATCTTCTAAAAGAGAAGCAAATATTCATCGTGAAGACGACCGGTTACTGAAAATCTCCTCTGAGCGAAGATTCTTTTAGTGGAAAGTAGTTTCGTCCCATGTCTCTCGTCTACGCCCATTGCCACGGCGTCTTTACGCTTCAAAAGTCGAGATTTCATCCTCTGCAGCGTATACTCGTGGCAGCCCATTACCCCACAATCCAACAAAAGCAAAAATTCCCGACAGAAATCCCGACAAGACTCTAATTCCGAGACACTCCTTCGCATAGAAGCGCAATTACGACGGGTTTGCAACGCGAAGGCGCGTGTGGCGGTCCTTAGAAAGCGGCGAATCGGCATTGAGAGCATCGAGGCCGGACATTTCGCCGGATCGAATCGCATTCCATCGGTTAGATTTTTCCGGTGGCGAAGAGTTAACGGGCCGGCCGCTAGCATAATTAATTCTTCCGGGCGGCACAAGCAGGCTTCGAGATTTCTTAAGGGCTCCCAGGTGGCCTGGATCGACTCGCGGCTCTTCCGGCGACCTGGCAGACGATCTCTGCTTAAAAAGTTCTCCGCATGGACCGAGAGAGAGCAGAGGTTGTACCATCTACGGGGTACTCTTTGTGGAACTCGTGCCGCCACACCTGCGCCAATGTACCCGGCCAACCATTGCCACCATCCACCTCGGACACGGGGACAAGCAGGATATAGGACCCCATATAGGTACACAGGAATGTCCTCCAGGAAGTCGATGCTCGCGGCTCGCTGACACCGCGAAAAACCAGAGCGAACGAGAGAACGAGGTCGGTATAGTTTCTTTGAATTGTCCTGTGATTTTGAAGTTAACGAGCGTCCCGTTTGCCGCGATTCGAAGCTTACATTGGCGTCGATCAGGACGTTCTCTCTACCGTTCGGATAGAGGCAATGGAATTCTTCGTCGAGAGCGAGGGCAATCCTTCGTTGCGGACTGTGAAAGATAGATGAGGTGTTTGAGGATAAGATTAATTCTGTTGCTCCTATTGGATCTATTATCCATGGCTAAGAGTTTTCGGCCGAACGCAGTAATATAAAATTTGCTAAAAGCGCTAATGTTTTTCTGATGCAAAGTACTATCGTATAACTATACAACTTAATAGAGAATTTATAGACGACGCGTTTATAGCAATTTTGGTTAATAAAAGTGTCCCCAAAAGTGAAAATCAGCTTCGAGAAGTAATATAATTATTGTAAAAAGAAATTCCGTTTACACGATGCGAAAATCTCATTGTGCCAATGCCACAACGCATCAAAGTAATTATATATAAACCTAGAAATATTAGAAAATATCGTTTTATTATTAAGTAGAATTATTTTCCTCGCTGTTTTCGTTTTGGTAGTAGACGATTATTTTTATTCCTTTTCCTTTCCCGTATATTTCATATTATATTTGTTTAATCTTCTTAATTAGTTCCACGGTCTCACGTTTGTCCGAAAACTTTTCGTAATTGATAGTATATTACCCGGAATGAATATTCTGCTTTTAATTCCTTCCCCAACGATTATTCGATTACTATACTGCGAATCTTTGCACACTTATGGAGAATTTAGATATACAAAAAAGTACACGTAGCATATATTCTACAAAAACATATCAAATATCTCTACTTTTTTGTTCCATTTAAATTTCCCCTACGTGCATAAACATTCTCAGTCTAGTTATCAGTAATCATTTCGCATTAACAGATTCTAGCTATAATTCCTTAGCAAAAGATCCCATCGAAGGAAGCTACTTTACATTTAAAAAAAAAACTCTGTCGACTTCTCTCGTGTTCCAGTAGATAAACATATTCCCAGTAGCCTCCTACTTAGGGGACGCGTCGATTTCGCGTCGGCAATCGCCCTAAATCAGCCCGTAGATCGCTCGTACTCGAGACGTCCACAGAAACGTTCAGGCCAGCGCGTGTAAATCATTGATCGGATCTAGGCTGCTTTTTCGCCACTTTTTCCCTTGCTCGTGCGAGCTCTATTGAGACGCCTTGGGTAACGGATCGCCTCATACACATGGGTTGCATCGCCCCATACAGATGGGTTGCATTGCGCCCTCGCGTTCTCCGCTCGTTTCATCGCGGCGTACTGTCGCGTCCTTCGGGCTACGCGACACCTACGCGCGAGGAAAAATGGCCATGGAACGACCTGTAATGGGCACCTACTTTCGTACCCCTGTTTACGCTCCTAGGGAAACGAATTTTATGGAAAACTGTGTTATTACCGATAGTGAACTCGCTAAGGAAAGAGAAACGCGTTTAAGGTAGTAAATTCCACGCTACATTGTCGAATTCTGAGGAAATATGTAGAGTCACAAGGAATTTATCTAATATCAAAAGCTCCTCTAGCGGGCGACTATCAATTGTCCTATTTTATTCACAAAAACTTACGTTTTGATGATGATTAAATTTATGTTAGTTAATTGTGTAGCGTGTTTACTGTTGCATTCGAACTGTACATTCTGTTGGCACTGCTACGGCGACACATAAATTTTCTCAAACGTCAACATTTAAGGATCTTATTTTCATCAACTTAATTTTTATTTCTTTCATAGCAAAGCAAATTAAATACCACTCTTCCACTTTCCAAGATACAGAATAATATTTTAAATTCTTACAAAAGCTAGAAAAGAGTTGAAGTTGCTGATAGATTATATTATTTAAATAGTTTTGGAGTGCAAAGGGTTAAAACATACATAACCACACAAAAGTTTGGGATCACTGATTCGATGAGAGAGAAACTTTTTTTTATGGAAAGATAAGAACAATTGTTATAACTTTTACATACTTTATTGTAAGTTAATGCTTGCAGCTGGAGAAAAGTCATTTTCAACTCTGAAGTAGCACAATGGGGTCTTTCACGGTCTTTTAATGCAAAACCTTCCTTTTTTAATTACAAGATCAGAAACTTCTCTTGGTTAATATTCTTTTGATGATTTTGTAATAATTGTCAGAATAAAGATTTTAAAATTGATTTGTATTTTATTACTCTTCACAGATTGATCATAATCTGTAAGTAGTTGTTTCGGAAAATAGTGTGTAATTATAGAAAAAGGAAAAAAACATGAAGAAAACTTCTAATAATTTTCATTATATATGCAAAAATTTTATTTTACCTCGTAACTTTTAAGTGGCACAGATAATCCAAAACTTTTGAGCTATAGTGTATATACAGTTACACAAAAATATTCAGCCACTTTAGGTATTCGGCATTTTTATGAACAATTATATTTCAGTGAACAAAAGCGTATCCCAAAATTTCTTTTCAAAATCAATGAAGTGACTACTTTAATGAGATTATGAAATATTATCTTCAAACACACGTATTATAAAATAAAGGAATAGCAGATGGATGAAGATCCTTAAATACGTTCAGGTGGCCGAATATTTTTCTGAGCAACTGTAAAACTGTACAAATTAAACAAAATCTGAATGCTGTAATACACAAATAGTAATTGAAGAATAGCGTAGTGCAAATTTTTAAATACAAACTAGTAAATCCTTGTGAATGTTGCTTCGAATATGACAAATAAATTATAAATACGAGGAAATGTATGGACAATAGCAAAAGGCCGTACGATCCGGAAAGAAGTACGACGACGTCGCGATACAAAGCCGATATTCCGTTCGCCGCGATTAATCCAAGAATTTATCGCGATCCCTCGCCGTTGCTTCAGGCTGAAATAAAGTTTCACCGCAATCGTGGAGGCGCATGCGATATCTTTCTAGCGGTAATGAGAAACCACCTTAGGCGGAACTTCGACGCGGGACACGATATGTATTTCTGAATAAAGAAGTCCGATGCGTCGCCGAATGTTAATCGCAAATGAAATTTTGCAACATCGTATGGGATCAAGTATTTTCTTCGATTCAGCTACTATTTATGTATGACGAACATCATTACGAATTACATACAGGGTGTTCGATAACTGATGGTACAAACAGAAGGAAGGTGACTTTATATGATGAAATAAGTCGAAAACATGGAATAACATTTTTTCATCTGAAGATTGGTTTTCGAGAAAATGGACATTAAATATTCACCGGATATATGTGCACTTGACTATGTCTCGAGTTAACAAATCTCGCGATAAATTACTGTCTCGACTCAGGTCTGTGTTTATTGTACTGGATAATTAAGAATGCACAATTAAACAAGATGTTCATGTATAATAAATTTTATTATCTTATGAATTGTTCGATATATTGTCCATTCCACCAAATACATGATTCTGCTTTGCGACTTAAATTTCTGTGAAAGGTTTTAGCATACTTTGCTGCTGAAATTTATCAAATCTTGAACGAAGTTCATCTTTCAATTGTTCGACACTTATACGTTCATCAAAGTATACGCTTACCTAATTTAATGTAAGTCTGTCAATAAAAGTCAAGAGGAGTTAAGTCAGACGATCATGTTGGTGAAGCTATTATTTCGTAGCCTTATTTAAAATCAATTTCCTCGAAAACCAAGCTTCATATGAAAAAAAAGTATTTTATGTTTTCGACTTATTTTGTCATGTAGAATCGCCTTCTGTTGGGTTGAACCATCAGTTAACGAACACCGTGTATATCGTAACATGCCTGATAGCTATAGTGTAACAATTAAGGTTAGTGCGCATTATCCTTCACTGGTTAACTAATTTTAATCAGAATGATTACAGCTGTTATATCTTTCAGTATTATATAGTTAATTTTAATTCTATAGTAAATATACACATTCTTATAAAGGAATAGTGACTTTATTGCAGTTGGGAATGTAAAATATACGTAGACGTGAAAAAGAAACAATATATATTTAATCAGTTTTTTCCATCAGTAGTGTTCAAGGTTAATTTAGGTACATTTTTCAGAGAAATTACAAGCTACTAAAAAATTATCGAAGATTCTCATCAAATTTACAAACATCAAATTGATCTACTTCCGCAAACCAATTAAAATTAACCCTCTATAGCAGGAATTTGACTTGTTTTTGAGAATTAAACTTATAAATGATTACGGTTTCTCAGGTTATAATTAATAATTACTATGAATAGATTTCTTCGTACCAGCACCATGACACAGCAGTAAAATTAGATATCGAGTAGATAAAATAATATTGTTGGAACAAAGCAACATGCGTATGCCACTTGTAAGTTGCATAGTACGAGGTCTGATACGAAAAAAAAAACGAGGCTATCTTTGTAGCTTGGTAGCCAAGAGTGGCAAGGGTAAAAGAAAAAAAACAGCTATGAAACATGTGACTTGACCTTTTACATTGTTGCAAAGCTTAATTCGATTGCGACATTCATTACGCGTAGACGCATATTTAAATATAAACGTGTTCTAACACGCTGTCGGAAGTTGTCGGACTGTAAAAGTGAACAAGGACTTATCTATGAAGCAGATTTTTGACGAATAAACATTGAGCTTGAGTATCCACCCTATTCGCCAGATCTTGCTCCTTGTCATTTCTTCTACCTCTTCCCAAAGATTTAGTCAGTACTGAAAGAAACCTATGATCTATCAGTAACAGCAATAAAAGTGAAAAAGACGAACATTCGAAACAGCCTTACAAAAACTGACATACAAAATTGTTTTGAACAATGCCAGCATCGTATGCAGCTGTGTGTTAACTCAGAAGAGAACTATTTCGAAGGCGATCATAGTTAATTTTCTAATTTCTTAAATAACCAGAGTTATAGGCGCTATCTCGTTTTTTTTGTGACGGACGTCGTATTATAGAGGATTAGAAGTTGTAACCAGTGAACTTCACAACCAAGCTTACAAAATAATTAAAAATCATCCCAGAAGATATTCAGATAGAAAATCAGGAGATAACCCGCGCAACTCGTTCACAAGATACGATTTTGTGACCGATTTAGTTATTTTACCGAATCCATATTTTAATAATTCCATATCTCCAACGAAATTGTAATCTTCATATGTATGTATACCTACTTCCTTTGTCTATTTATTGTCATGCTGACTCTTTTGTTGTTTTATCTTTATATACATGTAACGTTTCATCCCATACAGGGGTCTTTGTTCTAAAAAACTAATTAGTGTTTTTGAATCCATATCATGCAAAAGCATGATAACCCGAAATATGTTTATGTTTTGTGTTTTAACGAATGGTGCTGTTACGAATAACTGCAATTTAGTTGTATATTTTTTTGTCGAGTGATAAAAATACTCGATTGAATTAGAAAATTTCATTCTTTTTATAAATAAACAATTGATTTGTCTTTTTTCCGTTCCAAAGTTAACCCGGGTTAAGCTGCTTTTACACCCAACGTTTCAATTATGCTATTTAGATACTGGTATGATTTTGTTATTAACGAATTTAATTGCACTTCATGTTATGGATGCATAATACGTAGCCGTTCAGATCATTGACAAAAACTGAATGTCAAAAATGACCAAATTGGTAATTTTATCGTGTACTCGTACACAGAAAATGTATGGGATATTGCGCCAAACTGTAAAACAATTGATTCAGCAAATGACCGATTTGTCGTAGCGTAAATATAATAGCTTGTTCACAACACGGTGAATCGGTTAATTCATAAATTTGAAAGCTGAACGTGTAACGAAAATGCAAAAGCGATGCGAGTGCTAGTGTTGGATGACCAACAAACGTCATACTTCATCTCTAACGATAAGGAATTATTTTTCGACGACTTAGTCAGTAGTTTACCTCTAAGATTCAAAATTTCAGTTTAGTCATTGGGTACGAAAGACAGATTTCCCCCAGAAACCCAGATATATAAATACGTCCGGCGCACTTCTCCAGAAGCAATATTGAACCGAACACTGTAACGAGCACCACGGACTTCCCGTTGCTATCCAGTAGTAGGAAATATAAAGTTATTATAATATTTAAATCGACACAACTTATTTCCACCCGGATTCCAACACTACTACCATCGATGATTGTGGATTCAGCAGAATTACCGAATCGGTCAATGAACCGTATCGTCTGAGCGAGTTCTTACTGGTTGCAACTTGTAACTGTTTTACTGTAATAATCTGTTAAACCACTCTTGCAAGGTTGAAATCTCCAACGATTTCAATTATCTATGTATTAACCGGAAAAGTAATTCAAGTTGGTCTGAAATTCGAAAAAGAGATCAAAGACTTCCTGAAACCAGTACTGGTAGACAACGTGTTGCGATACTTTTTATCCCGGCGATGGACAGGGTATCCCGCGGCGGACAAAAGTCAAAAACCGAAGTGCAAAAGAAATAAAGAACAAAATATTACACGGATACGAATTTATGAGTTTTATCCCGTACACCCGTATACTCGAAATCAATGAAAAAAACCATTTTCAACAAAGGTTAGACAATAATCACTTGGCAAGAAATTGTGATAGTAGTATTTGGCAACATAATTTTTATTAATTAAAAAATCAATTTCATCTCAAGTTTTTTTTTTAACAAAAATGTATACTTTTTTTTTATGCTAGTATAGGGAGTTTATGCTAGACTAGCATAGGGACTATGATTTTTGTTCTAAATTCCCATATACGTGACACACTGTGCGACGGCGTAATTGAAAAGAAATTAATTAGACGATAAGAACCAGGACTGAGAAGACTTGGCTCGCGAGATATCCGTGCAGTGGTCACGAATTCGATGCTAACGGTACAGACGACGACGTAGGTGGACGTCCTTGATCTTGCGATAGCAATCAGGACCTCGCCACTGGTTGTTGTCTTGTTGTTCGCCGATATACTCTAAGTGCCGCGGCCTGATTGGGCCGAGACAGAACTGGATTACAGGACCGGTCACAGGAGTTACGTGTCGATGACTTTAGCAGGAATCGATGACCGAAGAAGTCATTAGCCTATGTCGATTATGTATTAGAAGAGAAACGCGTGCTACCCAAATATTTTTCACGTCTCTTGATTAAGTCACGTCTATGCACATCAATTTTGTTAGGAACGGCTTGTGTCGTCTATAACTCGTACGATGCATACGTTCACTTGTGTAGTTGAAGTTAAAAGTCTTAATGCGACGTTACCTGCAATTAAAATTGTTCAAAACTATATTTGCTGGCCTGTATTTATATATGAGGTTGACACCATTCATAAAGAGCGTTCTAAAAATTAGGGTGCACTGGAATTACTAACAATAAGATATACTGAAGGATATTGAAATAATACAGCTTACAAGAAATAATGAATATTTGTTCAATTCATTACGATCAATCGTAAAATTAATTAACCTTCAACTGGTGAAGTACGTCGAATTGATCCGATGTCACTAATGGTGACACAAGTCAAATTGACTCCGTATCGCTATTATAGTGGTCACGTGACATCAAATTGATTCCACATAACTCCTGCAAGTATTTACATGGTGCTATGCCGTTGAATTAGAAGTTATTAGTAACTGATATCGCGAAATTTGTGTCTGCGATCAACATTTCCATTATGGGACACTTATAAATGTTTTGTCTTCTCTGTATAAAATGTTATAAGTATAATAAAATCATCCAGAGAGTAACAAATAATATTGTATAAATATAAGTAAAATGTACCTTCGTTTATGGATACGTCAAATTGATGTCACGTCACCATTAGCGATATTAAAAAGGTGATCACTGCCTGCAGGTTCAAATCACATGATTTTGTACTACGTGTAAAAGATCCTGAAACGAGAAAATCCTTTAATCCAAAAAAATCGCCGCCTTACAAAAAATCTACTGCCCTAGATTATAGCCTACTTAGCCTATATTTTTTAGAATGTACTGTAAAGAAATACTGAAACGAACTGGAGTGAGCTACAAATATATGTGCGATACATTAGAACACTAAATATTGGAATATGTTAGTGTCACGGGTCCTGTGAATCCCGTAACGCGCAAACAGGCCTCGAATATTCCGTGGAGGTATCGAAGGGTTGCAAAACAGTTGCGTTTCGTTAATGAATACTGAAGACGGAGCGGGTGTTGAAACTGATCTTTATTTGTGCGTTTCAAAGTTTTTTCCCAAAAACCGAGGTTCTAGTATTGGGAGGGGTCTTTTATAATATCTTACTTATTGTTAGTTATTAAGGTGGGGGTAGAATCCGTAGTTCGGGTGGTTGTTTGTTGGTTACGATGAGTCGGAGCCTCGTCATAGGGATGAGTCGACACCTTATCACAAGGATTAATCAAGGCCTCGTCACATTAGAATACATTGGAATGCACCCAGAAATATACTCGGATATATTGAAATCAGCTACAACAATGTGAAGAAAATCAATAATCGTGGTACAACCGGAAAGGGAATAAGTCCACGTGGAGAAGTAAGCCAAAAAAGTAATATAAATTTTTTTCGTAGAAAATTTTGTTTTCGAAGAAACTGAACATAAAGATTTATGGAGTATGCATGCATTTAATTATTTCCAAGCTTCATGTTTGCGCAAATGATGGTTGTTAATGTCACGATAAACACTAATGTTATATTGATCAATGACATTATTAAATAATGTTTACATTATTGCACGTTTTTTTGGGGGAGATGAACAATTGAAGCATCAAGACACGCTGGTGTCAGTTTATGAAATCATCCTGATTCATGCATCAACGATTTTCATGTGTTAAGTCCGTTGCCATCTACATTCACTACGTTAATGTAAATTAATAAAATAAAACTTGGATAGAGTTAAGCACGTGGATGTTTGCTCGAAAGCAGTCTTATATGAAAAAATTGTATTGTATTTTTTTTATTTAGTCTTTCATGTAGAATCATCTACTTCGCAGTTGTACCATGATTATTGGGACACCCTATATTGAACTTTGTAGAAATTTAAGAACAGCAATGTGTTATCTAGAAGTAGATACATTTTTAGCAGATATTATCTTTATGTTTGGCATAAAATATAAAGTTTGTATCCAGACTGTATAAATTGCGCTGTGTTATCGGCATAGTGGTAGAAATGATCGATCACTTCAACATATCGATGCTGTCTCTTAATATATATGTATAAGCGCGAAATCATAAGTGGATTATTGATATTTATCTATGAACAGGATGAAAGTTTTCTTTTATAAATAGTAATGAATTTAGCAAACCTGCAACTTTGCAACCTTCGATATCCCTTAAATCTTTTATGGTATGTTTTAATACTTGGTAATAATATTGTTTAAAAGGACTTATGGTCATTTTGGGCATTTATTTTATAGCTATTTTTTAACAGTTTTGGAATAATATTCTCTAAGAACATTTTAAATATCATGTTAGTTTCATTAAAATATTATTGCAAGTGAAAATGAACTTTCGATATTTTTGTAATGTTTTGTGATTTTTCTTCGTCTTTCAGAAATAATATCGCTTAAAAATATTATTATAGGTATTCTTTTAACAATATTCTTTAACGTTATTTTCCATCAATTGTCATTTTAGTAATAAGGAAAAATTGTTCATGATTTCAAATTTTCCTTAAAATGTTTCTAAACACTGTTTTATGGAAATTGTCTAATTAAAAGTGCCCTTCGAATAAATTCTTTACTGAAATTTATTCCATATTGCAATAGCCAACTGATTTTCCTCTCGATTAACTTAATTAACTTATATATTTAATTAATATTCCATTCTTTTAAAATTATCTAAGAAACAAGCTTCCACCAGTTAGTCTATTTACAACACCAAAGAAACAAAGTAGACAACCAACCTAACCATAAAAAATTTTCCGGTAGACCCTTAACACGGCGCGGCGCTAACTGTAGAAAATGCAACCGGTTGCAAATCATATCGAAGGCGGCATAAATAAGATCAGACATAATTTGAGCGTCCGAACGAGCATTGGTCCGTTTGCTCTTGCTAAGCCGGCGAGATTAAGTAAAGTGGATCGCATTGACGTTACTTATCTCATGCAATATTATACATCTGAACGTTTCGATGAAGCTTTTAGCAACAAGTAACAGAGAAATCGACTGACTGTTCGGAAAGTGCTCGCGGTATTTCGTGAAATTTTCGTTTTGTCGATTTTCCTATGTTACACACGGTTAAGTCAGTTTTCCTCTTGAAGTTCTCGACACCGTCGTTAAAGTTCTCAGTTATCAACAGTAACGATCTATCCGGTGAGTGACGCGACGCGCGAAAGATAGAGACGAGTTTTCTCCAGTAACTTTATTGACGTTTGATATTTAACAGAGCGAAAGAGAGGACTTGGTAAAAGTGTAACTAACCACATTCCTCGGCAATCGACGTGATATCGCGTCGTTCATGTTCTGCTGTTCGTTGGATAGCTCGAATCCTCCTACCGGATAGAAAATATTGGACACTTAATTAAGCTGCCCGTATAGTTATTAATCCAGATAAAGCAGGAAAAAAGATGACTGGCTACCCGTACCAAGCATATTGTTGCGATTGGTTTAAGTTGATGTTGTATTCGTAAATCATTGGATTAGAAAATCCAATCAGCACTTCGATTGCATTTTCATTAGTGTAATAAGCTGGTTTCAAATATCGCCGACTTTGAATATCTCTTTATCTCAAATCAACGTGTGAGATTTTATTATACGCGCGAAATAGGTTTATATCGTCAATCTCAAATTATTGTCACAAGTTGTGTAATTTTATCGTATTTAAAGTTCAAGATAACTAATTTGCAGCTTATCGATTCACAGTATTCGTTTATCTAAACCTGTTATTTCCAGTACAATATTGCTGTAGGCGAGATACAGGCTTATTTAACCCTTTACATTTCAAAACGTCGCTAACGATATGATATATTACGTTGGTCAAAAAGTCATGTCGTTTTCTTACAATGTAATACACGAGTTGCAATACACATAAGAGCAAATAATCACAAATTTCAATCACAAATAAGAGCTGTCAATAAACACTTCAATCTATCATTTGGAAATAGACCTTAACGTTTGATAGTATTCATCACATTTGACGTATCCTTAAAATGGAAAACAATAAGATTTTTGATACATAACATTGTATTACTTCTGTAAAGGTAAAAATACATTGTAAACTAGGGAAAAGTGGTATGAATAATGGAATTGCCTAATTTTGAAGGGTTATCATCACTTCTGAATCCTTACGAAATTCCTTTACCAGAAGAAAATTCGAAAATTTGGAAGTTGAAAGTTTCGTTTAAGCGAATTCTTTGTTGGCAAGAAATGTAAAATTATTCAAGGATGGAATGATAAAATTGTTTCGCATAGTAGAAAAATGTAGAAAAAAGTAGACAATATAATAAGGTTTAATAAGGTTTCGCTTTTGTATGCCATTAAAACACGACAACTTTTTTTGGGTAACTTAATAGTAATGATACCAACACACCTTTTTGACACCTTTAGCAATTTAAAGCGTTACGGATTTTGATAGAGGGAAAATTTGTCTTTCATCTACCTTAGTTTAACAAAAATGAAAATTAGATTGGTGAAAATGCGTAAAAGAAACATAAACAAAGGGTTAATATTTGTGTAAGTTTTTCACACTCAAAGTACCTCATTTAGAAATTCATTAGTTTCCAGGGTTTGTTCATTCGATTTCGTTGTCACAAATTTAATTTTTTTATAAGCACAAAATGTCGGGCCAGTACAAAAAACTCTATGGGTTAAATTAATTACACTATATGTAGTGATTTCAGAAATTGCACCACCTTAAACGTACCAATATTTTTAGTTTAATAACTTCCATTAGCATAACTTCCATAACAAGCACGAAAGGATTGATTTATATTAAGGAAATATAATTTATTAAAATGAATCAACAAATGGTTAAAAATAAATGTACGTTTACTAAATTTATAAACGGTGTGCACTTTTTAAGAGATTTCATTGGTCACTACTGTTATTTTACTTTAACAATAAATAAACGTAGTGAATATTGAAATAATTCTAAATTATTATATATATGTATATCATATACATATATTTTTATTATTTTAGTTAATCGAAGCGATTTCCAAATCTTCGAATCTTCGTAGTTTTCAATCCTCAAATTTGCATGTTTCTAAGACTTCAAATTTTCAAGATTACAAATTTCAAGCCATCCCAAGTCTCTGGATTTTCAAGCCTTCGAATTTCTATGCTTTTCGATTTCTACACCTTCGAAATTCCAAATATTTGAATTCTAAGCCTTCGAGTTTCTAAGCTATTAGAAGCCTTCGAATTTTTAACATTCATAGCTTTCGAATTATATTATCTCGTCAATATAATTCCAATTACCTTGTATATAACTTTTCAACGACTAATTAAGTTATTTAAATACTTCTTTCGCCTATCTATTATTATATTCTGATCATAAACTAAGGAACTATTCTACTTGTGATTGACAATTTCACATGCACCAATCTGAGAAAAATGGTTACAATGAAAGCAGCACCATTTATAAAATAAAATTATCGATTTATTAAGTTTATTAAGACATATATTGATAGGTGGATGATTGGTTAGGAGATCGTGTTTATAAATACTTTAAATATTCATTACATTTGTGGTGTAGCAATTATGCCAGATTTACCATAATTTCATCATGTTCAAACTTAGACGTATATTTCGTTTCACATGTAGTTTCACTATACTTATTATTTGAATAATTTTAATTTTGTTTAACGATGATAGCTCTCTCGTAAGACATCAACTTGTTTATACAACATTCGTGATGTTGCCGGTAAACATTTTTGATGATTTAATCGAGAGTCGAAAAGAGTCCCATTTATCTATAGTTAAATGATCGCGTTAAAAATTGCACCGTTTACAAGGTAGAATTTTCAATTTGAATAAAGATACGCGCGGGTAGTTTGATTAAGAGTTCGTGCTCATAAATATGTATTAAAACTCCCAACGATGTGAGGCATGTAATCGATCATTTTCTGCCAATATTGTTGGCAGTACCAGTAGCAATTTGCAGAATCGCGATATGTCAATCTAGTTTTCTCTAAAATCGTTCTGGTAAAAAATTGAGCGTTATTTTCTCCTTTCGAAGCGAAATTGCGTGATAGATTTAACGAAGAAATAATGTTCAACATTGTGGTTGATTGAAGTTTATACGGCGCATTTAATCGCTTTCTCCTCACGTACCGATGGGATAATTATATGTTTCACTTGTAATCGGTACGTCTAGCATACATTCCAATAATGTTTGCAAATGGTGTAGCGCGTAAGCTAGACATCTGTTCTGTGCATTGCGATTACTGTGCATGCAATAAAGCCTTGCGTTGCGTTTAAGTTTGATAATTTAAATATCGTATGTATGTGTTATTATAATGATAATAATAATAATTTATTAATGAGCTTACAAGCAAACGAAGTAACAATAATATGAAAAAAAATGGGAATCGAGCAAATAATTTACCAGATTGTACATGAAATGCTGAAATGCAAGATGTTATAAAGGATTTTAATGTAAAAGTACTCGAAAATACAAACCAAGTCAAGTTCAGTTTGAATTATTTAAATTCGAATCAAGTATTTAAATATTTAAGCGAACTTGATTATCCAAACAAACTCGATTACCAAAGCGAACTTGATTATTTAAGCAAACTTGATTATGTATTCATATTTAACGTGCATCGGTAATAATGATAAAGACAAAATAAGTGGTTACAATGGTTTACGTTTAACTTTATTGAAATTCAAAACATATTGTCATTCGCCGTAACCTGCTGCGGCTTAAATGCCTCTTACGATTAGTTCGTTTCACTTAAACGTAATCAAGCTGTTCAAACATTCAAGCAGATGATTTGTTTTAATTTTGTTCATATATTCAAGCTATTTGGATAATCAAATACCTATTTGACGTGGTTTGAAAAAATGAGTTTCATCTTGCTTTGAATTTCGAGTACTTGAATATTTCAAGCATTCGAACAGAACTATGCTATACATACAGTGGAATGCAACGTCAAAATAATTAAAATGAATAGAATGTTCTATGGAAACATTCTTCCAAATATACTGCGTTTCTTTTCAGTTGGATTTTGTGAAATACTTAAAGAATTCATTTTGTGTTTATAGAAATAATATTAAATTTTTACAATTTGACTTTTCCACGGAAACAACTATAAAGAAATTGTTTTTAGAATTTGTAAATTTAAGTCTCAATTTCTACATTGAAACTTAATAAAATTATCTCGGAGAAAAAGTGACGCAATTGAATTGAATAGAATTTCAAAGGTTGCAATAGAATTGAATATAAGATATGAACAATTTCAATAATAGATAGTAAAACAGTATCAATTGCTGTAATAGAGAGTCCTGCGCTGTGAACTTTAGTAGCACATGAACTTTGCTTGCCTTTTGTAATAAAATCTATGGAAAGCATGAAATTGTCGTCTGAATAATTTCGAGCGACACAGTAAATATTTCAGTAGTTAAAAAAAAAAAAGACAGAATAAGTATAGCATAAATAGAAGAAAATTGTGCAAGAAATATTAAATTATACCTAGAAAGTTGTTGCCAATGTACAAAATTTTGAATGGAATATTTTAGACTCGATTCAAACACGGCATAAAAAAAATACAAACCAAAAACTAATAAAATAATGTGAAAATGAGAACAGATAGTTGCTTTAATAAGAATATGAATTTGCATAAAAATCTGTAGCACAGTGACAATCATTTACACTGAACAATAGAATAAGCTTAAAGTATAAGCATTATTATTTTTATTTTATTTTATTTAATGTTGATCGTTTATTTTTGGCAAGCTTAATTTAACTCCAGAGAAAGTCATGATTCAACGATTACATTATGACTGTTTTATCACTGCTTTTCTAGCCTTTACAATCGAAAGAGGTCATCCGTGTAATCCGGGATTCAGTAGAGCATAAACGCCATATCAGACCGATCATAAAGGAATGTGGTCGTGACTGTTTTCACTCTGAATATATTAAATATTATTCATTAACAGGGTAGCAATACGCACTTATAGAATAGTCCAAGAATTCCTTTCGTACATGGAATTCAAATGTGTCCGGGAGATTTCCAGACAACTTTCGCAAACCGGAATTTCCTTTGCCATAGGATTAGAGAATTCGCAGTAGAATTTTCTTATGCATTTTTTAATAACTGAAACTGGAGTGAATTTATTTTAGACTGGATAAAATATTTTTTCCAATATTTTCACAATCTCTATCTTTGTCAATTTATAAGATACGAATTAATATTTCACTCTAATTTGTCAATTCATTTCGTTCCCTGCTATTTAAAATACAGTACAATCTTCAGAAGAGCATTCGTGGCATTTACGGCTGATCGATAGTCGAATGATAACGCGATTTTCCATGGAATCCGCTTCCTGTTTCGCTCCGTATCGAAACCAACTCGAATCCTAATCTTGGAGCTCATTGCCAGTGGCCGCTGGTCGACAGGAAGATTAGTTGCAGCAGTGTAGCACATAATATCCGCGCGATAAAGAAGCGCAAAGGGCGAGCGAACGAATGAATGAACAGATGGTATCCACATTCCAACCGTTTGGTCGCCTCGTTTGCAACCACCTTGCGCGATTTTGTATTCAGACGTATAACACTGTCCGCCACTTTCGCTTTACCCGTTGATAAATGTTGCATCGCGTGCCAGGGAATGCTTACGAGAACTAGAACGGTCAGGGCGTTTTACCCAATATCGCGAATAAAAGGAAAAACTGGTTTTAATTGCTGTATGTAAGATGATTGAAATTGTTGGGATAATTATTGAGGTTCGTGATTTGTGAATGGTTCATAAAGTATAGTTATTTAGCGGATACGCAGTTGCGGGTAAAGAAAAGTTGTGCGATGAAAATGAAGTTATAAAGTGGTACTTTGGTATTGGAAGGAAGTTTGTTCAAATTATCTTACATGATAATATTTATCGAAACATTAAATTTGAGTAAAGTAGACATTTTTTATAACTTAAATATAAGAAGTTATGTATGAACTGAATTGTTAAGGTGTTCATTTAATGAACACGAATATCTTGTACAACGTTTGTATTAGCATAAAAGGTACATGCTTTGAACTAATTTTTCGAATAACATCATGGAAATGTGGCGGCTCTCCTGCACCTACCACTAGAGGGACATACGAAATAGGACTTTCTCGAAAGCACTCGCTCCAACTATCTCGTCCATATTGTATATACCGCCTTTAACATTCCTTCCAATATCCCAACGTCTAAGGCAGGGCGTGCTAGGTAGCCGCACTGATGAGTCCACTAGCAGGCCCAAGACGACGAAACGCAATACCCTTTCTTTTTCCTATCCTATCCTCTCTCCGCAGCTCCACAGAAAACTTTGGTAGAACGTCAGATGAAGGTATTGATTACTATAGTTATAATATTTAAGGCCACGTGAATATTTAAGGGAATGCTAAACTGACTATTGTATTAACCTAGGAATATTAAACGATGCTACTATGCTGAGCCAGATTTTTTAATTAATGCAAAATTTCGACGGGTAATTACGATCGCCTTTAGTTCTTTGCGGTCAAAATACGAAATATTCTCGGCGAAGCACTTTTACACACAATACTTCTCATAGGATGGGAAACATGTTATTTTGAATTTGCATAAAAATCCGCACTCTATCGATAAGGTTCAAAACAATCAAGCTCGTGCAGTGATGCATATTATAATATAATAGATCGCATATAGACACGAAGACTTTCTTTTAAAACATAGGAATTAAAAAAATTTCCAAATCTATTACCTAAGAAAGCTCTCCAATTTAAGATCCATGAAAGAAAACTGAATTGATAATAATAGTTAAAATATTAATATTAAATTCTAAGAGAATTAGCAGGAGATATAATACGGATACACAACTTAAGAAGTGATTCCAAACTTTTAACAGGTAGTGTGTGCTGTACGTACTACTAAATAACGCGAGTATTTAACGATTAACTTAATTTTTGACTCGCCTAATAACAAACAACTGTCACTCTAAGATTGTACACGAATAAATTGTTTGCTCACCATATTTCTTTTACTTACGCAAACGTCACGCAACGATCATTGTACAATCAGATACGTTGAAGACTTGATCATAGGTTTGCGCGTATGGCGATTTAAAGACGCGTCGCTTTTGGCCATTTCAAGATACAAGAAGAATCCCTCGTGGCAATCGAGGCCTGTTCGTTTCCCTGACAATGTCAAGCGCACCAATTGGCATGATTTTTAAACAAACTTGTACCAGGCAAGTTTTTGCGCGTCGAAATACTTAAAAGGGTTCTGCATTGCTATAATTTCTTACCAACTGACACGGATAATTGTATAATCGGTGTGTGAATTGCGTTTAAGAAAGAAATACTTTGCTACGATCGTTGAAATTGCTGCTACGGCAACTGTTAATTATTTCGTTCCATCCATGTTGCTTCAGGTTTACATTTATGTTAATTGCCGTGGAAAGTTTCTGGAACTCTTCCAAGATTACTTTGCAGATTGAAATTAGTAGTTTTGTATCCAGTAGCTCGATATTCCGTGCGGAATGTTGTGGATACTAATTGACGTTTCAGTTAACTTCATTGGTGATCGATTGAAAATTGATAGGTATAATGTTCAATTGATATTTGTTGAAAAATTCATTTGTGCCGGAAGCATCGAAGTTGGTATTCAACTCCAAGGCAAAAATGATTGCCGTTACTGTTTGCTATTTATGTAGACTATTTAGTTTTATTTTCAACAGCAGTAGGTTTGCAATCTTTATGCATAATCTTTGAACGGTATTTTCTAAATAATTTTCTACATTTTTTTCGAAACTGACTTTTTATCTTTTTCCCTTCTTCAAAAACAGTTTTGTTAGATGGACTTGGAACACTGATGGCTTCAGCTCGATTCGCAGACAATTATCAATTGCATCCTTTGAATGGTAGCCACTCTAACCTGTGAGATTTTTTCAAATGACAATCATAGAATCGAGAGGTCGACGTACAATATTTTCCACAAACGAATCAAAAACGTTAAATTTTTGATAGCAAAAGCGTATCTAACGATAGTTCTGACCTTTCCTGATACTCGTCTAATCGCTTAACTCAGACTCTCGGGTTGGAATGGGGTTAATCTTTGCTGTAACAAGATTTGATATAAGATAGATCCCCTGACTTGTATTATTTGCAATCTCCACGTAAACGAAACGATCAATCATGCACTGTACGAATGCCAAATCTCAGATCCCATTACTAGGATGTAGTCTCATTTCTCGGACTCTGCACGGTGGCGAATGTCAGGGAGGCTGAAACCCTATTTTATTTCTTAAGCGCGGTGATCAGACTGTGTGCCGTCCTTATGAACTAATGAAGTTTCGGTAAAATTATCCCCCTCATGGTCACCTTTTGTTTAAGTTAGTGGGAGGAAGCTTTATGTTCTACACTTCCGTTATTTTATTTTTCTCGTTTCTACAATAACGAGTTATATTCATTCTATGATTTATGGCTCAGATTCGGCAACAACGAATACTGTTGAGGGTAAAATTTAATTTGAACTTCAATTTTAGCTTTGTCTTGCAAGATTGGGGGTTGTAAAGTAAAAATTGCCTACAATATTCATATGATTTGTGCTTGACATAATGCGAAAGCAGTGGTCAACTAATGGTAACATATGTAGGTAATAGACTAATTGTAAAGAAAACGATTAAGGACGTCATACTTCTGTTTTTCGTTGCTGATGTCTGTGAAAATGTTGCGACACCATTTGCAGTCGTTTATAATAAGCTAGTTGTATGCACAAATATATGTAGACGAAGTAAAATGAATACTTTAACTCTACTATCATCGTTAAGTTATTTTTTTAAAGATGGGTCGAAGCCGAATTTCTAAATTAGCGAAACTCGAATTCGAAACTTTGCGAGGTCTCGAAATCCTCGATACCCATGAAACAAGAAACATTCGAAAACCTGAATGTTTATTTTTGTCCTTTTGTTTTTAAGGAGTATCCTTATGGGTGAGTAATTGAAATTTTAATACATTTATTTCAGAAAATCAAATTATTTATTAAATATAAATAATTGATTTAAATAAATGAACAAGTGGAAAAGCTTCATGAGATCATTATTTGCAACATATCCAACGATGCAAGCAATGCAAGTCTGTTTTTGTATGTTTTATTTATATAATAGATACAGAGGATTATGAGTTGGTGAGATCGTGCCATTTAAAATAAATCCCAAGTCTAAACGCAAACTTAATTCGAATACTAGTTACATAAATTCGAATTGTGGCAATATTCTCGTTATTTCTTCAAATTATTATATATCTATGTTTCGAAAGTTTCGCATTGTAAAAGTAGCACAAAGTTTCGCGGTTCGAGGGCTGGAAAATTTTGAATTTCGAAGAGTTTCAACGTTTTGAGTGTCTCGTCCCTTTTTCTTCCACTCGCGTTCCCTTTTTTTTCAAACAAACATTTCTAATTTTAAGACTAAGAATTGATATCAATATGTAGTCTTCTCCTATTTTCATTGAATTTTCTATTGTTTGCTTTTCTGAAGATAAGAAAACTTTTAGCGAAATAAGGATAATTTTTAACAACTTGTTCGAGTAAATATCGAAGATCGTAAAAAAGTTAAATACATTCCCTCATATTTTTCTCGAATTTCCAATCGTAAAAAATTTCGAAACCGATTTGTATTTAAATGACAGATCATGCCAATCGCTATGGATGCATCGATAAACGTAATTGAGAACAACGCTACCGTCGATTTACCCGAGGGCCTGGTTTTCCAAGCATGGATTCTGCTAACTTGTCCCTGATAGTGCGCATTTTTTCCTCGTTATTCGTTGAAGGAACTATAAATAGTGAAGATTACCGTAATTATGTAGAGGCAGAGAAAATAATCGGATGTACCGTCGGCGCCAGAGGCAACTCTTGCGATTCGCAAAGTAACATGTTCGATTATCGCAAATCTCTCGAGACTTTTAAGGTAGGCGTAATCAAGTTTAACGTTAATCGCCACCATTTTTGCTGATGGAAAACAGTTTCGTGGTGACGCCAGTAATTTACACTGATAAGTATCGTTGGTAATGCGATAATATGGTGGTAATCTGATATTGTTTTCTCATTTTGCAAGCGATCTCAATCGAACTAATATTACAAATAATTCTGTTCACTATGAATACGTACAATTAATTTGCCCAAATTCCTTTTCTTTCGTTACGTCTGGCTTTCAATTTGTTTCATTATTATAATATCTAGCTCCCTGTTTGGTATATAAAATGGGATTAATATTTCAATATTTTGCAAGCTTTTCTGAAGTGTTTCAGTATTTCTTAACATTTCAATAAAGTTTTAAGGGGACCATCGCTACACATGGTGGAAATCTAATTTATTAAGCGTCCGATAATGTTCGTGCAATTTTTCTATTACAGATAAATTCAAATCACATTTCTTGCAATATTTTACAAAAATAATGTAATAATAGTAACATTTTTTTATAGGATTTCTTCCATTTTGTATTCTGTTAAAAGAAATTATATGCAAGGGAAGTTCAATTTCCTTCAATTTTGTATTATGTTGGATGCATGCAAAAGTTTTAGTCTTGGCTTGACCCCTTCATTGCCTCCAATCCAATTACATTCTTTTGTCCAAAACATGACAAAAAAATAGCAGAAAGCTATACAAATTGAAGGAAAATATATACTTTGAACATTAATTTGAAATAATCGTATTATATATGAATAAAAAGAATTGAAAATTAAAATTAGGACTACTTCATGCAGCTAATAAATCCGCACAAAGTTTTCCTACACCTAATATATTTTAGAAAATTAACTGGAATACTTTTATAATTGAACAATTTTTTCTTTTCTCTTAAATCAGTCTAAAATAATCATTTTATATATTAGCTTTTTCGGAAAGTTCGTTAAGATATTTTAAAAATATTCAAACATAATATATGCACATTAGTATTTCAGTAAATAAATTTGTATGTAGTATTTATGATTTGATAATGGTATATCTACCAGAAAGTTTCATAATTTCCTTTTCCAAAAAGTTTGCACCGTTGACAGATTTTTTTTCCACCTAAATCCATTAATTAGATATTAGATTTTATATGGTCCAAATAGGAATAGTATTTGTTCAGATTAAGAATGCTGTTACTTAACCGAAGCTCATACAAAATAATCCCCTTCTATATCATCAATTACACATCAAACGTGAATGTTATCAATGGCGCTACAAATTTTCCAAACAATCCAATAGAAAAGATTTTTAAAGTGAAACTGTCGAAAGACAATTGCCGCGTGTCTTGGTTCACATTTATCCATATTTCTAAAGGCAATTTTGCTTAATATATAAAATATATTCTTACCATGTGCATCGTCTGCATTTACTTATTATCGTCCACACCTATCTACTATATTTATCATCTTTCGACTGTTCAACATAAGCACCACCTTCTAACACTCGTGTATCACTTCGTAAAGCTGCACTTGTACGCCATAAACATCGCGGAAGGCCTTCTCACTCTTCATTCATAATTCATTATTATGCTCCAGAAATCGATTGTAATTTTTACACGATCAAGCTTTATCCAAGAATTAACCTGCTACGCTCGACAAGCAACACGCCATTACTCCTTTGCTTCGGCGCGTGATTTAATACAGATGTTAACGAGAAATAACCAGCAACACTGACTAAACGTCAAGCAGGTCGAGCGATCAGCAACCTGTATATAATCAGAAACAATTAAGCCGGCGACGTACAGTCAGTCACGAAAGTCTGCATACGAATTCTAAAGTTCAAATATTCACGTATTTTAGGACATATTATAAAGTAACAGGAATTCATGAAATACAAAATTACAAGCGAGAAGAATTCTTAGATGTTCCATTGATTATATGAATAAAGTTGCTTCTAATTTTATTTATGCTAGAAAAAATTATAGGACATAAAAAATGCATCAAGAAGCCTAAAAAAGTATAAGTACAGTTATAATAATCAATATTGCACACTTTAATACACGTACATAGACTTTTATGAAGTCGAGTACATTTTATGCAATTTTCGTTGTAAGCAATTGGAAGAAACATCCAGCAGTTTTTGATAATATAACTAATTTTGATTAATAAGCGAGCCAACGTTCTAGGAACTATCAAACCTTTTGTAACTTTTTAAATATTTGAAATTTAGGGGTGTGTGTAGAGTTTTGCGATTGACTGTATATGTGTTATATATGAAATCGTAGGCTGATCTTGTACGAGGTGTTCCAAGGCGAATGGCATCGTCAGACGGAATATTATTATACGTATACAAACTATACAGGGTGAACATACATACATCCAAATTTCTAAACTTTCGAAGTATGGATACCTCGACGCATAATCGATTTTATAACCGTACTGTATCAATTTTCCTGACTTTGATAACGTTGCGTTTGAAGCTTTTACGCCTCATCCCCCTCATTTTTAGATAAGCAACGTTCTCCACCCCTTTCGTCACCAGGAACATGACTTCACGCGACACATGAACCCCAGCGGAACATGGTGTTCGGTAACCGGTGGTATACCAGAAAGGAGGTGACTATAAAAAATAACATTTTTTTCATATGAGGTTTGGTTTTGCGAGAGTATCGACTTTAAATATTCCTCGGATATGCGTGCACTTGACTATTTAACGAATCTCGCTATAAATTACTGTCTCGACTCGGGTTTGATGTTTATTGAACCGGATAATTAAGAATACGCAATGAAACAAGATATTCATGTACAATAAATTTGATTACTTTATGAAATATTGGAGATCTTATCCATTCCATCAAATACATGATTGTGCCTTGCGACCTTTTCTGTAAAAGGTTTTAGTATATTTTGCTGCTGTAATTTATGAAATTCTAAACGAATTCTATCTTTTAATCGCTCTACACTTATAATTTCATCAAAATATTTCATTTAACTCCGTCAATAAGAGTCGAGAGGAGTTATGTCAAGAGATCAAGGTGTTCAATCTATTGTTTTGTAGCCATATTTATAGTCAATTTCCTCGGAAATCAAATCTTATACGAAAAAATCTTACTTTATGTTTTCGACATATTTTGTCACGTGGAGTCACCGTCTTTAATCCCAGTTATGCCATCTGTTCCGGCACACCCTATATAAGTAACAACGTGGCACCGTACCTTGATGAAAGAAAGCTCTTCTCTCTCTTCGCTTCATGCAAGGTGACAGGTGATTTTTTTTTAACAATAACCATTCGTGTAAAAATCAATTAAAACATCGCGTCTCACGAAGAGGCCGGACAAACGAGATCGTTGACCAATAAACGTAACCGGGCGACCCATGAACAAGCGTAATTATACGGATGATAACGATTGCATGCGTTTGACGAGGGACAGGGCGAGAAAGTAGCAAAGCGATATGGCGCCGATCGGTGCGAGTGAGAGGAACCGAGGACGTGGACGTTTTTCATCGTTCGATCGATCGGCCGATCGATCCGCGGCAACGTTCAGCTCGATCGATCAGGCTCCCGGAAGGAATTTTTCGTGTAGATGCGAAATTACGATAGCGAAGGGCTCTTTCTGATGTTGGACGCTTGGATGGCTCGATTAATATCGGCACAAGTACTGCGTGACTGAAATGAAGTGCCGCTGGGGTTCATGTGTCGCGTGAAGTCATGTTCCTGGTGACGAAAGGGGCGGAGAACGCTGCTTATTTAAAAAGGAGGGGGATGAGGCGTAAAAGCTTCAAACGCAACGTTATCAAAGTTAGTAAAATTGATACAGTACGGTAGTAAAATCCATTATGTGTCGAGGTGTCCATACTTCGAAAGTTTAGAAATTTGGAAAAATATAAGGGTAGAGGGAGGGAATAAGTATACAATAAATGAATTTACGAATTATAAATCGGCACAGCTCTACTTTTAGACATTGTATGAATTACCGATACAATTGAAGGGCTAAGTGGAAAACATACACATATTCCATGTATTAGGTGTACAAATTAATTTTCAGCTATCAGGATTGCAGAAGATTTAATATATATTCACAAGTTGCGGACACATTATTAGACCAATGTTGTACGCAATTTTCATTTAATAAATCCCAATCTCCTTCGTAAACAGACGATTAAGGTGTATCATTGTGCTCAAGAAATGCGGAACTAAGCCAAATACTTTCACGATGTTAATTTTCGACATAATTTAATTTATTGTTTGTTATTAAAAAAAACGTGTGTGCAATAAATAAATGAACTTACCTTTGTACAAACAATAATATATGTTACATTATATAATAAAATGATAAATTCAATAATGCCATCGTAAATAGTAAAAATCGGCAACAATTTCTTGAAAAGTTTAATGTCCGAATATTAATACATTATAATTCACAGAACGAATATGACTCATTATGGTAAAACAAGGGGTTGATTGGAAATGTAGACGTGAATGTGTCCTGCTTATTGTTCAAACTGAAAGCGTGTATCGTGCGGGATTTCTAACAGCATATGCTCGCGCCGTAACATGATTGGATGAACAGGGATTTCAGGAATCGATCAAGTTGGACGACGCGTAAAATACACATGAGCCCGGGTAAACGTGAAAACACCGGCTGCCGTGATTGAGATCGTGATAACGATAATAATCTTGTCGGCGCGCGAAAAAGCTGTCGGCCTGTTTGTTTGCCCGTGGAAGCAACGCGATGCACACGCAAGAAAGTGAGTGGCTTGGCACGTTCCACCCACGCTTTCGATGCTGTTTGCAGTGCTTTGTAAATAAGTGGTCCAGAGAAGAATGTTTCGCGTTTTGACGGGGCTGGAGCAGGGCGAAATAGTTAATGATTAGATTTAACTTACTGATACTGTTCTGAAACTAGTTCTCTGCCATTACGAGTATTTGAGTAAATGCTTTTTATGTTGTGGAAATGACGAGTCTTCTGCAATATGTAGCCCTGTAAAACTAAACTTGTATCAGTGTTACTCTGTAACTAATCATTCGACTCATGGACTACGTATTAAAAACATGTATATCTTTATATTTCATTTATTTATTTCAAACAAGTTAACACAACTTTGGAGATGTATTATTAGTTCTTAATTAAATAGTAGGACAACGTTGAAAATTAACGTCTACAGTCTTGGCAGATGTTAAAAATGTGTGCTACCTGCAAGTAACCTTGTCGTAGTTGTTGCATACGTATTTTGTCATTCTGCGCTTATTTAATCCATTTACTGCTGAAAAATTAAGCACGTATTGCTTTGGGCGTCAACAAATTATTTTAGAGAAAACGACGAAATTTCCTAATATTTAATATAAGCCAATTGCAGATTCACCCTTTGAGTGGCATTTATAAAAAAATATTACGAAATATCTCATAGTTGGCACTATTGAATACTATTATTCAATTCAAACTTATACCACAAACTTCGAAATATCCCGTAGTTGGCAGTAAATGGGTTAATAGACAAAAAGTATAAATTCTGGCGCTTTTTTGACGCACTTTAGTCGTTTATTCTGTAGGTTCTTTAATATACAAGATATGTTCAATATTTCTTTTGATGGAACATCTTAAAGTTACCGTATTAGAAAATAAAAGCGGTAAGATACTCATAGGGGTCTATTACGATTTTGACAAAAGCTTCTGCATGTTATCATTAAACATTCAATTGTTAAACGACGATTGTGCTAAATGTGGGAAAGTAACAAGTGTACATCCGCACTTATAACTTTTAGGTGGCTTATTTGACTAACTATGAAAGTACTGTGAGTGGGGTGATGGGCGCGCTATGGGAACATCTCGAATTCGCTAAAATGGCGAGAAGAATAGTAGAGGAATGTTTAATAAAAGACGAAATAGACGACGGTTTAATTATCTATGGTTAATTATCGCATTTAAGTGCCTCGATCTTGAACAGTATTTGTTTAAATTAATAATATTGTCACATAACGAAGGCTCTTTAAATTGATTCCTTTCCAAATCCATCAATTATACAACAGAACTCAATACTATGAAATACGCTATGAACTTTCCGAACAATCCAACAAAATAGTTATTAGAAATGGACAAATCAAAAGTACAGGATTAATTTGCACGCTTAACAGTTGCACACATAGATATATGAATACGTAATTTTTAATCCTCTTTTATTATCTGCCTTAATAGTCTTTCACAAGTGTTAATTACAATTTAAGGAAATAGTTAACTGAACGAGAAAACTACTTTGATGTTTACCGAGGAGAAAAAATGGAATAAAAATCGCTTTATTCCTATTTTATGTAACGCCAGTCGAATAAATGTGAGCAGTGCTACGTATTTCATAGCAGTCGACAATTTTTCATGGTCAGCAAGGAAAATCGTCGCGGCTTGTGACACGATGAATTTTACGAGCAGCTCGCCATTAACGGAACGCAAATCTTGACAAATAGCACCGGCGGTGTTAAAAATCCACCGTGATAATCAGTCGTGCACGCGATTCTCTTAAACGACTCCTTCTACCTAGTATACAGGGTGTCTTATTAAAATCCATCCGTGCAAAGACAGTAGAATGAATGATTTACATTCTTTGTTAATAAATCTTAGATTCTGTAGGTTCTCTAGATCAACAGGTTTTGAATGCTAGTTAGACTGCGAATCTCTATATAAATTTATTTCTTTTCAAGTGGAAATCAAGAAACGGAACCTAAATAGGGTATTGTTTTATTCTTCAAATAAAATAACACGTATTTTATTTTGGATATTTTATACTTATATTCTCGCATATCATGCGGTGTCTTCAATTTTTCGCATGCTCAAGTTTCCCATGAATACATAAAAATCTGCAGTCTAGTGACGGTAAATGAACATGGCATTAGAAAACCCATATATATTTCCAAAGGCCAGTATATTGAGTCCATTTTCTATTAAAAATGATGTTTCCTATTTCCGCTTAGAATTGTTTGCTCTTGCGACATCTTACGTTACGTTCTTAGTTTAGTTTCCGGAAGTTTAATAATATGTACTATTGTATACTCGAATTCTTGAAAATTCAAACGCTCGAAAAATTGAAGACTAGAATTCGAAAGCGCGGACGATTGAAGATTTTAAGGTTCAGATACTCACAAATTTTGAAATTCGAAGATTTACAAATCCGTGTGTTCGGAAATTGCAGAGCACGAGAAATCAGGAGCTCGGAAATTGAAGGATTCGAAATTCAAAGATTCGAATAGTCACGTGTTTCGAAATTGCAAAGCACGAGAAATCAGGAACTCGGACATTTAAAGGCGTCGAAATTCAAAAACATAAAAGTTCACGTGGTTGGAAATTGCGAAACATGAAAAATCAGAAGCTTGGAAATGTTAATTTTCCGAATACGAAGGCGTGAAAATTCGCGTGTTCGGAAGTTACGTAGCATGGGGATTCGTTAGAAATATAAAAGCTTGCAAATTTAAGGCTTCGAAATTCGAAAACTTGAAAATTCGCGATCTTAAAATTTCGAAGGTTTAGAATTGATTTTAATCCCAGAAAGCAATTTTAAAGTGGGGAAATATTTCCTTTGAAATTTCTACACGCGAGATAAGAATTTCATACTCGTCAGCCTGATAGAAAGATTATAATACGACACCCTGTATAAGTACTCTAAGAACAACAAGGGCTTGAATGGATGTCTCGATAGTCCGCTCGGATTTTGTGATTGCAATTAATGCCGGGCGGCTGCTCATTAATTGCCCTTTATAATGGGCCTGTATTTAGCACTAACTAGTCTCGCTCGTGGCATGCTTGAAGCAAAAGAAAAAGAGGGAAAAAGAACCTCACAGGCATCGTAGACATTAATTAGCTAGCCGCCACGGCGTCGAACGATAAATTAGAAATCTCCGCCGATCGGAAACGCCGATAATAATCGGCTACCGAAGCCACTTTGTCGCTTATGAAACGTTCCTTGAATTATTCCTGACTCGTGGTCGCCAACCACCGTTCCGTGATTCGATCATGAACCAGTCGATTTCACCTCCCTGCGAATAAAGTCGTTAGGAGGCTAAAGTCCGCGAAAACGACGCTGACAGCCGGCGATCTGTATCGATTACGAGGCGCATGGATTCGATTCGAAATCGGTTTCGCGGTTGGTGGTTAATGACCGTCAACCAGAGACACATACGCTAGCCATTGAGACGATGTTTTAGCGACGGTCGTTAGGGTTTTTGTTCTTATGCAAGCATTCATAATGGATTCGAAGTGGCTAAATGGTCCACTGGCGCGAACGCTTGGCTTCGTTAGCTGCACTGAGCTTTTCCCCCGCTTGCTTTTGCACGCGTGATAAATGATCCACAGGTTTTGCAACTGATTTGTTTAGCCGGGCATCCAAGGAAATGAATTTGTAAGTTAGATAAGCGTGTGTATGCGTGCGTATGGTGATCACGAGGAATTTAAGGTAGAAGTTAAGGTGATTTTGTTGTACTCGGTTCAGCACTGATTGAGAATGGATCAGTAATAGAATGTTGCCCGGGAATTATGGTTTATTGAAGTTCGGTTTGTACGGTGATTAATTTGACTGATCGGATTCTTTAATAATTTTGAACAGTTGGCAGTTTTATTGCCGGATTAGATGTACACTACCAGTCGAAAGTTTCAAGTCACTTTCTAGAACCTTTCGCTAATTTGCTTATTAATTCGAAGTTAATATGTACTGTAGATGCTAGTAGTAATTTTCTTTAGCTCTATAAATTGCTTGAAGAGTTCTCGAAGATAACAAGTTTCTAAGGTAAGAATCATTTTCTTTTTTTTATATCTTATGTTTCTCGAAATACGTACTGATCTCAAACTTTTGGCTAGTAGCGTAATGGACATAGCAAAATCAGATTTGTTAAAGAAATGTTAATGAAACGTAACGATAAATAAGGCATAATTCTTCCGTGGAATTTTTTGTGTTTCGTTCACTTATTTCCTAGATTATTATTTAATAAGTGTTTATAAACATAAACAGTAGTATTAACTTGGTTTGGTCTGTCATAAAGTTAGCATGTTACTACACGAGTAACACTAAAACTTTTCATGAAATTATAAATTAAAGTTTACTAAAATACTGACTGTATTGGTAAAAATAGTTATAGATTATAGGGAGCTTAGTTACAAGGTAGTTTACATGGCAAATTAAATGCAACACAATATTTCGGAATATTATAGATTGCGCCTGACAAGTATTTTAGATGGAATTATTTTGAGATTACCTGTTATAAATTAGTAAATACTCTGTATCAGAACCAGAAGGTATCAACATATCGATACTTGTTGTACCGTTGGGAAAATAATAGAAGTTAGTGTGATTTTGTCTTCATGGAGGGGGATGTGAAAGAAAATCGTGTTGCTGTAATTGCTTTGCATAAGTGCGAGAAGAGTATTAATCGGATTCAGTACTTTTTGAAATCGTTGCAAATATTGAAGATCGTACTATAAAACATTACAACGAATACTTGGGCAGCTCGAAGAAAGCCTTGACAAAAGCAGCTAGTCATATATAGACTTAGAAACCGTGCGTGTCGCGATAACTGACTGGCAGCGTCGTTGGAAAGCTTCTATTAAAGCAAGGAATTGTCATTTCGCATAAAACCCCTGAATTTCTTTCGTTATAACTACACTGCGGATCTTTGTGCAATAAGTATCGTAAAAAACCTCTGCTTCTTTACACAGTCGGTGTTTCAGTTTGAAATTGATAACGTTTCATATGAATGAGTGGTCTATCCTACTAGTCAACCATAATACCTACTTACATAATTAACCCTTTCAACGGTGAACAATTTTGAGAGGTTTAAAAATCTTGGCATCTCTTTTATACATAACTTACCTACATATTTTTTAATATCAATATCATCATCATTAATAATTACTATCTATTAGTATTCCAAAAGTTATATTTGGTTAACGTTTTCTATTAATTATTTATTGTTTCGAGAGATACAAACCTGCAAGTTTTGTAACAAACATTAGTACAAACGTACAAACGTACAAAAGCAGTACGAACGTACCATTAAAGGGGTTAATGCACTATATACATTTCACCAATAAATCCATAAACTGCAATGATAAGATCATTCAATCACCTCCATATTTCGAGCAACCAAATTCAGTTAACACTCGAACTCATCAATGGAATATTAATTACTATTAACCAGGAATATTAGTGCGAGTATGTCGTGGAATCTGCAACTGAACAGGACAGGGTAAGCACTTGAAAGTAATACTGTTGGTATCGGCAGAGTTACATACGAGTTTCAGGTGGTCGTCACATAAATATCGGCTGGCCATTTCCAAGACCATTGAAATGCATTGGCTGATTCATTAAAATACGGGACGGGTAATCTAGAGGCGATCATTCATCATCATTTTTCACGTGCCTTCTGTTCTTCTCCCTCTATTCCTCTCCCTCTCTTTCTCTCTATCTATTTGTTTGGTGCACGCATGACCGGTGACTTCTTGCAAGCATGTTCCATGTAATTGAATTACGGTCCTTCGAACGCGAGTACAAGCGAGTGTAGAGCGCTGAAATCAGGTTTCTAATCGATTTCTGGACCCCGGTACCCCGACGAAATTCTTAACTTATCCGATGAGGCCCGCATAAATCGCTGGACAAGCCCTCCTCGTTTTCTTCCTCATCGCATTCCGTAGGCTTAATATTGTTCCAACCGGGCCAACCAATTACCTTTGGTTAATCTTTCTTTTAATACAGTTTTAATTATACGATTCTTGTATAAATCAGAAATTGCACAGATCATCCATCGTAATAGCAAAACCACTATTGAAGTTGCTAAATGGGTTAAAAATGGGTCTTAAAATTTTGTCCATTCCCTTTCTCTTCACTGCCAAAATCTCTATAATTCGAAATAATTCCTTTAAATCGAATTATTCGCTACATACGTAGATGCATCTGTTTATCTTTGTAACTTAAATTTACAATAATCGGATCTTTACATGATAAAAGTTACCATTAGGGTATATGTACCAATTCCTGCCACCTTAATGTTATCGCGTAATTTTATTTAACTATTTTAGAAAACAATTAAACTAAAAATCCTTCCATTTTGGATCATAATATTGTTGAACCGCTCTTCTATTTATGAATATTTTGTTTATACGTTGAGTATAATGAATTAATTACCAATGAATTGAAAATGTACAACAAAGCCCAATGTCCTTATTACTGTCACTTAAAAAGTTACAGTAATAAGTCAGTTAAATAGAAATCATTTTTACATATATTAGCACGTCAGTTTGTGTAACAGATAGGATGTATAGTAAGCGTATCGCCTTTACTGAATTCTGACACGTCTCATACTTCATAATCACATTGGTCCCGTTTTAATGTTCAATAGCACATTTACCTTCTAATATTTCTTATCAAATACTGAGTGTAAACGAATATACGATGTTTATGTGTCTGAAGTCTAAATTTTGTATCAAAATTTGTCTATTTACAATTCTTCGTACATTAGTTTGCTATTAAATATAATAATTAAAGTGTCGATTATAGGAACATTCACAGTAATTGGGTCATCTACCCTAGTTTAAATAGTTAATATTATGAATCCTTTAGGTTTATACGATGAAGAATTTAGTTATGTATATTATATACTTTGGACCAGTCCAATCGATTAATTATTTCTTGAGTTGTGCTGCATGGCAATTTGAAGAATACGGTTTTCAGAAAAAAATGGGTTTAAAGTTTCCGTTTTGGGAAAGTCAATATTTTTGGACACTTCTGTTTGAGGCTAATCTGTGACTCCAGGCCCATATAATTTACCTTCTCCTTTTCATCAATTCTCCTCCTATTACTTGAGCCTCCCTCTTAATATAAATACCTAAAGAGTGTCGTGAATAGTATAGAATAACGGTTTCTAAACTATGAGTCACAAGATTCATCCTACTTGCAAAATGTGAGCAAGATACAGTGTAAATATTGATCTGTTTGTTTTAAATCAAATAATTAGCAAAATTAATTATTTACCTTCTCATTTCATGGATATTTGACCATTCTGCCAATTTGAGACACGAGGACCACATTAAGTTGCGAAAATGAGGGACGGATTACAATTGATCAGCTCCCAGTTAGTAATGGCGTTAACGTAATGTCCAGAAGTGAACTTGTGTTGCTTCGAAGTTCCTTGTTTCAATTATTCCTATTTTAGGTTCCAAAGAAACGTCGATTATGATACTGATCTGAGTCCTCGACTTCTCTTTTTCGTCGTCCTGTAAATGTTAATGTCAAAAAAAAAAAAAAAAAAAAAAAGAAAAAAAAAGAACCGTTTTACGGTGAAAGCAGACCAACGTCATGCGAGACAGTTTATGAAGCTCGTTTACGCGCAATTATACTGTACTGGAGTCGCGTCACGGGGGAGAAGTATTGTAGAAAGTACGAGGACGTTTGCGCAACGAGCTCTCTCGGAACGGTATTGTAATTATTAAATGTTAAATATTATAAAGGCGAGCCGTTTGTCAGGGCGAAAGCTTGCGAAAAATCGAGGAACGTGCGTGCCTTGAATGCTTTACGAGCACGACGATATTCGAACTATATAATAAATTAATAACCGCATAAGTGCCTTAATGCATGCGATCGAATTCACGTTGCAAGCACTGTACGCTGCTGTTCAAAAATTGAAAGTAGGAAACAAATTTTCTCCTTTATGTAACGTCCTCTGATCTCTCAAGCTTACAAACTCGCGATGAACCCGTTGAATGCGCAGCTCTTCTAATTTAAAGGTAGTACTTTTACATAAAATTCTGATTGAAGTTACCGTTATACTTCTCTAGGGTAGATGTCCCAATTATTGCCACTTTAAGCTCATCGCGCAACATCATTTAATTATTTTAGAAGCTATTTAACCTAATAATCGTTAAAGTTTCGAGCACAGCATTAGTTAACATCTCTTTTATTTATAAAAATTTGTTTGTATGTTGAATACGATGTAGTAATTATTAATCAATTGAAAATATACAACAAAGCCCAATGTCTGTTTTACTGTCACTTGAAACGTTGACACTTGAATGGAAACAATTTCCACATATATTACCAATTTAGTTTGTGTAACAGATATAAAATGTATAGTAAACATATCGCCATTATCGCATTACAAAAATGTCCGTACTTTCTATTTACTCGCATAATCTTATCTCGCATATTTATTCGTATTTTTATGTTCAAACGGTACATTCGCGTCCTAATATATCTTTTTAAATATTAAACGTAGACAGATATTCAATGTTCATTTGTTGTTAAGCAAAAACGAAGTCTAAGCTTAGTATTGAATATTTTTTAATCACGATTCTTCGTACATTTGTTTGCTATTAAATAAAATAATTCAAGTACCAGTTTTGGCAACACTAACAATAATTGGGACATTTACCCTATTTGCGTAGCATTCGATCAAATATTTTTACTTCTCCCAAACATGCGTTTATTTTAAACATTAATAATTTTTATTCGTGTCGCCTTGATAAAATAGAAACATTCGCTAACGCATATATGTATGCATCCATGACATTTAAAGAATTAATACATTGCATCAAGTGATCGCGACACTGAATGTCTTCCAAAAAATTATCAGTATGATGGCATTATTATTGCGACACATAAATTATTACGCCAATAACACTGCAAACGCAAGTATGTAAGTTTGGAAAATACACATTTCGAAATATCACTTCAAACAAAGTCACAAAGATTGATTGTAATTATCATACTTAACATAGTCTTGAAATAGAAGGAAGTAAGATATAAAAAAGATAATAGAAAGTAAAAGTGAAAAGTAAGAAAGAATAACGTCAATGATCAAATGTATTTATGATAACTATTTTCCGCCATTTAGACCCTTAATCAATATTTTTAATTCGAAGGAAATGAGAAAATTTAAAAGTTTATAGAACTTGCTCGGAATTTTTCGTTGAAAAAAATAATAAGTCAAAGGATTGAATGATAAGACTGCAAAATATGGCAAAAGGTCATTGAAAAGAATTGGCAATACATTAGCTAATAAAGTTTCTCGTCTATGCCTCCTTAAAATACGACAAATCTTTTTGGCCAACCCAATATGTTAAATGAAGATACTAAAGTACTAAATATAGTTAAATCTTCGAATAAAGGTAAATCCAATGCTTTTACTACAGAAGTCAGCTTAACCCCGTGCAGATAAGCACAATTAAAAGGACGAATATAAAATTTTAATTGCAACGTTTGGAATAGTTGCATGATTTGTTATAAATACTTTTAATTATCCCCAGCACAGGTAACGAGGATAAACTGCAATATAAATTCTCGTAGTCTTGGATATATATCTTGGATTCATAAATAGGGAAAACAGAATTGCAAATGCACGCAGGCCATTCCTATCTCATTAACCATGAAATATGGAGTAATAACACGGGGTGGCTTTTTAATCAATAATTTATCGCTAATTTGTTATTATTAATTATGATATCCGTTAGAACGTAGAACGTGAATTTATTGGTACAGCCACTGTATATTTGATTTTAATGTAAATCACAAGACTCCTACAGCGAGCACTTTTGCGATCCGATATTTCTTAATCATCCGATACACGATGTTAAGTTAAATTCATCCTGTAGCTTCATAGGAAGGACGATGATGCGCCTCGAGGCTTGCGCCAATTACAGAGCCTAACAAATTGCGCGGATATAAATAAATGTTAATTAAAACGTTTTCGAGTCGAAACACGGCGTCTTTAATGAATCGATCTTATCTGGCGAAATTTTATTATTCCTACACCTTTTGGTCTGATATTTGTTCTACACGATTGACGATAGGATTCGTTTTAGACGGTATAAAATTTTGTTTGCAACGTTGCTGTAACTATGAAATATTTTTGCGTCACGCTTGAACAGCCACGGTGAGAATAAATGGTGTAATTAAATTTGATGTTACTTTTAATTGAATGATTTTAACGACACAAGAAATGATTTTGTATTTCAAGTGCTATAAAGTAGCTACTAGTAACAGTTTCAAATTGCGCCATTATTTGCGTACGTATCGAAGAATAATTAAGTTTCACAGAGTTTCAGCAACCTCATGTAATACCTATAATGTTTAAATACGATAGTATTATTTGATTACAATTTATGTTAAAGTATTGACATTTACTTTAATAATTACATGTTACTTTATTCTTTCTGCTACATGACACATTATTGATACACATTGTTCATTTTATGTAATTATAGCGATTAGATTGCGGACTTCTATGCACGTTCATTAACAAAATTTAGGAAATGGAATTTAAGTAAATAATTATTTCGCCCTGCAAATACAACAATATCTTTCTTACTTTGGATCTCGTACATATTCGCGCTTATTATGTGAGTTTCCTAACTATTAGATGTGTAACACTGGCTTATGTTATTACATGTTTCCCGATACAGATTTTGTTTGAATCGTATCCGAGTCTTCGTAATCATATTTAATTGGTAATGAAACACAATACAATTGATAGGTATCGATACGATAGTTAACCGTTTCAATACATCTCAAATCGTTTGCAAATGTATCATAGATTAAGTTCATACGCATATATCAATTCTAACCATAAACCATAATAATGATACCATATTATTAATACCATATGAATAATACCATGATAATGGTATCGAAGATGCGTCACTCCCATCACTAGTTCGGATAAAGGAGGTTCTACTGTAGTTCCTTGATCGTCACTCTTCTACCTTGAACATTAAAAGTGAGTGACTCTTCTACCGAGTAAGTTGACTTAATGCTTCAAATTGTCGCGTGTTTTTATTATGCGAGGATCATTCCTTCGCGTCGTCGATTTTCTACTGCCGATCTGCCATTTGAAGAACACGTGCCAGACAATAATTTGTCAGGCATTTACGAGGCATGATTTACGTTTGATCGATGTTTCGCGACGCATACATCGTCCGCGATCGTTTAAATGGTAGCACGTTTGAATCTTCATTCAGAAAGATTATTAATGGCCGGTATCATTCGCGCCTGTACAGCGCCGCGAGCGTCCTTCAGGAGACATCGGTGATACATGGCAAGCGCTTCAAATGCCAATCAAAGTAGCAAAGCCCATATGTCTTTCGACGCGGATGCGTATGATTTCTTGCTGCTTAATAATAGCTTAAAAATAATTTAAATCGGATTATTTGGATTAGCTAATCTTCAACATCTTAAAATTTAATTTTAAGATTTGCACGGAATAATGATACGTACGAAAATAAAATAAAATCCGTTGTTTTGGTATTTATGTACTTAAACCTATCAACTTTTAATACTTTAATTTGGCAAATTTTATGGTATGGAATTTTATAACTCGTAACTAAACTGCGGATTCGTATGCGTTTATGGAAAACTCAAATGTGCAAAAAGGTCCAGAATGCATGTAATATGCAAGAATGTGCAAAATATTCAATGTATGGTGCAAATTATTGTATTTTGAGGGTAAATCAACTCTGCATCTAGAATCCAGTCTTTTATTTATGTTAATAAAAATATGAATTTGCACGAAGATACGCAGTTCACACATAATTCCATAAATTAAACTAATTTCCGACATTACTGATAACGCTTGTACTTTTTAGCAATTCGTATGCAAAATCATTTGAAAAGGTTGTACTTTAAAATTCAATTTTTACTTCGTAATCTTCCATCGCAAGAAATCGGTATCACAAGGTATGGTACCTAATAATGAACTGATTCTATAAAAATGAAGGTATAAATCCGAATCACACTCTTCGCAGGGCTGTTAAAACGCAGAAATAACTCGATAAGATCGTAAATTCCTAACAACTATGAATAAAGTCTTCCTGAGTGTCTCCACATCTGTAATAGAATCTGGCAAAAAATAATAGTTCCTCGTGCGCATAAAACGTGTAGTAGTCGGTAGCTTCCCAAGACCTCAGGTAGGAGCAGCATTCATGGTAAGAAACTGCAATTTCTGCACATTTATCTTTGCTAGTAAAAAAATAAATAAATGAATAAAAGTGTCACATCGTAATAAGATCAGGAAAGGAGGCAGCAGTTTCTCACCAGGGATCATTCATCCTGACGACGGTTATTTGCATAATTTCGCGTTCTTACGATCGACACGAGATACCGTACCTATGATAAAATGGCTTTTCTGCAATGCTTATGAATATCCGTGTGCACGCTATCGTAGAAATAGAAGGGATGCCATACACGACTGCTACGTTAATGATTCTAGCTTTTAAATTCGAATATGCCTCGTTGTTCCTGTGTTCAACCACATTTGCCTCTATTTACGACTTCCAGAATTGTAAAATGAACGTCCTCTGCTCATGGCGTAGCAGTTCCGATGCTTTTCTTAGCGAGAAACAATTTCATCCTTGAGGGCACCGATAGAAGTCAGGACATCTAATAACGTAACATTGTCGGAATTAAAGGAACTGGTTATTGACAGGAATTCTGTACAAAAATGTTGAACTTTTATATTAGGTTGTTTGGAAAGTTCGTAGAGATACTTTAGAAATACTCAAAGGTAATATGCGTATATTAACATTTTAGTAAATAATTTTTCATGCAGTATTTATTATTTGATAATTATATGGCTATCAAGACGTTTCATAATCTTTTTTTCCGAAAAGTTCGCACTGTTTGCACACTTTCACCCTCCGAAATGAACCCATGCAAGTAATTCTTCTAGGCTTTTAATTTATTCAATTTCTGGTTGTTAATATAGTTTTACAAACATTACAATGATTGATAATTGTAGAATATCCTAGGCAATGATTAACAATTCTTCCTACCTCATTATTGAAACATTAGGTAATTTATTGTCGTCCAATGAAAATATTTGTCTTTGCCTTTAACTATGTATTGTCTATTATTGAATTTTAAGAGGACCAACATTTGTTCAGATTGAGAAAGCAATTATTTAACTAAAGCACATGAAAAATAATCCCCTTGCACTACACCAATTACACAGCACAAGTGAATATTAACTTAACCCAAACCTAACCCAATAGTAGTAATTAAATTTCATTGAGATCTTGTCATTCTGAGCCATTCTCTGAATAATATAATTTTCTACAAAATTATGAGAAATGAAGGAAGGTCTAATTTCGAATATTCAGAGGTTAAAGAAATAGAACGAATACAATAAATAATTTGAAAGACTCACAACTAGAATAACCCTTGCCAAACCGTAGAATCTTAGATATGAGGTCCATAACTTCATGATTTAATTCAATACAGTTCTTTCGTGATATCATTACAGATAGCAGCTATGGACATCGCTCGATATGATGAAAATTTTAATAAATAAAATTAAAAACTGTTAAACATAAATTTAAGATTTTAGATTATTCTTTTATTCTCCCGGAGGAGGACAAATACTGACAAGGGTTATTTGTGTTATGAATCCTTTAATTGTACGTTACTTTGGATGTTTTGTATATTTTTGCATATTACGTGCATTCTGTGCCTTTCTGCATATTTAAATTTCCCATCACTGCATAAACATCTTTAGTTTAATAATAAAAACTTGACATTATTGTGATGAAACGCGAACGAGCTTATTATTCAACCTAACATAATATTACACTGACGTGATGAAAGGTTTTCTTCTTGAAATGACATTCCCTTTCATTGCCATTGACAGGAGTTTAAACGTTTTTAAAGAAGTGCCATTTACATTCCAACAAGTCATATTTTAATAAGATTTCTTCATAAGCATATTGCAGCATGTGGATGTCAGTAACGCAATAGAACTTCGAGGTAAAAATTCTCTTGTATCACAGGAAGCTCAAACATTAACTTTTAATGACTCTACATTTACATTTTGTGATGTTCATAAAATTCTATAGAGTTTCTTTTAGAAGTTTCAGAATGTTCTTGGTTTAAGAGTCCGTTAACGTAAGAATCTTTAAAGGTTTATGATGAAGTTCTTATTCGACCTTAAACTTCTATTTCTGCTTCTATTTTCGTGATCTGGTGGCAAAACGTTCATTGCATTTCTATAGCGCTCTTCAATCTTAAAATTTTTTTTTGTCATAGGGTAATAGAAAGTTAATACCACCACAATCGTTATTTCGCTTTTTTCCTAAATTGAACAAATGCCATGTGAATTTCATACTCTGTCAATTTCTAGTTCTCATCTGAAAGTAGGCCATGAAAAACTGGATATTCTAATCTTGGAAAAAATTGGATATATTACATTTTAATAGGTTTACTCGATAAAATTGTGCTAATCTTATTTGGATTAGGTTACATTCTGCAATGAATTATGTCAGATGATAATTCCACTGCGACGTAAGTGTCTCACCTGTGTACCGGAAGTGTTAATGAGAGATTGATGACTGTGAAATTAAAGGGCGTAAGGTAATAGTGTGATAAATCACAGCGGATTAAGTATGAAATATCGCCATTTCTACGAAATTAGAAAAACTTCCTTCCGCGGTGGAAACCGCATAATACTAACCCTCGCAATCCATCAATTCCATAAAAACTCGCATTTCTTTCCATTCGCCGTATTTCTGATTCTTAGAAAATATTACGTGACACCGTATCGGTAAACCTGATTTTAAATCACTACACTTCCATTAATTTTTCACTCGCATGTTTGCGATCGTAACACGTATTTTCAAGAAATGTTTTCAATAAGTAACGAAACCTCTCACTTGTATATTTTATCATTTCTATTGGAAATAAGTGCAATTAGAAATAAGATTATTTATTCGGCTACAGCAAAAAAACTGTTCTGGAATTTTTCTATTATCTGTTAATGTTCATAAAGTGTTCTGAAATGTTATATAAGCAGACAATAGGTTGGCAGCGTTTTATAATCGACGAATCATAGGATAGACTACTCATTTTCGTATAGAAATATTCTCATATTTAATGTCACATGCGACATTACTAGTTTAGAATAGAGTAAGGCAATATCGGATTCTAAACGATGGGAATTCTGACTTAATATTGCAATAATTAGTTGTTTTCGACATAATTGATCTCTAAAATTCAGATTTATAATAATGTGTATATATGTATATCTTCATATGTATTAAAATTCCGTCATTTATTCCTCTATAACACGAATTTTATTTACTTTTACTATGTAAGAAACTATAATTAAGTCAACATTTTCATTTCAACTTGAAAACTAGGAATTAATAATTACTGTATATGTGACTAGCATCAATATAACGATAAAAAAATGAACCTATACAGTGATATGCAAATAAGATAAAATTCAACAGACTAAGTACATGAGTATATAACTTTTAAGTCATGTTGTATTATAGAGTACCAACGTTATTAACCCTGAATCGTAAAGGACGTAAAAAGACCCCTGCTTTTTTACACGATTGATATTTCAGTTTGAAATCTATGATGCCTCCTATAAATGAGTGGTCTATCCTGTACTTATTGCTAATCAATGATTTTATTTAACAAGGTACATTAGGTAATGCTAAAATTCTGATTTTGTTAAGCTTTGTGAGTTTTTTTTTTTTAGTTGTTTTATCGGTTACAATTTGGTCTTTCGGGGTGAAAAAAATCCCTAATATGTATTTAACTGATTTCCTATTCATCCATGTACTGTTCCTTAAAATTACAACAGATATGAGAAAGTGTTTGGAATGCCTTTGGATACCGAAGTAACTTTTGAGCGACCACTCGTTATTATGAACATTAATGTTGCTACCTATGTCAACAGAGATTTAGTGTCTACTTTGTTGCCACATTGTGTACATGAGAACAATTCATCCAGGTGGTAACGCATAGTTGAGAAATAGAACTTTCAACCAGGAACCACTCTCCTTGGTGGACGAACCGTAGGGGGCCGATTACACGGTTAGATATTGGCCAAACGAATAGTGCGATAAATAAGCTTCATTAGAAATAATCAGGAGTCGTAAGCCACAATGCTATCTAAATGATCCCTTCAATTCATTATGAATACTTCCGCGTTTAGGCTGGCTTCTACATGAAAAGCATTGTTTTTACCAGTCCAGGGAGAAACTCCGATCGAAACTAACTGCGGCCAGTCGTGTTTCTTCGACTAAAGATTGTTCTTGCAAAGATTGTGAACAAGCTTTGATTCTAACTAATACATAGCATTTTTTATGCAATGTACAGTGTATTTTACCTTTCTTCTTAAAAATCAGAAATACCTACGTTTGCTGCTACAGCAAAGGAATTTTTCAATTACTCTTATTGTTAGTGTCCCTATAAGTGACATTTTCATTATTTCATTTAATAGCGAAATAATGTATGAAAAATTGTGAATAAAAATATTTCCATACTAAATACGGACTTTGTTTTTACGTAACAGCGCATAGACAATGCGTATTTGCTGAATTTTAATACTTAAACATGAATATTGAGAGGCGAATGTAGCGTTTGAGCATAAAAACGCGACTAATGTAAGTAAAAAGTATGGGAATTGTCATAATGCAGTAAAGGCGATAAGCTTATTTTTCTGTTACAGAAACCAAATTGCTAATATATGTAAGAATCATTTCTACTCATGTGATGACACAGTAATCAAGACATTGAACTTCGTTAAATATGAAGTAATCATATAAATGATACATTATAATAATTAATTCTAATTCATCATATTCAACATACAAAAAGATTTGCATAAATAAAAGATTAATTAATGCCACGTTTCAGACTGAAATTGGGACATCTACCCTATTTGATTTTTAATTAAACAACAAAAAATTGTTAGTTAGAAAATGTGGCAATTAACTCTTGCCCCCGTAATTCTAGTTTCCTACATGATACTTATTACTTAATATCTGGTATCCAATCAACAACAAACCATAAGTAATCGTGCATTACAAATCCAACCTAATCCTCTTAAAAGAGAATCTACCAATATTCATTATGAATCATAATGAGTTTACAACCGAACTTTCTATACGGATTAAAATAAATCAAGCCGAAGGAAGCGTAAATGTCATCGATATAAAATGAAAAGTGTAATCCAACCTAATAATAAACGTACAAAGCTAACGTAGCAGCTTTTGAAATATTCAACGTTTTATGGCGTTCTTAGCACAGTTATGTAATTAAGTGTACTAATTGCACCGCTTAATCACCTTCGTGCGTTATTGGTTAGTCAGCAGGTTTCTTAATTTACGGCTGTTGCTTAATCAGCTCCCTTTCGATATTCCCTTTCTATTTTAATTCCCTTTTTCCGGCGATTATCCTGCTTAGGTGAACATTGGTTGCTCTACGCGTGGCATTAAAGGGTTACAGGGAAAGCTTCGTGCTTTATGGCTTGTTTTAGTACTACTTTATGACGAGGTAGGACTGATTACATCGTTCGATTATCTCTCGCGGATTATCTGTAACCTGGATGGTTTTACGACATAACGGAGACCACGGTTCGCGTACATTGAATAATAAATGCTTTCGCATAGACCGGCCGCAAGAAATCTTCATTGCGTTTGACTAATATCTCGTCTGGTGTAAAATTGATTTACAGCAGCCGATTCCGAATATATTCTGCACAGGGAACTTAATTGGAGAACCTCTCGAAGCTATTCCGGCACAATGTGTAGTTGGTATTGCAACGCATTGCGTTTGGAGTAGAGGATAGTAATTGGGGAATTTAATGCGCCAGTTGTAGAAGTTGCACATTGCTGTTACTCCTGTAATTGTTCAGTAAGTTAGCAGTTATGACACGTTCCGCTCTACTTTTACGATTTAACGATTACTTTGTACCTCTCCGTGCGTTCTGTAGAACGTATAAATTTTGCAAATTTTTAATTAACTAGTATCACACCTTCGTTTGACATAAACTTGTTATTAACATTTCTATTTGACTTTCTGGTTATATACCTGCGCCTTTCTTTATTAGTTATAAAATTGAACTGTAATTACTATTGATTTGGTGGAAAAGTAATCTCGATTATGAGAATCCATTATTTTATTAAATTCATTATTTTGTTATTATTTCATCGAATTGATTGAATTATGCATATATGGTGCTGTTTGTAATGTTTATATTTATTTGTATTTGTAATTTGTATATTTACAAATTGTACAATATATTTTTGTAATTCATATATTTTTAGTTCAAAATTTGACAATTTTTCAGTATCATTTGCATGAAAATTTGAACAACTTCATAATTTTATTGTTAAAAGCCGATATTACTTTTCTGACCATTTTAACACAGACGTCAGATGCTTATACAATACTAATTTAACTTCTATTTCACAATGAAACTAATACCAAAAGATTTTATCAGCAGTAGCAGCCAAACGGAAATTAAAAAATACCTTTAATTGATACCTTTAATTTAATATCGATTATATATATCACATAGTTTTCAGATTTTAAGTAATAAAAATTGGATACGTAAAAACTTAACCCTTTCATGCTCGATGTTACATATATGCAATATTGCATTTTGTTTCAGTAAAAAGGAACAATAAATACTTTTCTTTTCTGCAAAACTAATTGCACATTTGAGTATTGAGTCTTCCTTGGAAAAACAGAAAATATGCATTTTGTTTAAATCGGATACCTATCCAGTTCAATTTAGGACGAGATTAAATTTGTTTTATATAGAACGTATTTCTGACGAGACAAAAGCGTTTAGTCCTGAAAGGGATAAGTAAAATATATATTGTACATATGTCCCATAAGCAACAGGCTGAGGATATTTAATTAGGGAACACCCCGTATGCGTAATTAAAGATTAATAATGGAGCTTCTATCTTATTGACTTAATCGTAATTGAAACGTGAAATCGGAAAAATGGGAGGTTATTACTTTTTTGCCTGTATTGCAACTATGTTACTCGTTTACCCGTATACGTATATAAAGAAATAATGTTAATAGATAACATTAACGTAACGGAGGAAATATTTCATATTTTATGGTGCGTTTAATTCAATGTAATTAATGTCGTTGATTACACCATTTAATTAACTTTGTGCGTTTCATTCGTAATTTACCAGCTTTATTGCCTGAAACTCTACGAGATTACATGTTTCAATTCGACCCAGTGAAATTAATGCGATGCACGCATATTAATGAAAATTATTGCCCGTTGCACGCCTTGCGTTAATTATTTCACACGTTTTCTGAAGATCTTATTATCTTACAAAATCCATTAGTTTATAAGTGATTGATGCAGGCTCAAGTTTTTCGGTAGAATTTATTGAACCACTCTACGGTTTTCTTCAGTATATTTATGGGATTACATCGAATCTCTTAGTTTAAAAAAAAAAGTTGTTACGATTATTCATTTTATTTACAATTTTTTTTTTTTTTGGAAAATCATTCACATAATTATTTAAATCACGCGTAGGATAACTCTATAGATTATTTTAAAACGTCGATTTTCTGTCTCCTTACAACTGTAAGGTTCAAATTTTGCAGGAAATATGGTACAGTTTGTAACAAAGTACACCAATATATATTCGAGAGAAGACGCAGTTTATGAATAACTTACTTCATGGTGGTTTGGAAAATTCCATCTTGAAGGTGTGAACCTTGAAACTGAACATCGTGCTCGCTCTAAAGAAAAAGAATCGATAATGACTATCCAAAAGTGCAAATCTTTTGAGAAATGAATATGCGCGCTTGTTTCTCCATGAATAAAATGTACAATATTAATTGTGATGAATTATAGTATAATAAATGAATAGTGTATTAAATAAAAATATTTTCGTAAATCCTGATGCTAATATTAAACTTATAATCGACTTCAGTCGTAATACTTCGTATTTTTTATTAACAAAATTAATGAAACGGAACCTTTGTAGCCTGTTTTATAGTTATAGTAGAAGTATTTTGCTACTCCAAAGGCTTTTCTTAAACCGATCTTGAGCAGCTAAATTAACGTACATTTAGATCGAATCGTTGGATATGTAAAAAAATATTGTGAAACACAATACAAATATAACACGGCACGAACTTTATGTTCAACCAAATATAATAAACGTTTCCCCATCTCAGGAAGGCGTGTTCGCAAATATCTCCGAGTTATAGTATTGGGAGCTCATTTATCCATCAAACTACTACCGTTCTACCGTGACCAACGATCCACGTATTTTTCCCGCGAAAATAGAATATTTCATTACACCGCCGGCAGCTGAGCAATCCTATAAAACCACTCGACTTTAAAGCACTCGTAAAATTCTTCAACAAACGCAAACAAAGGGACGTAAACGTCTAATAAGACCGTAGCCTTTCGAAACACGTGGATTCGTTCATCCTATCGATCGATAAACGTCCCCGTCAACGTCGCCGCGAGTAACTCAACGATTCTTTGACAAAAAAAGTAAAAAGAGATCGTGCACAGGCACAGGCACAAAATGGGTACATTTGTACGCGGCAATTGGAGTTTTTGAGTGGCAAGATCACGAGATCGGTGCAACGTTGCTAGGTTGCACTCTCCATTGCGTCTCACGTATCGAATGGTACATACGTGGAGCGGTGTGTAAGCGCGTGGCATTAAAGGTTCACAGGCAATTCCCTTTGGTTTATGGTGTATTTAGTACTACGGCTACGGCCGTTTCATAGGCCATACGTTGCCGTGGTTGCCCGTCGAGGAGGCCGTAAAGCAAGGAACACGATCGGCCGCGCGAACCCTTCGCTCCGTTTTTTTCGCGCGACTCGTACTTACATTGTACACCAACCATACCAAGTAATCGCTTTCCACCGAGCTGAAGAATTTTTTTTTTTTTACCTTTTAGGTCCCCCTTTTTTTAACTTTTCGTCGATTTTTCTTCACATCCTCTTTTTGCGTAGTTGTTTTGCATTCCTGTTAGAACTTGGCGATTACTAGACTGCGGATTCTTATGGAAATTTATATTTTTATAAATAGAATTAAAGAAGCGAGACTTAAATAAGTAATGAGTTGCTTTATCTTGTAAATATTATATGTACAATATATAATATTATAGGTATACTATAAACATAATTATAATTAAAATATATATATATATATATATATATATATATATATATTATATAATTTCTATTATACTTTGTACATATATACAATTTTGCATGTTATGTGTTCTGTATTCTTTTGCGTGTTTAAATTTGCCACAAATACATAAAGATTCGCAATCAGGCTATATCTGTTTGTAATAAAATAAGTTAAATAATGGAAATGTCGTATCCTCTACATAATGTTATTCGACAATTATTCGTATTAAAAATTGTAAGTCCCAATGTGATTATAATAAATAGATTCCACTGTGTGTATCGCGAGTACGTGCGTCCTTAATAAGAATTTGAAGTTATTTATCTCGGAAACAAAGCCTCGTTCGAGAAAAATTCATTCTGCATTTTTGGTTCAGTTTTTCATGTAGAATCGCCATCTTATCGCCTGTAGCGGCAGTTACATGGCGCGCTTGTGTATTAGTCTATTTGAACAAACAAGTGGATTTTCTCTAAATTATTTGAATACTTGACTATTAAATGAACAAATCTTTTATATTACTTTGAATCTGAATAAATCTCTACTCGTTACGATTTTTAATTTGCGGAAAGAATTCACGATACACGATCTATTAATGTTCACGTAAAAAAAAAGAATAGCCACTAAAAATTCACAGTAAAAGTTCCATTAGAGTAGAGAATGAAGAATTCAAAAGTGTCGTTGCAAGCTATAATAAGAAAAGCTATAGAAAAAATGTAAAGCACTATACTTACTCACCAGGCTATTGTTTGCACTTGTATGTATCTTCTACACGTTCGTTCACCAGGGATTAATTCGTGTACTGACCAAGTCTCGCGTGTCGAATCACCATTACTCGCTGGAGCGTTGTCGCAAGCTGGTCCACGCTGCATCAGCTTCCTAGCCCCGCTTTTCTCTTGGAAAAGTTTCGTTTACACGCTTGTCGACGAACAACTCATCGCCCGCTGCGATTTGCCATAATTAGCATACGACCATGGCTACACGTCAAGTGGTGTTCACGGCGGGAGAGTTTTCTTTTTTTTCTGTTTCATGGAATGTCCCATGTGGATGCGTGCGGAATGGACTCGTATTTCTTTACGCTCGAGGCGGTAGTCGTTTTCCCTGCGTCTGTAATCCCTGTGGATGACCTTAAAATTAGAAAAATTAAATAGAGATGCAGATTACTCAACAGCTGAGGGACTCAGCGGAAAATAAGTAGGTACCACCTGCATATCAGGTTCAATTTTTTGATTTATTAGTTTGATTACGTAGTTTTTAATTCACGTCGTAGCTTATTATTGTCGAATCATGCAAGAAACATTGGATAGAATTATGTGAGAATTCAGTGATTTTAGCAGCGTTCAATTATCTAGTGCAGTGTTTCCCAATCTTTTTGGGGTAGCGACTCACTTTAAAGCTAGTTAGACTTTGCGGTATACCATGATTATTAGAAGGAAACTGCACTCGATATAATAATTCTATAATAATAGTAGAGGCAACGCCATGTAGATAACCAAATATGATATTTCCCAAAGTATTGAATATTTCTATCACAAGTGACATTTCAATCAAATCCTCGCGACACAGCGATTGGGAAACACTGATCTAGCGGAAGAGGGACACATATCATTCGATCTTCTTACAACTTGTTCACATGATACGGTTTTTTGATCGATTCTGTTATTTTACCTGTTATTGTGTTGTGTTATCTTAACCCTTCACTGGTACGATGAATTTAACTCTGCTGTTCTACGAATATTATGTTTTATTTGGTATTGTATTTCTAAATATTTCTTCTTGATATTCAATATATTTGATTTTTTTAGAAATCTCATACAAACAATGATAGTCGTGAAGTGCTGTACATTCGTTCATCATCTCAGTGTTCAACGAAGAAGTAAGAATGTGAAAAATAAGCAAGGAAAACATCAGTGTTAAGTGCGACCGAAAATTTCGACGTTTATTTTATCCAAACCGGAACTCTACGTGAAAAAGCTGGTACCTGTAAGTACATTAAAATAGAGACCTTATTACGTATCTCAGAATTTTCATATATTTTTTCAATACCTTGAACAATAAAAAATCAGGCCAGGATTTAAAAGACTCGTAATGCTGCAGCAGTTAAAAAACAAGTCGACGGAGGATTAAACCTAAATTATTGAACCAATATACATTAATTTTAATAGATAGATTGAAAGAGAAATTGAATAAGTATTCTAATTTCGGATAAAATGTCAAGAACTTTGTAACGTGAAAGCGATTCATTTTTTAGTGAAATCTTCTCATCGTTGAAAGAAATGATATCTTCAATTAAGTTTGACAGAAGTAGAAATGGAATAGATACTCTAACTGTGAAGCTTTTAATAATTCTCCACTGTGGGTGGGACAGAATTTTTAGAAACAGAATACTACGTGGTGGGTAAAGTTAATGCCTATGGTTGGGTAGAAATAGAAATTGAGAAAGGATTCTATGTTTATGCACAAGATTTAAATGACTATTCTGCATTGTGGGAGGGAAGAATTTTTAGATGCCTCGTACAAGTGTGACGAATGAGAAACCTGAAGTTATAGTGGTAGTTTAAGGGTGCGTGGGGATGAAAGGATTTTAAAGGTTGGCGGAAGCTTTAGTGCAAGAGTTGTTAGAGAGAACTCGAAGAGACAATGTTAAATATAAGTGAAACAGTGAGTGAAGTATATCTATTAAGTTCCTTATTCAAAATATATATTATTAAAATAAATCGAGCAGATTCAATCATTCTATTTCGAAATTTCGTTTTTATGTAAAGGGTTTCAAAAATACGTTCCAAGATATGAAATATAGAAACGTGTTTGTGGTGCAATTTATGGAAAGGTAACCCATCATGAAAAAATTCTTAATTTGACTTGTCAAATTTTATTAATATTATGTGTTCCGAATTACTCGATGAAACCATTTCATCTGACGAAACAAGGTAATTTTTTAAGCGATTTTTTTGCTATCTCCTTCTTCTTAAATTAACCTGTAAAGTTACATAAATATCGCATGACAGTTGTTTGAAGTGTAGTTCAGTAGTTGAGAACGTACATGTATGTACGTATATGTAATTTGTTCTTTCACTCTGAAAATGAATACAAAAAATGTTCCCGCAATTATATGGAACATATAAAACAACTTGGCTCCTGATTGACTACTTCTAATATCCTTGGGAATTCATTGCAAAGTTGTAAATTGAATATTGCAGTTAGAAAATCATAACATGTTCGATTTACTAGAAACTATATTGTGCAACTATGTTCTGCAATTAGTAACAAGAAGTGTAATATATCACTTACAAATTGGGCGAATTTGATTTCAATTGATAAATTATCCAAAGCGACTTCACGAGGAGAATACACTTCTTTAAACTTTCCTTTCCTCGGAATTATTATTAATTACACTAATAGCAAGAATTCCCAGTTTAATTAATTTACTTTCGTCATAAACGCACAAGCTCAATAGCACCTTTGCAACAATTAATCGATACATAAATCAAAAGGACCCTTAAAAGAAAACTAAATTCCCAAGGGATACTTAATCCCAAGACATATGTTATGTATTTAATTGAATCCGATCGTTTCGATTGAAAGCAATTTAAAGATCTCTCCCCTCGTTTTTTGGGTCTAACGTAATCGATCTCTCTGCGAGCGTGTCTCCGTGCCAGCATGACGGTCAATTAATGCATGGAATTAATTAGGCGCACGATTGAACCGGGGTACGGAATTAATAATTGTAATGCAACCGGTGTAATAATTACGGGCACGGCAACCTGCTTCTACCAGCTTGGCTGAGGTTAATTCGATGTAAATATATGTAAGTGCTACGGATACATGTACTACCTACGTATTCCGAGGGGTTCGGGCGATTTAAATGTCCTGGAATCTGTACGGTTGAAAATTATTGTGATCTTTCGACGAAAAGGAACTGTCCATGCCGGGATAATAGCCAGAGTTCGCGTGAATTTCCAGTAAGTAGCACGCTTCCGATATAAATGGCGGTGTTTCTGGAACAGGGAATACATTTTATCTATACAGTGACACGAAAGTATTCGAATGCTTGCTACTGAAACCTTAAATAATAAAGATATAGGATGGATGTACCAATTACTGCCACTTCAAGGTTATCGTCCAACTTTATTTAACTATTTTAGAACGTCGTTAACATAAAGATCGTTCCAGATTCGAGTATAATCTTGTTCAACCGCTCTTTCATTTGTGAACATTTTTCTCATATGTTCAATATAATAAATTCATTGCTACGTAATTGAAAATGTACAACGAAGTCCAATATCCTTCTTACTGTCATTTCAAAACTTTTCATTTAAATAGAAACAATTTTTACATATATATTAACACGTCAATCTGTGTAACAGCTATAAGATATATAGTAAACGTATCGCCTTACTGAATTATTACACGTCCCATACTTTATAATTATATTGGTCACGTTTCAATGTTCAACAGCACATTTACCTCCTAATATTTATTTCTAAATATTTAGTGTAAACGAATATACAATGTCTATGTATTGTTACGTAAACCGAAGTTCCAATATCGTACAAAAATTGGTTTACTTACGACTCCTTGTACATTATTTTCCCATTAAATAAAACAGTTAACGTGGCAGTTATAGGAACAGTGACAGTACGTGGGTCATTTACCCTACATGTTAGACTCAAATGCTGAATATATTATTATAGCCACTGAAAAGTATCGAGATTGTTTATACTAAGTTTGAAGTCAATCGAGTAACGTTTGTAGGAGTTCCGAAACATTCAATGTAAGAATATACTGAAACTGGGCCAAAAAAGAATTCGAACGCGTAGACTATGGCTAATATTAGTTTGTATATTAAGTTGTTCGGAAAATTCCTAACGTTTCGGATGGTATTTACTTCTATCGCGTAATTGGTGAAACGGAAAGGGGACTATTTTTTATGAACTTTTGTTTATTAATAACATTGTTACTTCGAACAAATGTTGGCCAAGATTGAAGCGTTTAAAATCCATTAATTATCGAATAGTAGTCAAAATAAAGGGCCCTATTTTTGCATTAGATTACATTAGACAATGCTTCATTACAGGGTAAGTAAATTACTAAACGTTGCCTAGGATATTCTACTATTATCGTGTCACCTTTAAATGTTTCTCAAATATTTCTACGAACTTTACAAGTAACCTAATACATTAAATAAACACATAAGAAAAGATGTACGTGTCAAGTACGCATGTAAAATTGGCAAGTAACTGTTAATTTTGTACACTTTCCACGATAATGTGTAGAAATATGTAGAAGGATTGAATACGTGCATACTCTATAAAGCTTACATACATACTCTCAAGTTCAAATATTTACATACTTTAGCATACATTTTACGACAGTAAAAGTGATGCGAAGATTCATAAAATATAAAATCGCAAGGGAAAAAGATTTCTAGCAGCGTTTCATAAAGGAACGATTATTGATTATATGAATAAAAGTGTAGTTAGATGTTATTTTACTTATGTTAAACAAGTTATAGAACGTAACAAATATACTAGAAGATATGAAAAGGTACAAATACAATCATAATCAATAACGTTTGGTAATTTTCGTGCAATCGTGTTTTTAATTTATTTACATTTCCCGTAAATGGAAAAAAACATCACCACCACTTTAATCATCTATGTAATTTTAATTAGTAAATAAATTGATATTCGTAAAATGGTGGAATCTCCTGTATTTTTTTTATATATTTGAAATTTATAAATGTACGCAGACTTATGTTACTTACTTAGAAAATACGATAGTGGCAACTTCTACTTGTCTTTACAATGGATCACTATATATAATCATACGAGTTATTAAACAATACAATAATAGGCAATATAATGCGTAAATATGATTTGTAATAGGAATCACATTGTAAAAACCGATTACCCAAGTTTCTACATTAATTCATTTTCATACTTCCGCCACCCCCATGCAAAGTATGTACTTTCATGTTGCGGTCACATGTCGCATTAATAATTCATTTCCGCATAACGTGCGTATTTCACGTATTACGCGAGTAATCGATTAACCTCTCTTGAAAACAGATTTCACCAGGACACCTGGTAAAGTTCACCAAACACACGTGTCGCCATTAAACATTCTTTCATATTATGTATTAACACTAAAACTTGCGAAACGAGGAAAACAGCCAGTTCGTAATTTCTCATAGCAATTCTTACATTCCGTAAAAGCATAATTTATTAGGTTGACGCGTATGAAATGACGTTTTTATAGTAAAACTTTAAGCTTAAGTAGATTTTTCAAAACGATATCTGCTAAATTTAATTAATTACATATCTTTTGTATCAATTAATTAATTTCATTATTCTATACTCATAATAATCGCCAGGTTTAAAATATTTAGACTACTTTTTAATTTACTACCCAATGAAAAACTATCAGTTTGATATTTTATAAATCAACATTCAACTATTTTAATTTTTATATAAGCTTTTTTTTATATTTTCAATAGCTTTTATTGTCTATTTCACAAGGTTAGACTTTTATATGGAATTACGGAGATATTCCGGTTATTCGCGATATCAAATATCAAAGTTTTCATAAGTTTGTTATAGTTACTCTTAATATTTTACATACGTGTATTAAATAGAAATTCTTCCTTTTGAATGTGATTTGTTACAATTAATAATTAGACACAACTAACAATAAGAGAACGATATTCACCTGTTATTCTAAAACATTACAGAAACGACATTTCATATGCATCTAATATTTTGGAGAATCTTCTATGTGTTTTTATAAAAAATATAGACGAAAATTTGTTTCTCTTTTATTATGTATTTTATTGGATACATAACACGTAAATTTCTTTGTTATAAGTAGACTAAGTATCACTCATAATTACTGGAATGATAGAGCTATTATATTTGGTTTTACTTTTGATATGGTTTTTACACTATTCACAATATATCAATATATATTCTACAATGTTTTATAGTAATTACTGTTGGTAAATTATTTTGCTATACTATTCTTGACACAGACTACTTTCTATTCAAATACTTCAAATGACTTTAAAAGTCAACAGGCACTGCTTGGATAATTTAGGTTCGTTAAGTTTATCAGACACGTGTGCACTTAAACTTGCAATGAATCGTCAATAAAAAGTACTATCAATACGTGATTGTCTATTGATTGCAAGTATACGTGTGCAATAAATCTAACGAACAGTCTCAATTATTGATATTATCTTTTTGTCGATTGATTGCAAATTTGTGCATCTAAGAAACCTAATGAATCTAAATTACCGATGTAACGTTCACTGACTTTTAAACTTGTTCAAATGATAATAAATGGTAGTGTATGCGTCGTATGGCCGTAATTTTAGTGTTAATTTGGTATAGACCAATCGTGTTAAAGATTAGAAGCAAGCTGTAAACTTTTCTATTATTAATAATCCGTTGCTATATTGGATAGAAACATGTAAAAAGCGTACTTCCATTGGTAGGTGAATGCATTGCAGGCACACCCTGTATACAGGTGGTTGGAGCTACGTGCGACTACGACAGGAAGTCGTTACAGGATACCGGTAACCGTAAGGCTAAGTCAAATCGATGCACGCGAGGCGCTTTCGAAACTCGCTCGCTCCTCCCACTGCGGAAAATAAATAATAACGCGCAAGTAGCCGGCAGTTCTTCGTAGGACGATACTAAGACTGTTTCAGCTAGGATATTTGAGCTTCTGATGGAAGAAGAATACACATTCCCGTGTTCTTATTTGATTTTTATTCAAATTAGCTACTTTGGATATTTTTACGTACTACGTGCATTCGGTACCTTTATGCACATTTAAATTCTTCATTCTTAAATGAATAAAAATCGGCAGTCTATACGTTACACATTCTTAACATTAAACGGTATTTATTCGAAGTATGCGTTGGTTTCTTCTTCTAATAATTTGGCAATTAATTTTATTTCATTTCCTTGAAAATCGTTGAAAATTTGTAACATCAGCATATGAAAACATTCGTTCGTGATGCGCCGAAAGTATTTAAAAAAGGGAAGAGAGTTATATTCACAAATATGAAACAATACTAATCCTTTCTTAATACATTACTATTATCCTAATATTAGAAAATTGTTTGCACAGAAGTTGCAAACGTAACGAATTAAAAGAGTCGTAAATTCTCAAAGAATGCCACGCAACAATCAACATTGGTACTCACTCGTTTAATTCGAAGTGGGATTTTACGAGTACTATTTGTGGGATACAACAAGTACGTATAATCGAAGACGGAAACGAGAAGAGCCAAACGAAAGAAACGCATGCCGACTTAGGATGAAAAGCAGTTAACGGCATATCATGAGAAGAGAGAGCGATTCAGCGTCGTGAAGGATCTTTCTCACGGAGTTATTCGCTATAGGGCAAAGATGTCTGCATATGCCCGACGACACGATTATGATTTATGCCGAATCGAATCGAAGCTGATTTATGAGAACGTAATGTTCTTAACTCTAGGATATGTCTGCCTGGAAGGCGGCTTATGGAACGATCTCCGAAACTCATTCTGACGTTTGATCTCGAGAAAAGTACAGTAGAACCTCGATTACCCGAATTAATTGGTGGGACATATATTATAATTATTATTTATTGTTAACGTGATAAAACCCTATTAGTGTACATAAGACATAAAATAACGTATAGAGTAGAGGTAACAAAATTAGAGGAAGTGGTTCAATTATGGGCAAGCACTTTTATTTTAGCGTTTATTGCCTAACCTGTTAACGATACCTAATCGTTTACATGTCAATGTATATCTATAACATAGCTTTCTGATGTAGAATTGAAATATGTTGGACATAAGTAATGTTTAAAGTAGCAGTGAATATTTTCATTTTTGAGCCACAATATGAGCCACTCATAAAATAATCTAAGATAAAAATGAAAACTATTGTTTCTTTTTTTTTTAGAAAATTGTTCTTTTTTATTGGAAATGGATAAAAAAAGCTCTCAATGTTAGCAATATAGTACTCTTAGCAAATTAATTCGTACTACAACAGATAATTACTAGAACAATGAAACAATCATGCTTGTGAAAACCTTTACGGTCGCGAAATTCGTACAATGACGCTGTTTACAACAGAACACGTTAATACAGCAAACGATGATTACTATTTCTTTTGTACAACTTTATTTGTTTTTTAGTTGTAGTTCTGCGCCCTTCCTGACACAGAGCAGCACTTAATGAGCCCTACACTTTAACTAGCCCATATTTAGACTCTCACCCATATTTAGACCACTCCCCCTACATGATACATAATTCATAACTTAAACGTGTTAGAAGAAATTATAATAATTTGTACAACAAATTTTTAGTACCGCACGCTTTGCTCAAAAAGAGTTCAAGTAAACGCACAACTTATTTGCTTCGATAAAGGCACAGTTTAACGGGTCAAAGTCGCCGATTGTAGACGCGTAGAAAGTTGCATATACGACAACACAGTCGATTTGTCTACGTTTTCAAGATATAGATAGAAATATTGATAGTTGCCAAGTTAGGATACTATTGCGGTACTGATTGAACTATAGATTTTCTTATATTTTTTTTTGTACGGAATTGCACGAAATCGAAAGTGCATTTACATGAAAAACCTGATATATGTAAATGATGAATTGATAACAAAAATCGAAGCGGCTGCTACTAACGTTAATAATGATCTTGCTAATATTCAGTGAATACGGTCCGTGAAAACACGTCTACTTACGTGCACAGAGACAGGAGGTGAACAATTTGTTTAAGTCAGACCAAAGCAATATAAATCAGTGTAAAATGTTGTTTCGAATGAATGATTATCACCCTACTGCGTCTTTTGGTTCTTTCTTGACTCATCATATCGGTGTTTTTCCTAAAACATTTGCTAATTTTAAAACAACTATTTTAGAACTGTTGTTAACATTTGTAAATTTAAGCTCCAATTTCTACGTTGAAAGTTCTTTTCCTCGGAGTTGTACAAATTTCTGAAGATAAAAGGATGTGCTCGAATTGAATGGAATTTAAAGAAACGCAGCAACGTTCAAAATTAGACATAGTCAAGTGCATATCTATCCGGCGAATATCTAAAACCGATTTCCTCGAAAGCCAAACTTCGTATGAAAATATGTTATTCTATGTTTTCGACTTACTTCTTTGTATAGAGTCATCCGCCTTTCTAGTTGTTACCGAACACCTTGTACATTGGATTTGTTAGTTTCACTTTTTCTTTCTGCCTTTTCCACGTCTTTTGCCCCGCGTGGCTGTGGGATCCACCAATGGTGGACGCGGAGGTTTAGGTGGTGGACTTCCTAGAGCAAGACGTTCAGCCGTTGGAGAAATTCCAACGATATCTGTCATCAAGTTCCCTGCTGGAGCTTTATCCAATAGATTATCCATCATCAGATTTGTCATATTTGCTAAATTATCTCTGAACGGAATGCGCACTCCTCCGGGTAACTTCGATGATTTCTTACTGTTGCCCTTCAATTCTGATCCTTCGAGGTTTTTAAAGACAAAACAATTGGGTGCGAGAGCGTATGGTGTAACCAGACTCCTAAATTATGATATAATTATGGTATGCTTAAGTAATGCTCAGATGAAATTTCTAAACAATTTGAGGGCGTTCAAAAATTGAGGAATGCTATTAATTTAAAGTTTCTTTGTCTTACATCAATTTTTATTACACGTTGCATCTGCATTAACACTAGATTTACGGGCAATGATTTAACGGGGTGTTGGAAAAATAGGTATTACAGATGACGTTGATTTAGGATAGTTGTTCATATTATTATAACAATCAAGGTTAAGATAAATTACTTATAAATCATATTTATGATTGTTGTAACTTTTAGTATGAACTCCGAAATCCGTAAAATTTACGAGTTCCGTGAACTTAATGTTAAGGGTTTAATTCCCGATTAACTTAAAAAATTTAGAATCCTTGGGCATATGTAGCTTCACGAAAGGGCTTTTCTAGTTGATGTAAGTTATTTTTACATGGTAAAAGAATCGTCTTAATTTGAACTTAAATGTAAAAATTGAAATTTAATAGTTAAGTTTGAAATTTATATTTAAAAATTTCATTTATAGGTTAAATTTAATATTTTCAGTTCAGAAAATTTCAAGTTATTGCTTCATAATACCTTCCTAAATTTGAGACGGTAATATCAAGGTCTAATTGGCCAGCAAAACTGTTACCAGGATCTACGAGTTCGAATGGTCCTCTAAATATAAAAGGTACTGGTTTTTCAATACACTGTGTGCCCTGAAAATTAAGAAAAAAATATTTGTATGTTACTGTAATATAAAATTTGTTTTACTACAACATACATCACATGAACTACCCCTCGTATTACTTTAAAGAATAATACGTTACAGAAAGCAATGTTTCAATGTGTTTTTTAAGATTAATAGTCCTTCACATACTTATACTTCGAAAGGATAATTACACAATTATACAAAGTGATTTTTCAAAAAATTAAAAAAAAAAATTCTACCTCATCATACTTATAAATATATCATTCATAATTTCTCATAAAAGCTGTACCCATACATTTGCACTAACGCATTTTTGCAAATTTGCCGAGATTTTCACTAATATAAAGAAAATTAATAATATTTATTTCCGTCCATTATACATTTCTTTAAGTACCCATCGTTTAAATTTATTTTTGGTGCAAACAGCTACACTTCAATTCCTTTTAGTAGTAATCAAATACTTATGGACGGTAGTGTACATCTCAATAGAAAAAAATGAAAGATTCTTACCAAGTCACAAGCACAACCGCTGAGATACGTGTGGACATAACAAATAGGAAAATTGTCATCCACCTTGAAAACTCCAATCTGTAGTTTGACTCTTTTCATTTTTTTAACTAACTCTTCGCATATCATCGAGAAGTGGCAAGATTGGCCATTTTTGAACTCATAGATATAAATTTCCTCGTCTTTAACAAATCGATCACGTTCAACAACTTCAGTAGCTGGAAAATTAATAAAAACTACTTTCACGGCAAGCGTTGCTCCGCCTGTGTCAGCGTATGTTTCTTTATTTAACATCAACTGTGCTATGTAAACGTTTAAAAGATATAATCCAAACATTATGGAAGTTAGTGGTTTTTTTTTGTATTATTTTTCGGATTTATTAGGTTATAGAATACTTGACAATTTTACGGAATGAAATTGCAACAGTGATATGAAAATCTTTTATTAATTATTGCCAACATTCTATGAAACATTTTATGTTCTGCTGTAGGGAAATTTAAATACTCATAGTTTATCAGTTATGTTAAAAATACTGATACGTGAATATTGATATATGCAAAAGTTAATTGAAATGTTGAGTTTCTAAGAAATACAGCTGATCAGTTAATAAATACCTATAACTAGACTGCAGATTTCTATGCTAATTCCTATTTTTACAACCAATAAATGGTACTTCAATAAAGATTTGTTTCGACCCTTAAATGTAACAATGTGCAATTTACTTCAGATATTTTTCATATCGCATGCATTTTACAATTCTTCGTAAATTTAAATTTCTGTTTAAGTCCCATTCATTTATTTTTCTTCCCTTCTATAAAAATGTGAATATGAACAAACATCCGCGTTTCTTCGTCCCTTTCATTAGGAACAAAATGTATCATAGTTAGATGATCTAATAACTACGGGGTTAAATTTGTGAACATAACTCGAATCATAGTTACAATTATATTTAGGTTACTGTGCCCATCAAATCTTTTATGCCCGCTTTGTCCAACTTACGTTTCTAAACGATGGATAGACGAAAGGGTTTAAATGACTGGGTAAAATATAGGTTAAGTCAGGGTTAAGAACCGCGAAACCGGTTTCAGAACTGTAAGTCGCCAATTCGGAGGTGAAGTGATTTACAGTTAACTACTCGGATTGATAGACTCGTTCGAGATAATTGCTCAAACATCGTTAATCGTTTGTAGTCAAATTATTTATGTGCATGGTCCTACACAGTGAGGAGATAAAAGATCCTGAGTGATGAACGCGGTAAATACAACATTTCTAGATTAATTAATTGTTATGCGGAAGGATAGATAAATTTCATGTAAAGGAATGAAAGAGTAAGGAATTTATTTTTGCCGTGCAATTTTAGTTTGACTGACATTCAGAATTTTTCTTTTCTTGCGTCTCTTTTATAGGGCATATGAGTAACTTATTATTATTAAGTATCTATTACGTAACAGTATTTAGTTAAATTTATAAAACCTCTTTTTAGTACAAGTTACCGTTATATTTGTTCATATTACTAATGTTAAAATAATAATAATCTTTTGAGTGCTAAATAATTTGAAGAGTTCGGAACGTCGTTGGATTTATTTTATGAACGACGTGAATGCATCTTTTTTAGTATTAGTATCATAAATTTTATGAAACATTGCAATTTTTCAAATTTATAATTATTTAACACTCTGTAGCAATCTTTTATTCTCTTAATACTACCTAATTTGCAAGGTGTATATATTATACCTAAGTTGGATTGTACATATGATTATACTGAAAGGGTTAAATTAACCCTCTATAACTTGAATTTTATTTACTTTTACGATAAAATTTCAATCTGAAGATTGGCAATTGATAATTGCCATATGACTGTTTAGCATCAATACAAATGTGTGCAATGCAATACTACAGTAACATACAAATATAAATATAAAACGCAAAATATAAATATGAATATATGAATATGCAACTTACAAGTTACATATAGTAAGTTAAGTGACGTGATAGGGTGTTAATATTAAATTATAGAATATTCATTATCGGAGTTATTTTTTCAACTGTATATTCGGTGGTAGATAAGTTTAATAAGCACTTTATCTTGTTGAACAGTTCTTACGTATCATCTATTGCCTCATTAACATTTGACATTATATAATGTAATCGTAATACTATTTTAATTCAATCTAACGTAATTCTCCACAAAGCTAAAGTATTTCTTTATTTACTTTTATTTTTCAACAGCAATGTTTCATAACATGTTCATATCATCGCTATGAATTTTCCCAACAACCTAAAACTATTCTATATTATTCTCTACCATTTTATACTATCCTGTACTCTTTTATATTCCTCTATTTTAATAAATTTCACAATTGATCATCATGAGTTAAACAAATATCCATTACTTCTTGCATACTGTATTATTGCAATTGAAACGAGCATTTAGTTTGCGGGGCCACAAGGATACGATAACTTAGGGCGGCAAAAGCTTAAAACTGCCACTGTGTGTGGGAGCCTTTAAACTAGGTATGATTAAAATTCTTGTTTACTGGTTCTGCCGAAAGAAAAAACATTTTTCCTCGTTAACAGTACACCTCCAGCCACGATAACGTGCAAGCATTTGAGACGGCATTATTTTTCTTAGGAGCTGCTAAGCAGCATACAGAAAACGCCTGTAGCGTAACGGTTCGACGGGGTGAGAACTAATTATTGTTATTAAGACGTTCGAGGGCGGGTCTGCGGTATCGAGTCATATTCTCGTAGCTGTACTCGCGTTATCTGCTTGCCTGCTCATATCCCGCAATTAGGATATCGCGCAGTGAATCTTTCTACATTTTCCAGTCCTTCTACTGAACGCATGTATGTTGCACGACTGAACTTGTGACAGGGGTTATTTTGTTCTCATGTCCAACAGCAGGCTGACAGCCAACCGCTAAGTGAATCGAATCACCTTGCGTGTTTCGTTAAACGTAAAGGTGCAATTGAAATTGTTTCTATATCGACGAGGGTGACTTTTAATATTGGAGTTAAAGTTGAGTAGGATAACTGATAGAGACGGGGTCAAGTTCGATATGCCGTTTAACAATTGATTCTTTAATTAATCTATTGACTGGATCGTTTATTCTGAAAGTGTAGTATTTTGAAATAAATGGAATCCCGTTAAAAAATAATGTTTTTTTTTTTTTTTAATGAAATTATAGCCATTTAAAGAAACTTCTATATTTCCATGGTTTTTGTACAATACATTATATTAAAGTATAAGTCATTATTTCATTTCTCCCTTGATTTTTGCCCTTGGCAACCAATTTCAGTAAAATTGACTAAAAGAATAAAAAATTACACGTTTCAAGTTTCAATTTTCTTTTTCGTTCATTAAATTCGGATATATATTAGTACATTTATGAAACTTTGAAGTATGATCATTTTCCTCTAATATTGAAGTGATGCAATAATTTTTCCAATTTTTTGTACTTGATCCCATTTCTAGTTACTGCTTAATCTAGGATTATTGATTGTCAGATTAATTTTCGGGGTACCAAGTTTTGGGTTGAGATTTAAATTTGATGATTGGTTAACTTTGCTATTTTCTCGACTTGTGAAATTCTCATTTTAACACGTTGAATGCCGGATAATTTTTGTAATTTTGTACCATCCACAGCACTTGTAAAATATTTACGTTGTTGTTAGATTTTGCTTCAAACAAATGTTCGCCCTTTTATCATTATTATCGTTTCTTTTTAGTCTCTTTTGCGTAATACTTTTAATTTTGAGAAATCACTAATATAAACCACGAAACTCTCGAAAATCGTAATGGTGTTATAGTTATGCTTCGCAGTTCATGTCGTTGTACTAAATACGTATGAATTAACATAGGGAAAAAAGAATAGTCTATTCAAAGGAAGTGAGTCATTAAAACAAACAGAAAGTTTTTCTTTTAAGTCGTTAGAAATGATACCTCCTTTCGTAAGCTTATTATACAATAATGGATTTGTATTTTAATCTGACAAACGTCCTCCATTAAACCAATTTCATGCAGAAAAATGTTAATTGTATATTCTATAACGCACTGTTGTAAACTGTAGCGATATAATTATCCCATATACCGTGGAATTATATAATAATCGTTTGAGAAACATAGGAAAAACCGAGCGAGAAAGTTTAAGAAATCGGTAATCATTAAGTAGCTACTTCTTCCTTCATGTTGGTCAATAGAGATGAACGTGCTCAATTAGTAACCTCATTTTAGAGAACGGGTAGGCAACTATTGTAAATCTGTGAATAATTTTGAGTGTGGTTTAAATCAAAGAAAAGAGAAACGCTTCTATATTATTATAACATAAATATAAATCGATGTAATGAAAATAAATGATAAACTGAAGTTTTCTAAATTTTTAATTTACAATTAGACCATTTTTATGATTACCGACACAAATATTATATCTTTCTTCATTCCCTGCGTTGCTTAATGAAAGTTACAAAAGATAATTATATACACAGTATATTATTATATATTCTTGCTCTAGTAATTGCTTTAACATAGGATAAAATCTATTTGATGCAACAAAGGCCATTTATTTCGATACTTTAATTTTTGTAAAGTTTCTATAAATAGCGATACTATTCTGTTTTATTACATTCAGTTACATTACTTCCATAAAAATTAATTTCCATTAACATTTATTATTCGTTGGTTACTAAAGGAAGATATAAAAATAGAAAAATAACTGCTAATGAGTTATGCATGTAGTAGCAAAATGATAAAAAATTATCTAGCGAAAAATGCACAAATTTTTCGTTCAACCTAATAAATAATGGGTTACTTAAAATGTTCGTAGACTTTTTGGTGTTATTAATTTTTATGGTGTTATTAATGGAATTGAAGAAGGATTATTTTCTACGAACTTCTTAATCCGAATAAATACTGTGCCTAGTTACACCACTTAAAAGCGTTAAGAAATTAGTAAAAAAATGACAATCTTTTTACGAGGCAACATTAGAGCACACGTATCAATAATCAGTTAATAAAAGTTGTTCAATCTTGACTGAAGTATTCTTTGTCATGCGCTTTATTCACCGACCATTTATACACTCTATGGATAACATAATAATATTATTACACGACGGATCTTTATGGAAATTCAGATTTTGAAAAATAAAATTAATGAAACGATATCTAAATAGCAGGTTGTTTCATCCCTTAAATACTTATAATACGTATAATTCGTATGTTACTCGTAATATTTTCTGTATTTTTAACTATCATTCGCATTCTGTACTTTTTTGCATATTTACACATTCCATAAATGCTTAAAGATCCGCAGTCCGATTATTATATAGTTACTTGTTCACAAATAAGTACAAATATACGCATACATATTGTTATTTCTTCAAATCATCTTGCCAATACAATTCTCCCAAGAAGATATTCGCAATACAAAAATCCTCTTAAAAAAACAACGCCGCGGATCATTCGAGTAATTCATTAAATGTTGCCCATAAAATTAAACAATCTTCAAATAATTGCCCACGTATCCTTAAAACGAGCATACCATAGAAATGGACGTAACATGGTTCACGTACCTGCTCTATTCGATCGATCGTTTTCTATAATATAACATCCCGAAGAAGGAAGTTGCTTACCGGTGGAAAACCCAGCTAGTCGTTCGTGCCGAGAGATTAGCCATTCTTAATCACGCGTGGTAAATAACGATAAAACGGCGATCGGCAATCAACCACACGGAAGTGCTGTAATCTCGTTGCAATTAAGCTTCTTCCATAGAGATCGCGGCGAATTTTTAAATCGGTTTAAATCGTGTGCGCGATCTCGATGATTTCACTGATTCCTTCGATACCAAGGGAGTCGTGCACTGTAAAATGTATTTTTTAGACGTTCTTTGGCATCTCTCTACTAAAGAAACTATGAAACTTTTCACTGTTGTTACTTTCCATGCATATTTATTGACGTTTCAACCCCTTGGCCTACAATAACGAGTCACACTCGTTGTAAGGATTTGTAGCGCAGATTCGACAAAAATAAATATTACCGAGGGTAAAATTTAATTTGAACTTTAATCTTGGCTTCATTTTACAAGCTTGGAGGCTGTCAAATAATACGTGCTTTGAATATTCCCACGATTTGTGCTTCACACGATATAAAAGCAGTGATCAATTTATGCTAGAATGCGAGGGTAATAAAATAATTGTAGGGCAAGGGGTTAATAATCTTCACAAACTTTTTCCAAAAAGACCCAAAATTAACGGTAATCTGAATCTTGAAATTGTTAAAGTAGCTTAGAAAAAGGGTTCTTATTAGTATGAATTTGGCTATTTTCGTATATTTCGCGAACCAGAAAGCATCAGAAGACAGATAATTTATACTCAATTCTGATAAACGCGATAACGTGATGATCGAGTAAATCAGTCTGGCTAATATGAAAATAACATGAAAAACATCTAAGGTACACGATTTTCAGAAAAACGCGTTTAAAATTTCTTTGAACAATACGCTAACTCCTTCCAAACGTTATCAATTTATTAATTTTCGGAAGTTACGTATATAGTTTTGCAGAATAATTTCGGAAACTGTGTTGTTCAAGAAAGTACAAAAAAAAACGATTTTTAGAGATTCTATAATAGAAACGTCTGTTAAATCGTGCTGGTTTTACAATAATTAACGAAGAATTTATTCAATAATGTGGCGCGTATAAGAAATTTTTAGTAGGAATTTTGGGTGGCGATCGAAACCATCACGGATCGGAATGCGGAGCAATTTAATGCGCGAGCGAAAGCTGGTGTAGTTAGATAATTTATGCAAAATCGCTGACCAAGCGTTAAATAATTACCGGAAGGGGTATGCCTACTTTTGCTTCGATAATCGCCGACAGAATTCCTCGTGGAGGTATTTTTTCCTTCTTTTTCCCATTTTATGGAGTAACGGTGTTGCAACGGCGTTGAAACATATGATATACGACGTCTGCGAAAAGTATTGGCACATCATTGATTCTATTTTATTATTTATCTACTTTTTTCATCGTCTTTATCGGGTATTAAAATTCAATGTTTATTTACAAAAATTGAGATATAGTTCCAGTATTAAAATGATCATCATTATATGTTCTCCATTATGATGTCTCATCGTCAGTAACATGATATTATTATCACGTACACTAGCGGGCAAAAGTTTGTGACCATAATGTACTTGAAGAAAAAGATTTTTAAAATATGTTAACTTAGAAAACTTTCCAGTTAAAAATCTACGGAAGGGATTCATCTTAATGGGCAAAATATTAATGTTAAATTACAGTGGACTTCCGGTTATTTTTGATTCCGCTTTAACCAGTTTCTGGTTTAACCGATCACATTTTTGTTCAGATAAAATCAATTGACCAAAGGGAAAATGATTGAAACCAGGACAAAATATATTAAGCTATATGAGATAATTCGCCATAATGCTTTTAAAAAGGTGGCGTGCATCATTTAATATATTAGGTGTACAAATTAATTCAATGCCTCCATGTTTAAAGTCTTGAAGATTCTGTTGACTTCAAACCAACGTTGCTTTCGTTCAAACGGAATTTATAAGTCGCGTACGATGCAGATTAACACGTTCGCCGACAGTAAACATTTTAATGAGCTGCAAAAGTAGACAAGTGATTGATTAGTTAACCATTACGTTAATAATTTCAAAAAATTAATGCTATATAACATTGAATGTATGATAATGTGGCTCATAAATTTGAATGTCACAGCATTCATGTTATTTTGCATCACAATGAAAATGAATGCTATAGCATTAGTGTCGCGAATTTATTTTATGCATCAATATGGCCTTTGCTTTACACTAATCTTAAAATGTTGCTTCGAAATTGACTTCTCCGTCCCAGCTTTAATGAACGTGTAATCGAATTAATCTCACCAGTATCTTCTAATATGCAGCCAACAATTTCAACGAACTAGGCAAGTAAAACTACGCCATGAAAGTGGCGCAGATTTATGTTATCCTTTGTCAGGCCTAACTATATCCAATCCTGAGCAATCAACAGGCCATACAAAAAACACAAGAACGGTATCAGTTCCCAAGCCTTCGATAATTCTCACTCAAAGTAATTCAAAGCGGTCGTAGAACGTTCGGAACATCGCCACACACGATCTGGAAACGTTGCTGCGAGTCAGGCGAGTCTTCCTTGCCTCCGGTTTCTCGGGTTCCGGCGCGCGTAAAAAGTCTAACGAGCGAGCGACGCGCGGCAGAATTACGACGAACGTTTATTGTTACTACCTCTATTTTTCCTCGTTGTTACCGCGTCATTCTCTCGTTAACACTCCCTCCCCCTCGTTAACACTTTCTCTTGTTAACGTAAGCGGCGGATGTACATATCTACGTATATACCTACATACACGCCTAATGCAATGCAAATTCAACAACCATCATTGAGATATCATATCGGTCGGGTACGTAGTCAGGACTAACGTCCAGGTTGAACTCGACGGGTAGAATTAACAGTGTTGTTTATAGCTGCAATAATGTACGAATAAAGGTGCAATCGCGTTATTTTTCCCGCCTTTGCCTTGCTAGATGTTCTTCCTAAGTTCTAAGCCTCTTCCTAGTTCCCCACGGCGTGACTTTGTTCAGCGGGACTCCGCCTTGACCTGGCACGTTTCACGGATGCGGTTCTACTTGTAGGATATTGGATAGCTTCTTTTCGAGCAGCTTATTAACCCTTTCGCTGCGGCGGATTTTAATCGGAGGATATAGACAAGTTGCCAGCATATTAAATTGGATTAGAGAAAACGTTGGTAATATGGAACACCTGATTTTGAAAGTTTGCCCAAAATAGAGAGATTTAGCCCTTTTAATGAAATCATTGGTATGGGACAAAGAAGCTAATATATAATTATATTTTCACATGATTTGAAATTATAATGAAAAAAAAAAACTGACAAACGTGAAATTTAATGATCCGAAAGAGGCGTATCTAATATGGAACAGTTAACAAGTAAAGAAAACTGAATAAACTTTATTTATGTTAATATGTTCCAGTTTTATTTATTCTCTATAGGAATCCAGACTACAATTAAAATGTATTGGAAACGTATCAAGGTTTTAATTTATCGTCGTATAAAAGAAGATGTCAGCAAAAATGTTGAATTATAGCAGTTCGCTGTGTATGAATAAGTTTTTCAGTCATTGCACGTTTTAATTATTTTGGTAGATGCGGACTATCAGTTTCTTGGCATGAGCTCATCACAAAAATAGAAATACAAAATGTTAAATAATAGTATATTATTAACGATTTTTTAAAGCTGAAAACAGAGGCTCCTTTCTTTCCAACTCTCATTTTGTTTAACTACTTTTAACTTCCCAAAATTAAACATCTGCTAAAATAATTATAATTTGTACTGGCTTTTGAACTAGAGTATCTAATTACTGTTGAGAAATACCAATGTATGCTTCTATTTGCATAAATGCAAATAGATGCATAAATTTCACATTGAAATTAGCAGAATCGAACAAAGCGAAGCACTTCTTTGTAATTAGAAAGTTGAAGTAGAATCTTTGTAGAAAAACTTGCGAAACAGTATAAATTGTAATTTCCGTGCGATCTATAATTAAGGATTATCGTCTTATGTAACAACTGAGTGCCTGTTACAAGTTGTAAAATAATAGGATGAAATCACAGCAATTAGGAACTATAGGTATAGAAGATTGTACCGTAAAATAAAATATTCTTACAAAAGAACGTTCGAAGGATTTCCCAAATACAAATAATTAGAACTCTTCTTATTTCAACAGTATGACTGAGTTGTTAATATACATTAAATATTAGTACAGTTGATATCTGAACAACGCAACGATTATAGTTGTTGAATAAAAAATTCACGTAGAGGAAAACATCCTACCATTATTTTCGCTATTATCATCAATTACTACAATTTGTACATATTTATAGGCTCGGAACTATTTAACTTAATGAAGGATACATAGAACATTTTAAATTAGTAACATTACCTGAAATGCAGTTAGGACAAATGAATTACATTATTTCTAGATTTCTACAAAGTACGTGAGACTTTCTAACGTTACTTAAAAAAAAACATGTTGAACTAGGAATATTTCCATATACTTTAAAAAATGGAAAAATGTGAGATGGAATGTTTTAATTTAGAAAGGCAGTATAATTTTCAACATTTTGAGAAATTTTAGCTTCTTATAATAGACTCGAGTCAATTTTATGACTGTAAACGATACGATAAATTTTAAACATTTATGACATATTCAGTTTTATCTGAATTTCTTCAATATTTTTAAAGTATGCGGTTCGTATATAAATATTTGCAAATAGTCGCAAAACTCCAATATATTAATTGAAGAAAATCCATATATAAATGCATCTGCGGAATTCATACTTATAGTATCCAGAAATATTTAAATCTGCTACTGTCTCCTTTTTAATACCTGCACTCCCAATGCATACGTAAACTCTTCCCTCGATTAACGCAAGCACTCGTTCCTCACAGTTTTACTAATGATATAATAAATATAATCAAGTACGAACATTTGCATCCGCAGTACGCGATGCTTTTATTAAATACCATAAAAGGATTTTCTGGCTGCATGAAATGAGATCCCGTAAAACTGAGGCCACGAATAAAGATTACCGTGTAAATGGAAGGATTATTTGCCACGTAAAAAGGACTGCATATAAAAAGTACGGCATAAATCGAGGGATGATTGTATCTATCAATCTTTCTAAAGACAGATCATCCATTCCTACGCCACAAATGAACCAGCACTATCTAGACCGTCAATAGCCGGACACCAGCTCGCATCAGCGCAATCTTCCGCGGGATCGCGTTGAATCCGCAATAAGCGGGACGCAACACGTCCCAGGTTGCCCCACAGACGCGGGATAAATTCCACGGGGTCGTTCCACGCTGCTGACAACGATCCCTGTGGACGGAAAGCGTCCTTAGTCACGGCGGCGAACGGCGTAAGTTCCGCAGAAAATCGCCGATAGCTGGAAACGTTGGAATCATAACTTCTTTCGGAACGACGATTACCCGAGCATCGCACGATAAAACCCGGCCCATTCTGAATCCTACTCTCCTTTCCCTTTCACCCTCTTAATCCTTCCACATCTACCTTTCTCTCTTTCCTTTCAGTTCGCATTTTCTCTTTCCTCCTTCTTCTCTGTCCTCCACTTCTACCATTTTTCTTTATTTCCTCTTTTTTTCCCCTTGGATCGTCGTCGCTGTCGTGGTTTCTCCAGGCAACGATCCACTGGAACTCGCATGCGAGAAGAAGGTGGGCACCGTTTCGCCGATAACGAACTGGTTAACACGCGTTCATTACCGGCGGCCACGTAGGTATATTAACCAGACGATCCTGACCGGATCCTCTTCTACCTGTCAGAGGCCACCTCGTAATCATTTCTTCCCCCCTCCCTGCTATTCCCCCTGTCGTTAGATGCGCGATCGGTCACGCGGTGCTTTATCGAATTCCGATGGAACACCGGCTGCACTGGTCGAGATCATTTGGATAACTAATTGGGGATTGACTTACGGGTGCTTGGTGGCAGTGCACGGTGTGAGTTAAGAGATTGGGTGGTGTGATTGAGGTTTTTCTGATGGCAATGGTGAAATCTCCGAATACACATAACGACTGCAAAAAGTAGGCAAAGGGTGAACCAACCAGCGAATCGAATTGGTGAATTTATACATGTTTTAGATTAATATTTGAATTTGATTGTAAGAACAGAGCAACTGCTGACATTGAACTTGGATTAATTTTTCGTTAGATAGTCATCAAAATATTCAGTTGTTTAAGTCTTTAAGGCACAAGATTCTTTTTCTGTAATTTCAAAATTTGTAACTGGATTTGAAAGATTTCACCATGCACGATGGGTATAAAAAAGGTGGGACATTTTTCATACCGCTGTGCTTTGAAGAGTTAAATCGAATATGCAGCATAACTAACTCACTGAATAGCAATATCGATTCCTTTCCCGAAATAATTTTGATACCTACAGTTAATACAAATCCACAAATGTAATAATTTTTGTATTAGATGAATAAATGAGTAAATCACCGTTTCTGTAATACGTTCAATGTACAGTTTAAACTTTGCTACAGAGATACAAAAATTAATTGATGAAACATGCTACTGAGATACAAAAATTAATTGATGAATTTATTTTATAATACGTAAATATTAGAGAACAATACCAATTATATTTAAGGTGTGATAGGTATTTGATTTTGTTAAAAATAAGTATTGAATTTGACAACAAAAGTGAATTATCCATTAGATCACTTAATATATTTCTCATCGCTATATGTATTTTGCTCTCTCCGATTGCGTTTCACGCTATGTGTACATATATGTACATAGGTTCCATTTCGTATACCAAATAAATAGAATGTAATTGCTTTTTCTTCTCGTAATATTTTTTACCTAATTATAGGGTGCAATATGCGTAAAAACCGAGTAAATGACCACATAAAATTATTCAGTGACTGGGAGCTAGTTAGTGAATTCTCTTTCCTAGTTACATAAAATATGAAACGTTATTTTTTGAACTTACCTAGTGAGTACTATCATTTTCCTTTGAAAAAAATGAAACGAGATCGGAAAATGACATTGCAATGTACAATTTTCACACATTTGCTAGTGGAAGTGTAAAAGTGTTCATTTATAGGTCACGTAACCAATTATATGAGTTTCCAGACTTGAGGGTTCTTTCTTTTTTAACTGTTTATTTGCGTTTCTCACTCGCGACTAGACAAGTTTATAGTCGATTTTCTAAGAAGAATTAAAATATTCTGCCGAAGGTATTATTTAAATAATGGGTTAGAATGTTGCACATTTTTTTGATAGTTCTATAGTAGCATAATTGTTGAATAAACGGATGCAAAATGACATTAATCGACACTTTAATCAACGAGTTTCAATTATTTTTACAGAATCGTGTTCGTTTATAACATAAAATTTACATAAGTGACGCTATTAACGTATTAGTGGAAATGAAACCTGATTTTCCTGTAGTCTGAAACCAGAAAAATCGTGTTAAAATTGTGTACGTAACGAAACGTTAACGTAGACAGTATCTGAACTAACTATGTAAGAAAATAGTATTATACAAACAATAATACAATGTGTGTAAGTAATATACAAATATAAATTATTAATCTTATAAAAGTAGAAACATTTGATTCAGTCGATGGAATTCACTTGAATTCATTAAAAAATAATTGTATAAATACATATTATTCATATTGTTAAATTCACGAAGGAGCGAATAAAAATGTGCAACGTGATAAAATGAAAGAAACAAATATTAGTAATCAGTTTAATGATAAACTTGGACTTGTAAATGGTTAAATACTTCGGCTATATAATTTCAAACGAAAAAAATGATAACTTAGAATAATTCATTGAAAACTCTATTATTTACATTATGTTCTTAATTTCTTCAAGTCTGTCCAATTTTCAATGTAATTATAAAATATTCTACCGAATTGATTCTATTTTACGACTCAATATCAATCAATCAAACCTCTTTTTCGAAGATTTATACTATCTAGAACCGTCTAAAATTGCAAAAATATTCATTTTAATGAACATGAAAGGGTTAATAGATCCTACTTAAAATTGAGAGGGAACGAAAAAGCACATTACTTATACGATGACCTAATAGAACAAATTTTATTAACGCACAATTTTAATTAATATAAGATTATGGTTTATATATATTATATATGGTTCATATATATATACATATACATATACATGTACATATACATATACATATACATATATATATATATATATATATATATATATATATATATATATATATTATGGTTATAGGATTATTGGCCGGAAACATTTCACGGTCACTGTATATCGTTTGTAACGAAAAAGTATTGGAACTCCATAATAAGTGTTCGAATACTTCCATGAGTCATTGTATCTTCCGAAACACCAAACATCTGAAATCGCAGAACCAAAACACCCGACCCTCCATTCACCCGTCGAGTTGTCTTGATTCGATTCTTGAAGCAACTCGCAGAAGAAACCCGGGCGCGAATGCAAAATTATTCCAGTGGCCTCTTCCGTTAACGGAGAGCTTTTTCTTTACTGGAGGAACTCTACGGGGACCACCTTAATCTTGGAGGTCTGGGCGAGTAGAACGGCACGGAACAACGGGCAATGGTACACGGGAAGGCAGCATTAGCGTGCTAAGCAGATGCAGATGAAACAAATGGATTCGCTCGGTGACCGTCGTAAATTCACGGTATCGTTGACACGATCCGTACACCCTCGCACGAACCCGTGCTACGGACTCTCTCTTTGCTACGACCTTCTGCCTTTCCTGCCCTTTTCTCTTTCTCTACCGAGAAACGGACCATCACGCGGCGTATACGATACGTTCCGCGCCAGTTTTGATTTATGCGAACGGTGACGCGAACGGTTGAATCGATTATTGACGCTGATAATCGCGTTGACCTAGGTCCATGAAAAGAGAGGAGCATTGGCCTACTACGGTCGGTTCGTATATCTGAAAATTGTTGTAGTCGCAAGGTTGATGGATTTGTAAGAGACACATGACTGATACGGTGAAATTGTGCTTTTAAGTTGTGATACAGAGATTCACGAAAGTATTTGAATACTCACCCTAGAATGATTTTATGTATACGTTATACGTGTTGTATAAAACTTGAGATTTCATTAGTAACGCAATGGAACTCAATTGCTATAGGGGGGAATTCCCTAGAACCAACTAAGGAAAGTATTTTTAATATTAGTCGAGCTACAGTCGATAAAATGTATATTTCAAAAAGGCGATTTCTAGTATGAAGAGAAGGAATATCGTTCTTTGGAAACTGGACGATAAGGACTGATAGTTTACAAAAATAAAAATGATCTAATTTAAAGCGGTCGAAAAATTATACCCCAGTATCGATTAATTATTTGATCAGTAGATCTTTAGGTGTTAAATGATTAGTAAAATTAGGAAATATTAGTAGAAGATACTTAAACGTTAATATAGAAAAATTTGCATATATGACTAAATATTTAATGTACTAAAATAAATAATCGATTCTATAATTTTTTATAATTTTCCGCCACATAATTCATCATTTTTGTGACTCAAAGCACTTAAACTATATTTCATTATTTTGACACTATTCTCATTAAAAATAAACTCTGCTATACCTGATTCTACAAATCTTTCAAAAACCTTTCGACTTATCACTGCAACGCCCAACGAAGGAAATTACTTAATCCGAGAAATTTCTTTCACAATAAACCGAACACCTTTCGATCTCGTAAACTTCTCACGTCGATAATAATAATAAATAAAACTCATTATCTGTATGCTGTAAAAATCAAGCGAATAATGTATTCCAACGAAGTATTTAGAACTGTCTTTATTCCCCGAGAGGTGAACGCGGACAAAGGAAACCAGTCGCTTTAAAGTATCAATTAGTTGGTCAGCTACCAAGCCGCGATGCTTTCGTAACATTCGTTGAAACCTTTATCTTCTTGTTGGTAAGCCGCGTGTGTAAGGCGCAAATTAAAGACCGCGCCGCTGAAAACGCCTCGTCTATTCGCAGAGCGAATGACTAAATCCTTAGACGCGAAATCATGCGGACAAGCGATTTCACAAACGGAGCACCGTTGAACCGTGTCAGCGGCTCGTCGATGCTAGCCATTTTTCCGTCGGGGAACACCTGTAATAAATACGTTGTCTCAATTGGAATTTAATTAATGGAACGCAACTCCCGCTTATCGCGATCGAAGGCTTGCGGTACACCTTCGTTCCATTAACGCGATTTACGAAGCACGGAGAGAGTGAGCAACAGTTATGCCTATGAATTATTATTTTCTACGTTTGTTGCGAATAGTGTTCCCAGCTTGCGAGTCTTTCATACACTTTGCCGGTTCGATGTTTCAAATCACCATGCATTTTAACCCTTCAGAGATGGCGCGGATTTTTGTTCTCCCCACGCAAACCGAAATGGTTTTTGTATTTCAACAACCCCATTATACTACTACTTCAGTTCACTAAAATAAAATATGGAGATTAACTACGCGCTCCGTAATCGCCGATAAATAGTTTTCTCTATTTTAAATAAATATTAATCGTGTTATACTAATCGTAAGAAGAAACCAGGGTCCGTACATCGTACGGATACATTTCCTAAAGGGCCAAGGAAGAGCAGAATTGAAACAAAGAAAATATAGTAGAATTCAGATAATCTAGCATTCAATATGTTTATATATCCGCTAATCCGACACGCATAAGTTCGGTTACAACTGTGACTTATGAATGTCACTCGGCAATCGTCGCGAACCATATTTCGTTCGGTGAACAAAATTGCTGCTGCGTGCAAAGATCCACAATAATATTTATTTGAAAAATGATTTCGAAATAATCATCACAAGTAAAAATTAATTTTTATCTAATTGGAGAGTAGTCATCATTCAATTTCAAACAAATTACCAACAAATTAAACGATTAACATATATTAATTTTTAACTGTTCTGATTCTGAATAATGGTTACATACAGTCAGTCATGAAAGTCTTCGTACGTCTTCAAATCTTAAGCATTCAGTTTCTATTTCGAAACAATAATTCCTTTAAAACGCATCACCTCAATTGATTTACTTTTCCTACTTATTAATTTTGCAGGCAATGGAACATATTTTGGAAATATAATAGATGAAAAGTTATTACATATAAAATTACAGACAAGAAGCAAATCATTACTAAAAGTCATTTTGATAAAGAAGTTTTTTTATACTTTTTTGTTACTTCTAAATGTTACTTTAGTGACGTCAAATAAATTAGAGGATATTACGGACACTTTAGAAGGTCTAACAAAAATAGAAACGGAAGTGTAATCATACACTTTGTACAATTTAATCGATTTACCTATTGCAAGCATGTGTAAATCTGTTTGAGATTGAATATTCAGTCTTTGCATGTTTTTTTACAAGCAAGTGGATGATTCGTTGCCTATATTTAAGAAATCCGCATAATTGTAAATGATAAACAAAAATAATGGACATAAAATAACAATAGAATTAAAAATAAGTGCATTCTTTTAAATGTTTGAATCTTGGGGAGTGTACCAAGACTTTCGTGAGTGACTGTATAATTGATTACATTTTTTTTCCTGATTACACGTAACCATTATTAGTAACTGAATTTTCATTTTGTTTACCGACAACGATTATCGATGAAAGGAGTTTCATTCTGGTTACCAAAAAATATTATCAATGGCGAAATGTTTTTCTAACTACATTTGTAAAATTGTAATTAAAATTAATAATTGTAAAATTTACCATATTAATCACACAATAATATTAAACGTGATTATATTTTAGAAATGTCGAAACAATATAAATGTTTATAATTACGAAGTGGAATAATTTTACCTCTTAAATAGAATGGGTTTCCATTTATCATGCACATGTCTCCCATGTATCGCATTGTGTAATTTGAATTCTGTAGAAAAAGTCAAAAGACGCGTTCCTTTAAGGCGCGACCGCCTCTTGTTAGCCGATTTCTGTATTCCGATATTGGAACCAGGCATTGCGGCTGCCAATGCCGATACAATGGCCGGAACAATATTACAGAAATGCTGTCGAGAATTTACACGTTGCACACGCGCAACCGCGAACGCAGAATTACGCGGCCGCAGGCTTCTTCAAGACCGGTTTGTCTGAAAAACGATGAAATCGCTTTTGTTCCAATATTACCCGTATTGTTCCGTTGCGGCACACTGTACATATCGGTCTGTTTTCATAGTTAAGCTTATAAAATCGAAGCTCCTTGATAAATAAAAAAATTAGTACAAACAGTAATTAGCGCCCTAATTAGTCGTTTCAAAGACGTCGCAGGAAATCTTTGAATTTATTATCCTTTTACATTTGGACTCAAATTTCTTTAAAACTGATACACAAGGTAAAAAATAAATGAGAAGAATGCTAAAGAAGAACAAGAAATTAGATACAAAATAATTTTAATTTTGAGATTAAACTATGAATTATAGACCTGATTCTTTATAGTATGTTAAGTACATCGACCCAAGGGCGAATTTAAATTTTTACCGCCCTAGGATATCGTACTTTTACCGTCTCTTAACTAAACGCTCTTCTTAATTGAAATAATATAGAATAAAATAAAAAATAACGCATAATCTTTCAATTCAGTCAGTTGAAGTCAGTTGAAGAGTTCGTAATAAGGTCAACCATTGTATAGCTTTAGAATCTTATCCATAATATCCACAATATCATAATTTAATTGGATTCAATCCCTTTGCGATATAATTGTAGATAACCGTTCACAGCAATTGTGTGATACGCTGAGTATTTCACTAAAAGAATTCTAATTTATTGAACAAAAATTAACACATTCGCTGCAGACCGCAACGAAGGAATCTTCAAAATAGACGGCATGTATTTCTATTTTACACTAATATTCTTTTTTCTGTATTCCTATATTTGCTGAATCTTTCTCGAAATCGTTTGTAACACAAGTAACGATCGGCACCACTTCACCTAGAGTTCACCACATTGGACGTTGCCAAAAATTTCGTCTCAACAAGCGGAGTTTCGACAAAAATGCAGTTTCACTGTAATATGTAATCTGCAAAAAAATTTAAGGTCCCGCTGGATTTTTTACAGGACCATTTCGTTTTTCGTACAGAGCAACTCTATAGCCAAAGAAACTTCCACGATTTCAGTCGAAACACTTTGCAATGCGACAGTTCGCCCCATAAATAGCGAGATCTCGTGGTTCCCGCGACGTTCATTGAAATGCAAAATATCGGGGAGACGATAACGAGCGGCGGGAAAAGCATGGGCTCGCGTAGGGGCTTGAGAAGAGAAGCGGATAATTTAAAAGGCACAGTAGCGCGTCTTATTCTGGCCAGGCCACGTAAATCAAGGATCGTCTCCGCGGCGGGGACCGCGCAGAGCAATTAATAGTGCGTTCGTAATGCGCTGTTGGCATGCGAGAGAGCGGACGCGCCGCGCCGCTTTTATTTGCCGATGCGATGAAATATTGGATCGCCCGACGCGAGGGATTCCAGCAGTCCGTGGAATGAGGAAATCGCCGGTCGCAAACGCCTCGTGCCACTTGTCGCACTCGAATTCTCGCGCGCAAACGGATACGACCGCCATCATTACGCGTTATAACGCTTATCGAAGCTCACCGACCATTTCCCGGGTCGTGAATCCGCGGAAGATTAAGAACAAGTCGGAGAAGGTGTTCCCGTTGGATTTGGATCGAGGGATGGATTGGAGAGAAATAGTGTTTTTACAACGTATGAGATTAAGTGCGATCTGGCAATCATATTTGAACAATGGTCATTCAATAAGTTAGAGAAACTCAGCTGACATTTTATTAGGATTTATTCGAAGGATTTTATAATTTCTATACAGTGAGAGTCAAAAGTAAGTCTATAACTCGTGAAAGTGAAATTGAGTGGAATTGTACAATAATTAGAGTCTGATAATAATATTAATTACGGCAAATAAATAAGTATTGCGTAATAATAATATAATTACAGTATTAATTATATAAAAAAACGCATTATAATGGAATTGCGGTACAAACTGCAGTAAATAAATTACACCATAATCTGACTTTTAAAGCTGTAAATTGGATACTTGGATTCAGATCTCACTGTATTGTGGATATTTTGTATATTTCTGCATTTCATACAGTTTACAATGAGAATCGAAAGTGAGTATACACCTCACATATATGAACTTATAGTATAATTATAATACAAATGAGATTACAGCATAATTACAGTATTATTTACAGCAAATAAATACATATTGTATAATAGTAGTGCAAGTATATTGTATTACTTATAATAAATAAATATAATGTAATTACAATGAACAAATTATTACTTAATTTCATTTTCGTAAAGTGTATACTTACGTTTCACTCTCGCTGTATTTGTCGACATAATTCCGGCTACAACTATGCACTTGTCCTATTGTTCTATTGCTCTTTTTTGTCTTCCCAAATGTTAAACATTTTTTGTCTTGAGGTTTGAGCCAGTGTTATGTATTTATTTTCAATGATTCATTCTACACATTGCACATCAACCCTTTCACAATATAATGAAATTTGTGAATGTTGGAGAAAGAGATGGTATAAAAAGTATTCGTTTTCATTAGTAAAATATGTTTATTAGTTAGATGACCAGATGCAAAGATACATAATTTCAACTATTTGTATGTAATATATTTTAATAGCAATGTTAAATCTAATCCAATTCAAGATACCTTATTTAAAGTGTCATATTTGACAACTTAGTCGTGCCTCCCTCGTATCGAATTATACAAATTATACGATTAATAATATTTGCTTGGCAATTTTTTTAACCGATGAACTTTCGTATAGAAATTTGCACAATTTACCTGACTCAATACTAGATTACAGAAGTTTATGCAACTGCATACTTTAATCAAACGCATTAAAAGATGAGACTTTGACAAAAAAAATGTTTCGTCATTAGAGAATTTCAAAAATATGTTCATCTTTTTTTGCATATTGCATATATTTTGCAGTTATTAGATTTTGTTTTTCATGTTAGACAGTTTCATAATTTAGTGATACACAATATTATTATTGTAGTAACATCATTACTTTTTAAAACAGTTTGTGTAATATTAAGTATGTACATTGATTAAACATGATTCTATGAATTTTCTAGCCCCTACGCAAGTGCGTATTTACCAAATTTATCCTACATACACTTTGCATATATCTCGCATATAATTTGCATATTCACTGCACGTCATAAAGTGCATAAACTTCCGCAGTCTACTTATGATTTACCGTTTAAGCATTCAAGAGTAAATTTCAGATATCAGATATTGTATCACTGAACACTGCTCTTCAAAAGTGCAATTTTTCGAATACATTTTATTGAAGCATAGTATAGTTATTTATCTCTGAAATGTTTTCTTTGCAGGATTTTGTTATATTTTAGTAACCTTGTAGTACTTTTTAATATTTTCATACATTTAGTATATTATACAAATTCTTATTTGTAGATAAATTTTGTTAATCACACAATAGAAATTTTTAACTGAACGAATAAGGAATAACCTGACACTATAGGTACGAAGTTGCACTTGTTTGCAATCCCTATGTTGGCAATATATCTCTTTAGTTGTTCCGTAAATGTGGGTCATTCGAAAAACGGTACACGAATAGTTGAGACTGCGGGTTCAAAGCATATTGTCTTGAAATTTCACAGAGACCATGATAAACTACCACCCTTGCCTAGTACGCGAGTAACAGTTACAGTCAATTCTTGGAATTTACCACCTACAATTCTAGGAATTCAGGACTTGCTCCAACTTACAAGAATTCTTTAGCAATCAATTAGAATAACTAAGCGAAGTTCTCCACTAATCACCGTAACATACTTTACAAGTAACGTGCCGTTATAAATCGTTCTTTAAAATACTTTATGTGACTTTTACATCGGTGTTGGTTCGATAGATCTATAGGCGAACGATTCCAAAAGGAAAAACAAGAATAAGATATAGCGAACCTTATGATCAATTTTCATCATTAAAAAATACTATTACTATAAATTATATTATATTCTTCTGCACAGAGTAATGAGCAAAAGTTGATTATTAATGAATTGACGAAGTTAATTATTTCCACTAATAACTAGGCCAGAACATAACAAATACAATATATATTACACTATACATTGCTTATCTATACTATATTTCTATGTCAACGCTGCATAGGAAAACGTTTCACAATTTGCTCATAAATCATTAATATTAATCGTAATCTAGTGACTTCAACATTTTGTAGTCATGTAATGTGCGAATAAAAACAGTATTTTTGTTCAGTGGATAGTAAATGTATTTATTTCACGAAAGTAGACGTTATTAATGGTCGAATTATTTATTATTCAACGAACTTTAATTGCTGTACCCGTTTGACGAGTACAATCTTATTTAACCGGCTCGTTGTCGCTAATCGTTGGTAATAATTAATTATCGACCCGCAACTGTCAACTTGTGACTTTTATTGCATTTCTGCTTTATAATGTAAAAGTTTGCCGCCTAGCAGTCGATTATGCTTGCTAGTATTCGACTGCTTTGGCTAAATGAGCACCGAAGATTCACTAAAAAAGATTTACATCGAGGATATTTCCTTTAATTCATTATTCCCATTTTAAAATACTATTTCACTTGAATAAATAAATTATTTTAGTTACTTTGATATAAGAATGTTAAGATTATTATGGAGGATTGCAAAAGTTTTATATGAGTTTTGATAAAAAAAATATACGATAATTAATAAGATATGCACATAATTTTTGTGCAAGGGAGGATTCTGTTTGTATAATTTCCATTAACATTGCCTCGTGTGAATTCTCTGTTACTGAATCGAAATTTTAAACGGAATAACTTATTTAGAGTATGAATAACTTTTAATTACATGTGCATTTAAGAACATTGTTAAGAAGGTTAGAAGTTTGGAATAAAGTAAAGGAAAAATTGTTATAGGAAACAAAAAATAATTATAGCGTCCATTAGTGTGAGAGATTCTTAGGATTATATGAAGATCGAAGATTCTTATGTAGAATTAGGATTATATACTACTAAAGGATAATTATAGCTGATAACTAAAACTTAGGTTGACATGGAAAATTCTAGGTATATAAAATAGCAGGAACGTATCTTTTTCTATTACGATAATTGGAACAGAAATTCTGAATTGTTCTTCTAATTTGAAAGTTATTAAAATAGTAAATATTAAAATTATAAAGAAAATTAATAGATATACAGGGGACCTATTTATGACTATCTCGTAATATTTGTATTTACTAAATATCTGTGGAAATAGAAAGTAAGTCGAATTAGCATAAAATTAGTTCACACTGATTAATCCAACAATGTAAGAAGGAATAAGAAATCCAATGGTTCCGTAATTTTGGTTTATAGCGTAGTATTACATCCTACCTTTTTCCTAATTAAATATATTTGCCATAGGAAAGATGCTGTTTCATTGGTTTGCATAAGTGTTAGGTCTACTATTACGTTATTGATTTGTTTTTAGAACAGATGAGTAGAAGCATTTGTCAGAAAAATTTTTAATTTATCACGGTTTTACCAACGTATAGTTGGTAAACACTACTTACAACATACAAACAACATCAATAACCATCTCGCAGATAAGACGGCTGCACCTGTCATTTACCTGGTTCGTGTTAGAGCAATGCGATCGGAACCGATGGGGTTCTAAAATTTCACCAAGATAAGACATCTGTGGCTAGCGAACTTGCAAAAATGACTCCACTGTACGATAATACGAATATCTATCCTGCAACGCAATCATTGCAACTTCTTTCATAAATTTCATGCTGTGAAGCTTAATTAACGTATGAACTCAAATTATTTGAAAATGTAGCTCACGTCGTTTTGCCCTACAACCACGGATATAAGTTGAACGAAATGATCGTTCAAGTTCAGTTCGTGACCGTGCGTCGCGGTGAAATTGAACATCGACACTGCGCAAGATCACGGGTTAAAAATTTCTCGCTCGGCCTCGATTGCTATCGCAAGAGGACAGCCTCCAAGGAAGAGAATAGGCTCATGCGACGTCCCCCGACTAGCTTGGACGTATGATAATATCGCTGCCGGGTATCCACCATCTTCTTGTACGATGCGACGAGCGCAATGGGTAGAAAATGTCAACGAATGACGGGGCAGTCACCGCTAGAGAGATCAGACGATCCGTCCTCTCGTCGCATCGAGGGCAAACGCGCGCATTTTGCGACTCGCAACTGGCAGGACGCATACCAGCTCAAAGATCTACCGATCCTCGATGAAAGTTCATCGGCCTACATTGATCTACGCTCCAAGGAAACGCCCCATTGTTCTATGATCTTCGAGGACATTGTTCAACTCCTTATAATGCTATGCGAATTGGAAGTTACGTTGCAATATATAAGGGGGTACACCATCCAAACGGTTTTAAAAAGTTGAATATGTTTTTGAACATTTCAGTAAAGTTTCGTATGTCTTAAAAGGATTTTCCGAAATTCCAATAATTAACAAAGCTACAGCACTAACTGAACACACGTGTTATATCACGTTAAATGGAAACTTAAAACTTTAATCGTATTTTTCTTGAAATCATATTTTGTGGTTCGGTACCTAGTCAATCTTCGAAATTATTCATCCGATTAATTTGAAATTTGAACATGTCCTCAATTACAGAAGTATTCACAATGTGGTATACGATTTTCTTTACGTCACAACTGTAATCTAGTATTTACATATATACATTTTTTTTACAAATTGATTATAGAGGGAGTAGAAATATTTGCATGTATAATTAATAAATAACAAAACGTTGAAGTAAGTGACGCAAGAACAGAAATATATTAAAGAACATTTTTCATTTTACAAAATAACGATATGTATAATTGCTTGTCTTTTTTCATGATTTTGTAAAAAATATGCATAGATACACTAATTTACAATTGCGATATTTAGTAATCTTAATTACGAAAAAATCGATACAAGAATCGATCCTAGAACTGTATCAGAACTGATATAAAATCGGAAAAATAAGTTATGAAATGGAATATTTCTAAAAGAAAACTCATCATAAGTATTTTTTCAAGCTCTGCGGGAAATACATGAAACATACTTCAAGTAGTATTTTAAAAAATACAGATGATTTTAGGATTAATTTCTTGTAAAGTGCCATACAAAAGTAAAAAAAAAGAATGAAAAGAATTAAAAACATGGAAATTGCAATGCAATTCTATTTAGGGCGCATATTGTTAAAGAACTTTTTGCATAGAAAATTGTTACAAATATTCATTATCATTCTTATTTGTCAGATATAATCAGTTGTATCTTTTGTCTCCTCAACTAACCAGAGGTTTAATTACGATTAACGGTTAATAGACAAAATTGCTTTAAGGTGTAGCTTTTGGTGTAAAATACTGTTGCCGTCCTTCGAATCTAAAAAAAAGTATAATTCTTTCAAAGCGAGTTTTATTGCCCATGTATAATCTATCATTTATGCTGTAGCAATCAACCCACATGCACTTACGTTAAATATAATTCAATGCATAATATTTATACCTCCTTTACATTTATTATAGCAACATAACATTATATTTTACGACGAAAACTTCTTGCCACCATGAATACGGATCATACCTGATACCCTATAATAATTTTCTTATGAATTAAAACCAATATCTAATGAAATTTTATATTTCCAAACAAAACCTACCCATTCACTCCAATTAGAATTATTGGAATAGACAAAAAGGTTAATGTCCATCCTCTTGTAATTTCAGCCAGCAATAAACTAGCAAAATACAGGAAGAAATACAGCTAACAGAATCAATACAAATGAACGCAACGCAAAAAGCTCTTATACATTCATCCACTTGGCATTGTGCATTCATGTAATTACACTAACAACGCCTGTAAAATGAAAAAAGAGCATCGCGGACGCTAAGAATGCTCCGGAGTAGTCGACGTCGGCCGATTAGAAAGCAGGAAGCTGTGTTTTTTCGCGAGTCGAGGCTTATTAATAATTTAGCTCGAATGACATAGAACTCGGCGATTAATGCTTATCATACTTTAATCAAGCCTCTCGTTTATCCCGTGCACAAGTTAGCTCGCGGACAGCTAATTGCCTAACCGAGTGACTAAGCAACCAGCCAGCATATCAATCGATAGATTACTTTTTTTTTTTTACCCTTTTCTTCTTCACGTCACTACAAAGCGAGCCGTTGTGCCGGAGAAGCCCGGAGACTCTCGTAGGAACGAGGAAGCAATCGACCGGCCATCGAAGTGAGCAATTACCAATCGTTAGGTAATTAACCGCGCCGTTTTATCCTGAAACCTCTTCTCCACTCGATTATTCGACCACAGAGGTTCTCGATCTCTCGCGTCACGGCCGCCTCGATGCAACATGGAGATCGTTCTGCACACTCATTGTCTGTCGCCGGCGATTTCAACGCTTTCCAATCGAACCATCGCAGTAGGTCCCATGACAGCGCGGATGGGTGGTCCTCCATTGGAATATTAGGTGTAGTAATAAGTAGTCGACCTATTATTTTTAAACGGGTTAATGAATTTAAATAGTTTACCAAATGATCAAGCTTCTTTCTAGTGGGAACATACGGCATATTAGAGAAGAACAGTGAATATTATACTGCAAATCTTTATGTATTTATGATAAATCTTTTGCAATAAGGAACAAACTGCATCTGAAATGCAAACTGCATTTTCGCGTATTTTGCACTCCGTAAACCAAGATTTATCCGACAATATTTATCCAACTATATCGATTATTAAAAGTATTTACAAGAGAATTACACAGTTTAATTTACAACTTCAACGACTCACTATATTGCAATGATATTTAAGGTTAAGAACAAATTGCAAATTTGTAATTTATGAGGAAAATTAATAATTTTTTAAGTACACTTAGCGTAAAGAAGCCTGTAAATCGCTCTGCTATATAATAATTGAATAAAATCTCCTGTATACTTATATGTTTCAATTGGTTTTTTTAAAATACTTGCTAAGTTATAGACACTTTCGGGAACCCGAATCGATCTCGATATAAATTTTTAAGCTAATCCGACTCGATATGCTCGGGTTCTTGTACATCTTTACTACCCTTGGCAAAAAGTTTTCGGCCAAACGTAACAATATAGAATTCATTATTGGTAGTTCTAGTGTTAAACACGGCGCCATACTTGCATTCTAAGCGTCATCTTTTAAGTATCAGATTAATTTCACAAACACATGATACAAAAACGACATTAATTATTACTAGACCTGACAATATGAAATGTAATCTTGAAACCATATTACAATCCAAACACTGTCTTAATATGTAATATTTAATCATCTTATGCTGCTACTTTCCCCTGGCAGAAAATTTTCGGCCAATCGCGATAATAAAAAGTTAGCTAACAAAGCTAATGTTTTTGTGATGCAAAGTATATTGTATAATTACAAAACCTAATAGAGAATTTATAGACAACACGGAGCAAAATTAGTTAATAAAAATGTATACAAAAGTGGAAATCATCTTCGAGAAATAATGAAATTATTGTAAAAAGGAATTGCATTTACACGTTGCGAAAATCTCGTAGTATCAGCGGCTACAACACATCAAAGTAATCACATGTGGACGTAGAAATATAAGAAAATATAAGATAATACAAATATTAGGTAAAGTATCGCTTTATTATTAAGTAGATTTATTTTCCTCGCTGTTTTCGTTTTCATAGTAAACGATTATTTTTATTCATTTCCTTTCCCCGTTTATTTCATATTATATTTATTTAATCTTCCCATATGTTTTTTTTATTTGTTAAGCAGCATATCGCGCCTCAAAAATGTGTTTTATTGTTCTGAATTAGTTTCACGTTCTTACTTTTGACCGAAAACTTTTTGCCAGCGGTAGTACTAACTATGGAAGAATCTGTATCGCTGTGGAATGCACTTTCAGTGATGAACCAGAAGGTTCAAAGGGTTAACCATTCCGAATGTACAAATCATCCGTCTCGATAATAATTTTCTACCGTCCCTTTCGCAGGACACACCTTTCCCGCGACAAAGATAATTATCGTTCTTATCGAAGCGTGTGTCGAGAGCGTACTAAATCGTAATAAGTCCAACGGAACGGCGCTAGATACCGCGTGCATGCACCAAGAGACATTAAGATGCCGTGCTTGGAATTACGTGTTAATTATTGCGTCAGATCGGTTTAAAGCTCATATAGTCGTTTCGGTGTCCGCGGATCCATTAAGTTGTTAAGCGGTTTGTATCGCTATTTACGACGACATTTCTCTTTATTAAAATTCTCGATCAGACACGACGTGGAAACAAGATTGGAAAGAGGTAGAGCCCAGCAAGAGCTAGGCCAGGTGGAATAGAAATGTTTCGTTTTCATAATGGAGAACGAAAGCGAAGCTAGATCGACAATGACTTAGCCGCTATATGGAAAGATACGACAGGTATGCGCGAGGTGCGCCGAGAAAAATCAGACTGAAGGATATAATCCGAAACTTTAATACGCCTTTCGTCGTTTTCCGTTCAGCTGGTTGTTGCTTGGGATGTAAAAACGGAACCCACGTTACCAGTAGGCTCGATCACATTCCTAGATCGTAGATTGATCCCGAATCATTTGTAAACAATATGCTTTCAGACGAAATAGTGCTCGAAGCGAGATCCATCGCAAAGGTTGTTCAACGAGAAAAGCAGTACACTTGAGGCAGAAAGCTTTTTGCGTGGATTTAAGAGAAGGATGGTGTAGACATTTTCGGTGTGCAATGATTAATAAACTGTTTGGTTAGAAATTTGAATTAGTGGAAGTATAATACATTGTTAATATGTAAAATACATTATTAACAATTAAATGTTAGTTTCATGGCATATTAATACTCGAAGATGGGCCGCATAAAGCTCTTCTCTGAATGACAAAACAAAAACTAGCCTAACCCTTAACCGTTTCATAAAGACTAAAGCTTCTATACTGACTAATTTGCTAAGATCCTATAATTAGTAAAGGAGGAGGTGGGAATACGAGATAGGGTAGAAATATGAGATATCACGGTTCTTGATCTATACAAGGTATTGGCGTTTTTAATAATGATTGAAAATTAAGAATTAAGAAAATTAGAATGGCCTTCCGCAACTGCCGTTGTTTTTCGTCGGTGTTCCTTCATTTTTAGTTTTGACCGTAGCACAAAGTTTTCGCGTGTTCGTATTAAAGTGAAACTTACTTTAGTTTATTTTGTGATTTTCAGTGAGACAAAGACGGTAAGGTATTCTATAATAACCGTAACTTCAGAATATCACTGAGAACTTAAATGACAAAAATACGTGATATAATGACAAAAAGTAAAATGGCGTGTTGGTAGTAATACGAGACACTTGATTCATAGTTCTAATATAATTGTTTCGATTATAATTGTCCACTTTTGGATATGTGTCGAATCTTGTTGAATCACGAAAAATTAAGCATAATACAGAACGAATCTTGTGAATATGATTATGATAGTACTAAATAAATTGCGATTTTATTGTTATGTCACGTTGGTAAATGCTAGGATTGACCGGTAAAACTTAAGATTCACCAATCTTCGGGCGTTTACAGTAACATATTGGGTTGTAACATATATTCGTCCCATTTTATTAATGTGGTTAAGATCAGTTAGTTGTAAATTCAGAAGTAAGTTTAATTAATTATGTATGTGCCACATTGACGAATGATTCTCATTCCATTCTTCCAGTAGACGAAGCGTTCTTCTCTTGTAGAATTTCTGGAATTTAAAAAACGTTCGATGAAAACGTAACGAATGTATGTTACAACCCAATATATACGCTCTTTGTAACGAAAGGGTTAATTGGCGTCACGTTTATCCTCACCCTACGAATAATAATTCGTTGTAACGTATTTAATCATGAAATTATTTTGTCGACGATTTATGGTATCGGCACGAACGATTCACCGATTGATCAGCCAATTGAATGCGACCTCAGCGAAGGTATTTGGAGAATTCTCGTTCTCGTGGCGACCTTAGAAGGCCTTCTCGTGACTGTGTCGGCTCTCCATAATTTTCTCTCTCGCTTTTATCCCCGTTTCTGCCTGGCCATTGCCTCTCTGCTGTTAGACCTGCAACGCAATCCGATAGACCCAACAGTTGCTTGGTTCAAGGCACAGCTATTCTAACATGGTCAGTTCTGCTGGATAAGATTTCGCAAGAACTTGGGCCCGGATTCCTATTTCGCTCGGGTTTCGTGACCTCTTAATTTTATGGAGTATCAAAAACACGTCTGGTAGTGCAATAATAAGTATGCAGCGTGTTAAATTGCCGTCCGCGGAAATATAAACGAGCAGCGGTTTCTTGCATGACTGGCGTGGCCGCTGGCTAGTAAATTCTTTCGATACATTGTAGAGTTTATAGTGTCGAACGTTACAAGATGATACAGGTTTCACGCTGATTTCACGCTTTTGCGGAAAGATAATTTCCAGCCTCGGTCGGGCATGGTTATCAAACGCAGTTATACGCAAGGTGTTTTCGGTGGTCTGTGCGAATATACATACGTGCATGATCGGTGGTAAAGTAAACTGCAAATGTAGGATAATATTTTGATTTGCAAAGGAAGGTGAAATAATATTGGTTATTTCCAAAAGAGGAAAATTCGAATGCTTATCTACAGAATGCAACGTGTTTGACCAACCCAGTGCAACTTTTAAAGGGTGATATTAGAAATTAAAATAGGATGAATATTAAAAATAAGAAAATTGTACTCGTGTCTTTGTTTTGGTTATTATTTAGAGTGGCAAAAGAGAAAGGAAGAAAGGTAAATCAATTCGTCAAATAGAAGGAAAATGTTCTAATAAGCGTAGGGTAAATAAGTAACATTTTCAAACGTTTTAATACACCTATCATTTTATTTGAGGGTGTTCAACTCTGCTATTCTCCTCCGATCTACACATATGATCGAATATGAAGATTATACTTTATTTGGTATTATATTTGTAAGTATTTCTTCCTGATATTCAATGTATTTAAAATTCTCCTAAAAGTGTCACATATTCGTTCATCGGTTTACTATAAATCTAAGAAGTATAAATGTGAAAAGAAAGTGAGGAAAACATCAGGATTGAGCCTGAAGCACTGTCACAGAATTCCAGTAATAGGATTTCTAACACAGAGTATTAACTTCACTTCGTGCAAAATAATCGATTTTAAGGTCTATAATTTATCTGTTTTGTGACAAATTAATTGTATGATTATATTAACTCTTTGCGGTCGTGATATAATACTTTTGGCATAAGTATCATATTTGTCAATGTTATCTTCGCTTATATGCAGGATGATGTTGGCTCAATCAATTATTGCTTAAGGAACTTATAAATTACTTAACCGAATTAATTCTACTTAGAAAAATTATTGTGCTTTATAAAAGTGGTATAGATATATTTCATTATTTACATATTTTGAAGTGCATATATTCAAGTCCATATTCAGTGCTCCTAACTCGCTATGTCAATGCTTAACTCTTTCGTTGCGGCATCTTAATAATAAAAACGTTTTCGATTCATACATACCTTTTTTTTTTTTTATTAGTGTGGAAATAGGACGATTATAAAGTTTCGTGTATTCTATATAATTAATTATGTTTTACTGGAGGTATGTACATAGAAAATTTTAACAAACAACTGCCAAATTTTTAGCATTAAGGGTTAAATAACTTCTTGCTTAACAATTACGTTTACGTTACAAATAACATTTCTAATCAATATTTCCCTCTAATAATTGGTTTGTGTAACTTAAACCATCTTATTACTACCATTTCACAATCTTATTAATGATAAAAATTTGTATATTCTTTTAGAATGATTCTTTGTATTTCATTATGAAGCAATGCAACCAAAATTATTCACGTTCTAAGAATTACAAAATAGAATTGAACAATATGTCTCCTATCTTCATTATTTCAACGAGTAATCGACAAGGTGTAAGTGTGTAATCATTTTTCCCCAGAAAACAAACAAAAAATGGAAACTGAACGTTTTCAATCGTCCGCGTATTGTTCGCTAGAACGGTTGACCGTTTGCTCCCATTCATTTATAAGAGTTATCATTATCTCATCAACCGAGTAATTACGGCGGGACGGGAACGGGACGAGGAGAAAAAGAACAAGAGGTAGAGAGAGGGAAAAGAAAATGGTTAACTGCGATCCAACTTATTAACCTGGACGTACTTAGACGCGCCTTTATAATAAAGAACCAGTGCCACTGTGTGACATAAACAGGGCAAAAAGGGTCGTTATTGTTTATTCCAGTTATTATAATCTTAATGAGCGAACCAGGGGTAACGGTGCCCTGGACGCCCGACGAATGGAATGCTCGCAAAAAGAGGCTAGATCGCTTGTCAGACACTCGAAGCCATTACAAGTTCTGCTGATGGCCACGAGGTTAACCTCGTGTCAATTGCAATTGATCTATTAAATCATAAATGCCTCGCCTTTGCTAATTACTTTGCCGACCCCGGAGTCAATAGTCTCAGCCTCTGTTTTCATGTTCCCTCGTTGCTTCTCAAAAATTGATTGTACATCCTATTATACTTGTACACTGTCGCTCAGAAGTTTCAGACGCTCTTTGCAGTTTGTATAATATATTACAATTCTTTTAATAAAATATTCGAGCACGTTTATTTGCAATTATGTCGCAAAAGGATTCGATTGAATTAAATTATGATGTCGCGGATATCAGGAATAAGGCTGTAAAGCTCGACAAGGATTAGCTTTGTTATGAACTGTTCAACTCGTCATCATGGATTGAAAAAAATATTCGGTATTTCTTATATACTGTATTAATCGAATTAAACTGAGCATTTGGTTTGGCGACGGGGTGTACGATTTAGATTGAAAACTTAATTCCGCTCCTGCTTCGAATTATTAAATGTCACACTGAAATAGTTCAAATTTTGCACGTTTAAACTGCAGAAATTCGCTAAAGTAATTTCAGATATCTACTTTAAAACTATAGAATTAGAAGTTTAAAATAGTTGAAGCAGTTTCATATTTGCAATTTTTTGCGATACAATCAAAAAAAAAAAAAATTAGTATCCTGCTGGGATATTGAAAAACGTCAATATACCAATGCAGGTTTAAATAAATTTTTCATTATCCATCTTTAGTGTTTTGCTCTAGTTTTAATCGAGTTAATGAAAAGTATTTTGTTAACATGGGGAATATTCAACAAGAATGCAGAATAATTGCACCAACTATCGTATTTAATGAAATCTTCCACTGGAAAGATAATTTTTTGTAATCTCCTAATTTATTGCAAGTACTTAATTCGAGAAAAGCAACTTGGACAACATAGTTGCATTAAATCTACTTTAAATTACGGAAACTTTCAATTTCCTATAATTTGGCGCGAAGTTATTATAACTCTAATTTCTAACGGATTGTCTAAATAGATTACCATTATGCGCATGACCTTCTACACTTAGATATCGCAAATAGATTAGCCGGAACAGTATTAATCGCAATAAAACTTGCATCATAAATCATACATACTTAATGGAAGTTTGAGAAGATTGCAAAGTATCTCGAATAACGTAGGATTCGATTTAACGTAGGATAGATATTCTTTACATGTACTCGTATACCTTTCACATTTCACGTGTACAGTAAACTTATATACCTCGATATACGATACACTCATAACATAACCCAAAGCATTTTTTATCTCGATCAATTCATAATTTAAACAATTACAGCTTTCGAATTTTTCCCATTCTCCTACTATACGTAATTCAATTGTACCGTGTTCTTCCGTGTTGCATTTGCATGGTTTTCTCTGTCATGTTGGTAGAACTTTGTATTTCCTTAGATTACATCTAGCCCCTGCAAAGGTTAAAATTTGCGCGCAGTAAAATTGCTATCTCGATCGAGTTCGTTTTAGACAAGTAATGCTTGCCTATAAAATAAGACTGGCGTTTAAAGCGAGCAGACGATAGAAATAGATATATTAAGGGGATGTTTGAAAAAGCACATAATTGCGAATTTTATCCCAGCTGGTATAGTGGAAAATTACAGAGCCTGTAGCATAGTTAATCTCGAACTAATCAAGCTTGTATTACTATCATTACGGTCCATTCAGGCTTAGCTGAAAACTCCTGTTTTTCAAAGAAAAATGTATTAATGATTTGGCTTGACGAAGAATCGTGTTTCAGAACATCGATCGTTGCTGGAATAAATTATGGTCTTTCTTTTCGCTGTTGATCGTGATCTTTTCCAGTAATTGGACATTTTCAAATTGCGGAGCTTTTCTTGTTCCTGTCTGACAATGTTATTATATAGAGATACAGTTTGGTCATTAAAATAATGTACATGAGAATATGACATGATAATTTGAGATCGTATGTGCAGAAGTTTAATTAACCTCATCAAGGATAATCATTAGATAGTTTGTTAAAAATTTAGGCTTCAATTAAGTGCACCAATTATACCAGTTAAGTAAAAAAAATTGAAAAATGTACGGGAAATGGAGTCGAACAGTTTGTCTTATACATTGTAATTAATACAGTGATGAGTATGCAAAGTTAATCACAAAATTAAGCGAACATGTACATATATTAGAAGTACGTTTATTGAGGGAAAACAAAATTACTAATTCCCATTTGATTAATCCTTTGAGGACCAGTATTGCATTGACGTAACATTTCATTTGCAATTTTTTTAAACTTCGTAAAATTGTAGAATTCAAGTGGAAGAAAAAAAAACGATGAAAAAATTGTCGCACACGTCTCTGAAATGCTCTTTGATAATAATTGAAATGTTAAAACACAGAATTCGACAATGTAAATTGAATGAAAAAATTCTAAATGAAATATTGCGTTAAATAATGGTTGCCCGTAAAGAGTTAAGTATAGCCTTCGTGTAAGTAATATATTCTTTACAGTAACAATAAATTAAGAAGTTGGAGAGTAACACTGCATTAACCCTTTAAGTGCTATGACCGTATAGATGCGGTTACTTGTAAACGTGATACACAAAGTGTAAAAATTCGGGTCTTTCGAAATATTTACCAACTATGAATTCAAAAACGTAGCAATAATTAATACGATGACGATATTGATGATACAGATCATACGTATTCGTGATTCGTGAAATTAAATCCAGAAACCCGCCGTTCTCCAAAAATTACAGCATTAGCACTCAAGGGGTTAATTACTTACTGTATTAATAAGAACGTATTATGTGCGTAAATGAAACGAAACAAATAAAATTGCATGTAAAACTATGAAATCTCTTTCAACCCCTGAAAGCATTATTCGCTTACTGTTAGTTTCATAGTCAACTAACAAGGAAGCTTTCTCAAGCGTTAGTCGCAGATTTTAATGAAACTTCATGAGAAGGTAGTTTTCGAAAAATATATTTGACACGTATATTTTTAGCGACCATCATTCATATCTCGATGTTGAGAATGAAACGATTATCCTCAATATCTCTAAAATGATCCGGTCTATAAACAAAAATCGTCTAATCAAAAGTTGTGCGTTTTCTAATGACAAATAAAAAACCTGCGTACATCGTTTTCCAAAATATCTACTTGTTTAAACAATACACTAATAATTACTATTTTTTATTAATTTTTCTTGTTAAATGTTCTTCCAGTTTTTTGTAACTGTCTCTATAAATTATAGACTAACCTGAAGAATATGAATACTTTAAAAATTTTAATTATTATGTATTAATCAAATATTTAGGATCTGTTATGGAATTCTCTTCTCTCTGTTTTCAAAATCCAAAAATATAGTAGGTTTCTCTTTTATAATAGTGAAAAGAAAGCGCAATTTTACGTGAAATATTGTTAAAACTTATATCACTATGATTTTCAATTCATCACATAATCATTTTTCTGTCGATATGCCGAGAAGTTGTAATAAGGATACTACGATAAATAAACGGTGCGGAATAAAATAAAACGGAGTATAAAACAGCGTTGTTCCTCGATACTGTTGAGTAATGTATTTCTATTTGCCGACATTGGCACCAGGTACTTACCTCATTCGAGTGCAAGCGTCTCTTATTTATCCACGGAACCGCGAACCCACTGTCCATGCGAGAAGCAACAAATCAAAATCGACAAAGGAACTGTCGGCGCTCGGCTGGGTAGACGCTGAAGAGCTGAACGAAGGGAAGAAGAAACATTTGTACGAGTAAATCAACGTGGAATGGTACGTGCTTTCCGAACAATGGATACCTTGTCGAGAATTCCATTAAGAAGCAAACGCTAGTACTGTTTATTTGCGATTGATTAAAGGGAAATGCAAAAAAGAGGAACCGAGTTAGTAGGTATAATAGAGAAATATAATGCAAACAAGGTTGTCGCTTTGTTTCGTTCACAAAATCTTTCTCTCTTTTCCTTCTCATAAATGAATTGAATATTCTAATGTAAAAACAGCGAATACAAATTGTAAATGAAATCTATTTGTTTATATATCGATGGCTTAATGCACAACATGTTGTACATTCATTTTTACCGATTTCGAGAAAAACAGGTTCAAACGTTTAGTGGTATTTCACAATTGAATAAACACCTTCTTTTCTTGTCGCATGTACGATGTTATATTTGTGAAACAAATATTACAGAAGGTATTTATAAGTAATAGCATAAACACTGTATATTGCTTTTAAGCTTAGAAACTTCGTAAACTAGTACATTATGAATGCAAACACGAGATAATTCGTGACAGATCAGCAAAATGTTAATTGGAAAAAGGGATCGAAGCCAAGCTCCTGCCAGCTATTTTATCAGTGCAACTGTTAAAATTGTTTAACCAAACTGAACCGTGTAAATTCACCATATGAAAAAGAAGATGCACCAAGAGTAAGCATTTGTTCCAGTAGATGGATGAATATGGGGAAGAATGCACGTGGTGGATGCTAGATGTGGGCAATACGGTACCCTTCCTGGACAATGGCTATCTTGTCGAAGGATCTACGGGTTAGCGGCAAGATAATACAACGACGGGCAGTATTCGAGGTGGTATTATAAACCCGGATCGCAGAAGGTGGAGTCACCTGTAAAATGTCGGCACAATGCCCGGCCACGTCACAGGTGTCTCGCCGTGAAAGTCCACGAGGGGTACGTCAAGCGGTCAACCTTCCGACCGGTGTCTCATAGAACCCACGTATCGAGACAATGAGTAAAGAGCCATTAGATCGATTGGACACATTGTAATTGCGCTTGCGATTCAATGTGATATTAGTCATTAATTTATTGGAAGCCGGTTCGCTTAAACGAACTCGCGACAGATATGTGGGAGGCATCAAACGATGGCATTTTAATGGGAGCAACGATATTTGTTAACACATTCGCGACCGGCGATGGTCTAGCGAGAAACTTAGCTCAACGCGACATAGAGTAATTGGAACGATACTAACAATATTGGCGACATTCAATACCAAATTCAATACTAAAATATTCAAACGGGAAGTATTGACAGGTATCGATATTTTAGGTACTCCGTATTAATTTTCGATACTGATACTTCTCGAAACGATACCTAACCAATCTTATAACAAATCAATGAACCCTTCGTATCTCGCAATAGTATCGATACCAGTTTCATACTTCAAGAAAGTATCGCTACTCGTACGTTTTCATAAGGCAACAAAGAAGTGTATCGAAAATCATTTGCCAAGAGGATCGAGCGTATCTTGGATGTTGATTCAGTAAAATTGAATGCAAAAAGAATAGATAAAGAAGAATAAAATACCAATACTTTCTTGTAATTATGAAGTAGGTATTACCACTTTTATACAGATATCAAATAGGTATTAATAGCCTTGTGTAGGTATTAAACAAGTACCGATACATTTTGATATTTATGTCTTTAATACTACGGCAAATGACCTAATTACTGCCAGTGTTCCTATAACTGTCACTTTAATTCGTTTTATTTAATAGTGAACGAATGTACGAAGAATTGTGACTAAAAAAATTGCAATACTAAATTTAAACTTCGATTTTACTTAACAACAAATGGACATTGAATATCTGTTTACATTTAATCTTTAAAAACAAATATTAGGAGGCGAATGTGCCATTTGAGCATAAAGAACGCGGCTAATGTAAGTAGAAATTATGGAAATTTTTATAATGCAATATTGATGATATATTTACTATTTATCTTCTATCTGTTACATAAACTGAACTATTTACATATGTAACAATCATTTCCATCTAAAGGTCAATTTTTCAAGTGACAGTAATACGGATATTGGACTTTGTTGTATATTTGTAATTAATTAGTAATTAATACATCGTATTGAACATATAAGAGAAATCTTCATAAATAAAAGAGATGTTAAATAATGTTCTGCTCCAAATTGGAACGATTATTAGGTTAAATAACTTCTAAACTAATTAAATGAAGTTGCGCGATGAGCGCAACAATTGGGATGTCTACCCTACTTCATACAAAATTGAAATTAATAGATTGATATCAGTAGAATTAATACGGTATCAGTTCTAACATTAGCCACATACAATTTCCAAAGGTCTATAGCTAAACACAGCAGGGGTCTGCTATTTAAATGTATCTAAATATAAAAAATATTGCTTCTTGATATGATGCTTACAATCATTTGATGTTTGACATTTTTAAAAATGAAATGTTAGGAACGTACGTTGACAAAAATCGATGAAAAATTACTTGCAGTATTAAAATTAATACAGTTTCACAAATTCGTCAAATATATTTTTTGAAAACAACTATAACGAATTTACTGCAATGTAAAATCTAGTAATATTTTTATAGATTTCTTTTACATAATAATTTTGTATGGTATCTATTTTACGTCGATGACAATTTAAACAGATATGCAATAAGTAATAAGGTTCTAGTCATTGTAAAATGCATATAGATCGCAGTAAATGTAACAAATCATATATGATAGAACAACGTTATGGATATTCAGTCACAGATTCTGAAATGACGTAGAACTACGTTGCCGATATTCAGCTAAAAATATTAAAAAGATGTAGGACTACATTACAGGTGAAGAATTTAAAATGAGGTAGGACCAGAGACGAGGTAGAGGATAGACCGATCATCTTATGGGACTTCGTGATACAAGCTTTGAAATATCGATAACCTAAAATTCAGACTTATCGGAAGCATATCTTTCGTTTTATCCTCCGACAAAGAATGTAAACACCTCTAAAGTATTTTAATATACAAAACGTAAGAGCAAACGCAAAAGTTATACATCTTAGACAATCGAAAAGGTAAAAATGAAAACGGATTTGGGGCTCATGAGGCCCAAATCCGGATGACAAGGAAGAGCATTGAATAAGTGGTCTATTCTGTTCTTAGTCAATGGTAGGACTACGTCACCTGTCTCGAATGTTGTTGCGATGGTAGCCACGAGAGACTGTTACATAAGTTGGAGTGTCTTGCGTAGCCCAGCTTCCCGCAGAACGATTTAACGTTAACGAGATAGTTGACGATTGGATGAATTATTCACGCTACCAATGGTAACTTGTTATATTTTGCAAACAAAAATGCACCGACGATTGTTCGTGTGCAGAGTGCTCAAATGTGACTGACTGTATTTAGTGACGCGTTTGCGCGACTATCTGATTTGCAACTAAAGACGCCCCTGTTCGACGCGTCAGCAGTGAGTGCGAGTTTTTTGATCTCTTGACCCGTTCGACCAATCGGAAAAATCACGGGAATGCGGGAAAAACGCTGATTGCCCATTGGTGGGCCTTGCTGCTTGGAAGGGGTGGCTTGCGGGCCCACCTCGGCAGTGGAGGTGGTAGCTTGCCCTCACGGAACTCCGGTTAAGAGTTTTTCCGGCTTTCCCATGACGTTATTAACGTCTTCCTGGGACGGTCTTTCAAGGGGGGTCGCTAAAATCTAGGTACTATGCCGCAAGCCGATGGTCGCCAATGTTGAGTAGAATTGTCGCGAGTGCCAATACCTACGGAACACTTGTGCCCCCCCCCCCCCCCCATCGATCCATATTTGGAAATATTTTCTAATGATGGCAACGGCTGGAAAGCTAACAATATAAGTTTATTAACCTTTGATGAACGTCGAAACAAATATATTAATTGACTTATCTCGTCAAAAAGTTTGTCGTTTACTATATTTTTAGTGGATTAACTGAAATTCTATAGACTCTTATGTAAAAGTTCAAATTGTATTGGAGAAAAAGAATTTCAAACTCTTATAAATTTGTTAATATTAAAAAGTCAGACGTAAGGCTTTGTAGGTATAACTTGGAACCTTTATTCTTTAAGAAATTCCAACACAAAAATAGATTATTTAGAGTTTCACCATGGAAGATCCCCTTAATTAACATTTGTTACAACCCTATTTATTTGTCAGTGATATCTTTACCTTAATTGATGCTGGTAACAGGCAATTGAACATTCTGCTGAACAATATTCTTACTGTGTTCCTGACAATGCGACAGTTACGAGTATTCGATAAATTAGCATCCAGCAATTCTAATTCATAAAAACAGTACCGAATTTGCCAACGTGCGAACATCATCACTTCAAGTACAACAACCTAATATTTGACGGACGAAATCAATTTGTATTTAAATTCCTTTTGTTTATTTCAGTTTGCAGAAAAATGAATTTACATATATAGAGTGAGTCACCTAAGGCTGGAAGTTGAAATATTTTCCAAATCGTTGGTTATATCGCAAAAGGTTTCAAGCACAACTTGAGTGGTTTCGAAGGACTCATTATACAGCGTTATTAGTATTTTTCTAAGTGTATGTATGAATGATATATGAAGGTCAAATTTGTTTTCTCAAATGAAGTCATATGTTTTTTATTACACCAATCGATTCAGGTCGCCATTTTCTATTACAAAGTATTAACCTAATTAACTCTTTTAAGCACAGTGGTATGGAAAATGTCCCACGTTTTTCTATACCCAACATGCATGGTGGGATTTTTTTAAACCCGCTTACAAATTTTGAAATAAAAAAACAAAATCTTGTGCTGCAAAGGGTTAATAATTCGAGAAACCGTTAGTTTAAGAAATATTTTGATTAGAATACATTAAGCGAAGTATTGATACAACCAATCACAGCCACGTTTTTCCTAATTACACGTGGTGTTTTTCTTTCCAAAGCGATAGTAACCAACGATAATACATAAAGTAGTACAAACAAATCTGACCCGTTATCTGCAACCTTTTTCGATATAACAAACAGTTTTAAAAATATTTCAACTCCCAGCCTTACACGACTCATCAGCTTGTATACAAACCCGCAGTACAGTTATAGGCTACGTCACAATAGATTAATTTTCCAAATACAAAACTTTTCAGCATATCGTGAAACACCAAATCGAATCATCGTAACGTATGTCCAACACCGTTGATCCGTCCGAAAGCTCCAAGAGGAAGAAATGAAAGACAGCCTACCGTTACAGCAGCCTAAGCGTCCGCGGTTGGCACATTCCACTGGGAGCGCGGGCGGTCCCTGGCTGCAAAGATACCAGCCCGATACGCACTGGTCGACGTAATACCGACGAATGAATCACGGTTCTTGTAGGAAGTGACCGGTCGGTGAAAATGTCCGGTTTAGACAAAGGCGAAGCGGCCTAGCTAGTGGTTGCACTCTTTGTAGTCGCGCTAACGAAGAGGGTCGGGCCGATAGACGATCTCAGCACGGCTGGAATGTTTCGTCTGGCATCGAGCATCGCATCTGCCATTAGCATTCGAGCCCTCTCGCCTCGATGGTGCGACGTTCACTGTTAGATTCGATGCTGGTCAGCCCGGCGTCGTGCACGATTCCATCAAAAGTCCGCGGTACCAGTTGATCAGGATGCGCTTGTCCACCTTGGTAATTTATCTTGTCTGTTGTGCTGCTGCTCGATGGATACAGCTTCTATGCCACGCCATGACAATGATATGGAGATTGGTAGGAAGGAATTAAGCTTCTATTCCGGTCCATCTTTGTTTCGGGAGATTTGGATACGATTGGAAATTTTTCTCTTCAATTTATTGACCAAAGTAACCAAATCTCGTGGCACAATTTCATTATTTCAATATATTGTGTCACGTTTTCTTCGATTTTAATGATGTGTCGCCGAAATGGTAAAAGTTAAGAAAAAGATGCGACAAAAATGCAAATTATTTATAAGAGTAGTGTAAAAATGTACAAAGAAGCGTAGTTTAAACGAGCTCGTGACATTTATGGGATTGTGCGTTAAAGGGTTAAATGGCGATGGCTTCGGATAGTTCCAGGAACGGTATTTGAATGATGGAAGGTCTGAAAAAGGTAAGTTTAATTAGCTAATGCTCGAAAGTTTGCACAGTCGGTTCATAGAGAGTGTTTAACTCTTTGATTGCGGAAGGTATATATACACGTCCAGCAGATTTTACATAATACAACTTAAATTAATTACCTAATTTACTATTGTATAACAGCACTTGATAGTTTATTTTAACAGCAACGTAACATTTTATTATTTTAAATTTCACCTTAGCTAATATATAATGATACCAATTCTTCGTAGCGGCAACGGTCACTCCAATATCGCGCAGTAGTCAAAGGGTTATGATAAATCTTTTTTTTAGTAAAGTAGAAATCATTAATAGTTTTGTTTAATTCTATGTTGTGCGTTCTATTGTGTATTTTCTATAATATTGACTAGTTATCTATGTTGCTCAAAATCGTTTAGTTGACGATCTTCATTTTACTTTAATCATTCTAATCAATTGTGGTACTTCCATCACTGATGATCGCCACTGAGCAAGTAAACTTCAGTCACGAGTGACCAACGTGGCAGTCAACGTGTTAATAGACATAGTTATGTTTTTGAAATAGACTGAAATCTTATAGGGTAAGCGTAGATAATACGGAGCGACACGTAATATGAAACATTGTAAAATCTCGATAATCAAACAGCGAATTTTACTAACAGCCGTGTATATCAGTTCCTCATAAACAACAATGAAGCTTACTGACGATTCAATTTTAGTAGAATATTCATTATTAAGAGTGAAACGTATTTCTCTTTTACAATGTGCAAATATTTTAAAAACACTACAATTGCCGAATTTCACTTCTGTTAGTTCTTCTATTATAACATCAAATCAGATGAATCGTTTCGCATTCAGCAATATAAATTTGATTACAATACATTAATTTCTTCGCCTAGTCGCGTTAGTTTGATTAAAAACGACAAATTTCTCTATCTTTGATAAGCTTTTAAAATCAGGTGTTCCATATTACTAACGTTTACTCTGTTTTGTAAATATCTGAATTTTAGAATCGTGTGTAGATTTTCACGGCAGACTCCAAGTGCATCGTTCTAATTTTGCTGATCTCAAGTCGGTAATATTAACCATAATTCTTTCCTGATTTAACGACTCGATAAATACCTCCAAAAATCATACATTCTCTTGAAATCCCTTCCAATATCCCGCACCAGTAAATCCCTCGTCTATGATGCAGTCTAGTAGGTAAGCATTTGAGAATTAAATCAACATCCGTTGATCGTCGATTGAAATCGTTTCCACGTACCATTACGACAGAATCGGCATCGACATCGACGGATCTCTATCCTCTAGCGTGATCGGAGTCAGGGTTCGCGTTTATTAGCGGGCAACGAGGCTTTTATCGGCCATGCAAAGGGCCCCATGGAGGTAACTCGATTCGAGGCAGAATCGAGACGAGTTGCAGCGATGCGCTCGCGGCCACGGGTCGCGAGATGGAAGTTCCTTAGGGCGTGGTAGATGCATTATGGATACTGTTTTACGAAGCACGCATCGCCCCGATGCAACTTCGACCCTCAATGCAGCCTGGCCCCGTATTTTTATGCTTTCGCTTCACGCTCGCCGAGTACACTGTTGATTGCTCCTACAACGCAAGCGAACGCGTGGATCACGGTAATGGAACGTTTTCTATACGAGTCGGTGTGTACGTGCATGTCGGAATGCTTCAATTAGAAGCTTTTTCATCATGATCGTGCAATACATATTCGCTATGGATATTGAGATTAGCTATCCTTTTTTCGTTGGTTCACCTGTGCTGCCTCCCTTAGCTTAATTGAGGAGCTCTCTGGAATACGCGTGCACCTACTAAAGACGCCTTTTCAGATATCCTTGGAATCTTCTTTCATTTATAGATCCGCGATAACCGCGGAGAAATTATATAGTCGGTACTAAATAAACTTCTTTATTAATGTAGAATTGAATAAATTAATATAGAAGAAGAGGCAAAGTGGTTGTTTTGCTTTATTTAAAAAATGACGGTGCATTAAAAAAGTGATTTCGGACGAATAACAAATAACAAGGTTGATCGTAATGTAACTCATTCAAATGTCTTATTAGAAACACATTTTTGTATATATATACAGTGGCGAGTATATGAACGCATAGCAGTAGCATATAATACGTGATAGTTTATATATCTTATATCTTTAACTAGTTCTACGATATCATAATACGCAAATATGTATTAATATATTTACTATTTATGTATAATAAATTAAAAATTTGTGGAACTATTTTGAAGAATTACAAGAAAACAGTCAACCACCTGATTACTGATACAATTTAGGGGAAGTTAACCCTGAACATTCGAGAAGTGTATTTGAAGTCTAAATGTGACCTGTGGAATCATTACAAATGAAAACTCTAATACTATGAGTGCCAAAATTAGTTTGGTCAACTATTTCGAAGCTTAATTTACCAAATTTTAATATTCATATACCAAAATTAAATTTGTAATTGGTAAAATTAATATACGTATTGTTTATTGTCTAAGATTCGAAAGTAGATAATATCCTAATACTTTTGAACGAATGTGTAAATAGGGAATCACTTGTAAATTCAACTGCTTATAGTATTCTAACAAAAGTTTTCTTTCTATTTCTTTCCGTATATATAATATACATACATATAATTAAAAAGTACTTGTTTCATAAATTAAAAAGCTGTGAACGTTCAATTTTGAAATTTTTATATGCTCACCACTGTAAATCTTTAAACAGATTTATAGGATTTATTTAAAATAATCATTGAGTAAGAAATAAATATGATCAGGACATTGTAATTGCAACTTAAATTGACACAAAATTATCTTAACAAGTAGAAAAATACTGCTTAATACCGTTTCCGTAAATCAAAGCTTGATTTTATATTTTACAGATTCTTTTGATCCATAAACAACGGCAAACTTTTAATGTCCTCTAATATTAGCATTCTTTAGCGTGACAATAAAAGCAAATTTTAATGAGAATTCTGTATACATTCCTTCTCTTATTATGTTACCCGAAAAAGGTGCAAAAATTACCCGCAATTCTTCAAAATATGTAAAGAATTATTACGTTGATACATTATCTTTTTATACTACTGAATTCTAAATTTCAAAACTTCTATTTCGGGATTAATAGCTCAATACCTTTTAATGCACCTCTCTAGCTATAAAACAAACATCTATAGCTTTAAATTAAATAAATTCACGTCTTGCTATTTTTCAAGAACTGCTGTTTTCCAGTTATCAAGTAATAAAATCGAAAATGAACGTTTATCGGAAAATGTCCTTATTTCGTTTAACCCTTTCTTTTAGGTAACATAAAGTAAATTATTGCAGTATTCCATTGGCGATTTATTAAAGATGCGATAATCGGAGAAATTGCATATTTCGAAGAACACCCATACTTCGGAGAGTTTCTCAATTGTATCCATTAAGGGAAAAAAAGAAGCACGAGTCCAACATCATGAATGTTGGATGGAGAAATTTGACTGGAAATAAAAGAAGGATATGAATTATGAACATAGGTGCTCGCATCTTCATTATAGGAAGATGATGTTCGTGTCTCAAAACATGCACAAAGTAAATTACATGTTTCCAGTGTCGTTATTAATAAGCTTCTTGCCTGTGGTGAAGCATAATTTAAATGGGCCGAAATTAATTCGCAAGATCTTTTATTATTCACTTTCGTGAAGATAACATCACGAAAGAATATCGAGGCCCTCTTACGAATTATCGTGTTAATCATAAAGAATCAGGGAGAAAGTGAAAATACTTGGCGTAGGGTGTTGTTCGACAAAATGTTTCGAGATTCAGAAACGTGTACCTTATTGTAGTCGTTAAAAATTTGCATTCTTATTGAAATAAAAATAATTTCACGTATCTTGTTATTATGTATTTTTTATTTTTGGGAAATAATTGAATTCATATAACAGTAACTGATGTGTTTTTAAAATAACAGATGTACAACTTTAAGTGTGTGAATTGATTCGATGACTTTAGCTTTGTCCACTTTTAACAACTATTTTAAATCCAAATATTTTCACGTCTCATATCCTATTACACAAACTGAATTGTTTATAAGAATCATTTTCATTTAAGTAACAGTAATAGGAACATTGGACTTTGTCGTACATTTTAAACTAGTTAGTAATTAATTCAACATACAACAACATTACCATAAATGAACGAGATGTTAACCAATGTTGTGCTCCAAACTGGAACTATTTTTAGACTAAATGACTTACAAAATAATTAAATTAAATTATTACCCTATGAGACAAACAAAATTCAATAACAAAGCAACTGTTTTCCAACCGTGAGAGTTAAATTGAACACCAGTAGATATTTTATTGTATACGAACATAGCTCTGCAAGGTAAATATATTTTTCAAAGCCCTGAGGCAATCCCAGGAAACCTTGTCCTGAAAAACTGACAACAAAGGATGATCGAAGCAACTTTTCGTTAGACCTGCCTTTGAAACCGACTCTTATTCGATTTTCAGTCCGTATGACTTTGGAACTGTCTGTGATATGAACGATAGGTCAAATTCGAGTCAGTCTTTCGCTGAGTTTCCAACAATACAGACGTGTGTATTTTTGCGTACCAAATTTCTACTGCAATAGAAATTATTTATTTGGAATTAATTATTAGATTGTTCGGAAAATTGATAGCGATATCTAACAAATACTTAAAAATAATATGCATACGATTATAATTCTATTGTATAATACATATATACTAGTTTTTGTGCATTTTTGTTATCAATTTAATAGTTTTATAATGTCCTTTGCCAATAAATTGTCATCAATCTTTAAAATAAATTTTCCTCAGTAACATTTCTATGTCTCTAATGTATTCTAATTATGTTTACCACTAAATTTGTGTGAAGATTATAGTAAACGATGATGAGATTTGTAGAACAGGAAGATTGAAATATAATATCCCAGTTGTGGTTTAACAGTTTTTGCTAATACTTGAACATCTCGTTAAAAACATTATCTTACATTTAGTGTTAAAGAGCAAATTTATCTCTTCAATTATATTTAAGTGATTCACTTAATAATAGAATTTCATAACTTTAAAATATACTCATGCATACTCCTCCTTGAATTCATTACAACAAAATCGCTATCAAAAACGTAACGAATTTTCCGAACAGTCTAACATAACTCTAAATATGATCATCATTTTCCTTTTACGTTTCTTGTCACGGTTTTACAATTCTAAAGTGTGTTTTTGTTGAACATTCTTTTATAAAAATCCACGTAATATAAATTAAAAGTAATACTCGAAATTATTGCATAGCTAAAATGACAATAATATAAACTAATCCAAAAACGAACCTGAATTTTACACTTGAAAAGAGATAAACGCAATATAATTTATTACATATCAGCTCTTTTATAAAAGTTCGAATAATATAAGATATACTAAAGTTAAATCAAATTTAATATTTAAAATGAACTCAGGTGTAACGTAATGTATTTTTTCATTGTCAGTGAGTGTTCGTGTATAACAGTGAAGTGAAATATTACAAACAATGACTTTGGGATGTTATAACTGGAAGGAGACGAGAGAGACGAAAGAAAATGGATGACTCTTCATTTTGGCAGCAAGGGTGAGTGATTAATAGAATATACTCTTTTATACATACGTTATTGTTCATAATTATTAGGACGACTTCAAAAGATGATTGAGGCTAACTCTAATAGTCAACTTTAATAGTTTAACTATCAGGTACGCAGAATTTTAATCAATTGATGATAAAAAGTATTGTCAATTATTTTAGTAGAAAGTCTGATATGGTAATAATAGTATAATTTGCGCTAATAATAGTATAGGAAATTCACTGATGTTCTAATTTTATACTAAAATCGTAGAATCAAATCTTCAATAATTGTAACTCTTACACTGTAAACCGGGATCAAATTGCCATGAGCTTTTTTTATCTAAAACCATACATTTCGTTTGTCACTTGTAATCGAAAAAATAATATACTTAAATAAACTGTTACGTAATTTTTTTTCTTTTCATCTCCAATTTAGTATGTTTGAAGATGCTACTAGAATTTTTCGGATTCTTTCTTAGAATTCTTTTAACCACTAAAAGCTCATGAGGTCAATATGATCTTGTTCAGTATAAAAAAAAGTCTACAGTTTAAGGGTTAATGTATCAGAATTAATAGGAAAACATAAGTGTTCAAATAAAGGTATTTTCGCATAATAGAACAATTACCTTTTTCACGTGAAACTTTACGTACATGTGTCGTAATTATTAGGTTTGCCAAAAAGTTTTGACGTACTGTAAAGTAGCATAGAAACGAAACTTTGTTAAACGATGTATTGCCGAGTTGTTTCAACAATCTTTTATCATATTAGTTTCATCATTTCATCCCTGAAGAATTTTTATTTGTTTTCAACAAAGAATTCGTCTAAACGAGTTCTGTAAGGTTTCAGATTCTTCAATTTTCTCGCAGTTAAATAATTCGATTAAAGACCTAAAATGTGGAAATTCGACAGAATTAAGTAATGTATTCTATCATTCACAGTGTTTTTCCTTGGTTTGTATTGAATTTTTACGTTCATGGTATGGTAGTGATATAATATATTGTATCGAAGATGCACGTCATCTTTTTCCATTTCAAGGTAATGTTAAACCTGAATAAATGCAGTCAATTTTTACAATTTATTTTTCAAATGATACATCGAAATATAATCTATTTTCTGGCATATTAATGCAAAAGACCGATTAAACTTTTTGGCCAACCTAAGTAATAGGAAATAGTTGAACTACTATCACTATAATTCAGAAACATCCATTTATTCAAACAACACTATCGTAAGTCATTTCCTTATCTTTTTTCAATCTATTTATTTATGTATTCCTATCGTAAACGAAGAAACTATTCTACTCGTGATTAACAATTTCATAAGCACCAAACCAATAGCATAAGAGATAATACGAAAGAATATATTATTCTTAATTATATAATAATGAGGAAGTGGAAGAGTTAAAAAGTGAGAAGAAAAAAGAAGGAAGGAGTATAAAAATCTGTAAAAAGGGAGATAGCTAAAGAGTAGCGATTCTTGTCTTTCAGAGAGGTCAAGTGCAATTTAAGATAACGCGATTTTTTTCTGGTGCTCTACCAGCGTTCAAGTTGTTAGACACTTATCAACGTTGTTATCGTCGAGCAATTATCAGGTATCGTTGCATGTCTACTTACAACTAGCACTCGAACGTACGCTTTGAACTTTAATTATCGAAGGTGTTGGCCATGTTCTCGACGAAGAAGTTGCTCTCCTAACTTACCTCGCATCTTTCCCAACTCGGTACTTTCGTTGGTAATCGCTGAAAACTACTTAACCGTGATCGTCAAAGCAACAACGAAGATTGTAAAACATTTTGACGAATAAAAACCATGCGCCTGTGTAGCATGGGAAATTTGATTTAACTTCACGTTAAAATTGGAAGTGAATCGAAACTAGGGTTGGGCAATTTTGAATCGATTTTTTCGAAGCGATTCTTGGTTATTCGATTTTTAAACGAATCGATATTTTTAGTTACGAATTGATCTTCGATTCAAAGTCACCAATGAATAATTAATGTCTACTTAAATTATTGTTAATTCTTCCTCTCTCAAGTCCCAAATAAATAAATAAAAATACAAATCTAATTTAAAAGTTTATGCGCAGTATCTCATCATGATATATTATTGGTATCTCGACAGTGTGATAAATGTTATACAATTAGTATTGAGTTACTTTTTTTTTTATTGAAGAACCTGATTTTTTAAATCGGCTCTAAAGTGCCATAACAATTAAAGCATTACATTTTAGGTCCGATTTACAAAATTGGGTTCCGCGATAAATAAATCATGTAGTATGCATATGAATATACAAATAGTATTTCGATCGATGTCTTTTAAATTGTTTTTCAAACAAACGATCTTTTAAGGTTCAATTTTCTAATGAATTGATCTTTGTCGCTGCGATTCAGAATCGATTCAAGAATCGTCCATTCCTTGCCGGAATCTAGTCTCTAGATTCACGAAACTCGAATTCGAAACTTTGTGAGATCCCGAAATCCTCGAAACTCGAAATTTGCGAAACCATGCATGTTCACTTTTTTCCTTTTGTTTGTAATGAGTATCTATTTCGTCGGGAGTTAAAATCTTAATAAATCCCTTTTGGAAAATCAAATTATTTATTAAATCTAACTAAACTTATTTTATTTAATTCGGTAAACGGGATATACCCATTTAGTGTACATAAAATTTACATAAAAAAGAAAACAAAAAAGAAGAAATTCGTCAGTTGTAGCTAGATAAAACGTAGGTCACCTGACGTTTAAAACTACTAAATAAGGCAAATATATGTAGTAGGATTTCCCGACAAGCATTTACATTGACAATTGTCCAGTTTGTACAATTGTGTTCGCAATACTGCGTGCGATATTTGTCTTGCCGATGAAGGATGAAACTTATTTAAATAAATGAGTGAGTGGCAAAACTTCGTGATACTGTAAAGAACTTCTTGTCCGAATGAATTTTCAAATGAATTTTACAGGAATAATCATTTATTTGAATGATATCCTATTCGAATAATTTCTTATTTGGATTAACTTTTATTCGAATAGATATTTATTCTACAATGGCGAATGAAATGCTATTTTGTATTTTTATTCGTCATCCGATTTCCGACTAAAATTTTGCCCATCTCTGATGATAATACTGTGTTATAAAGAATGAATTATATTTCAAACAATTGCCCAATTTTTATATGCGCACACATACGTCTTTTGTAACGAAAGAATTAATGAAACATAATCTATAAAGTCTATAGAGAAGTGTTGTATGACATAAAAGGAAGAAATAGTAACAGAAAGTTCATAATAGTCTTAAAAAGACGTAGCTTGTGTGAAAGGAACTCTACACGAAAAATATGTAGAATAAATAAAACTATTCGCTTGATCACGGAAAAATAAATTTCATATAAATTTTGCTTCGTGGATAATCGACAAAGGAATGCATTTGTAATCTTAATTTTTACCTTCACTTACATATTGACTTCCCTAGTTAAGATAATTTTAAATAAATATCTCTATGATATTAAAGCAAATACTAAGATTTTTCCTTTTCAACAGCCTCAACAAGATTTATTTCCTTGCGGTATTTCTACTTTTAATCATCGTCGTTAATAACTACACAAGTGCAGCCGATGTGATATGAAAACTCATTAAAGGAGATATTGGGTTCTGTAACATAAGAAAAACAGAAACCGGAGAATCTTGCGGCCGCCACTGCAAGAATACGATTACTAGGAGTTCATAAACGTAGAAGAGGTAGTAAAATGAGGAAGCTGCAGGCTTCCCCTTTACCGATTGTAGTCGTGCAAATTAATTGAGCTCTTTGGATCTGGCGCTAGCAAACAATCTATATTCTTCTTTACCGATTGGGTACATGGCTTCAATGTTATCCATTTAGCGCAGCGTAAATTTATTTATTATAAAGCTAATTTTTAACTCTCTGCTCTCCAAACTTCTTCAATAGTCTGATCTACCACTAATTTCAGCACACTTTTATAGGACTTTATTTTGGAAAAGGGAAAATTTACTTTTAATTTTGTTCGTTTCGAAAAGAAAAAATAAAAACTTAATTGGTGAGAATGAATACGTAACTTTTGACTGGAGCCAACGGAGTGTAAAGGATTAATGATTCAAGATTATTTATATTAAACACAAGGTAAAGGATACAGTTATTGTTCGATATATTTTTTTGTTTCACGGCTTGGGTAATCGCAAAATTGAATCAATCATATTAAAAAAAAAGAAACTAATTCCAAATAGGGTGAAATGGGGTGTGCAAAAATTAATATTATTCTCTTTCACTTAATTGTTCTAAGTAACATTTTTTAACATTTGGAAGTAGAAATTTTAAACGAGTAAAATCATTTGTAAACCAATTAAAATGATTTGCACTGCTTTTGGAATACTGTAAAGGATATAGGATACTCTAACTTTAATTGAAGAATGAAATAGATGAGGAGTTCCAAGTATTTTAAAATACCATGAAAAATCTGAAATTTATAGATAGGACAATTAATTAGGATGAATAATAAATTCGCTCGTTTAGCGGTGATGTTACTTTTGAGGAATATTATTATTAAGGAATGAGAAATATTATTAACCCTTTGTTTAATATTCTAATTTAAATAGAATGAAGACACACTGTATCTATAATAAAGTTCAGTTTCAATTATAATTTCTGTTTCGATGTGCAGGATAAGAGATTATCGAGTCTAAATTAATTCTAACACTTCAGTGCCCTATATTTGAGACAGTATTAAAGTAATAACTAGCTTAGGTTACAAGATATAGTCTCTGGAAAGTTCGTAGGACAAAAGGTGAATATTGAGAATGTTATAAATTAGAAACATTGTCAAAATTTGAAACAGTACGCAGAAATGAGCAATAAGAAATTCTTACACGCAAGAGGATACTAAATGATGGATTTTAAAAATGATAAATAAGCGAGACATAATTCCTATGTAGGTTTATTCCGAAAAATTTGTAAACTCTTTTCTCAGTATATATCTAAGTTTGACGGATTTTATCTTATTTCCATATCACTGTACTACTGCGCTTTATTTCTTGCTACCGTATTGATCCAAGCACTCATAGAATACTTATTAATTTCTGATCTCTAAATTAAAATGAAAATTTTAACTTCATCATAATTTCTTTTGCTGCAAAACTAAATTCAGAATAGCAATAACAAAATTGAACTAACAAGATAATTAGATAATTTAAAACAATAAAAGCGAAATTCGAATAATAAAGTAAAAGCAATTCCGGTTAAAGTGAATTACATTTTTAGTGAGGATATTTCATTTTAGTGACATGTTTTGTAATAGTTTTTAGATTTCGAATAATAAGCGTAAAATTAGAATAGTAAAATGAATAAATAATTCAAAATAATATTACTCGATTCGAACAATGAAACAAATAAAATTAGGGTTACAGTGGGTTAATAAAAATATGAATTCGCATAATGATCAATCCAGCATCTAATACTATACTAAATGTCCAAAGTAAAGTCTCGTTATAATATTTCGAAGATGAAACTAGTCTCTATTGGCTGTATTCTTTAAATTGTGGTTATAAACAAACACAAGAATTTGTATAAATATCCGCAGTCTACTTATTAGCGATAGCGTACAAGAATGATATAAAGAGCCTTATAAAGTTGAGTTTAAGGAACAATTTGCCTCATTCGAAACGATCGCGACGCGAAACGATCAAAGGATTCAGCTGTAGTCGAATATGCAACCACGAGGTTGTACATTACACGAGTTTATCCTCGCGTGGCGAACTATAAAAGGGAAACGTGGCCTTTCGAAATCGCGTTCGACCCTCTGGACGAGCAATTGATAGCCGCGGAACTCGGAGGATGCATTTTCGTTTTCCAATTGCCGGACGAGTGTCTAACAGAGGCAGACCGGTTTAACGAGGCCACGCTCGAAACCGCGTTCTTCTTACATATCCTCCTCTGAATAGCCTCGAGGGAGCAAACTCCGCATAATTTCGTTTCGATGGAATATCTTTGCGCATACACGTATCCATATGCATGCACATACAAGGATCTCGAGCGTGCGAATGGCCTTTGATGGCGGGTGGGAATGACCACGATGGAAATCGGATGTTTCGCATCTTTTTTGTTTGCGGCGGAATCGAAATTGGCTTATTGCGATGATCGTAGACAGGTTTAAAAATCACACTTGTGGTAGGTAAGAGGTTTCCTTGAAAACAATTTGTTATAATTGAACGTTTGCGTCAGTTGCATAAATTATAGAAGCATATGTGAGATCGGGCTGTGTAAATTAGGCCCGTTTCTAGAATGGCCTGTATGGCGAGGTTTGAATTAATAAAATAACTAAAGTAGGTTACAAAATGTATTTGCACACCACTCTATTCATTTTCGCGTCTAAGTACAGTGGAAGCGCGATTATTATCAGAACTAATTGGGAGACAAATACGTTCGAATAATAGAACGACGATTTTTTCTACGCTAAATAAATATGTATTTTCATGCTGCCAAATGAGCAATTCACAGGCCAAAGTTTTTAACTCCACTTTTTGATTCTTTTGCAATCTTAGTGGGTACCAAAGCACTTGATTGATGCTTAACTTTTTATGTCTAGAATAAGTTTTTATGTCCAATAAATGCAAAAATATATTATTCTATGCATTTCATATGTCGTTGGATAAAAGCGTTGCCTGTAATAATGCATTCTACAGTATTTGTTTGCATTTGAATTTTAAAAGGAATTTTAAAAAGAGGATATATATTTAATTTACCTATTTCTGTATTTTTTGTTTTGTGGAGTTAATCGATTTGAGCGGCGCAAATATTGCATGATAATAGTAATATATTGTAAATAATATAACCGAATAATAATGCTATAAACAAACTTCTGCTAGATTTTAGTTACAAAAGGGTACAAATCGTCAAAAATATAATTTTAGTAAGTTTTATACTTTCTTTACATTGTCTGCAAATTTTAAATGCAAATAATGAATGGATGAAAAGTTGCACTGATTTTTCCTTAAAGAGACAAATTTTTAAAATTTGTAAATTATTGTCGAACGTTTAGGCATTGTTGCAAAATAAACAGTTGAACGTTTAAGTGTTAATATTTGCTTCCCAATGTTTGCTATCTTCTGGAAATGTTTACAAAGAATCAAAATATTTTAGAACGATGCATAGTTAAAGTGTCGTCTGAAATTACTACGTGATTCACTTGCTCGAAATGTTTCAAGGTAATATCTTCAATTAACCAGATCGTCGCAGTTTCAGGGCGAACGATAAAAAGCATTCACGTGTTCGGGAAATAATTATGTACACTGTAGTTTGGTGCAATAACGAATGATAAAGCCCATGTATCCGTCTGCTAATTAACCGTGAGATATGAAGGAAGTAATCAAAATAACGAAGTCCATACTGAATCAATACTTCTGAATGAACATTATACTGAGATCAGTAAAACTGATATCACTAAAAAACTTAAAGCAATTTTCGAGTTCATAAATCTTCTAATCAGAGAATTTCGCAATTTTCAACTGTATAGTGATTAGAAGCGGATATCACAGTTGTTGCGATAATTAAACAGAAGAAAATACCATTTGATGTTATCGCACTTTCGTCACTTTATCGTGTGATATTTATATACATAATGAGTCAACTCAAATCAATGAAACTTGAAAATTGAAACGCTTGGAAATTCGAGCGTTTGAAAGTCCAAAAGCTTAAATATTCAAATGCTTAGAAACCCAAAAGTCTTGAAAACTCGAACGCTTAGAGATCCAAAAGCGTCGAAATCCCCAATAATTTAAACTTAAGATGCACAAAACTACAATTGGTTAACGGCGAAGAATGCAGCGTTAACTATTCTAATAAAAAGTAACTTGTGCTAAAAGTAACACAGAAAATTTACTTAGGTATCTTTTACAATAAAATCCCTGTCAATCGAATAATTATGAACAGTTGCAATTAACTGTTTTAACGCTATATAGATGGTTTACTGCACACATGTTGCATGTCCACTTTCGGTCAAACTTGTGTTACGATATGCACTAAACAGATCTTGACCGTATCTTATGTTGTATAGATGTCATATATACCTATCTACCTACTTTGCAAAATATGGTAAAATAGAATATGTATTTATCGTATATCCTGTGTTTTTGCTATGAAAATGTAAACACCAATATTTATTACTGTCTTTTTTCTTTATGCCAGTTTACATATCAAACTTTACTTTCACTCTTATTAGCAATAAATTTAAACGTCAACGTTTATTTTTGTTAATACTATGTAGGTTGAAAAGCGCCAGTTTGTCACTAATTTCAGTTTTTTAATGTACGTTTAAATACCAAAGTTCATTATTTTATTTGAACTCGAAAGTAGCGCTTTAATTTATTATTGCGAAGTGATAATACACCAAAGGTGGACAAATACACCTAATGTACACAAATCATCAAGGTAGTATGTCCAACCTCCTTTGCATTTTTATCGAATGATATCGAACATAATATTATAAAATGAAGCTTATGTCATTACTTAAATACATTCTTTAATATCTTTTTTTATAAATATAGCATCATACCTGCAATAATAAAAGTGTTTATTCAATTATAAAATACCACTAAACCTTTGAACCTATTTTTCTCGAAATCACTAAAAGTGGATACGCAACATGTGTGTATTAAGCCATCGATATCAGATGTATTGGGTCCTAATATACATTCGTCTTATTTTCTTGCGTCGCTTTTCGAGTCTCAAGAATCATACAAAAGAGGAATTCCTCAGCTACCAGAGAGATCGAGAAAGATTATCGAGCAAAATCATGCACGGATGACTAACCAAACTTATATCTGAATTTACAAACAAATAGATTTAAAAATTAACATATGCTATAACCTAACAAAATACTGAAATACTGCAATTAATTTATACTTAATAATCCTTACGTCAGTCTTATACATTAAAATAACAGAGTTGAAGTTAAATTTTATTATAACTACGGTAACTCGACATTTAAGCCATGATATACATCACGAGCGTGACTCTTAATTATAAAGCAAAGGGTTAAGAAAACTCATCCTACCATCCCATTCGTTTAACCAAACCCTTCATTAGTTATTTCATCCGCTCTTTACATTCTAAGTGCAAAAAACGAACAGTACTCTATTCTCAGACAGAGACCTTTGCGTCCCCTCAATCACAGGGCCAGTCAACAAGACCTGAACAAATTATAAGTAGCAATTAACCAACGCATCGTATTCTTGCGATACGAACTCCAGGTAAAAAGAATTTATCTCCAACGGCAAAGTAACGATAATGGCCGGGCTTAAAGAAACGAAAAATGCTCGGCGGGCGGTTTAACGCGCGAGTGAGGCTCGGTTACAAATCACGTGCATCAGGCCGCATATCGTAATGTTTTTCCTTTCCCTGGTACCGACAACATCGACGCCAGACTATGGACAGACGTATTTATTCTATACCGTGGGCAGTGTTTCTGAAAGCTGCAGAACTGTCTTTGCGCTCAAGTTGTCCCGAGCGTTTGGTTCGATCGTTTGGTTTCGACAGACGATCTCGAAATCCGCAGCTTGAGGGACGAGCATGAGGCTCGCCTCGAATTACTCAACCGGTTGTGAGTTATCCTGACATAAATTTCTCGGTTAAAAGGAGGAATAAAGTCCGTGGACGGACAATAAGGAACAGGGAAGAGAAATGATTCTTTTCTCGATAGGCAATCGAGCGTAAATTGCAATTTATTAAGGGGTGAATACGTCCTTGTCGAAGAGATATGGGGTTCGTAATTATTCGACGGATACAAGGGTTGGCGTTTGCGTGGGAATGATGTTTACTGTATTCGAAATGGTGCAAAGGTAAATTGATATATAGAATAAAAATACATAAATAATGATGGAGATAATAAATACAGAAAAAAGTAGGATGAAATAATAAACGTATTAGTCAGATACAAAGATTAGGAGAGTGAGAAATTTTATAGATAAATCAAATAATTCCTAACAAAAAAAAAACAAAGAAAACACTATGTACAGAATATAAAATGTTATAATATAACGTTAAATCTACTACCTCTTGTTACCGTAATTGACTAATTAGGACATACCACTAATTTTGAAATTGGTGTGAGGCAAGTAAGTATGTAAGAAGTATTACAAATATCAGATTTGAAGATCATTTAATTTATATAATATTAAAAATTGGATTAAAGCATTTATGATAACTTCATACAAATTAATTGCTACATCTTCGTACAGATTTTTAAAGATATAATCAAAAATTGGTAATAAAAGGGTGAAATAGCATAGCATATTCGTTAACATAATTTTGAATTAAATATTAATAGGAGGAAATAATTATTTCTTTTGAAGTGGCAAGTATTTTATTCTTGGCTAAAGGTTAAAGATAGCCAACAAAAGTCATTTTTTTTAATTAGAGCAATCGGTAATTACTCTTTTGAATACACGGTGCTAAGAACCACTAATTTATTTTAATTAACAAATTTTTGTTTGACTTTGACTGACTTCTAAAACGAAAGCCTCGGATCTTTGCAATTACATAAATACTCTGAGAACATCAGAATTTTTTAAATTCAAATAACTTCTAAAATACAGAATTGTTAATAGTCTTTCAGTTTTTGTTGTAATTTTTTCAAGTTTTGTGATTTCTCGAAGTTTGAAAATGTTGAGACATCAAATTTGTGAAATTTCAAATCTTTCAATATGATAATCTCTTAAGGTTTACAATTTAATCCTGTAATTTTGAAGTTTCCATATATATTCGAAGCTATTTTAGAAATCTGAATTCTTATTTTATAATGTGGGATATTGATTGAAAGGTTAAAGGTTCTTGTAAAATCGGGTTGTATAATATTATGCGGCAATTATATTAATTTCTAACTTTTATTATTTTAAATTGCTATATTCGTGGTTCGTGGATGTATTATTACTTATTGCGTATATAATTAACGTTTCAAGTTTAATCATTTTAAGGTGCAGTATTTCGTAAAGAGGTTAGCCTGAAGTGTGGAATAAACGTGAGACAGTTGAGATAGGAACGGGTGGTAATTTAATTGAGAACTGAGAAGAAAGAAATTTTGCCTTTTACGGTGGATGGAATTTTTTAACAAGACTGTAAATTGTGTTTTAATTCACATTTATTTCGCTGTGATTGGTACAGTTAGATAGGAATGAGCAATGATTTAATAATAGGGAATTAAGTAAACAGAAATTACTCCATATACAGTAATGGAATTTTTAGGCAAGATTGCAAGTAAAACGCTCGAGATTGCAATGTCATATAAAGTAAAAAATTTAACGAAACACGAAATGTACATTTACCTCTCTCAATTTAATTTCAGCTTAACGAATGTAGGTGCAAACGTATTCCCTGTCTTTGTTAGTATAATCCAGAAGCACTTTCAACACTTTAACACAATTAAAATTCTAGGAAAATTTGAAAGAATGAAAGTTTGTCGCAGAAACATTTGAATTCAGAACATAATTAATTTCACAGTATAACTTCTATAAGTATCAGCATTATTATACTACAATTTGTATAAATATCATTAAATATCGTTTCCTCTGTTTCGTCTAAATAATATTTTAATTTATAATGCGACTAGATACTTTAAAAATTTGTGTCATTATACTCTTAATTTTAAAACACAAATATAATTGAATACTTGTTTAACACGAATGCTGGTTTTAACATGAACTCTCCAGCTTAGTCTTTATGATAGAATATTGTTGTCAATTTTAGTTTTGCTTTTGTCACTGAAACTTTATTAACAAAGTACATTTATCACAAAATATTTCTACATATTTATGTATAATATATTAAACAAAAATATATAATGAACAGCATCAGAACTATTGTAACACAAGATTTTTCAATCGTAAAAATCTTTACGTTATAGAGTTAAATATAATTTATGTAATTTACTACAAAATATTAGGTGTACAAATTAATTGAGAACCTCTACCTTTGAACTCTTGATGCTTTAATTAATTCGAAATCGCTACTTTACTATTTTTCACGTGACGAATTTAAATGCAAAATTATTGAAAAATTTGAATATTAAAACTGTATTTGATATTTTTGTGAATAAATATTAAACCTCCTATAATTCTGAAAGCTGGAAATTAATTTGGATCCCTAATAGATTCCTCCTTTCTTTTATTCCTCCATTGGTACATTATTAGTCTCACCGTAACCGTAACTCTAACCACACGATATTTCAAAGTTCACTTAACGTTAGTATTTATTTGCACGTGAAATCAATCGTTAACAAGGGATCTCAAGAAAATTACGTGCAATTTGAGTTCAAACTGCCTCCGCAACGATACTCTTCCTTTTTACCCAACAAGTCCTGTAAACTCGCGATTTAAGGGGAAATCGTGCACAGGCTCCTAATCTCGCGTTTCGTTTGACAATTTGTGTTCCATAGTCGTGGTAGTATGAAACCACGCAAGTTCACGTAAACGTTCGCGAAGCGAAAGAGAGAATTTCGAGTGTGCATTAAAGTCACGTTTCCCTTATTCCATATAAACGACGAATCGACGATTAGGCCGCCATCTTATACAGCCAGGACGGAATGGTCTTAGGCCATTGCGACTAGTAAAACGCGGAACGAAAAAGTTTGATCCAAAAGCAGACGCTCCTAATTACGACGATCCATCTACGATGAAGTGACTGGATCGCGTGACCGCTCGTCCATAAAAGAAAGTTTCGTAAGTTTAACGATCCGCTTGGCGAAAAAGAAGCAACGGTGAAAGATTGAGAGAGGAGTGACGAGATGGTTGAATTTCACGAGGGAATTTCTTGGATGGTCGTGACATGGATAAATTCGGTGTATTTGCAGGAGGCAGTTTAGTAGGATGGATGCATATGAACTAGATTTATTAGCGTGAGAAAAATGAGCTGAATGTTGTAAAACACTGTACGTAATGGGATTTATAAATTTCGAATATATATCATCGGAGCTTATTAAAAGAATGCAGGCCAGGTACACGTAAACTTGCTTAAAATTTGTAAAACAAAATAAATTGAAGACTCCTGAGAGTGACTGGTTCATGCAATATTCTTATGCAAATTTTAGCTCCCTTGCCAAATGTGCAATATCACGCGTGTACAGTGAGTCACAAAATTATTGGCGCATGTAGACATTCAACACAGGCATAAAGAAAAGTCAAGAGATAATAAAGCAACTTTCTACATTTCGTATTTAACGCTAGAACTACCGGCGACTAAAATGTGTATCTCTATTAAAGGAATAAAAATAATAGACGATTGAAAGGAATATATGATGCAATTGAAATGAATCTTCATTCGTATTTTGTATAGAAAATCACGGAATGTTCTTAAACACGTGCTGCTGCAAATTGATATTATTTTTGTGATATATCAATGACCTGCTCTTCCTGTATTAAATAACACAATAGTTTTGACTGTGATCTAACAAAATTATGATTTACAATTAGCTACGAAGAAATGAAGTGCAATAATTATTCACATCCGTTTAGACCACAAAATCATTGGCAACGAAGTTTGTCAATAATTATTAATTTAATCAATTAGGGTATTTTGGTGTTTTCCTTCGTTAAGCAAAGACTTGAAGAACCAACTAAACGGAAGAAGTATCCTATGAATATTAATTACTATGGAATGTGCCAATAATTGAATGATTTAAAGTAATGCAAGGAATTGTTACATTTCATTTTCCACAACTGCGGGACATAATTATTCTGTCGTTTTGTTAGTTTAAAATATAAATCTACATTTCTTAATAAAAATACAAAGGATTCTGTTATTACCTTCTTACTTTTTATGTATATGATAACTTTCTGCGTGTGCTAATAATTTTGTGACAGTATGTAAATGGAGACAGTTAATATGTAAAATTTATTACAACGTATAATTAAGAGAGACAGTAGCGCCTTAAGCATGTATATCATATTTTGCCTAAGCACAAGTTTACTTCCACCACCTGAAAAATATAAAAGGGAAACCACGTTGTGCGCAAGTGAGTTAAAATAATTCACGAAGACACTGGAACGCGGTCGTTGAATAATCTTCGTGGCGGCTAAATGGGAAATAATTATAAAAGCATTACATGATGCTGTTGTTGAATTATGCATTTCCCGAGTAACCGCGTTCTACCCTTGTCAAACTGTCGACTTGCGTCAATGTTTCCTCGAGATTAAATTCGTTTTCCGTTGAAACGCTCGTCGTTTCTCGTTGAATCTCGAACAATCCCTTGCCAATGACAATTTTTAACGCGCTTTGCCATTTACCAAATCCATTTAACTGTTCCTTTTTCTATATCATATAATTTTCCCCTAATTAAACTTTAACATCGATTACAGATTTTTGCCTTAAATGAGTATTTTGCATTTTTCTTTGTTATTCAAAATTATATATAATCTGTTTAAAGATTACTTTCTAGGTAAAATAAAGTAAAAAGATGGGCCGTGAAAGATGGTAAAAATAGTGAGATATTGTATTTGATATTAATCATTATTCGTAATTATAAGTAAAAATAGAACGAGGTTATTTATTTCCGTAGTTGTTGTATAATAAATAGCAGAAATCATTATTCGTTATCATTTTAATATCTTACAATCAGAGCTGTACATTATTCGAACCGTTTCAAGTAAATATTTATCTAAAACACTTATTCAAATAAATTCTGTTTAGCCAGATATTTCATCCGCAGAATAATTATTTATTATCCGTAACAAATTATTCCCTATTTATTAAAAAAAAACATTCGAATGAATGACGAAGATATATTCGAATAATTTTGTATTAGTCATTCAAATAAATCCATCTAAAAGCAATAAATTTTTTAATTCAACATTGAAGTAAAAATTAATTGTAAAAGCCGCTATATTCAAGTTTTAAGAAGAAAGTTTAGAAAAATGTTTCATATTCGGCACTGTCGTCGTTTTCACATTCTTACCTCACGCATCACTACAATACAATATAATATAATGTAAAGAATTCCTTATCCGAATGATTTGTATCCAAATAATTTTTCAGATGAATCTTATATGAATAACCTTTTATTCCGATAATTTTTTATTCGTATATGGTAAATGAACTGTTATTCTGTATTTTTACATTTTCTGCTCATCTGTGCATACACTGTTGTTGCGAACAATTACCTTAGAGACAACTTCTTACTTTAGTGTGTTGAATTGTATCGAGGTACATGCACGCATAAACTACCACAAGGCAAAAAAAACTTGAGAAAAGTTTGAAAGATTAACAAAAACTGAGAATTTGGTAGCTAGTGAGGGTGAATGGCATCGATCTGACATATAGAGATTAAAGACACCTTTCATAATCGATAAAACTGGTTTTTGTCTCGTTGGTATGCATTCACGTTCAATATTTCACGCCTCTCAATGTTTTATCAGGTGGTCGCTGACCTGCCTCGCAATCATTTTTACTGCAACAGTATACAATAGACACACATCTCGTGTAGGCACGTAAGAACGACGATCGTTTGGTTTTTCGTTTGCGTTCCAATCAACCTGCAAAGATTGAATTTTTTTGTTTGCTAGGCTCTTCCATCCGGACGTGTTAAATAGGCGAGGTAAAAAATGTAACAATGAGCTGCTAATCGTACTGTTAAAATTTCAGGATAATGAACGCAGAGAATTTAAAGAAAATACGCCATAAAAGAATGATTATTATTATATTGGAGCGATCATTTTGAAAATGGCGTGAGCCCATTTCTGGAAAAGAATTGAGAAAACAGAAAATTTATATATTTTATAATGTGAACTATTCATTTATCGTACCAATTCTGGTCGTCTGAGGAACATCAACGACGTCATAAACAAGTGACGTATCTAAGACGTTTTTAATGCTAAGAGGTTAATATTGATATTGAACATATTACGAATTCTAAAAGCATTAGAAGTGTTAAGAGACCTTATACACATTTTGCACTCCAAATCCAACATTTTGCAAATTAAGTTAGAATAAAAGATTGTTCTTAAACGTTAATAATAAAAGTAAAATCAGATTTCTGAGAGATAATGTTCATATCTGATTACTGGAAATTCAACAAGCAACTTGTACCATGCAAAATGCTTTCAATGCATAAAATGATAGTATCGCTGATAATATTAGTAATAAAATTGAATCATTAAAATTTATTACCACTAACCAAAGAATACTTTCTGCAAAGCAGTATATCAATGCATAGAAAGAAACAAACAACAGTCAACCTTTTTAACTATTTTTTAATCGTTAAATATTTAACAGAAGATAAGAATGCAACATATGTTCGATGTAAAAATCAGTTTATGTTTATGAGAAATTTTTTCAACGGAAATCCGCGTAAATTCCGTGAAAATAAAAAGGCAAACGTTGACTGGTTACACGAGTGGGACGCGAGGCGTGTAATTTCTTCTGCCTTGGTCAATCGACTGGCATTCCTGGAGCTTCCGGTTTAGATTGCAGATGAGAATTTATTGGCTGATTTCGATAAATACTTGTAGGCGAGAATTATGATTTTCCGTCGACGTGTACCGTGTGAACGTACGAGCTGTACAGTTGAACGCGGAAATACCTTTCTTTTTTGCCACTAGACATACCGATTTTTGCTCCTAGTTCAGTTATTTAATTAATTGAAACAAATAACCGTATAAACGTCTGTCACGCACCAATAATTTCCGATAATATTTTGAGACAAATTCAATGATAAAATGGACAAATGAAGAAGAAAAGTCCAATGTTCATCTCTGCAAGTTATTCGAATGCAAATTATTTATTCGAAAGGAAACTAAATTTTAAAATATTGAATATGAACGACATAAAATTAGAATATTTATACATTTTATATGTATTTTTGTTGTGCTTTGATAATTTTCTACTTTGAATGCAAATTACTTATTCGAAAGATAATTGCATTTTCAACTGTTCAGTACGAATATTACAAATTTAAGACATTTGTATTTTTTTATACATATATGTGTTACGAACTAATAGTATTCAACATAAAATTGAAGCATGTAAATTCAGTGAGAAAGTTGATGAACAGATAGGCAAAACACTATTTCTATTTCTGATTCAAACTACTTATTCGAAAGGAAATTGTTAAATATTCAATACAAACATTATAAAATTAAGATTTCTATATTTTTCATACATGTATATGTATTATGTATAAACATGTTCAACGGCGGAATTAGTGAGCAAAGGAACAAAATAATATTGTTTCTAATTAACATTATTTGTTCTAAATAAAAAAAAAAAATTAATTCCAAATAATATTAAATTAATGCATTTATCTTTGCTGTAGACTGCAAACTTTTAATAATAATTTGGCGCAAGTAAATACAACGATGAAGTCGACGAATAAAGGAACAGAATGCAACTTCTATTTTTAATGCAAATCATTTATCCGAAGAGACGTGAAATTTTCGGATAATCGATATGAACGTTATCAAATCAAAGCCACGCTACTTTTTGTACTCGCGTAACAAGTATCTTTAAATCGATGCAGCAAAATTATGAAAGAAAACTGCGTTCTTTTATTTCGAAAGTAGTACAAGTCAAGCATTGGATCAACATGACATTTGCAAAACGTCGACTGCCTATTCACGCGTCCGATCAATGTTTTTTTAAGCATACCGAAACCCGAGAGATGCAGCGAGTGATGTTCGAATAACACGATTTAATCCCGAAGAGGACGTTGCGAAGAAGAGGGCATTGAAATCGTATTATACGGCAATATGTCGCGATCGAATTGCGATCACTTTCGACGATCGAAAGGACGCCCACTAACGATCGAAGCGCGCTTTCCCTTCTTCGAATCGCTTCCCTCGGACGAAAGTCTCTCTCATTGTGAGCAATGATTACACAGTCTGAGCACTTAATCATAGATCATTAAGGTCTCTACTGCGCATTCTTTTTGTTAGTTTTGCCCGCGAGACAACCGTGACTCATGTGTCTCGTCCCTTATAACATTTTACTCTTCATCTCGGTTGCATTCGTTGATGTAATTCGACATAAATTCCCCTGAAAAATCCTACGCCTGTTATTACTGGTACACTTTGTACCGTTTGAAGATTGAACTGCGGTTAATAATATATTTTTTTCTTTAATGTGAAAGTTACGTTAGCGGATCGAACTTTGCGATAATTTTGAACGAAACATGGAATTTGCTAATAATTACGACGGTATTTTGCTTAATATGGAATATTGTACGCAGTGAAATATTTAAATACACTGTTTTAAGTATTCTGTGTCTAAAAGCCAGAACAATCTAAGTACTTTCATGTTATTTGTCAGTAGAGCAGAAAATTTGCGAGCATACATCTTTTTGTAAAAAATCAATTACTTTTGCAATTGAAAAATTGGTCTTTGCTAAAATAGGTTTACAAATAATATTAAAACCTTTGGCAATTTACGAATATTTTTACGTTGAAAATATTGTTTTTATTCAAGATTTCAGGCAACCTAAGTACGTTTCTTATAGTTCTATGTAAAGAAATTGTAGTGAAATTTTATGTACATTTTAACTGGAACATTTTTATTTTAATACGATTAGTGGTATCAGTGACCACTAAAATTAATTTATTAATAATTTAAACTATAAATTATTAAAATGATATTGGGAGTATATTATATTTATATAGTCATTTAATACAAATAAAACGAATTATAATAATACAGTACAAATAAGCAAATAGATCGAAGGTAACCGAAAAAGTTAGAATGGTTCAATTATTAGAATGAAGATTAGTGCAACTAAATGAGTTACACTGATTCGTAACATATACAAATACTCGACTAAATTCAAGTTTCTCCGAGCAAAGAATTCGAATTATCATTTGAATTACTTAATTATTGCTGAAACACTTAATCCGCGCACGTATCGGCATTTTTTCCCTACATTCTTATCCAGTTTTACAACGAGAAAGGTAACATTTCCGTTGAACAAACATTCCTAAACGTTTCGAAGTGGACATTTTATTGAAATAAATTTAAATTAAATTTCCCTTTTTATGCGGCACCGCGGTCACGTAGAATACGGAAAGCTACAAAAATTATCAGGAGGCGGCGAGACCAAGCAGAGGAATGTGGTAAACGGTGATTTACAGGTCGACTTGCTGGTCGGCGAATTGAAAAATTAATTAACCACAATGCACCAGCGTCGATTACCGCGGTCGCCGCTTTTTCCGACATTCTTTTCTTCGTTACTCTTATAAGACACGTGTCTTTCTGTCTGTGTATCCTGGCGTTTCTTTGGTTCGCTGGTTTACTCGCGCGGGAAATGGCGACGTGTGCCAACGACTGTCATTAACTTACGGCCGCGGTGTCGGTGTGACATTTCAGAAATGTCTCCTGCCGCGAAGTGGGTTACCGTAGCAGGTCCAACTGGCATAACGCGTGCACACGGTGTCTCGCCGTGATCTACGATAAATCGTGCAGGTGGACTTTCCATCGATAGGTCGTTCTATTTGAGTAAGCAAACCTGAAGGCGGAGATTCTTTTGATAATTTTCCCGATAATTTCCCGTGATAGATTTCAAAAATATCTATTATTATTAATCGTGCGAAATAACTGTTTAAGATATAATAACTAAATGCTAGGTGAACCAATAGTAAGTAGTCCACTATTTTTAAATAGGTCGATGAATTCATTTTGTTAAGAGAATAAGCTTCCCATTGAATCGGCATTTATAGGTTGTTTGTAAAATGCAGTAAATAGCAGTAATTATATTTGAGATTAAGTATCCAATTTTGTTAAAAATAAATGCTGGATTAAAGAAATGAAATGGGTTAGTTATTGGTACACTTAATAATTTACATGGCTAATTATTTAAACGCTTGGTTCTATTATTTAAATGTGTTCAATACTAAAGAAAATGATTAAAAATGTTATGAAAGTCGAATGATTGGCTCTAAAATGAACGAGGATAGAGAAAACATTTTACGTTTTAGGTAACCAGGCTAACAATAAGTTTAATGTGATGTCTAAAATCGTATAGTTTTGGGATTTCCAGTTTCATGAATTCTTTGTTTTAAATCTTCAGGCGAAAGTTCTACTATTTTTACGTATTAAGTATAATTCTTTGAATTTTCAATTTGTCAACTTTTGTAGTTCGAATTTTCCAGTCTTTGAATTCTCAAATCTTCGAATTTTTAAATTTTTACACTTTTAGATATTCAACTTTACAAGACTATATATTTTCAAATATTTAAATTATTACATTTATGGAATCTTCAAATTTATGTATGATTTGTTAAAATATGGAGTGCTAGCGTGGACTTTTAATGGATCGAAAATAACGCAGACAGAATAACTTTCGAAAGAAACTTTTTCATCATTCGATCGAATAATTATATTAAAATAACAATTTCAATTACCGCGTTTTGTGAAAGTGTAAAACATATTTAGTCTTATTATCGCTGTACTAAAGAAAGTCGATAAATATTCTAGATGAGCTTCTTTTATCAATAAACTTGTATCTATTTTTAGGGATAAGAATGTATAATTCTAAGTTAATGTAAAGAACGCATAAATTCTGAAGTTATTATTTTAATCAAAGACTCTTATGAACTTAAATTTTTCATGAGTGAATTTATCTTCTAAATACCTTCTAAAAGAGACACCTTGTATAATCACTTAACTGCAAGCCGAATCGTCTACCTTACGTAGCAACCAGTATCGTTAAGGTTTGATCTTACTTAAGTGACTGCCGTAGAAAAACTGCATACATCAATCGCTTAATTTCGATCCTTGCTTGTACTTATTCAATTCAATAATATCGAAAGTAAAATTTCAATTGGAACCGTGAATTTTTAGTCCGTACTTTGAAATAATGTCATTTCAATTTATTCGATTATTAATTTCCACAACTGGCATAACAAGATGAAATGATGAAACGTGATAGAAAACAAAAAAATCAATTAATACAATTTTTATGAGTAAACTTTGGATCTTTATGCAAATTCATTATTTCATAAACAAAAGTAAAGGAACAAAAGCTGAATAGGGAATAGTTTCATCCCCTAAATTTTATATTGTCTGCAATAATTTAAATATTTTATACATTTTTGCATATTATACATATTCCGTACATTTTTAAACATTAAAATTTGACATAAATGCATAAAAAACCGTAGTCTATTTACGAGAAATTACAAGTACACTATTTTAGTCACTGCAGTAGTTCTAATCTTATCACTAAATTGCCAATTGTTGTGCATTTGTGGAAAAATTAAATAGGTAAAAAGGCACAGAATAGCTTTACAGCAGTATATAAAAATATATGAAATAGTTAAATTAGAAAAGATGGAGGATGAAGTTACCCTTTATTTAACTCCCGCTTCTTTATTTTTATTTACAAAGAAATGAATTTGCATAAAAATCCGCAGTCTACTTATCACAATATATAGTATTACCTTTTACTTGAACACTAAAAACCACAATCTTCAATCATAAAGGGACTTTATGCAAGAGAACTGAAAAATCACTCTCACCAAATACAATCCGAAATCGAATCTAATTTCTTTCCTTCCTCCAAATCCTCTATCAAATTTTCTTCGCGTCAACCAACGACAAAAATAAAAATATCCACGCATTCTTTCGCACAATATTCCCTTGAACCACATCTACAAACGCACACAAGGCTAAGCAACGTTCATTTCTAGAATTTATCAACCCGTCCATGTCCATATCAAATACCACTAACTCAGATCCTATCAACTAACCATCCTCCATCCTCGGTAATGCAAAAATGCTTAAAGACACGCCAAGCAACCGTGTAGGCGTCCGTAACTTAGATCTGAAATCGACGAAGCTTCCCAACGCAACGGAGAACCTTCAATTTCTCTTGTGTCTTCTCTCATTACCACGGGGCCTGAGTAGCAGATAAGTTTAATTATAATTTAGGCTGTAACCGAGGGGCCCAAGGGGCTGGCCTTGAAGCAGGCAGCAGCTAAAACCTTCGTTTTATCGTGGTCCATGCAAGGAGAGCAAGAGTTGGTCGCAAGCGGCGATCGGAGAGTGCAAAACCGACCAGCCGATAAGGCAAGTTGGCCAGGACGAAAACAGGACGCGGCAGGACAAGGAGATTCGTGAAAGGTGCACACCGTAGTATGCGTGTCTGTGCTCAGCCATTCACAGTTGACCACCGGTCCAGTGGGTCCACTTTATGACCACAGGATTTCGAAACCGTGAGACATGGGATGCAGCTTTAGTGAGCACGATTGAAGTTTCTGGGAAGAATTAGGGTGAAAAAGTGGGTGATAAAGGGATCCGTAATATGTTACGGGTCGTTCACGCGATATGGTTTTTTGACCGATTTGGTAATTTTGCCGAATAATAATTAAATTTGCGGATGTTTATAGAAATTTATATTTTTCTAGAAGCACTTGGGGGAAATGCAACCTAAGTTGAGATTAATTTCATATCGTAGATATCATAAAATGTATTATACTTTGAAAGTTTTACACATTTTGTGCATTCCGCCTTATTTACTTGTTATTTAAATTTGCGATAATTGCGTAAACAGTCGCAGTTTAATAATAATCGAAGGCAGCACTCACATCATATGCGGCAACTTTTATACTTCCATAGCTGGACGTATGATGAAAATTCAAAGCATCGGATGTACTAAGCTTTAATAATATATTTGCAACTTTCATTAAAAGCAGACTTACAGGACAGGAGAATATCCTTATAATACGACGTTCGAATACTTTCGTTTGCCATTGTAAGTGTACGAAAACTTTCGTGGGTAACTGTAGCTTCAATTATTGATCAGCCGATTGTAGTGTAACACTTCTGTGATCGTATTCAATTATGTCAATGAGAGGGCACAAAGAACGACCCTAAACTAAAAGTAGAGTGCCACAAATTTGCAACCTAACTGACAGGGCATTGTTTCGAACCTAATGCATAAAACAATTTCGAAAACACGAAATTAGATAATCTTCTATTTTCTCTAAAAAAAAAAATCTAGTCTGTACAACTGTATATAAAATGGTAATCATAGTCGCTAATAAATAGACTGCGGATTTTTATGCAAATTCCTATTTTTATTAACAAAATTAAAAAAATGAAATCTGAATGGAGGATTGCTTCACTTTCCAAATTAAATAATATGTGTACTTTACTTTAGACATTTTGTGTATCTGTGATTTTTTGTATTCTTCCCTAATTTTTTCCACATTTAAATTTCCCATAAACGCATAAATATACGCAGTCTACTAATAATATATCTTAGCCGTCGTTCGGACTATAAATAACAAAAGTAAAGAAGGAGAAAAAAACGTTGTAACAAAAAACTTATTGAAGATTAGTAAACTACGGATTTTTATCCATTTATAGGAAATTAAAATTTTTAAAACACATTATTTAAAGCACACAAAGAGGAAAATTATGTAAAGTATGCAAAGTGAAGCACACGCTATAGTATTTAAAGGGTGAAACAGATCGTTATTGAAATTTCATTTTTTAAATATGCTCGTAAAAAGAGAAAATTACATAATAATCCGCAGTGTAATGACTTGTAATTAAGGGACACAATCCATTTTCGAGAACATCAACACTAATTATAAAATTATAGCTGGGCAATAAAATTGAGATATTTATAAAGAAGTAGAGTTCACCAGCTTGGCTTCTGAGAAATTCACATTACTTAATACTTTTTTATAAGGAATATAAAGATTTAACGTACTCATATATTCATAATTACAATACAATGATTAAAGAATTAATGCAAAAAAATATATGCGGTTCTGTATACACAAATTAACGTGTCCCACTTTTTTTAATTAACATCCTGGAAATATTACCTACTGCAATTTATTCACATACGATATTATTTAATTTTATGTATTAAATTTTTCTATATAATTATTCGAACTCGTTAAAAAATCGCGGATATCACCGTAGTGTTACTCTGTATAGAAAAAGAAAATTCAATCCAGGATCTTTCTAATCTGATAAATTTTTCACAAATTATAAATAAATATTTCAATTAGTTGTGGGAAAGAATAAATATTTTTCTGGATTAAGGTAAAAGGTATCTCTAGAAAAGGAATTTACTTATTACAAATGGACAGATTAAGAGAATATAAATAAAATCAGTTATAGAAGCGTACATATATATTTCAAATTTTTAACATCAATATATTTTAGGACACATTTTGGAATAATCAAGATGAGTCGAAAACCCATAAAATGTAAAATGGCAAACGAAAAATATTTCAGAAAATGATCACCTAAAAGTATACGAAATATAATTTTATTTATATAATACAAATTATAGAACATCGTAGATAAGTCAGAGGATCTAAAAGAAAGTATAAATACATTGATAACAATTACTTTTGTATACTTTAATACACGTACGTAGATTTTTATGATGTCAGATTTTCATTTCACATACGTTTTGTTGCAAACAATTAGAAAAACCATCACCGCGCACTGATAATGTTCCTAATATTAATAAATAAATAAATTAGTGTTCTTGAAATGATCGAAGCGCTTGTAATTTTCTACGTATTTGTTATTTAGAAGTGTGGGCAGACTTTTGCGTCTGACTGTAAACATTGGCATATACATATCTAAAATAAATTGCCGATATAAGCCGTACAAAATAAACTATAAATCACGAGTAACTTTCTCGATCAATCTATTCTATTTCTATTAACTCTGCCGTAGAATAAAAATCGATCGATCGTGATAAATATATTCTTAACAAACTGCTTAAGCAGTTTAATGACCTGTGGCGAGCGCATACATTCACAGTCGTCGTATAATATTCATCATTGTTACGATGGTCGATTGAAATCTTTCTATTGAACATTGTTCCACCGTAGAACGAGTTGGAACTCACTGCAGAGTACAGAAACGTGGTCCACATATGTAAATTTAATTTCATTAGGTAACGCGATCGATCAGTTCTGTGTATGTGTTTGCATCGAACGCGTGCAATTTGCTCTCGTTCTCATTAGAAGATAGAAAGAAAGAAAGAAAGGGAAGAAAAAAAACAGGGTGGAAGGGAGGAGAAAAGAAAAAGTAATGGCGCTATTTGTCGTTGTATGCGGAGTCATTAACCGCTGCACGGTTTGCAATAAACGTAAGTAAAGGTGAACGATAACGGTGTATCAACGAAAGCTATCTCATGAACAGTTCGCGACGCCTATTTGAGTGTGACAGCGTAATTTAACGCGTCTAATCGAGGAATCGGCACGTTTTATCGCCACAAATTAGGACACGCCCAGTGTTGGCGAGAAAATATTTGTTTCTAGCTGCAGTTTAATTCATTTCGATCAGTTCCAGTCGTTTTAATGCGATTGTATTTCATTTTCGAGAGGGAAAAGGTGAATTGGCTCGTGTCGTTTATTTCAAGAGTGACGCCGTTGATTACTTTATACTCCATGTCGAATTTCATAACGCTGCTTAGTGGGAACTGAAATTTTACTAAGTTTCATTGCCCGAATGATACGAATATAACGTAAACACTTCGATGTAATTGTATTCATCGCATTCGTAGTTTATCGTTGCAATAGATTCAATCGTATCATAGAAAGTTAAAAATTAAAAGTGTACATATTTAAATATAAAGTGTTTCACTTAACATAGGCCACCTGATTGTCTTCCTTAGTTGCAATAGAGTAATAAATATTTTAAATTATATTCAAAAATGAATTCTTATTCCAAGATCATGTTTTTGAAGACTTCAACTTTCTACACGAGCGCATAATATGAAAGATAATTAGGTAGGACACCCTGTATAGTCATTTGAAGAGGATGTTAGTTGCACTCAATAGAAATTATATGTGCTACGGTTTTAACCAATACAAATTAACTAATAGTCAAAGCAATTATAAAATATTTTCTTGTAAACGTCACACATCGTTAAATTACCATTGCAAATTACACGTAAAATGTGAAGTTACATGGAAAGTTTGAAATGAAATTTACTTTCACATGTTTTGTATTTTATATGTTCACCAAATATACGAATAAGGTATTATTTTTAATCTTTCGACTGCTATAGACGCTAATAGGACTTCCGCATTGATGACACGTTTGATACTGTTGGCGCTATTTAATATCTGTCCCTCCTTTCTATAGCAATCGATTCGAAGGTGATCGTAATTAGCAACATATCTATCAATCAGTTTTTCCTTTACAAATTAAAGATAGAAAATATTGAATAAAAAGAGTGGGATATTAAACGATTACCGCTGTAGCCTTGCTTCGTAGCAGCCAAAGAGTTCAACCGATTTTAATGAATATAAACAGTTCGTCGAAGAAACGTTCTTTCGAGCAGGAATTCATAGTTTGCCCAAAAGATGGCATACAGCATTGCGGAACAATAGAGAGTACTAGACTGCGGATGTTTACGCAAATTGGTATTTTTGTAGGCAACGTTGAATCACAAATGTAAAATTTGTTTCACTCTCTAAACACTATAACTTGTATTAGCCTTTATATATTATACTTCGTGTACCTTCGAGTGTTATTTGTATTTTGTATCTTTTTGCATATATGTAATTTTCCCACGAATGCATAAAAATCCGCAGTCTAGTGATTACATTTAAAGTAGGATAGACACTAATTTTGTTAGACATAATAATTGCATTCGGTAAAAAAAACGTCGATTATTCATTACTACACCTACTAAATATATGTATATAACCCTTGAATGGAAATAGAATTGAAATTCTTCTTACTTTTTTACTGTGTACAGTTGAAGCGTTGAAGTCGCTGCGCATCTCTCGTATGCGGGCATTAAAGTCTCTCGAGTATTTCACGCTACACGTATCAATATTTGCCCAGAAATGTTTCCCAGCGTTAACTAATTGCTTTAATCATTGAAAATCTCTTTCCAAGAGAATTATACATTAATTTATATCTTTAACAGTTCAATGCGACTTAATTTCCATGGTAGGCGTTTGATTCTATTAAAACTAAATGGTAAACTTACTCAAAAGAAGTGAATTATTCATTAGTACATCGAATTATAGCATATGTTTTATAAATATTATTATAATGTTTATATTATACCATTGATACTACTTTTACGTAAGTTACAATTCGTCTTTAAATGCCTACCAAGGTTTTATAATTTATAATCCATATATGTTTCAATATCCTTAATGGCAATTCATTACTGATAATATTCAATATTTGTTCTTTTACAATTTGTATGAGTTGTCATTTTAAAATGATCTGCATTTCATTTCCGTGTTGCATGGAATGGAATTACTCGTTAGCAATAACAATAATAATAATTATGATTTTCAATTGGCATTATTGCAAGCAATCTTATCGCGATGATGCAGTAGCTGCTAATATTCACAATACTTACAGCCACGCGTTCACGCTCAAATTTCATTACGTGCAATAATTTTCAGTCATAAGGAAAGTTGCACTTTTGACACGTTGAGAAATTATACTGCCGGCCAAATTCGGTTTCAACCTCTTGCTTAATGTTCAAATAATCTTTCGAATTTAATACCGCAATATGTTACAAAAATAAAGGTTATGATTGCAGAGGAACGTCAATGGCAACACGTTACAGTTACCATGCGATGCATACATTATGGTATAAACCGATGAAGAAATTGTAAGATTAAATGTGTTAACGTGTTGCGATAATTTATTATAGCTGAATACAATTTTCATCGCGTTAAACGTTGAAGTACTTTGTAATATTTCGTGGAGAAAATTAAGCGAGAGGATAAAAAAAAAGGTGTGCGCAATGTCGGGTTATTAAGCAACCACATTTTTCCTCATCTTATCTCTCTCATATTGAAGGATTAAGTTTGGTTGCAGAGAAAATACTACGTAATATGCACGTACACAATAGTTTCCTTTCTTTTTCATTTGCAAATTAAAGTTGTATAATTCACAGAAATGAATAGAGCATTTAACTAATTTTTAAATAATAGAAAAAGACTAACAGGTACACAGAAAGTTTCAAGCTTCATTGATACGAAACTAGTAAACACTAGAACATATAAAATATAAAACTAAAAATTAAATACTGTAGACGTGTACACAACTAGAATATAATAGCTACATATATACGAAGTCAAAATTTATGCGACTAATATATTTAAAAAGAATTGTAAGTTTCATTGGTATGAATGTAGAATTAAATTAGTGAAATTGAATGGCTTTGAATTTACGAAGTTTCTTAAATCATTATTTAATTAGAGAAATTTTTCTAGGCACAGAAAGTTTTATCCTTTCTCTTTCAAGAATCTACAATATAGACTCTACATTATTCCTTGCAGATAAAACCTTGTCGACAAACAGTCTTTCTACTTAGTTACAAGTATTAAGTTTCAAATTGCACAAAGTCTTTATCTCGCATTAGTGAAGCATATTCTACCTTCAACGGGTCTCGTGTATAAAAGAAAATAGTAATAAAATAGAGGACAGTAGTGTGAAGTTACGCTACATGTGAAACTTCAATACGACCTCAAGATAATGTTAAACGAAACAACGTAGCACAAAAGAGAACAGAAAACATAATACGACTTTTTAAATAATAAACATTCTTCCCTTTCTGTTCCTTGTATCTTCAGATATGAAAATTAACCACCCTGTAAGTGTTTTCTTGTCCTCCTTATCTTCACGCATCTCCTCCAAGCTTTGCACGTCTCAGATTGAAGCAATGACGCCCTTGTCCGATCGATTATGTAAATTTTGTAGCAAGGAGAGCGGGGACGAGAAAATTTGAATTGCCCCAACCTGTTCCGGACTGTCTCGCTAACACGACGTGTTAAAAAGGTGTTTAAGACATAGTAATCGTCACAAGGGAAACTGTACGCAGACGCGATGCGAATGAAAGTCATTAATGCGACACTTGCTGAAATTACGATGACAGTCAGCAAATTCTCTGGCGCCTCGTGACGAAAGAAATATTTCGAATGGAAAAAAATGGTTTCTGTTACAAAACCTTAGTACATGAAAAATTATTGCACGGTATTCAAGGAGTATAGTAAAATATTTCAAGTATAATAAGTATTAGGTCATTTGATGTTGCAATATTTTCGAAATATTTAACGATTAACTCCTTGCCTTGTAGTCACACTCGTGACGTAAATTATGATCCAAGTGTTGTTGTGAATGAGAAAATTATTTTATTTTCGCTATTGAAATTAGTTAAATATTTACAACAAGTCATGTGCGGCTCGCGTGCCGCAGATTGATCATCATTGATATACACTTTCCTTTATTGATATCTCCATGGATACCACGTAATTGTATTAGATCGATACTGCATGGGACGACATCAAACATATTATGCCAATATCACGTACAAATTATTTTGATACGCGTTTGATACCATACCAGGCTATTCAGGAATGGATATGCATTGGTATTCACAAGTATGACTCTGAATTTGTCCTATCACTAGGATAGATGTACCAATTACTGCCACTTCAAGGTTATCGCGTAACTTTATTTAACTATTTTAAAACGTATTTAACATTAAGATCGTTCCAGTTTGGAGCAGAATATTGTTCAACATCTCTTTTACTTATGAACATTTTTTTTATGTGCCCAATATAATAAATTCATTACTGCGTTAGTGAAAATGTACAACAAAGTCCAATGTCCCTATTACTGCCACTTCAAACGTTTCATTTAAATGGGAACACGTTTTTACATATATTAACACGTCAGTTTGTGTAACAGATATAAGATATATAGTAAACGTATTGCCTTATTGAATTACGACACGTTTGATACTTTATAATTATATTGGTCACGTTTCAATATTCAACAGCACACTTATCTCCTAATATTTATCTATAAATATTAAGTGTACACGAATATACAATGTCTATGTGTTGTTACGTAAAACGAAGTTCAAATCTAGTATGAAAATTTGTTTACTTACTATTCTTTATACATTACTTTGCTATTGAATAAACGAATTAAGGTAGCAGTTATAGGAAAAGTGACCCTATCTATTCATTTCCAGTCATTTACCCTATCTACACACACACACACACATATATGTATATAAGAATATATAAACACAGATATATATATATATATATATATATATATATATATATATATATATATATATATATATATATATATATATATGTTGGTATCCTACTACGAACAAAATTCTGGAACGATTTAATTCGTTATAGGATGCTCCACTGTGATGATAATGAAGTCGCGCAGTTTGCGGACAGAAAAAGGAATTGACGGAGCAGATGAAACGATCTTTCAATTTTGTCCGCCGGCAGTAGAGCTTGACGCGTATCCGACAGAGTCGTTATATGTCGCATCTCACCGACGATCTCCGAGGGTCGACGAAAATCGCGTCGGTTCAAGAGTTTCAAACCGCTTTCGAGCTGTACTCGAGCCGTCGTTTACGTAATTCGATCAAGGAAAGCCAGCTGGACCGATAATGAAAGCTCCCCGCGAGGGAACGCGAACTCAATTTCGTATGCGTGCTGACAGTGTAATTACAGACCGTTGCACCGGTGAAATGACAATCGGTTTTCGCCGTGGCGGTAGGTTTTAGGGAGCTGTTGCGATGAAGTCTTTGAAAGTGGTGTTGCCTGAGAGAGGTCCAATTTTCTGGGAAAATTAAGACGGACGAAGGATTTGGGAGTTGAGTAATGAGTGACTTGAGTTTACTGGAAGTAATATAGCCAGTCATAAAAGTCTTCGTATATCTCCAAGTCTTGAACATTTTGTTCCTATGTTGAAATAATAATTCCTTTAAAATGCACCACATCAGTTGGCCTCGTAAGCTGTTGCATGTGAAATGACCGATTCAGTGTAGCTTAAAATTTTCTAGTCACTAATTAATTAAAAAAATATGATTCTAATTTCTGTACAATGGTTCGAACTTTTGATGAGCATCAGATTCAAATAAAATTTTTAGTTCTTCATTGTCGATGCAACAATCTAACAATTTTCACACTTATCAATTTTGTATGCTATGGAACGTAATTTTGAAGGAACGGTAGAGAAATTATTACATATAAAATTACAAACAAAGGACACATTATTCTTGAAAAATGTTTCAACAAAGAAATGACTACTAAACGTATAAAAAATGTTACTCTATCTATGTCGAATAAATTGGGGAATCTTACAGGCATTTCAAAATGTTCAACAAAAGTAGAAGAACAGTTATAAAAACATTTTGTACAATTGAATTAATCCATCCACGGCAACAGTGCATAGATTAATGTGAGAGAGAATTTTCAGTTTTGTACATTTTTTTACGAAGAAATGAAAGAAATGTTGCTATATTTCTTTAAAAACTTTATAATTCAATATAATAAAGTTTCCAAAAATTCAAGTGTGCAAGATTTGGAATTTTCACGCTTTCGAATTCTAAGCCAGAAAATTTCAAATACTTTGAACGCGTAAGTTGTGGAATTTTTAACTCTTCGAATTGGAAGATATCAAATTTCCAAGCCTTTAAATCGCAAACTTTCAAACTCTCAAGCTTGCCATTTTTTAATATTCTTAGCTTTTCCAGTATTTTATTTAACCATCATAACTTCGATTAGCTTGTGTGCATGCTTTCCCACGAGAAATCATTTATTTATTCCCTCCAACTTACCTACATGTTTACGTATCCCAATCATAAACGAAGTAGCTATGTTATTCATGGCCGGCAATTTCATGCGCACTAATTTAATACGTCCTAAGCACCAAAAACCTTAATCTCGATTAAAGTGAAATATATGTGCACGAATGTCCAACCGAAAAGAAACTAATTCTTCGGTTCACTCTGTTGAAACAACGTTTGAAATGCAAATCTTGGGTCAGTCCATTAAACGCGATGACCGCGTAAAATGAAATTTGCGAGCAGTATATCTTTTCTGTCGGTCAGTCTGTGTACACGATTTAGGCAAACGATAAGAAGATTATCTGAGGGTATCAGGTTGTCATTCAGTAAAATTAACGACGACGTTCCGTGTGCCTTTCCCCGTGTATAACACCGCGTGTACACACTATGATATGCAAAGTGCACACGCGCTTATGTGTGCGCAAACACCTACCTGTCGTTCGCAGACACTGGTTATCTCTTGTTCGTTTTACAGGTTGCGAAAGGTAACTGATATTTTATTTGCAAATACATACTGCATTGCATATTTTGTTCCCGGCGCTGTACATTTGGAACATTTGTATGTAGATTTGCTCGATTTAAAGATGACAAGAAAAGTGAAGTGGTTTTAATCAGTAAAAATTGTTGATAGAAGGCGAAGAGATACACGAGAAGCTTCAAATTTTCTGATACTCTCGTAACAAGTATTTTAGTATCCATTTTCATTTGAAACAATTTCTTTTGGGAAAAATGAGTAAAATTCTGATACTATCGTATAATAAGTATTTTAGTATTCATTTTTATTTGACACGATTTCTTTTTGGAAAAATTAATAAAATTCTGATACTCTCGTAACAAGTGTTTTACAAATAAGAAAAATATTGTTATTTTTTGACAATTTGTCTAATTTTAATTAATAAGTAAATCGCTGTTGTTAAAAGGATCGAATTTCTCGTATTTGTTTAAATACTTAAAATGTGTAGGTGTATATAGATTTTTTGCGACAGACTGTATTTGATTTTGTTAAAAAAGTGGATTAGTCATTGGCACACCTAATAATTTGACATTTTCCATCGTTTAGAAATTTGTATTCCAACTACTATAATTATGCTTCTAGACAAGTATGTATCTGTTCAGTATAGGATCGATAGGTTTATGTGGGCTATAGTAAGAGAGGATGACTTCTGTGTACACTTACTTTTTATGCGTACAACTTAAGATAACATGTTTTATCACAGTTATTATTCAGTAATGATTAAGTTTCTGTTTAAGCAGCTTAATAACTTCATGATTACATTGTAAATCAATTAACCTGACCTCATGCATACCAGCTGACATCAAAGTGAGCTGTTTCGCTTTCCCTTTTCTTGTAACATACAAAATAATTAGGTGTAGGAAATACTGCTTTTTACCACTATTGATTTGAAATACAGAAAGTAGAGTTGCACAAAGAATTGCAAAATATGACATACATCAATTTTTAGTTCGGTAAACTATTCTTTAAAAGCTATTAAATCAATATAGAATACTAAATAGAACACCGGAGCCTAGTCGAAGTAATACAGTATCATATAATAAATTATTGGGTAAACTTTGTTATGTTTGTTCTTGTCTGTTGAAGATAAAATCAAGAAAAAGACCAACTCCTAATCAATTATGCAACTTTTATCAGTGTTTACGATCTATTGCTAAATTGCGATTATTATCGAAGCATTGATTTTGAAATCTACCAGTAAACGTTGGAAACTTTTAATTACATAATTCATGTGGATACATATTTAAGAAAAGTTCATGTAAAAAGACATAGTAAAAAATGCAAAGAATATATAAAGATTCTTCTGATATCAACTATTCAAAAATGCTGTGGCAAAGTATTAGAATTTTAATTATAAGATATTAAAATATTAAATAACCGTGTCGCAAATAAACATTTGATATTTAATAAATTCGCTACATTTTTATCTCTAGCTGAGTCTTCTTCAATACATTTTTATTCGTCATACTTTTCAAAATTATCTTAAACATCTATTAATATCCGAGATATATAATAATTTATAAAATTATTATTTGAACAGCATAATGTAAATACTTGAAGTTGTATCTTCTTCAACTTTTACGAAATTTATATTCGTTACTAAAACTCATTAATCGTAAGTTCTAAAATGGATTATAAAGTGATTATCCTTATCTTAAGTAATTTTTTTATTTTAATAGTGAAAGTGTGATAAATAATAATGTTGTTAATAGAATATTAATAGAAAAAGTAATTTCATACAAACAAAACTTAGTTAGTATTTAATAATTTTACTATATAGTGATTTCAAATTTTTTATTCAGTAATTCTAATTTGAAGACTGTGTTTTTTGGATTTCATCGGTGCACCTACTGAAATAATTCTATTCCACAAACTTTCATTTCTGACCTTGTATAACCTTGAAGACCATAGCATACTACATGGTTGAATTCGTCTTAATGCCCACCTTCACAAGATACAAAAAGACATGCAGCATTCCATTTAACAAAATTGAAAGTCACCTTCGTATCTTATTGCAAATATAAAAAATTGATACACGCTGTTATGTTGATTATAAGAAACAAAGAAATTTTTCCCTCTTTCATTTCTTCCTTACACTCATCATTTCCGATAAAGGTCGTGGCAAATAATGGTGTAAACACCTGTATATTAATGCCCTTTAAAAATTGAATATGATTCATTATATTTTCGTTTCAGTTCATTATGTCACTTATATCCTTAGTAATTTTGTATTCTTCTCTGCTGCGATGAAAGGGGGGTAAGAAAATATTGTTAATTTTTATCCAGCAGATTACAATTTTCTAAAATAAAAATATTCATTATACTACAGAATTTCTATGAGTGTTATTGGCAATTACATCGCAGTGAAACTGTATCCAATTAAATTATAATATTGTGTAGATTCCATGACTGAGATGGTTGTCATCGTCAAAGGAAATCTTTGTTATCGACTCTTCGGTTATTCCAAAAAACGGCGTCGTTTCATCCATTCTCATCAATAATCCCAAGCACGTGTGTTTCTATAATAGTAAACTGCACGTGATAAATTACAGGAGAACATAGTGTATCGGCGGGGCAAATACGCGGTCGAGCAAATAGGCACGGAACGATGCTTGTGTATCAATGCACGTGTGTGGCGAAGCGATTAAATGGAAAGTAGCGAGACGATCAGCAGCCGGGTAATGATCTTCGTTAAGTATCTTAGCTGCTCGCCTCTTCTTCTCTGTTGGCCGTGATCGCGTCGAGGAAACCTAGGAATGACTGGCAGACCGGGGTCAACCGTAATTTTCAACTTTCCATTTTCCCGGTTAGCTCGCCTTTTCCGGGCAAAATCTTTCTTTCCGGCAGTACGGTCGATCCATCGACGTCGAGGCATTAACGAGGGAAAATTTATCACGTGGCCTTACGTGACCGTGCTCCCGCCAAATAAGTACTTCCTCCTTACGATACTTCGTATTCTGGATCCCATACGTTCCGCGAATCCTCCACTAGACGAGTACCCTTCGTACGTTTCGTGGAATTTCGTGACATATCGATCGGGATCGATTTTTGTATAAATAGGGTAAATGACCCAATTACTGTCACTGTTCCTATAACTGCCACTTTAATTCGTTTATTTAATAGCAAAATGATGTATAAAGAATCATAAGTAAACAATTTTTCATACTAAATGCAGACTGCGGTTTCGGTAACAACACATAGACATTGTATATTCGTGTGGACTTAATATTTATAAATAAATATTAGGAGGTAAATGTGCTGTTGAACATTAAAATGTGACCAATATAATTATAAAGGTATATATATGTATATGGCATCCCAAAACATGTAAATATTTGACATTTACAATATGTATGTAGACTTTCGTGAGCGACTGTACATTAAATAAACATCGATCTATTGAAATTTGCATGAAAACGGAATTGGAATACAAACTCGATAACGAAAATAACACTGTGCAACAAATTTTAACTTTTTTTTAGGCCTCTAATAATGAATAGACAATTCTCGTAGATTTTTGTGTGCTGAATACGAATCCGCAAACCGTCTTCCTCCTACACGTACAGTTTTTGAGAAATTTGATTTTGAAAAAAAATGCAAATTTTCAACTTTGAAATGATTTTGTGGTTAAGCGGTAAGAGTTTTTCGGTTTCAATCAACGCAGAATTATTCTAGGAACTCTCCCAAATAAAATGATATAAGTTATTGTTACATCCAAGACATGTAAATATGTTTAAACAATGATCAAAGTGAAAATGACACCCGAAACGCAGCAATTTTCGCGGATATTCTTCAATTTATTTTCAAAACTAAAGCTGTAGGAGGGAATCCAATCACACCACGCGATAGAGCAGACATTTTTCCTACGAAAACGGCCAAAGAATACTGTTGGCCCGCTTTTGTTTCGAATACAGAATCAAAATAGTTTGGCAAAACGCGTGAGACCGGCAGTGATACTCATCGCCGGCCAGCGCCTCTCCTGTCGCTCAACGTAACAGAACCGACAAATGCGTGCGCCGCTCTCATTTAGATACAGCATTGTACTTATTATTTATGTATTATTACTTTTTTATCTATGACCTATTTGTTGACAAAAATACGAATTTTAAAGTATATATACCTAAAAGTGCTTTCTTCTTGCCTGACGTTTATATGACCCTTTTGCCTCCCTTTTTAACTGCCAACAGTAATCTGCTAACATTGCAGCACTATCTTTTCCATAATAGCGGTTTTCTATCACAGATATATCTTGATGAAATCGTTCGCCATGTTCGTCACTTACGTCACCAAGGTTTTCAGGGAAGAAGTCCAAATGCGAATGTAGGAAATGCATTTTGAGGGACATATTGCATCCCAATTTTTCGCAGGCTTTAATTAATTTTCCTACTATTTGGGCGTAATCCAGTGATCGATGTGTCCCAAGAAAATGTGTGCACACTTATTTAAATGCATTCCATACTTCTGTTTCTTCATGTACCATTTTACAATCGAATTGTGTATCCTGCATTAGTGTTCGTATTTGCGGTCCTATGAAGATACCTTCTTTTATCTTTGCCTCCGATAAATCTGGAAATTTTGTCTTTAAATACTGAAATGCGGCTCCGTTTTTGTCCATGGCTTTTACAAAATTTTTCATAATTTCTAATTTGATGTGTAATGGCGGTAAATATATATTGTTTTGATCAACTAAATTAGGATATTTTATGTTTTTTTCTCCTGGATTGAAATTTCTTCTCATTGGCCATTTCTTAACTTTGTAATGGTCTGACCTTGCCCGACTGTCCCATTCGCACATAAAACAACAATATTTTGTATAGCCGCTTTGAAGTCCCATTAATAAACCTATGACCTTTAAATCACCACGTATGTGCCAATTGTATTCTTTATAATTTATATTATTTAATAACATTTTAAAAATTTCGTACGTTTCCCTCATTCTTATACCGTATGCAATTGATACAGAAGGATAAGTGTTGCGATTGTGCAATAAAACTGCTTTTAGACTTTTTTTAGAGGAATCTATAAAAAGTCTCCATTCTGCGGCTGTATGTTTAAAACCTAATTTTTTCAATAAGGTATCAGCATCAGGGCAATAGCACAAATTTTGTTGCGAAAGAAAATATGGTTTAAATATTTCACATCCTTTACGGTAATGCGTAACATGTGTATTTGGTGCAAGAAGATTCCATTGTTGCAATCTAGAAGCCAATAATTCGGCGCCTGTTTTTGGTAAATTCAAATCACGTACCAAGTCATTTAAATCAGCTTGATTGATGAAATGAACGTGACCCTTTGACGAAGATGTTTCATCGGTTTCTTCAGATGTGTTTTCGTTGGAATTCGAAGCAATAATGGAAATCAACGTGTCTGGAACACGTGAAGCTGCTTGATCATCTGTACGTACCGGGCGTATAGCCGAAGAGACACTCGGATACGAAATTCCTTTTTTTGTTTTGTTAGTGTGTCCACTCGTATTTGTCAAACAATAATAGCAATCTGTTGCATGATCTATTGGCTCCCTCCAAATCATTGGTACATCAAACGGTATTGTTTTCTTTCCAGTTTTTCTCCACTTCCTCAAGTTTTTAGTGCATTTATTGCAGACCACGTGAGGTGCCCATTCCTTATCTTGATCTCCAAGTTTACAGTTGAAGTATTTTTCATACGCTTCTTTAATCGGTTCCGTAATCTTTTTTTGTAAGTTTTTTAAAATTATTTCACCACATATAGAGCAGAACTTATCTGGACTATTTACACATACACGGGACATTGTCACTTACACTAATTGCACTATATTAAAACTGTTTATAAATAAAGAAAATATTATTAAATTTAAATTGCCGCTAAATATAACTAAAACTCTTATCAATAAAATGCACACACGCTAAACCATAAGTGAAATATATATAGGAATTGTTTATACACGAAATTTACAAGTCTTGGATGATTTTAGAAATCTACTTTGGCACACTACTGCTTGACTGCTTAAACGAAACTGAAGAAAATCGCAGGAAATTGTATAGAATCTGGCCATACTATATTTTTTAAGGGTGGGCTGCTTTGGTTTCAAAAGGTTTACAGGATTGTCAAGAAACACTCGAAAGCAGAAGAGTGCGCGCCATATGTATCCCTGCATTTACCGTTGTCAGCTCTTGACCCTATCATAAATCCTTCGACAGTTACACGTAAAACATTGGACTTTTGTGTTTGATTCTTATTGAGAATATATTTATGGGAAATGCACATGCTGGTCGTGCTAGGTGTACACAGTCTGTTATTTTTTAATGTACTGAAGATAGCTAAAGTGTTTGACGCTGCTACATAAACTAGAAATTATATTAGCGAAGACAGATCATTCTTATACTGTTTTCGAAAATACGTAAATCCTGTTTATTTTAAATTAACAGACGTTTTCATAAATGGAATGATGTATCAATATATCTGTGTCTTAGTATACGAAGTGTCAATGTGAGAATTTATGCAGTTGAAATATTATGTATCTATAGGTATATCTGTGATAGAAAACCGCTATTATGGATAAGATAGTGCTGCAATGTTAGCAGATTACTGTTGGCAGTTAAAAAGGGAGGCAAAAGGGTCACATAAACGTCAGGCAAGAAGAAAGCACTTTTAGGTATATATACTTTAAAATTCGTATTTTTGTCAACAAATAGTTCATAGATAAAAAAAGTAATAATACATAAATAATAAGTACAATGCTGTATCTAAATGAGAGCGGCGCACGCGTTTGTCGGTTCTGTTACGTTGAGCGACAGGAGAGGCGCTGGCCGGCGATGAGGATCACTGCCGGTCTCACGCGTTTTGCCAAACTATTTTGATTCTGTATTCGAAACAAAAGCGGGCCAATAGTATTCTTTGGTCGTTTCCGTAGGAAAATGCCTGCTCTATCGCGTGGAGTGATTGGATTCCCTCCTACAGCTTTAGTTTTGAAAATAAATTGAAGAATATCCGCGAAAATTGCTGCGTTTCGGGTGTCATTTTCACTTTGATCATTGTTTAAATATATTTACATGTCTTGGATGTAACAATAACTTATATCATTTTATTTGGGAGAGTTCCTAGAATAATTCTGCGTTGATTGAAACCGAAAAACTCTTATCGTTTAACCACAAAATCATTTCAAAGTTGAAAATTTGCATTTTTTTTCAAAATCAAATTTCTCAAAAACTGTACGTGTAGGAGGAAAACGGTTTGCGGATTCGTATTCAGCGCACAAAAATCTACGAGAATTGTCTACTCATTATTAGAGGCCCAAATTCGTGTTGCACAGTGTAATTCTTCGCGTGAGTATCGCATGATTTTGCAAAGGCCACAAAAATAAATAACTTTATCAATTCGGCAATGTATTTATACATTGTCATATCCAGATGAATATCGGTAATTAGAATTTGAAGTAATCCCACGATGATATGTATAACACTTGTGTACCGGATAGATAAGAAGTTCTCCTTCAGAGATTCAAATCTTCAAATCGCAAGACGATCACGTTTAACAATCTTGAGTTCGCTTAACTTTTGATAGTATACACTTGATAAAATATCATAAGAAAGAAGAATGATGTAACATGTTGGATCAAAATACATAACACGGTAAGTCCTTGAAGATAAATTAGTATATGGAATAAATTCGAATTCTATCTTAGTGCTTTTTGATAATATTATTACGTAAATCTTTTTGGAGAAGGTTAACATTGCGTACAATTTATTATTTGCGTTGAAATTTTAATAGTAGGTACTTTTTAGCGAAAAGTAATAATTTTTAAAATATACTCGACAACGTATTAGTGTTAAACCTTAAATAATATCACGTATGAAATCTTTACGCTAGCAAATTTTACTTTCATTTGTTGAGGATTTATACAGATTACTAACAGCATATAATAATTTACTAATTTTTCTTAAAATAATTACTTGATTTAATTTGATTGAAATAATTTTAATTTAACTTTCACTTGTTTTCCTTACTAAGAGTTAATAAAATATAATTTGCAGTACAATAATAATAGTCTTTATCAGCATAAATAAAATAGTACTTGAGATATTATATTTAGACGCGTTTCCGCTTTCCATCTTCTCATTTCGATTTTACATTGGTAGATTATAAAGTTAATTAGTAGATAAGAATCGTATGTAGCATTGTACTCTGTTTATTTAAAAGTAAAAATCCTAGGCACAATTGCCCGTGAACATAGATACGAATATACGTAAATAGGTGTATTTAAGTACGGCAAATAAAGTAAGGTGCCTTATTACTATATTACGGATCTTGATGCAAGATCATATTCTTATAAATACAATTAAAGTAATAAGATACAAGTAGAGATTCGTTGTTGCCTCTAAATATTGCACCATATATTTTACTATAAATATTTTGTATATTTGTATTCTGTACCCTCCACTCAAAGTTCAAAAGTAAGCGTTAAGGGGTTGAAATTAAATTTTCGAAAAACAGAAGGTGTCCCAAAAATCATGGTATTAGGTCATAATTAGGCCAAACTTTGAAGTTCAAACTACTGATACTTACATTTGTTTTTAATCAAAAATGTATTGAACATTGCTTTCTACGATTTTCCGATTCTGCAGAAAATTAGCTTGTTTAAAGAAATCTAGAAAACGATATTATTTATAGGTTGAGCTAGCATAATTGGAACAAGTATTAAGTTATTCTATGGGTAATACGAATATTTCAAGAGATCGAGAAAGAAATAAGAAAGTATATTAAAGAGTGAATAAAAAGATTAAAAAATAGATTAGAAGATGAAAACAGAAGTGTATGAAAAAGTATTGATGAGTGCTAGAAATAAATCACTTTATTTTACTTGTTCGCAGCAAACTATGCGCATAACTTCAGTGATGACCTAATAATGAGGTATACTTAAGACGAGCTATTCAGGTCGAGTCTCTTAAAAATCCTCATACCTATAATTTGCATTTATTAATATCTTCATAAGGAATTCCCTTCCAGTTATACCACAATTCCTAAGACAACTCGTGTACCACTTTCATGTTATCAGATGATAACCTGTGCAAGATTACGACTTATAATACCACACAAATAAATCCACCCCAAGCATCCACGTCCCGCGGGGCACTCAAGCCTTGCCAGAGATTGCGGTCTTTCGTTTCACGCGTAATCCGCGCGTGTCGCGTGGATCGGTTCACGAATGGCTCGCAAGTGTAAGAACGGGTGCGTCAAACGCGCGTGAAGTTCGTTGAAGAGCACCCATGTTTGAACTCCCAGTGTTTTTTTGTTTTTTTTCGATACATAAAATAATCGGTGCCGGGATTGAAATATCAAAAGTATCACGGCTGGAAAAGCGTCAAAAGATGGATAGCTTGAGGAAAACTTAAAACGCGATCCAGTGATCATCGAGCGATCGAATCGAAAGGATCAAGGCGCTGACTGATGTGAATTGCGAGCAGCTCGCGAGAGAAAAAAGGAAGGAGCGAAAGGTGTGGGACGACGAAGCGGGGAAATGAAACCGATAAGGCAATTCGAGGCTAACCTTCGCGACGGAGAAAGAGAAAAGTGAATTGGGGCAAAGGTCTCTGACATCGTGGCTGGCCGTGGGAGAGGAACAGGCCAGAGAAGTGGTACAACCGGCTATGTCGAGGGGAGAGAGGTAACTGTTAAGATCGAAAGTGCTTTTACGCGAAGACACCTGTTGGGTCCTCGCGCGAAACGATTCGGTAGATTTGCTTTACAAACATTTTGAACACCGATGATTCTTCTAACCTCCATATTGATGCGTTTCTATTTTAGGCGTGCCCACGAGTAATCCACTTATTCCATTAAATTCAATCGTTGGTTTAAAGAAAATCAAACATGTACCCTATTTTAAATATAATGACTGTTATTCTGGAATGCTTTAAGAAATTTTTTACGCCAGCTATGGATTTCTGCTTGAAAGAATGCTTCGTCTTTTGATTAAACAAATTCATCGATCCATTTAAAGATAATGGATTACTTATTAGTATATTTAATAGAATATTTCTTTCGAGATTGTGATACAACTGCAAGCGAAATAATTTTTCGTACAAAAACGCGTCGAAAACGTAGAATGAAATATTTTGATTAGGGATGGGACATGATTCGAAACGTTCGAAACTTAGGTAAATAATAGTTCGTATAAATAACGAAAATATTGTCGTGATACGAATTTATTTAACTAATGATCTACTAGAGTTTGTTTTCAGATATTAAACTCACTTTAATCTATTCAATTTATATTAAATAATTGTATAATGAGAATTCATATTATATAATTTTATAATGAGAAGAAGTAAAACACAAAAATAAAAATGAATAATTATCTGACGAAGTTCTTCCCGATTATTGATTTATTTAAATTATAACTATCAAGGGAAGGTAGGCAATTAAAAAATTCAGAAAATGTTGAAACTTTGTATACACATGATAAAGTAGCATGTATATGATGCTACTTTCTCTTGCTAAATGTCATTCGAAGGGGGTGAAATTAATCAGTAATCTTTTCGCATTTTTCGATATCTAATATTTTGGTATTTTTATTACTACTCTTGGGAATTGTTGTTCAGTGCTATATTTTGGCTACACTTTTATTGAAATATTGTGCACATGAAATTTCGTAATTGTATCTGTATTTCTTAAGAAATTACAATATTAATTATCTAAAATCCAAGAGATGACCATATTGGTAATAATAACAGCGCCATCTCATTAATTCAATAATTCAATTCATGGAGTTAATCAGTTTGGGCTTTAAACAGCTCAAACAGCCATAAAATTTATTTGCCTGATGATTATCGTTATAGAGCGAGGGTCAAAAGTAAATATAGACTTTACAAAAATGAGATCATACATACTATAATTTGTTCACTGTAAATTATATCGTAATTATATTACAATTTATTTATCGTGAATAATACTATAATTGTACTATTATTATACAATATTTATTTATTTTCTATAAGTAATACTATAATCAGACTCTAATTATCCCATAATTTTACTCATTTTCACTTTTGTAACGTGTATAGTTACTTTTGAATCTCAATGTATATATCAGAACACTTAATTACAATAACTTAATTTTTACAAATTGTAGAATCGCTTCCTCTTTGCAACCAAGTTTTCAACATCCTGATTTCACAGATACTTACCATATGAATTTTTATACTTTTGCAGCCAATTCGCAATTTGGAAATTGACTTAGAATTTTAATAATAGGAATTAAAACATAAATATGTAATTTTTGTAACTAAATAGCATTTAAATGTCGTTCAAGCTTCTGAATTACGAAGATCACAAAATTTCAAGTTCCAGAGATTTGATATGTTTAGAGGAATTTTCTTCTTCGTACGATTAATAGTTTGTAAATTATATTAAATTTTGGAATTCGTTTCACAAGAATTTAGAAAGTTACGGTTATAAGATTATTGTAAAAATTGTTGGATTAAAACAATGGTGAGGTATTGATTTTGTTTCATATATTTGGAGAAAATTTCTGCTCTGAACTGAATTGAAATTTTGCAAAGCATGGTAAAATTGTGGATATAGTTTCAGAAATTTAGAATTGTAGAAATATTGTAAAGTTTGTTGGTTAAAATGTTTCCATTCTCTTTTCTAACGATTCGTTATAAAGTAAAAGTGTTAAGTTTTTCTTTGAAAAAGCTTTAAATAATTGCATATGTGTGTGAATTTTTTATACAGTTTCTTAAATCCTGGTGTCCTTAATTTGAGAAACCGGTCTACAATCCCGACAAGTTTTCAATAATTTTTAACGCACAAGGAAAAGAAATTCCTCGAAGGCACATCGATGTGTTTTTAAACAAAAGTGGGACATACCAACCATTTATCATAACAAAAAGATTATTTCTCTGTTCTTATATCAGCACTTTGATAAATAAAATTATACACAGTACGTTTTGCAAGGTTTCCAGCATTTTAAAACTAACCATTCGATTTCCTATATACCATTTCTTTCAACATTTACATTTGCAAATCGAAAGTGTCACTTTACATGAATTAAAACGCACATTTATTCTGATTGAAGCTTAAGATATCTGATTATAAGAAACCGTTACAAGAGTAATAAATAAAGCTAATCAATTTTAAGCCTCTCATAGTGCTGAAATTTCGATATTATAAAGTATAGTGGCAAATTTATTTATATAAATAATCTATCATAAATAAGTATTCTACTCTAAGCACTTAAACTTTAACAAAAAGTACAAAACAAGAAAATTCTAGTAATAATGATCACTGATATTTAGAATACGGATTTTTATGCACTTGTGTTAAATTTGAATATACAAAAAAATTAGAGAAAGCACATGTTATACAAAAAAATATCAAATATCCAGAATAAAATACATATATATTATTTTATTCCAAGTCTGAAACGTCTCCCTATATAGATTCCATTCTGTTAATTTTGTTACTGAAAATATGCTTTCGCATAAAATTTCTACTGATAATAACAAAGATATAACATACCAATAATGATACTGAATTATATTAAACAGAAAATGTTATCACGCTCGCACAGAAAGTATTATTTATCAAAAACTAATTTTCTGTCACAATGATTAAGTTATTGGTTTGATTATTTTGATACCAACATCCGATAACTTAAGAATGTTACTAACGGATTCTTTTCCTGGTAACAACTTCAATCAATCGCGTTCACCGTGAAAGCTTTACTTACCACTGTTTAAAATAGATCTACTATCGCATTAAATACACCACAAATAGATATTGCTATAACTGGGCAGATAGATTGTCGGTGATATTATTTTACAATAATTATCGTGAACATGGACACTGTTAAGCCATTTGCTGAGTAATAACAATTTAGATAAGTAGTTTCAATAATCTATTAACTGTTTTCTCAAGTACTAAATTAATAAGTCCACCAGACATTTAATTAATCGTCAAAATGAGAACACAAATTGAAAAGCAGTTCCTCTTTTTCTCAGCGTAACTAATAATTTGATAAAGATATTCAAAAAATGTTTTTTTTTTTCGTAATAGTAATTATTTTCAAATTATTATCAATTTCAAAGTAATTACTTTCACAGAATATTCTTGTTAATAAGTAAAGTTCTTGTTAAGATTACTTTTTAACCAGTTGCTTATTTTTTCTTTTTAACTTCGTTTTAAGGTTAATTGCTAATTATTTTTTTCTATAAAATCTTGCTTGAAAGAGGGAAGGAGAATGTTAGCAGACTTTGAAATGATAGTGTAACATGACAGTAGCATACTTTGAAGTACGTTAAACATTGGTTCTAAGTTATTTCAAATTTCACAGGTGAAATACCTATGTTAGAGTATGTCGTAGTTAATAATTTCCTATCCTCTGATACCAAAATAATAATATTTAGGAAATAAGAGTAATTAATAACTACAATAGGAAGTATTTCTATCTCATTTTAAATAGCGTAAATTTGGTTACATACTCGATATATCATCAATTATACATGGCGTCCCAGTATTTATTCTACGTGGAGAAGTAATCCGAAACTTAGTTTTTGAAAAATTTGAATTTAAATATTTGCAGAGTACACATTCACTTAATTATATCCAAGCTTAATATTTGTATTAATGGCAGGTGATAGCGTCATGATAAATATTAATACTTCGTTTACAAATGATCTTATTAATTTATATTTACATCATTGCACATTTTTTTGGAAAAAAAGGAATAATTAAAGTATCAAAATAATGTAGCATCAATTTACGACTTCCTGATTCATGGAACAAGAATTTTCATGCGTTAAGAAAGATGTAACTTACAACAATTCGTTGAATCATATGAATGGAAATTAATAAAATGGTTAGTAAATGTGTTGATACTTATTCTAAAATTGGCATTGCTCACTGATACAAACAAAGACTGGAGAATGTTAAATACATGTGTACTCACGGACTATTCAAAGTCAATTTTATCGAAAACAAAGTCTCATGTTAACAAATTTTATTGTATGTTTCCGATTCACTTTTTCACGTAGAATCACTCATTTCGCGGTTGTACCACGATTACTGGGATACCCTATATATTAGCAGTAATCTTATAGAAAGGCATACAAAAAATATTAAAGAGTACCATCTGAAATCGAAAATTTTACAAAATTGAAGCTAGAATACCCATTTTCGAACATTACATGGAATATTTTACTGTTATGCAATTGCTATCGCCAACTATCCTTAATAAAATATTTCTATAACTCATGTCGGTAGGGTATTAATTACAAATTTCGCAGTTGCATCTCAGCAATTACGGAGCTCGACATTAAGACATTATCCCCTCAAAATCGAGATGCTTCTTTGCAACTTTGACGTATGGATACGAGGGATCGTTGAATTTCAATCGAACCGGTTTCTTTACTGCTGGCGATATAGGCACGCAACAGCAACGAAACGAGCGATGGTCCAGTGAAAACTACCACGATTCCCATAGAGTAGCAAAAATAACCGGCGTGAATTATTGTTGATAGACACGCGGGTGGCATTCGCTGAAGGAAAGCAAGACGATGCCCTTGAAGAGTGAGGAATCCGAGAAACTTTTAAGATGAATTTCTTGAACGCATGTCGATAGTATATGAAGGGTTAAGTGGAAAAGTGGTCTAATACTCAATTTTGTCTGACAACTAACGTGCAAAAATTGCTATAAAAACGATTTGCTATCAATACAGTGACATTTGATTGTTGCACGATATTTGTCCTTGAGATAAAAGGTTTGAATAAGAATTTGTAATCAAAGCGACAAAGTGTCTGAATTAAGATAACATTTGCATCGTGATACGCATTCATTATTGTCGAAAGTTTTACGATTTGAAAATAATTGAAATAAGTCCTTAAAAAGCAATATTCTTTATGTAAACATCTGTGGAGCTATAGAGGGGGGGGGGGGGATAGGATAGGCAAGAGGAAGAAGTATTGCGTTTCGTCTTGAGCCTGCTAATGGACTCATCAGTAAGGCGCTACCTTGCAGGCCCTGCCTTAGACGTTGGGATAGTGGAAGGAAGGTTAAAGGCGGTATTATATGGACGAGGTAGTTGTTGCGACGAGTGCTTTCGAGAAAGTTCTATTTCGTATGTCCCTCTAGTGGTAGGTGCAGGAGAGCCTACATCTAATGTAATAATAAAATAGAATATTGTTAACATTTAAAACAAATCAGGGTAGCGAATTGAAAATTTAGAATTGTAATATCTAGGTTGCGTAACATCGTATATGATTGAATTGAATTCTCAATAATGTTTACTCATTGAGAATTGTAACAAAAATAATAGAATCGGTCGAATTAAAAATGAATGAAACAAATGAGTGATGGCGTAAATAAGAGAATCGAATTTTATATCAGATGTTGATTTCCGAGTGAAGATTATTACCGTTGAGCTAATGCGCATATTAAATAATAAATTATAGTAGATTTATAATATGAGAATCTTAAATGAAGCTACGTAAATAAATTACACTGAGATTATTGAGGCTCTTCAGCTGTAAATTATGATTTAACTGTTAGTACGTTTAGGAAGGAATTATGATAAATTTATATTGTAAGAATGATTAATATCATTTTAAAGTCTGTAAAGTAATAATAATATGTATTGTTTCCTATACTTATATGAATATGATTTTGAAGTGCGTGAAGAATAAATTACAAAGTAATAAAATTTAATTCTGAAAGTTAAAGTTAGTAACGACAAACGAAATTTATCAGTGAATAAGTTAATATTTTTACATACACACACACAATTTGTTTCAAGATCGAATATTTATACTTCTAAATTTTTTAATTCCTTTAAAGTATTGATAAGAAACGGGAAAATTACATTTGTAAAAATTGAATGAATTCAGGAAATTAAATAAGCTAACTGTCCTTGATATTAAATGCATTTTCTTATCATCAAAAGTAATGGGCTAATTTTAGCATGTATTATTAGTTGAAATACAAGTATTTTGATTTACATTTTTGCACCTTAAAATGCATTAGCATAGATCAAGAAACGGAAATCGAGTACCTAATAAAATGTAAATAGGATTCGCATTGGAATTTAATTATTCGACGATCTAAAAATAAATCTATAATGATGTGCTTTAGAATCCTTGAATCTGAATTAATACCGAGGAAGTTGGTGAACACGCGGCAATAATTCATTACAATCTCTCAAAGATATGCATAGCGATATCGCTATTGATTAATTAAAAAGACTTAATTGTAATATACATATGATTGGAAACAATATAGACAGCTGATACTTTGTTGTACTAAAAAGATTCAATGAATTATTTTTTTATAGACGTTATGTAAATTACGGTAACGATCAAGAATGATACAATCCTTATTACGTCGTGTGTTTGATTAAATGTAAAGTAATATAATTTTTTAATAAAATTTTTTTTTTTTTAATAAAAATTTGTGCTTCTACTGAAAATGTTGCACAGTTGATTATGCAACAAGTATGATTAACGTAATGACACGTTTATAACTGTAAATTCATGTTTCTTTGACTTTTCTGAGGTTCTTAATGTCCTTTTAATTTTCATCATCTACAATTCCATTAAAAAGGAAACATTAATGACTTGACCAGATAATGAAATATTGATCACTATTAATGTACCTCATTTCACTTGGATATTAAAGATATGAGTCAAAAGAGTATATTTAGTCACTTACCTTTCTCCATAAATATGTTAATCAAAATTGCTAGCAATGACACGTGCTAGGCATAAAACTGTACTTTTTTAAAGTGTAATAATCGTTAACCTCTTATTGCATACCATTTACATTTGAAAATACTTTCTCTTAATACGTAGTTGGAAATTGTAAGGTAAAGACTTGATTTTATTAGATTTATCAATCAGTAATTATTAAATGTTTGGCATTACATTTTTCAAATATTAGATATTAATAAGAAACTATAACATTAATTAGGAAAATTTCGAAGGTACTAAATCTGAAATCAATAATTGAGGAGACAAATTATGTAATCAAAATTGCATTTATTCGATGCTTTCGTAATCAATATAAAATAACAAAAATAGAAGACAATCGTTTAAACGTGGTAGCCAAATTAAAGATAAAACTTCTTCTTTTCCTGATTTTACCAATGATCTAAATTAATAATGGTAATTGAAAATTATTGAATTCTTCAGATTCTTTATTAGCCTTTGTGTGATCGTTTCCCAAACATTGTGGATTACTAACAATAAGAAAAGACCAAATTAACTTTTACAATAACTGTTTTTATGTACTCAGAAATCTAGTCTTATCTCATATTTTTCCTTCATAATTACACGGTATTTTATTGACATTTTTAAATACAAATTAAACACTAATTTACGAACAATTGTTTGCAGTGTAATCATATATAGGCCAAATTTATCCTGCATTATTATGTTCTTAAACATATACACATAAACTTTCGTTCACGTATAAATATGAAAATCACAATAATCGACATGGATCTTCGAAATATAATGTAAATAAATACTGTTAATATATCTCCTCATGTAACTAGCTTGCTGATTATCAAAGCGCTATAGCAAACTGTTGAAATTAGGCGAAAATAAAGTATGCTTGAGAACAAAATAAATTCGATAATTCAGTGAAACGTATTTACGTGTTTTGTAACAAATCTTTCGTGACAAGAAAATTAATATTAATTAGCTTCTTTGTACCATCCTTCGGTTTTCTTCTTTTAGCTAAAAAATTGAATCGCTATTTCGTAACAACCTAAATAATTTTTTGAAACAGTTATTGTATAAAAGTATTACATTATTAACATAGTAATTGATTAAATGCTTTACATACTTACTTTACTTTACTCATAACTTTGTAAGGAAATAGAGATAGGATATTTTAATATATTAAACAGTTGAAATCATATCTATTTCATATTTTTAAATATGCGGCTAACAATAAAATAGAAAAGATCTATTCACATAAGCCAGATGTACGGAAATTTTTGTGCCGAATTTTCCAAAAAGTCTATTATCCGAACACATTTGTGTTACATTTCTCGCCCGAACACGATTCCTATAATCGAGGTTTCACTGTATTCTATATGCACAAAACTAATAACATGAGCCACGTGTGAATTTCTTGTGAAACAAGCTATAATTTCCCGCAACCGGCGCCGTTGTATCATAAAATCGCAACTAACAACCAGTAGCTCCGGCAAGTGTTCCCGGAAACATGTAAATAATGTTATTCAGAATGGAACACGAATGCTCGATTGCGTAAGTCCCCCCGGTTCACGATAGTGACGTCAGAGATATTCAGTCCGGTAATAATCGATCGAACTCACCTTACAATCGCATTATTTCAGTCGCAGTGGATTCGCTGTAGGTGTTTTCAAAAGTATTATTTTGGTATGGAATAATATTTTCACAGTTCTGCAAATTTCAAAGAGTTCTCCAAAAAATATGTGAAGGGAACAATTTTTTTTCATACAGCCTTCCGATTTCAATTTATATTGAATGACATTTTGTTAAAATTTGGTATACATATACGTATATAAGGAAGAATAGTAATCCTTGACGGAAGAAGTTTGGAAAGTTTCGTTACAGAATAATTCGATTAGCAAGAAATAAGGGAAGGTAGTTAGGCAAAAATCTATTGTCAATTATAGTCTAAACAAAATTTTGTACGAGGTGTTTGAACATTCGTATTATAACGTATGTACATATGTGTATATGAAGTGAATTATAATTAAGTACAGTACCGCTTATATTTACTGAAACGATGCTAAAAGTAAGTAGGTGGAAATTATTTAGATAATTCATATTTAAAATATATATCGGGTTGTTCAAAAGATTTGTAGCGACTCTGATAATATTCACTCTTGCTGTGTAATTGGTGAACTGGAAAGGGATTACTTTTTATGAATCTTAGCTAAATAATAACATTGTTAATCTGAACAAATATAGTTATTTGGACCAGTTAATACATAATTGAAAGCAAAGGCAACACTTTTCATTGGATGACATTAAACTACCTAATGTTTCAATAATAAGATAGTAAGAATTGTTAACCGTTACGTACAATAATCTACTATTATCATTTATTGTAGTGTTTGTAGTACTTTATTAATGACTAGAAATTGAAGAATTTAGAAGTCTAGAAGAATTACATACATGGGTTTATTTCGGAGGAAGAAAGTGTACAAAAAGTGCAAACTTTTTAGAAGAGGGGATTATGAAACTTTCCGATAGTTATACAATTATCAAATAATAGATACTACACGCAAAATTATTTACTAAAATATTAATGTGCACATATTACCTATGAGTGTTTCTAAAATATATTTAAGAACATTCCGAATAACCTAATATAAAATTGTAATCGATCGATAATAAAAAAACTGTATCAATATTCTAATAGAGTTATAAAGGGAAGTATCTGCAAGTAATCGGTGCTAATAATAGTATAGGAAATTGACCTAGCTTTTACAATAAAATCAAGGGAGAATATAAAATCTCTGTAGTTCGAATAATTATGAGCGATACGAATTTTCGGATGCCTAATCTTCACTTGCGTGTATTTATTTTATATAATTAGCATGGGGATACTTCATAGCTACGTAAACTTACACTAGGCTTCAAGAAACAAATGTAAAGCAAAGTTTGCGACAAATTATAACAATAAACTGCAATGATTTATTTGTATTTTTAATCGGCTTTTGTCGTATTATTTTTAATGGCAAAACATCATCATTAAAGTCACTAGAAAGCGATAAGAACTTATACAAACAGAACAATTAATCATTTGTTCTTCATTAAAAAATCAAACACCTAGAGCCAAAAACAAATTTTTAATTAAACTTCATCTCTTTACTTCTTTTTATGGTAGATATAAATTCGCATAAACATCCACAGTCTATTAATGAGGAGTCGAAATGTTATCATCCTTTGATGATGAACTTAGTAAGGAATGCCGAATTTATTAAATTGTTATCATAAAGTGTTAAATTGTCATGAAGTGATGTATGTATAGTACGAAACAAATCTCTGTTACGTCCTGTTTTTTCATCCTTTTCTCTATAAAAATAGGAATTTGCATAATGCCTTACAGCATATTTCCGTATTGAGATATAGTTTTAATTCCGATTGATATTTCAGTGTTACAGTGCTGTTGTGTGCTTTTCATAACTAAAACTAAAAATTAGAATGTGTATTTTTCTATTAAAAGCAATTTACGTATTACTACTTTTAATTCTTTAAACGTTGTCTTCTCGAAACCAGGTTTTTTGGATTCATGCCCTTCTTGTAACGCCTCAATCGATGATTTACAGCGATTTTACGATGTTTCTTTGAATCCATTTCACAAAGACCTATCCCAGCCAGTGTCTCAGGCGATTCACGTCGATGTCGATGACCATCGAGCCAAAGTAAACATTGTACAATAAATCCCAACGAAATCCCCTTATACGCGCGTGTAGCAAATGCGATAAATAACAGTTTTAGAAAGCATTATGGACGTGGCCGTTCGCCTAAGTTCTCGATTTCCATTCACTGTCTCCGCTTAATATTCCCCGCGAGGAGAGCTCGGATTATCGTGTCCATCTTTTTCTTTTTCCCATCCTTTTCAACTGCTCTTGGGACACAGATTCTAAGGGAAGGGTTAAAAAGACGGTACACGATGTCCTCTGAATATCCACGTTTATGCGAGTTTGCGAATTTCCTTTCAGGAGGAACACGAGAAGCGAACGATGTTTTCTTCCATGCACGTATCCTGTTTTACCTCAACAGGATACGTTGACCTTTGAAAGAAGTAGTAGAAACTTTTCTTTCTGCAATTGTAAAGGAAAACATAAAAATACAGGACAACAGGGTATATACATATATGAGCTACCAAAGTTTTGCTGCGAAATTGGACGTTGTAAAGCTTATAGGAAGAAAAGGTTCTTGGGTTATTGAATAAATTAATCGAGTTATGCAGAAAGGAGCCAGTCCATCCAGAAACGAAACCAAGTCGAATGAATGCTGAAGCAATATAAGCAAAATTCTCTGCGTATTATTATTTCTAACAAAATTTATAAAAAGTAACTCGTTTTTCAAGATTACGTAATTTTAGTGGTAAACTCGAACTTAATTTGAACATAATCTAAATGTAGATTGTATAAACGTGGGAAAATATATTAATAAAAACAAATAAGCAATTTTCTAATATCTTCTCATTCGATCTATCAACATGCTGCAATTTATTGAGAGGTGATGATTTTACAAGTTTTGTTGTAAAAATCATAGTAAAATTCTATTAATCTATTTTAGTTGTTCGAATTAATTTTTATTGCGTCAACAGCAAACATTCTCAGTCATTAAACCTCATGCGATACAAATATATGATTGAATTGTGTAGTTTTAACAAGTGTCAGGTGCTCTTTTCAAATGGAGTCCAAACAAGAGAAAGTTTATTTGAAAAACTACACGTGCCTTTCTGATTTCTTTAAAAACTGCGTGTGATGAAAACATATGTCTTTAAAAACACTGTTACAGTTATTTTACTCTCTTTCTTTCAGGTATAAAAAATACTTTTTTAATTTCGTTCTGAACAATAGAAATATTATTTTGTATTTTTACTGAAACTCTATTGAAATGGTATTTTCTGTGATTAACGCTACATGTCTACTTGTTCTAAATTATTTTTCATAGTAGTCTGTTCTTATTCCTTTTTTTAAAATATAAGACTGTGTGTATATTTTTTTTTTATGAGATAACAAAATTTCTATGGTGCAAAAATTATTTTTCGATGGAAAAGGAAAGAGTTTAATATTTGAATATGTAAATTAGGAGAGAAATACAAAAGTACACACAAAAATTTAAAAAATAATGCTAACAAGAGAACTAGTGAATAATGCATTTTTCTAATCTTTGAAACTTCAAAGTTTTAGAGTTTCTAAATTTTCAAATTTTTAGACCTTGGAAATTTCCAGTTTTTGGAATTTTCCGATTTTCCAAATTGTAGAGGTTTCAAGCCTTTCAATTCTTAAACTACAGAACTCTCCCATTTTTTATTTTATTTTATTTATTTATTTATTTATTTACTAACGGGGGTAAACCCTTTAGAGTACAAAGAAAAAAAAATTAAGGCTAATCGTAAAAGTTGAAATAACGTAGCACGTGAGATTTAAAGCTAGCGGAGGTGGAAAAGATGTCGATGGATTTAGAATACATATTGACATTTTTTAGAATCGAATTGAGACCGTTATTAATACCGTATAGCGTAATATGAGCTTCCTCTAACATAAGAGTTTGGTGTTGAATAGCTGTGAAAGACGTGGTAAATTTAAAGGACTTCAATACGTGAGAACAATTAACAATACCATTAATTACATTATAAGCAAAATGAAGTCCAAGTACGATACGACGTTTCTCAATCGGTAATAAATTGAGATCAGACAGGAGTCGCACATAATTATGGCCATCGATTGCCATAGGACCATTCATATGAAAAGCACATAAACGTAAAACCCGATGCTGAATACTCTCGATTTGTTTACGAAGGTAGTCGTGATACGGAGACCAAATAACAGAGCAGTATTCTAAACGGGATCGAACAAAACAGATGTAAAGATATCTTAACGTATCAACATTTTTAAAAAAATGTTCACCTAATACCAAAAATTTTATCAAAATCCTTTTAGTGTCTCAGCAGCATAATTTGGATTTATATTATACTTTTAATTTATGTAAAGAAGTAGTAGACTATCTATTAGTACACTAAATAACAATCATTACTTATAAAACAATTAACATCCACAGCAATAATAAAATGTCCAAAAAGATATATTAAACTTCCATCATCTATTGAGTAAAAATAAAAATTTCTATAAATATCCACAGTCTATTGGTTAAACACCTACATTTTACTTCTGAATTCATTTTCCGTTGTACTATAAACGTTCTTGCAAATAGTTTCACGAATTAATTTTTAATACATGCTACACCCAAACGAAGTATCAGTCTTAAAGGACAGTTGAACTTGTTATCGCTACAACACCTGTGTAATTAACGATGCAATCTATGCATCTGTTGTATAATCGAAACTTATCGTGACCCAACCGCATGATAGATATGCAGGTTTTATCAAGGAACGAACAAGCTGACAAAATTCAGCAACTATATTATGCAGTCAATTCGTTTAACTCAAACCTTTATACCTTCCTCGTTATCTTCAGTGCTCTATAAATTAGCATATACCGATTACTTTTGCGTAATCTTTAATTGATTGCACATTAAATAAGAATTTCTTTCTAACGTGCAATTTAGACAAAGTTAGAATACTTATAGAGAGCAAGTACTATTCGCAATGTACTCTATTATTAAAGATATACAAATATACAATAAATATGGAATGATTCTAACAGAATAATAAAGGACGAACTAATGTTTTCAAATTTTTATTCAAATAATTCTTCAAATAAAATTTCGATTTCATTTTTGTTATTTGATATCGTACTTTATCTTACTTTGTTATTTGAATAATCACGTATTTGGAAAACAAATTATCTTAATATTCGCCATTTCATTTGGCATTTTGGTATCTGTTATTTGATTTGAACATTTTGTAAAAAAATATCAGCATTTAAAAATCACAGGTGTATGTATTTATGTGTATTATTACTATGTTGCATTATTTGATGTAAAATTACTGAACTAATAGTTTCTGACATAAATAGGTTAATTTTTTTTTTATAGAGAAAGACAAGCTGCATCAATTAATACATTAAAAAATACATGGTTCTCTCTGAAAATATAAATTTAACCTTCATACATTCTCTTCGCGACCACCTACAAAAATACTATCATATCGAAGTATGCCCCCCATCAAAAACATTCAATATTTATCTGAAAGATATTCTGGTATCATAAAAAACAAGTGAGATATTTAAAGTTCTCAAGTTTGCTGAAACTCTGTATATATACATTACAGTTTCTTGTTCTGCATTTTCTACTGATATTTCGAATACTTAAATGCTTAGCAAATAAATTATTTAAAAACAATTTACTTCTGAAAATAACATTTTTTAATATATTGGTATACACTGCCGCTCATAATTCATTTATGAAATATTTATGCTATAGCTAGAACATGAAGCTACTATTTGCTAATTAGTTACGTCAGAAAGATAAATGGTACAGTCTTTTTAAAATGTTATTAAAAGTTCAATCCGACAAGCGTTTTATTAAAAATTAATAAGTGCTCAGTGAATTACGAATGGCAACGAAATTGCATTCTAATTTTGAAGCACCTGAATTTATTTGTCACATTCATTAGAATCATTATTTATCATTTATTTGTTGGTTAAAATGTATTCACTTCTGCTTGTGGAAGATATCAACAACCCGCAACATGTACACTTAGATGAATTTAATTTAAAATTGAAATAAGAAACAGAGATGTGAAATAGTATTACGATTAATTATTTTCAATACTGCTTATTTGAAAATATACAAAGTACGATTTATTAAGAATAATAGCAGTTTCAACTAACAAATGGCATCATTATTTCTTAATTTCAAATTTGGTAACAGAAATAAAATTTTATTTAAGACAATTTTTACATGCCTCGTTTTTTACAGTATTTATCAAAAAGTTTATCCATATGGGAGATTTGTCTAGGACCATCTAATATAATTGCGAGAGAAAATAATAATTTTAGATTTCTATTTTCAAAATTCTTTACTGTAATTAATAATTGCAAAAATATTATTTATAAAATTTCTACTATTTTCTGAATAAGAAAATTGCTGTTGTAAAATAGCAAGAAATTATTGAGTTTACTTGTTAGACCTACAATTTTAGTTGTCTCGCCTTGACCAACAACGATTAAGTATTAAAAATATAACATGTATGAAACATAAGACTCGAAGGAGTATTAAAGATAATTTGCGTATAAGATACCAAGAATTTTTACAAATTATCCCACATATTTATACAATGTTCTGACTATACTTTATTATATATATATATTAGCCTTAATATTCTTATTACTATGATTAATTTTATCAACATTTTAGGAATGTATTAAAGGCTCGAAAGAATATTAAAGAATATTACGCATACCATACCAACAATTTTTAAAAATTAATCTAAATATTCTTATAATATACTCAGTATATTTTATTATACATTCACCTTAATGTTTATATTATTAAAGTTAATTTTATCGAATTTTTAGGGATCTATTAAAGGAAACATTACCCTATAAACATTAACTCACGAAAATACGACGTATAATGAGTTTTCGAATTACTATGTGCACAAAAAATATCTGTTAATGACTAAAATTCACTGATAAATCATTGGAAATATAAATTAAGGACAACCACGATAGCCTAAGTTAAATTTATTCATTTCGTCAAAATTTATTCAGGAATTTCTCCATCATAAACCTTTTACTTGTATTATATAATTAATTAGTTTCTTGTAAAAAAAAAACTTCTATTATAAATAACGAATATTTGCAATCATTGTATATTTTACATATACTTTATTAACAATTTTCAATGTGATTGTAAACATTTTTAAATCAGTGTGTCTAAGCACTTTCTGTAAAGTAATGAAAGAATTTTTAATGAAAAATCTGCGCATAATTTTCTCGAATAATAACTTGATACAAAATTTATAAAACCCACTTATTAGAGTTATTTCCAAATGATTAGAATTGTGTGCATTTGTTTTATTATCACTATTTATTAAAATTATATTTACATATTACTAGAATTGAAGTATTATTCTTTTGGTGTATGTTTATTTTCATTCTGGCATGAAAGCTATACAAAAATTGTAAACATTATGAATAGAATTTAACGAGAATCAGTTTTACTGCTTTTTTTTTACCTTGCTGTTCTGAAAAAAGAATTGCTTTCAAGGCTCCCTCGTATAATTTTTGTATTGATAATCGTTAATGGCTGTGTCGCAGTGGGAGTCGTAAATTAGAGAATGTGCGTGCACTACGTACTTAATGACTATCATTATCTGTGAAACGAACAGTACGAAAGAGCACCCGCCTGCGGAGAGCCGGCTTACATTCGGTTCGAACCCTTGACCGAATCGATTTTGGGACGCGATACCCGCATCAAATTCTTGGTGTTCAATTGCATTGTGGCGTCAGTTTGTTTACTTATTTTTTGCCGGAAAATAGCCAATTTATTTTAATTAAATAGCAGAATGATCAAGGTGATCTCTTCAATTAATTGGGTAAGAAACGTTATGAGCTATGGCATGTAATATGACTCCAAATTGGCTTCGAAAGGGCAAAAATAATATATGAATCTCACAGTAATTGTGTGTTGAGTTATTATAATTTCAATTAGTGCCATCGTTACGTACAATAAATTAGTCGAATGAACAGTGGGAAATTAAAATAGAAAAATTTTAATTTTCTTTTATTACATATACTACGACTGATAAAAAGTTTTCGGTGAAACGTGAGAACGTAGAACTAATTAAAAACACTACAATTTTGGAGCCACGAATAATGAAACATACGGGAAGATTAAATAAATGTAATATGAAATAAACGAGAAAAGGAAAAGAATAAAGATGATCGTTTACTATCAAAAAGAGAACAGCGAGGAAAATAAATCTACTTAATCATAAAACGATATTTTACCTGAAATTTATATTATCTAATATTTTCTAGTACTTTTACGTCCACATATGATTACCTCGATGTGTTGTAGTATTAATACTACGAAGTTTTCGCAATGTGTAAATGGAATTTCTTCTTACAATAATTTTATTATTTCTCGAAGCTGATATTCACTTTTAGGGACATTTTTATTCACTAATTTTGCTCCGTGTTGTCTATAAATTCTCTATAACGTTTTATGATTATACAATAGCACTTTGCATCGCAAAAACATTAGCGTTGTTAGCTAATGTTATATTATCGCGCTTGGCCGAAAATTTTCAGCCAGGGATAGTACATAGTAGTATAAACATTACACATTAAGACAGTGGTTGGCTTGTAATATGGTTTCAAGATTACATTTCATATTATCAGGTCTAGTAATAATTAATATCGTTTTTGTATCATGCGTTTGTGAGGTTAAAAAACAACATTAATTATTACTAGACCTGATGCTCAAAATATGACACTTAGAATGCAAAGAAAGGGGCCGTGTTTAACACTAGAAATATCATTAGTTAAGGGATACTTATTTGCATCAAAGAAATTAAAAGGATAGATACTTGATGCAATTGAAATAAATGTTTATTCATTTTCTGTATGGAAAATCATGACAAATTCGCAAAGATACGTTCCTGCAAATTTATGATGATCCTTAACTTTTATGAAAAATTACGGATGGGTTATTTTGACCACTTTGGTGAATTCAGTGGTAAATTTTTCATTCTCACTGCACTGCAATCAAAATTATAAAGCGGCATTACGGTGGCTATTTATCATTTGCGGTTTACGGTTACTTGATCTGAAATTTATACCCATCTTTTTTATTCTTTGCATAATTGAAGGGTTGGGTGCAAAAACCGGTCAGCGCCGTTGCTTTAAATTTTATAGCATCAGAATAGAAGTTCCGAAACTACTGTTTTTTTACACCTACAAACACTAAAGGGATAATTAATTAGTTAGTTAATTAGTAATTAGCTAATTACAAAAATTTTTAATTATTGGAACTTCCCGTTTCCTGTATTAAAATGCGTAAAATACGTCACGTAAAAATGGGCTTGAGTTATTCTGACTCTCACGTACAGAAATGTCCTCGATAAACACAGTTTACTTGGAAGTTGAAGAAAAACTATTAATGTTGCAAACAAAAACATGCAAATGTGACACTTATTTTGATACAGACGACATATAATGTTTTCATATAACGACTCAACTCAAGCCTTCATTCATTGCTGTAAGGTAGATCGGATGACTTCCGAGTGGTTAAATAAAAAGCTCAATAGGGCGTTTTAAAACTCGATTTACTCTACTGACTGTTCGCTGCGACTGCTCGTACAAGAGTGCGTCTCCTTCGACAATTCGTTAGTTCTGAGGACGCCTTCGCCAGCATGGGTTGTTTACAACCGACGATACGAATAGCCCGAAGAAACTACCCTTGAGAGGGGAAAGCGCGTTGACAAAACGCATATGGCCCACCTCGACCGCTTACCGATTTCGATATTTCTAACATTGCCATGTTTTAAAAACAGAAAAAGTTATCAGATTACTACATCAAGATTAAATATCTATCTGAAAAGGTTGTATAAAAAATGTGCAAAAGAGTCAATTATACAGTCTGTGGAACGGACAGCAAAGATTCTCCTCCTCGGATACGAGTGTATCATCGATGATAATTTTCAACCTTGTTCCGAAAATCATTTCTAAATACGATTTAAACAAAAATAGAAAAAAAAAGAACTTGAACAAGAAAACGAAAAAAAAGCAGGCTTTCAATCGACTGAAGAACGATTCCGCGAGCCAGAGACGGTCGATTTCACGCAGTGGCATTTAGGAAATGCAAATTCTCGGCCTGACATTTCGCTCGGTCTCGCGCGGCGTCACGTTAAAACTGCAAGTTGCTTCTTGACGGCTACGAATCGCTTCCCTGCGGCAAAATAGAAGGGAAACGATCCCTGGACTTCCTGTCAGCTTCGTTATCTCGTCGATCAACGTGGATAGACTTTTCTAACATTTCTGAAGACACGTTTCACTAGCTATAACTTGACCATACCGAAGATATTGCTTAACCAACTGATTCGAGATCGAAAATGATGGTTAAGATATGAAATTCGTGTTAGATTTGTTAGTTCAGCACTAGATTTACGGTAATTGATAGCATAATTTCACAGGTTTCTTGAAAAATATATATATCATGCATAAATAAAGGGGAGAGGTGGAATAAATTATGATATGTATTCATATTGTTGCATCAATTAAAGTCATCATAAATTGCAAAAAATACTATTTATGATTTCCCGAACTTTTAGGATAAAAATCTGGTGTTAAACACTGTACACTTGCACTGATTCTCGTATTAAATATCTACTATAATATTGTAGCCATATAATTATACTTATACTTTTATATGTTTAAGAATTTATCTTCATCCGACTTTCATGCAATAAATGGAATCGTTTCTTGTATTATAATAAAATAGTTGTAGTGGTATTGTTGATACGTTAGATAATAATGAACGCAACCGATCTTACGATTCATGTTACCTAAGTATTACAGCTTACTGATTAGCAACCAACGGTTGCGATAAGCATAATGTTATGCGCGTTGCTATCACGTTTATGACATTCGTAAATAGATGAAAACGCAGTGCTATCAATGTTCTTAAACGAAAGGCTTGATAGTGTGTATTATCGTTATTCGCATGGTGTTATCATCTATGGTACTGAAAAGGACGTGGATCTGTAATGAAATGTGTATACACATTTGCTTGAAGGCAAGGCAAATTTATATTTGAAAATAAGACGTCCTTTCTCTATTTACGAATTAAACAAATCGAAAATTATTTTAAATGTTTCAAAAGAACAAAAGCATCTATTTTCCTTAAAATTGCATACAAGATTCGTAGTTTACAAAAACGTAGGTAATAGTTTGTATTCGAATCATTTCTTTACTAATAATTTCTTCAACTAAATTTTGTACGTTATCCCATATTACGGAATTATCTATCTGTATTCATGAAATTGAAGAGATGTTAACATTTCTGCAATAGTAATGACAAACTGATTTGTTTTTATTTAACGTAAAATGTTACTAAGATTTTCATGTACAATATCCAGCTAGAATTATTTTTAATGTTTGTATAATATTTTTATTAAAAAAGTATGAATATCGGTCTGATGAGGAGTATTTTTGAGATGGCGTTCAGTAGCGTTGAAAAATTTTAGGATAAGAAGGAAATGAGTTTACTGACATCATTATCATTTGACGCAATTTTTGCATCGGACGATTTCAGATAAAACTTCGTTACTTTCACAAAAACACACTGACAGAAATGTAGGTATGTACTGCTTCACTTTATATCTACACTATTAAAAGGCATTTTCAATATCATGACTTGATGATTCAAAGTTCAACGGTTATAATCTGCTTTAAATTAATTTCATCCATACTAAAAAAGCGTATTAAAGGCTTAGATGAAAATATGAATTTAATATATAGTATTATATATTACTTTTGTCAAAATATAATAAGGACTATAAAATGTAGAAATTTTCGAATCTACAATTTTTGCAAACGTATGTATAGTTTCAAAATTTAAAAATATTCGATTTACAAATTTGTTGCAAACATATTAACAGATTGTTTCTATTTAAATAATCGAAGACACAAGTGCATTAACGTATCTGTGTACAGTGATTAGCGTAGAGTCTTCTTATTAATTTGATCGTAAGTAACGGAGCATCATTACAATTTATCACGACGATGTAGTACTTAATTAAAAAATTGCTGACAAGGATAGTTATGAGAAAGTTAACATTCAAATGAATGAAACTTGAACGTTGTGATATTGCAAAGTGAATTTCGAGGATATTAAGGAACATAGCTTGAGGGATAATTTCCTCGAGCAACAGATGCATCCTCAAATTGCCACTAATGATTACCTTCCAGACGATAACTTTATTCGAGCCTGTGATTACGAACAATTTTTTTCGACACAAACTTCGTGATTCCGTGCGAAGATTTTATTTGTTCGTTCACAAACCAAACGTACCGACATAGAAAATATTTTCTTACGAATGGAAAATAATTGAGGGACTTGCAGCAACAGAGAAGTAATTCCACTTTTGACAGTTCCAAGTAACTTAAAAAAAGACTGCTCATAAAAGCGTTGCCTTGGCTTAACATTAAAGGAAAGAATGATAATTGGAAAAATATATTTTCACACTGCAAGTTGTAGTTATTGAGTTAATAAATCTTTATTTGGATTTTTTAAATCCGCAGCTGCCTCTGACTTGCACTGAAGTGCTAAAAAAAAAAAAATCGATAGACCTTTCTAATGAATGCAAAAAAGAAAACGTAGTTTATAAATTTATTGTTGTTTTATGAATCGAACATAAAAGAAATATGTTGACATTTTTCCTGACAAGAAAAAGGCACATTATTCTGTATTTGTTTTACATAAAACAGTAATAGGAGTAGGTGTAAAATTTGCAGCAAACGATTCATATTTTACCAGATTTATATCAACTTGCATCAAAGCTTGCATAAATGAATCTTTGTCGTACTATAAAATAAAGAAGACTAATTTGGACAGATCCCTGCTGTCTTTTCAGCTGAGAATTTCTGTACGAATAAACATTATTTTACTTTATTTGTTCAAGTTGTTAATACGGTATCATTAACTTAAATACATTCAACATTTGTATTTCTTTTGATGCAATGAAATTACTACTACACTATTAGCTAATGACGAAATTTGATTAATAACGTTCTGTGGAATGCGTATGCATAATTTTTATATTTTCACACTGATAATTATTTTGCGATTTTCTTGCCATTTATTACAAGCAGTCTCGCTATCCTCGTGATGTAATGAGGTTTATCGAGTTAACGCGATTTCGAATCAATTGAAATCAATTGCTCAAGGTAGCAAATAGTAATTACGATTAGCTACTTAAATGAATCATCAAGCAATTTTCTCGAATGAACCAAGCAAAATAAGCTTTATGAACAAAAAACACTATATAAACGATGTTATCATGACGTCACTGTATTCTGTACCTTCAAAAAATTTGCTAAAAGTTAACAAAGTAAAATTATTAACTAATAACAACAATAAGCATTTGCTTTCCTACGTTATAAGAAATCAAACAATTTAATCAAACAATTCCTTGTCATACAGAACACATGTCTAATTATTTAATTTTAATTTATAAGACTTTTATTTATTGGAAAATTTAGATGCATGGGAATTAGTCTCTTTTTAATATAAAACATAAGGCAGAGATGTCATTGCAATCATTAGAATTCGAAAGAGACGTGCTCATTTAAAATTAAAATCGGTATCTTCATTTGAATAGTAAAAATTGCCTGCAAGTGAAACCGCAGAATTCTCATAACCATAAAATCCTTATTTTTCTTATAGTATTTCATGATACTCCATAACCAATGTGCAATACGGAATAAAATGTACTTTGTATCTAGATTTTAAGTTCCAGACGAATTGGAAACAAAACTTACTTATTTTTTAATGAATTTCTCCTTGATTCAATTCATTTAATTTTCTTCGCACGAATTAAGTATCATCCCTTTAACTATCATGTTCACTTCTTTAGACTCGCAATTTCGAGGGACAATTTCAGCCCCTAAACATGAATACCGATATAGAAAAACACGTTTCCAATATTTTTTAATTCTCCAGCTATCTTATTATCTGTTTTATTATCCTATATATTTGTTATTTTTTGCCAGCTTCCATTACGCTTTTCTACAATTTATTAAGTATTGTATTGAACGGAAAATTCGTGCATTTTTATTTTATTACGTCCAGTTATAGGTGCTTTTGTAAAAACTGGTTGTAGAAATTAATTTGCATTAATGTGTATTATTTTTTTATTACTAATCGGAAATATAAATACTAAGGAATTACGTAACAGAATATTACAAAATTATCTCCGAAGAAACGCACGAATTTTCCGTTCAACCCAAACCATATGTATATTAAATCACTCGGTAAGTCGATGCCGAATTTTATACTAAAAGAGTACAGCCAAATAAGCGTGGCAAAGGTACCTTCAAATGAAATTGAACTTGTGGTATGTTAATGGTATGCTTCTCAAAGGTAACCTTTCTTGCTAAGTTTCAACCCTCTAACCTTAAAATTCGAATCTTGAGTTATTGTTAGCAAAGTTTCCGCTTTCGAGAAATTCGAAACTGTACTTCATCTTAATTCGAAGCTTTCGAATGTTCTTTATATTATTGTTTCTGTTTTCGTTTCGTCTATTTTAGTATTTTTCGTGCATAATTATTTATCTATGGTAAACAAATACAGATTTACGCAAAGCTTTTCTTGAGTCCTCAATCTTTAAAACCAAATATTCCATTTGCAAACTAAAATCGTTACTTTATAGTTCGAATGTTTTGAGTTTCGAAAATGTCAAGGGTTTTCAGAACATGCAAAGCTCCGAATTCGAATTTCGAGAGTCTATAAACTGGTTTCGAACATGCCCCTAATATTCACACCATCAATCCTACGCGAAAATTCATAACAAAGCAATATTATCACAATCCTACGTAATACTTTAATAAAGATATAGCTTTATCGCTTCTGCTATTATAATATGATTGTTTAACAATCGATATGTCAATACCCACATCGATTATCTCCGATGAATTATCAAATTGTTGGCTAGGTATTTTGTAGTCACACCCTGCATACACATACCACCGATGAGGGCTCTGTCTTGGTCTTGAATTAGCATACAAGTTTGCCTACGCGGAATCACGCATCGAATACACCTCGTAGACTTTTGCCGACCTCTATAACGTGACGCACCATTAGTGGCTCGTTCACGCGGTCCGACTAATTGCGTTAGACGTGAAATTAATTATTCATTACCGACCGGAAGATAATCGCTTCTCCGTCCCAGGCGTCAGCATCTCGATTAATCTTGAACATTGCCGTCGATGTTCGTTTTACTGTAAACGAAAGATATGAAGCTTGAACTTAAGCGACGATACATTTTTGGGTTACGTTATTTGGAAGCTTCAGAAGAGTTTTTTGAAGATTTTTCTGTTGTTTCTACAGTTAATGATTTAACTTTTTTGAAACGCAGCGGTATGGCAAATGTTCTACCTCTTTTTATACACAACTTGCACGATGGGATTCTTGTTAAACTTATTTACAAACTTTAAAATTACATAAAAAATCTTGTGCCTCAAAGGGTTTATACAGAATCTGTTTCATGATGATTTAAAACAGCGGTTCTCAAACTATGCTCTTGGGAATCCTAGAGTTTATTATGATATTTGTGGAGGCCCTTGTGAGTCAACACTGAAAACGTTAAAATAAATTACTAGGAAAATGAGGAAAACTCGACCTTTCAAACGTACATTCATCATGAAATATAAAGCCAAATACCGCAATCGTTTGAATGCAGAATCAGATATCAGACTGAAACCGTCTTCAATAAAGTCAAATATAAAAGAATTTTGCGCTGAGAAAAATGAATGCTATCTATTACATTAAACTTATAGTACAACGCATTTCCAACAAAAGCTCCTGCTTAATTTTATCACTTATACCTCCTTATTATAAGAATTATTTTCTTCTAATGTGATGATGAAAACTTGATTAACAAACTTTCATTTGCCATTTTTCTTATTTAATCGAAACATAATCGCTAAGCATCAAACTTTGACGACGTTCTTCTTGCAACTTTAATTATATTGGGTCTGTTCGAAATGTAATTATTCTCAGGAAGCCATATTTTATGTAACCTTATATAGAATTTAATTTAAATTCGCGTTTTAATTTAGATTTGTATCGTGACAATTGTTCTCGTTATTTGTAGTATCTCTTTATTGATTTCCTGTTGAGATTACAAACGTTCCGTTGTCTTAACAAAAACAAATTCTTTCGTCTTTAACTTCATACATATTATTATCTATTATCTACATATATATTTATACATCTATTAATTATATATCTCTATATCTAAGCTTAAATCTATGTTATTTTTAAATTTTCTACAATTACTATCTGTAGCTAATTATCTACCTATTATCCTTTGGTATTCTCTACTCTGTATTCTTGTTACTTATATGAATTATTATTTACCCAAGTTTCGAGAGTTTCAATTCATAAAAGTAGTACAAAGTTTCGAAGGGTTTCGAGGTTACAAAGTTTGGATCCTTCCATCCCTACAAATTATGTATCCTGCTGATGAAATTAGGAAATTTATAAAAAATACTAATGATCAGTTTAATTTTTGAGGGATTCAATCGGGAGTCCAACGAGACTTAAAAATAGAATGCTCCTAAAGAATAAGTTTGAGTATTTTATTATTAGGTATACAAATTAATTCAGAGCCTTTTATCTTTAAATTCTTGGTATCTTTATCAATTCGAAATCGTTACCTTACTATGTTTTAAGCAATGAATTTGCACCATAAATGCGAGAATGCTGAAAGTTTTGAATATTTATGCTTTATTTGACTTTCTGCGAATAAATATTAAATTTTACAAAATCCTGAACTCTAAAAATTATTTTATACACCTAATTTAAGTTTTCAGTGCCATTTATTTACCCGTTCATCTAAGAGTAGAAATAATATTCGTCGTACACGTAAGATTCATTTCTATTCATTGCTTCCCAACAATTTTACAGTTCCGATCATTCTTCGAATAATCTTTTACGCTCAGACTATTTACGCAAAGTCATAACGGATAATTCTGGAAAATAATTAAACTAGAAATAAGGAGACTTGTAGATCCCAAATCTTGACACTTGCGAACAAGATTCTCTGTAACGAAATTAATGGGAACATTGTTTTCGCAGAATATACGGTTTTGAGCATATTGCAAATTGTTTTGGCAATTCAAATTTTCAAATAAACATTCGCTAATCTTAATAAATAAATCTTTGTTGAATATAAAGTATTTATTATCATAAGGGGACATTTAAATATATTCAAACAATATTAAGTATTAGGGCTTTATGAGCAATAGAAATTTCTAGTAAATAATGGCCAATTCTTAAATTAAATTGTAATATGTAAAGTAAACTCTTAATATGTATACCGGACACTCAAATTATCTAATTGCGGGGTGAATGACTCGTAGAATCGTTGAATTCTGAAACGAAACACGTCCACGTGTGTGTGTTTAAGCTCGCTTCGAGCACGTTTTAGTACGTGCCCACAATATTAACATTTTTTCCTTGAAATTCCGCGGGAACGCTTGAATTATCATTTTCAAGAAAACTAGACGTCGATTCGCTGGACGCCTTCTTGGAAGCCAGAATCTTCCTACATCTTGCATAAGACGATAAATTTCAGTTTGACAAATGTTCTTTCGATTCCCGATCAATTATTTAGTCAACTTCAACCTCTATAATGTTGATCCCTCTAAGTTTGAAATTAATTGATGGATACTAAATTATTATACCTTTAATATTGTTCAAACGTCAATTATAATAAACCATGTCAAAGAAACAGAAGTTCGATGTAACATATGTCTATAGAATATTAAGAGTAATTATAATAAACTTGTGAAGACTTCAGATTTTGACATCACGAATAATCACAATATTTCTGTAATTTCTTATTGAAGTACAAAATTGAAGAATATAAATACAAAAATTATGAGATGTATAAATCCAACATTTGAAGCAGCTTACATAAATATTATTAGGGTGATGCATATTAAATGTCGTTATTCAACGTAAAACTTAAAACTCAAGTAGTTGATTGAAATAATTTCTACATGATACTACATATGTACCTCGTGTCAAAATTAATGAGCTTCATTATTTTACACTCACAACTTGTCAATTTTAGATTTCTTGATCTACCCCATGATTTACTGTCCAATGAAAAATAGTCAGTCTTCAATTTCATAAATCAACATTTAACTATACTAATATTTGTATAAGCTTCTTTATTGAATTTATATTTTCAGTAGTTTCCATACTATATTTTACTATTCCCATAAGGAATATAACAACTGTTTTGATTATGTATGGTGTTAAATATCAATGATTTCTTAATTATATTGCAATTATTCTTAATATTTCACATACGTAGATTACAAACAATTTTTTTCTTCTTAATTTAATTTACTACAACTAACGAATGGTATTTACAAGTGTTTATTATATAGGAATTTATATGTATTTATTAGTATTTAAAGGGTAGTATTTACGATGATATTAAATTCAACCACTACAGAAACGACATTTTATATATAGGTACATCGACCGAATAGAGTAATTCAACGTTGATTTGTAAAAATCAAAGTTACGGCAATATACAGAATATAAATACTATACGTGATTCAAGGTTGAAATTCGTTTAATGTCTAACAATATTTACAATATATTTGAAATTTAAACGATATCATGTCTGGTATGATATATATTCATTAACAAAAATAATTTTTCTGTTAACAGCATCATTAAAATTTTACCACCGGGATAATTCTACCACCCGAGTCATATTATCATTAACTGTATATGGGTAAATGACAAATGGATATAAATCATGGAAGTTTGTGACCTGCATCATTAAACAGGTATGTAGATTCTCACAGGTTACTCTATTATTTTGTCAATTTTAAGAATTTACACTAAACCGAATAATATCTACCAGTGAATATACAATTTTTATTATGCTAAATCTTTATTATTTAGTCCAATTTACGAACCCCATCGTTTTCTCTTCTTATTACGTTTAATTAAAGTACAAACCAAAAGATTACATCGCGAAGTTAAGTGTATGACCATACTCGTTACGTTTTTAACGAGGGCTAGTGGCTTAACTTACACATTCTTGTCACACGCGCCTCGGCAAATAGGTATGTAGGTGATAGAAACTTTTTTCCACGGCAGCACGCCTGTGCTGACTCATTTCGAGTATGCATCGGGCCCGAGAAATCGACTCTGCATCCTGATCGGAGCACGATTTCCGCGAAACCGCTGATTTCACCTGTTCGCCAAAACGCTTCCGTTTTCACGAATGGCCTGTTAATCTTTCAATTAATTCAAACACAACGGAATGTAATTTTCGCGCCGATTTATCGCGACATCGCAATTTACAACGTGATCGTACGATTAATTGTGACGAATATACTTTAATTTTTCCAAGCATAAATTAGTTTAAAGCCGTTCGATCCGAATAAAATGTATGTTTATGTAATTGTAATATGTTCATGGGACAGTTGCCGTTTTATAAAAGTTATATTTGTTTATTTGCATTATTATTTACGAAGAATTCCAAATTTTTTACCAAATTTTCTAAGACTGATGTTTTCGATCGTCTGTAATTTTGCTTATGATTTTCGTACTAACTTTGCTGAAAATATATTGCCTATCCTAGTTTTACCAACACCCGAAAGAAAGGGACGTGGAAATCTAATTGATCGCGAAAGAGCATAAAAGTTTATTAAGTCAAGGAGATGTGGGCAATGAATCAGATCATTAATCAATTTAAAGAGAAATATCGTATCGGCGATTGATCTCATAAATTCGAGCGACAATAGCTTTAAATTCGCTACGATTCGTAGTCACGAATCCACAAATTCATTCTTCGCTATGCCCTTACCAATTATTGAATTGAAACAGAATTAGAATCATTGTTACTACTCTACCGTGTATCTAGAAGTTACATAATTGTGTATTAATAAATTAGGTGCACATGACTAAGCCAGCATTAAATTCGCTACGCGACTCTCTTATGCGGGTATTGAAATCTCTCACGTATTTCGCATTGCGCGTACCAAGATTTCCCCCAACATCTTTCCTAGCATTATCTAATTGGTTTAATCATTACAAATCTCATTGCACGGGAAATATGCGCTTTAATTAACATCGTTAACAATTCACTACGGCGCAATTATATTTATTATTGCTATTTAGGTTCATTAAGAATAAATTCTGAATTTATCAATAAAGTGAATTATTCATAAGTACAGATAAAATACATATATATAAATAATGGTGTTTCAGTCAATATGTAACCAAACTGAATGAAATTAACTTATACAAGAATTGTTAAAAATTATGGAAATGCTTAATAAGCACTTCTAATAATATATTAAAAATGTACATATTAATTCAATGCTATGATTAAAATTTTTATAGTTTCATCAACTCAAAATCGTTTATCTTTTTCCTAAATAGAAAATCCTTAATTGTTCGATAAACTAATCACAGCATCAAATTAATGTGTATAATATAATATTAAAGTAAAATGGAAGAATTTAACCTTAAACACAGTTGACAATAATTTTGCATACAACTAGTTTGACCAGTAATTCCGAAAAAAATCACAAAAGTTGCTAAGTTAATCGAAGTACATAATTGATTTATCCACATTTACCATAAAATCCATGAAAGCTAAAGAGACGATGAAATGTTAGCGCTTACTTTTAAACGTAATTAACGCCGCTTTTTTCCAAACATCCTTGAAATGTTGCAGACAGTGTCAATCACGAAACTTTCTCGACATGCTTAAAGGACAACGTCACGGTAAACATTGCGAATAAATTGAAATTGCATGAATCTGTTGTACTCCTCATGCTTCGCCTCAGGTTTATCGTTATCAAATTTATTGAATATCAAAAAAGACATGCATTTGTTTCTTGCACTTCGCGAGAATTATTTGTTATTACAGTGAAATGATGCTTTATTTTTCCCGTAGCATTATTCGCAAACATTTGGCGAGGCAACCGTGGATTGCACAAAATGTTTCACCGTGCACTTCGTTACGTAGTGTGAAAGACGGGACATAATATTTTTAAGTGAATACAAGAAAATCAAAAGTTTATTAGAGAAATAATTAACAGCGGCAAATCTATACTTCATTTCAACATCAAATTGAATGACTTCTTAATTGTTGGAACTTAACTAGTTTAAACAAGTTTAACTATTCTTCGCGAGTTTATTAATGTGCCATCTTGTGTAACGAATTGTGTGATTTGACTGTATTGCAATCGTAACGTGTTAGTGTAACAGAAAGAAGGTAGTTTTAATTACTTAATTACTCAAATGGATCTCCGTTCATACAATTATTTCGAATAATCCTATAGTAGCCTGTTACAATTCATAAAAGCAATAAAAAGCGCATGCAAAAATGTCTTTTTTAATTATATAAACTCTACACTTACCACTGACCAGTACGAAAGGAACAAAAATTCTTCCTTTTTTGGATTATGCAATATCGTATGCAAATAACGTTAATGTCCATCAATTCACTTTCTCTCGTGCCTCCCTCGATCCTCGGATCGCATGACGCACAGGGAACAGTGAACGAGCATTCGTCGAAAGGAGATTGTCCCGCGGTCGATCTATCGATCGATAGATCTCTGCGGTTTGATCGACGGATTGATTGAAAACCGGTGAAAGTTGCCTGTGGTTCTCTGTATTCTGCTTCCATTGCCGACGATTCTACTGATTTCTTTGCCTGACCGCATGTTAACGCAATTACAAAACCGAGAGAGCTTTTCTTTCCGTTGTCTCTCGACAAATCCCTATCTTTCCCTTTATTATTACGTATTACTTTAAATTTGCAACTGAGATAACTGAAGCAACTTTATTAGATAATTAAGCACAGGTGTACTTTTTACAGAATGTGCAAAAAGTATTATTGGTAGAGTATGGTTTTTTATGCAATTTCATATTTTTAATAGTAGCTCTAAAGAAATGAAACTTTATTAAGACTACTTCCACTCTATACATACAACAACGTATGTTTTACTTTGGATATTCAACATATTTTTTCATATTACGTGCATCCCGTAGCTTTTAGATAGTTAAATTTTCCATATATGCATACAAATCCGTAATTCAGGTATTATTAGGTGTACAAATTAATTTAGAGATTTTTATCTTTAAGCTTTTGGTATATCTTTATCAATTCGCAATTGCTACTTTACTATTTTTCAAGCGAAGAATTTGCTTCATAATTTTGAATATTAAAAATGTATTTAATTTTTTGTGAATAATTGTTAAATCTTATAAAATTCTGGAGGCCTAAAATTAATTTGTACATTTAATAGTAGTCATTTAGAGATAAACCAAGTTTAATTATTCAATTGGATTAATCTCTACTTTCTTCTACTTGTTTAGTTCTTTGTTTGGTTTTGATTATGGGATGGAATACGGATGATCTTTTCATAAGAAACTTCATTAATCGCACGGGTACATCAATTTTGGGAGATTATACTGGTGCAGATAAAGATTATTTACCTTCTGTCATGCCAAGAAAAATAATTCAGTTTTTATGTAATTAACTTAATTTAATTTTTACTTAATTTATTTTTACCTAAATTTTTGTAAATTTTTTAAATTTTATTTAAACAGTACCATGAGTTTTTATTTATCCTACGTAAAATAATAGATAGACTAAATGTTTCAAACGTGTTCAATGCTGGAATTTTACGTTTTATATAAAATATAACATTTGATACAGCAAAATGAAAATCAATCGTATTGGCGAAAGGTTATTACAATCGTTATCGACGTCCTACATCATAGGAAAAGAAAACAAGTGAAATTCCACTTTCACCTTTTTTTTAAACTGGCTTCCTGCCATCTGGAAAAAATCGTATCGCACTCGTTGAACGTATTTTTATCATACGCGGAAACAATTTACATTTTTATCCTTGTTTTATTACCAATTCAGTATTACCTCTTTCGTTTCCTATAGCAATATATTTGCAAGATATTATTTTTGTAAAAGTCTTAATAAATATAAACGTTCATTATAATGTATATCTGCAAAGTATAGATTTGTCTCCTGACGTTTAAAAATGTTCAATTACCTCAGCATATGGTATAAAAACGAAGCGACGACTTTCATTTCAACTAATCCCTAGTGATTTTAATAATCTGCTGATTATCTAAAGTAGTGTTTCTATTATGTGAAATCGCGATAGCAAGTTTTAAAAGTAGTCGTTCGTACTTAAATTGAAATATTTATTCAACATTTTGAAAATTTAACAAATTTTTGCAGAGAAATTGGTATGCTTGAATGTGTTTAATCCTCTATAAGTAGTTCGTCGTTTTCTACGTTTTCTTCTTATGTAATCGACTGAAGAAATTATAATCTTCTTACGGGAAGCAAAAATAGAATGATTTATTTAGGATTAAGATTTCTCTTTACGCACTTCTATATAATTTAGTTCTTAACTGAATTATAGTCTGCTTATATTTGTTGCAGTCAACATTAATACAAACATATTAATGATTCTTATAATTCTTATAAGACCACATTTTACGAATAATATTCATTCTTCATTTTATTTTTTCGTAACTCAGAGGTAAAATTTGTTCATATTTCCTTAATTAACATGCGGTCAATTTTGCATATAAAATATCGTTTTTACAGTACCTTTAAGCGCAAGTATATTTTTCAAAATGATATGTACTAAATTCGAATAACTTTTACATGATTCTTCGTATTGTTTGCATCAATTAATTATTTTGGTTATTTTATATTCATAAAAATCGCCACATTTAGAATTGTTGTGTCTACCTTTTAATTTACCGTCCAATGAAGAATTATAAATCTTACATTTTATAAATTAACGTTCAATTATTTTAATATTTACATATACATATAAGCTTCTTTTTTTCCATAACGTCGAATATTAAAATTTTCACAAGTTCGTTATAGTTACTCTTAACATTTTGCATACGTATATTACAATAATTTTTTTCTTTTTCGATGTGACTTGTTACAGTTAACAATCAGACAAAACTAAAATAACAGTAACTATTCACCCGTTAATCTAAAACATTACAGCAACGACATTTCATATGCATCAACCTAATATTATTCTAAACAAAATATTTCAATTATTATACCTCCATTCTGAACACGAACTTAGGTTCAAGGCACTCGCAATCTCTACAAAAATTACCGTCAACTTTACAATTACAATCTTCCACATAGGAATTCTATTTCGCTCGATCTTATCAACCAAATTACTCGCAACAATTTTTATGTCCATTACGATTCTTCGCTGATAAAATAACGAAGCTCACGCAATGATAAAGCAAGATCTGATGATCTACATAATCCAGAGAGAATGATTGCAGCGCAAACGAGGTACATGATAGACCGATCATCTTATGGGACTTCGTGTCGCATGCTATGAAATACTGGTAACCTAAAACTTCAGACTTTTCGGAAGAATATTTTTCGTTTTATTATCTGACAAAGAATGTAAACACTTCTAAAGTATTTTAATATACAAACGGTAAGAGCAAACGCAAAGGTTATACATTTTAGACAATCGAGAAGGTAAAAATGAAAACGGATTTGGGGCTCGTGAGCCCCAAATCCGGGTGACAAAGAGTGGCATTGGATAAGTGGCCTATCCTGTTCTTAGTCAATGATTGCAGTCTATATCGCAAGGGGTTACGCGACCCCTCACGTACAACTCTGGGCGATTAATCGGTACAGTTAATGAGCCGATCGGTAACGAGATTCAGGAACGAAATCAATAGGTCCGATACGAGCCGTCGTCTACGAGAGGGAAAGAAACCGTCTTTCTAACTGTGCACGTACATAGCTATCTTGTTTAGTAGGTCGAATCGATTACCCCCTCAAGCGTTCGAAAATAAGATTAATCGAAGACAGGCGCGCCAGTCTTTGCGACGATGCAACGAAACAAGCTTTCTTCGAATGAAAAAAGCTCGCTTCCTTTCTTGTTTTTCTTTTTCTTTTGTTTAATTGTGAGTTTTACATTGCATTTACTGTTAGATTGTTAGCGACGAATTTGATTCATGTTTGTTTTGTATTGTTGCAGTTAGATCTTGTCTTTTACCATTTATCGTATGATTTTTTTACTGGGTACAAGTAATTGGGGAGATTTTCTGAGAAATGGTAATTATTTAGTAAATTGTCTTCAATTAATCGCTATATTCTAAAAAAGAAAAAATCGTTTCAATGTACGGTCCAATTAAGTTTAGGACAGTTAACTCACGAAATACATATAAACTTGCGACGTAATTTACTCAATTCTCTGTTTTGTCATGAGTCCCTTTTCCGGAATACTTCTCAATTGAATTAGCTTTTCCAGATCTGAAAATTATTCGACGTACGAGTGTAGTCACGCACTATCCATTGACTACCGTTGACTATCATCAAATGCTATTGACTGACCGCCAAAATTAATACGTAAGGTCACGCTGTTGGTTGACAGTTTATGGTTATTTTGAAAGTAATGAAAAACGTATTCATTATAAACAATTACTTATTAAATGTAAATATGAGAAATAGGTAAATAATAACGAAATATAGCGAATACCGTAAGTGTTACCACAATTGTTACCGGGAATTTATAAAGGTAAATGTGGTAACACTAATTTCTAAACCAGTCAGAGATGGTTGACGATAAATGATTATTGCAACGTAACCGCAACTACTTCATATTAATGTGTATTAACATATATTTATCATATATTTTACGTAAGTATTTTCATTCATATCAACAAAAAGAAACGTATAAAGAAAAGAAAAGAAAATACATAGTAATGTTTGTAAATTGACCATATGATTTTTTTATTCAATACACAGATACAGTGCGGTATCGATTCTGTCATTTTTAGGTTTGAAAATTGGTTGGTGGCCGTCAATAGTAGCTGGTAGATGGTGTGTGACTGCACCCTAAATAATGATTACTTTAGAGATGATAAAAAAAATGCATAAAATGATGAATAAAATAAGTTTCATATGATTTGTCTTGGAACTTTTTAAGCAGGGTAGTATGTTCCAATAATAACAAAACCGTGCCCTCATTGTTAGTTTCTATTTTCATTTTTACAATTCGAATCTACCAAATTTTTTTTTTCGATAAATCTCTATCTTCCTCTTGTATTTCCTGCATGTTTTTCCCCCTATTTTTCCTGTTACTCAATCCTTGTATGTGTTTGTATGGACAACCTTTAAGGATTCAGCCGATCTGGACCAATGTCTCGACGATTGCGACAACACTGTGCTATTTAGACTGTACCTTTCAAAATCTTCCACTGGAAGAAAAATAAAAATAAGAGAGTTGATGGCAGCTTCTAAATTAAATAAAGAATTTCTTTTGTTGCATCGTTCATTGATTGGCTCATCGAAACTGGTTGCATGCTGTTTGATTTAGTTTGAAGCTGAGTGGTTGATAACTGATTCTGCTTCAGATAAGTTAGGTTCTGCAGTTTTTTTATTTGTTACTCATGATTTTTAATTACGTGTTTGCGTCGTTTTCTTGATGTGCTGTCTGGGTTAACGGGTTTCTTTATCTTCTTTCTCTTTGAATAGATTAATCTTTTCTTTACGAAGGTCGCTTTATTTCACTTGATAATTGTAAACATGTTTAATAAATGGATGGAATGTTCATTAAACGTGCGCAAAATTTCAATAAAGTTCTTATTAAATAAAGTTAATCTTAAAGAAAGCGAGACTGATATTGCAATATTAAAATAGCAATATTACAATATTATACTAGTTTTGAATAAATTAGAAAACGTTTGGCTTCTCTTTCCATCGTGTAATTGCTATTAATTGCAAAGGATATTCTAACAACTAGAATTTACCAGCATTAATGATAAAATATTAATGAAAATATGTTATAGAAGTGTAGAAAAAGAAATTTAATTATATAACTATATCATTAAATCTAAGTTAACAAACCTAATGACCAACTTACAATGACCTTTATTTGAAGTCGATTTAAGAAACGCTATCAATATGGTATCACTGCAATTTTATTCATTAACCGTGTCAAAGTACCGTATTTTTGCAAATTCGTTTTTTCAATATTAATTTTTGGCGTTACGTAAAACTGTAGATACTAAAATGACTATAATAATTACTGGAAATTTATACTGTTCATATCATTTAATTCAGCGTGCCAATATAATACTGAAATACCTAATAAAATTAAAAAGAAAATAATAAATGAATAAGCAAATAAATTGTCAATGTTGCACTTTATATTCTTGTAAAAATTCTCTCAAATGTGTGCTTTTGCTGAATGATTCCCTATTGCAACGGTCCTTTCAGTTGCTCGAGGCTTGAAACATTTATGAGGCACTCTACACAATTCTACCCAATAAATTTTACATAAAAATATCAAAGATATTTTTTTCACTGGCTATCATCAAACAGAGTTCAACGTTAATCATAAACACTGGCTTGCTTAATAAATGAAAAAAAAAAAAAAAATGGTCTCGTACGAAAAATCGAAAGCTAATGCAAGCGCACCGCGACAGATAAGATTATATCCCCCCATATTAACGGCGGATTTTGTAGCGACACGCCACTCGACGACAAGAATTTAAATGGAGCAAGGTTCATATCAATCACTATCGTTTCAGTGGGTCCGATAATTCGCTTGCCAAACACAAAATCGGTCACGGGAAACTGCAATTCACTCTGGAACGTTCGACAAGCTCGCAGAGCGTGGTTTATCATTTATTTCGATTGGTGTCGGTTTGAAATAGCATTCGATGACGAACAAAATGGTAGATCCGAATCTAAGAGACAGATCACTGGTAACTGCAATAACTTGTTGCTATCCGATCCGAGAAATTGAAAGGATTAACCAGTCGCTAGTCGTGCTGTACTCGGTTGCATCGGATAGTCTTCTCGTAATCTGTGCATCGATCACTGCGGATCGTTTAAAGAACAGTATAAAACGTGAAGTACTCAATAACGATAAGAGACGACGAAGGAAGAAATTAACGATAAAATTCTTTTTTGGTACTAAAGGAACATTTACGTACGTAGTTAGATACTTGCGTACGTAAAATTGATTTAACCCTTTCAGTGTTGATTAAAATTACAATGTGCTGCAATCCTAAACGGATCTAGGTGGCATAAAATTTAAAAAAAGCATTCATAAATTCTGTACCGTTATGTCATAAATTAGAAAAGCATAAACAATTTTCAAACCTGTCACTTAAGATTTAAATATTTTTCTTTGCCCATATATCGCCGCTAGTTTAACGATTTACATTTTTTTCACTTGCCCGTATGACGTACGGACTTGAAAACGAAAGGGTTAAATAGAAATTTTACTATAAAAGCGGATACGTAAATTAGAATTCAGAAAGGAGATTGGACTAATTAGTTGTTATTTTGTCGAATAAAATCTATGAAGTGTACAAATATTAATTCGACGACTATTTCACAAAATTGAATCGTTATTTACACAAAATGAAACACAATTTTAATATCGACGAGTGGCCCCGTTTTATTTCATTTAAATACTAAACGAATGATGTGTTTCTTTTTTGAAAGAAGATGACCATGGATGATTGATAAAGTCATCGAGATTTTCAAGATAAAGCATCGAATTGTGGAGCTGTAGAGAGGGGATAGAATAGGAAAAGGAAGGGTGTTGCGTTTCGTCCTGGGCCTGCTAGTGGGCTCATCAGTAAAGGCTACCTAGCAGGCCCTGCCTTAGACTTGGGATATTGGAAGGAAGGTTAAAGGCGGTATATATATGGACGAGGTAGTTGGAGCGAGTACTTTCGAGAAAGCCTATTTCGTATGTCCCTCTAGTGGTGTGGGTGCAGGAGAGCCGCCACAGAATCAATTCGCACACTTGATATATTAAAACAGATATACAGTAAGGAATTTAATTTCACGTAATAGAGATACGTGAAATAAAGAAGTAAGAATAGAAATTTCCATAATGTTTTGGTGCAAACTGTTAAATATTAATTTAAAGTCAAATATATAAATTTTTCATTAAAACAATATTTAAAGATCCCGTCATTAGTTTTGCATTTTTCCTTTTACCTTTCTGCTTTTCTGCCAAAAATGTTGTGACGTAGTTTAAGTTTCATTGCGTTATCTTTATTCCATGAGAATATAAATTTGTATAAAAATCTAAAGTTTACTGACCGCTACCATTTTCTTTTTAGATCCATCAGTTAGTACCACTAACAAAGTAATGATTTCCTTGCTTCAAATATACCCAAAGTATCTTTCTTGCTACTTGTCCTCTTTAAGTTTTATACCAATATTCAGTATACAAGGAACGAGCTGCATTGTTTTACCAAAGAACACGTTGATGTAATTTGATTTCACCTTGACTAACGCGAAGCTGCTTGTTCAGGAATAGAAATAATTATTCAATATTGAATGGTTCGTAAAGGAAATTACTCAGACAGAGTACTCGTATCGTTTAGGTATCATTGCAATAAAGAAATTCCTGTTCTAAACCAAATACTCGAAAATGTGCCTTATTCGAATTTACCAAAATATTGAAGAAGCATTGCATAGTTGCGAGTTTTTTTGTGCGAGATACATATATAGCATTACAATGTTTGGTAATTTCTATAAAGACTTTGCATTACTACGAGCAGAGTAGTAAAAACAATTATGCAATATAATACAATGTTATTTATTTAAAATTTAAGGCATCGCGATGCAATGTTGATAAAAAATGATCGAATCTATGGAATAGAATGAAATTTGAAATTATGAACAATTATAGAAGATCAACTTATTATAAACTACAACACATTAAATACAGCTAATATTCATTATCTAAAAGGTTTTATTGCAGAAGTTTAATATTAACCCTCTATAAACCGAATTTTATTTACTTTTACGAAGAAAGAAATTATAATTAAGACAAAATTTTCATTTCAATTGGACGTCCAGAATGAATGTATATTTGCACGGCATTAGTGAAATGCAATAGTACAGTCATACGTAAATAAGATAAAGTTCAATAAATTTAAACATACAACTGTGTAACGTTAAGTTACACGTCGTTATAAAAGAATTAGTATTAAATATCTGAGAAATTTCATAAATTATTAGAACAGTATTCTTAAAATTAAAGAATATTCATTTCCTAAGCACTTGAAAAGTGTTTAATTATATCCATATTCTATATGTTTCATTTTAAGCAATGTAACACGTACCAATTGAAATTATAATGAACCAAGAATGTAGAATTTTGACGAATTTCATAAAAGAAGAAAGCAAAAGGACCAAATTTATACCTAAACAGTTAACTTGTGAACATAATAACAAGTAACAGGTGATAAAGTACGAAGCAATTACATATTTCTTGGCCACAATGCAACAGTACTTTTTCGACTTCCAACGCAAGTAGCGTATCACTCTTAATCTATTATCATTGTCAACATAAAGCACCCTATAAATTACAAACCAAGCGCGAGCTTAGGCAAACTGCAGCCATTCAGACTCAACTGTTATACAATTGCATTTTCATTTCTATTTGTTCTACAATCGAACTGGAGTCTAGTTCCTCAAAGAACGTTATTATTCTTCATCGTTTAATCGCGCATGCGCTACTTATCATCCAATCACACGTGTCTCATCGAGTCTATCCCGTGTCACGACCACACGAGAACCGACCATGCTCACCTATCGATCTTTATTAACAAACGCATAAATAACCATACGCCTGCACCGAAACGAGCGTAACATCGAGAAGGTCATTAATCGAGGCACGCTGGTCGACGAAACCGGAAAAGTGCGCTCTCTGCCGGTTCCTGGTACGATAGAACAACCTGTAATTACAGAGAAAGCGACGTATACGTACGTATACCGTTCGTGTTCACCTACAACAAGGTCGCACATCATCGAACTACGATTTACCGATGCTTAGTTATTAATTACGCAACCGTGGCAAACGTGCAAATAGTTTTTTTCTACGTTCTTGCAGCCCCTCCTTTCGATTTTTCTGTACGCGGGACTACTACCAGCTCTGTATTTAACTGTTTTACGAAAGAATCGTTAGGAAAGGATAATGAAAAATAATTAGTTGAGTGAATGAAGTTAAAATATTACGTTGGTGCATATGAAATTTGGTTTCCGTAACATTTATTGTTTGGCAAGTGGACACTATTCTTCCAATTTTCTTTAATTGTTAATTGCAATAAATTACATTAAAGAAGAAGAAATTTTCTGTAATGAAAGTGTGCAGTATTTAAGAATGATTATAATAAAATTGTGAACTTTGCTGTTTGGCATCAGGAATAATCCAAATGTTTCCGGAACTTTTTATTGAAGTTTAAACTTGAAGAATATATTATAAAAGTTAGTGAAAGTACGAATGTTGCATTTCGAGAGGATTATGTAAATATCAGAATACTTGAATGTTGATGTTGTAAAATTTAAGAGTGACGACTTTGGGAGACATCAAAATTCCAAAATTTGTGACTTTTACAAATATAGAGTATTGTGGCGGCTCCCCTGCATCCACTACTAGAGGGACATACGAAATAGGACTTTCTCGAAAGCACTCGCTCCAACCACCTCGTCCATATTGTATATACCGCCTTTAACTTTCCTTTCAATATCCCAGTGTCTAAGGCAGGGCCTGCTAGGTAGCATTACTGATGAGTCCACTAGTAAGCCCAGGACGAAACACAACATCCTTCCTTTTCCTATACTATCCCCTCTCCACAGTTCCACAGTATTAAAACCATTAGGTGTAAGCCAAAAGATTTAGTGCTGATTTTAACGACTTCATTACTAAGTCAAACTAATTTCATTCTTTTGCAACGGAAACCGAAACTTGCCAAAGATGTTGCAAAAAATCATATAATATTTAAAAAATTAATTTCTGAAACGTATGTTATATTATATATAAATAAAAGAAAATCAAAAATAATGGCTACAAGTTTTGCATGCACTTAATAAAAACTATTTTAACTAACTGTAATGTGTATTTAAAAATTTACTTGTGTTTAAAGCGTTACTTTAGAAAACAACCAATTTTTGTATGCATCAACTTAATATCAATGTTGATAGCAAGGCGGGTTGCGATGAATTTATACATTTTTCCGAATATTTTATTATTGCGATAGGTTGAATTTTTTAAATCTATTACTAGTATAGTTTTCCTTCAAGAATGAAATTGTGGTTTACAGGAAATGTTAAATGCATCATGTTTTACTCATAAGATTGTCCAAGTGCATTCTTCTTGTTTTCCATTCCTTATTAAATAAATGTAGAATTAAGTAGGAGTGTAGCCTTCTTGCAAACTTTGTATTCGTTTAACTATTAACAATGAACTATTAACTATGAATTTTTTAATACAAATTTAATAAAGATTTTATATCATTAGCCAATGTATAACGAAGAATTATACATTTTTCAACATCTAGTTTGCAATTATTTTTAATTTTCATTTATCGAAAATGAAAAAATATAGATTTGATTAGTATGATGAAAACAACTAAAATTATTCGTAGTTATGTTGTTTAATAGCTCCTATAGTTATACTTGTATATACATTTATTGTTATTATTGCTGATCATTTATAATTGTTATCTTTTGGTATCATAAATTATTTCTTAACTTTCAGAATAAACGTACGGTTGAAAAATTATGAACGAATATAAATTGTGTAATAGGCATAGATACAATAATAGGACTGACAGATGAATAAATATGACTTCAAACTTCTTGATTTAGGATTCGAGTTACTAAAGAGAAATAAATAGTACTCGAAAATATAGTCGTTACAATATGGACGTTGTAAAAATACTTTTGTGATAACACAAAGAATTCGACTTTTCGAGAGATTTTGTTTTATACAAAGCTACGATGACATTCTAAATTCGGGAATAACTTTTTCGATTAATCAACGTATTTTTGTACAGCTCGCCAGGGTGTGATAGGTAATCGGGGTCAAGTGTCATTTGCGTGCATTGATAAAAAACATTGTCCGCAATATTTGGCAATAAATGTGCGTGTAGTTCATTTTTCATGTTTCGCCGATATCTAACCGATATGCGTTACTCGTATTACGAGTATAAACACACCAATCAAATTGTAACTCGAGAATCAGTGCAAGATACTAAAGGTTTTGTAGGAAATACTTTCACCTTATGCAGATGGTTCACAGTATTAGTTTTAAATAGTTTAAATTATTATTAAGAATAAGGAGATTTATCAAATTAAAAAGTAATCCGCGTGACATTAGTTCAATAAAGGAAATATGTAATAGAAGAAATGTATTCTTGCATTTCTACGAAAATTTCTCGTTATTAAAATAATATCTTTCAAATACCTTTTCCTTTGCACGACCAGATTCCTAAAATAATTTTCTATAAAGTATATATATAGTATATACATATACACACACATATATATATATATATATATATATATATATATATATATATATATATATATATATATAACGTTTCAATTTAAAAAATATTGTATAATAAATTCAAAGAAATTACACAGCGAGAAGATTTTCATAAGGTACGCGATACTAATTAGATCGTACACATATGTATAGTAGCTACAAACGGTATTAGCACACCACTGCATTTCTGTATCTAAATACTGCTTAATTAGGTTCGCCTACATTAAATTTTCTATCATTTAACGGAATCTTTTTTACAAATGCAATTATTAAATGATAGAAAATCTGATAAAGTCGAATATAATTAAGTAAGGTCTAAATGTAAAAATACAGTGGTGTGTCAACAATTCTTACAATCACCGTATGTTTCTTTATCGTAAGCCGAGGTATGTAACTATAACAAACGTACGTTTAAAAATGATATTAATTACACGTCACGGTACATAATAATCCGAGGATGATTGCAAAATATTTGGTACTTTCCACTTTCACCGTCTAAATACGTCACAGGAGTACAAATTCGTTGAAATTTACTGAGCAGAAATTTCATCAATCATCTTCGACGTTGAGTGACTTTGCAAATTAACACCCTTACAGCGATAACATGTAAGAAATGTTGATTGAAATGTATCATTCGAAAGTTTGGCTGAGTTAATTCCATCTTCTGCCTTCTTCGATACAATTATTCGAAACTCTGTTCCATTCTTTGTAAATATGTAAAATTGATGATGTTACTGAAATTTTCAAGTAAGATGATCAGCGTCAAAGTATTCGATCAACATGCAGAGTATTAACAAGATGATGAAAATAATTAAAGTATCATCTGCAGGCATGACTTCATCGTTCGCTAAAGCCGAGGATCATCTGCTCAAATGATTTTACCGTTTAGAAGAGCATCAACTTTGTTATATAAGGTAGAAACTCGTGAGGGATTTGTACGAAATATTGCAGACCAGTTTAAGCGAAGTTTCACGGGTATATAAAGAAGCAAAGCATGTAGAAGCAAAATAAACTACTCCACCACGATTTCAATACGTTGCGTCGACATGAATTCGCTTCATTATATGAAAACAAATGATGGATTTGTTTTATTCTGTAAATAAATACCGACGATGAATCTTGCACCTTATGTGCAAGATTCTTCAATTCAAGAACGTCTCAAAGTCATAATGTCTTAGGTTGTTGAATTCGTCATGTCGTCAGCTACAACTTCGTGATGTCAAAAATATACGGTGTCATTTGAAAATCTCAGGGTGGTCTTAATTTTTTGTTAAAACACTTTTTTGCCAACGGAAATGTTGAACAGAAGTTACTTAATAAAACAGAAGCTAGAGATTAGCATTTTGTAAACGTTTTTTAACGTTTTTTTAAGAGGGATTCAGTAAGTAAATAGAAAAATACAGACATAAATGACAAGATATTCTAAGCAAAGTAGCTGTTACAGTATCCAAGGGATGAAATAAGTTTCTTTTTAGACTTCATTTCTTCAAATATATTTATAATAGTATGAATTAGCGAAAAGTTTCAAGAGCATTATACTTAGAAGATAAGGTAACGAGGAATTCATCTTACCATTCTTTCAGTTCAGTCTTTCATTTCGCGAAAAAGGAGTACCTCTTTTTCATCTAAATTATCCTTGACATTTCCACCCACTAACATCTACCCACCTATTCACCCACAGTCTATTATTCATCATCACTGAACAGAACTTCCACCTACAGGTTCGCCTAAACCCTATTCACTTCCTCTTAAGTACTACCTACGTATTCACCTACACTCAATACACTTTCAACCTACGCTGTAATATTCTCCTCCAATTCTTTCAACCCCCTAAAATCAATTTCTTTCAATTCAATCTACCCCTTAGTACCAATTCGCCTTCAACACACATCGGGACGCTCTTCTCGAACACTGTTAGTCCGCTAACCAGTGCCTTGTATTTCAATCATCACTTTTTTGAATAACTACATTTACAAAGTAATATACTTTATTTATGGCATACTAGAAGTAACAGATTAATACTGTTGGTGAAAATAGAATTAATTTTAGGGATGTAATTCAAATTAGGCAGAGTTTAATTGGACAATACTGGTTACATTTCTGATCTTTGATTTTCTTTCGTTAACTCTTTTTTCGGATTATGGGGGCTACAGATCAAAATTCAACACGTTTTAATGGGAGCTGATGTAGTTATTTGAAATTTCGCTTAACTTTGTATCATCTCACCAAATTTTTACTACTACGATACATCTAGTTAGCACTTATTAACACGATAACAAAATTAAAGAAGGAACGAAGCTATGAACTAAAAGTCCAAAGAAGGGTTATGTAAGTGAGCATACGAAAAACTTTCAATTAGGGAATTTTTAAGAAAAATATACTTTGCTTTTCAAGTATTTCATTTAATCAACATAAGTTTCATTAGCTTATATATATGTCTTTTTAATGAGGAATTGGGTAACCACTTATTTTTCTTCTTAATTTACGCATTTATTGTGTTTCTACCCTTAAGCAGATATGATATTCAAGAAAAGAATGCAATCTAATCGACGTTTAATACCTATTTAATAGTTGTATTCAAAATTTTAAACGACAGCATTCTGTTGTATCAAATGTTTTATTTCATAATTGCACAATCATAATAATTAGACTGCAGATTTTTATGCAAATTCATATTCTTAAAGATGCACACATGAGAATGGACCGTAAATAGAAATTAATTTCACCCCCTGCATATATTAGTGTGTACTTTACTTTGGATATTTCATATATTTTTGCCTAACTTTAGCTATTTAATTTCGTACAGTCCTATTCTTCAAGTTTAATACTACGAAAGAAAAAATAATATTGCAAACCGTTTTCCAGATCTTGTACATCATAATTAGTACAAAAAAGATGTTTATAAGTACATTGTATTATAATATACAGGGTGTTTCACTTAAAAGAGGCCACCTAATTGTCTTCTTTAATTGCGATAGTGCAACAAATATTTCATACACAATTTAAATTATATTAAAGAATGAATTCCCTATGAGTCGCATTTTTAATTCAGGCAACATTTTTTGAAGTTTTCAACTTCCTACACGAGTACATAATATAAAAGGTAATTAAGTGGCCTGTTTTAGGTGAGACACCCTGTATATTAGGTGACCTAAGGAATTCCAATCGGGTGTATGGACATTTTTCGATCTACTGTATTATTTGACGAATTTCTCGTTCGAATCTATGCCAAATTGAAATTTTGTAATTTCATCCGATTGCTCAAGTGAAACGCGTATTCATTCCATTAATCACGAAAGGGTGAAAACAGCGAATGCATTGAAGCACAACTTTCTGTGCACCAAATCACAGTTCTCAGGCTTATTTAGAATCGTTGAACGCTCGAGTCCACCTAAAGGATTTCGTGAAATCAGGCCGTATCGTTTAAAAAAGGCGATCGTGGTCCATGGACGGAAGAAAGGCGAAGCGAGATCACGTCGCGTCCTGAACGGCGCTAATTTAAAAGGATCGTGCGCGCCGGTTTGTCCGAAACGGTTGCTAAATCGGTCGCCATTACGCTCTGCACGCGGTCCACTTAACCTCTTGCATCCGACCGGTCGATTACTGGCAACTAGATAATGATCAATGATCTCGGCGGTCTCGCTCGAACGGTTTTTGATAAGTTCATTGCAAACCGGCCCTCGCCGTATAAGGGCGGGGAATCGGTGATCGTGGAGCGTACGATTTGTTGTTGATCGTCTCGCGACCTTTCAACGATCGATCGCATTTTCAACGTCCCACCTCTTCATCTTCACCGGCAATTGGTAGAACGTAGACATAAATCTTTTTCACGCCGAACGGTGAAACTTGTTAGAAGCTCTTCGACTTGCGAAAATGAGCATGTTTTCGCCAGGATTCACTTTTAACGATCTAGATTAACCCTTAACTACTGGACCTATTGAAAGTTACGTAACCAATTTTAGCGTTACCCAATTGCGTTATCGTTGACATAAAAGTGGCGAATAAAGAATCAAAATCCATTGTTCTTACTTTGCACATCAATAGTAAAGGAGTCCAAGTTCGATTTCGGTAATTAAACATTATACTGTAATTGAAAAGTGCCCAGAATAACAAGCTTAAAATCATGCAGAAAGTAAAATAGAGATGAATGGGTAATTATTAGCGGCTTCATAGATCGACGATAGTAGTTAAGGGTTAAAATCAATGATAAATTTATTAGTGCGATATGCAAATTAATTTTCTTTTTATTATTCGCTACTTTATGTTCACCACTGCGTTGGATTTTTTGGACTCTGTAGTTTGGAAATAATTATTTTGACTTTATACTTTTTCGTATGTGTTTTAACTTTTATCGCTTCTTTGGAAACCATCTGTTGCTTGAATGGAATTAGCTTTTAACCCAATCCTTATTGTTTTCTCAGTAGTTAACACATATTTTGAAGTTAGCAATTCACCGGATGAACACTGTGTTATCTCACCAAATAATTTTTCCACAAAATCTGTTTATACAGTCAGAGTCGTTATATTAAAAGACAAAATTAAGCTAAATATATTTTCACATATTTTTTCACATAATTTAGCATATAAATTCCATTAAAATCCACATCTGCAGATCAATATGTTTTCTTTTTAATGACAACAAAAAATATGGCTTGTGTCAGAAATAAAATAAAATAGAAAATATTTTCTCAATTGTCAATGGAATAATTAATTCTCTTGAGAACTGACAGTTGTATCTTTATAATTGTGCCGATTAAGAAAAAATTGACATCATTATTTTGATAACATCAATATTGTCCGTGCAAGCTTATATAATATTTTAAAGCAAATCATTAAAAAGAGTTATATGAATTATATTGAAATTGTTGGTGTTATCTAAAATCTAGAAGGTCTTCTTCGTGAGTTCAAAACACATTTTAACGAGATTTATCTAAACGTGACAAGAAGACTTCATTTGCGCACGCATATGTGTGTATTCAATGCCAATTGTAGAAAGAGGTTTATCTTATAGATACACTGTCGATGTATATTTATACATAGTGACGTCCACTTTTAATATTTCAGAACGCTTTATGCATATATTTGATAGATAATTATAAAAAGTTACGTCTTCTCAAAACATCTTTTATTTGTATCGCTTTTAAAAGACGCCATCACAAAATGGTACAATCAACGCTAATTAATATGTTATCTTAAATCAACATATTAGTTGGATGTCAACTTAAATTTTGAAATATTCAACCTCGATATTGTCAAAAACACCAGCTGAAGTTTGAGTTAGAACAAAATATTTGTCTTAGAAGAAGTTTACTTACATTTTAGCATTTTATTCATTAAGAAAAGAAATTAGTAACCGTTGCTAGTCATTTTATCACTTTTTTCAATTTCAATATTCCTTTTGAAATAATATTTATGTAACATTACAAATCGTAACTGCAATAATTATTCGTCACTAACAATAAGATCAAAATAAGTGATCCTGGTTATATTATTAATTACTACCTTCAAATGACACTTTTTTTTATAAATATTTCATTTAATAGAATCAGCAGTTAATAGATTTAACCATACTTAAAAATTTGGCTGCATTATTTTTATTGAATAATGCAATTAACTTTCCTGTTACTATGGATTACTATTGAATAAAAGAATTTGATCATTTATTTACAATTCTTTTTCGGCACTAAACCAGAGCATTGAATGTGCTATCAGTTAATTTTTAGAGATTGATAACAATTTATTATTAACGTTATCAATATTATGTTTGCATAGTGCGATAAGCAGAAAAAGAATTGGAGACAGTTAATCTCATTATCTAAAATATTTTTCTCGATGTACTAACAAATATATTTGTATACATTTAGGACAGGTTTAACAGAAATATTACCAAGGTCTTTTTGACTTATTTATTTCTTTTTTAAAGATCACCATGTTTTCTGGGGCGTTTCTCAATAGTTCTATTTTGGATAAGCGATAATTTCCGTTAACACAAATGATATAGATAGTGACAAAAAAGATGAACTTTTCACTGTAATTTGGTATAATTTGACATACCTGTTTGTAGGATTTAAATGACACCATTAGGAACCATAAATGAAACCAAATAAAAATTGAAATACCTGAAATATAAAATAAAATATTACACGAGTAATATGAATAAATTATATTTAGAAAAAAGAATTATTTTAATTACTAGAATTTGAAAATCAAGTTAAATAATAAAATAAGGAATTAATATTAAAAATACTGAATTTAATAAATGTATTCAAGTTTATTAAATGAGCTGTACTTCATTATTTAATTTGATTAGGTTGAACTAAATTAACTAAGTAATTATTTGTCTAAGAATCCTGCTGAGTATCTAATATTTATATTCAAAACTTATGCTTCCATTCCATTTGAATTATCTAAAACATAATTATGTGTAATATAAAAATAAGATTAAGTGAAAATAAGTTTTCCAATCAAAGTATTTTAAACAACAGAACAACATTAGCATTCCCGAGATATAAAAAAAAGTTGATTTAGATCATTAAAAGATTAATGAAACCGATAAGGGGTTAAAACGACGTCACTATTATAATAAACGTGGTATTATTATCATTTTCATTACTTTATTTTATTATCTTAAGAACAGAAAGAAATGATCTTAATGTGTTTGTCAATAAAACACAATGAGTAGAAATAAAGTAACCTTCAAAGATGTAATTATGTTACTTTTTCGTGACTCACAAGGATCACGATCATTTTTCCCACAGCATTGATGAGAAACGAGAAAAGTCGAGACTCATCGATCGAGATACGCGAGAAGCGACCTTGCTGGTTGTGCACTTGTTAATACACAACTGCTGTGTACTCATCCTGTGTTTGCACACATGAAAACAATATGATCTTACAAAGTCTCATTGAATACTGTTAGAATCCGAGCACAACACTAACTGATAGACATATCACGAAAATTAATTCTATATTTAAATAATAATTTCTTAATGGAACACGAGCTGTAGTAAAATTTAAACATTGATTGTGAGCTACAGAATTTATAGTGAAGAACCTTCAAATATATTTGGTGTGTGAAATACAGCTTGTTATAAAAGTTTTCAGCCATATTACACAATTAAAATAGCTTTATTATCGGCGGTATAAATACATTTCGAGTTACTTTTTCCTTTGCTGATATATCTATGGCCGTAAGGCGAAACGATGAAAGTCACATTTTCGAAAAGTTGGAATTTATGCATTAATTGACCTCTAGAACATAGAATCGATGTACTTATCAAAGGAAAATGCATAGACAAAAATTTCTTATGTTTAAAAAATGAATGTAATCCAACCGAAGTTTAATATTTAGCAATTGTATTCAGAACTTGAAGCGGCAATATCTCGGAAGTGAAAACATGTGACTTATATCGTTGTGCCTTACGGTCTCATATGTAATTGAGCAACTCAATGAAAATTAGCAGTTGCTATAATGCTATAATTTATAAGAATGCAAGTCTTAGAAAGAAAACGACTGCAGGAGTTACTTAATGATACAAGAAAATAGATAATCACTTAATGATGGAAAACATTAATATAAATACGACATATTGATTTTAACATAGCAAATTTTAGAAGAAGTGGTATAAGAACTTGAAACTAAAACTCCGTGCTAATTTGAACTGTAAAATACCAAATTAATGTAACATATTCAACTGCATTCTTGGTGTCACCTAAATTTTTACTGTTCCATTTTGCAAATACGATGAGTCAAATGACACTGATTGTGAGACTGAAAATAATTTATTATAAGCTTTAAATATCCCAGGAAACAATACAAGTCGGAGATTATTTGATTATCAAGGTAGAAGGTCGAAATCTTGTTTGAATGTTGCTTAAGGTCATCGGTATTGGTGCGAAGGTTATCCTCGTAATTTCTTATATGAAATGATGGCGTGCTCGTTTCATCAAGCATCGATGGTATTTGTGATACTGAAATTTACGAGCAACAAGTTGGACAACTTCTTACAATTACTATTCGGTTAAACATATCAACTTACCGATCAGGTGTCAGACATTGATTACGACAAGGTGTTATTTTTTGTTAAATACGTTACTAAGAAAGTTTTATAAATTGCATTATTTATATTAAAACACAGAAAAATAGCACAAAAGTTATTTATTCCTTTTTGAATAATAACAACTTTATATATTGGGTGTTCAAATTAATTCTGTGCCTTTTTTTCACAAAATTTAATATGCACTACTCAGAACAAATACGGTTTTAATATTCAAAATAATTAAATAAATCTTCATTGTTTTGGATTCGTCGTTTTGAATTATATTCGTCAGTCAACTGATGAATTTTCTTTTTGGAACAAAATGATAATTTTAAAGCAATATAGTGAATAAAACTTTAACGGTAAAAGCATTGAATTAATTTGACATAATAAATTATAAATGTTCATTGAACATTTTACAAATATTTTTTACTGCATTTGAATCTGTATTATCGGTGTTAAAATCATATAATATGCGACACGACAAATCATTTCGCTGAAGTCAACTTCTTCATTTCTTTTTTGAATGGAAAATATTGATCTGAATGCTCGAAACGTTCCATACAAATTGTAAAGTGAATATATTTCAAAAGTATACGAGAAAAATTATATAAACGCATCATTTAAACAACATAGCCACGTTTCTTTAAAGCACGTTAAGAAATGATATTCCTTATACGATTGACCTAATAGTTATGATTAATTATCGCCATGTTGACCTATCTGCTAGAGTTAATGAAACAAATTCTCTCATTCCATTTCTAATTTATTTCAGTGATATTAATGATAGGATATCCAATGCAATAATTGCAAATAATACCTTCAATATTGATGAAATAACTTTCGATAGGGTGTCGAGTATTTTAAGATTAATTTAAAAATTATTTAAATCTTTCCTGAAGATTTCTTTTTGTTGAAATCTTGCCGTGAATAATTGAGTAGTAGGAATGCACGCATTAATTAGATAAAGTAATTATTAGACTGTGCATCTTTATGCAAATTCATACATTTGCAGGCGTAATTAAAACCGTGAAATCTAAATAGGGATATGTTCGAATCTCTAAATATTATAACACTTTGAACATTTTGCACATTTTTGCATATTACGAGCATACTGCATTTGTTTGCATATTTAAATTTCTCATAAATATATAAAAATTCGCAATCAAGTAATTGCATCTGTTTTTTACCAGGAGTAACTATATAACTCGTATTAATATTTATCTAACCATAAATTATCATAGTTCGCCGTGAATCGCATTATTATGATATTTTCGTAAAATTTATTTATCAAAGAACATCTGTGTAACTTGGAGAAATAATATTTTTATTGGCATTTTGGTACAAATCATTGGAAGAACCACTATTTACAGAATAATTGAAACAATTAACCCGTTTGAAGGCGAGACCTATCGAAGTCTTGTCCAATTATTAACAGCAGTGTCTATTAATGATATCAATTTAAATTTCTTGCTTTAAAAGTAAACATTATGAGCACGACAATCTTGTATTTTAAGATCGTAATTTTGACAACACTTTCGTAATTTAGAGTTAAATCTATGTGAGACATGTGCGAACACCATATTCCGAAAAAGGGTTAAAGTTAATAAAAGGGTTAAACTGCGAATAGCATACAAATAAAAAAATCAACAAGATATTAGGTACTAGAAAAAATTCGTGCGGCTTGTCTATCAGGAAAATATTAAATTTAAATTTTTGATAGTTTTTGAGAAAAATAAACATAATGACGGTAGCGTTAGAAGATTAGGTCTATTTATTTGTTCTTTAAATAAAATAAAATTTTAACGAAGTTCAAATTGCTGAAACTTTATGTTATTAAATTCACACGATTCTTTTCTGCTATCCAATATATCATGTAAACATTTTGTTTTCCCTTTATAGTCTTTAATTGCAATCTGCAACATGAATACTAATTAACCCTTTCAGTGTTGTCGGCGTCTACAGACGCTCAACAAATTACACGTTGCGTGTGCTATTAACACTTTCTTTCGATTAATCTCGGTTATCCAACGCTACTGGTGTTGTCAAGCAGTTGTGATTCTTTGCCACTTGAATAATATGAAACAACCGAGAGGTGAACATGAATTGAACGCAATGCAATCCGGTATTTTTACGACTTCTCTCTACTCTTTGAATAAAGTTCGTCGTAGTAAAAGAATTAATATCTTATTTACCCTTTGCAGTCTTTGCTGTAATTAGCTGAAGCATTCAAATCAAAGAAACAATCATATTTCTAGAAATTTCAAGGATTTTTATGCTATAGCAGCAATGTATACTAGGTTGGCCAAAACGTTTTGTTTTTCTTCAATGTGACGTTAGTATTGCGATACATAAGTTAATATGTCAGTAAAAGTTTACAAACGCAAATAAGATTTGGAGGTAGACATTCCGAAGTAGCATTTGAAAAAAAAGGTCGTAAAAATTGATCGTGTTTGTCATGTTTAACGTACCCTTGAATTAGAAGGAAAAATGATGCATTTAGAGCACAATATATTATACTGCTGCTGTGAATGTAAAAATGCGGCGTAAACAAAGAAATAACAGTGAGAATAATAGAATACATTAATGCTGACAGTTTTTTTTTCCCTTTTAGGTCCTTAATAAGATACTTTAATTCAAAGAAAATTGGAAATTTTGAAAATTTAAAGAACTCGCTTGGACGACGAAGTTCAAGAATAAAATGGCGATTTACTTGATACGGTAAAAAGTCGTTGAAAATACCCGGTAATACATTGTTTAACGAACTTTCTTTCGAAAAATACAACGGAACTTTTTGATCAACCCAATAGTATCAGAAATATAGTAGAATAGTTTAATAACTACATTTTTTAATAAGATAGGTTAATGAATTTATTTTATCGAATAATCAAGCCTCCAGTTCAGTACGAATGTTTTAGACAAGTATCTTATTGCATTAGAGCTATGTAAGTACTGAATTTGACAAAAGAATTATTCATTGGTACACCTAATACAATGTGTTCTATTGGAACAAGTGGCATCACTTCGACATGGCGGTTCAACCATACAAAATTCGTCTGGCGTTTAACGTGTTAATAGTAATCTGTAGCATGAATACTGATTAATACAACGTTACAAGGGTAAGAGGTTAAATCCTGTTCGGGTTGCGGAACGTTAGCGTATATCAGTTTCCGCCTGCAAGTTGAACGTCTTAATCCTACGGGGTCGAGTAATACAGGTCGTTAAGCTTTCGTATCGAATTCAACGTTAGATCGTTCGCCGTTATCCGATAATGATTAATTAAAACGTTTGATTGCCGGCGGTGTTGAGTTTCCTGAGTTTCCTTGGCTGTTGCTGCTGCATCGTACCATGGGAACGTGCAAGGACGAACCAGGTGAAAGCGTTTCGCGTTTTTCCTTGTAGAACGCAGCTGCGAAATCATCTTCGAACAAATTACACGCTCGTTACGTATAAAATCAGCGCACATCGATGTACCGTCAAGTACGAAAAAAGACGCGTTCGAGAATCGAGATGTAGCGTTCGTTAATTATCGTATGTGATTAATATTAGAATACGGTTGCGAAGGATTCAGTTGCAGGCTTAATATTAGGTTGGTGTATATGAAATGTCGTTTTTTCCAAGTGAAACGGTTAAACGTAAATAAATTCTTCGTAACGGTACAGATACATTTAGTTCAAGTAATTTTTACGTGATTCTATACACTTTCCTATCATTAGACTGTGGATTTCTATGCATTCGTGGGCACTTTAAATGCGTGAAAGGCGCACAATGCGCTGAATACGCAAATGATAGACAATATTCAAAGTAAGGTAAAAATGATTGCATCTTGAGAGTGAGACAACCCTCTATTTAGATCCTATTTGGTTAGTTTTAAGTATACAAATATGGATATTTATATAAATATTCATAGTCTAATCATTATGAAACGAAAAATTTGAGATGGCAAAAATATGATAGCGTGGGGTGTGAAAAATTTAAGTTCGTCCCTGGATGCAACCGGATGTTTCATTCGTATGCGCTATTTTCGCATATAATGATGTTCCACCCATTCTTGTAGCCTTACACCAACGCAAAGCAAGCGCGCGTGTACCTTCCCTGTGTCAAATGGCAATCGCCAAATTGGGTTACACTATACTCCCCTATATTTTGCTTCCTTCCACAATCTATTTTCCTGATCTGATTCCATACGATTTTCATCTTTTTGGGCTACGGATGTGCACTGCGTGAAACAAGATTTCAAGATGACGAGAGATACGGGGAAGGCATGCATGCACTTGTTTCGCGCTGACGTAAGGTTCTAGAAATGGATGGGTTTTATGTGGAAAAATAGCATACGTAAAGAGGAAGCCTGGTTATATACAGGTACTCACAAAATTGAGCGTACACTTTCGAACAGAATGAAATATTGCTAAAGAATGGTCCCCAACCTCTTCAAACACGTTCTAAATCTAACTCGAGATAGCTTAGAAATATTGAAATGCAAAATGATAAGTTATAATTTTACAAATAGAGAAGATTTCAAAATGAAATTATAACAAGGATGGGACAATATTTTACCTTCTTGTAGACATAATCAATTAATTCTATGCCACGAAGATTAAAGGTGGTTAACAAAATAGTAATATAAATACATATATCATATATAGAATAACGAAAATATCGATGAGTACGTTCAATTTTGTATCAGCAAAAAAGCTATACTTTTACGTTTCTTTTTTTTTCTTTTTTTTTATTAAGTGTTAATACAAAATTTATTCTATTTCAGGAATTTTTTACGAATTGTCTGTTAGAATATGTGAACACGATACATATACATATATTGCGTTTCTACTTTTGAATATGTGTGTTTATATTCACTTTTCAGCTATTTTTTTATTGGCAACGTAGGTATATCCTCAATTTTGTGAGTAACTGCGCGAATTTTATACTCTATACTGTACATACTATACATTGTATGTACTTCCACAGTTGTGAAAGGGTTAATATTAATCACTAATAGATTTTGATATTAATTTGGAACAGATGATTTTGATTTGGTAATTTTACAAGCTACGATAAATTATAAGTTTAATTTTTAATTCAAAGTGATGGACTATCGAATGAAAATTAGGCATCATTATTGGGAATGATACAAAGCGAATTGTAAATTAAAAAAGAACATTGTGAAATAGTGGAATAATTAAATGCTTCGATGGTTTTGCTTCTATCGATTGGAGTCTCGTGCAACGTGCTAGATAAGATATCAATGTTCGAGACAACCCGACGTTTATTATAGCAGCCATATTATCGTGTGATAGACAGATTGATTCCTAGAATTTGTTAAATGTTACATTTGGATAACATATTCTCAGAAAATTGGCGTAAGAGTTTTCATTTTGAATATATGCGAAACTCTGTTATACGTAGCATTCACAACTTCTTTACATTAGAAGATTTTCAGTTCAGGTTAAAAAATCATTCATCCTACAACATTGTTACCGACGGATCAATATATATTATATCTCAAATTATTTGCTAATAATTAATTATATCGTAATCATAATAAATGTTTGATAAGTAAAGTTATTATACAGCGTGTTGAAAACTATGGTCGCGTAATTAAAAATGTACAGAATTTCAGTTAATCAGGTTTTCCCACTCCTAAAAGTATTCTCTGTTTACCTACATAATCAAATATGGTATAAAATAGCTTAACATCTCTTACGCATGTTTATAACTTCAAAAGATAGATTGAATTTTTCATAACAACAAACGCAAAATGCCGTTTTATGAAAAATAACAAACATGAATTTAATGCATTCCGTGATGTGAATATTTAGCGAACGATGGCTTCAATGTATAACTATAATATCAATTATAGTTGAGTTTATTATTTAGTTTAGTTTGTAGCCTTTATACTAAATTTGTTAAGTGTCCAATGAATTATGAACGGAAGTGTATATATAATTCATACGATACACCAAAGATCGAACGATATCTAACAATCGTTTATTATTTGTTATAGAAGACAGAAGTTATTGTGGCGCAGTGATATTCCCGTTTGGTGAGTGAAAATATTTAACATTCTTTGACGTAATCGATACTTCGCGTTCATTTTGGTGAACAGGAATATTTACGTAACACCGTGCTCGATATTTACTCGCTGCCATCATTTTACTCTCAATTTAGTCGACTATGCTCGCGATAATCTTCTCCCCCCCCCCCCTCCTAATGTAAATGTAAATGTAAAAAATGTGTGAAAACAGGGGCTGTATGGTACTTACTTGTACGTGTACATCGTGTTTAAAAACGTTTGCCAAGCAGTCTACGTGAATGCAAAATGGCAGCCGTCTATTATGCACGCGTAAGTAAGTACATCGCCGTAATTCTTGCATGTTAATTGAATTGATGTTCAACACTTTGTTGCTCGTCGGTAAACTTGTAAATTTTATGCCACGTGTCGCGTAGGATGCGAGATAACGGCTAAAATTCGATGTAGGTGGAAAGCGAAAGGCATGAATAGTACAACGAGCTTAAGATTTAATTTTTAATTACTTTTGGAAATTCTAAAGTAAACTTCGAAAGAATTGAACATTTATTAATGAAAATGAGCAAATTATTCGAATGAGATGAAAATGAATAAAATCGAATTTAGAGATACAAATATGCAAATAGGAGAAGGGAGTTGAAATTTAATTTTTAGTTACTATTACAAACTCTAGAGTAAAGCAAATTCTGGCGTAATTACGCAGGCATTAATTTAATTTAAATTTTAATTGAATTAATTAATTGAATTAATTTAATTTAATTACAACAAGCTATTAAAAAGTATTAAAATAGTTTGAATTATGTTTATTAAAAACTCTTATATAAACTATGAACAAAATAATACAAGATAATATTCAATGGCAGCTTCAAACAGTTATCATTTCATTTCCCATTAAAAATTTAACACAGCTCATAGGTTGAGAAATACTGCTCCAGTAAATCGCAACAATTTTCTTTGCATAATTATTACTTTTTTTTCATTTTTTTTTAAGGTTGTCTCGATCTTGAAAAGTTATTAGCAACCACAGTAACAATTTACATTTATATAGATTACAAAATTATTAAACACAATTTAGTAAATTAATACGTTTTAAAACGTTTCTTTGATAAAATTTGTCTTTCTTTTCGTTGTCACTTTAAGGTACCACATTATCGAATAATTCTTCTTTTCTTTTAACTTTTATATTGCTCCAAAATGCGTAATGATTCAAAAGTTTTTGCCTGATAGTGTTCTTCCACCAGGTAACACCGCGTAGATCGTGATCACGAATCGATTCGCAACCTATCATCCGCACACGATCTCGCGATATCTTGTGAACATGTATACACGTGAGGCAAGTGAAAATAAATGGCGTGCCATAGTACGAGCAATCGTAAATTCGTCGAGTCGCCACGGAATCGTTTCGATAGACTTATTCGTCCCGCGAAAGGGAAGTCACGAATCGATCGTAAACATCGGTTAAGCGTCGTTAAACGATGTTGCCTCGGCCTCGATCGCCGATCGTTTCGACTTGCACGCCAAAAAGTCTCCTAATCGCTAATTTGCGACAATTTCACGGGAAACGAGTCCATTCGGCGCATGATCGCCTCTCGAGCTAACTGTTACCTCGCGATCCACTGCAAGGACCGGAATCGATTATCCACAAGCCTGGAGTCGCACTTGTGCAACGAAATCTCGCGCACGTGTCTGTGAAAGTCGCGTAGCTGATAGACGTGAAATGGTCGTACACGGCTTATGAAAAAATTCGAAACGAAAGTGGCGGCTTGCTGAATACGAAATGAGGGGATATATGCATGGATGGAAACGAAAGCTGGGGTAGCGAAAGAAATTAACCCTTTCCGTAACCGTACCTACAGTGGCTCTCAAAAGTTTTCGGCCAAACCGTAATTTTAGATCCATTTAAATTACGTATTAGTACAATTTTTTGCTGTGAACAATTTAACGATGTGAAATTTTACATACCGTAGTGGGTAATATATTCTTACAAGTTTTTATTTTCTAGTAATTTATATCTTAATAATATTAGGTGTACATAGTAATTTTAAGCTGTGAAGATTTTGTGAGATTTAATATATATTGACAAGAAGTTAAACACAATTTTAATATTCGAAATTGTCAGCATTTTCATATTTGTGAAGCAAATTCGTCACTTGAAAAATAGTAAAGTAGCGATTTCGAATTGATAAAGATATCAAGAGTTTCGATCAAATGACTGTTATACTATAATAAAATTCTTGCAATATTCTTTTTTTTTGTGTATTTTTACCTTTGTTGAATCTTTCTCCGAATTATTTATAACGCTTCTTCTTTCACTACCGTTTATGTAGAATCACCTACTTTGCGGTTGTACCATGAAATATGTAACTATTCCCTTAAAATTTACTTCGTTCGATACGAAGTAAAGAGTTATCGCAACCATGGTGCAGTAATTACAGCAACAAAGTTAATGGCAATATTGTAATAGCGCGATCGCATGTCGTCGTTCGATCGAACTGTCCCAACGTGTTACGAGTCGAGACTCTCGATTTCCCAGCGTGATGCGTCGCGACGCAGTCTCGTAAATTAAAGTCTCGAGATGCTCTAGATCAGTAATTGTCAGCGTCCAGAGCAAATAGAAGTCGCGTACCTATGAGGCGCCGCATATCGTCGGATCATCGCCACAATCCCACGATCCCCCTACGACCAGGTAGTCATAGATTTTTGCCTTTTAATTGCAAAAATCTAGGCCACCGCGTACAACTTTCATTCGCTCTCGACGCATCTCTCTGAAAAATGCATCTACGGTGTACAGAGTGATCCGTATTAACCCTCGCTCAGTGAATGGTTGGTCATTTTGAATCGGTTGTTGCTTCACCGCAACGGATACATTGTTATTGCTTTAACATACTCCAGGGTTGAGACACTCGATATCTCAAAACCGAGTTTCGAGTGTAAATCATTCATATATGTAAAATAAAAAAAGTTAGTGGTGTGATTATCACGTGATTGATTCAATTTAAAGTGCTTTTCAGAATTATATAGTGGAATGAATATGTTGCAATTTATTATAATTCATTTTTGTTTTAGTTGTATTCCTTTTGGCTAGAATAGTAAATTGAAGAATATTTTTATTTCTTTAATGAAAGTGTTACATTATTGAAGTTTGCAATAAATATTAATGTAATACCCTTTACAGAAGAATATTTTTAATAAAATGCTACTAAGCTACAGTCATAGTGATTGTAGTGACATTCGGGGGTCAATTTTGATTCAGCTGCATTATATTCTAAAATACTGTAATAAATAAGACTATTTGGAAGCTATATAGATTAAAAATATGAATTATTATTATGATTTTACGTGTATTAGGTGTAATATATTCTTATTGATCCTTGAGTTTATGTATATAACTTTATCTAATGTATATTCGTGATACAGTTGAAACATTGTATTATTTGTATAATTTTCATAACTTACAAGATTGCACTGTTGAATGTTATCAAACAAATGGCACTTGCCACATGTAACAGTGCAAAAACCATGTTTCATGTTTTATAACTCCTCAGTCATCAACTTTTTATGATTGTCAATCTTAGGAAGAGCTATATTTCATCCTGAGCGATGAGTATGCCCCTGAACGTCAGCAAAATCGTTATCGTAAAAACTGAATTTTAACCAAACATTTGTCATTCTTATCGCCGTAGAAATGATGAACTTTTTAAGTTTCGAAAATGTGCTTTTCATTTTCCGTTTCTATTTTCTTGATACGCCATTTTCACAGTTAAATCAAGTAATCGGTAAACTACAATTCTACGATGCAGAATACTTTGAAAATTTTACAACTGTGAACAGCTTAAATGATTTCCGTAAACGACTACTGTGTATATGCGGTTCGCGTTTCGAAACGGGAGCCAATAACGAGACTTTTTGCTTCGCTAGACACGAGAGACTAACTCGTCGTCGAATTGAATATCGATCGTTACGAAATTACATTAATCAGGCTCGTTTCGCGTTACTGGCCGTTAATTGCTCGGGAGAGTCCATCGTTTGCAGCGTGCGAATCCGTAGCTCGATGAGAAACCTTTCATCGGGAATCACTTTCCTGTCCTTCGTTCTCTGGATTATCACGGTACATCGATTCGAACTTTCTCACCGTAACTCACTACCGTTGACCAGTATCGGCAGTCAAGTGCATTGGAAACAGCTTATTACAGATAATATTTCTATCTTCTTTCTCTTTTTTTCATATGATTGCTTTTATAAAATGGAGTAGATATCCCAATTACTGCCATCGATACGCTTAGCTTCATTTAATTATTTTACAAGTTACTTAACATAAAAATTATTCCAACTTGAAGTATAACATTACTTAACATCTCTTTTATTTATGAACTTTTTTTTTATTCATTGAATATGACGAATCAATTACTAATTAATTGAAAATATATAACGAAGTCCAATGGTCTTATTACCGTCACTTAAAGAGTTGTCATTTGAATGAAAATAATTATTAGATATGTTGTATATAAGCAATTTAATTTGTGTAACAAATATAGGATGAAATGTTAAAATTATTACCTTCGCTGCATTATGACAGTTCCCATGCTACAGTAATTATAAACATTCCAAAGGATATTAAAGGAGGTGAATTAAATTTTGTTACAATTATTGCAAGTACTATTTGTTCTGCTTTGTTTATAATTTTCCTCACGAGTGTGACTCGTTGTTTTATGGCAAGAGTTTAATTAAGTTCATTATTTCTACCACTTTGCGAGCGTCACCAGATACACGATAAATTACTATAACGTGTTGCAATAAAATACAACACGTTACAAAACAAAATATGTATGTATGAACGATTAAAAATTGATGTAACGCCATTCCAATGAAAAATATTCTTAAATTTCTTCCTTAAATTTATGATAATTAATTTTCGTCGTTACAAGACGGACGGCAATGTCGTACATTATGGTTCACCAGAAGTGATGGCTCGTCATTAGTGATCATGTTTGCGACCATTAAGCATCGTCGCGCCACGCACCGAACAAAAACGGGGCACCATACATTTCTCTGTCATTCTTGTTGCTCTTTTTTCTCCATTAAATGAGAAATCTTCCCAAGTGTGTGAATTGATAGGTTTCTTGTACACGAATTACTTACGTGACACAGTGTTCATGAAGATTTCCTTGTCGAGTGTTAGAAACACCCATTCTATAGACCTCTTTAATCAACATCAAATAATTTCACTTTCTGACACGATATAAATTTTTTTTATTCTAAAATGTACAGCGCGAACCACTAAAAAATAATCACCTTGAACATTTGTAGAACTATAGCAAAAAACTATGCAAAAAAATAAAAGAAATCACTATAACTATAGAATAGCCTTTTTTATACTAAATAAGTTCACCTGTACTTCCGAATATATTCAAAATTTTAAAATAATTTATAAAATATATTTCATGGTAAATTTTGCAAATATGTTGCAATAATTTTTAATGAGTCATCTTGTATAATGACGAGATACGCACAATCACTCACGAAAGTAGAATTTAAGAACAAGATATTAAGTTAGATAGTAAAGCTGTGTCTACATTAGGTAACATTTGGTCGGACAACCGGGTTGATCGACTTGGAGTTGATGAAAATTGTCCGTGTAAACAGTTGAAACAACTTTTAATGGTTCAATTAGAAGTTGTCCATTCGCCTATTTTTGGTCCAGCGACTAAAAGTTTCGTAACGTAAATACAGCTAAAGATATAAGTACACAATATACGTACCAAATAGTAATGAATGTTATAATACTTACAAAGCCTCACCATAATGAATATAAATATAAAATAGGTACATTTTGGAAGCTGCTGAATCATATTATTTTCATTATTGAATTAGCAATTGCGAGATATTTTTTAATAATGATGTCTGGCCCTTAGTGATTAAACATAGAGATTTTATGTTTATTTATTATTTAATAGTATAACGCCAGCAAAAAGAACAACAATTTTGTCATTCATGCAAGAAATAAAAGATGTAAAACAAAACTTTTTGAAGTGATAACTGAAGGTGCTGAGATCTTTACTAGTAAAACAGTTCGCCACTTTTTTATTATTATATTATTGTATTACTTTGACATTCTTATTGTCGTATTGTTGTAAATGGAATATTATGGTATTCTTCAAATTTTATCTCACAATATTCCTAGTACATCATTTTGAAACAATATGCGTAATGATTTTCACAATATTAAGGAAAAAATTGTTTCTAGACTGTATACGTTTATGCAATTGTGAAAAATTTATATATGTGAAAAAATATAAGATGCATCTAATAAATTAATATATAATATACTTGTACAAGTTAATACTATTTCACTATATAATATAGTGTATTTAAATATACTGTAACACGTATAGTAAACCTTAATATAATAATATTAATAATAACAATAATCACAAAATATACAAAATATCCAAGATAAAGTGCACGTTAAAATATCGAGAGCGTTAAGCAAATCTCTAATTAGGTTCTATTTTTGTCATTATTTTCATCTTTTTCATTTGCATAAACATCCGCAGTTTAATTATTAGTTAAAATCGATTTCTATTCACTTCCTCTCAAGAACAGCGGAAACTTGAATAATATTTAACAGAAATGAAAGTGTTTAAGAGGTACATCAATATCCTTTATCTCGAGCCGATATATCACTTTTCTCTTTCAAGAACGACGCAAGAAGTGTTAGGGAAATATGTAGCATCGTAAAGATGAAAGATAAAATTCAATTCGTGCCGGATCGAAAGTTGAACAAGCAAATTTACTACGAGTTCACCAACGAGAGAATCGAACGTACTAATTCGATCTTTATCGTCCATTGGCGTAAATGTTAACCTCGATGGAGGATGTGCATGGGATTTGCAAAAAGTGCACTTAGACACGCGGGAGAAAGTTGCAACGAGAAAATGTGTTCCGCTCAATTATCCTTTAAACGACACATTTAATAGTTAATCAGATTCTCTTCTGTGCTTTTTTTTCGTTGAAACTTTCATGCGTCAAGGGAAATGGTCGTTGTGTCGTGATAATAGTTAAATACGCTAATATATATATTTTTATTGCCCATAAGGGGACGTTAATTTCATGGGAACTGACGGGAACCCGAGTTTCCAGGTGTTAGATCTCTGGTTTCACTTGATTTACAAGCACGATTGTGGCATTAATATTTATACGCGCAGGCATTGTTGTTATCATTAATGCAATATTGCAGAAATCAGAGATTCTCTCACACCGAAGTTAATGTTGAATCCATAAACTTGATACATACTAATTGCGCGGAGAAATGTTTTAGTACATATTTGATGTCAAACAAATTTATAAATGAAATTAAATAGTATAATAATAAAATTAGTATGGTAAGGGATTTTTATATATTTTTAATCCTATATTATTTTATATGATACGTACAATGTTTCACACAATTGATCAAATGCAAATTTAATATTACGATTTAATTACTGCCTACTTTGCTCAACTGTGAATTATAAATTAATATTGATTAATAGTAGACTGCGTATCTGTACTATTATGTAGAAGGTTATTTATTTTAAGAAGCATCTCATTTTGAATTTTGTATATTTCTAAAGTGTACAAAATATTCGATCAAATGTGCGAGTCACTGTCTATGTAAATAGCAAACACTAATTTTTATTGTTTACTAATGAAAATAATTTAGTAAATTTATAAAAATTAAATAGGAAAGAGAATCTTGAAACAATAAATAAAACTAAATACAAAAATAAGAAACAGGAAAATTTAACAAAATTGTACAGCAATTGAATAACCTATTATTCATTTTTTTCTTTTCTAATATTGGCTCTCAAGTGAATGTTAAGAAAACTTGGAAAGTTAAGAAAAAAATTGTTGGGGCTTCAAAGCACTGATTAATAAAAGCAGTATGTTTTCCAAATACCTAACAAATCTATCGTTAAAGCAACCTATTAAAATTACTCTTTCAATTTCAACCTTGAAGCAACTGAAGGGTATAATCGCTTAAAATTACAGATCTCACAAATGCTCATAAACTCGATTAATGACACTGATCATTAGATTTAATTATCTATTCAAAGCAACATTTATCCGTTTATAGAGATAATCTTAGTTGTTCAGCTTTTTCTTGTATGCCGCTTGAAATAGTATGCCTTTTTCTTTTTTAACATCTTATGACACTGTTGTCAACTTGTGATAACACGTGCTATACTGGTCGTCTTACATTAACCCTTCCACATATTTCCTTTAACTCCATAGTGTAGCATTTTTTACTTTCCATATCTCCCCTCCTTTCCTAATCTCTGAATAGATAAGTGTAAACTAGTTTGCCATGCCGTATTCGAAACTTGATGAAATAGCGTAGGATTGCATACATTTTGAATTTGTTAAAGTGGGAACGACAGTTGGGCAATAAAAGCTATTCGGGTCTTAAGATACGGGTTTCAGGATTGCTTATGCTCTTCTAATTTACAAAGAAAAAGCACAACATTTATAAATCCCTTTTGTAAGTTTTATGCTACCTAGAATCCTTTAGAATTACAGCCGGTCGTTATTTGAATTAACACTAAACAGGTTAGTGATAGGAAATTTGATATGTTTGGGCCTAATTAATTAATTAAGAAATGCAAAAATATATACAGTAACGTGCAATGAAAACTATTAAAAATATAAATTTGACATTTAGAAAAGCTTATATAAATTTAAAACTGATTTATAAAATTTAAAACTGATGATTTTCCATTGGATAGTAAATTAACAGTTAGACCACGAAATTCTAAAATTGGCGACGTTTATGAGTACAGAATAATAAAACTAATTAATAGGCGCAAAAGGTACATGGGATCATGTAAAAGTTACTTGAATTCAGTATATAGGTACATATAGTTTTGAAAAATCTATTTACGTGTAAAGTTTCATTATAAAAAACGACATTTCATATGCACCAACCAAATATTGAGTTGAACGGAAAAGTCATGCCGAATTTTCTATTGAAGAGGTATAGTGGAATAAGCGTAATAAGAGTATCATTACATGAAATTCAATGTGTGACATGTTAATAAACAGATCTTCCAACTCAAAGCTTTTCAACTAAGTTTTAACCCCCTATCCCTATTATTATGATAGTTACAAGCAAAAACGTAATTTACAGTTCAAGCTCTATTTTCTTTGATTTATCGCGTAAAAAGTTGCAAGAAAAATTGGAGATGCTTTATCCAGTGGCACATATATCTCGAAATTTTTTCAAATTTTTTGACCACAGAATTGAAGTTTAAAAAATTTCAAAATGCCAATTCTTTTCGAAGTTTTTACGTGACTGTGTTTATATTCTCATAGTTAATTGTATAGTTAGAATAGAAGCATTGTGCTACCCCAAGGCCTTTCTTAAACTGAACTTGAACAGCTAAATTAAGGTACATTCAGATGTAATCGTTGGATATTTAAAAAAAACATTGTGAAATGCAATGTAAATATAATACGGCGCGAACTTTCCGTTCAACGAAATACATTTTGTAGCCACTAGGGTAAATGACCCACGTACCGTCACTGTTCCTATAACTGCCACTTGAATTCGTTTATGTAACAGCAAAGTAATGTATAAAGTATCGTAAGTAAACAAATTTTCATACCAAGTTTGGACTTGCGTTTACGTAACAACACATAGTCATTGTATATTCATTTACACTTAATATATAAATATATACATATATATACATACATACATATAAATAAATATTAGGGGGTAAAAGTGCTGTTGAGTATTAAAACATAACCAATATAATTATAAAGTATGGAACGTGTCACAATTTAGTAAGGCGATACGTTTACTATATATCTTATATCTGTTACACGAACTAACGTGTTAATATATATAAAAATTGTTTCTATTTAAACGAGAAAAAAATAAGGCCTTTGAGGCTTCCGCAGCAAGATTCTGAATAAGACTTGACTTCCGGGGAAAAAATGTTCCTAAATAAAAGAGCGATTGAACAATATTATGCAACAAACTGTGAACGGTTCTTTATGTTAACGACGTCCTAAAATAGTTAAATGAAGTTACGCGATAACCTTAAAATGGCAGTAATTGGTACGTCTACCCTATATGATGAAGCAAACCCTTTCAATTACAACGTTTACCCCTCTAATGGACTACGTTCACCGCGAGCTGAACCCAAGAATTCCGTTAACCGAGCCTACAATACGAACCGAGTAGAATACGCGACAAGGAGGAGAGAAGAAAAAGGGGATGGCCAGGCCGTTTGTGTTCGCGAAACCCGGATGCCAAACCGTAACACCATAATCACCGCGAGCGAAGTTTCACCGTTAATGATGGCATGGTTACAAAAGGAGGCTGCATCGCGATGCAGGCCACTGGAGTGGCGTCTATTCATCCCGGAGGATTAGCTGGTGCCACGGGTTGCGGGTACTGATCGATGCCAACGTTAATTGCACGCAAACGTAGCATACGCGAACGCGGTTATGTAAATGCGGCACGTACTCGCCAAGTTGAACCGCATTTCCGCTAAACCGAAGCAATCTTCTAAGCTTGTTACAATATCGACGGCAATAAATTGTTGGCCGTTTTGCTATTAGAGGGATGAATATCGTTTAACCAATTAGCGGTTGCTTTGCGGTTTCTCTTTAGATATTTTCTGTATCTCTTTTAGGGACTACTTTCGTCCCATTTTTTCATACTCTACGAAAAAAAAGGTTTAATACATTCGAGACCGCTGACGTAGTTCTACGTAGGTCATTCCAAATTCTTTAGCTAAATACCAATAACGCAGGCTTACATTTTTCAGAATGTAGTAGCTGATTACCGCTAACGTAGTCTTACATCATTTCAAAATCCGTAGCTGAATGCCGACAACGTAATTCTACCATATATTTTTCATTCACAATGATTTATATGCATTTTACGATAACTAGAACTTTATTACGCGTTGTTGCATATATTTTAACATTATTATCGGCACAGAATTGACGCCACACAAAATTATTCAGGAGAAATAAATCTATAAAAATGTTATTAAGTTTCACGGTACTGCGTAAAAATCTTATGCCACTTACCAAAAAATATTTTCCATTATTCTGTACAACCTTAACTTACATCTTTACAACGATAGTTCTACAAAACAAAAAAACTATTAAATAATTTTTCAATAAACTGACTTGACATTTTTTCATTGTCTGCTTTCGATAATTCAAAAGTCTAATGTTTTTCGTCAACTTATTTCCTTTTCGAATTCATTCTAAACAACTCTATACGAATTTCAGAATATTCAGATGAGGGTTTTGATTATTACAGAATTTTATAAAATTATTAGAATCAAAGAAAAACACGAATGATTAGTGCAGCATAGATTACATTTCAAAGTTCAACTTTGTGTAATTAGAATTAGTAATACGGGTGGCCTAGAATTTTTGCACAGTACTGTACATTGCAGCAAATCCATTATATTCATTTCCAAAAAATATATTTAATGAATTTATGCAGCTCCATCAATTTTAATATTGCCCGTAATTTGACATCAATTTTTTCAACATACTTAGCAATATTTAATTTTCGTATCGTATCAGGAAGCGATATTTGCTATATTCACGTACATTTAAATAGCAGACTCTTGCGGTATTCAGCTATAAACTTTTGGAAGTTATATACGGCCTGTAGCTATAAACTTTTGGAAGTTATATACGGCATGCAGCTTAAGCGTCTTTGCCGACAGTCGCGGATCGCGAATGTGTTGAGATACTTATTCAGAGAACTGTTAGTTTGAATGTTATTTCAATTCTGAATTTCCTTAATTACGCGTCGGACGAATAATCTGCGTAAATCGAATATTATTAGAAATTCATCCAAAACTAAAATCAAGAAAAATATCATGCATGATCGCAATATAGCAGTTAGAATGACCGATTGTGCAAAGCTAAAAAATGGAAAAAACTTAGTCAGCGCAGAAGTTCGATTTCGAGTCGTTCTTTATCGTTCTTTTTTTTCTTTTTTTTTCAATGTGTCAAGCACGACACGATTTTATCACGTTCACGTTTTAATCTAATAGTAGAGTTACGAGTGGACAACAATTGAATTATAATTGCGTTACTCGTGATATACTTTGTCTGTAGATACGTAATCGTCGTTTGTTTAGTTACTGAGGTAATATGATTTACAAGACGTATCATGAAATAACTAATTACTGGTTTGGGAACGATGAGAAGTGAAAACTCTATGTGATTTTCCATCTCGTAAAGCACATATATTGCAGAACCATGACGTGATTAATAAAAACTGTTCGTTTATTTCTGTAAAAAAGGTCACGACGAATGCTTACGACGGCAAAGCAGGTGAAAACACTCTGTAGCTACAGCTATAATGGATACTCAGTGTTGACAGGAAGCCTCGTAGCTGTTAATTGGAATTTAAATTGGAGTTTGAAAGTTAACACAATGGAAAGTGCAGTTAAATATATTTAACTGCATCCTGGATTTCTTTAAATATATTCTGCATTCAGAAAATGTGTGTACATGTAAACATTGGTAGTTTAAATCGCGTGAATAGTGAGGTACAGCATAAAAAAACCGATGAAAGTCTAAAAACGTACCTGTAATTACTTACTTTTAGAAAATATTTTATGTGCAACTGTTGATTATATCGGGTGTCCCATGTTTTCCCCTCGAAACATTGTAAGTATGTTCTATGGATATAAGCGAGCAAAAAATGTTACATAAACATACATAGGTCAGTTGGAACTTCGTTAGAAAGTTATAATAAAAAAATTGGGTTGGTGATAAAGTAATATTGTCTCTTGACAATTCTAAAATTATTCACGATTTTAAGAAAATTACTGAAAAAGGGATTCGATTGTAGAAGAAATTGGATACTATACCACGGATTAAATAAAATGGCATTATACTAAGTCGAATTGCGTTTACATTTCAATTGAGTTGTTCAAAAAATTCGTAACATTATTTGTTACCATTTTTTTGTAAGACAGTGAAATACGCAATTCGGACACGTGCTGTGTTTAATCAGATGATTTAAGTGCAACATACGGTGCCGGTGAAAAGAAGACGCAACGTTTTTTAATGGGACAGCTTGGAATTTGTGAAATTCTAAGAAATATTGTAAAACCTTGGTTGAAATATTATGAACGTAATAATATCACATTATTATTTATCTTAATTATTAATGGAAAAACTTTTATTAATGATCGGTAATAAAATACATTGAAGAAACAGAAAAACTATTTTAAGAAATTCACTTTCGAGAAACGTAAAAATGTTTTGGAAAAAAATTCTCTGCAGCTATTTAATAATTGACAAGATATAATTCGAATGAACGTTGCATACCGTATTGTTTAATAATATCAAACATATTCATTGATCCGTATTGCTTTTAAATGTTCTTCATATATCATTACGAACTTTCCGAATAACGCAATAAATTCACTGAAATGAAACAGAATTAAAATAAATTTCACCGAGTAACAAATTCGATTGTTGACCGTTATCGCTGCTATATTAACAGGAACAGTAAACGTTTTGTAAGGGATTGATAAGTATAATTATATAGTTTGCCAATATAGTTATTCTCGTTTTGTATTATAATTATCGCAAGTTCGTTATCGCTTCCTTCATATTTTGTATTTCGTCGTAAGATTTTAATACAGTATAAAAGGACCAAGTCAATGCAACATCTCTTGCTTGTTTATATCCGTAGAGTATATTGAAAAAATTTTGCGGGAACGTTGCGACACCCTATATATGCAAGGAAAAATATGAATCTAACAAGATGTAAGATATAAGACTATACTTAATTATAGTACTAGGGATTAAGATATATAATGGTTTAATTATAGTGTTGGATTAATTAAATTTCCGTGGTCACTGAATATAATATACCTATAAGAATTTTTCAGATTATTCAATTAAGTAGGATACTATCGGTTGAAATCGATTTCAGAAGCCTGTTAGAAATTCATTCTCAATTTTTATTTATCTTATAATGAGACCACGGATTCTTATACAATCTTGGAAAATTTAAATGTGCCAACAGATAAAGAATGCAGCCAACATACAAAATTGTACAAAATATCCAAAATTATACGAATATTACTATATTTGAGCAGTGAAAAGCACGTGTGTTCTAGTCCCATTTCTGCAACGTTATTTATAAAAATACGAACTTACATAAAGATCCGCAGTCTAGTTACAATGAAATATCTGCTTTTCTTTCCTAATAATAAAAATGTTTACGAGATATCTTACATAAAAGTTTATTGGTATATTTCTGTGTGAACTGTTCAAACGTCCGTTGTAGAAAGCAGCAGCTTTTTTACCTGTTTATTTTCCCCCCCACGGAATTCCAATTAAATATGTTTAAATGAAAGCTCTGTGCACAAGCGTACAACATGAGTATACATTTTTATGATAATAGCATTAAATAATCGACTTTATGACACCGAAAGGGGTTAACTTTTATTATCGCGCTCGTGGTGCGCGTAACGACCCAACTTCCAGAGGAAATAATTAGATGAAACGGGGGCTAATTGAGCGTGGTTAGCGTAATTTGACGGTGATTTTCGTGGAAATGAATATGTAACGTAAGCTATGCCGGTCAACGGCTTTGCGTATTGTTCATTATACTATGTAATTATGTGCAAATTTATGACTTACCGTAGACCTTGGGTTTAGGATAACGGAATTACCGTGCGTCGCCAGTAATGCTCTGTGAAAAGAGAGAGAGAGAAAAAAAACAGTATAAGCACCTTGTATATAGCGTGTATAAAGCGTAAAACAGTTCCTGAGATAACTGTAACGTGTGTAATTGGTGTTGGAAGGAATTACTATGTTACGGTGGCACAGTTGGATAATTATTCGAAACGATCGTTTAATATGATGAAATATGTATTTGAAACAATTATTAAAAACGATTAATTAGATTTGCATGCATTCAGAACTGTATCTTTTAGAATAACTTTAAGAATTCAATTGTATACGATTTGTTCGTACCAAATAGTACATTTTCGGAAAGCAAACTGTTTTTAGGAGGTATTTTTACAAAGTAATAGGTTCACATGCATAACAACAAATACCTTTCAAAGAATGTAATAAAGTTTAGAAAGTATTACAGGAGTTATTAAACATGATTCAAAAGAAACGATGTTGCACTTTTAATTGGTATAAAGTAAATACGAAAATAGTTATATTGATTGGAATAATATCTTTCAATGGTGCACTTTGAGTAACTTTAATTAAACGGTTTCATTTAATAAATTCATTACACTAAAATTGCAGGAAAAATAAGGCAAAATTAAATTAACATATATTTTCGCGAATTTAAATATCTTTACGAAGGAGTTAAATTACTTTAAAAAATAGATGCTCAAAATATCTTTTATTTTGTACCAAATAGTTAAAATAATAAAATTAGATATAGTAGGTGTAAAAAGTGGAATCAAATATGAATTATTCGATGGCAAATAATATTCTACGTTTTAAATATACTTTAATGCGTTCCACTTACGTGACTAACCCTACGTAAAAGAAACATTTACCGAAAACATTTTTATACCAACTATATACAATTACATTTTTTATCACTTAAATCTTCACGCTATTCGATTCTCTAGAAACCTGTTTCTGTAATCATGATTAAATTCCAATCATTACGATGGTATGTTTTAATCGTCAACGGTTATGCATTGTGCTGGCCAAACTTATTTTTATTGACTCGAAATTGTTCGAATTGCTACGAATAAGGAACTCGATCGCGCTTGCAAATTACGTAACGCTTCCATTAGCAACGTGGTGGGCATTTTTGCGGAAAGGAACAATGATCTGCGAGAAGGTAGACTAGAACAGCTGGAATTCCCCGTTGACCTACAAAAAGTTCCGCTTAGAAATGCTTAATGGTAACTCGTGCTGGTAGGAGGATCGAATGTTTCTTTGCTGCGAAAAAAACGATTATTACACTGATAATATGCGACACGAAAAAAAGACACATGGCAATTTATACGCAAGAGGGACGCGAAATATGTAGAAAACGAATTCTCGTTTCGTAGCTTTCACGCTAAAGTACGCGAATCCTCAGAATCGAAATAGCTGTTTAACTCCTCAACGACGCCATGTACCAGAATTCGAAAACTTCGCGTAACGCTGAATCTTTCGATAGCCGTTCTACGATTAACAAACAAATGACTACTTACGACTCTTTTAATAGCATACATGTAACAATATTTGAGATATTTAAGTTTCTCAAATTTGAAGAGAGAATTATTACGATTTTTACTACGTTATTAGAATTAATTAGAACGAATGAAATTATGTTGATTAATAATTTATCGGAATAAATTAGATAGAATGAAATTTTGTTCACTGATAATTTATAATACAGTGGCGACTATATACTTAAAGACACTTGAAAAATTCAACTGTTGTATACTTAAACGAAAATTTCTACGACAGATAGAAAGTGTAAACTCTATTTTATACAGTAGTCGAAAATTTTTAACTACCTTTCATTACTAACAAGAGTATACATTTTTTTACTTTAAATGTAACATTTTAAAGTTACACACTTATACTTAAGGACAATTAAATGTTTTTGACTTTTTAAAGTTCCATTTCATTTTTAGTTTGTAGAATATTAATATTTAGTGGATAAAACTTTCTATTTTTTAACATCACCGCACCTTCGTGGCATAGATTCTATAAACCTAATGCATCTGTCTATTAGAATAAACTTCCATCTAGTTCCAATAAAAGTTGGTACAATTCTTGTAAATTCCTTAGTTTTTGTACTTTCACGTATATACTTCTTAACGTTGATCCATAACATCTCTATTGGATCTAAATCCGGAAATTGAACTGGCCATTACATTACATTTATACATACAATATGTATTTCGTTCGGTTAAGAACAGTTTAACTATAAGAGCCGTATGTTTTAAGCCGTTATCGGTCTGATAAATCCATTCATTTGGCATGCTGTTATTTGCAGATGTTTAACTATTTGCAAATGTCTGAATTGATTAAAAAGTCCGTCAAAAGTGAACCGAAAGAAAGAATCAAACTATGAAGCTAATGCACAGGTTGAAATCTTATAAGCAATGGATTGATCCACTTCGCTTGCTTAATTCATTGTCTTATAATGAAGTGTTCTGCTTATTGTGAATTTATGATCTAAATATAACGAAAAGATACTGTATCTCCAATTGAGTTTAATTTCGACATTAACTGTATCATCAGTATAACAAGATTAAAGATACTTAAATACAAATTAAATATAGTATTACGGTGTTTCGCATTTTATGCAATGTTAAAGCGGTTAATAGCGAATCCAATTATTTGTAGCCAACAGAAAAATTATACGGGAAGTGGTTATGGAATTAATTAGATAATCAGTCTAATGTTTAAAGCGATTAAAGAATTCGTTGTGTAGTTATTTGTTTCGCCAATTTCAATTATGTGAAAAAAACAGATTCGAGATATCTAACAAATGCATCGAATAAAATCCAAAAAGCAATGATAACCTAGAAGTAAGTAGTTTCCGACGGTACCTGGATATTTTGAAATTCTTAATATTGTTTCTATTTTGTACATCGTATGGCGAACAATGATTTGAATGAATGCAATAGTATATCTATATAAAATACTGGCCAAAAACTATGGATCACCTATCAACAAATATATCTTGTTATTTCACCAGTATATTCAAGTATATTTATTATTATTGTAATTATTTTGCTATCTTTTAAGAAGCATTTGATTCAGCAAGTATTGAACGAGTTAAAAGATATTGATTAATTTGGAATTGAGTATAGGAATTGAAAATTAGATGAGGCAATTAGTTGAATTATTATTCAACACAACGGTGCACTTTGGACCCATTATTAAATTAGTGCGCCATAGTTTTGCACACATAGGTACTTTCAATACGTGTATTGATCTTTATACAACCGATTACATTTTATGAAACTATCTTGGTCATTCTTTTATTAGACAGACTGTAAATAGGAGAAGACAATATACGAAATTTAATCTCATTTATATTTATAAATAACGGGTAATAATAATGTCTCTGGCTTTTTAATCTATGAAAAATGTGCTTTGAAATGGCATATCACAGTAACAAATAAGAATGCAATTTAAAAATTGTATAATTGATTAAATTTAAGAGCGTTTCCTTATTTACATGTTCGCCATTCTATATTATCTTAATATGTATGTATTTATTTTAAATGTATGCACAGATTCAGTGAATAAGTGAATACCGTTAACGCATCAATTAATAAATGCAGCAATATTTAATCACGCCGTTAAAGGCTCGCACTTCATATTTGCCTTTGTAATTTAACCCTTTCACGCTCTATGTTGCATAATGCAACATTGTACTTTATTTAAGTAACAGTAAACGATATACATATGTGTTTTATTCGCCAGAACTAATTGCAAATGTGAGCATTGTATTCATATCTATTTCAAATTTTCAGTTTAATTCAGAACGAGACCAAACATGTTTTGTACAGAATATGTCTCTCGCGAGACAAAAATCTTCGGTCCCAAATGGTTAAATGGCAAGAACATGTGCCCTTGCTAAATTTCATTTCGTGTATTACGTTGACGGATTACAAATCTCAAGGACCGAATTAATAAAATATTCGATGCTATCGTATTGAGTTAATATCGATGTCTTTCTTGCATCGAGCACTGCATTTAGTTTTTGCTTTCATATATTTCACAATAAATTTAAAAGACCCGAAAGAGATGGGCAGTTTTGTACCATTCGCAGCGGGACAGCTGACCGGTTCGTGTCACAAAATTTGTGCCTTAATGAATACTACTTACGTGTTGTTTATAAATTCCGTGGTATACGTGATCCGTATCCATCAGCTGGAATCGTCGGTCGCGATTCCTTTTTTAATGGATCGCCGATACTCTATCCGAGACAGACATGAATTTCACTGCTCCCCTGCTATGGAATTTCGATGGCATCGATGTTAGTAAGCGGGACAGGCTCCCGTGTCTGGTTCAGAATACAATTTCACGTCCGGCCGACGATTTTTGGACGGTTCGTCTGCCCGAGGGTCAACGATCCCCTTCCTAATGAAAGAATGCCATTCGAAGCATTCGTAAATACAAATCGTATGATATAATAATAATGCCAATATGCTATTGCGATGATTGTCCAGACAAATGGAAGATTAGGATATCACAAGTTCGTATAATTTTATTACTAGAAAGGATAGAAACAAATTTTGCACGTCGTTGTGAAGAAAAATTCGGTTTAAGACAAATTAATTCATAAGATAAATTAAAAAATATTAGGGATTTAAGAATTTCTGAAGATAATATAACTGTAATGATGAATAAAGAGTTTTCTGATCATCAAAATATAATAACTAACAAAGACAGTAATGAAATGTATTATAAAACAGCAATATTATAAAAATATATTTTGCAATAAGTAGGAAATTATAGAATCAATGTAATTGCAATCAATATGTTTGACAAGTATAGCATAAACAAATACAAAAATGATGTGTACCTATATCTTGCTGCATTTTGCCATAGAGTTATGCACAGAGGGAAGAGTATCTTGTTATTATAATATAAATATCACTTTTTATGATGAAAAATGTGAAAGGATAAAACTGAAGTAGACGATTTGTAAATATGCTACATAAACAATATTAAATCCATGTTATCTCATATTTCTGTAGGGAATTGTTACTAAAGTGGATAGAAATTTATTTTACCTTTAGAGAATTTTAATAATATAAATACTATTTATTTCCCATATTTTGCACATTTTTTAAAAGCGTATGCAAAAGTATGCATCATATTTCATATATGTTTATTATATTTTATTCAATAAGTTTCACTAATAAATTACGATTAAAACGGCAAATACTTCTAGTTTATTGTAACTTAAATTATTATCCTAATTTCTAAATAATAAAGTAAATAATTCAGTAAACATCGGGTTAAACTCGGGATTTTTTACAAAATTATGAGACAAGACATTTTTTTATAGAATTATTAGACAATTTTGAATGTACTTATTAGATACCTCATATATATATATATATACATAAAATATAAAAAATATATATACACTTTACTTGTATATTTCGACATACTTTAAGTGTATGAACATCTGCAATTTAGTAATGTTCATTACGTTTTGTAAGTATTGACGCGTATTAATTAAGAAAATAAGTAGAATGATACATAATCAAGTAAGTATTATTACGGAAGATTTAATGAAGACGTAGGAATGCCTTTTTCTTAAACGTTCCCCAGCTTTCTAATTAAGATTACGTTTTATGGGGTAATTACGCCTCTTTAAGAATTTCCTTTGATCGTTAAATGAGGATTTTCTAGTTTTCCTACGTTGACGCAAGTATACTATCGCATTCAACTTCGTACCTTCAAAGCAGCAATAAAATTGCGTTCAGTCTTCGCACAAGGTACAATAGTAAATAAGCTACTCTGGTAATTTTCATATTTTAGAATCCATTACGAAATTTTGTATTGAAAGTTTGATTCCCTGCATCCTTAATTTAATTTATTTGAAACGAAAAAATGAATAGTTCTAATACAAAAATAAATAACTAAATAACATTAATTAAATGGTAGATACACGAGTGAATTTTATTAACATTTTGTACAAAAATAATGTGCTTCTTTTTAATAAGTTTAGAAATCTTTATAAATTCTTACATACAGTGTTTTATATATTTTTGTTTCAGCTTAGTTATCGGCTACTATAAATAAACATAAAAAATGAAGTAATTAAGTTCTTTTCTTAGAATCTCTTCTGTACAAAGACGAAGTTCTGTTTTCATATTTCAGAAAAGTTTGAAGTAACTTACATAACTGCAAACATGTCCTCATTTAAGTATCAGAGATGTCACAGTATCAAATTATTGTCAACGAAACAATTATGATATCTTCGTACAAATTACGTACAGTAATTCATAAGAAAAGACTTTCTAACAATTTATGTAGTCTACTTTATTGCAATTTACTTTTCAGAGTGTTACTATTTTTATTATCCAATGAGAGAGTTTACATTTGTTATTTTCATTTTAAAAATAAGCAAACTTTTACAAAAAAGCAAGTTTAGAAATTGTATAAATTTAATTAAAAATTTCTCCTTTGCCTCTTGAATAAAGTAATCACACCTTTCTGTTGAAGATTTAAAAGATTTTCGTAAAATACAAAGGGCCAGAGAAGTTGTTAATGTTTACCGTTATGTAAGCTCTAAATAAGGTTTGCATGTAATACATTTCATTTGCAACAACCCCGATGACCTTTATTCTCGTATATGTCGCATAAATCTACTTTTATCACGTTTCCATTGAACTTTAACAATATTCCAATTTTAAACGTATAGGAAAAGTAAATAATAAAGAATTACGGAGACAAATATACATACAGTGAAACAATTTCTTAAGTTGCACTGACTACTATATTATTAAGATGAAAATTACTCGAAAATGAAAAACCTGTTGTAAAAGTATGTTACGCACTACAGCGTATAAAATATTACATTATGAAATTGTTCGTAGAGAAAATTTTCTTAATGCGTAATTTACACTTATACAGAATTATGGTTTGGTCGTAAACTTTTGGCAGTTGCTGTACATGAAACGGTAATTCTTCTATCAGCGCAAAATTAATGTTTTAGATATTAGTAACCATGTATTTTGTTTACATAGATCTTTAACTCGAGAATTTTCTAAGTTAATACCTTTCTAAATTGTTCCTTTTCTTTAATCCTTACGAAACTTAAAATGCATTATGGTTCCAAACTTTAAACTGGTAGTATATTATAATTTGCATTCCTTTCGTAATCAACTTTCTAATTTACTATTAACTACATGCAGCGAGCCCCAAATGTTACTGGATATCAAAGTGCTACGTATCACTTTGCAATTACATGTTACACTTATGTAATATAATCATAATCATATGTTATGCGTTGCAGTTATGCTATACTTTGACTATTACTATTCATTCGTGTTTGGAAAATAAATTAAAACGCTACTGTTACAATGTACCCTAGTATATTCTAGTCCACAGTTCTTTTTAAGATACCCCATATTTCTTTAAACATTTAAGTATTTGCTAATATTAGCGGTACTTTCCTTTTTATACTTTTTACATACTTTGTACGTTTCGGGAACTTACAAATCGAAAGTTATAAAACGATTTAATGATACGAAGGATAATGTCACCGCAAATATAATTATCCACTTATCTACATGTAACAACGAAGTACATAAATAAGCATGCGTAAAGGTATTGAGAAAAAATTGCAACACACCTTAAGCAGCAAGCTGCAGAAACGCACGTAAATCGTAAGAAACGAAGATTAAAGAGCATAGATCCTAATATAATAATATCTAACAATATAGCAATAATCAACTATACCATAGCAATAATGTAATATGGCATCGATCATGCACTATTAGGTAACCAATGAAAATTCATACTGTTTCGCCAAGGCGTTGAAAGGAAGTTGAAACACTGTTCCAATAGTAAAGAGATAAGCTTTCATCAAAGAAGAATAGAAATGTTAATAGAAGCTGAATATGATTAGTTCCCTGAATAAAGTGTAATGATCCACTTTGTGTATCATTTATTTCTATTGATTAACCCTTTCAATAGTAAGTCATTTTAAGATCTTTGAATTTATTTTTGTAATTTATTAACGTGTATACATAGATGTTTTTAATATAATATTACTAATATCGTCATCTTCAGTCATTGTAACAATATTAATGATTATGAAAAGAATATTGCTATAAAAATGATAAGAAACTTTCCTCTAATCATTAACAAAAGTATTTATCAATCATATTAATTTAAATTCTAGGTTTAACTTGTTGACACCCAGTTCAGTATCCTGTACCAACTATGCGTTTACATACAATTATATTAACTACTTGTTTGATTAATATGTTAACTTTCCAATTCATAATTGAGGTATTGATACGTTTTTAGTATTGTTTCCATTATACTATTCTAGAAACAAGTTGTTATTTTTATTTCTCTTTTGCTAGCCATAGTGCCCAACATCAAAGAATTAGATATCGATATGGGGTGAGAATACTAGAAATGGAGTGGCTATTTGCCAACAACCATTTGCAAACGGTTAAATATATAAATAAGTATTCGAAGGGTTTACCAACCGTACATGTAAAGGAATTGTAAAATTTAAATAAGTTAATAAGAAACGAGAGTTTACATATAACATTCTACACATTTACAGCAGAAAATTGCTATGATATCGCAGCAATTTCATTGCTCCAGAGAACACCTAAAAGGAGAAAAGAAAGAGAAACCTAAAGTCTAAAGGAACTCAATTGCTTCATTACCAAAGACCGCTGATTTATATTCGAGAAAAATCCGGGAGCATACCAATGAAAATGTCTTAATTAACACACCTGTTTCACTCGTGTGCCGTTTAATTAGAGAATGAATAACAAAATGAAGGAAAGGATTCCTGAGTTAACGAATTCGAACCGTAGATTATTCGCGGCTTCTCCCAAGGGAAAGTGGCACTTAGTTTTGCTACGAATATGCGCGCACAATCATCAATCATCGATTCTTTTTCTTCTTAATGAATAACATGACAATGAGCTTCGGTATAATACTTCCATTATTTTTTGCCGGGGATTCATCAGATTGTTAATATGGAATTCCGATGTATTCCGATTCAGAATTATTCAGAAGGCTTAAACATTAGAATGGAAATTAAGTTTCCAACTGTTTGAAATTAATTAAAATCGTGTAGCAATTAGTCTAATTAGCCGTATTAGCATGTAGAATGTAGTAATGTAGTGTAGAATGTTTTATAAATTATTATATCAATTATTCTATAGGCATCCATACAATCATCATATCCTTATTATAACTTTTAATCAAGCATACATTGTTCTTCTTTTATGGTATATTAGTTCCACTTTTAGCCGTAAAGTAGAATGTTAAGGTTTTCACGAAAATGTATGGCACATCCTGTACAATGCGACTACGTCTAAATAAATTTACCGTTAAGGTGAACTATTGTGGTAGTTAAGATCTATAATAATTGGGGCAGTAATTCAAACATAATTGAGTGTATAGAAACTTCTATATCTGCTGCATTGATCATGATTCTTCGGGTGAATGAATAATACGTAAACTACGAATACTTTCCACATTCCATTTAATCATAGATATTATGCATTCTTGTATTTTATACGATTTTAACCGCTTTGTAACTGGAATTAAAAAGCTAAAGCATGTAGTAATAGTAGAAAATCTAAATGCAAAGTGCGGAAAACAAATATAAAGTCAGTTGCAAAAGTTTACATACATCGATAAATTGCAACTATTCAGAAAAATACAAGAGGTTCGATTTTTTCAAGCGCAAACCTAGTCTTTTATATACCTTCAGTTAATTGCTCAAAACTACAAAAAAATGATAACGTTATAATTATTAGTCTATATTTATTTAAAATTACCGGTTTAATCTATTTTACATTCCGTTCAACGAAATAATTCCCCTGCTTTTTTATAAGGATTCTTCATATTTAACGTTCGAATCACAAATTTTGAAACTTATCGAATGTTCCTCCAATAATGTGTTAATAGTTCCTAGAAATGTGTTTTAGAAGTTGGCTTGCATTCTTTTACATTTCATAACTGAAGCATGGTACATATAATAGTTATTGAAAAATTAGTATGCAATTGTACACAAATAGAACAAAGGCATGCCTAAATAATAAAGAACATCTACGATAGATTTCCTAAGCACAAGAAACGGTAAGTCGCATTATCTTTCATTTTATTTTATATCATGAATCGCGAATATCAGGAAGCGATCTCAATCTTTTCAGTTTAAAAATAAGAACTATTTAAACTTGAAAGTTGGATTCGCATTTTTAATTTCATTTTTAATTTACATATCCTGGGGTTTCCTTCACTGGTAACAATAGTTTCAAATGGTTTAAAGAATTCTATTAAAAAATTAACACTCAATGCCATTCAGTTATACAATCAATAGCACTCCCCTAAGGAAACAAAGGGCAATAACCACGAGTCGAATGTTCCTATCTACGATCAGAATTTCGTCATACGCCATAGGGTTCTTATCGAAATATTATCAAAGCGGAGGATACGAAATTATTCGACGGCAACGAGGACAAGAATTTCGTGCAAAGCCGCGAGAAATCAAAAGATTCTTGCGCGAAATTCGAACGGTGATCGGAGAATGAGATTTCGCTTTTATACTCGATTTAATTGCCCCCCGTGGAATTCGGTCGAATTGCGAGAATATTTTCCGAAACGTAGTAGGGTGGGGGTTGAAAGTTTCGTGAGCGCAACAGATCGATGAAGAAATATTAGGTCATTCCAGAAGTTATTCGATATATTAAATGTAAGTTTAATTATTTCAATTAATCACATGGAATCTTAATAAAACCTTGCTCTACATACACTTTGCAGTCTTCAACATATTGCGGTACTAAAAAGGTAGTAAAGAAATACCATGAAATTGTGCAGAATGTTTGCGACAGTATCGGTATTAAATTATTTTGCGAATTGTGCAATGCCTTACGAATTTTTGATAAATAGTAAAACTCTTAATTCGGATAAATATCGTATCGATTTGAAAATCTTAAGTGTAATAATTTACGAGGAACATCTGGAATTGATAAACATGAAACGTTTTTTTTAACGAAGCTTGGTTCCATGCTTCGATGAAATGATGAAAAAATTGATTAAACCTTAACCGGTTGTAAGATACTTATTTATTTTAGTTGTTAACAATGAAAATTTGATTAATGATGGTATAACGTAATACAGTAGAGGAATAAAAAAATTACTTGGAGTGAATTTGCTTGTGAGAAAAATGAAAATTTGTTAAGAAAATTTATAAAACTCAATGTCATATACATTATAGGATAATATAAAATATATTCATTAGTCTGCATTGCTTTTCAGTGTTCCTCAAATATTGTTATGAAATTTCCGAACAACCTAATACATTGTCAACTTAACTTAAACCATAGAACAGTTTTGTTCCTAAAATTTTATGATTCCTTTCTCTTGGTATTTAAATGTATTTCAAAAACAAGTAGTTTGATTCTAGTAACTAAAATTCAGTTCACCACAGCGATTATATCCATCAATATGAAATTTCAAAAGACACTATTCGCGTTTCTTAACACCTAAAGTGTTTACATTATAAGTGAGATAAATATACTTTTGTGAATCGATGTAAACATATATTTTTTCCTAAATAAAAGATATTACCCTAGTTGCATTAGGGTATTTGACTTAAAATAGATCACTCTTTCGAAGGCATATTAAAAGATTTACATAGAAACATAGTGATAAAGTATTCAATAAAGAAGTAGGATGAAAGCGACATTGCATATGAAATCATATACTAAGGAGAAAAAAACGATGCGCAACAATGTTGAAAGGGTAACGGGAAACGAACAGCTTCTCTCATAGGGAAAGCAACTCACGGACACACGTGATGTATTGTTCGTGTGTATAAGTACATACAATGTGCCGGCTAATGAGCGTAATGATTCCTTGGAATGTGCATCTAAAATGCTATCTCGACGCGTGCACCTACTATTCTTCACGCGAGCTGCACACGTTGCTGACACAGTCAGCTCTGGTTTTACATACGCTCTAAAGAAGATCGTCTATACATTGGCCTAAATGATGTTTAAACACTTAAACTGTATATGATGCCTAACACTGGAACTATCGATAACTAGAATATACTTATTTATACCCAAGAAATAAAAATTATAGACAGCTGCAAAATATATGTAATTACAGTGCAATAAATCTTCATTTATATTTTGCACAAAAAATTACAAAATATTGCGAAAAATGCATCATTGAAAGTTTATATAATTTTATGGTAAATTTATGGTAAATTGTGTTTATGATTGCCATTTAGGAAAATAGACATGGAACTTTACGTATTTCTGCAGCAAAGAGACAGGGAAATTTATTTATGTACATGTTGAAGTAAATATTCATTGATACAGTAAATTATTTACGATTAAATGTTTGCAATTATATGTTGAAAGTTAGGAAGAATAAAATTAACTCTGTTGTTCTTACTTACTTTTCACATTTATACTTCCTTGATTTATACTGTAACGATGAACGAATATACGACACTCCAGGAACTTATTGTTTGTGTGAAACTTATAAAAATTTCAAATACATTGAATATCGAGAAGAAGTATAGAGAAACGTAATACCGAATAAAACATAATCATCGTATTGACATACATATATAGGCCTAAAGAGAACAGCAGGGTTAAATTGTAAGTGAAAAGTGTTGATATTTTTTTAAATATTATCTACCTCTTTCGTGACCGACATATTCTTTTTACATATTATAAAAATCTGCAGATTAGAATGAATTAAATCGTATTTCTTGAAATATACAAAATTAATCATATATTTATAAGAATATAAATATCTTATTTATATACTACTATATTTATTTTGCCATTTAGGTCAGAATTACTTAAACTCAACTTTATTAAGTTTTCTATCGTATAATGGTATTTTTATATGAATACTAAAAAAATGTAGAATTAAGGTATAGAATTTTAATAACAACTGCCTCCTTGGAAAATGTGAGCATCTACAAATACTTTTCATAGTCACTTCAAAAATCTTTCATTTAAAAACTATACAACAAACTGGTGCAGAAACTATTCAGTAAGTTATTGCCATTTGAAATATTAATTAAAAAGGATGTATACAAAATGTATAAAAAATACAATAATCATTATCATGACAATGCATCTTTGTACATGCACATATATCAAATTGCATTAAATCTCTCCAATATTTCAAAGACGCATCTCTCGATATGAAAAGCAATATCGCTTAATTGAAAATTCGAGTACCCATTAATTATATGTTTGTCAACCGGAATAACTACACGCAGTTTTAAATCGAAACTTTCTTCTTACAGTGTTTTCCTACCGTTACAAAGCACTCATGCAAAGAGAGCGTTGCTTATAACTCGATTACAAAATGAACGGGTAGCATCTGATCGATGCATTCTCGTACGTGTGACACGTGAAAATTAATTGTATTCTTTAAGCTAAAGCATCCCCTGTAACCGTGTCCCTTTTATCGCTTTGTAATTTATGAATTCGACAGCAAGATAAATTTCACGCTAAAAACAAGTACCGAAAATTGCATCGTGATTTATAAAAGCGACCACGTTATTGCGAAACGATCGGCGTAATCGCTTTGGCAATGAGACTCTTAATTGCCAGTAATATCCAGTCAATTACATTCCATGTCTACGTTTCATTTGTAACTGTTCTGCATACAACGAGATCTTTTTTCCTTTCCTACTGACCGATTGTGTAACATCTGTCAGGCTTGTCATGTCTTAAATATTTTGACAGAGAACTATAATTCGTAAAGGCCAGTTCAAAAAAGTGGCGAGAAATTATAGCATTTACCGTTTAATGGAGCAATTTTTTATTTCTTAATAATCGTATAACTTTGTGCAGTCTTCCTTTAAATTAGCAAAGTGAATTAATTAGTAGAGTGTTTTCTATTAAATTAATTCTCCTTTTTATCATCATTTTTTGAAGGAATCGGTTTCGTAGATGTCGACAGTTTTAGAAATCACTTCACTAATTTATAACGTATTTAAATGACTATAAAATACGGAAAATAAAATGGTTTCTAACAATTTAATATAGCTTGTCAAATTATATATAATTATATATAATATAGCTTGTCTTTTTTTCAATTAATCAAATCAGATATATGTAAATGTACATCTTTTATTAAACAACTTTCTTATACTTTCCATTTGTTGAACGTAGTAGAACTGTGAAGAATATATAAGAAAAACTTCCGAAAATCCAGTGTATTTTATCACACATTTGATGCACATTACAATACCCTCGTAAATTCTTTCTCTCGCAAAAGTTAATAAAACTTGAAAGCTCAAACGAATTTATGTATTTCTCTCGTATCAGACATCAAAAAAATGAAAATCTAATTTTTTTTGCTGAATTTATCGAGTCTTGCATTAATGTTTTTGACACAAGAGGGAAGATTACTAAGCCTGTGATTATAAAGCAAAGCGATATGAGTCAGATTTTAAAAAAAAATCGAGCTTATGTATTAATTGAATTTCAGTATGTAAAATCCATGCGTTTATCGAAATCGCAGATATAACAACAATGGTATACAAAAAATGCAGCGAAGGTGAAATAAAAGTAAAAAAATTTCTCTCAATAAGATTCAAAAGGTCCAAACTGATACATTTGATATCAACGTCACAACAAATTTCTCGCATCGCAAGGAAAATTTATCTTACACCTCCTTGCTGTCAAGAGCAACAATATGTCAACGAATGGAACACACGAAACGCAACTGTTGTATCAGATTCAGCGACAGAAAAAAATTATGCAGTCGCAAAGTATATTCGTTGAATGGTCAGCCCTCATGGCAGGACTCAATCTTCTTGTCGTAAGCAAATTGTTCATCGATCTCGACCAGGGACAAACACAAACGAAAATCCTTGTATTCGTTCTTGAACGCGGCTGGAATCGATCGATTCCGCAGAAACTTTCTCTCAGGACCGGCTGCTGGTAGTCGGCAGCGATTAATTTTTGCTCGCGAAATGGGACGTATGCTCTGGAGTATAGTGAGTTTGCGCACGTGAACACAGAGAATGTAGAAATCGAACAAAAGGGTCTGAAACAGGAATTTCGGCTTTCGCAAGTAAAGATCCTACGATAAATTGGTTGAAACAATCTTGTGGACCTTCGGCGAAGGAGAAGGAACTCTGGTGATTCCTCGAAACAAGGTAAGCGGGTCTCAGGGTGTACCAAAGTAATGAGACCTTGCTATGCAGTACGAGAGAACAGCAGGGTACTTAGGTATTAAAAAGTTTCGAATAAAAGGATACCTGATAACTGAAAGGTTTTGAATCGGCAAGCATTCGTAACCAATGGTAAATAATTTTGTAACGATAGAAATGCGAAGAATGAAAAATTATATCCCTTATCTGCTGCAATAATTTCATAACTCCTAATTGATTAGGTTTAATTTATTGGTATAATAAATAGTAAATAAGAATTTATGGCACTATGTACCTATGATGATTAGACTGCGGATTTCTACGCATTTATAGGAAATTTATGTTTTTAAAAAGTGGTACAGTATACATAATGTATAAAAGAAAAAATATATAAAATATCCAAAGTAATGTACAAACTGTTACATTTAGAGGTTAAAACAAATCTGTGTTGAGGTCTCATTTCTTTAATTGTGCTTGGAAAAATACGAATTTGCATAAAATAATGATACAATAGTTTCGTCTTCGTTTGAAAACTTTAGGAATGAAGAAGTATTTGCAATTTGAAAATTTCCAAACGAAAAATATTCCGATATTGAAAAATTTCGAGTGACAGGGTATTCTACAATACGAAGATAAAAAGATATATTACACTTACATTTGAATAAAAAAATAAAATGTTTAGTGTTAAAGAGTTCCACATTAATAGATATACATCGAAGCAGTTTCGAACGAAAAACGTTCCATGATCGAAGGAAAGGGAACATTTGAAAGGAAAGGTTATTCCTGGGAACAGAAATGTTTCCAATCAAAAATTATTTGATGGACGTGTTTATACGAAAATCATGCACCATGATAAATGATATACCATCAATCTTCGCCCGTGGGCGTTGAAATCACGTGGATCGCTTAACCATGGCGATTTTCACCATTAAAGATGATTAATTTCCGAATGAACGCGTATTAAGCGTGGAGTATTATAATTTTCGATATTAGTCGGAATTTCCGATTCAAATACGGGTCATTATCGCGATTATCTTGCAGGAAAGTAGAGATGCGTGCAACGATATTAAGTTTGTAAATGCGAGACTACATGCAGATCGTTAACAATAATACGGAAAGTGTTTGCAAGAATGATCATCAATTTCTACTTTGTTGTTAATGGTGAGAAAGTTATAAATGTAGTTTAAGAATAACTCACAATGAGTGACGCTTTTTATTTGATAACGTTCATAAAAATTAGAAATAAACATATAAATAAAAAGTAAATACAAGATTAATTAAAATTATGTGATTTGACACATTCAAAATTACATTTTTAAAAACTATCCTTATATATATATATATATATATGTTACTGTAACAGCTCAAAAATTGGTAAGTTCTAGCTTTTGTCAATTAATCCTAGCATTTAGCACCGTGAGATGGCACAATTTTGAAGACATTTTGTAAACCCTTTCACTTCAGACTATTACCAAACCATTTCGGTAAATTCCAACAGCAATTAGTAAAAGTCCGTTTTCTTTGATTGTGATTGTGTTGTTTAAATGAGTGTTTTTTCCTTAATTTTTAATTATTTTTTTATTTCTTATTTCAGAGTTTTTCTTTTCAACCAATTGGCGTTGAAAGGGTTTATAAAATGTTTTCGAACTACTACCCCTTCACTATGGTAAATTAATTGATCAGTAAAAACTAGGATTTACTAATTTTCAGACTTTCACGGTTACATATGCACCGGCCTAATATATTCGAAAGTAACGCAAGTCCATTGTTTAAATAATATGGGATTAGCTACAATTCAGTTAATCAATTAATAAAACTTTGTTCGTACAAGCAATGTTCCACTGTACCGTATTTATAATTTTAATTTTAAGTTTAAGAGTTCCACCAGTTACGATGATTGAATGTGTATTCATTAGAACGCAATGAACACATAACTCAAGGGTCCGTCTAACTTTGTAAATTTATCAAAAGTAACAGATCGGTATTTATACAATAGTAAGGGTATGTTATACTCTTTGCAGATTGCACGTCAATGATAGGTTTTCGTAAGTCTAAGCTAATATCCAAGCCGTAATAGTTTCTCGTTCGAAGCGGCTCGAAAGAGCATGAACAAAGACACGTATCGAGCGTGGACTATCTCACGAGGCATTCTCTAATATCGGCTTTTAAAGAGTTCACCTGGTAGAGAAACCTTTCGTGAGGCCATTGTCTGCATTTAGCTCGCACCAGACCCGGTTGATCATCGACGATGACCCCGTCCGACTTCGCGGGGTCATCGTAGCTATGCGCAAACATTTCTATAGCAGCCACGTAGGTCGACGGTTCGTCAGGAATCGATACAAATAATCTGATAGCCTCTGTCATCAAGACAATATATTTCTGAAGTTTTATGATACCTACAGTCCACGACAGAAAGATAGGCTCAGTAATTTTCATTTATTTTACGCCTCTTGGCCTTCATAGAATTCTCTGGCTTTACTTTAGATATCATATTTAAGATCATAATTATTATATTTATTTTGTAAACACAATTTCTTCGTGGCTTCTAGTGGTATTGTAAATGAATTGTATAAATAGGAACATTTTTAACGCGAACAAACAGATATGTTCATATGAAATAATTAAAGAAATATTTGTATTCATATTTTTTTCTTCTATTTTAATAGCGGGTACATTTACCGTGACATTAAGTTAGTTCAAAAAATCGGGTTCGAATGGTATAGTACAATTTTTTATTAACATTGTGGTTAACGTTTGTCCAACTGTCTTCAATCGCAATTTTTAATTCGTGTATTGCTAAAAATTCCTTATTATTGTCGTACACACTTTTTGTAAGTAATCTCATAATAATTTATTATATAATGATATAATGTATAAATATGTATAATGTATAATAAAAATAATGTATAATGACTCATTTCATAGTTTTCTTATTGAACGATTATGTAAAAAAAAAAAAAAAACAGACAGTGAATCAATCTTCCTGTCAGGGGATGTATATTACAGTTACTCGCATAATATTCGAACACCACTTACAGAAGAATTCACCAAACACGAATGTCCTGATTTTAACGAAAGTTCGCATGTTTCTAGAACATAATAGACTATACGTGGAACAATTTTTTTGACGAACTTCCAGGTTTCTTTTTAAATTAGTTTGCTGGAAGGTACAGTTAGAATTGATTTGAAAATGAGAAAGTTACAAAGTTGGAGGTTTGATGAAATTGGAACTTCTTAGTATTACGGAATTCGTAAAATCATGATATTCTAAAAATTAGACAGTTCGAATAATATTAATTTCGTTTAATTAGAAACTTCGTACGGTTAGAAATTTCTTAGGAAAACATTTCTCTTGAAATTCGTAAAAGTAGAATCTTTTTGGAAATAGAAATGTTGTAGAGCCATGCTGTTTCTAAAATTAAAAGTGTTTTAAACTTGACGAATTCTTAGGATTGCAATATTCGAGAAACTAGAAATTTTAAATAATGATATTTTCCTTAGATAGAAATATCTATTATTTATTTCTATTAATATTTCATGAAATTCATAGAATTGGAATTTCTCTAAAATTACGGATGTTATGTAATTGAGTTTCTTTTGAAAAATTAACATTTCTTTCATTGAAAACTTTAGTAAAATTAAAATTTTATAGAGTAACATTTTTGATAAAGTAAACAATTTCGTATAATTAGAAATCTCTTAGAGGATATGTGTCCTAAAAATCTGAACGTTAATAAAAGTAGAATTTTCTTAACATTAATAACATCATCGAAATTGCTTTAAAGCACGGAATGGAATTAAAATTTCCTCGAAATAGCACGTATATTTGGTCCTGTTACAAATTGCCTTGTTATACAAATTGTCGTGGAATCAGAACTATTTTTAGAATCAGATTTCGCAAGAAATTAAATAAAATTTCGTAGCATAAAATCCGTATCAGAACTAAAATTCTTCTGAAATCCTCGAACCGACACTATAAAAATTATGACAAAACTTGGTTACGTAAATACAGTTAATTAGTAGAAATTATTGCTACTTATTAGTGAACAAACCAATTAGTGGATGCTGGTACATTAATGTTTGGTACTTAGGCATACCAATTAAGTTCGCGAATTGCGAATGTGCAGCTAATTATTAAACAATTAATCAGTTAACCTGTTAAGCGTGAAAGCCAAGTTATCTGATCATTCGAAAACGCCTCCGTAATAGGCACGATATGTTGCTCGCCTCCAAAACTCTACTAACTGCAATCATTAGGTAATTGTAAAATATCATCTGTTTTACTTTCCGCTTTGAAATGAATGTATGTACTTATTATGAGTCATAAGTAGACTACGCATTGTTTGCATTTATGAGAAATTTAAAAATGCAAAAGGACACGGAATGCACACAGTTTACAAAATTCCATTAAATGCCTAAATAAAGTATGCATTATGATATTTAGAGAGTAAAGCAAACATATCTTATTGCGGTTCCACTTCTCTTTAATCGTGTCTCGAAAAATGTAGATCTGCATAAATATTCACAGTCTAGTCATAAGTTATCTTTTCCACATCTGATAATTATTTTTTTTATTATTTAATAATGAAACGTAACGAATATTTTGTAGGTAAACGTAACTATTGAATCGTACTGAAAAATGATATTTTCTTAATAATTTGGGGACAGTATTTACCTATTATTAATAAATAATAGATGTTTATGCGAACTCATGATACCTTTGCAGAAGAAGAAAAATGGAACGTCCGCATATTAATCACACAAGTCACAATATGCAAAAATATAGAAAATATCAAAAGTAATAAAACTTTAGAATATTTAAAGGGTGAAATTAGCCAGTATTTATCGTCCACTACTTTATTCGCTTTTGTAAAGATATGAATTTGCGTAAACATCTGCAGTTTACTAATCACCGATTAATTTCCAATACATTAACCAATCCTGACATTTACAAATTGAAAAAAAATATCATTATCTTCACACTATCAGCATTAAGCATCCATTAACTAAATCGGCAAACTGTAAGCGCAACTTTCAATTTAACCATCAATCGAGAGTCAGGAACGGAAGTCTTTCACATTTACATCAGTGGACCAAATTCCAGGATCCTTCAGGTGGACGCGTGCAGAGGCTAGTGACCCAGAAAGCAGTGAAATGATTCAGCGGCATCGCGAGTATCTGCTATATAATAATCGAAAACCGCGAACAGGCCTCGGTGAAAGCGCATCGCGGCATGGTCGCGTTCCACGGGACACGAGAACTAAACTAACAATAAGCGAAACGAAACGAAACGAAGAAGCAAACTTCTATCTCAGGTTTCCACCTCGGGATAGAGATGCACGCGTGAACTCTCGGTCTCTTGCTCATAGCCTACATACGAGCGGACGTTAATGGACGAACACGTGACACAAGGCCGTACGATCACCTTGGGTGCCCCACACGCCTCTCGAGACGCCTCGTCGTCCTTTTTCCGACCGACGGAATAGCGGAACTCGCCATTTTACAGTTACCCAGCGCAGCAGCCAGAGCACACCAACCAATCCGGGGTCCGTCAGTGACTGTCGAAGCTGATCCGCGTGTTCTCGACCTTCGATTGCTTATAGAAATGCTGTCGATTGCATTGTGATGTCTACGTGTGAGAACTTCGAAATTGTTGAATCGTTAAATTCATAGTACGAAGCTTCGGCATGTGTAAAGGTTCAATAGTCTTTTAGATTTCTTGTACATAACTCTAGCAGCCTTGGAAACTCATATCATGGAGCTTTAGAAACATTTCAAATCCATAGCACACCATTTGTGCTTTTACACTGTCGCTTACCGTTTAACACTTTATCAACAGCTCGTAGATGAAATTGCTATGCATTCCCAAGTGGCTCAGTTTTCACTGTCACATAGAGATTGATGTGCTTTCTAACATTTTTTTGTAATTTCTAAATCAACACTTTAGGGTTGCTCAATATATCATTTTAATCTCTCTTACTATACAGCACTTTAATTTTATTATCATGTATAATTCTGATATTAGGACTATTACTAGATTTACATTTGCTTAGTATATTAAATATAATGGCTTTTTTTCAAATAGAAAAATATAATAAGTAAACGTTTGCCGAAAAAAGCCGATGAATAGGTTGCCGGCTGAGTAAAGTATTAAGTGAGGGATGTTATACTAAACAGCATATCTTCAAATAAAATTAAGATACATCTTTACCAAAATTGTTTACATTTATTGATTAGTCGCAGTATTTAATACAGAACAGAGGCTTATTGAATGTACAGAGACTGCTCAAAATCGTAGATTACCTTTTTATGTGTATCACATACATTTAGATTCCGAATATTAATACATTTATGTGGAATTTGGATCTGAAAAAAGTGCAAAATGCAGATAATATATTTTTAATATATTTTCACCTATTTTCTCAACTTTAATCCTGAAAATACTTAGCAATGGTCTTCTTCTTTTATTTCATAGTTTTGTTCGCAACGTTTCTTTTATCGTCAAGTAAATATTAGGTTCACCAATTAATGATCCACTACCGTTTTAATAGGAAAAAGATAAAGAGTATATTTTACACTTAAAATATAATGCCACCCCCTTTTCATCATCAATTTTAACTTGAAAAATCAATCAATACTGTAGTAACGAAGATGATACATCAGGAAAAAGTGGATTATTCATTGATACGTCTAACAGTGTTTTTTTTCATTAAGGTATAGCGGTAATTTAAAAATCAGATGATTAACGTAGGAAAAAGTTATAAAAAGCGGAAGTAAATCAGAGAAATAGGGTTCCAATTCAATTAGTCATCGCAGTGTCATTGACGTCTGCTGGGTCCAATTTCGCTGAACCCTGGTTAAACGGAGAAACTCTCGTAAGAATTACGGGAGGATATAAAATTGCATATGTATGAGAAGCGTGAAATCGCGGCGTAACGAGTTCGTAGAACTTCCTATTCTTGGACAGAATGATTCCTAGGATTGAAACTGAGGTCAAGGTTAGGCAACGGACTCTGGGAACGAATTCGCACTGTGAATTTTAGGTAGTTTCTAACTCGTTACCCCCTTTAGAACCGAGAGATCTTCACACATATGTACATATATGAAGGTGTGTAGAATCAAGGATTGTATGGAGATTTGGATTGCAGTTTTATTAGAGTTTCACTGGTAATTGTCGTCTTTTGGGGTTAACATTGATGAGAACGAAGATTAAGACTTTTAGGATCTTAACGCTATAACTGTCGGCATTTCAAATGTGCTTATTTGCATCAACGCGAGTAAAATAATAGAATGTTTGCAAAATTACATAATGCAAAGACAATAAATATTCATTTACAGAAATACTATTTACAGAAAATCTCCAAACATCTTCGAAAATGTACTGTTGTAATTTTTATAAGTTACAGATAAGTCATTTTGACCACCTTCGTAGTTTTGGTGTTAAGAAATCTTGAAAAATTTGTTTGCAAGGTTTAATGTAATAGTCCAGAATTGTTTTCCTTTTTATTTTCACTAAATATTGAGAATTTTGTGATATTATTTGTTATTCGGTTACGTTAGCATGATTAATGCTAAAAAAATCTATTATAAAATTGTACTAGAAAATTCGCAACTGTATACCATTCGCAGCTTGCAAATTACAAGTTGTAATATAAATTACAACACAATTATACATACATAAGTACACACCAATAGTACAAAATTATAAATTGCTATATATACATACCACAAAATGTAACGATTTTGAACCTTTTACTCTTTTTGGAACGAATACATTGAAAACCAAGACTTTAACCGATGTTTATATGCAAATGCAGAAATAAAGACCCTCTATAAATTTTTAATAACACAAAGATATATGTATTAAAACGAATGAATTATATATTTATAGTAGGTCAAAAGAATAATTTATAGATTTAACTTTTTACAATAACTTTACACAAGACAAATAGTACATTAACGAAAGCTATTGCTATTAATAATGTACTATATAAAGAGATAATGATAAGACGATGATGAGATAATAATTGTGAATGATTCGTTGATTGAGAATTTGAAACATTTGTTGAAGTTCGTGTAAAGAAAAAGAAAGAAATACTCGAAATGTGATGGAGTATATTCTGATAAGATTGCAAACTATCACTGAAGCTGAACCGTTGCACACAAAATACCAACTATAATGTAAAATTTAAAAACTATAAAAGTTGCATCGAATCATGCGTACATTCTAGATTTATCAGTAAATTCTAATGCACTAATGTTAAGCTAGTCAAAAATCTTTTCGTATTTTAAAGACATATACAAGCAAAACTTTATTAAATAATGCATCGTTTATTCTTTTCAACATTTTCTTGCCACGTAATATTCTGTCTCAAATTTTTATATTTCTTGTATTAGTTTTCTATAACACATTACCAAAAATGTAGATACACACAATACTGCTTCATACGTGCAGATAGTTATAAAAGTGGTATGAGTCAAAAATGTAAACAAAATTGATTTCATCACTTATTTTGAATTACATTAATTTGTATCACAAAAATATGGAAGCTTTTTCTTCTTTCCTTATTTACACTACTTTCATAATTGCCGGCACATACTGTAAGTAGACTATTAATTTGTCTGTATATAATTATTATAAAAAAATCTTGATGTATAAATACTTTCTTGACTAACAGTCCGCTAATTTTAGTAGTGCTAATTTTCCTATCTAAATTGTAAAGTTTGTAATTCAAGTTCATTTATAACGTCTGAAATTCCTGTGTACGCAGTTTTGAAAGTGTTAAGGAAGCTTAAGAAACCATACAATTGTAAGAGCTATCTAAACATGCTGCACTATCAGAAAGGAAATCATCGGAAGATTCAATATTAATACAACTAGATAACTAGCTTCAAATATTTAACCAGCAACATGTTTGCACGTATTTTTCCTTATGAAAACCAAGAAGCAGATAACACAAGGTAACACAGGATGTATCATTTCCACATCCAATAATAAAGGATATTTCCTTCAATGAAAAAAGCTTTCATCGATTAACTTAGCCTCGATTAGCATAACAACATTAGACATCATTTCCGGGATATTCGCGCGATTATGCTGTTTGCGCGCCTACGATATGCGTTGAAACCACGATCATGTGATTTCTCAATTTCCAATCGCTATAACAGCGAATTATCAAGGAATTCGAAGTGAACCGCAGAACGAAACACCGACAAGAAGCGAATAATTAATGAATAAAGAAGACCCGGCCGGTAATTCGAGCGGAATTTTTCATCGTGCACAATTATAGTGGACCGTTAAATAGCCGGTCGTCTGGTAAAAGCAAAACGTCGCTAACTCTCTTGCGACTTTAATAGTTCCAGTCGCATTCCGTGCCTAAGTGCGTAATGAATGAAATTGCTCGTCGTTAATTGATCTAGTTTTAATTTTCCTGCAGGCCGCCCTTTCCTCTATCTCGTGATACTTTTATTGCTACGGTTTCGGTTAATTGGCCATCAACTTGAATTCGTTTTGGTCAATTTCTCCTACGACCACCTGATACTGTTTCTTTACCGGTTGATCGATCGATTGGGTTCAACGCGTTACTACGTGGGTCGAGTATTTAAGCGAATTGGAATGTAGGAAGCTGTTTAAATATGTCGACGATTGCAAAACAAATTGGAGAGAAAGTGATGAAACAAATTGCGACTCAGGGATTTCCTTCTTCCATCGTAGGAGCAACTGCATTCCACCGGTCCGATTTTTTGGAGTCCTTTGTCGGATACCCGTTTGTAATAAGCACACGTGTATGTACTTCTCATTATGAAATGTAGGTATGTTTGCAATGAAACGATATATATATGTGGCGGACGAATGATTTCTTTGACACTCGTGACGTTTGTGCTTAATTGGAGTCTAGCATTAATTATGTAGAATGTTGAAATTGGAATGTACATGTGTGGCGCGCATGTGTGTGTCTATGTGCAAGAATAATGAGGGATGAAATGAGAGATGCACGTGAATAGTGTTTAACGACAAGCTCGCCGTTTCCCAGATTCTATTGCTTTAACTGCAATTAATGATGCAGGGGAGAGTTGCACAAATCGTATTTCATCAATCTCTTACTACCGAATATAAATAGGATGTACGTAGAAGATATACACAATAAATTTATAGATTATATCTTGCTTTTTATTAGGTGTACGCAAAAGTTTTAATCTTGACTTGAAGACTTCAATTTTATTCTTTCGCAGCGGAATCCGCAACTTGGCAGAAAGTCATACAAAATAAGAGAAAATATTAGAAAGATGAGTTTGTAATTCCTATATTATGTATAAACGAATGAAAATTAAAAGTAGAAACTAACATTCTTGTGTACACCTGATGCAAACTAAAATCATTTTAACAAATTACGTTAGGTAATTGTAAGTTAATAATTTAACAATATGGTTTTATTCCACGCATTTATATTAATACAAAAGTTAGTTTATTATGGAATATATTACACTTATTTTATGTACTCTGTGCATATTTTATAAATACCGTTGTAAAGATTATATCGCAATTTTGGGAAAACCTATTATTACTTGTTATATCCATTTTATTTTTGATTTTATAACTACTATTAAAATCATGTTTGAGCTTTATAAATGAGCATAAAATTTTATGGGAAAGAGACACCGATTTAACTTATCACCTAATACAGAATATTCAAAGTAAAATAAGTAACTGGTATAATATTTAGAGGGTGAAATTAATCTCTCCAACAAAAAATGCACAGTTTAGTAATTACCTATTACACAGATTTCCTAACTTTGCCTGTAAATTAGTCGTTCGTTTTAGAGAATATTAGTAATATAATTCCAATGTTCATCTTCAGACATATATAATGTTATTCTAATATATAAGTAAAATTTCTAACAAAATAATTGCATAATGCATAGCCGATATTTTACATACACATAGTTACTTCAAAGAGCGCTTCAAAGTTTTAAGTCGCAATATACCTAATTAAGTGCCAAATCTGAATAGTAGTTTTTATTTACGTACTCAATCTTCCGATCTAAACCGAATGAACATAACTGCCTTACAATTTATAAAAAGGAAGATATCAAATACCCGAAAACAATTCGACAAAGTATCGAGCATCGCACTTCCGCCACGGTGTTTTACCACTTTCACTAATTCCGCGGCTTCTGCTCTTACTTTCGATTAGGGAGTAGGAACATGTTGGAATCGTAAAAATAAGCGCGCATGACGAAGAAGTTAATGGTTAAAACCCGATTAATCGTCTAGTCTCGACGAGTTCTTCGATGAATGCGATCGTTTTACAAGATGAGGAGTGCTCAGATGGAAAAAGAATTAATTTAGGGTTAGATTTTAATAGGATTCGTAAGGGATGAAAAAAAATGTTCGCAGCCGGTAGGATTCGAACCTACGCTCCCAGAGGGAATCTGATTTCGAGTCAGACGCCTTAACCACTCGGCCACGGCTGCTCACCCCTTGAATGTTCGTTGCGAACTGAGAGTAAGTTGGGGGAAACCACCCCTATTGTAACTTTACACGAGAAGTTTCAGCGTTATCGATTTTAACCGCGTAATGAAATTATACGTTTCAATTGATGTTAAAGAGCATGGAAAATTCTATAAATGTTGTACTCTTATTTTATTCAATGTTTGAGCGAAATTTAATTCCAATGACTGTCGCTGAACGATCGGGTTTTAAATTATTAATAGGATACGTCGCATAGCATGTGACGATGATTATGAAATTTTATAATATTTTCAAAAATATGCGTGAAAATTGTTATTGAAATTATTTTCGTAAACTTAGTAATGCACTGCTGAGTAGCACGAAAAATACAGCAATAGTAGATATGAACCTATAATAAAAAAATATGTAACAATCTTCCGCTACATTTTTCCTTAACGTTCTGTAAAATTTTCAATTCACATATTTATAACCATTTTCAAAATTTTGCATGAAGAAATATTTTTGTTGAAATCAATTCCTTATAGAAAAAGTATCAACCCCTTGCCTTATTATTTTTTTATGAGTACATTAACTGATCATACTGCTTTCATACTCTGGCAACATGTTATAGGAATATATGTCTAGTGATCCTCAATTTTATAATTATTATACTTTTAAGTAGAAATAAAATTTGTACTTATTGAATCAACACTATAATTCATACCATCAATGAGATTCTTTATTCTAAAGGAAAGGATCAACAAAGGATCAACAAATCTACAGTATATAAGATTTTTAGTTGTTTATTAACAAAATTTTGAAGGATACCTTACAATAAATATATATATATATATATATATATATATATATATATATATATATCAATGTTTAATAGTCTAGTTGATCTATAATAATTGTACAATACATGTTATATGTCAAATCAAGAACCCAGTGTTTTAATGAAGATTTTGTTGTGATAAGTAAATTAAGAAATTTTTCAAATGCCATTTTATTCATCCCATTTCATGAATGATCGCCATGAAATACACAACTTGCATTACGCGATATGCCAGAGGCGTTTTGAACCATCGACACATGATTCATACTAACAGTACTCTGGGGAAGCTTATAAATCGCGAGTCTCGCAATTCTACGCTCGTTACGATCATTGGAGAAAATAAGGTCGTGGGAAACGCAAGGGAGAGAAGAAAGAAAACTCATAGACAGAACATATGATACAATCTATTTACAAAAAACGTAAGTTAAAATATTAAAGAAGGGACGTAAAGGAAATATGGAGTACGTGCATTTACCTTTCCCTTTTCCTAAGAAGGCTAGATAATGATTAATGTTAAAAGCACCAAGTATTTTGCAAAAATTAATACCTACTGTAGATATGATAAAGGTAATAATTTAAGTTATATATTGAAATGTCGAAAATTTTATAATAGAATTGATAACATTTAACGAATTTAATACAGGGAAATATCTCTTGTGTCTGTGTTTTTAAATAATAAAAATGCGAAACGAAAGGATGAATGATTGGTTTAAATAAGATTTTAAATAAGAAAAGTGTCCAAAGGTGAAGTGGGGGTTTGTAATTAAAAAAATAATATTTAATTTACAATTTGAAAAAATAATATTAAACTACTCTATCCAAAACACTCAATTCATTAAGAAAGCATCTAAGCCTGATTTCAATTCATGAGGAATAACTAAAGATTGCGACTTATACGTGATTAAACTTTAATCAAGCTTCGATTAAATCTCGATTATTTCTAATTAGTACATTCCCTTCATTTTTAGTGACATCTTAGTTATTAATCATCATGAATCACATATTATAATAGTTACTAATTTCACAATATTACACAAAATCACTCGAATAAAAATTTTTCTACTCTAACCGTTCAAAAAATTGCACTTAGCCCAAATTTGAAACCTGTGATAAAAAAAATCTTTTAAAGGCCATCCCTTGAACATTGACAAACCAGAACTCACAAAATACTATCACTGAAATTTGTATAAACATACCAGACTGTTTGTAGGTGTCGCGAGGCGTAACTATTCATGATCAATATTCATCAGTCGACATTAACAAATGATTTACGCCTGTCCCGCACATTTGCATAGCATCCACAAACCACCGTTAATCCACCACGAGGTATCTTCGCTTAAGTACATACAAATGACCGGTATTTTTCATCCCAAGTAAGATAGAAGGACGCCGGATATGAAACAGGATCGAAACTACCAGAGGAGAGAGAAAACGAGAAATAAATAGTTAATGGAATGCTGGCAGAATCATTAGGGTAGGAGAACGAAGGAGGAACAGAGCGCACTTCCTCGTGCGGTGTCGTTATGCATTTATTCCCCGTAGAATCCGGACGTGTAAGTTGGCGAGTTGGCCAGTAACCAGTCACAATCAGCAATCTCTCAAGCAGTCAAGTCCGTTTGCGGCTGTTCCAGATTGCGTCCTTGCCGCGCGGAGTGCAACGGCATGCGTGCCGATACACGTAACGGGTGTTCCGATCTCGCGGCTCGATGTGCCATTTTTCGCGGTTCGATTAGTGTACACAGCTTCGTTGTGTTTGGTAAAGAATCAGAATTTTCAGCATAGATTCAATTTAGATGGGGATACACAACGTGAAGGAATAATTAGGATACACTCGAAATTGAGGACTCTGCAGCAAGAAGAGGGCAACTCCATTTTTTTACAGCTTTAGTTATTACGTGTAATATTTGTACTAAGAAAGTTCTGCATCTGTTGGTACAAGTTGTAAATCTGATAAAAAGTAAGCAATTTATTGCAAGTTTTGGACGTGTGCTCGTTAAGTCAGGAACACACTGTTATCACGTTACGTGTTACGATTTCAGTTGACTGTCGTAGAGTGAGAGATTGCACAAATAATTTGTCTTGCCATCTCTTTCTCTCGCTGTATGATTTTTTTGAAAATGAAAATGAATGAATTGCGGTCTCAGAATTCTTGACTACGTTAACTGCTACTGAGAAACAATTGATCTTTTCGACTCTGTATACATCTTTTCAAGCATCTGTAAGCTTCTTAGTATTCTCTAATATACATTAATTTTTAATTTTATTATTATATATATTACATATTTTTATAATATATTTTTATAATATATATATATATATATATATATATATATATATATATATATATATCAAAAGGATTACCCGTTAACTGTATATAAATAAATTACAAAAAGCAATCGTTTTTTAGTATTTCCATGCATGCCAGGGGCAAGTGCAGACTTCATAAATTCCCGACAAATTGATATAAAGACTTATCGACTCAATAATTGCCACTTATTGCAAGAAACATATTTTTCCCATTAGCGTTTTCGTTTTAACATTAAGTCAAAGTAATAATTTTATAAACTGCTTTTTTAATTTACATTGAATTGTCCAAAGTGAAATTGCTCCCTTCTTGCTGCAAGGTCTTCAATTGCAGCGGCAGTTTTATATTCTAGGCTAGTGGTGGCGAACGTATGGCACACGTGCCAAAAGTAGCACGTATAAAAATTCTGTTAGCACGTGAACTATTTATCTGTGACATTATTTTATACGTTCAATTCAATTTTTTCCCTTACAATATATAAAAGCAAAATTTTGTTCCCGAGATATCATATGTATCCGTACTTGGGCCAACGAGACGAGTCAGCGAAGAAAAACGAACGTCCAAGTGATGAAATAAATCGAACGTCAATATTAACAGTCGATGAATAAAAACGGAGTTCATTTGCTGTCTTGTCTCGTTGACTAAGGCATAAGCATTTTGTATGCGTAAAAGGAATGTGCATGCGTGTCAATGCGTGGGGATATAGATCGAAGCATCTCGAATTTCAGTTTAGAAAAACTAATGACGACTATATTATCATCTTCTCTTCTACATATATGTATGTTCGTCAGTCATTATTAAACTGCGGATTTGTATGTATTTAGCGGTGCAAGAAAATACAATTTAATACAAAATACAATTATGATCCATAAAATTATACAAAATGTCCAAAGTATAGTAGGGATTGCGGTATTTAAACGGTGAAGCAACCCGCAATTTAGATCCTATGTCTTCAAACTTATTTATAAACATATGAGTTTGGATAAAAATCCACGTTCTAGTCATTAGTTTCTGAAATTAATTTTACGAAAGACAGTCTAAGAAATAATATGACTGATAAATCTAGTGCAACGTGTATATTACTAAAAGAGAAAAAATAAGAAACAGATATAAAGCATTTGGCATCGAATGTGTACAGCAACCAAAATCGGAATTTTTATGCGGCATGTTTTATGATAACTTAGAAGATGTTCGTGAAATTTTATGTTAATTTTTAAACTTGTTTCAATAAAATTCCATAACACACAATCTATTATTAATTTTTTCCCATTGAAGATTACCTTGCACGACGTAATGTCGAGAAATAATTGAATTTTTCGCACGCATACATAAAATGGTTCGCTACCACTGTCTTAGGCATACGAGGGGAGGAATTTTTGGGTGCTTTCTGAGAAACTTCAATTAAATTAACTCTAGAACACATACGTTCGACATTTACACGAATGACAAACTTTATGGTAATCATTGTAATGCGAACTATTACATAGATTTGTAATACGAACAAATGTTTAAATGTAATTCGCAATAAATGTATTATATTAACAAAATTTCAGGAACAAAATCGGAAACAAAATTTGCAATATTGTAACATAAAAAAGCAAATTTGCAGAGTTGTAAAATTGTTATTGAATTACGTTTGTGGTCTAGGGATAACATTGAGACTAACTTTAGTCACAACATTCTTTTATTCTATAATATACATACGTATTAGGTTGATGTATATGAAACAGAGTTGAAACAAAATATTTCAATTCCATCAAAATTAGTAATAATGTAGTTTTTCTAGAACATTGCCTTTTAGGTTAATTATGCTATTCTTTTCGAGTGATAATCCCTTCCTTAATTATCGTCACTGATAGCCACGTGCAACTGCTGTGACATTGAAACACATTTAGAAAAAAAATCCGTTTCAAAAAACCTATTTCCGCGCGGATACAACGTGTAGATAAAAAAATAAGCTTGGTACTGACTATGTAACAGGTGCCAAGAAGATTTTCATAACCACTGAAGAATCTGTAAGCTCGTTAAAGGTTCAACGTTGTAACAGGATCGATCTCTTTGTTTTTCTCCAAGCCATACTTTCACAATTCACAAAAGTTGGAGAAGTTCATTTAAGGACCGAAGAGGAAGTAACGGTAAACGTATAAAGATCATTGATATTCCTTTAATTGGACGAAACGCGTTGTTTTCGTCGTTTGGATTCTTTTCATCCGGTCCCGCGAAAGTTTACCGTTGCATGTCCGTGAGAAAAGTATGTCAGAATGCCTTTTTTTGTCTGTCAGCGAATCGAAAGGTTTGATTGAAGTGCATTACGGTTGCAGTTTCATGTGATTGAAAGTTCACGTGTTGGTTAGTATATACAGTACCCAATAAATAAATTCAAAGACAGACATTTTTCATTTCTGGTCGTTAGCATGACGACATTAGGAAAATTCTACTTAAGAAATTGTTTGCTACTAACCTGAACTAACTTTTCTATAAGTTCCATAGGACTATAGACTATCGAATTAGGATCTATTAAAATTGATTTTCATGGAATTGTTAGCGATTCTTATTGCCTTTGGCCCGAAGCGTACTCATTCTATGACGATTAAGGGTAGAAGTACTGTAGAGAATTAAATTTTGTTACACAATATTGAGTCTTTCAAAAAGGTGAAAGCTTTTGATACTTGATTGGAACTCACTGAGATTTACTCACGTAGATCGGGACTCTGCACATTTAGAGCAGCTTAGTACTGGAACTAACAACAATTAAAATGTACTTATTTGCACAACTGTCATATCAGAGGATCGCATAAAAGACACAGTTGTGTTTTTAAAAAATTCCGCTGTGTTCTACAAGACATATGTGTTTCAACGATTAACTAATGAGTCGTTGATTAAGAATCTAGCGAATATTAAATGAAGGTTTGTTCAATTCTTTTAAGTGTAATCAATAGAAGAATATATAGATGCAAATAAATGTCATACAAACATTACCTTTCACTTCATTCTTTTCTGTTCAGAATCAATCGATAAGTGTGCCAACGAATAATTTACTTTTTTGGTCTTCGAAATACCACACCTTTGATATCTCCAAACAATTCTAATTTCCAAGATTTATGATTCTTAATATTTAGACATTTTTAAACATTTGGACTTCCAGCTTTAGAATTCTTTAGCCTTTGAAACTTTAAACGTCTGAATTTCTATATTTTGAGCTTTTCAAACTTTGGAAATTCCAGATCTTGAAAACTTCTAAACATTTGATTTTTGAAATTATAGAATCTTTCAGCTTTCGGACTCTCAAACTTTTGAATATCCAAGCTTTCGATTATCCCCATACTAACTGAACCCTTAAAGATTCATCTATTTTTGTATCTCGACTGTATATTTTGAATTAAAACTACATTTTCAATCTTTTGGAAAACTGGTGCAGTAATTATTGGTACTCCTAATATTAAACGTCAACCAATATGACAAATTAAATGCAATTCAAATACTAGCTAATATGAGGGAAAAATACGCAGAAACTTTTCGAAATTTAGTGGACTCATATTTCGCAAATTTTTTTATAATATGAAACCTTTCAACGCCATTCAATTTAATGAAAAAAATTCTTTTCTCACCGCAAATTTTCAGAGGACTTCGACTTCTGTGAGAATACGTTGCGAACGATAATGATCGCGATAGAGTCATTGCACGGTCGTAATTACGACAATCATGTCTCATAAATCGAACAGTCATTAATTTCGCATAAACTCCCAGTTTAAATGCGACCATTTTAGAAGGGGGAAGAAGCAGACGGAAAAAAGAAGTGCAACAAGTCGAGGCCGTTATTTCTTATCTCGCGGTTTGCCGTGAAACGTAACACAAACCTTTGACATTCACTTTCTAACGGAACTAATGTGCACGCTGATATTGTAAAAAGTCCACATTGGAAAATATGCGAACCGAGTCCGTTGGTAACAGATCGAAATGAAAAATATGATTAGATAAGGTGTAGTAGGGTGGAAAATAGTAGAAAGTAGGGGTGGTTTGTCAACTGCCATATTAGGATATGTACTTGGGACACAAAGTTGCTCTATAATTGTGCACTTTGGTATCTGTAAATTAATTTATTCAGAACACACACGTATTGTGCAGGCGATTATTGCTAAAAATTGAAATCGTGGAGAAAGTTGGACCTTTGCTATGTAATTTAAGAATCTCGTAAGGTTTTACGTAAAATAAGAGGTTTCGTATGTTCGATTTACATGCAAGAACTTCTTATATTTCTATTAGTCGAAAATATAATATTTTCAGAAGCCTTAAACGATATCGGAAATATAATGAAATTAATAAAATTTCGGGAAAAAAGTTTAATAATTCAATAGGAAAAGCACTTACCAATTTTTTTAACAATAAGATTTTTATGTCTATTACCTATACAAAGTAATTATGCTCAGTTTCTTAATTCTTTTAAACGTTCATACATGTATATATTTTCTATGTTTTATATTACCTAAATTTTTCTATATTTCTTTCAATTAAAAAGTCATACACAATTCTAATATTCAGAATAGTTGTCTCCATTATTCTGAATGACTTTTTCTTATTTATCAAGCAGCTAATAAATTCCATCTTTAAAAAAGTTCTTTTTTGGACGAATTTGAGTGAATAAAGTTGTCTGGTTCAATGTAAAGGCACTAAAGTAATTTGTACGTGTAGTAAGCTATTAAGTATATTATTTTCTTCACCATTATTTATCCTTGTACCAAAATCTTTTGTGTGGGTTGCTAACAATACTATAAAAAATAGAACATGGTTGCGCGAATTCACAATTTACTGTGTAATTAACTTTGTCTTGTGGAATTTAATAGTGTTTGAGGTGTGTTAATACTTTATAAAAGATTTAATATTAAATTGTTTTCTGTAGCTAGAGAACTTTCTGTATTAAAGGATACTGCAATCAATTTTTAGGCATAACACACCTGGAACTCCTTTCACACGATGAAAGCGTACACTGTAAAAAAAAAAGTCAAGGAAATATTGATTGGCAAAAAAATATAAAACTAGTGTTAAAAAACACGAGCTATAAAAAAGACTAATTTAAAGCATAGGGATGCATTTAGTAAAGCATTTTATTTAATAAATATAGCACATATACAAATACAATATATATGTATATATTATGGAATAAACATAATATGTGTAATAAGTGCAATAAAGCAAAGAAAACATATGTAAGTAGTAAAGTAATGTTTAAAAAGGTAAGAAATTAAAGCAAAACGAAGAAAGAGTAATCGTGTAACTGTGAATATATAGTGTTAATGGAAACCGTGTAACTTTAAAATCGTATAAAGGAGTACCGTGTAAAAGAAGTTCCAAGTGCATCTTGTAACTATCAATGCATTAACAATTATATTTGTCCATTAAAAGAAAGGGATGAGAGTACAGAACACCGCCACACGAAATAGATTCCTACATAGTTCATTTTTTCAGTGCTTCTTTCTTTCCACGTTTTACCAATATACAAATATCTTTGCGTACCGCAATATCTTCTGCGCGAAAAAAAAGAGTAAAAAATACATTTGGGAGTAAGGCACGAACGGGTATCAGCCACGTAAAAAGATATTTCGTGTCCATAAACAGCGGCTGATTTCACGCATGAAGGTAAAGTGAACGTGATGAAGTAGTAAACCGTGATACACCCGTTAGATTCGCATTCTTACCGAGTACGCGAGTCCTAGTTTTCTGACTCTCACCCACAACAGCGTCGAGAGCAGATTCCAGAACAGAATATACTGCATCCTGTCTATCCTATCTTATACTATCCCTATCCATCTGTCTGCGATCGTTCAAAGCCGAGCTGGAACGTATGTACATAGCTATCACGTGTACGCATGGAGTCTTTCGAAAGTATCCTGAACGATTGCTAGCTTCTTCAACTCGTACAGTTGATCAAATGTTCCGTATACTCCAGAAAAATACAAAAATCAGAATGGGATAAATAAACCAGTGAATGACCGCATTGTTGAATTTATGCACATTATAAGTTAATATTACAACAAAATTTATCCGTAACATTAAAACAACTGTTGAAATTGAAGTTAGAATTAATTTTTCTTTCGATATTTTTAAAGATATAATTCCTTTTTCGTCCTGAATTATGTTTGCATTAATTATAAAGTGTGATACGCGTAATGGTCTAATAAATGATCGAATCGTTTAATTTATGCATGTTTTTAGTTAATATTTTTGAAAAGGAAATTATTTATGACAACAAGACAGCTGTGCAAAATCAAATTAGAGTTAATTTTTCTTCAGATAGTCATAAAAATATAATTCCTTTTTCTTCCTGTATTATTTTTGCATTAATTATAAAGTGCAATGCGCGTAAAGGTCTAGTAAATGGCCGAGTACAAGTATTCAGTGACCGGCTATGAGCCGGCGAATAACCGGTTAGTTGAAACATTATAATAAAATGTCATACATAATCAAATAATCGCAAAATATTTCTACATTGACGGGATAGATGATTCAATAAAATAATATACTTAATTTAATATTACCTAATAATAATGATACATTTAATTTAGTGCTACATATTAATGATAATACATTCAATATTAAATTATACATTTACGAAAAGTAGACTGCGGATTTGTATGCCAATTCGTATATTTAAAAGCACGAATTAAAGAAGTAGAGCTTCGGCAGAGATGTTTCGAAGAATATCGTACTAAATCGAAATATTAATTTGGAACGGAGCTTACAAAAACTGTAGGCAACAGCTAGTCGTTTTCGTATTATATGCCAGCGGCTAGAGCAACCTTTTTGGCGAAAAGTGCAGCCGTTAAAATGTTAAGATATATACATTTTCTTACCCTAAAAGATACTGCATTCATAAAAAAATTTAGATTATGAAAAGTAAATAATAATTCGTATTTATTATACCATTTAAAATTATGACTGTTAATATAGAAACTTTATGGCAGAATAATTATTACGACGCAAGTATCTATCCATAATTTATAAAACGAGGATCCTAAAACGATTGGTTTTATTTGATTATTTACATTTCATAGCTTCGTTATTTTTTAGAACTATTAATGTAATCCATCTTATTTTAGCAACCAATTTTTGATGACATCTATAAAACTTATAAAATATATGTACATAAATGTAAAATATACACATTTGTAAAAAAATAAAGGATGTTTGTCTCCACGGAAAAAGCATAAAAATCTGTCATTAAACTTGGACTCTAAGAGATGCAGTAAAAGTTCACGCGATAGTCGAATAACCGAGGTCACGTTTTATGTTTAAAAATATATAAAATATTCATATATAGGTGAATGCTATAATTAAAAATAACAAATCCCTGAATACCTGAAAACGTTACATACAATAACTTTACCGCATCAATGTAGTGTTAATTAAATTATTAAGATTAATTAATATCTTGTTTCAAATATATCCTGAAAACATCCGGAAGCTCTTGTTGGAAATCCCTTTATAATACAATATATTTAATTTTAGCATCATTTATATTTATTTGCTGTTAATAACAAACTTGTGTAGGGAAGTAAGCGCAGATAAATTATTATTTGACTCACTGAAAGTAAATTTATAGAGTGTAAGTGCGAATTACTATATATTTTTTTGAACAATTTTTATAGAATAATTTGAATAAATATGTAAAAAAAAGAGAATTACAAAATAAGTGACAATTTATTTGCAGAATGCCAAAACTTTTGTAATATCGATGAAAACGTAACAATATAATTTTTATTACAAGGGAACCCAATAAATTGTTAATTTATAATACTGAAAGTTTCAATAGTTGTAGCTATTCCTATTTTACCAACACTTAATTTGTGGTACATTAAAAAAAGACGGAATATAATGTAATATAAAAGTATAAAAATAATATACATTTTCTGTCAGCAGTGTATGTACTAAAGATGTTCGATTCTTGGAAGAAAAATCGGTTCTTGGATAGATTTTCAATCGAAATAACTAGAATCGATGCGCCAGGAAGTCGAACTTGGAAAAATCGATTTGTTAAAAGTCGATTAAAAAAATTGGCAGAGATACTATCTCGATACTAACTACCTATCATTATGGAGATACTTATGTGTATGGAGTATATTTATATTTAACACATGGCAAGGGGAAAAATTACCCAGAATTTTTTCAACATTAACATAAAGACTCAGGCTAACTAATCCAAATTAAATTAACCTGACTTAACTTACTAAAAAACTTCCTTGTTTAAACCTTTAAATCATTTCCGATTCTTGTTTTAAAATTAAAGTGACTAAAATCTTTTTTATTCTAAGTTAAAAACATATGGCTGGTTGTAATTAATTAGTGGTTGAATAAATTCAAGGCACTCGATAAATCGAAGATCGATTCGTAATCCGTTAGCAATGGGGGAACGAAATAGTTAACAGATTTAATATACAATATACAACGCATGCAATTAAGTGATTTGAACGAGATACAGATGAAGACGAGCGACATTTCTGTCGACACTCTCGCAACGGGAAAATTGAAGTTTCAACTAGAAAGACAATGAAGATCGTTTGTCTTCTATTTTCCTACCAATTAAAAGATTTTGATTTGTAATTCTGCTACGTCGCAATCCCATCAAAATATTTTTCAGCAATATTTTTCTGTTTATTATTAAGCTTTCAAATATCAAGTAAGATTTTTCCGCTATACAGTGAAGCATGTGTGCTTAACAATTAACCTTAAACAATAATACATGAGTTATTTATTCTTATATTTTCAATACCTTAAAAGTACCGGTAAACCGGTTATGATTGACAGTTTTACCGAGTTACGGATAAGTGAAAAAAATCCATAATTTTAAAATCCCCCTTCGCGAACTGGCGAAAACCGGGATAGCCGATCGTCTCCATTAGCGTATCTCCGTTTCACGATAGAAATTGCGACAAGTATCGGGCGATCGTTCGGGCGCAGACCAGCGGCAGACTATTCTACGAGTGGAATAAGAATACTTTCTCCTCAAGCTATGCCTTTCTCGCGTTAAAGTAGAGATCGGTTAAGGATGTCGACCCTGTGCAGGACATGCTGACTTCAAACCAAGGATCCAGGCCAGCTGGGACTCGAAAATAGTTTTGTAATTGAATTTCAATTCAATCGGGCCCGCTGGCGTCTCTCGTGCGCATCCTGCGTTGCGAAAGTGTGCTACGACGCGACGCGACGGTCCGATCAAGAGAACCGTTCGTTCGTTCGTTCGTTCGTTCGTTCGTCGTTCTCCAAGCAGAAGTAAGAGTGAGTAACGGTGGTTCTCCTCTGCCTCTGCCCGACACCGCGATTACACGTCTGCTACCATTGTGGATCGCTCCAGCGAGAGTAAGGTTGTCGTTTCTTTGGTTTCTTTGCAAATAGATCAGAGCAACGAAGACACGGTTGTACGATCGGTTTTCTGGTAGGAGAATCGTAGTGGAAACGTGGAGAATATCTGGTTTAAAGGTAAGTGGATAAATTGCTCGAGGTAGACTAAATGATTTCACTCGTTGAGAAAATGCATTAAGGAGATTTGCGAGCAATTTATTTTCTGTTTTTTTTTTTTTGGTTTTTCTAATGAAAATACAATTTGTAGAATTTTTTAATTTTTTAGGATCCTTAATATTATGTGTTTCACATACATCTCGTAAGTGCTTGTATTTTTTACACTTATTTTTGTATGCTTTTCATACTGCTAATTTGTCGATTCACGTATGAAGGTATTGTTAAATATTTTAGTTCTGTAAATGTAATAGTTAAAAATGTACATATTTTACGATTCAAATTTCGTTTTTATTTTTGTAATCTTCGTTTAATTATCTAATTCAAGCTGAACGACTGTAGTCAGTAATTACGACTCTTAGAAGTCAAATCAAATTCTCCATTGATGCACAAATACACGGGAGTATAATAAAAAATGTTGAGAATTTGAGTTAATCATATTTTTGTATCTGTAAGGGATCACCCGCTTAGTTTCATAGCCAAATAAGTTAAAACCTCACTGAATTCTTCTTTCCATGTTTACAAATACAAAAATAGTCTACGTTTTCTTTTAAAAACACTTCAAAAATTAAAGTCCAAAGAAAACCAAAGTTAAATAACCTACTTGTTTTCTAAGATTAAAAGTTAGGGGAGGAAGCTGGTAAATCAAGAACGTACAAATAATAGAGTTGCAATAAAACAACTACGTTATTAGAATAAAAGTTTAAATTATATAAAAGTATATATTATGTAAAATTAAATTTGTATTATGTTAAAATTTGTAAAGATGAGACTATATTAAATGTTATGATCAGATTGCGGATGTTTATGCAATTACGAGGAATTTAAATTTACAAAAGAAGTACACAGCACATATAATAGATAACTAAAAATATTTTTTGTAAGTTTAAACTTCTGCACCAAACTATTAAAATATTCCCATTATTCAAACACACCAAAATTCACGATTTTATTGTAATTATTCGTAATATTCTATACTCGTATATTACAGAAAATTTCTACGTCTTCAATGTAATTTGTTACAATTAACGATTAGACAAAATTGAAAGAACAGTATTCACCTGCTGATCTCAAGCATGACAGAGACGTATATTTCATATGCACGAATCTAATGATAAAAGCAAAACACAGTTTTATGAAAAGTAGTAGTTAATTGATTCACACTACTGTAATTCTTAATCGACTAAATATTCTCGACGACAACAAGCGAAGAAAATAAAAATTCTGCAATCAAGTTAATAGCATTTGTTAGTAACGTTCAAAAAACTGAAGGGAACGAAGCATTTCAGTGAGTGATTCGATTCGATGGCATGCGATAGGTTGAATGCAAAGGATCGCCGCAGTCGGGCTTCATTGAATTTCACTGGTCGATCACATTCAATCTCCGTACATCAGTTTTCGATGAAGAACAACGGGATCCATGGCATTCTAGGTGCGGTGCCCGTTGTATTCACTGGCCGTTTCTATTCGAAACTCGTGCCGATCGACGGTTCTACACGTTCTTACACCCAAGTCAGCCTTCTTGCAAGATGAATGCTCGTGTACTCGCTCGATTCTCTCTGTTCCGTGCCAAGAATAAAGCGACGATCTCCATAGGTGTATTAAGACCTAAATGGACGAAGAATCGTCGACCTTTGGGAGTGAGTTCTTTCACGAAAATAAGGAGAACACGATAGGAAGTTATCAGACGTGATAATGGTATTCAGAATGCAGGCAGAAGTAACAGAAGGCGTAAAGAAAAAGCAGATTTCGTCATTCATTCATATAGTGAAGATAAAAAAAGCTGTCGCCTTTCTTCTAACTTTTGCAAGCATTGAATGAGATTTAAAAAAAAAGAAAAGGAAATAATTTTGTAAAATATTTGGATTGTGAAAATTTGCAATCAACGGTGATGTATTTTGCTAAACTTGACAATTTCTTGATTTCTATGAATTTTAACAACAGGAATAAACGAAATACTATTTTTTAAATACGGAAATGTTAGCGAAACGATTGAAGAGAGATATATAGTTATGTTTTAAAACTGAAAATTCATGATACTTAAGCACTGTTCCATTGGAACATGTTTTCATTTCTTTGTTGATGGCTTCGTTTCATATTTCTAAACTGCTGATATATTTTATACGATAGGCCATTAAAAACGATATTAAAAAAGTCAGTTTTGTTTTTATTATTCAACATTTATAACCGAAACGTTATAACTTGGCTTAAACAAAAAATAAGACCCACGTTAGGAAAGGAATACTTGCTTTCATAGAATAATATGTTTCATTGGCACTGAATAAACATACAATAAAACCCATTTTTCAGAAAAATAATAGAACACATGAGTACAATATTTTTTTATTTATCTTTATGAAAGTAAGCTTCACTGCTAAAATAAGCTATTTCTGCACGTTTCTATTATCTACTACGACCCTGGTGTTTAAAATGCATTAAAAGTGTAATATACACTGTAAGACACTTTATCATTACCATAAATACTGAACGTAATCTTTAATAAAGTTGTATAAAAATTCTCTATAATAAATTAAGAAAATTACTTGTAGCATTTTACTATACAAGCTATTCATTTAAAAATTGCATATATTCCTGTTGAAAATTGAAAGGAAATTCTACAACATTCAATTAATTATATTAAGCAATACCTTCATATTATAAAGCAACTTTCTGTTCTTTTATTACACAACATCGTTAATATACATAAAAATATAATAACTCTAATGCACTTCTGTTGAATAAAGCTAATCAGGAATAAACAATTGAATCTGACTCAATAAAACCACTAATTGATACTTCGTTACATCATCATACAAATAAAATCAATTTTATACAATACAAAATGCCAAGCTATGTATAAAATTAAGAAAGAAACAGGAATATAAATATAAGGAATGAAAAACGTTATACGCAGTACATAAACGAATATCAGAAAAGCGAATAACCCAATAATATCCAAACTAAACATTTTAATAGTGTTTTAATGTGGCATAGGTCGTTAAAAATTAATTGATTGATTTCATCAGTAGTATTTCACTGTTGTTACTGCACAACCGGTCTTCTACCATTTTTACGGCTCAGACGCACATAAAATTCGAATCATTGTAATCCTTTCGCAAAATAAAGTTGATTTAAAAACACGGATGGATGAAAGGGTTCGAACAGAATAGGATGGTTAAAAAGTTGAAAGTACGACAGTTCAAAGTCAACAGTATCCAATATCCCGTTCCATGTTACTTTGTATGCTCTTTTCTACACCTTTTCCTATCATAATATTAGGTTGGTGCATATGAAGTATCGTCTTTGCGAAGTTTGAGATTAACAGATGGATACTGTTCTTTTAGTTTTGTAACATCGTTAATTGCAATGAAGCACATTAAAGAAAAAGATATTATCTGCAATGTAGATGTGTGTGTATTATAATAGAATTGTGAAAACTTCAGTGTTTGATATTACGAATAATCGAAATATTTAAATAATTCTTTGTGCATGTTCAAGTTTAATAAATATGCTACGACAACTATTGGAACTAACATTTGAAGATTATATAAATAGAGGAATAGTTCAACATTGATTTGCAAAACTTAAGATCAATCATTTTTCACTGCACAGAGAGTGATGAGGAAAATCGAACAATCTTGAAATCGGTGAATTTTATAAATATCATGAAATCAGTTGATTCGTGAAGAAAAGTGCATACAATCATATAAAAATTATTGTAATTAATTACAGGCGTATTGTTTTGAAAAACTAATTTATATTTAACACTTTTACTTAAAAAAAAATATTATATATTATTAATATTATGCCATAACTTTTTGCAATCTGTAGAATGGAAGAACCATAAATTTGACGATTTTGTACCATCCTTCTTTCGATACAAGCGTTGTTGCATCCGAATCATTTGGCGGTTCATGATGTCGCGACGATAAATTTTTATCGGTAAATTGCTCGCTCGACCTGGCGATATTTATTACTGCTATATCTGGTAGCACCGGTTCGCGGGCACGCATAATCGCAATGCGAACCAGTATCGAGAGATGAAAGAAAGGAACGGAAGACTATGTTAACGCGTCGGGGGCGACAATAATAGAGTTCTGCGTTTCGATTTATGTATTTAGGTACGGTCTATGTTAGAGGTTTATAATTTATTGCAATGGAACGCTGGGATTGTACGCCTAACCTTTGATACCTGAACTGATCGAAATATTTGAATTGCTTAGTTGAAATGTCCAGGGTATCCCATGCAACTAGGTTGATCTGAGCTTTAATCCGATTGAAAATAGAGACAAAGTACAACAACAGAATAATATCAAAATGTTAAACTACTAGGTCGTCCCATAAACATACCGAACATTTTTCTCTTTTGAAAAAGAGTACGAAAAAGTAATTTCTATAAATTAATCATTAATAAATACATTTCTTTACATTTTGTAATTGATTCGTCCTTCACCTTTATTTGTGTCTTATCAAACTTTTCGACTTATCGTTTCCTTCATTTTGTTACTTTATTCTCGATTTTGTGGAATACTTGTATTACTTATGGAATGACCTAATGCAAAAGAAACGATAGCTTTAAAAAGTATAAACTTAAATATCATCAGAAACGTATGATCTTATATTGCAAGTCAAATCATTATTATGAAACCAAGTATATAGTTATTCTATACTGCTAAATCAGACAGAATTCAAGTTTTGTAATGGAATTTTATGGCAGAGTAAAAGCAATTTAAGGATTCGCGAAAAAAGAGATAACACAAATCTTTAAGCAAGTTCATACTTTTATAAAATAAAGAATAAGGAAATAAAACCTAAACAAATATTTATTTTGCATTGTACAATTTTTCCATCCGATTATCGTCAATATTTATTATAAAAGATACTCATAAATAGTCCGCAGACTATTATACAAATTCATAGTTCTGTTAACAAAATTAAGAAAGAGGAAACTAAATAGAGGGTCGCTTTTCATTCTACATATTATTATTTCCACTATACTTTGCATATTTTGTACATTTTTGCACGCTACACGTATTCTGTGCCTTCTTACGTAATTAAACTGCCTACAAATGCATAAAAATCCGCAGTCTACTCATAAATAATACCTTAATTATGTTTTGCATATTATGATGTAGTACATTTACATAACGATTCGCAGTCTACTAATAAAATAAGGAATTTAATAATCTAAGAAGGTGCATGCAATTTAATTTTGAATAAAAAATACAATTGGATTTGTCTAGCTTTAAAATACAGTAGATTTATTCCTCTAACAAAAGTTCTGCTACCAATAACCCACCTACGTACGATCGTGCATTTATCACAAAAACAGTAGACCTTCGAACTAACACCGTAGAGGCAAATATTCAATAATAAACCAACTACTAAACACGCCCGCCATTATATTTAACTACCTTCCAATATTTCACGTGTGTTCACTCGTACCCTCGTTTCCCTCTCACTAGACAGCCAAGCAGAATTTTTTCCACCGCGGGGCGTGATCGCATAGGTGTACGGACACCCGATTTACATGAAAAGAACGCGCGACAAGGAGCAGCAACGTGCGTATATACGCAATCGGCTGCAACCGAGTCGCCTGCCTGAATTATGTGCCACAGTCGCGACTACTGAATAGAAGAAAACAGAAGAAAGGAAGGAAAAAAAATGGACTTAAGATTCGAGCTGTTGCCGGTCGCGTTAGCAGCCGATTGAAAGTTGCCGCGAATTTTTTCCTTCTGTTAATTATATTCCCCGCCAAGGCCTTTTTACGGTGCTGCATTCCGCGCAGACAACCAGGTTGCTTTGCTGCAGTTTGATCGAGCAAAAATGAAGTTTCTCGGAGAAATTAGGGTTAAAGAATTGAAAACCAAGGAATTTACCTAAGATATATTAAGGCATCGGTTGGCCAACCGAAGTGACACAAGTAAAAAGAGTTCAATTAGAGTGCAATTTAAGTGATATCACAGTAGACACATATTGTATTTATAAAAGTAAAATTACAGTAAATAAACCTCCTTTGATGAATGATTGGATAAATACAGCCTCTAAGGAATATTTTCATCTGAAAATTTAATTCTACGCCCACTTTGGTAATCTGTTATTCGAAAATAGAATGTTTTAAACAAATAGAGTCTACTTAGAGTGAAATTTCCTTAATATGTAGTTTGATCTTCCACAAATTTTAGTACACTTTTAGAACTTTAGTGTGTAAAGAGGAAAATTTGCCTTTAGTTCTGTTCCTTTCGAAAGAAATGAAAAAAAAATTAAATTAGTGAAAATGAATATAAAATGTTGGAGAAAATTAAAATTTGTTGTCATAGCGAAGCCAATTGAGTGTAAAGAACTAAAATAAATATGTATTAAATTTACTTTAAGCTTACAACTTGCTCCAAACAAAATTAAGGTACAGTGCTTTTTGTCACAAGTCAATCATTCCGGATGCCTTTTTAGCGAAAAGTTGGCCAACGACTGGTATATGGTATCGAACAAAATTCAAACATAGATATTCTTTTTTCTTCTTTGCTAACGTAATAAAAATTATGTGAATTCTATTTTATACGCCTAATATAAAATTTGAAGGGTTTTGTCGATATAAAGTAAAATATTTGCTCGGTACTATATATAATCATATGATATTTTCAAACTTGCTATAATGAATGATGCTACTATTAAAATAGATAAATAAGTTCTTCTTATACAATATATAAAGCAACCTCAAATAAATACATTTATATAATAAGGTTAAATATCGAAAAAAGTTACTGGAACTTCTTCTGCACATATATACCATTTACGATATTTTATTTACGATTTATTTCCTTTACTTATTTTTTAATTATTTTATATTTATTATAATATACTATTTTTTTTAATTATTTTATTTACGACGATTAATTACGATATGCAGAGGAATGAAAGAAAACCAAAAGAAATGCCCTAACTGAAAATCCTACATGAAACTCTAAAATGTTAGAGCCCGGTATACCCATTTTCTTCCCGACCCAAAGCTTCCTCAAATTAACTTGGAAATACGAGTTTGAAGCTTCGCATTTGCATGGTTAAATCATATGAATGAGGCAGGCAACTGACTACGACAGTTTTATCCTAATAGTCGAGTAATGATCGAGGAAGAGCGAGTTCCAGTTCGTGGATTGATAAACTTTGTGGGGTGAAATCGCGGGGATTGAATATTGATTCGGTCTAACCACCGACGAAGGATAAGGAACTCGTCCTGCGCGGGACCTTTCACTCGCCACGGAGATTACGTCCAGCTGGACAGACTCATAAAGAGATTTATCGACCCCTCGATTTATAAAGTCTCCGATTTGCCACCTGTTCGCTGCCGGATTGTACAGGCTGAAAAGGCGGTTAGTGGAACTTGTCTAGACGTAATACCTGTTAAAGTTCTTGATTAGTTTCTTGGTCAGGAGTTTATGCTTGTAGAAAGCAAAAGGGTAGAGGTATACTTGGATTTAGTTCTAAATTTTCTGATCTTTCAAGGTGTCTTGGTGTGATTGATCGGGGATTATTTTAAAAGTAGGTTTGTGAAGATTCGTTGATGTTCGAACAACTTAAGGACCGAATTCTTTTACTATGCATTCCAATGCATCTAATTATAAACCATGGTTAGATGATGTAAGCGAAAAGTTAAAGCATGCAGCAATAGGGAGTCCGTAAACTAAGTCCAAAAAATAAATACACGCGCTTACAAGTGAATTAATCCAATAAAGTAGGTCTAAATTATTTCGGGATAAAGGAAATTGCACATTACATTAAAATCGAATTAACTAGGATAATGTCTTTAATCGTCGAATTTAACGATTTACAATCCGCATTTCAATCTGATTTTTTAAAATCTCGTTTAAACATCGATAGATCTGCAATATTTGAATTGGTAACATCATAAAATTTGTATAATTAAATATAATCACCGACGGAGTATAGGATAAACGATCCATCTCATATAGAGTCATCTCGGTGCTATCTAGCCTCCTTATCATTTTAGTATTACACTGCGACATTATTAATTCAGACTAGAATAAGACAATGGCGCATTTAAAACAATAGGAATAGTAACTAAATGTTGCGATAATCAATTGTCTTCGAGATATGGAATTACTCTAACAACGACAAAGAAAAATGTAGTAATAGAATGATATGCAAATAAGATAAAATTCAACAAATTTGAATACATGAATATGTAACTTTTAAGTCAGATGCATTATAGAGGGTTAACTTTATCAACCTTGGTTGAATTGAATATAATTCTTAAAATCATTACTTTAAATCGTAAAAGGCGTAACAAATGTCTGCATTTTTACGCGGTCAGTATTCCAATTTGAAATTTATAACGTTTTCTATAAATGAGTGGTGTACCATGTACTCGATCAATGATATAACGTTACACATGAATTTTCCGAACAACCTAATACATCGCACGTATTATCAATTTTGATGAATTAAAATGCAGATAAAGTTACAGTAAAATCTCATTTTTCTCAAAATTATACTTTCATCCGCTTTAATTTCTTTATCAGCACCACATCTCTGTTAAGAAAAAAAAAACAAGAATCAAGGAATTTTGTAAGAAAGCAACCTATCAAGTAAACAATAAATCTAAACAGATTTAAAAAAATCATTTACCGAACTTGGAGCTTATGAAGTCATGTATGTGCCACCTGTTCTTTGAATTACATATTGCAAAAGCGGATAGTAGTAGTAGAATTTCCTTTTTAATACCTTGTGACCTTTCGTCTTGAATATTACTATGAAGTGTTTAACCAAAAGTGGAAAAAGAATTAAACTATCGGCGAAGGTAAGAAGTTTAAAGTATGAAAGATTATAATTTAAGAAAAAATATGATATAATAAGTGTCAGTTCTAGGCAGGTTCATGAAGACATTTATTGAAACTTTGATTTATAAAGTCACTGATAGAACGTTTATCTGGAAATAATTGCACAGAAAACTGCTAGTTAGTAGAATTTACTTCATCATAATGGTTCCCGAACCTTTTTCATTCTTCTATCATTCTATTTTATTAAAAATTTGTAAGTGCGAAAAATGGACACGCGTTTTTTATATATCTTATGACTTACATATGTTGTTTCAGAACATAGAACCTAAAATCCTTTAGGAGGTAGAATAAACATCAAATCGATTCTTTTGAAAAAAAAATACGAATAATAACCTTGCATTTATTTTTCATTTTTAAATTTTAAATCTAAAATCATATTTCGTTAAGGCATAAAAATAAGTAATAAAATGATAATGATTACGATATCAAAAAACGAGGAAAGAGTGAAGCAAATTACTTTCCAACACTACAATTATCGATAAGTAACGTGTGTCTATTTTTACCATAATAGAGTAAATAATAACTTTAGAAGGGAACTACGCAACCTAAGGAAAAACATGTTTGTTGACATCTGCCTCAGAATATCGATAATTAACATACACCTATCTATTTTTTTCTAAAATAGTTTAAATAACAGCTTTTTAAAGAAATTGCCTAGTGCAAGAAAAAACATACTTCTTGACATCTTTTACGGAAAATAACGAAGAATTTTTAAAAACTCATGTTTATGTATTCGGTTAATTTTAATGGAGAATTACAAATTAATTACATTGTCATTTCTCTTATTATATAAAAATACCAATTTAATAAATGCAGCACCCTTTATCAAGCTTACGTGATTAATTTCTAAAGCATAACAACTAGTTCTCATATTAAAAAATAATTTAGTTAAAAATAAATTAATCATTTCCTTGCAAATGCCTCGCCTCGTTACCAAGAAATAAAAATATCTCCGCGTTTCATCAAACTGAATCTGATCAATTTTCATGGGGAATTCCACATTAAGCCGCTTCAATCGCATTGCAAATTTTCATTTTCCTTTTATCTTTTATTGCTATTTACAAATTTCGCCTCTTTACTTTTACCGGTCGCATTTATGGATTTAGTATAAAATTGGGAATTTTTACCCGCCCAATGAATAAATAAATAACAAAAAGACAGCAAACCAACGAATCCTACGTACCCTATGAAACTGCTGATCATCGTTATAAGATGAACACATCTCGATGCTTTTGTAGCAGTCCTCGAAGGACCTTATGCTGAAGAAAAACAATTTGACTGAGGTTCACTACGTTCCGCATCAAAGGACCGTAAATTATCCACGAATCGTGGCGAGATTTATGCCTCTCGATTCTGGCCCGTTAAACGTGTCCTGTTAAAGCGCGAAAGAGTGTATCGATGACGGTAACCGACCGACACAGATTATATCCACGACGACAGGGCACAATAGAAGATTTATGGCCAGACTCTTATCCAATAGGATATTGGTACTTGGAAAAACGATCCGCTCGATGTGTTTCACGTCCAAAGAGGTGTGGATTATTTCCACGTGGACAGGTTGCAACGAGATTTATACAACATTGCTATAATATGGCTCTGCCTTACGTTGAATAATCCTATCGAGCGCGTCTACGGGATGTTCTCGAATAAATCGAGTCCAAACTAATTCTTCGGAACGGAAAAGATCGTATTGAGATTAAAAAGGACGTGTCTTGTTGGACGTTAAGTGGATGAGAATCGGATCGACATGGATTAAATGGAGGAGTCGTGGACGTTTTTTGGGTGCCGAGGTTTGTTTAATAAAAGGTTCGAGTGAAATTTGCACCGCAATCAGACTGGTTTTCCGTAGAACCAGCTAAGGTGGTTAGAAAGTTGTTTGGAAGGTTTTAATTACTAAATCTTGCGTGCTAAATCAGTCGCGGAAATGATTTATCGAACGATTTTCCTCGTCTTTGCGTTCATGGGAGGCCAATTTCGAAGCCGGTGAACTCTATTATTAGGGTTTCCCAGAAACTATTTCATTTCGTATTTTAAAAATGCGATTTATTGAAAGTAAAGGGGCAGAGGAAATTCAAACTATTGAAAGTCAAATAACAAGGAAAAATGTTTCAAATGACGTACGTTACCTTCCATAAGCATTTGCTCATTTAGAAAACGAATCAAGGTGTAGTTATTTGCACCAAAGAAAATTTAAACGATGGACACTTGAGGAAATATATTAGCTTGTTTGAAAAGTTCGTAGCGTTTTTGATAATATTAAGTTCTGTTGTGTAATTGATAGAATAAGAAGGGACTTATTATTTACAAACTCTTGTTGAATAATAATATTTTTAATTAGAATAAATATTGTTTCTGGCTGGGCCACTTAAATGCAACAAGTAAAGAGCAATATCTAAGGTTAATTAAAAAGGGAGACATGAAATTTTTATTAGACAAAGCCAGGCCTTTCGTTTCGATAAATAATTCTATTAGTATCGTTTACTGTAGTCAAATTTAGCTAATGGCCAGAAATGGAATACCCTAAAAGCTTAAAAAATTACTTGCGTGAATTCCTTTTTAATGTCAATACGATCTGTTTCGTTTCGGAGAAACATATAGAGTTCTTGAAAAAGAAGTGATTATGATACTCCTTAATAGTCATGGAATTATTAAGACACAAATATTACACCCAAAATTATGGTTACATCAACCCTGTACGTAGATTAATAGCAATACAATAATGCAAGCAAGACTTGAGTTTTGCTTTTTTTTCATTTATAAGAGACAGTAATAAAATAAACATAGCTATATTTATTCTTCATTTTTGTTTTAAATCACATTTTAGGCTATAAACTTCAAAATTTGTTTGAAATAATAGTGTTTTCAGGAATTCTTATGTATTTTATGTAACTTTCATAGAATATCGATAGCTATAAATGATTAGCAATAAGACCTGTTCAAAAGATACAAAAATACGTAAAATAAGTAATGACCAGTTCCCCTTGATAATATTATGCAAATCTTGTACAAGTACTTATATGTTAATACTGTGACATTTAAGGCCATAAATGTACTATTTCTTAAAGAGCGTATCGATCATCAAGTTGAAATACGAATTATTAAAAATTATATTTTCTGCTAATGTGAATGATTATATCTCTCTGCACACTAATAAAGATGAATGTACGATATTAATCTCTACAGTAAATGATATATGAACTGCATGGTAACTTCAACTAACATTAAAAGGAAATTCTAAAAAGTCTAAAATTAAAATAATTGTCTCTTATTTATGTATGAATTTAGTACAACTTTGTAATATACAATGACTACCAAATGTTTCTGACCAATGTGTAATTTTACTAAATTATTAAAATGAAGAATATTTGTCAGTGAAAATTCGTTACGTGAAAATACGATTATAGATTAACCGCAAATTCTTGACAGCCACTGTATATTAAATTTATCATCTTCTCTTACTCATAATATATTCGAAACACGAAGCTATACAAAAAATTGTGTAGTCCAATAAGAATAATTGATATTAAGGCATACATGTATTTATAATAACAACAAATTTCTGAAAATAAATATTAGAAAATTATTAGTGAATAAATATTTGTTTGCATCGTGGCCAAATATTTTTTCACGCCACTGTATTTAATAATTTTGATTAATATTAACTTGCATACGTATTTCTTCATTTTTAAAAGTCATGGTAAAAAAAACTCATGAACCCATTAAATGAATCCATCCAGTTATTAAAGAAAACTGTGTTTAATTTAAAATAATTGCAAAGCAATGCAAGACCATTTTTATATTTATTTACATTAAGATAATTATCTTATTTTTATTTTATTCCAATTCCCGAAATTGTGTATCAAATATTTGCAACGCACACGATATCATTTCAGTAAAAGCTTTACACGCACGGAATAAAATAAACCGCGTGTTTTACAGTTTTGTTTGCTCGTAATACTAGTGAATTCATTGCAAAATTTATTTTTCAATGTAAATCTATCACTGCGGTAGCGCTGAAATAGCTTTGAAAACGCACCGTGAAATATATTCGTGTATTCAGTTTTTTCGATAGCACAACGAATTCGAATTCGATACGTTATTGCTTTGTGAAACTGTTCGTTTCGTTTGACACGCAAATTGATTACACGGTGTCGCGTACAGAGATCAATAAAACATAAAGCAAGATCGTAATGTTTAGATGTAAAAGTAAAATATATAGCAGTTGCAAATTATAAACCTATTTACATGTTTATTTAGTACATCATATTTTTCAATTAAATACTTTTTTTATTAAATTCTACATTTCGTTCTTTCAACTTCAAACCATTTTTTTTTATTTTCCTTTTTTCGTTGTGTTATATAGTAAAAACTTAATTTGACTTAACATATAGTTAAACCTAAGTGAACATGCGTGCATATCAAAATAAACACAGTAATGACACAATGTACAATACTTGTTGTAAACAGATATTTGTGTAAAAGAAATCAGCGTAAAGCAAAATGATGAAAGAAAGTGGTAGTGGAGTGAATTGTTCGAGGCTTTCATTTAAATTTTATAAGTTTTATGCATAAATCTATTATTTCTAAGGTTCGGAAAATAACATCTTATAAGCATAGTGTATAGACATTATTCATTTGAAATATCATTCATATTATATCGAAGTACATTAAATTAATTTTATTTCAACATATTAACAAATATTTCATCTTAAAAATTTTATATTTAGTTCATACATTTTCATCTCAATGAACTTGGGAACAAAGTAAAAGGGGTAAACTGAAGTATTTTATTCAAATGGATTTCATACATCGGCAGAGAAGAATACGATTTTTTTTTTTTATTAAAGATACATGTTTTATTTCCAGTATCTTTAGTTTAAGCACAATTTCAAAAATATGCAAGCAATTGTTTTCTTTGTTGATATTTTCAATGTATTTCAATTTATTTTCAAGTATTACTAACATTAAAGTGTTTTTATCATGGAAATACTTTTTACAGATTTGTATTCAACATATTTCCCAATATATTTATTTTGCGATTTCGTTTTCTCTTTGCTTCACTGGTGGTACAAAGTAAAACAATTTTAGGAAACTTTCGAAACAAATTTTAAAAGCAACAAACCTCTTATATTACAGATTTTAGTAGACAAAAATGTGTCAACACAATACAATAAAGAATAGGTATTTTTTCGTTGCGTTTATAGTTTCTATGTGTCATTAAGCCTTAAATGTTTAAATCTGTCTCTAATTCCCCTTTATTAAATTATCCCTGCTGAATAGTAACTTTCTGCATGTCATTTCCGGGCTATTATTTATCGTTTATTCTTGACAATTCGGGGATGTTGCGATTTAAATATAAAGCTTTTCATCAATCCATTAACTTATTTTCGTCCTTTAAATGGATGACTTGACGAAATGTACAGTTAATCAGTACAATGTTAATAGATCGCAATAAACGTCGATGTCAGTACCACAATAGTTAGGGGAATTTTTAATCAATTTAAATAAGCAATATATTTATTACTGTGTTACGTTCCGAACAAAATTCTTTTATTATGACTAACGTTCGTCTAGAATGCGATTTCATGGTGCATAGCATCGTGGGAAGTCCCTTGTCAATCGTATATTTTGCCTTTGACGTTTAAGTAAGTTAATCTCTTGGTTTAGTTCTCATAGCTCATTTGTTAATATAGCGCATACCTGAGAGTAATATGCGTTACTGTAAACCAGAGCGTGAATATACTGTAACTGCGTTGGTCCTCCTCCAGACCTTTTTGAGCAAGATGAAAACGATTACCCCGAAATATGTTTAAGAATAAATAATTTTGTCAGTGAAATTATTTACATATTATTCCTAACCACAAAATGTTAAGTTAACCCTTTGGCTTATAACAACGAGCTACACTCGTGGTTTAGCCTATGGACCATGTACAATAAAAACATGCTGTATTTTGCAATAAATTTGAATTTATTTATATTTCAATTCGTAAGATTGTGAAATGTAGGATTAATAGGTAAGAATCGCGTACAATATTTTAGTGTTTTGCATTTCATTTAATGTTATAGTAACAAATAGTGAACATTTCAATGGATAATCTTTTAAAAATCCGTAAGCCAAAGGGTTAATATGTCGTAGTAATGTGTTTCTATTATGTAGATAATGAAAATCTCCTATACACTTTTGCGATCAACTGCATTCTTATACCACACACCAATCTACTTCTATATGAACAACTATGTTTCCAGCTGCCCTGTCTCTATTCTTATACTACACATCCCACACGTATTATCCAATCTTTTCTATCCTACTCACGTATAATTTTCGTCTACGGATACGTTTTATCACCCCCAAGCGAACAAGCCGTATAATTGGCAAGATATGGAAACTACCCATATCACGGTGAATCTCGACGGTATCGTTATCGATCTGCTGCTATTAACTCGGGGGAACGACTGACCGATAGAATGTACTTAACGCGCCGCGTGAAAAGTGAAAGAGCTTTGGGGTCGACCGTGACTTTTAGCCGTTCAGCTGCTCGAAACGGAGGAAATCGCGATGACAATGTTTTCATTAGTGTGTTCGGTGCATTGTATATCTCGTTGTCAGGCTGCGATCTTGTCGGCGGCGTATAATTCAAACTGCGAATCATGTGTAATTTATCACAGAGAACGTTGCATCTGAAGCTAGGGAAACGTGAATATTAAACACACGGTACTTCATTTTTTTCATTTTCTTTATCCATGGTTTTTGTTGGGGAAAATGAATTGTAGGTGGAAAATGAAATGTTTCGGTATTATATGGTATTGGGTAGATGTCCCAATAACTGGCAATGTACCTATAACTGCCACTTTAACTACTTCATCTGATTGCAAAATAATATCCGAGGAATCATAAATAAAGAAATGTTAACTTCGGCTTTGCATAACCACACATAATATTTAGAAATAAATATTAGTAGAAAGTATTGGGAATTACTATAATGCAGTAAGGGTGATAATTTTACTATTCATCATACATTTGAACAAAAATTGAATTTCTAATGTATATAAGACTCATTTTCATTCAAGTGGCAACATTTCAAGTGATAGTCATAAAGACATTAGACTTCGTTACAATTAATTTGTAATTAATTCATTATATTGAACATATATAACAAAGTTATCATAAATAAAAGTGACACTAAGCAATCTTATAATCCGACCTGGAACGTAGGTTAACTAAAATCATTAAATGAAGTTACGCGATAAGTTCAAAGTGACAGTAATTGGGATACTTACCCTGTGTTCGTAAAATTTAATATTTTATAGCATGAAAATTATTAAGTAGACAGTGTAGAATTATACCAGTTGTCAGATGTATAATATAAGTTAATGGAAGAATCGATAAGAAACTGGAAATATCAATTAACGAAATGAATAGAATTATTGGAATAAAAAATCCTTATCAATTTTCTTTGCTTTTAGGAGAGCAAAAAATATTCCAGTATCTCCAACTTTTGTTAAATAGATTCCGGTTGTTTTCTTTTATAATGTATCTATCATATTACACAATTGCTGTGAATTTTATTTATAATCATATCGTAGAAAAACTGTAACTAATTAAATCATGAACCTGTAGATCTCATGATTACGGCTACCAATTTTGACAATGACTGCTTTTGTATAAACACTTCAACTGTGTTTTCATACAATTATTTTTATTGACGTACACAATTATAACTTTCGATGAAATAAGAACAAGAAAATGTTATATTAAATTCTTGATTTATTCAAAATATTTCAACTATATATTTGCGTGTGTTTTTATTTCGTTAATCAAATCATTAATTAGATAATTTCAAGCTACAATAAACAGCAAATAGAAGTATTACTTATAAATAAAAGTTGTATCATGTTTTATTCTAATCGGATTATCTTTATTATCTAGCGAAAATAAAATTTGATTCTTAGAAGATTATACTATGAAATATCGCCTAAAATGTAAATTCTTTACGGTTTTATACTATTGTATTATTCTAATTCTTTCAAATATCTTTTATGGTACAAATATATTTAATTCTGATAAATTGCATTTATTGCAGAATTATTTTAGAATTACGCGTTTCTCCCATATTTACAAGTTAGATCTCGCTGGTATATTCTCACGATTTTCAAAGCGAGAAAGTGCACGTATTATGATCACGAGAATTCGTGATTCTCGTCTAGTTGAAGGAAAGTCAACGGAACTACCGAAAAAAGAAGTGCAAAAGCTTACAGCGTCAGGATTTCACGTAGTAATGTGCGAAGAAACTCAATATATGAATTTTAGCGCAGAAGCGGGATCTGATTTCGTTTTGTTGCTCACATAGAAAAACATGAAATGTGAAATGGAGATTTTATTCAAAGAATCAATGGATTTTTTTACAGGAAACACCGATTATTCATTAGTATAGTAATAGAATTTCGTATAAAGGAAATTATGTTTTTAGTGTTACAATTGATTCGTGTTTTGCGTCGCGTAAAGAAAAGCTTTTAAAAAGCTTTAAGCGTAAAATACATTTATATGTTTTATTTGAAAGTTTTTACTTTGATATAGAAGTAGAATAAAATATGTTTACGTTTCAGTGGAATATTAAATATCAATCATGTTTGCGTTTCAATCCTTAATAATAATTATATTAATACACCTTTGTATTAAAAATAAGTTTATTTTTCGTATAAAAGTTATACCGCTTTCGAAATTTTCTATTCCTTCGTGTTTCATATAAATTGCATCCGACTAACTTGTTTCTATGTTTTAATCACAGCCTTTAATCAATCTTCTTTGTTTCAACCCTCACCTTATTTGAACCTTGCATCAGCTACAAATACCTGTACCATAAAATTTATCCATGAAATGAGATTCAAACGAATAGAGATATAACATTTCCAATAATTCAAAAACATGAGCCAGTGTCTATTTAACACAGTAATATTTTTATTAAACAATCGACTTTTATTGCGCCTAACAAAGACTTTAAAACACTATACACAATCAACTAACCAATAAACCTAAATTCTGACTTATATTTTATACGTCATGTCATAATTTAAGTTCCTTTTTACTACAAAATAAAATTCACAGTCAACCTCGAATAAGAGGCACTCTAGAAAAAGACATAAAATCTCTTGAACAGCATTGTGTGCCATTAAAAAATCTATAAATTACTATCACCTTACATGCATAAGTGTCTGCGAATGCGTGAATCCTTAACATTGGCTTGCGAATGAAATTCTTCGGTAGTAAATTACAGGTTGAAATCGCGTGGAAAATGGAATTCCTTTCGTGAATATGAAGTGTGTTTATGGAGGCTAATAAGTTGCTGCATTTTATCGAACCACGGACGGTCGGGAAAATGCAATAAATTTCTCCACACATTTTTAACGAAACGCTCTTCTGCGTGCATATATTGCTGTTATTCATTAGTTACAAACTTTACTGTATGATAAACGTTTAGATACAATTCATTAGTAGTTAATGTCTGAACCTTTGATTTTCCTAATTGGAACGAAAGTGTAACTTTGTATTTAAGTATCATAATTAGATTGTGAATCTCTGTGAAAATTCACATTTCTGTAAATATAAATAAAAAAAATGAAACATAAATACAAATTGGTTTCACCTTGCAAATGTTATAAAACGTGCTTCACCTATGCGAATATATTCTATACTTCTGTATATTGTACGCATTCTGCACGTTCTTGTATATTTAAATTTCCCACGATTACATAAAGATGCACAGTTTAATCATAATAGTAACTTATGTAAATGCCTTTAAGCGAAATATTTCGAGAAAAGTTTGTATAAAATATTCCTGATGGAATTTTTATTCAGATGGTCTTTATACATCTCTCAGTAATACCTATGTACACACGTAAAGCTAAAACTAAAAGAACTAGTGGAAAACAATATAACAAAACAATTTTCATGAAAAATGTTTCCAAATGCTGAGAGTGGTATAAATAACTAAATATGTTGATATATTAATATTAGGTCATCCCATAAGTAATGTCGTTCCTTGACTTAATTGCAATTACAAACCATTAATACTTCCAGTTGTTTTTAATCGTCAATTTGTTGTACATTGCTTTCTATGATGTTTCAATTTCTCCAGAAATTTTTAGCTTTCTTCTCCCAAAAATTTTGGATACGCCTGTTTAAAAAAATTGAAGAAACAACATTATTTATGGATGACCACTGAGATCCTAAGTTACTGAAACAGAAGAATGGTATAAATAGAATAATAATGGAGAACAGATTACAAATTACATAAACCTGTTACTAATAATAAGAATAATAATGGAAATAATAATGAAAGTTTAATATTTGTTAATTGCGAAATGATCATAGTAATGTGAATACGGTAATAGCAGTTAACTATAGATTTCTTAATTTTTCTCTTAATAACTTTTCTAATCGTAAGAATGCTACAAAGTGGGTAAGATTTATTCACTAATTATATATCCTGTATTCTAAAATATTCTTCAGCCACAAAAGATCTACTGCATGAAAATCCTCCAACGACTAGAAGCAGCAACTTAAGAAATTTCTTACCGAGAAAACATTACATTAAGAACAAGCGAATTGGGCAATAATCACTTAAAGATCCACGTTTTCATTCACTAAATAGTTCTTACTGCCATCATCCTCGACGCTCATCGTTGAACGCATGACACAGGAATGAAATACGCAAATCTGCTTGCCGTAATTCAACTTAATTAAGCGTATACATAGAGGCAAATCCAATTGGGGCCTTGAAACCCCAAACTTTAAACAAAACGCCAGCTTAATGTCGGTCGGTTGATCGTTATTAATAAGGTGTAAAATTAAAACATTGCCACGGAATTACGTTAGGTCGAGAATTTAAGGATAATTATAATGAATCGAAAATGACGAATGGGCATAAAAAAAGTTGAAGGCACAAAACAACCTGCAATGGAGAGGAATCCGCCCTCGCCCGGGGCGCAATTTCTCCCAACCGATTCAGGTCGAAGCCTCCAGAGAAAAGAAGAGTGGCGAGAGAAGAGGGGGGGCTCAATGGGACCCAGAATATACAGAGACTCTGTGAAATAAGAAGTAAAAGAAAAAAGTGAGAGGAACAGAAGGGTGAAAAGAAAAAGGAGGGGAGCGATCGATGCGAGGTGAAGGAAGAGGCTCGAAAGGAACATGTGAGAAAATGATTATTGGCGAGATAAATGAGAAGGGGATGGAAAAATTGCAATTGAAGGAAGAAGGTATTAGTTGAAAAGTGATAAAAGTTGATGGATGAATTAAATTAGAAAGTGGAAGGAATTGGAGAAAAATTGGACGAGGAAGAACAGAATGGTTAGAAGAAAACGAATTAAAGAAAGACAGAGGAATATGAGAGAAAAATTGGGAATAGTAAAGGAAAATTTTATACGTTTGATAAAATACAATTCGTAAGAAAATATGAGAGAATTGTAAGAGAAATTGCGAAGCGCGAGAAATTTAAAAAGTTTCGAATTAGAAAGGGGAATGGTTAATAGAAAGAGAAAGAAGTGGGAAAAATTAAAATATTTTTAAAGTGCACAATTGATCAGAAACAGTGGGAAAGTTGTAAAAAGAAATTAAAAAGAAGAAGGAGAAATCGATGTTTAATGGGAGATTGATTAGAATTTGTATCGACCACAAAAAACATAATATAATGATGAAATGAAAATTATCGCTACAATGTTATCAATCTTTGTCACTGTCTGGGGATTAGAATGTGTTCAAAGAGCATTTCGATTAATACAATGATGGAAAAAGAAAATAATTGTCACCCATTTTTAGAAACACTAGAAACATGTTTTAATCATATTAAAAGATAAAATCTCAAGAGCGATAAGTGATTCTTTTATGTTTTTCAACAAGATTGAATACTTTCTATCTATATGAAAGCTCATTGTAAAATTGATATTACACTTTAGAAAATAAAGAAATTGTCATAAATGTTATTGAATATAGCGCATGATACTAAGACTTAACGAAGTTACATACGCCAGACATCAAAATCAAGATAAATGCCAACAACGTGTAATATCTCTTTCTTTGTAATCAGTAACAGTAATTATGTATCAACATTGAAAAGGATTTACCTAAAAGTCTAAACTAAAACTATAGAATAAAAATACCATGCTTAAAGAGTAAAAATCTTACTTAAATATAAGACTAGAGATGGGTCGAAACCTAATTGCTAAGTTCGCGAAACTCGAATTCGAAATTTTGCGAGGTCTTGAAACCCTCGAAACTGTTGAAACACAAAAATTTAGAAACCCTGAATCCTGATTTTATACAATTTACGTAAATATGGTTATAATGTGAATTAATGAATAATCAAAAAAGCTTTATGATCTAATTATTATTTTTCATACGTTTTATTTTTTCCGAATATGAGCAATTAGAATAAATTGGTGAAATTGTACCAACGAAAATGAGTCTAATGTCTAAACGAAAAGTCAAATAGATTATTAACTAAATAAATTCGTACCACCACAATATTTTCGTTATTTATAAAAATTATTATTTACCTAGGTTTCAAAAGTTTCGAATCATAAATGTAGCACAAAGTTTCGAATTCTTAGAACTGGAAATTGTTTTAGTTTCGAGATGTTTCGAGGTTCCAAATATCTCGTCCTTATAAATACAAGGAGAACATCAAGAGCTAGCAAATCCCCCAAAAAAAAACATCTTTCACAAGAAATCGATCAATAGCACGTAAATCGATCAATGGTGTAAAATGAAGAAAATCACGAATCCTTCCAAGAACAACAAAACTCGGACTGAAAAAATACAAGACAGACGAGGAACATGGCATCATAGAAGTGGAAAGGAAAGATGAACGAGCTTCGAAAGAACCATAAGAAAGACAAAGATAGATTATTCGATGAAAAATGAAGCAAGCGATGGCTGATTACGAGAAGAGCCCACCCTGTGCCGATCGTGCACGCGTATATATCTTCATTTCGCAACGATGCGAGGTATGGTTACTCGATATACGAGGCAATAGCGGCGCATAAAATGCGGCTGCTTCGGCCGGTGCATGCAACGAAGATTTACATTGGCTTCAAGTAACCCGCTGTTTGTTCCTGTAGGCCCAATTTCTCCTTTTCCTCCTCTTATTTCGCGCATACTATTTTCTGGGGCTTCTTATAGCGATGAAACGCGTCACCCCGCCGCCATTCGTACTAAAAGATCGAGACGTCTTTGAAACGTCTTCTTGATCTATATGCTCACCGTTAGATTCCGGGAGCAAGAGTAATATCGGTCGAACCTTCACCGGCTGTATGTTCTTTTGTAACCGAGAAACCGGAGGAAGAAAGAGAAAAAGATACAGAGGGAGAAAGAAAGATACAGGTAACAGTAGTTACGAGAGGCTGCGTCTGTTTCACAGGTGAGCGCGATCTTGCGCGATTTACAACCGCCATTTTAGATATATCCCGTTCGGTGCGTAGATTCGCTCCATTTTGCAGCGTTCTGCTTAATTGCAATATTTTTTTCCCTTCCTGCACGATTCGATTGTTTTTCGTTAATGTATTCTTTTTTTCTTTTTTTTTTTTGTTCAGTTTAGTAACAGATGCTTTAAAGAGGTTAAGTTTGATCGGAGCAGTGATTCGATTGGACGATCCTTTCAAAAATGTAGTCAGGTAGCATACATTTTGGTAGGTAATTTGTATTTTATTGGAAGGACCATTTTTCTCAAGATTGAATTGATTATTTTATTTAAATACAACTTTTTTTATTCTACATTTTAATATTATTATATATTGGAAAATAGTTATTAGCCATCATATTGGTTTTTAAAGATTGATTTCTCGACTTCAAATGATACGTTATGGCCTTTTCATATTTAATCATTTCAGACTCATGTTGCATATACGTGTTTCGTTTCTGTAAAAGTAAACAACGTATGTTTATTTATAAAACAAAACTTGTTGTAAATTTAAATATTGACGCTTTGTTAGAGAACCAGAAGAGAATACATTTTGTTTATCTTAAATTTTCAATTTAGCTTAAAATGATTTTAAATACGTTTTGTATAGAACGTGTTTCTCACGACACAGAAACGTTTGGTAATGAAAAGGTTAAAACATATAACGATGAGATTCGTACGTCATGATTAGATAACGGATTCCTATGTAGCTAAAATATTCAATTAATCTGTAAGAAATATGCCAAATTCTATAGAATATATGCACACAATACATACACACTGTATTTATATCGAAAAAATATCAATCATGTTATTACACAGGTACATTTACTTATCATAATTTACGTTACAATAAATAGCAATAGTTTACTTAAGGTTTTGTGAAGTGAGTTAGGTTTTGAGAATTGATATCATTTGTTCGAAAAAGTTAGTTTGTAGACTGGAAAAGATCGTTCCACATCACACGTGTAATTCTATGGACATACTATTAAAATTGTTGTAGTTTTTAATATCATATCGTAACCAAGATTTTTCTTCCAGACTACGTTTAAATTTGTCTTGTATTTGTGCATCGAGAGAACGTTTTTCATGGTTTTAGAAATCTCATTAATGGTCTCAGTCAACGCAGTTAAAGACACTTTTCTCTTTTCTAATTTGTTCATAATAACTGGAAGGGTTCTTAAATGGGCTTCAATGTCTTTGATTTAGATTTTCTTGAAATGTGTCATTTATATATAATATGCAGAACATATGTAATATGATAAATATATAATTGCATAAGAATTCGCTGTCTAGTCATGATGTGCAAAATAATAATAGTAAATTTCAACTGCAATAAGTATATGTATTTACTGCACGTATAACGAATAAAAGTAACTGGTATATTACAAATACTGATTTGTGTTTGAGTTTTGGTGATTCGTGTTGGACTAACAAAGTTGAATTTTTGTTCGAGGTGACTAAACTTTAAACAGGTTGAATTTATTACTACGACTATAATAGAGGAATTTTAATTATTTGAGTTAGTTGAAACATTCCAATTTCTAATAGACTGAACACAGTAGAGATATTTAAAATATTCTCCTAAGTTGAAGTAGGTCGAGTTTGTGAAACCGTTCATCGAATAATCATAGGTATAATCGTAAATCAAATTTCAAATAAAATTCCTACTTTGAAGTTTCTTATTTCTCTAAATAATTTGTATAACAAGTATCACCTTCTTCAAGATAATTCCGGTATTCTTGCGTAAAATAAACATGTATTCAATCGATTAACTTAATCTAATAAATGTACAATAAAAAATTATTCAAAGAAACTTCTCAACTTGTTAGAATTATTTCAAGAAACACATTGCGTAAAAAGATAAGGAAAGTTAACGTATGGTTATCTCTTCACGTATTGATAATAACTGTTAATTAGGAAGTTAATACTTATTGATCCTCTTAGGCGACTAATAGTGTGTAAGATGCATAACGCTGCATCTGAAGTAATATTATCTTCTCGCATAAGATATATTATTAAAAATTGTAGTATACTTCATGCTATAATAGCTATTTTAGCTATTTTATAGGCTCTGATTACTTCGTACAATTTATTTCGTAATTAATTATGTCCATTAATTAATAAGGATTATATTTCTAATTAGTTGACTAACTCATCAGCGTTCTTTCATGGCTTTTCAAATGGGCAACTTAAAAGTTTTGTAAAAAAAACCTCCATTCACTATATTGTCGTTTAATTAATTCATTGCATTAAGTAATTTCTCCAGATGAATGTGTATTCACCAAGAAAGTGTACATTGCATTCTGTTAAACTAATTATAGTCTTTTCGAAAGGATTCGCCTGAGGGAGATGCCCCATGGCATTTTCATTTGCTGGATTCGCCTAAGTAAGTCGGAGATTACGAAATCGACGAGAGACATAGTAAGTCGCATCTTAAATTTACGCTGAATAGATTAGATTAGATAATCTCTGCGACAAATAAATCGTCAGACTACAAACATAACAGAAGTGAGACGAGCTGATTCGTAACTTAATCTCCGTAATAACCCGTTGATTAAGTGCCAATTTTTGTTGCAACTGAAACACGATAAATCTTACTGTGGCAACAAAAATGATATTAAATTGATAAATAAGCTACAGTGTAGCTAATTATATTTGCGTTTGTTCTAGAAGCGTGCTATTAAAACTGTACAATTTGTAACAGGGGCATGGATGAAATTTTACATTTATTAATCTGCCGATCTCTTTAACTTCATTTTACACCTTCTGTTTATAATGGTATCGTTGTTTTGTAATAATTATATCAATTTTTATGTGAATTTTAACAGTAGTATAATAATATATTTTGTGTTTATATTTATTTTATCCCAGTAATAAATACATACATATATATTTTATTTTATGATAATATATACTACCCTTTTGGTACGGCTCCTTTTAACTGAGAACTGAAACCATAAATAAGGAATAATTTTCATCTGTACGAAAATAAGATTAATATGAATATTCGAATGCTTTGCATCAACAATTATGGCCTAAGATTACTGTATGAATGGAAACAGAAATATTAGGTGTACGAATTAATTTAGAACCTTTGTATTGAGACTCTTGAGATTTTTATCAATTCGAAATCGCTTCTTTTCTACTTTTCTAATGACGAATTTGCTTCATAAATATGAAAATGCTGTCCATTTTGAATATTAAAACTGTATGTGATTTTTTTGTGAATAAGTATTGGATATTATGAAATCCTAATGGTTTAGAATTAATTTATACACCTAATAATACTGTATTGTAGAGAGACAATGCTTATGCTTCTAGCAAATGATTTTACCTTTGTGGCAAGAAGGTTAAATGTGTTTAATTATTCTTTACTACATTTATCCTGATTTTTACATATGCCCTTTAAATAATGTAATATTGAAGCGGGTAATAGTAATTGTTTAAATTCCTTTTTAAAGTTGTATCCAATTCGTATTTGCAAAAACAATCCGAGTATTCCCATCGAGATACTATATTATTCCACCTTTATAAAGCAAATAAAACCAAATTCACGTATCAGAATACGCGCATCACAATCATAACATTGCACAAATCTCTCATATCACGCAACCCATGTTTAAACAAAGAAAAAAAAGGGGGGAAAAGTATAATATTTCCTCGTTACTTTCCAGTAACATGTTACGCAATATTTACCAAGCAGCAGTCTTAATACGCAAAAGGGGACCAAATTTAAATATAAAAGGACGTTTTACGCGATCTCCTTACAATGGACAACGGGAACAAAGGGAAAACAGTTGAAACGAAACGTTGCTCCCCCCTTTCATTCCAAAGAAACCGTGTCGTGTCTCGATGCTCTCGCTACAAGTATCGAATTAAATCCTTGTAGATACATAGTCCTTTAGCTGGGAGCGCGTGATAGGCACGTGGAAGGGAAAAAGGGATACACGTAAAAATCGATACCGCGATTTCATAGCAAACAGCGATCGAAATCGACTAGGTAATCCTAGACAGTGCAAGGTGAGCATTACGTCTCCATCGGTTAAGCAACAGTCCGCCTACTGTAATTTCAAGATCCCTAATCGTCTGTAGCCGTCTAGCTTGGGGAAACATTAATCCTGCCGCGTATTAATGATCCCCCGATAGCCACGATTTATTAAGACCTTTATCCTCCCAGCTGGAAATAATATTGTAATCGTTTTGCGTCTCTTTTTTTCATTGTCAAACTGTGTGGAAGGGACACTCGTGTCCAAAGAAAACATTTTTTCTTGGTATCATACATACGCATAATATGTATTTGCATCCCAGTTAATAATCGAACAAAACAAGGAAAAAATATAGTGATATTATTTTGATGGATGGAATAGTTTATTTTCGGAATGTAGTCTTTTGTGCATAGTTATTATTTGATTGCGGATGTTTATGCAAATTCACAGTTTTATAAGAGCTAAAGGTAGATACTAAAGAAATGACACCGAAAGAGAATGTTGCTTCATAAGGTAAGTGTAATAACTAGACTGCGACTGTTTATGCAAATTCATATATTTTTGCAACCATAATTAAAGGAATGAGATCAAAATAGAGATTAATTGTTAATCTTTAAACGTTGTAGAAAGTGCTTCATTTTGGATATTTGATGTCTTTTCACATATTTACACATTGAATACCATTTTGTATATTTAAATTCTCTAAAACTGCATAAAGATCAGCAGCCTAGTAATTACATGTAATTTACTTTGTTTATTTTCTATATTTTCGGATTTCATGCGTATTGTGTTCCTTTTTGCTTATAAATGCATAAACATCCGGGGAGTTATCCGTGCACATTCGTGTAATATTGTCTTTTTATTCTTTTGTAAGGTTAGAATATTTTAGTTATCATGTTCTGCAGAGTGAATAAAGTTGGAACAGAAGAAATTGTCATTGTGTTCATTAAAGCACCGTTATGCTTTCTATCGAAGAATCTTTTGAAACAGTTATACAGTAGCTAAAAAAGCATTGGCATACCATAACATTCTTGCATTTAGCATTACTTAATTAGATTCAACTATGTCAAATGGTCTATCATTTAATAGTTGTTGTCACATGAAGGTGCCATTGAATAATACAAAATTTAATATGGGTGAACCTAATTGAGTAGTTAATCAAAATGCAAAAATACAATGGTGTGCCAACACTCTGTAATCAATGTGGATATAATCCTCCATGATACAGTAATTCTTTAAAGTGTGCCTAATTCAAATATGAGAAGAAAGCATCAGATTTTATTTCATTATTTTTAGAACTTTTTCTTACAATATATTTTGCTTATTTAGAAGTATAGCCTTATTATAGTACATAACGTAATATTACAGATAGTCGAAAATCATGCTTCGAAAGGAAAATAAACTGAAAGCAATAAACTGGTGGAAAGTATGAATTGAGAGAAACGATGCGCTGAGTGAAGAAAAGAAAAAGAGTAAGTTAGATACATGAAACAAGAAGAACAAAAATTATGTCAAAATTGCACTCTAATTACAAGTTAGATACAAAAAAAAACAACGAGGATCACGTCGAAGAAGTTAATGAAAGAAGAAGAAATTTTTTTTAACGTATTACTGCACTTTGTCTATAAATGCACGTTAATCTCCAGGAAATTAGAACGAAAAAGGATACTTGCACTAAAACGCTAGCTTCTGTTAAACATGTGCATTGCTAACTATAAAGTAATGTCTGTTAGGAGAAAGTTTAGAAAACTTAAAGATGCCACTAACGAGATCATAAAATTTTCCCATTTCTTGAGAAATCTCGTATACCATTTAATTTTCTCATTTAAATAAAATCAAATTTTTATAAAAGATGACATAAACCAACGACTTACAACATCTATACCTAATTCAACCACGTTATTCATCGCAATATCCTTCCTTAGGATTTGCTTCTTAAAAGCAATAATAATTTAACAAACACATCGAACGAACCTATCGTTTCTCTACATTTTCGTTTATCAATGTTTACTGCGAATCGCAAGAGACGAAGAAAAAGCTATCACCATTAGGGATTTATAAAGCATGGTCAGCTTTCGATGTTGCTAACTTCACTTTCTTGTTTTCTCGCGGAATATTCGAAATGAAACCACCGCAGAGGCGAAATCGATCGCGAGATTTCATCAACGGGGCTTTCCAGCTCGCGTTAAACCACCTAGAAAAAATGTCTGTCCGCAAGTATCACGATTCGATTCACGACGGATCTGTGATCCGTTTGATCGCAGATCAATAACCCCATCGATGGTCAATTTGCCAGAGATATCTAACCATACCTGTACTTTGTCTTGGTTAATGAAACAAATTCCTTTTTAACGTTTAATCATTCGTTTTGGCCGTCCTTTCTTTTTCATTTTACTACCATTACGAGGCGAATTACACAGCTACTAAAATTAATTTGATGTAAATTAAATAAAAATAAATAAAATGTTGAGGTGTAAAGATATGCATACTATTTATAATAGTGGCTACGGAAATTGCACCGAGTTAATAATATCAATGTCTTTGGTTTCACTCTCACACGAGGAATAACCATTTCTTTTGTTGATCATTAAACATCATTTATTAGAATTAGTTAACGAATACTTCGAAATGAATAGACATTTATTAAATTTACGAGTAATGTACACTTTTTACATAGTAGTGCAATTCCATTGGGCATAAAGATGCTCTCTTTTCCTATAATTCGAACAATTTTGTGATGTCGCATTTCTGGACACAACCTGTTAAGTTTATAAATACAGCTTCTTTTATATATACCGATATATCATTTACTAATAGTGTATATATATGTTTGATATAAGTGCAGATAATGGAAATAAATAATGTTGTTTAGATCATTTTCTAAATGGTGCTAATTTTCCGCGTTCGAACAAAGCGATCATTGATGCTTATGCATTTCATTCGTAAGCGGTAGATAAAGTGTTAATTATAGCATATCTATCATTTATAACTTTGGCAACAATCAATGCCAACTAATAATCGCTAACTAAAATCAATTCACGTACACATTGATCCAATCGGTAGTCGATAACGTATACGTGAGTTCGACTGTTAAAGTGTTGAGCGTAAACTTTGAACTCCATCAAGTTGACAAGTTTGATATTAAAACATGAAAGGAAACAATTGTAAAGACGAGTGAAACACGTGCAACGTGTATTATCGTTCCCCTAATCGGTCGATTTGAAAATATTTGCACAGATCTTGCGTTCCTTTTCGCGAATATCCTGCGCTGCGCACGAAACGACTCCTTTCACCCGGATCCTGGCAGGAGAATGCTATCTCGTTGAAACGAGAAGGAAATGAAAGGCAGAAAGAAGCGCGCGCGGATAAACACGTGCAAGGATGCCTTTAACGGGCCGAAAGAAATTACGAGGTGGAAGTATAAAGTCGTTTCGACGAAAGTGAGCGGCGTAATTTCGCTGTAAAAAGTCCCCTTTTCCTTCTCTTTCTTTCTCTTACATCGTTACAATGCAAACGTCTAAGAAAGAAGCCTCGATTAATCATGCGACTTATATACCTTCACGAGGTGTATCACTATTGAGCACGAGATGCGTTCAGTATAATTTCGCGGCGGATGAATTTCGATTTCACCTTTAGGCGGAAAGATTGTGATTGGATAATAAACGGCTACGATTATCTGAAACGTGCTCCGTCCGATAATAAAACGACCGGTACGAAACGATGATAAAATAATCGGAATTTTTAATAGTTCCGGGGGTATTTTTATGAGTAGTAAATCCCGTGGGTTTACGACTTTTTGAAATGGGTGTATTATGTAGTAGACAGAAGCGTGTCCTTCGACGTGCATTTACAATTCTTTGTATCGTATATCGAAATAATAACATTTTTGAAGGGTTACGATTACGATATTGAAACGTTGAAATGCAGTAAAGGTTTTTGCTTTTCAAATTAGTGCAGAGATAATCAGATATAAGTTGCTCGATTATAAAGTTTTCGTAATAGAATACTCGGTTTTTTAATTGATATCGTATTAGGAAATTTAGATAATTATGTGACGTCTTGGAACACAAAAAATATATGGAAAAGTTATTGGAAAGCTATATAAGAATAGTATTCTTTGCAATAAAAGTTCCTGGTTTTCAAATTAGTACAGAAATAATGGAATAAAAATCGCTGAATTATGAATGCTTCTATAATTGAATACTCAGTTTTGTAATTGGTATTGAAGTACGAAATTCCGCTAATGACGTTCAATATTAGAACACAGGGAAGATTAGACAGTTATCATTTTTTTACAGGAACAGTATCCAGTTTTACTGGAACGATAACTATATTCATTGCGAATAAAATGAGCTAAATGTTGTGTATTTTAGTTTACTAGAAGACGTCCAATTATACAACTCGAGAGAAGATTAAAATTCTCAAGGCCGAAGTACGGAAATGCTAATAACTGTTCAAATATTGTCAATAAATTGTTACAAAAATATGTTTAGACAGCTGTAGTGTTAATAAATATGTATATGCGTAAAACATCGATGCCGTAGCATTATTCGTAATCTTAAAATAAATTCCTAAAGATGACGTTGAGACTAGAATATCCCTTTCATTATTCAGTTAAAAAGATTGTGTAATAAAATTCTCTTTTTTAATATAAACTTTGTGTAAAATCAATGCTTTGAATTATAGAAATCAAGTAATAATGTGATGTATCTGAAGAGGAAAATTTAAAAACTTTCATCTAATAAGAAGAGCCTTTTAAGAAAAATTATTTACAATAATAAACAATTAATGATTAAATATGTGCTACAAATAAAAATAGCTGTAGTTAAAAATAGTTATATATCAGCGTTAAAATACCTCTTCATTTTCATTTTATAAACGAAAATGAAATTCCAATTTGTTGAATAAAATTAGAATAGCAAATGTTGAAAAAAACAGAGAAGGTTAATGTTCCTGTTTATAAATGTTGGTACACTTGCTGGTTTCATTTTACAAAATAGTCGTACAACATAATAATTAATCCAGAATACATAATTTTTATCAGTTTTATGCAAACACAGTAGTAAACATACATTTTAAGGTACATACATTTTCCATTATATTGATATAAAAGAGTTAGAAATGTACAAAGACTATTTGCAAGAGTTGCAAAAAAATAATGAATTAAAAATCATATTCCGATCTACATAATTCTTTTTTATTAACCCATACTGAGAACGATTGGAATGAATTAGGTGGATCTATCAAAATGCTGCATCTAACTTAAGAAATCATATAACATCGAATACAGTATAAAAAATGAAATTACGAATGTCAAAATTAAAAGTTAATATAAATTAGAACATAGAAACTCTTTACCTCCTAAAATTCTAAGGTAGATAATAATATCTAAAAATTGAAATAATTTCTACAAGTGCCCTAATATCTTTGAATGAAATGATCAAACTCATTGGACTTTGAAACAACCACTAATGGGTGGTATTCGTTTGTCTACTCTACTAACAGACCTTTCATGAAACTATTTTTTTTCTCCCATTTACGAAACAATTCTTTAAACACGTAATCCGGGAAAGTAACAAAGAGAAGCATAGATAACACTACCTGTTGAAGATATCTTAAATGAAATCTTTGTCTCATCAAGCCTGATTAAACATCAGTTTTCAAGACACTGCCGTTTTTGTAAGACCAAATGAATTACCAATTTACCGACCAAGTTCCCAAATATGGAAAGCGAAGGAAGACCGAAGACACATTAATTGCAAGAGTAAAAAGAACAATTTCCTTGAAGATGTCTTTATCGTTGGTCCATTCACGTAACATTTACTAGCCGCGTTCCACGGGTATTTCAACATTGATTCGACTTCAGGAACACTTCGTGAAGCCGAAGTACAAGGTGCCGCTAAAGGTGTTATGTTCCAATGAAGGTAAACGGCTTCGCGACAAAGATTTATCGCACAAAGTAAACGCGGTGGTTTCTTGCAAGTGAAATTCATCTTGGTTTTTCAAATGTAACCATTTTCAATATAATAGCGGCAACAGACATTCCAGAAGAAAGTCGCATTCTCGGTAATAAGTTGCTCCGATCCGGTTTTCCATCCGATTGGATGAACGTGAGCTGTCATCGACGAAGGAGAGCTTTATGACGTTTCAGATAACTCTTAATTTCTTCATAGTAAACTTTTCCCCTGACTTATTCATACTACTTTTACACGGTCACTGCATGGACGAAAAAAAAGAAAAAATAATAAGAAACTTGTTAAATAATATCTACTCATTGCGAAAGTGTATAAGTCGGTAGCGATTAATGGATGATGATGAATCTTACTTTATCTTGTAATACAATTAAAATAGAGTATAAAATGTTTGAATAATCTTATTACTTAACGAGTCATGTGTTTGAACGCCTGACGTACTGTATATTACATAGAATAATGTCATTATACGCATTATATGTTACGCTTCTATCGTTTCTACAATTTGTCTATACTAATATCATAAACACATGGAGGGCTCAGAGATTCAAAAGCCAATCAGTGTAAATTAGTCTTTCGTAAAAAATAAATTATCACTTGCCAATACCTTTCCATTGCCGAAACCTTCACTCGATAGAACAATTTAGTCGTTATATTAAACTTTTATTAAATACAACGATATTTGTATTGACCACAGGATTATTCGAAGCATTCTTCAGTAAACAATCAGGGTAAGTTACATGTACAGTGAATCACGAAAGTCTACATACAAATCTTAAATTTAAAATATTTACATGTTTAAGAACGTACTTTAGAATAACAAAAGTAGCATGAAAATTCATAAAATATAACATTATACGTAAAAAATGTTCCTCAAAAACGATTTGTAAGGGAAGCATCATTGATTACACGAGTAAAATTGTTCCCGAAATTATATAAGATGTAACCTTATTTATGCTAAAGAAATTACAGGATGCAACAGATGCGTTAGAAAAGCTAACGAAGTATAAGTACAATTATAACGATCAATTTTGTATACTTTAATACACGTGAATTTTGTTTAAAGAAATACCGAATTAATTTATGTATCATAAGATATTTTTAGGTGATGATAAACATGCATTCTGCAAATGAAATAGTGAACCTAATTAACAAAAGTCCCGTTGAAAAATGTGGATATCTAAAGACCTATCTTTTGTAGTCATTGCACGTAATAAATTACACTTTCATTCAATTTTTACCGTCAATTCTAATTTTATAATTTCTATACCAATGCAGTATTTCAATAGATTATGCTCGCCGTACACCCACGAACTATCAAACGATTGATCCATCGGCTGTCGAAGGACGATAAAAATTATATTATCTGACAGACATTATCAGCCGCAACGCCAGTCACATTATTGGTAAAAACCCTTACATCCACGTCAAAGGTTGAATGTAGTAGAAACCGTCGAACGAACAGAACGGTAATTCAAGGAAAAGGTTAAACGAATTGTAAAACTCATGAAACAGCGTATAATCGTTTATTGACTATTATTTCCCAAACATATCGTACGAGAAAACTTCATTGAAGATTTAATGCATGACCACACATGACACAAGGCTTGTAACTTATTTGTAAGACAGCGAAAATTTTACTAAGAAACGATTATACTTCATTCGAAAACGATTTAAAGAGGTTGAGAAATTACTTGAACTCGAAACGTAAAACGACATTTACCTAACGTTTGCTGACATTATGCAAATAGGCGATATTAACAGTTGCCGGTGAAGAGGATTATTATTTATAACCGTAAACTGTGCATATCATATGCAAAAGAAACATCAAAGAATGGGACCTAACGAAAAAACTTATTTTGCGTTGTAGGCATTTGTTACTATCATAAATATTCATTACAAAGTATGTATGGATACCTATAAAGGATATTTTATTTATCGTTTATGTATTACGACATACCTACTTGTAGTGAATCACCGAAGTGTCCGTTCCTCAGTATTTTTGTGGCATTAAATTTATAACTACTTATTTAAATTTTCATTTATACTACATTGAATTATTAGTTTCCATTAAATGTTAAATTAATCGGAAAATCTGAAGAACGTAAATGATATATGTTAGATACTATAATATCTAAAACAATGTAAATCCTATGTACACCGTCGATAAAAAATATGGGGATGTTGAACAAATCATTCAAACCTATAAGCATTATCTTTTATCTTAGAATTTTGGAAGGTAAAGAATTTATATATTCTAATTTACATTAAAAGTATCACCAGATAGGCTAACATTAAATTTTTTTTCGTCTATCACTGTTGTTCCTTTAGCATTTGTAGTATTTATGTTTATACTGGATTTGATGTATGGCTGCATAAGTTACATACATCCAAATATTTTCAATATGATTTACAATTAAAGAATTGTGGGGAGCAGAATATAATTTTTTCTCGTAATTCTTACAAATAGTTTTTACTAATTTCTAATTTCTTATATAAATATAATAGGAAACCTATATACTCTGATATGTACGTTTACTACTACGGTGTCATAAAACTGATAAAAGTTATATACAGTTGAATGTCGATTATCTGAATTTCATTTATCCGAATGGCCGATTATCCGAATATAGAATGATTCACGTACGCACGTATTTAAACTGCATATCTGACAATGTTTATATTTTGGGGCACTTTATCTGCTCTTGACGAGACATTACCGAAAGAATTTATTACGACGTTTATTATTTGCTGATAATAACGACGTGGGAATTTTACAGTTTTATAAAAACTTAATTTATAAGATTGATTAAAAATATATACATATATAAAATAAGCCACTCGTTATTGTACATATATTTAGAGGGAGAAACGAATCTCTGTTTGTGTTCTGTTTCATTTAATGTGGTTATAAAAATATGAATTTCTATGAAAATCCGCAGTCCAATAATAAATGTGAAAAATGTTCTTTATAGAGTTTCATGTCCAATCGCACGAAAAATTGTGGTTTTGTTTATGTACCAATGCAGAGCAGACATGTCGAACTATATGTAAAGAAATTCAAACTGTGAAACGACGTGCCAACATTCGGTATATTACTAGCGGTACAATAGATTTCAAGTTGCAGTCATGCATACCGATCCCTTAAAATTAACTGCAACACCTAATTTTATTTTACAACTTCACTTTAACTATTTTGTAGATACAAACTATGAGTGTATTTCTAATTATATCAACTCACCCTTCCTTCTACTCTTCCAATCTAAGACAAATAGATCCATTTTGCCGATTATGCACGTCTGTCAATAATATTTATCAAAATATTAACCTTTTTCTTGGAACATTAATGTATGTAAGTCCAAACTCTGTCGTTTTTTTTTCACGTTAATGATTTGTGCTCGCTCACTTAACACTCTTTGTATTATATTTGTTTATGTGAAATGGGTGTTTACCCGTAGAAATAAATAAATAAATAAATAAATAGATAAATTCTTCGTAACGGCGACGCAAACTCTAATATCGCACTGCAATAAAAGGGCTAATAAAAATTTCAAAATGTATACTATTAAAGAATATTAATAGTTTCAATTGATTAACTGAAAATGTACGGACACTTCTGTGACTCGCTATATTTATAAAAAATATTCTATTTAATTCCTTGTACATGTTTCGACGTACTTGCATAAAGATCCGCAGTAATCTGGAACACATCGGAGTTAGTCGTTCGATACTTTTTATAAAACTTGATCAGTTACGAAAGGAGCAAACTTTTCCTTAGAAATCGCGATATCTGGGGTTTCATGACGCCTATGAGTTTCAAATTTGAAAGTACCGTTGCAGCTCCGCACATTAATCATCGCGGAACCAAAAGAACTAAGAAGTTATTTTCTGACACGCGGAAAACAAGACCGAGAAAGTTTAGATGCTGCTCCTTTCGAATTAGGGGTGAGAATATTGTAGTTTCGTAAGTTGTAATGCTTTCAGGAAACGATAGGTAGCAACGAGCTTCTGACATTTAAAATTCATATTATGCGATTTATTATTCGTTTGCGGAAGCATTGCTAGCAACTTTGCATTTCGGAGAATGTATCTTTTACTGATATTAATATCCTACTGTGACAGAAGGAAATGGTTCTGTCGAGATGAAACTACGACAAAGATATTTCGTAAGATAAAGTAGCATTAGTATCGCTGGAATGTTAAAGGCGGAACTTTAATGAGATCACATCTAGTGCAGAGCTGAAGATGCAAATTTCGCTCATCAGCACAACAATGAAATGTTATTCACTTGATTTAAGTATAATACATTGGTGTAACAGTTGCCTGTCTAGTACACTATTTATCACAAAAGTGTACAATTAAAATGTAAGCATAAAAAATTTTCAAAAATCTTGAATATTTATGCATCACTGACAAATAGTTCAGAAGTCTCGTAGATTTCACTTTAAGCACATTTGTATCTTAATTAGGATTCTTCGACGCTGTAGGAATAATATTAAAATTTTAATTTTATTTTACTAAACCTTATAGTAAATTGTGTAAATATACGTACATCATGCCATAATATTTCAAATATTTCAGTGCTACACCCCGTAAAAGTTCAAATAATACAGATAATCTATTGCTCCAATGCTTAAGGGGCTAAAGCAGTCACATGACTTCTGGTGGTTTAATCAGATTACGTTGATAAGTATTAATATAAGCATTATAAAGTGGGGCAAAAACTGACAGCTCGATAGCCATCAAATCTAAGCATTTTAACACATTGCGGACGGATCACGAGAATTCTCGTGTTTTCTATTCTAGACCTCGTGGCCGATCACGAGAATTCTCGAATTTTCATTGTTGTCATTTAAAGTGGAGCAATGTAACGGAAAACGCATTCGATGAGGTTATCAGTTCCATATGGAATTAAAGGTGATTAGTCTCTTGTTCTTAGTAATAAGACTAACTTGATTTTTATATCACGTTGATATTTTATAGCGTTCATTAAGCATGGAGAATGATAAAGAGCATGAGAAAATTTTGAATATATTTGCTAACAATTTATCGGATATTCCAAGTGAAAGTGAGGATATTGATCGTTGTGAGGGTGATATTGAAAGTGAAAGAAGTGAGGGGATGACAGGGATAGAGATAAAATCTCTGACAGTGGTTTTGCAGTACAGTTTTACATTACAGAGTTTGACAAAGTATCATACCTCAAAAATATATTAGCTTGCAAGAATATGTAATAAACAACTTCAAAATGCAATTGGTATTTAATTTTAAAACGTGCCTTTGAAATTTATGTAAAACCTTTGTCGTATTCATTCACCAGAAACATAGCTGGTCACTGCGTAAAGCTAGCGATAAAACTACTGGTCCGCAATGTGTTAACTAATACGGACAAAATGTTCTAAATGAAACAGGGACCAGAACGCGCTGTGTTGCTGTCTTCCCTTCTGAATGAGTTATCTTTCGTCCCAATATCTTATATAAAAACAAAAAGTTGCGCCCCATAACATGTTTAATTTTGTCAGGAACGTCTTGGTCTCTAAGATATCGCGCCGCCGTTGGAACTTAGCCCTATATGTGCACCATACAGTCTTGGTATAATACTTCGATACTAATGCGCTGGGACTCCAATATTTACTGGATTACGTTTATAACTATTGCACTCGACTATGCAACACTCATAATTTAAAAACTATTGGAGCAATGGGAGTGTATAAAAGAAATAAAATAAATGATCCCATCGGAAAAGAGAAATCGCTAAAATTGATAGCATCGAATTCTTTTGGTTGCTAATGCGGTCGATTCGTAGAAGAAAACGCACGTTGCGTTTGACATTTGTCTGGCATTTCGAAAGCAAGCGAACAGTCGGTGTCGCTCGTGACAAATCATAATGTCGGACGTGCGCCGACAATTCGAGCGACGATGAAAAATGATGCGCGCACGCGGTGATACTATTTTTCCGCCATGGAAAAATCGGCTTCTATTGTTCTTGTTTCACGGCGGGGCGCGGATCGTTGCTCGACGTCTCTTACATCATTGGGAAACCACGTTCCATCGTGGAACTCGAACGCATGAAACGATAGGGCGATGCAGCGCGATAACACGCCGCTTGCTAACGAGCAGATGATGAATGGACCCGTGTTACAACGTAGATAGCAGTGAAACTTGCCGTAAGAATGGGATATTGCCGTATAGATCGGGGAAGATTTCGTTTCGGGTCGGTGTGCACCGATTTCAAGAAATGTCGAGCGTCTCAATTTTAACCCTTAACACGTTCGTTACAACTGACGCGTACACACTTGTCTATAAGCATTAGGACACTTGCTGAGTGCGTACAAAACGTGACAGCTGATCTAGATTATATAATTTTAACTAACTTTACGCGATCATCATACAGAAATGTGTATTAATGTATTTACCGTTTATATAAGAAATTAAATATTTGTAGAAGATATTTGCATAAATTGCGGGAAAATAATGAACTATCTGATTTAAACTTCGTTGAAAAAATTGGAACATCCGAAAGTCTACTTAATGTCCGAATTTTTGTTGTGGGATCATTTGCAAAGAGCATGAAAAAATGATAATATCAAATGAAATACAGAAATGCATGCTATGAATGCCAAAATTAGTGAAAGCAACGATTGACAAATTTTATCTACCAAATTTGGACATATATTTGTTGAAACTGTATTCATAATCGGTAAAATTGAATATACGAATTCTTTATTGTGCAACATTCTAAAGTAGATAATAATTCTTAAAGGTTTTAGTAATTTCTTAATCATTTTCGGGTTTCCTTTATTTCCTAGAAGTGTCCTAATACTTTTGCACGAGGGTGTATATTGCGCCAAATTCTGCTGATGCACCCCTTGCATTTTTATATTCTTTCCTCTCAAATATTCGTTGTCGTTGCAACTGCATAATTAAATGAAAAAGATTCTACAGCGGAAGAAGCAGTTACATACTTATTACAAACTTGTCGGAAACTGCCTACTTCTAGATTATCACTGTTTTTAAGATTTTATACAATGCATTTGGTAGATATCTCGGACACGCTCTTGTTAGAGAGACTGTATACTTTAAACGTGAACTTGTACAATTAATTATTGATTTGTAAATGATAACTGATATCAAAGTATTAGGATGTAGACATTATAGGGGAGCAATACGTTTTTAACAAAAATATAATGATCAATTTGTATTATTATTGAATGTCCATCTTTTGCAAACCTCTGTCAATATTCGATATAAAACATAATTAAGTGGTCTGTTTTAGGTGAAACACTATATGTATAATCTTACACTACTTTATATTTTACAGTTTTGTTAGTTAATAAAAAGATTGAGAAATTGAACATTCTTTCTACTCTTTTATTTTTCCTCAGATATTTGTGATAAAAACTATTTTGTGACATATTCAATTTTAAAAAAGCTTCTTACTTGTTTTAATGGCTTAATATTTCTTATGCGGCTGTGGTGCATTCTTCAAGATCCGTTTAAAAGAGGCGAGCAAAGTGAATCTTCTGTCTGACTGTAAATATGTGGCGAATGATTAACTCGTCAACACGAAAGCGCAGAATGTGAAATCAGCGTAAAAAGTTCCTAATGAGCGGCATATTCCTGAAGGAAATGCCGCTATATTACCGAAGTTCTATCTAGTACCGCATTCCGCAGCTGAAAAAAGACCAGTGAAACGTCAAACATCATGGCAACAGTCAGGCTTCCAGTGTTAGTCAATTTAGTATTAGTTAATCAGACTGACGGGTAATTGTGCGCTTAATCACTTTGGTATTTCTGTGCTATTAATTATTAGGCAATTAACGTATAATTCAGGTAGCTATGTATGTAGTTCCATTTCCACTCACCGTTTTACAAACTAGTTTTCTGTTCCGTACCAATTGATTTTGATTACAAATATCAAAGATATTTTCAACAGCAATGGAATTATTCCTAACTCTCTTGTTCCTAATAAACGTTTTGAATTATCCGCTAAACACGTTTAATATTATTTGATACAATGATTGTAAGATTTTAAGCGTTCGATATATTTTTTATCGATATTGAGATTTTTACGTAAAACTTATATATAAAATTCACATGAAAAAATATTTCTTTCTACGTAATTTGAATCAATTATTGGACGTTATTAAGATTATTTTATATCATAACTATAATTACGGTCATAAGTGTCAAAAATATTTTTAATAACTATGAAATTTCTATGAAAACTTCGTGTGGAAAATACGAATTGTAATACATAATGGATATTTGAATTGTCTGTAGAACGTCATTAAGAGAAACTGATTTGTTTTAATTATTTGAATTCTCAGTTGAACACCATTAACACCAGAAGTATCAACGTCTAAAGTATACTTATCTGTACCATAGAAATTATTTACAAAGCACGTATGATTGAAGCACAATAAATCTTCATTTATATTTTGTATAGAAATTCACGAGATATTCTAAAAAAAAAGGCACCATTGCGAATACCTTTGATGGGAAATTTGTATCCGGTTAATTTGACTGCCTTGGTAATTCTAGTATTAATATTATTTCATTTATCAAATAATTACGTGTACTGCATGTACGAATACGCTTATGAAAATTACACGTCTACAAAATGTCATATTAAAGAAGATGTTCAAGGAATAATAAGAATTTTCAACACGTTTCAGTGCTCCAACTGTATAATCTTGCTGCTACTTTTCTGAAATCGTGAACCAATTACTTACATATGGTGGCATAATAGAAAGAAGTATAATAAAGAAAGAAAGGCAATTTAAAACGATTATTCAGGGAAGCAGGAGGCAGTCCCGTGTCGGTTTACTTGCATTTATATCCCCGTCCATCCAAAAAATCATCGGTAATCACATCCTTAAGAGGAGCTTGTTATCGTTACTGTCCGCCATCACCATTACATTGGGCTACCCTTTCCGTCTTTGTTTCTTTTATGTTCACGATCATTATACATCTCCGCCCGTGATTTCTGATTGAAGGTGTCCGTTTCTTTTCACAATCCAATTAAATGATAAGTTTTACTGGGTACGCGTAAATAACATCCGGATGATTACATACCAGGACATCCTGATACCATACACGTTATTCTACTGGTAAGTATTTAATTTTGGTTATTAAACTGTATATAATATAGGGGAACAAAAGATAAATGTTCCAACTCACATACATATCTATTCAATTATTTTAAATCTCTCAACGATCAAATTATTCTTCAGTTTACTGGTCAAAAGCATCAAAAATTTCTAATTTGAACATATTATGTCACGTTTCCCTTAATCTCGGTGATGCGTAAAGTACGTTCACCGAAATAGAAAATGTTGAGGGCAAAGTAGAATAGAAACAGCAATTATTATCTATAGCCGAATTTTTACTTTTTTTTTTTGAAGACAAAAATTATTAACTGATTACAATATCTCGGGTCATATATGAAAAGCAGAAATTAATATCTACAATGAATAGATTGTTTGGTACCAGTACAATGAAACAACAATAAAATTTAATGCTAGGGTAATAATCAAACAAAATAAAATTGTTAAAACATAATAACACAATACATATGTCACTTGCAAGTCACATAGTGGTATAGAGCGTTAATAACAATAATAGTGCAAAGCATGATATACACAAGTATTTAAGAAACCGTGAACTTAAATTTAGTGTTTCGCGCGCAGCATTGCAGAGGAAGTAAACAGCTATGTAATTCCGAAACAAACGAATCAGAGAAAAGAACCGCGAAAAGAACTCGATCCAAGCGTATAGTCCTGGAAGAATGGTAAATCGAGACCGGTCATATAATTGATTTTTTTCGATCGACCAGGTGCGAACGCGGAAAGGAAGAAAAAAAATGGTGTAGCGCGCTTGCCCGTGAAACCATTCTCCTCTGACGTATTTTCGTTCGCGTGTAAACTAGCCTTCGTATCCGGATTTGCGTGACCTTTCGCGTACCTGACAAATGTGTATGGTAGAAACGGAAAATAATGAAATAAAAAAAGACTGAAAAGAATGTTCATGGTAACGGAATAAATGGTCCAATTAACCGAACTGTCGGCGTTTTAAGTAAAATATCGAGGGGATGAGTGAGAAGGGGATTCATTGCGGGCGAATACGAAGCCGAACTCTGTTAACGTTAACATTTTCCTGGGTGATAGTGAAATTTGTTAAATGAGCGGCGTCCAACCACGTCTCGAATGCAACAGTGCGGCAAACGTAAATTATCACGCTCACGAACAAATCGTTGGATCCAAGGCGTTATCCAGAGGAAAAGAAGAACGTGTAATGTGTGCAGGGGGTGGTCATAAATCGTGGTACGTAGCGAAACGGCGCGGCTAATTTATTCGCGGTTGAAAATGTTCGGGGAAATGTCAGCCGTGTGGTGATGCGAACGAGAGAAAATGGAAATAAGAGTGAGAGATCTACGTATATGCATTAATATCAGGAATTACACATCGCTGAGTGAAATTACAGATTGCACGGTACTCGATGTAATCGCGCAAAACAGGTGATTGATAACATATAAAACTATCGCTAGATGAAGAAAACGAACGACGAATGAGCTATACATGACTATCAAAATGCGAGAAATTGTTGTGAATTTGACACGTTTCACTGTAAGTATTCATTATGAAAAGTGTGAATAATGTTTGGAAGATTTGTTAACTTTATAAAAGTTCACGTTAATCGCGTAACGATTATGATTATATACCTTCTTGATATGAATCTGTTGCAACATTCGTTCAGAACATCCATTCATTTCACAATATAATGTGCATAAAACTAGTATGCGTGTAAAAAATTTGGATTCAGTAAAGTGAATGATAAAATAATTGGATCCGAAAGTAAATAATATTTATTGTGTACTCCGCTAAAAATTCTAAAGACAATCTTCGTACTTCTGAGAACAATTAGACAATAGTTAAAATGTGTAACTAACGTGTTATTCATTTTACACTTTCTTAATAATTTTATTAGAATATAACTAGTTTATAGTCAGAGCTGGGAAAACTTTGCTATGACAATAATAAAATATTTCCAATACTATTTCACACAATAAATTCTTTATAATTCAAATAAAACAGTATCTATTTCAAAGAAGAAGCACAATTTTAGAAAATAAAATGTTTTATTTTTCGAATCCATAATTTCAAATAAAATATTTTATTTTGATTACTTAAAACATAAAATAAAATACTTTATTTTTGTTTTAAAAATACGCGTTTAAAAATGTTCCTAATTTGAAAATACATTGTGAAAAGATATGACAGAAAATAGTAATTTCAAACTATTTGCATCCGTGTAAGTACAGTGTAAATACAAGTACTTTATTGTATACTCCACCTAAAAAAGTAAAGATTTTTCACACTTTGGTGTATTAAAATAAAACTATTTTATTTGCTAATAATACACAAAATAAATTAAATATTTCCTACTGTGACTCAAATATTTTCAGTAGCCGTCAAATAAAATACTATTTGAAATACTACTCGTATGATTGAACATAAAATATTTATTTACTATTTAAAATAACATTTTACTCAACTCTGTTTGTGGTTCATGATTTATACTAACTTGAATTTTATTAAAAATAGCGGAGATGCTGAAAAGGATCAATGAAAAATATTTCGTCGTACATTCTGCTAAAAATAATGAAGGTCATACAGTTGATATACGGTAAACAAAACCCAAATACAATGGAAGAGTTGAATCTGTTAGGCTTTGATATTTTGTATGTATTTTGATACTTTAAACTGGTTAAATTAAATTGCAGTAGTTTATGAAGAAGCGCAACGGTTTATGATTATTGAAATAGTTAAATGACGTTTGGGGAACTAGGATTGGTGTCATGAATAGTATGCGGTATAGTTCTGTCACAATAATTTCGCTTTTAACCTTTACATTCAGCCTGGCGACAATAGCGATGTCATAAAGAACGTGTTTTATGACCCGGGGGAGACTATAATCGTTCTCTACTTATATTGTAATCCTTTCGATACCTGATTATTCGTTTTCCTTTTTTTCCCTTTCCGTCGTAAGTATAGTGTTCAGTTGCTGATATTGGGATTGATTATAGCATGTTGCTCTCGGTATAATAACGTTTCAATATTTTACGAGCCATTATGAACTTCAGCAAAATGTCTTCTCTGAGATCTATCGGTATACACAGTTTCAAATGGAATTTTATTTATGGTTTTGCTTTTACACGCATTCCTTCTTATAGATTCTCTTCTTTTGCAGAATTTCATTTAAATTGCCGCAAGTGAAGCTAATAGAAATTAAGCTTTACGTCTAGATCGATGAAAATATTGGATAACTTCTATTAATTTCTTCGAGAATAATTAAGGGATTTAATACAAGTTTATTAAATCAAGTCCGTGAGGAAATAAATGATATTTGTTTCATTTATGAGAATTATTTTTACTGTACAATTGATTCTTCAGTAAATAATTAAAAATTATGCAAAGCTAACATTATTCTCAAAAATTACCAAAGTTTATAAGGGTATACTTCTTATTTATAAATAATACTATAAGGATTAGAATTTACTTTCAACGTTAAGAATTCTGTGTGTTATATAATAAAATTCCTATTATTAAAATTTTCCGATAATACAACAAAAATAAGAATTTTAGACATTTTCTAAATCTCAAAAAATTCGAAAACTATTACTGGATGAATCAGAATAACAATCATAATTTCCTTTATCAGTAGCATCAATTTTTATTCCTATCACCATTTAATACCTGTTAATTCTGCGATTAAATTGCGAAACATAATACGCGTGGTTTCCCTCATTTCACAAAATAGTAATTATGAAACTTGTTTGCATTGTGGAAATAGCAAAAAGTTGAAAGTATCATAAATTTTTACCTCGTGTTTGTTCTGAATCACGACACAGAAGTATAAATTATTACTTTTCACTTTTAGATTATATTTAGACAAGCATTAAAAGGCACATACAGTATAATTATTCGAACGATAGAGATTCTGTACTTTTCTTTGACTTTATTATAAAATTTATGCCAATTTCTTGTATATACTACCATTAGTAAAAATTACTTGCACATATTTTTCGTTAGAATTCTATTAGAATACGTTATACTGATTCTACAATATTTTTTATTGTCGGCTGATTGTAATTTGATGTGCTTTAAATCTAAATTATCTAAGAATTGCTTATCTACTTACTCGTAGAATCGCTCGATTAATTTTAAGTGGTACTATATGTTAATTTTGATAAACACCAAGCATGTCACATTTTGCCATCTGATTATAAAATTAGGGTAAACGTTGATAATATGAAACACCTAATTTTAGAAGCTTAGCAAAAATAAAGAAATTTATCTTCTTTAATGAAACTAATGTGACTAGGAGAAGAAACTAATGTATAATCATATTTGAATTGTTAATTGTGAAACAATTCAAATGATTTGATATTATACATAGTAAAAAGACTAACAGATGTGAAAATTGACACAGTTGCCGGTACAATTCGCTACTTAATTATTGTGATTTTATAATGTTCCATATTACGTGACGTCGCATATTACCTACACTTATCCTACAGTAATAAATTATACAATTTTAATAATCTTTAAATCTACGTCTATATTCATCTCAAGTTAACAATTACCAAACTCAATTTCAAACAGGTTTTCATCGCAAAGCTGTTGAAAATTAATAATTCATCCTTATCTGAATTCTCTTGAAAGGAAATGAAAAATCAGGTTAATAAATCAGCAGAACACACTGGAAAAGCGCAACGGGATCAGAAGGAAATGATCCGAAAGGTAACGGCACGGAGATCGCATATATCAGGCAGTCAGCTGGCAGAACTGATGGCGCATAGAGGATTACGTAAGATTCTGTGTTACCAGAAGCGATTACTATTGCCCGAGGTGCTCCTCGTGAAACATCCCATGGAGGAACATTCCTCTTTCCACTTTTTGTCTTGTCAGAAACACACGTAGCATGGGGAAATTGCGGTTAGATGTCACACTAACCAACGTCTACTGAAGTTTCAATTGCCAATAATTCCTGCCGCGCATCGCGCGTGTAAAATGAATTTCGCGCGTGTCAGCTGCCCGACGGTAAAGCCATTTTAGTTTCACCTCGGTGCTCTCGTTTGTAGAAGACGCGTTCTACGAGCCTCATTATGGAACACCGCTAAATAGTTCGAAAGCGAGTATAACAATTTTTAATCGAGGGTGCAATAATAAAATAGCAGCATGATTTTTAAAGATAGTAGACGCAATTTTATAGAGTTTTTAGACTGCCTTGAATTTTTAAAAAATTAGAGAAATAGTAAATTATATGATTCTTTTAAAAGGAGTTGTAAAAATGGTTGGAAAATACTTAAAAAATGTATTTTGAAAAGCACATTTTTTCAATAGAAAGTAGTCTATTAACCAGACTTCTAACTCTAATTATAGTAATAGTTAGAAATACTTTGCATGCTTTCTACACTTGTCTCGATACTTAATTTACATGCAACATATTTTACTTCGAAGCATAATTGGAAAATGTTTGATATCTAGTACATACATACGTTCTACTTAATTGGAGAAATTTCATATCCTGTTGTAAAATATACAAATTCATGGAAACATTGAATACGTTTCAAAGAATGTTCAGTAGATTAAGAGATTACATAAATACATTTAATTAATCCGCCTACATTTGGGTTTCATTAAATCAGTTTTTCATGTCGGAAATAAAGACACAAATGGTTTGAGAAATATTTCAATTGACAGTAATAAATTTTGAGAGTAACGACAAGCTTCTTTTGTAGAATTTGCACATTTCGCAAATACGAATTGCATTAAAATACCAGTACACCGATTTATAATTGCAGCTGCAAAATCCAAAAGACCTCACTTTCTCGTGTTCCATTTCAGTGACCAGAAGATATTTCTTCCCTTTCTCAATATTTCAAAACCATCACACTTTAAAACATTACTTTTGCACTGTATTAAAAAAAAAAGTCACAAAAAGAGTAAAGAAGAATTTAATTTTTCTAAGACTGGCGAAACAATACGTCCCAAGCTAATAATTATTAATGCAATCGTTTATTCTATCCTGAAAATTACTATTCGCTTCAACGAGAAATCGTGCATTTTTATCTTATTACATTCAATTACTTTGGTTTTGTAGAAACTAATTTCCATTAATATCCAATCATTTCTGATTACTAAACGAAAATGTAAATATAAAAAAGACAATATGCTAACGAATTATGTAGCAAAATGTTTCAAAATTGTTTCTCAGGAAACGCGCAAACTTTCCATTCAACTTAACACAAATTATTTTACAAAAAACAGAAAATTGAATATCCTTCTGAATACATTACTGATACAGAAATAGCAAAAATAATTACTTTGCGTGTTTCATTAAAAAGAAAGATCTGTCTCGAAAGGGTTATCATTAGATAGCAAAATGAATTGAATCTTGAAATATTGCAAACAATTGAAAAGGGTGAAAAGTCAGAAGAAATACAACATTCAAGAAAATTAATAGGTATGTCAATTCCTTAAAGGAAATTGCATTGCACGTTTCTTTCCATCGGTCAACCCATAGATTCTAACTCGTTCGTTTTTATTTTCTGGCGACACCGACACGGCAATTCGCGACGCATCCTCCGCGAGGTTAATATAGGTTTGTAGGCGCTTATTCAACAGGCAGAGTTGACACCGCTCGGCGGCGGCGATGTTAAACGAGCCGCGGTGCAATTACATGCCGTTGTAATCACCATACCAGCTCGATGCTGACTCACAATCAGCCTGCTCTCTCAGCTGTACGTATCCCTTTGCCATTTAATCCTGAACGTGGTAATTTCACAGTCGCGCGAGATCGAGCCTCCGTGCTCTCGGACACGTACCCGCTTCTTTACCCAAGATTTTTCCACTCTTGGTCGTTAGATTCTAGGATTACGGAAATATCCGATCACGCGCATTGCTTTCTCTGCTTTCATCTGCATTTTTTGGCGAGGCGGGGATGTATTTTGGTAAACAGATTGCTTTCTATATACCGATAGTCGAACCTCGATAACTCGAATCGAAAGAGATGAGTTAAAATCTTCGAGTTATAGAGGTTTCGAATTATCGAAGTTATCGAATAATAGAAGCTTAAAATATGAAAATTCGACTTACGAGAGGCACAGACGCAACAAGTTTCGCATTATGTTTTTCAGTTTTCATTTGTTTGACAGAGTATGACAAGCATAGCGGTAAGTTCGAGTTATAGAGGCAACAATAGAAGTTTGACTTATAAAGTTAAACTTGTAGAGGTCTGACTATTCTAAACTTGAGCTATAGAGACAAAAATGTATCTATAGTCAGACGCATAATTATTCGTCTACCTATTGCACTTGGCGTGTTTAATAATATATATATATATAAGTAAAGAATTAGTTCTGATTATTCTACCTCTATAGATTTAACACTCAACGCAATAACTCATACGAATAGTAAAAATAGAAAGTAAATTAAAAGTACAATTGGAACCAAACAAAGTGAAGCCGCTGTTTTCCAATATAGAAATCGAAGGTAATTAACCCTTCTATCCGTGTAACACCCACGCACCCCTATTAGAAAACCATTGAGTAACATCAAGCACATCCAACCTCTTCGATAATTCTATTTAGACTTTATCACTCTCTCTTTTATCCTGTTGCCCCACTTAAATCATTAATCAAACAAAAAAAAACGTTTTCTCAAATAAAAATCCAGTACAAATGAAGGTTTCATTCTTCAACTACCATACATCTCTATTAACCTTTCGTCTTATAATGACGAGTATAACTCATGATACAAATTAAAGTCCAAGTACGATAATATAATTATAAGATGGAGAATTTTCAAATACAAATTACGTTATTTGTTAATTACTTATTAACACAGTGCTAAAGCAATGAATAGATAACTAAAACTTTCCAGCAATTGGAAAATTAATAAGGCAAGAGGTTAAAACAGGCGTAAAAATCAAACCTCTTCAATAACTGTATTAAATTATGAATTCCTTTCTGCAACATCCAAGCTCTCTCATAATTCTATTCAAACCCTCACCACTTTCTCTTTCATCCCGTTGCCCCACTTAAATCAGCAAAACCATCATCATCCATATCGAACTATTTCGCATGGAAAAGGTGTTTTAAACAAACTTCGACTAGAAGATCCGTTAATAACCAATGCATAAAGTAGAATTTGCAACACGGTATTAAGAATAAGATGGAAATTATCGATGGACCGATCGAAAGTTGGGCAAGCTTTTCTAAATGTTGCAATTTGAGAATAAATTGCCGGTTGGTTCTCTGGATCTTTCGATGGAGCGCAATCTCGGTTGGTGGATTGGTCGTGCGCGAGCGCGTTCCTAGTTATTGCGGTAATAGTGTTACAATTTTGTAACTCGTTCGACCTTTTCCCACTTTCTCTCTGGATCTTGGCTGGCAAAACACGCGGCGCGTACACAGCAGAAAGGACAAACATGACGCTGACAGCTAGCGCTGCCAGAACACGTACGGCCTTGCCGAGGAAAGTTGACCACCGGCTCTACCACGCCCTACTCTGGCATTCTCCGGTCTACCAGCGGGCACACGCACCCACACGCATCTGCACGCTAACTGCCGCTCGTTTTAGCAAATCTGTATAGCAGCTCGTAAAAATCTATACAGTGACATTACAGGATCAGTAAGACCGCCAAGATATAATTAATAATATCAGTAGTAGCAAATACAAAATTAAGGCTAAGAGATAGAGAACAGAGCATTTGATCGCAAAGATTTCAGGACTAGGAACGTTACAGAATACATTATCTTAAAAATAGAAGAAACTACATGGAAAGACATTATAGATGGACTAAATACAGGAAGGTCATTAAGTATGCCTACGGTGACTATCTGTCGTGTATTTCAGAGGACAGTCCTTTTCTGCAAGTAACTGTCCTTTGGATTTACTTATTTCTTCAAATCTCAGTTTTGTTCTTACTTTAATATAATTGTCCTACCTTTTCCCCCTATTTTACACTCACTCAGGTCAGGGCAGCAGTTAGATATTTCCTGCCGGATGAAGGTGTTCAAGTTAATGTTTTATCTATACAACAATTAACAAGTGAAAATTCAGATATTTTAACAGGGTGTATCAGACAATCATTAAACAAATATGACTCTACTAAAAAGCTAATTGCTTTAAGTGCTGATAATACTAATTGCAATTCTGGTAGTACTCGCAGAAAAGACGAAAACAGTGTATGACAATAAGTTAATTGGCATTAACTGTGCTGTTCACATATGCAGCGACTGCATTTGTTCTGGTGTAGAATGTCTCCCAATTGATATTGAAACCATAATCGTAAAAATGTAAAAATTCATATATTTATCTCTATACAGTAAGAGTTGAAAAATTTAAGGAAATTTGTGATGATATAGAACTTCGGCCAATATGGTCACCGTAAGTATGTATGTCTTCAACTACCAAACTGTCACTCGTGTGACACACCCAGGGTCGCACGCACTATGCGTTGCATAAAGGAAGTCCTACAAGAGAAACATCTTGAATCTCAGCCTGCGCAATCTGCAAGGGAAGAACCAATCCCGAGTTTACATTGTACAGTCCTGACGAGAATCGAGCCCCTTATCTTAGCTGAAATCTTCTCAAGTTACCCCGAAACACTTGTACTTTAGCCTCTTACAACTTTTATGACCGTACTATATTTTGTTTCTACAATTACACCTACATAACTATGTAAAATCTAAATTACAGATCCTCGTTTTAAACGTATGGCCGCCACTGTTTATAGCAAGCTCGCAAAAGTTGTTAGGCGTCGAAGTACATGTGTTTCAGGACAGAAGAAAATACCTGTAAGGAGAGATAAGGAATTTGAGTCTCATCAGAAATATACGGCGTCAACTCGGAATTAATTCTTCCTTTGCAAAATACGTAGGCTGAGAGTCAAGATGTTGATATTTTACGGCTCCTTTGGGGCGACATGATTGCCCACGCGTTCAGCCCTGGGTGCAGTCCCATGAATGAGTGTTCAGCAACTAAAGGTTTAGCCTATGAGTTTGCTACAACAATTTCACCAACTATGTTTATAGCGTGGCCATTAAAAGAAATGATTTGGCAGACTTGTTGAAGATCTCAGTCTAAGCTCTATGAAATATGTCAATTCCAATTGAAATGGCTAGTAACTAGAAATCAGTTTGAAAAGTACAATCCATTGATGCATACCTTCATTTTTCTTAAGTATTGTTAAACAGTCCACTATTGCACTGACCCGCTCTATTCTATTTCGAATTTCGTATACTGGATAGGAAATCGAAGTGAATCGAGAATCGAGCCCTAAGTCTATGGTTGCAAGCAGAGTTGGGCATTATTCGAATAATGTCGAGAATACAATTTTATTCGAACAACACTCCGAATAAATTCTTCAAATAACATTTCTTCATAATTTATTTGAGGTTTTATTCGAATAATTTGTTCGAGATGTTATCCGAATAAAATATGCCCAACTCTGATTGTAAGACGAAATGACGTAAGTCACATTTTCAAGAAAATTGGATTTATGCATTAAGTGAATTCCAGAATGCAGAATTTATTTGTTTATCCGATGAAGATGTACGAAAACAAGTTTCTTATATTCAATATATAAATGCAATTCCACCGAAGTTTAATGTTTAATAATTGCATTCAAAACTTCATGCGGTAATATCTCGAAAGCGAGAACATGTGATTTATGTCGTTTTGCCTTACACCCACAGAAATATTCATGTAGAAACCTTGATCGGTAAATCAAAAACGACTTCTACAAATTTTTCTTGAAATTTACAGATAATAGAAGCTTCAATTTTGAGCTACAACTCGTCAAAAGTACTTAAGACTGCAACAGTCTCACATACTTTTATTCAATCAAATCATACCCTGTTTTTTTTAGAAATGTTTTCTAATTTTGAGGAAAAAAAGCATCAACATACATATCAGAATTTAAAATTGTACATATTAATTACGATTTCTATATGTTCTTTTAAAAATTAGGAAATTCTATACGAAAATAAAAACACGTTTCGGTTTGGGAAAATATCCCAAGCACCGTTAAACGATTAACAATAATTGCATCCCAGTATTTCACTCCAACAATAATCGTAGCACTATCATCAGAAACGGTCTTATCGAAATCAGTTTTCCGTAGAACCTGCGTGTTCTCTGTCAGTTTCGATTCCACGTCCTGCTGCAAATTCTACGGACTAAATAAAAGGCCTCGGTTAACCGTATTCAATTATAGTGAAAGGATTTCTGTTTATCCCTAATTTAGGCTCTGCAGAAGCGTGACCCGGAATCTAGGTCCTATATAACCCACATTCTACCATGTGCAACTAAATTTCTTCCGCAGACTATACACATGCGGCTCGGAGCCGTGGGCGGCTAGTTGCTTCGCGGATTAATGGCCAAAAGTGGGCTAAACGCGGCTTCTGTGAACGATCAACCAGCATGATTTCGTTTCTCCACGCTATAGCACTCTTTTGTCCGCCCACGCGTTCAATCTCGAACGCGCGTGACGCACGGATTACGAGCGGAACGCGATTCTCCGCGCCTCGATGGAGCGGTATGTTTATCGTGGCATGAGAAATTTTTCGCTCATTGTTGCGAAGCGCTGTTTATTTCACCGATGGATCTGTATCTATGGAACGAGAGATCGAAGAAGGCACGAGGAAGATGCGGCTGTCGTTGGTTAATGGAGTCTTGTTCTTGTTGATGGCTGCAAAAAGCGAACGACCTCGGCTATGAAGTTTGCTACGTTCACTGGGTGAATTGGATTTGCCTGTTGTGGAGAGTATCCGCTTTTTCTAATGCTCGTGTAAGAGACTTTCTAAAGGAGACCACTGTTCTTCATCAAGGAAACTTTTTGAAGTTCTTAGAACATTATAATATAGGAATTATTAAAAAATTAAAGTTAAAAAAGTCTAACAATTTCCTCTCAGGTTATTGTTGTTAAGAATTTTTACTCGTATAGCCACAAATATAGGTAATAAAAATTAAAATTTATATCTGAAGACAGGATTGCACTAAACTTCCTATTAATCAATAGCGAATATAAATACTTAAGTGATAATGCATTTGTATGCAATAAGCGTGAAACGTTATATGTAAGTGCAATAATCTTATTATTCTAATCTCTGTTAACGTATTATAATAAAAAAAGAGTTCAGTCGGTTCTTGAATTTCTCGAGAAATATGAGTGAAAGAAGAAAGAGTTCAAATAAAAACAATAATTTGCTTCACAAGTAGTTGTAATATCATATAACTAATACATATTAATTGAATTCATTATAGAGTCATGTGACATGAACATTATATACTCCTGTAATCATGTTTTCCAAGTCGCATTTTATTTGCTCCCGACTGCGCAGTTATACTTTATTAATATACTATTACCTACTCGCTCTCCTAATCGTAAGTTAAAACATCACTTTCCTCTTAAAATGTGCACGAAAGTATAGGCGAGTAGGTCATGAAAAATTACCGCTTTCGAAAATGAATCCGGGGCCCAAAATGTTTGGAAAGAATTGATGTAGAGAATGAAAAGCCGATTTGTAAATCGATAACGGTTATCGATAAAAAAACCTACTAATTGGCTTCCAATAAGTAACGTGTTAATTACCGAAAAAGTTGAGAAAATTTCTAAAGTGCTGAAGTCATATGTCAAAAATATTATTTCACAGAAAAGAAACAAATAGTTTTTACTTTGAATGTTCAAGAAAAACTAAATATATATCCCAAGAAACCTGTACCACCCTAGAGAAGTTAAGTATCCAGCATTATTTTTATCCGCTCAAGCAAATGCAACGGTTCACTTATCTTCGATTAAGAAACGGCAGCGAAAATTGACATCGTGTAGAACGAGATAGTTTGTTCCCTTTCGAAACAGAAACAACGATATTCGTATCCGTCTACAGGGAACGGGTCGCCACAGTAAAATCTATAATTTGCCATTTGTGCAATTACGCTGCCAACCGGTGGAAAAATTTCCCTATCAACAAATCGCTAACTGTATCCGTGTAACCCATTTTGCACTATGTAAAACATGTTCTCCCCTTACAAATTACACGTTGCGTGGACGTCGACGCGATCATTTGGAGCGCTGATACTGTCACCGGTCAGATAATACGCATACCTTTATCATTTTGCGAGCGAGTAACGTGAGAGGATACGCATGATCACCTCTTGTCCTCCAATTGTCTTAAGCTTGCATTGTATACGGTGCGTTTACAAAGTTGCAAAAAAAAGTTATACTCACAAGGAAACAACTCTATTCTCCTTGGCTTACAACATATCCTTCTTTGAAGTCTATGTATCGAGAAATACAGTCATAAAGTTTCTGAATGCCACTGAAAAAATCAATTGCTGGAGTCTTGTTATGACATGGAGCGTTGTCATGTAACAAGATCCAATCGCTAGATTTTACAATCTGAGGTCATCATTAACACCTAGTCATTGTCTGACAATTGTGAGGTCACGTTAGACCTTCAAACTAATGACTTAAGCTCAAGAGGGCATTCAGTTACTCTTGCGAATCCCGCGGAATAAAAACATGACCACCAAACTGGCCATCTTAGATAATTGTCAAGAATATAAACACACGAAAGTTCTATTGAGTTGGCCAAAAAGTTATGTTGTATTTTAATATATATTTTAATAATTTTATTTCAACAATTTTCTGCTGTATTAAACAATTTCATCATTGCTTCTTTGAGTATTTTACAATACACTTTTTCAACAAAGAATTTGTTTAAACAAAATCATCAACTATCAGATTTTTTAATTTTTTTCTAGTAAAAGAATTTCGTGAGTGCTAAAAAATGGTGACAATCTTTCAATATTAACCTATCCTGTTACTCATACCACTCTTCCTTAGTTTGTAATGCATTTTTATATTTTCAGTAGTAATAGAAACTAACGCATCTCATTTTCTTCAATTTCAAGGCTACGTTAAATATGATAAATACAATTAACCGTTAACATTTTTTCCAAATGGTAGATTAAAGTGTCTGTTAACAGATTTTACCCGTGTTGGAAAAGTCATGCGCATATTTACTTGTGAATTGCAATTCAAACGCCACATTGTAGAAAAACGACAGACGTACATTAATACCCGTATGACTCTACTGGTTAAATACTTTATTTTATTCTCTATTTTGGAACATTGAATCATCCATTCGTATCCCATTTCGTAATCAGTGTCAAATGTCTTATCACATGAGTTCTACGTCAATCTAACTTACATATTCTTCGAAACTACTTAAACTGAAACCTATGACCTATTCCATCATTAATAGTTTCTCTAAACTTTTAAAACCCCTGACATTTTCCCTAGCAAGAGATTTAACCCATTCGCAACGGCAGATTGGGCTCAAACATTGCAAAGTTGGATAATGTTAGACAATAATTATGTGTTTGAAACTGCTCTACAGAAATGGTAGATTGATCATGTATGTTGGGATTAAATTGTTATTCTACCACGATGGGTGAGCCCATTATAACTTACCTAGAGATGGATTGAAATCTGATTTCTAGATTCGCGAAAGTCGAATCTGAAACTCTGCGTGGTCTCAAAACATTTGAAACTCTCGAAACTTGAATCTTTCATTTTCTCAATAATTAAAATCGTAACCAACTCTTTTTAGAAAACATGCAGGGTGAGTGAAGAAGAATTGAAATGACGTGTCTTGACAAAAGGGAGCTTCTTGATATCTTAGAGAATTAAAAACCAAAACAGGACAAAATTTATTTATTGAACGAGCCCTACCAAATGCAGAGCAATTCAAAAATATAAAATATTTGTTTGTATTAAAACAATAAATAACGAGTTCTATCAGACAGCAGTTCTTATTCATGCACTCTGTATATTATAATTTAAATAAATGAATGAGCAAAGAAATTTCGTGAGATAATTATTAATTGTCATATGATATAATTCATCAATTAATATAAGTGTAAAGTCTAAACGTAAACCCAATTGAATTGATAGCAAATATTAGATAAATAACAGTAATTTGTACAAGTAACGAGAACATCATCATGATATGAATTTATTATACCTAGCTTCATTTATTTACTTATTGATAGATTTCAAACGTTTCGAATCTTAAAGGTAGCACAAAGTTTCGAGTTCTCGAAACTCGAAACGTTTTCAGTTTCAAAGTTTCGAGGTTTCGTTTCATCCCTAAATTTAATCAATCAAAGGAATGACCTAAAAAACTAAAAAACTTTGCCAGATTTTCTTAAAAATGCCATGAAATCATTCTATATGAAAATTGTCAATAAACCTTTGACCTACGAGTTCGTCATTCGTGAAAGTGGCCAATAAGGTTTCGACATAGCAGTACGTCATCCCTGGAAAATGGATTAGATTCCAAAAGTCAACCAACGTTGAATAGTATATATATCAAATGCAATAACACCTCGACTCACGTCTTTCCAAACGTGCATCGCGCTTCATACTTACGTCATTTTCTTCAGTGACGTCATATGTTGGTTTAAAAACACAGTTTTGCCTCCACATACATAATTTCGTTTAGATATTGAATATCTATAAATTGGACATTGCTTGTATACATTTAAATCGAAAATTAATAGTGTAATTAATCGATTGCAGATTCTGATGCAAATTCATTTCTTTATAAATAAAAATAAAGAAGTAGAAGCTAAATACAGGATAAGTTCACCCTCTAAGTAATAAAATACCTTCTTTAATTTAATTATTCTACAATATATATTTTTATACACTCCGTATATTCTGTACTTTTTTACCTATTTAACATTCCCATAAATACACAAAAATCTACAGTCTAGTAATTTAACGTACCAAGATCACAACTTCCTCCATCCTTATATTCCAACAGAAGAAAAGCAAATATAGCGAATTTGCAAATGAAATTGGACGTCATAAAGCTTTTCAATGATGGACTAAGAATTTATAAAATTAGTAAAAAGGTAAATTTTGCAAAAACTGTGTCGGAATACACGTTTACGTGAGTCCACGAAGTCTACTATGGCTTACATCGAGTTCAATTTACGTTGGCTACCCCAGAACCAATTACTACATAAGTTCCAGATATGATTGTATTGTGAATAAAATTTGCTACTCAAAAACTACGTACACGGATCATTAAATTTCGTATTCGTTGCAGCTCATTTTAATAGAACCAGCAATCACATAGACTTCTGACAAAAGCGCAGTTGTGAACCGTTGTTCGAGTATTCGTGATCCATTCACCTACGTTTTCCAGCAACCATTCACAACAACACTCGTCATAACACCTTCGTTACAGACTATGTTTTATCTTAAGTCAGGCAACTGGACTAGCCGCCAACTGTTTGAAGCCGGAACACACACGGCCTTGTCGATGATAGTTTAACCACCGGCCTCACCACGCCCTGCTCCGGCATTCTCCACAATTACGCGAGTGCACCCACACGAACGAGCTAGAGACTTGGGTGCTATCTTGCACACTGCGTGGGCAGACTATTCCCGCAGTGAAAACGCACTGCGATGTAATATCTTATTTTTTTTGTGCTTTATAATGAAAATGTGTTTTGTTGTCCGCAAACTTTAAACTTGGCTTTAAACGGTGTCGTCTGTCGGGGCAATGAAATTGTGTGACCATTTATAAGACACGGTAAAGGGGGATTACTGCTGAGTTTGTGTTAAATTTGTTTCTTAGTGAATACTGTAAATTGTTGGGATCTTTTTACCGATTTTATTCGAAACATTTTACATTTCAGATTTCAGGTTTTTGATTTTGTGTGATACGGTAGTTAATATTCATTAGTTAACTTTTGATTAGAACTACGATGCGTTTTTTCCATTTCGTTTAGTAATTGTTAAATACATTAGAAATAAATATACTTAAAAATATGTTGTATATAAAATCATTTAGTATTAATTTTGTCATAGTTTGACCTTATGTTTATTTTTAAAGAGATATTTTGTAAAAGTTTTTGCATTTTGCTGTTAGGCAATTTATTACCAACGTTAATTATATTAAAATTTTGTTTAGTAGATTTTTATATTAAAATGCTATTAGTAGACTGCGAATCTTGAAGCAATTATAAGAAATTTAAATGTGCAACAATATACAGAATGAATGTTATTCATAAAAATATGTAAAATATTTATAGTAAAATATACGTTATAATAAGTAAACGACAAAACAAATCCCTGCTTATGTTCAACACTTTTAGTTATAAAAATATGAATTCGTATAAATTTCTGCGGTCTAGTTGTTAGTATTAAAATAAGTAAATATGGGAGAATTGCGATTGTTTGTTTCACTGATACTGTATTACTCTTCATTGCATAGTTAAAATGAATAGTCACACTAAAAAGCAATTCCTTTATCTGCTCAATGATAGTGATACTTGTCTTATTTGCTACCTTAAAATTAGTTGACCAGATAAACGTTGTTTTACACTAGTTTTCTAATCCTCGAATTTGATCATAAATTTCAAATTCAGCAATTCATATTTGTATCACTGAATTTATATATAATTAAACAGTAAGTTTTCTATAATTAATGCAACACAGGTTACAACAACCCTTTGCCAAATTGAATATCATTAACTATAACACTAATTTTGCTATAACACTATAAACCGCTAATTAAAATATTATATAACTTAAATTTTAATTTTCTCAATATACCTTTAACAATTAAATTTTCATAATATAATTGTCCTCTATGAGACATGTATTTCACACAGATGTTCTTCTACACAAATATGTAATAGCAAACGAAAAAGTTTGAAAGGCTATCACGTGTGAAACTTCACTCCAAACCAATTTTACCTTAATATTATTGAAAAGTTTAAGAAACAATGATATATAGTAATTTGAATTTTTATGTATTTGTAAGGAATATAAACATTACAAAAGAGTGCAGAATACACATGAAATGTAAAAATATCTAGGTAGTTCTCGTTTCTTTAATTTTAGTTGAAAAAACATGAATATGCATAAAAATCCGCAATTTAGTACTAATTTTATACAGTCTATCAATATCAAGCTAAAACAATAATTCCACTATTTTCTTTAATTTTGAATAATAATACAAATTTCTACTAGAATTGCATTTCTTGCTCTTATTGATATTAATCATAATTTTTAACAACCTGGACACCTAAAGATTAGCAGTTTTCCTTTCATTGATCAGAGAAATCGGGGGCTTACGAGAAGATTTCATTTTGTGAAAGTCAACTTCGAAAGAAGTTTGATAATTGAGAGCGGGTTATTGACAATAAATAAATAAGCGGATTCGATTTCAGGGAAGGTGAACGTCGTCGTTGCGGTTTTAATCGCGGTCTTATGTTAGAAAGTGGCTATTATATGCTTCGTATAACTGATTAAATATCGCAAAGATTATTGCTGACGAAATGCTAGCTAATTTTCTTCCTTTATACTCTTCGAAATCCTCCTCGATGTTTCCAGAAATTTAATACTTAAACATTCCTCACGCTATCATTATGCGTTTCATTTACTTACTTATGGTAGATTTTTATTCCTTCATGCCTAATTATTAAAATAATAAATTACTGGAAGTGTTTAGAAAATGATGGCGTGAAATCGGTAATTTTCGTAATCACTATGTAAAGTCATATTCTATTTCTGCGGACGAAGTATGATACCGTCTGTAGTCTAGGATTATGTTCTACTTTTTATGAGAGTCTGAAACTACCCGACTATGCCAAATGCGACTAATAGTATCGGATGGCACGATTAAACGTATAGAATTGCCTCTATGTACTTTAACATTTCGTATACACGCGTGTATTTATGGCTTTACGCGTTATTTGTCGTTCGTGGAAGTGAAATCAAAAACGAAAGAAATTAGAATCATTTACGGTGCGATATAATTTTATCTTCTTTATGCTAATACTATAAATTTATAATTCAATATATTATGGAAATTCACAATTGAATACAATTTCTTGCAATTTTCTTTCCCTACAATGTTCTTTTCTACTTAAAATCTCTACAGATATTATTCTTTACTTGACAGTTTTTAATCGTAAGATTCATTTTTGATGAATTCTTGCTTTATCTCACATTTTTTCTGAAAATATGAATATTTGTGCATTCATAGTTTTGGGATAAGTAACATTTAATTTTAATCATTCAATTCATTATTATGAGTAAATCTTAACGTAACAAATAATTATTAATTTCGAAATAAATATAATGCAACCAATGGAAATAATAACAATCAATGAGAAGAAATTTTTTTTAAGTTTGCATTTTAAACGTTTGCAATTTATTTGAATAATTGCATCGTAATTGAATAATATCCATTGCTTAAAAAGACAGTATAAAAATTTGATATTATGAAATACATAACGTGGTATCTAATGTTTAAATGATACTAACTTTCCGATAGAATATACTTGATCAAAGTATAATTCTTCACGACTAACACCTGTAACAGGTATTAATTATCACCGCTGCAAAAGTTCCCGTATTAACAGCTTGTGTACGTAAGTACTGGCGATTATTGTAACTGCAACCATTTGGTGATAAACTTACAATTGTTTTATGTTATTACGTAAAAGGTACCAAGGTCATATGCAACAAGTGTTTTCCGCATAATCGTAGTCAAATAATCGCGAAAGAATTATTTTCCGAGAAAACTACGCCTCTATTTGATAAGTTCGCTCAACTAGCAATTCTTTTTCTATATTACTGAAGTATCAAAATAAAATATAAATTCTTGTAGGTATAACCTTACATAACATATATAATTCATAAAGTAGTAAAAAAACCTTTCCTTACAGCGGAAAATGAAAATTGCATAAAAATGTTTACTTCAAAGTATTTGCTTTAATACTTTTTAATGAAAAACCATTTTTACTTCGTACTTTATACATTTTTAAGGTATTAATAATTTATCTGTCATCACATGTGATAAAAAAAAAGTAAGTTCAACCTAACTTGGTAACCAGAATAATTAAAAGCGTACAAGACTCTCACTCTAATACAAAAACGGAGCTCTGGAATGTCGTAAAATTAAAGATAATATGTAACAATTATGTAATGTAATGAGGATTAAAAGACACGCGTGCACAGGCTTGCTACAAAGAAACCGTATCGGTAAGTAAGCCCATCAATCGTAATTATTGCCATACATGCGAACTCGATGTTCCCGCCAGCGCATAACTTGACTTATAAAAACTATGATATTAGGTGAACGCTAAAGTCCTGCTCGATCTCTGTGTTACGCCTAAGTAATCTAATCTTTCTAAAGTAATTCCGATAGACAAAATGCTACAGAATAAGTATACATAGATGTTCTATTTAACAATAAGTCAACAAACCATACATAAAAATATGTTAAATGAAAATATAGAAGCTAGTTGCACGATTCTATACTAGACTATGGATTTTTATGCATTTATGAAACGATGAATTTTTTAAAAAAGTACATTCTATGCATAATATGGAAAAATATGCGAAACATTCGAAGTGAAGTACACGTTATATTAGGTGTACAAATTAATTTTATGCCTTCAGGACTTCATAACATCTAATATATATCCACAGAAAATTAATTACAGTTTTAATATTTAATATTTTCAGCATTTTCACACTTACAAAGCAAATTTGTCACTTGAATAATAGAAAAGCAGCGATTTCGAATTAATGAAGATCCCAAGAGTTTAAAGATAATAGCTTTGAATTAATTTGTGCACCTAATAATGTTTAAAGGACAAAACAGATTTCTATTAAAGTCCCATTTTTCGAACTGAGCTCATAAAAATGCGGTTTTGCATAAAAATCCGTAGTCTACTGATTACTTCGGTGAATTTGTGGTTATGAAACGCAATATCTGTAATTGACCTATTCTTCTATCTTTAATCATTTTCAGCACATTGGACAAAATATACTTATATTTCAATCCTGTAGTTTTAAGGATTATCTTAAACCTTTCAACATTAACGATGGCAATCAAAAAGAATATGTGATAAATATTTTTCCGAGAAATACATCAAACATAAATTTCATCACAGTTGGTGAGGATGGAATAATGATGAATTGAACGCTTCGAAGATTTATAAGTAGTCAAACATTTTAATTAACATTTTGACTGTGAAAGCTATACATATACACTCTAATTGCCTATCAATATCTACGAAAGGTGTGTATATACATCCCATAGCTTTCGTATAACACAACATACATTAATTTCTTAATTTATCATTACATAACATTACATAATAAATAGAGATTCATTTTAACAGCAATCTAACATTTCATTATTTTAAACTTTAGATTAATTTATTCAGAAGTAACTATTTTTCATACGTAAACTATGTGCGCATTTTGAATTATCAAACGCTTCGCATGTGACGCTCGTGCGATTATCGTGTCGCAATCAAAGAGTTAAGTATCTCTATGTAATTTTCTCCTTAATCCTTTTGCTACGGCGGATTTTCATAAAAACCTATACAGAAGTCGTTAAAATACTGAATTGCATTGCGTTAAATTCATATTCTTCTTCCAATTCATTCCTATTCCTCAGATAATAAAAATTGTTAAGAATTTCAACAAATCAATAGCGTTTTTAATTATCAGAATTAATCGGCAGAAGTCATTAACATTAGATTTACGGAACCCGCCAATTTGACGGATGTCAGATTCTATACTTAAAGTTTCAAAGATCATAAATATTATTATTCAGTAGTTTATGTTGATTTTAACTGATACAATGATAAGAATGTGTAGTTTGGCTTGTTCCCTACCTTCTCAAGCTTCTAATTTCGAATATTTATATACGGTATACCTTTTTTTCCGGAAACCTGCCAAAGTACTTAATAAAAGGTTTACTTAATAGATTGCTAATAATTTTCAATCCTTTGATCATTCAAAATATAAGTTTCTATATTTATCATTCTTCTATGTAACCAAAAGAAAAAAAGATTGTACCTCTGTCTTAAGAATAATTTTTATAATCTAACGCTCCGAAACTTACGGTTCATTCGCAACAACCGCGAATCGCGATTTCCCCAGAAGTCACGTAACCATCGTCAACAACTCGTGTCCAGCTACAATTTATTTATTTATCATTATTATCGTGGCTCAGTTATCGATTCTTTGCCCGGTAATTGGACGGTCCATAAAAGGACGGAGATCGATCGTCAGATTCAATTTCTTTCGCTGCAGGAAGGCGGCGAACGACGGACCGGTTGTTTACTTTATTGCGATCGAGAAGTGCTGTCCGACCGACTGCAAATAGAACAGTGGCTGGTTCTTTGCTGTGAACTCACCAACGATCATACCGGATAATTAATTATGCTCTTGGTTTCGTCACGCTCCAGCTACCGTATCCAGACGCTTCCGAACGTGAAATCCGATCAACCGTTCATGGAACCAATCTGGAATTGACGCTTCATTTTGCCCTTGTGTTTTCTTTTTGACCCCCTCTCCCCCTCCTTTGCTTTCTCTGTCGCCTTATCGACCACTCCTTTCTTCTCTTTTCCTCCTCTTTGCTTTTTCTCCTTTTTTCCCTCTTCTTCTTTTATATATACGACTGGATGAGCGATAAAATTCTGAGGGATTTACCTACGTCGGCAGTGATGTACGATAATTGGAATCCTTCTGTTTTTGTAAATTGGAAGGAGCTGTTTGGTGAACATATTGCAGATTAAAAGAACGAAAGTGTGTATTAATGGGCAGAAAATGAATTAAAAGACTGTTGGCTGATTAAAGATATATTTTGGAGCAATTTTTTGCTCTAGAGATACTTTAATGATTTGTTGAGAAATTTCGGTTCATGGATGCATGGATGAATTATCGTTTCCTCGAAGTAATGTGAGATAGTTCAAATCCTTTTGATTTTGGTAATTTGAAAATATATTATAAATTGGCAGTTCGAGAATCTTAATTAATGATTTAAAAATTAATTACTTTATCGAAATGGGATGACACATATGGACATGTACACCAGCATTCACTGTATTCTTCGTTTATATTTTAGTTTCATAATTTAGTTTCAGAGGCCTCGCAAAGTTTCGCATTCGAGTTTCGTGAATCTAGAAAACTGAACGATTCTAACGCTACGAATTTCGAGCGTCACAGTTGTCCATGTATCTTTTTCACAAATATATTTACCCATTTTTTTCTTTACTCGTATGCATGATTGATTATTGTTGAAATAGCTGACTCGCGTTAATAAAGAAGAAGGAAAAGAAAAAAGCGATGAAAATAATGGGTCTAGGCGTGCGTTATCTTTTACGGGTGCTTTGCTATTCGCAATTTATACCGACGCATTCTTCGTGTATGCATTTTCATAGTAACGCGTTGCACACTTTTATTATTGACGGTTCTCCACCCTCTATTATTCTGCGATACGTATCGATTTATTGCCGACTGTTTTTGTCGAGGGAACGCGTCGTGGGACGTATACAATAGCCTTGAATGTCAGCCGAGAATGTGAGAGCAATTCGGTGCACGATGTATGTATGTATGTGCAACGGCTTGATGGATCTGCACCGCTAATTGAATAATTCTGCATATTGGCTCCGTTATCGGGTCGACACGAATTCGCTTTAGCAATTTCGACGGAGCATCCGCGAGAAGTATGGTTGGAGAACACAGTTTCGCAACAGTTCTCCGATTTTCTCCTCGTTTCGTTCTCGTTTTATCTCCGCGTTGCATTGTTCCGTTTACAATTATCTCAAACTGGCATAACATACCGGCGCGTAGGATGCTTAAATGTATGTACTGACGTAAGAGGATCCGATGTGTTCAGATAAACGATATAAAAATTGATAACTGGAGTATATTAACACGTTCACTTCTGGAAGAATTTTTGTGTCTTATGATCATTTGGCGCCGCAGCAGTTTCACTTGTTATAATAGTATAGAAGAGTATTGCCTAAATTGTACCGATCACTTGAATCATACCTCAACAATATCATTTTTATTATTGCATGTAAATGGTCACATGATCTACCATCGCATACATGAAATGCATAGAAAATGCGAAGATTACATTATATAATATCTTGCTCTGTACATGTTACAATCATTTTAAGCAATTAACCCTTTGCTGTCTGCATATAGCTGTCTTCTGGGTACATGTCAATTTTTAAAGCAAAAAATTAAAATTAATATGGTTAAAAAGTACTTCAAAGCGTTAAGAATTCGATGACTTGGAAATTCAAAGGCTTGGGATTCGAAAGCTTGGGAATTCAGTTGCTTTTAATTACGAAATTTGAAAATTCAGAGACTTAAGATTCAAAAGCGTGGAAATTCAAAGACTTGGAATACGAGAGCTTGAAAATTTAAAGACTCGAACTTTGGGAGTTTTGAAATTTAACGTCTTTGGATTCGAAAACGTTGGAAATTCAAAGACTTGGAATTCAAATTCAGAGTACACCCTTAAGTTTTATTATTCCCCGTCCGCCAAGGGTTAAATTAGGTTGATGCAAGTTTTGATGAATTTATATACTAGTATAATAATCTAACAATACGATTTTATTCTGCGCTATTTATATTATCTATAAAAATTGACAAAAGAAATATCTATAGTGATCGAAAGATGAAAAAGGTAAGATTAACATGTACCAAAAGGGTACTTAGTTATAATTAGTTGTAATAGTATAAAGCAACGAACGTATAAATAATAAAAATCCATATCCAAAATTTAATTCTATTTATATTTTTTATATAGATATAATATAGGATGTAAAAATATTTTCATTGTGGAAATGAAGTGGGAACATTGAAAGAATATATTACAGGAGCGTATCAATTGAATTTGAGAGTGATTCCATATTTATACACCCGTCACGGCGCGGCGTATGGATAAAACAGTGGGACTGATTTATGCATTTCAATTCTATCATCGAGTAAAGAAATATAGCATAAAAGTTGATAAAAGGAAATATTAAAATGTAAATGATGATCGGACCACTGAGCAGAAAACGAGCACAGGGTTATTTATGACGGTGCATACAAATAAAAATGTTGAAATTCATGCGTATTAATGGGTTTTTCAAGTTTCGGCAGTCGAAATTGTTTTATGAAGACAGTTTACGGCGATATCACGCGAAGAAAGCGGACCAAAAGGTTCGAAGGACTCAATTGAGAAATCGTACGGTAATCCATCATATTCGGACGTTGCCCTGACAGATGTACAGCTCTCTCGAAGATCGTGAGCGTATTTGGAAACGAGATGAGGGTACGAGATAATATTAAGCGTAGAACAGCAGTACTTCTATGAAACAAATCTAAGGGAATCTCACAGATTACACAAAAGGGTAGAAAACCTAATTCAAAACTATGGAAGAAGATTTGTAAATGAAAACAGCCATTTTAAATAATTAGAGACATTTTTTAATTATTATAGTAAATAGATTTCAATATTTTTATATATTATTATATTATCGTATTTTACTATATTTTTTGTTATATTACTATCTTTTACTTCCTTTTTTTTATTTTTCCTAATTTAAAGAGAAACGAGTCCTCGAGAAAAACTTAAAACGAAACATTGTGTATATTCATAATGATTTCTTTATATTTGAAAATTAAAAATTGGCATTGTCATCAGCTGGTGTCACCCAATGTCGTGACATTAAGTTGCGTGAAAGCATCTGAGACAGAAGTATCACGACGTAATGTCTCATTAAAACGCACTTTAACTATCGTCAATGACATGAAAATATGTTTCTCCTGGATATCATATTGATTTCCTTACATTTTGTTTAATCCGTATAACATTTTAGGCACATTTCGGTTTGCCCGTACGATGTACGGACTAATCACTTGAAGGGTAAAATACACAAAAGTATAGGATGTATAAAACGTGCAAGGGTATATAAAATATTCACATTACGGAATATATTATCATATAGAGAGGGTGAAAAAACCCATAATTAGCTTTCATTTCTTTATTTTTGTATATAAGGAAATGAATTTGCATAAAGATCCGCAGTCCACTAATTATTCATGGTTTTAAATTTTCTTTCGTCCTTCGCCTTTATATTATCTATTTACTACTGATATACTATCAGCGATATAACATATACGTGCATTTATAGGATTCGACTTATCTTTTGATCACGACGAAGGTTGTTTTACGGTCGATTCAAGAACGGCAAGGGCGATCGATCGGTTTGCGAAATCCTAGCGAATACGAAGGGCACGAAGACACGTGAACGTCCTCCAGGACAAGACATCCGGGTCGATGGCCCAGTTTATACACGTGCAAGCGCATGTGTGTTCTCCATCTTGGAGACTTTCTTGCTCGAACACCGCTTGAACCGTTTGTTTCAGACTAATGACGTCAACAGCCGATCAATTTACGGCCGATCTCTTTCTCCTTCGTGTAATTACCCTGCGCAAAGTCGCTAATTGGCTGAGATTTTTCCAGGTACTTTCAATATATCACTAGGACTAGAAAAAGTGAAGAAGCGACAGAGACGTCTTCCACGAGAAAGGAATATTCAGGTGCAATTTGTTCAGATTAGGCTTATTAGTAAGTAGACTACGGATTTTTATGCATTTATGGAAAATTTTAATGTGCAAAAAGATACAGAATGCATGCAAATGCGCAAAACTATACAAGATATCCAAAGTAAAATACATTTTATTATATTTCGAGACTAAAATAATCTTCCGATTGGATTTCACTTCTTTAATTTCGTTAATAAAAATATAGATTTGCATAAAAATCAGCAGTCTAATGGTAAGTCCTTCCATTATCAATGTTTTGACTTACATACATTACTACATATTAGTGTTATGCTAATGCTATTTCTTACTGATATGTAGATTTGCCTTAAACCTGAATAACTCCTTTAGATATGCTGACACAAAAAATATTTGAAATGTTATTTCAAATTGTATTAAAAAGTAAATACGATACAAAGAACATACGTATTTATTCCGGAATCATTTTCTTGTAATTTTAAGGTTTTTATATGAGCGCATAATGTAGAAAATAATTACATAGCGTGTCTTGGGTAAATCATCCTTTGCAATAATAATAAATGAAAACTTTTTATTCAAATTAAACAAATGACTTCACATTACAATAGAGTTCCGAGAATTAGATTACAAAAGGAGAAATAATTTAAAAAATATGTCTTTTTCTTATCGCCTCTTTAATATTATATATATATATATATATATAGTACACGTCAGTATAATTATTTCTATGTAGATAATAGAAATTATATTATATCACCGTATCTAAAAATTTACGCTATACTGTCTCATGGTACAAATATGAAAATTAAAGCTACACCTACACCCAGTGATATTATAAAGTATCAAAACAAAATATATATATTTATAAAATGAATAAAATGCAACATATAGTGAATCAATATCAATCTCAAACGTGTAGAATTAATATTTGTTTAGTGCACGTTAAAAAATAAGACTTAGCAACAGATTCACTGTTAACTCAGGCGCGAAAGAAAATGATAGAAGGTGTACTTCGACCTTGCAGAAAAGGAATAAAAGCGAAACGAGTCTGTCGTAAGAAGTTTATTGCACCGATGCGATGCCCAGAAAGAATCGAAATTTAGTTCCAACGTGCACGCTTATATCCGTGAAACACGAAAAGTCTACTTTCTAAAATCAAATTTGAAATGCATAATTGTTCCATTTCCATATTAAAGATTAAAAATCGCGATACGATATAAGCGATTGCTCCACAGTTGCTTTCAGAATAAAACACCGCCTTGTCGTCAACCTGTTCAACAAGATGTTAACGTTGACATAATTAATAACGAATAATTAATTTGTATAGTCGCTTATAATCTTCACTAACAGTCAGGGCGTTAGTTAAGAATTTTTTTAAGATACACAAGTTATCGTATTTCTGTTTCGTATCATTCGAATTAGCATACATTAAGTTCAGAGTCACCCACTGAATTTGCAACGCGGTGTTGCAACAACGTACATAGTTAGTCATAAAATAATTATAGCTCCTATTCAATTTATAAAAGTATCTATAAAAATATTAGATCAGCCGATAAGTTCAGTCCAAGTTTTACACTAAAGGGATATAGTCGAATATCAAATACCCTGAAATATATTAATATTCTGCGCCATCGCGAAGCACACTGTACTCATTTTTTCAACAACAAATTTTTCTTCAATTTTTCGACCAAACTGATTGAAATTTATGGCATTAATTAATAATTTGGGGAATACTGTATCATATTTCCTTCAATTTCAGTGCTGTATCATCAAAATAAAAATAGTTAAAAAGAAGATACGACGGAAACATAAATTATTAATAATGATAGTGAACAATTGTACAAAGAAGCATAGTTCAAATGAACTCGTGACACTCAAGGGCTTAAGCGTTAAGGGATTAACGTTAAAGTTGTAATAGTTGCGTATTTTAAATAAAGACCAACAACATCTAACAATAAAAAATCTAACATGAAAATATAAAAAATATAATGTATTTGCTCTCATTGGATAAAGTCTACATATAGGGGATAGTTAAAGAAAACAATGTAGTTTGACAAAATTCTGATCATTCTATAGGTTTGTACACGCTACTATTTTATTAATAGCAATAGAAATATTTTCTATATGCAACACATACGTATTGGAAACAGTTGAAGACGGTAAGACAGTTATAATAAAAAGCAAAGCAAAAACACGTGCAAAAGTTATAGTATTCACTATCCCATTTTGTCAAACTATCCCGTTTTGTCCAACTTTTCCCTACATATAGTTAGTCGCAAAAGTCTACATACACATTCGAAATTTTAGATACTTACATATTTTGGGACATATTTTGTAATATAAAAAATAGGGTAAAAATTGATAAAACATAAAATTAAAAGGTAGAAAAATTCCTAACAGACATTTCATAAATGGAATATCATTGACTATACAAATAAAATTGCTCTTGAAAGCATGCGAGTTGTAATTTTATTTGTGCTAAACAAATTGTAGGAGGTTACAAGTACATTAGACGGACTAACAAAATATAGATATAGTCATAACAATCAATTTTGTATATTTTAATACGCGTGCATAGTTTTTTTACGAATCCGGGTTTTCAATTGATGTGTTTGTCGTGAAAAAGTAGAAAAGACTTCATTTTTGTATAGTGTGTCTAATTTTAATCAATAACTAAATTAATGCGTCTGAAATGATCGAAACTCTTGTATTTTCTTACGTACATAATTGGAATTTACAGATGTATGTACTTTTGCGATTCACTGTACCTCGACGATAGAGTCTATCTGCTCCTAACAATTTTTTTGCAGTTCAGTAGATATGTATTACACAAAATTAGTAGGCAAACGTCATCCTTGAAGACAACAGCGTTATCCTTCCCTAAACTATGACTTCAACTTCTACTTTGAACACTGTTAAAACCTCCGCATTTGTTATATATGAAAATTAATTCTTAGAATGTTTCAGTCTAGTACCGTGCTGTCAATTCGATTTCAATCAGTCTATCTAGCCTATATTATATTATTCTTTAAACTAACAATTAACACGAAATAAAACATTTAGTTTACTATATAGTCTGCATAGTAGAAGCATACATTTTTTGACTGCTACAAAAAGATTATTGCACACATAACATTTCAAATTTGCAAATGAAGAAGTTTAAAGATTCAGGAACTTTTAATAATCTCCTTCGTAAATATTCGGAGTTTAGAAACTTACCTAAAATACTTCGATTTCGAATCATATGACAAAGACCAAACATTTGATCCAAATTGTATTTCATTAAATATCATTATCAAATAACCTCTACATCCAAAACATTTTGATCACAAATCATTTTAGTCCAAATTCTGCATTATAAAAGTCATTTTCAATCAACTTGCAACAATACATTATTATTGGACAGCAGCTATTCGTGAAAATTTATATTTTCGAAAATAGAACTACAGACATTGGTCTTAAACGAAGATTGGCTTCACCTTCAAAACTTTATCGCGTGTACTTTTTTGGGGGGATATTCCGTATATGTTTACACATTTTTCTTTATACATTTAAATTCCGATAATGAAACATCGGAAACCTATTACAATCTTTCTTTCGTTATTGCTGCATTTTCGCAATCCCGTGCAAACAATTCTTTTACGCAGACCAACAAGAAAAAAAAAAGATAAACCACCATTACCCTCATTCTTGATCTCCTTAGACGTAACAGACATTAAAAAAATAAAAAAAGCAAAGTGGATAGAAAGAACTGGAGCCCGTCCGTTTCATGAAAGCAACCCAATAATCCAGCATGGCCACTTTGATCGAGTTTGCACAACGGACAACAATGTTAGCGTGGAACAGCGATTTGGCCGCAGGCGATACGCCTAATTATATTCACGGTAATTAATATACATCCTTGTGCGTTAATATTCAACCTTGCACAATCAAGAATGCCCGATTGGCGAACGATTTTCAGACAGCTGGTGTCCCGTTAAGAAATTGCATTTGTATGCTATCGAACGATCCGATCGCCCCTTGGAGAACTTGTGGTCTCGATCGCGTTATTTCTCGTCTTTTTTTCTCATTCTTTTCTTTCATTCTTTCTTTTCGTAACAGTAAATTCGTTCCACGATCTTTGCATTGACTACGTCGAGCTATAGAGAACGATACCTAGACGTCTAGCAGAGCAAAAGCTTCTCTTGTAGCGTGGCGGCGCGGCGCGGCGCGGCGACGCGCGAGAATTCTTATCGCGATTGTCATTAGCCTGATTCGAGACCTCCCGCCGGCAAACAGCTTTCTACGGCTATGCGTTATTTATTGGTGGATTAATAAGCGACTGGCTAACCGGTGATTAGAGACCGCTTTGCTACGACTTTCATTATCGTAAAACGTGTCGTTTGTGATTGTGCCGCGACACCGTGGAAAAAATATCTCCATTTCGGAGAATCCGGGATCTTTTCCCGTTCCTGCCAACCTATTCTGTTACACTTGTTGTTGCATAAAGATAAAGATTCATTGGAAAGTAATAATAATAATAATTGCAAAGTATTGTCGCTATCTCGGAGTAGAGGATAATGCAGTTAAATCGGATAGGGTTAAACCAAGCAATCCTGTTTCTTGGTAATGAGTCCTATAACTGGATTGAACAAAGTTAAACTATCGAGCGGAGTTAGGATTAAAAAGTAGGATACAGGTTTGTAAGATACCAGGTCACCCCCATGAATAAGCATGATAAATGTTTCCAAATAAAATTGAATTTGTGGTATAAGTATTAATCGATAGATCTCTGAAGTAAACTCTTTCCGCCAAACTCCAACGTTTTGAAATAAAACGTGATTCGTAGTTTGAATTCCAGTTCTTTTGTTGAATCGCACAAAAACCTGTAAAAAAATTGAAGATGCTTTAGTCAGTGAGACAAATGTCTGAGAATTTGTTTAAATCTCTTGGCTGCAGAAGCGATTTTTAAAAAGACTGCGGACTCTTTATAATTATTAGTAGACCGCGAATTTTTTTACAATTATTGGAAATTTAATGGTACAAAAAAGTGCAAAATGTATATAATCTGCAAAATTATACGAAATATTCGAAGTATGAAAACACAATTTTGATGCGTTAGTAAATTAGTCAGTTAAAATTGATGCTTTTAACCCATTGCTTTATGGTATAATTGTCATTCTATCTATAATGTAAACCAACATTACCTGATCATTGCTGCCATATTGTTTCAAGTATAAAACTTACAAACAATATAAAAGTAGGCTACTGATCTTTATGCAAATTCATATTTTGATAAAAACGGTTAAAGAAGTAGAACCTAAATGGGAGGTTGCTTCATCCTTAAAATACAATAATTTGCACTTTACCTCGTATACTTTGCACATTATTGCATATTACGTGCATTTTCTGTCCTTTTGCAGATTCAAATTTCCCATACGTGCATAAACATCCGCAGTCTAATTGTAAGTAATTTGCATTTAGTGACCGACAATTTTCCGAACTACAACTAAAATCGAAGTAGAAATGAAGTTTTCTTACAATTAGAACCGGTCTTTATTAAATCTACAATATCCGCGTCACAAATGTGACTCATTGTAAAGCAATTAACACATTATCTACCGGTTAGGAATTAAGCGGATGCGCATAAAATACCGGTCAATTGAAGATTGAATTCTTTGATATACTGGCTGGTTCTTATTATCATACAGAAATGTGTGATGCAAAAAAAAAGGATTCAAAACATCATTTTGTTTGTTAGTTGAATTATTATTGACAATGTAGACCAATGGTAGTTACACTATGGATAGCGAGATGATTTTACGTGAGTCGCGTCAAATGTTAAAACACGAGAGTAATTAGCATGTCCCTTAAAATACTTTTACCTATTAAAAATTATCTGGTGCAGTACACCTTTCTAGGAAATGAAAAGCAGATTTATAAGCTACCTTTCAGGGGTGGCTCCCGGTTGGAACGGAAATTTTACTTGGGATCGGGACGGGATTTGGAATGTTTTCGAATTCCTGAAAATATCCAAGACTCCCAACATTTTCAAGATCTTCGATACTTCGGACAACTTCGAGAATTCAAAGGCTATTTTGGTATTAATTTTCTTGAATACTCTCATGCTTTTATTGAATACTTTCATCGAAATATAAATTCGAGTTGTGGTAATTTCCCCAAACTCGAGATCTTGAATATTTTTGAAAATCCCGAGTCTTTTCAGGATCCCCGGATGTCGATTAAAAGTCTATTAATCGGCTCGCGTTAAATAATGCGTTAATACAAAATCCTGAAAAAGATCTATTAAAGGATAATTAAAACAGAACAGAATCGTGAACTAAAACTAAAACAGAATCCTATAAAACTCCACTTTCGAACAACGTAGTATTACCCATTTAAATAATCTTCTCATACGTTAAAACAATTAAAAACAGAATAGAATCCTATAAAATTCCACTTCCGGCCAACACAGTATTACTATTTGAATAATTTTCCCATGCATCAGTATAAAAAGGACAAAGTAAACAGCAGGTTTACATGGAATACAAACCGTTTGGGACTAAACATTCTGTGTTAAGCAAATTTATTTACTTTATCTTGTATACCTACACATGGATAATCGATATGCATAATAATTGTAGATATTTCAACGCTAAACCGACGCGATTTTCTATAAAAAGGTTTGTCGTGTATACCTGAGGCGCAGACGGCGATTAACTTATCGACGTACAAGGGAAGCACCTTTCGATCGGGGGAATTGATCGCAGAAATCGATCGAGTGTATCGTCCTTGCTCGACAGGATAGAAGAGACCTCTTCCATGGCGACGACGCTCCCACTCACGATAGGAAAACCTTTCCTCGTCGATGGGCGTTTTATGTCGCAATCAAAGTTGAATAATAACTCTGTGTCATTTTCATACTTAAAACAAATAACGACACATTGAATAATTATTGTAATAAACTACGCTTAATCTTATGTAACTATGAGCAGTGACTGGCTTGACATTATGTTATTATACATTCCTTTCTGTTTGAAGCTTGGTTCAATGGTGAATTAAAGTTATTCACGTGTAATCAAGATATTTTACAAAGACAGGAGTTCATTACAATGTATTTATATGGAAGAGTTACACGTAGGTTGATTTTAACTCTGATCATGAGTTATCCTTGATGGAAGGGTAATGACGAAACTAAAGTAGAGAATTTTATTTGCAACATTGCGCAAAATTCGTGTCACGTGGTTAAAATTTATGCTAAAATGCGAAAAAAAATTTATGAAAGTGTATAAAATATTTACTCTCAGTAATCCAAAATAAATTATAATAAATGGTACAATTCAGTCGTTCCAAATAAAAAAATTGTGTACATACAATAAGTTCTGAAAGTAAACTGGGTAAAGTGAGGTATAAAATTTATCCAACATAAAAAACTGATCGGCATAAAAGACTAATTGAATTACTAAATTTACAGAATAATTAACAGAATAATTATTATTTGCGTACGCGTACCTTAGAAGAATTAAAAATAGTCTCGTTAATAGGAAAAAATTATAGCATCTGTGGAAGAAAAACAAGAAGACAGAAATTTTGATATTTTTGGTCACAAAACAAAATGATTTTGTCTTTTTTATGATTATAAATATCACATCAACTAAAACTATGTGATCAGCAACAATAGTTTAGGGTAACTATACCGTGGTAAATCAAATCTTATTATACAGCATATTATTATTTCTTTTAGGGTGAAGACTATTTTTAATATTATGTAAACAGAAACAAAATAGTTTAGAGAACTTAGATGCTTGTGAGGAAGGAATTTTAATTTTATTGGCTACAAAACAGTTTTCTACACACCCTTATATTATTTTCACATTAATTACAAGTTACTGCTAAAAGCGATCGACGTTCCATAATCTCTGCATTCACTAAATTCAAACATATTGATACTGTCACGGTGATTAACGAAAGAATGATTAACCTTTCGACGAGAACAGAATTTTGTTTCGCAATATAAAAATATTTCCAGTGTATATATGTACTTATATATTTGATTACATGTATTGATATGGAAGATGAATGAACATATAAAAGATAATAACGGAACATTGTAATAACCGTTTCAATCAATAGAGCACAAAAACATAGTTCTAGTAACGTAACATAAGCCGTACATGTTACGCAATTATTCCTTTAGGCCAAAGATTTTTTGGCCGTACATATACAGCCGTACTCGTCAAAGGGTTAACATCAGATCTGTCACCAGTTTAAAGATCATCACTTCCTAGTTTCTAATTCGCTATTATCCACCGATAGCACGATAAAATTTAAATGACACGTAAATACAATCAATCATGGAGTTAGTCTAAAACTAGTCGAAGTAGGATCAATCGTTGTCAGAAGAATCTCGAGCATCGTATCGTTATCGTTCCCTCCTATTTTATTTCTGGTCGACCCACTTTTTTTTATCTCTTTCTCTACTGTCCCTTCCTGTTTGGGCGTTTTGAAGGCAGCCGGATCGATTAACGACTTGTCAAGAGGCAAGAGTCGCTTTTTAGCGGGAGAATCGATATAAGTACCGAAGAAGGACCCACCTCTCGAGGATCAAGGTAGGAATACCTTATTCAATGGTGTCGTTCACCTTCCGGATGACCGTACGCGAAGACTGGTCCAAAACGGGCGCGGGGACACCGATCTACAGAAGGAACGAATGCTTTTCTTTCCTCGTTTAAATGGCGTTTTCTTTCAACATCTTAATATGAATGTTGTTAGACTTTGGATATTTGTGTGAATGCATATTTTTACGAAGGAGGATAAAGAAATGTGACGTAATTAAAAATTTATTTTGTATTCTAGCAATAAGTGTTCATCAATTAAATAGTACCTATATTTAATAGAAGAAATATTTCTAAATGGTATTTCAATTATCTTTTACATATCTGAATGTAATATATTTGTATGAAAAGCAACAATCTAATAATTGTTCTCCTTGGGAATTAGAACCACTGATTGAACATAAATATATGAAATACGTATCCTACTTTTGTAAATTCATAGTGGTAAGTGAGCCATTAAAATGGAAAGTATTTATTAATTGTATTTGCTGAGTGACCTTATAATATTTATTTTATTCAATTTGAATTGTTAAATTTAGTTGCATTTGTAATACTTAATTGTTAATTTAGTAAAAGCAAGAAAAATTCTGGTTAGATTATAGAATATAAATCGAGTATTGTTTCGATAATGATAATACTTTTAAATTAAAGTAATTAATTGTTCTTATATTTGACGTTTGAAGGGCGTATTTATGCAACTGTAGATTGGATTTTAAAGTATGATACTGTTACTTATTAAGTGTTTTGTCGAGGAAAGCAATTTCGTTGAAATAAAGATCGAAGATGCAATGAGTAATTTATGAAAGACAACCACCAATTAAATGAAACTTTAAATCATGTGATCGCAATATAGATTTGAAGCATGTTTATGAATTTAACAAATCTTCCATTATGAGATAACTGTTCCTTGATCTGATTACATTGTTTTAATCAAACTATCAAATAATCATGCGATCAAATTAATCAAAATATCAAATCTTCATTTCCCATTTAAAAGTACAAATTTGTTCCTACGCTTTGGTTATAACATTAATTATTAAAAGGAAAAATTGGCGAAGAGAAAAAGGACACATATTTCCACTTCATACTTTTGTTCATAAAATTCAATGCTTATTTCCAACGAAATCAAACACAATTTTAATCTTGAAAATAATTAATTTCCTCTTATAATAATTATCAAACAACTGATCCTTCTTTCAAGAGTTATGGCGATTTCGAGTTCGCAAAATTGTTTGGTTGAATATAAAAGCACCGAATTAATTTGCATACCTAATGTTTTATTTACAATTCCTGTACAAGAATATTCCTCAGAAATTCTCCATATTTCCTTACTTCATAAACACATTCCCTTACCCCAATATTATTCAAATTACTTTTGAAATATACACAGTGTCCAAGCTGAAACAGACCACCTAAATATCTTCTCTGCCTTTAATAATACGGAAGTCGTTCATGGTATAATTTAAATGGTTTCGAAGGAGAATTATTTGTTATTTAAAACTCTGTACATCACATTCATCGTCCACGCTCAAGTAGTAAGTTCATAAACAATACTTACATTATTTTATAATTTCGTCACATGTTTGGACTCGAAAGTCATTTCAAGGTGACACTTTACACAGATTCAAATGTACTTTTTCATCCGCTTTAAGATGCAATAGAACAAATACGCACTTTCTTGATAAAAAAAACCGATATCCGTAGAAAAAATTTTAAAAATAATCTCACACAAAAGATTGTTCTTCCATGACATTCCTTCTTCGAAACCATTGGAATTATGCCATGAACAATTTTCGCGTCACCAAAAATAGAAGATATATTCAGATGGCCTGCTTCAACTTCAACACACTGTATAATGTTACACAAATGTAACGTTAATGTAAAAAGAGACGTCGTATCTTAACTGCCACTACAATTACTCAAAATTTTCCGTTCCCAAACTTTCATCTTTATACGATAAGTTTTGCTTCACGTACGTACACACAGGAAGACCGCGTATGAATTATATATAGGGTATATAATAATGGCGACAGTGTTTCTCGAAAGAAAGAATGCGACGATAAGTGTGATCTCTGCCTTCGCGCGAGATTTCGCAAGAGTAACAAAGATAAGGAACGGCATTTTGTAAATCAAGAACGCCTGCACTTGCGTGCAAGCAACTTTCCTCTGTGGACACGGCCCAGTCGCTTTCTCGAAAATTAAGGATCGCTGAAAATATTCGCGGTTTTGATCACGATCATTTTGCGGTCGACTGTTGTCCAACCCGTCATTACACCATGCCACACGGAACAAGTACTTATATCTCCCGTTCCGAATAAATGCGTTTGTCGATTTCTCGACTGCAGCTCCTTGGCGGTTTAACCTCGCCTCGAATCTCCATTCTTCCTCGACCCCTTTTGTCTTCTTATTTTTATACACTTTCATTATAGTCCTTCTAATTTTACGTACGCTTACGTTATCTGCTTTATGTCTTTATTGTAACGGCAGGCTGTATTTGTTAGATTGTAAGTTCTTAGATTTAACACAATAGATAATTGTACTATTGCATTCAAGAACGATTTCAGGGCACTCAAGTCCTTTTTGCGTAAAATGTAAAAATAAATTTCTTATACCTTTTTTAAATATACCCTCCAAATTTCATTGCATTATCTTTCAAATTGACAAAGCTATGGTGGAACAGCACACTTTGAATAGACAGCATCGCATATTTCAATTGTACTAAAATAATGTATAAAATTAGAAAAACTGCAAGATGTTAAAAAGATGTACGACTTTTTGAAAACAGAAAGAATAAATTGGTTTGAAGAGCAGTCTCAACAGGATAACGAAGATATCATCGGATGAATTTTTATGCATTTATGAGAAATTTAAACGTGCAAAATAGTATATGAATATATATATATATATATAAAACTTTCTACTTATGCTTTATTCCTTGATTGTGTTTAGGAAAATCTGAATTTACTAAAAATCCGCAGTTTAATAATAAGAATGCTGATACATAAACTAGATCTATGTAGTTAGAAATAATTTACTACTTCTACTCACTTTTGCCATTTGACAAATTGAAATGATTGAAACTCTTTGATGAGCCTTTGTATATTATAAAATAGAATTTTTTTTAAATAAAAAGTAGAAAGTTTTATATGTACATTTTTTCTTAATTATTTTCAACACACTGTAAAGCATTTCAAATGATCTTCACCCATTTTCAAATTTTAGGAATTGCTGACTTAATAAAAATTACAACTTCACTAACACGAATATTTCTACAAATACACCAATCAATTAAACACTGATCAATTTTAATCGCCGTAATCTGATAAGCGCTACACGTAACAGCAGACAAGAACAAACGATAGAGATCTAAAAAGAAATGCAACATTATCTAACAACAAGCGTGTTGGACACTAATCACAGCAACATCGACGTTTTATCATTAGTTTCACCCAATGTAAGATCCGTATTTTTCCAATCTTACCGAGTTTCCTTAAGCAAGAGACAATTGCACAGGCGCCACAGAGAGCAATTAACCTATTACTAGTTTATTATACGCGGTCCCGGTGACGTCGATCCTCTTAATACAATATATTAGTACGCGTTTACGTTTAATCGTTCGATTGCTCAACTGATCGGCGCATTACGAGGCGGCGTATGAGAAGGAAAATTAATTCAACGACGGGAGATTTATGGGCAAGCGCGGAAGATAAAGTTACCTCGGTCAGATTATATTTTACAGCGTATCGCAGAGGTGTCGAGGAGGGTTGCACACGTTATGTCGTGAATACGCAGCTATAAAATAGAATAACGCGTGTGCAAAACTAATCACATAGCGATAGAGTTTTGCATAATGGCAATTCTACGCATACAGTATTTATAAAAGGGAGAAGGAGACAAAAGTTAGCAATACAGAGAATGTTTTTGTTTTTAAGCAATTTTACAACGACCACTGAACCAATCAGTTTAAATATGTATTAATTTAATGTAATCCTCATTCATTCATTTTTTTTTATATCTACGCTCCTAAAATAAAACAAGAGAATATTTAATCCTCTCGATACGGCATTTTAAAATTAACCCTCCGCACTTCGAATTCCAACAGCATTGTTACGGACATTTATTCTTGTAATTCGAATTGTTAGTTGAGCGACACAAAAATATCTTGTTGTTTTTGTATTATACATATTTTTACGGAAGATGCTGAATCTAAAGCAAAGAATCGAAGCCAGGGTGACTTTTCAGTTTGGCGAGCGCACTTATACCTGTACCAGGACCTCTCGGGTCAGTTCCGCCAATCTGCCTAATTATACGTTGCATTATACATTACACGCGCTCGCGTGCACGCCTCTCTATAAGGGTAAACCGTTGTTGATCGCGGCTTTCTCACGAGCTTACCTTTCTTGTCGGCCAGTAAGACCGATTCGTCCGTTCCCATTTCTGTTCGTTATCTCGGTCCGAAGAAGACGAAAGTTTGACGTTCTTCGATCAAATCAAGCGTCACGAAACGGATCAACGATCAAAGATACGTGAACGGATCGAGCGGAAAAATGATTCATTAGGATTGAAGTTAGACGCGAGAAATAGTGACGACCAGTAGGAATTGGTCGAGCAAAGAGCAGAGAGAATGAAAAATGGTTGCGTTCCATTCATGGAGCGTAGTTTGATACGACGAGTGTGGGGGTAAAACTGGTTGATGTAACGTTGAGAGGATTTAGTCTATTACAGGGCGATTATGGTATGTTTGATGGTGAGATTATTGAATAAATGGAGCATGGATGAACAATAGACTGCGGATGTTATGCAAATTTGTATTTTTATAAACGCCGCCAAAGAAATTGAGCTTGAATAGAAAACTATTCCAACCTGTAAATATTATAACTTTACTTTGGATAATTTATATGCTTTTACATACTATGTAGATAAGTGAATAGAAATACACAGTCTAATGATTAGAATTTGATGGCAACTTCTTATGTATTAATTTAATCTGTTTCAATTATCAAATATTCCATGTATGGAATACTAAGTAATTGTACTAATTTGTATAGATTTTGATATAAACGAATAAGGTACGTTTCTTCAATAAAATTGATTTACTTAATAAATTGGATTAAAAAAATTAAGTATATCGCATCAAATGTATTGCAAATATTTTAAAATTTTTATACTCTCTCAATATATCGTAATTATGCTTACTTGCTTTCCAAATGGACAAGCTTTATTTCTCATAAATGTAGTTGTTAAGGTATTAACTATATATATATATTGAAATATTTGGGTTCCCCTTCTAATATAAAATTAAACAAAAACTTTGGTAGCGTACATTTAAAACATACAATTAATAATATCACTTGTTAAGCGATTTCTATTTCACGCCGACCAATATTACTTCAAATATTTTCTGATTGAATAACTAATATTAACATTAAAAAGTATTCAAGATTACTTTAAAATAAAAAATAAAGTTATAGCCTACAAACAGCTAACAATTATATTTTATCTTTTAAGAAAAATCAGGAAAAAAGACACCCGATCATACTTGACATTTACAAGGAGGATTTTAGTGTTATGTTTGCCCAAAATTTGTAATATTCAAATAAGGATATCATCTTTTAGCGTGTATTACTATCAAAAGATCTGCAGCTTTTTGCACGATAAATATTTTACAAATACTTAAACGGTTTCGATTTCGACACGGGTCGATCGATAAATTAAAACGAATTAACCGTGATTTATGAAAGAAGGCCAACGAGACGCTTACAAAGTATAGTCTTGGATCCTGTTACCCACGGAGAGATCTCGATCGAATCAAAAGAAAAGCGATCCTACGCGCTGGAATCTGTGCACGTGCACCTGCACGTGCATTGGGTGCATTGGTGCACCCATTCGCGGCGAATAGCGATGCGCCCGTTCACGATTTTTGATCGACGCAAGCGCAAATTATACGCAATTTACATAACTGTACCCGTAAATCCTCTCACGAAAGATGTTACGAAGCATCGATAATCATTTTACGGTTACTCAAAGACAACTCATTTAATTAGCGTCTGCGGGCGATCTACAGAAGCTTATGTATACATCAGGGAAGATTTAGCTTGGTAAAGATGATTATGAAATGAAATCTTAATTGAATTTTATTCCAATTAACCGTAGTGTTTATTAATTTAAAATTTGTCTAAACTGTCCCTCTGGGAAAAATGAAGAAAAATGTTTGTATCTATTTGGAACTTCTTGCAAGAATATTTAATATATTGATAACTTATATGCCATCATACGGATTACTTTTAAAATAATCGCAAATAATGTTACGAAGGAAGGTATTTGGCAATGTTTCTGTAAAGTTTAAGAAACAAATGGACAACTATGATTCTCCGTCTAAAACTTATGATAAGGTATCTTAACCCGTTTAGGTACTTTACTTAATTTTGAAAGTGTAGACCTATGCATGTGCTTAGTTATTTTTCAACGATAACGAGTATACTCAACGAAAGAAGAGTAACCAATAGCACTTGCTGTAAAATTGAAATAAATTATAACAACACAACAAATTTTTCTAGCTGTTTTTTTTTACTTTACACTATATTGTTTAAAGATTCATTAATATTATTTACAGAACTTAAAACTTGTTTAGTTCGTAAACAAAAGAATATTTGAAATTCAAAATATATTTATATTAATTTTTAGTTCGTTATTGTTGTAAAATGTATTAAAATTACGTTTCTTGTTTTACCTAAATTGTAATTTAAATAGCAAAAGCGAATTTCTTGTCAACATGACGATTATGCTCATCATTAAACAAAAAATTACCATTTTTTCATGACCATTATATTCAACATAAACATGGAAAAGATTAAAATGTATTGTTCATTGAATCGAAAGCTTCTTTTATCAAAATAAAATTCCATTGTTGATAAAAATCGAAGGTTGACTGCACAAAAAAAGCATAGTTGCATGTGCTTTAATAACATTGTAAAAAACTAATCTTAAGAAAAGAAGATCACTTTTACATTTTCAACATAGACATCCGGATCTTCTATTTGCAACGGACGCTACGAAATTGATTCTTATCTGAACTCTACCTAATAAATTCGAATATTGTTAAAAGAACGTAGCATAATTAAGAAATATAAAGTGCCAAATTTCAACGTAACTACAAAGTAGAAATTAGGTATTGCAGCTAGAAATTGAAAATTAGACTCTGATCTAGCCGATCCACCAACCGTTTCTCCAATAAATAGAAAAAAACCCTAATACAACCTGGAAACTACGCTTTCGACTACCTTCCCTCGATCAGGCATTAATAACAGTTAAACATAACTAGCAGTAGTACACGTTGCGCAATTTATAACTCTCTACAAGATCACATATCACAGAAGCGTCTCGCTCACGCGTGGCTCAATAGCGTTCGAGTAATTATTGACCTCGTCACTAGCGCTGTGAATCTCTACTTCGATCTCAAGCGTTTCGAGAAAGCCTTACTGGCCACCATGAAGGAAAAAACGTAGGAAAGTGAAAAATTCTGGTCTTGAGTCTTGACGCGTAGAGATTCGAAACCTGTTCGATAATTAGCAGGCGTGCCTCGAAGTGTCGGTTGGAAACCGGCAACATTAGCAAGACTATAAATTACGCCGCATACGCATTGCGTCTACTTTAGGATCTTCTGCTACCAGGACTATTTATTTTTCTAACCGGCTGTTAATTACCCGAGGCAAACAAATTGACTCAACTAGGATAGACTTCATTTATTTCCGTGAACATTACAAATATTCCAATAAAAGTAAGGGAATCTACAAGACATAATTTGTATCGAACACTATATACTAAAATCTTTAAATTCTATTAGATAATGGTAATAGTTCTAGTTCATTTAATGACAACTCTACAGTGTTTCTTAATAATCATACAACAATCACGGAAATGACCTCGTGAATTACAATGATTAAGGAACATTAATAACATTGGAAGGTTTACGCACCTTTGCAGCCCAATGACGATGTGCATTTATAATTTTATTCTAATCATAAGTTTATTGATGTTATTTCAGGACCTCCTCTTTACTATAGATACTACAGTAAAATTTCATTTATTAGAACATAACTTTGCTTAATATCCGATTTACTGAATATCTACTCGGCTCTTATCTACTATCTGAACTGCTACCAAGTGTTATGGGACCCATTGAAATAATCGTAACAGATTTGCCCGACCGCGTTTAATCGTCTCCAGATTGGCCCGACAGCCGTTTTGCCCGATAGTGGTATTAACTAGCAACAGTGTTAAACGATAACAACACTAATCGACAGCCATATTATGACATTTGTCAAAAATTACATTTGTCGTTTCTTTAATTTTGCATTTCTTCCTTGCTGTAAAGGAAGAAAGAAAGAAAAGTGAATTGTCGGGCAAATCTGTTGTTGGGATTAATTAATAATGTTATTGGATTTAGGTTTGGATTTTCGACTCATTTTAATTAGTATGATTTCCCCAATTTTGTTATAGTCGTTTATACTAAGACAAGATAAAATATATAAAAATTAGTCATTATCTCGCGGAGTTATTTCGTTTATTCGCTTATTTAGATTATTATTATATTTAAGTTTCATTTAATTATATTTAACAAATAATTCGATTTTTAAAACAAAATTTCATAAGATACAATTCCTGATAAAATGAAAGCTTTTTTAAAAAACAAGAAGACAAAAATAAGTATTCGAAAGTTTCGTGTTTCGATAGTCTGGATGATTCCAAAGTCTCCTAAGATTTCGAGTTCGAGTTTTGCGAACCTAGAAATTAGGTTTCGACCCACCCATAATTCAAAATTCAAAATGTAAACCTTTAAGTATTCCCATGAGCTGATATAAATCCTTCGTAACGAAAGGGTTAAAACACCCTAAAATTCTTCTCTATTAAACTATCATTTGAAATTTCGTCTAATAATGTAGCCAGAGAAAATTGTCCGAATATAGTTTAAAAGGAATAAGTTATAGCAGAAATTGGAGAGCATTCAGGATGACTGAAGAATCGTGCGGACGCGTGCCTGCTCCGTTGCAATCGGACGCGTATGCAGATGCACGAGGACGATCGCGTGGAACGTTAGAATGCAGAAAAGAGGTGTGTACCGACGAGTTAACGTTTTGAGTTAAATTCTTGCCGAGTCAAAGGAACGCTGCAGGCACCAAGTCCATTATCTTCGCCTCCGACGACCTGCTCGAATACCGTGCAGATCTCCGTGAAAGTGCAACAATGCATCTCTTCCAAAATGCCTCCGATAGGAGACGAAGAAAACGAGACCGCCCATTTAAGAATCGAACGAACAACAATAAACTATCCCATGGAATTTGAGATGTGTATAAATGTATCTATAGACTGCTGGTACTGTGAATTGTATCTTATTATATCTTCTCAAAATTGTTTTCCTGTCCAGCAGCCCAATATTATCGTTTCCCTGCCTCCTGGATTATATCATTACTAGCTCTCTCTTATACTTCACAAACATTAGCAGTTTGAACTAGTTTGTAATCAACGGTAAAAATTGTATCTAGTTTCTTCGTAAGAGTTATATCTCCTTTTTAAGTTATTTCATGTTTTCTTACAACATCTTCCACTTTTAAAGATGATTCAAACCCCCTCATATAGAATATAGATTTTTATGCATTTCTGAGAATCCAGAATATGTAAAAAGATTGTACACAATATACAGAAATATAAGAAATATTTATAATTAAACGTTATAGTATGTATTTCGAGATTAAAGGGTGAAGCTAATCGCTATTTAGGTTCCATTTCTTTAGTTCCTGTTATAAAAATATAGATTTCATAGATTTGCATAAATGCTTGTAGGTTAATTATTGAAATTCTCTGTCATAGTAGAGTGTAATAATAGCCTGTCACCTCTGGGATCTCCATTAATTAACCAATCACATCGCTTATTTATTGTAATAATGACGGGACTTCTAATTTGCCATTTTTTACGATACATGTGAATTCATGACACTAAATTACTATATTATAATAGTATATTATATTATATTATAATAGTTTGTCCCAATTCACTATTGAATTGTAACAATTAATTTTGTACCTCAACATCATGATATTACAATATTGCAACGTCTCTAAATGTTTAAACTTGCCCTTCGAAGAATTATGATTTCTCAGTTATGTCATTATATAGAACAGTAAATGAGCGATATATTGGATAATACCATTTTATGCGAACGTGAATGGAATACTTGTGAAGTATTTCATCGTATAATTGATACCACTTTTATTTTACGAAGTACTTTTTTCTAATAGGAATTCGTAAAATTATTACTGAAATTTCACTCGACAGAATGAAAGAAAAAGATTATTTGCGATATCTGCAGCGCCATTTACGCGTGTAATTAATTTACAGGCATGAAGTGACATTATATTACCTCGCGTAATTCAAATCCTGTCACTTATTGTTAGCAGTAAACTAACTCTAACTATTTAATAGAAGGAAAAAACGATGGTGTGAAAAATAAATCGCATTACTCTGTCGGCGGTGAAAGTTGCATCCCTGGAAGTTTCATATACATACTTACATTACTCCACACAATATTCAAAAAATTGAACATCGCCATAAATCTTATTGCGTTTGATTACACACTGAAAGAAAACTATTTAATGATTTTCAAAGAGAAAAACTATAAGCTGTTTTATAAAACTATAAATTATAGCGGTCGATATCCTCTAGTTAATTGTATAGAAAAGACATTAAATGTAATACAAGTTTCTCGACATTTTCCATGAATCATAGAAACCCTGCAGGGTTCGACAATAGATAAGTCTGTTGCGTCCATCGATCCACTCTAGCCGCAAATTGCAGCATGAAATCTCTCGTGCGCAGTCATGCACTTCTTTGAAAATAGTTTCTCCGATTAATCGCTTTGCCATCGAGTCGAACGTAACGAAAGGTTATGCTGTTTTATTAAGAAACAACACAGGGAGAGAGAACATAGTGGCGGAGGGGAGGGAAGGCGAACAAAAAACGTAGCCGAGAAGAATTCGCTTTCTAAACTATCTTTGTAGCAGGCCACTCGAAGCGATGCTTGTGTATCATAAAAATAAAATGAACGATTTTATGAGATACAGGCTGTCTTTACAAAAGCCTTATCAAAGGTCTCTATTCAATTTATAAAAGAACTGTTTGAGTATGAAAACATTTCAGTTGGAGCAAAAATACGAAAAAAATGCTAGAAGCTACAATCAGAATACAAAAGAATGTAATTTATACCTTATAATGTCCTTCATAAACTTTGCAAAGTACCAAGATAGATTAATTTACTTCCGAACATATTAGGAAAACAAATACAGGTGATTTATTTTGCACCCTCATATAGAACACTTTGAATTACGAACGCTGCAAAGCCATAATACACAAAAGAAACTTCAAAAATACTAATACGATAATAAAACTATTCATGTTCACTTCATATTAACCTCCACTATAAAAGAAATACGATTAAAAGACTTTATAAAATATTAATAAAACCCATGAAACATGAGCGAAATTAATTGCTTTCAAACATATAACTAAACCGCGGATGTTCATGTAAAGTTACACATCTATACACATAATTAAAAAATGTAAGATAGAGATCTATTCCACTTTCTCAATATTATAACTGGAATGTGGATTTTTATGTAAATTGAAAATTTTACAAGTGCGTTAGAGAAATGGAATTTTAAATGAAATTTGTTTCATTGTTTAAAAATTATAACATCTGTTGTACTTTCGTTATTTTATATATGTTTGCGTACTATAGGCATTCGGCTATTTATTATTCTACGTACAAATTTCCCATAAATACATCAAAATCCACAATTTAAATGTAACATGTATTTTACTTCGAATATATTGTACATTTTGTAATAGTGTGCATATTGTACCTTTCTGGGTATTTAAATTTCTCATAAATGCTTGAATAACCGTAATCTACACAAGGGAAAAGAAAATCAAGCCGTTTATTTTGCGTTGCTTTGTACAGCACCATCAATGGTGAACGCGATGAAGACCGAACACAGAAAAGAAAGAAAATTTAACAATATTCAACGATGACATTCATTAGAGAAAAATCGATAGTGTACCTAATCTGATTCTCTGCTATAAAAATTCTACAAAAAGGAAAGAAGAGGAAAAATGCATAGTAAGAGCATGAATGCAATGTTAATGACGACTTTCTGAAGCCGTTGAAACGTGAAGCGGCATCTTTCGTCTCGACGTTCTATCGGTATTCAGAAGTCAAAGAAAAGGAGACATGCAACTAGAGCAGTGTTTCTCAACCATTTTTGGATCATGCTCCACCTCAATCCCTCAAAAATTTAGACACCCACCTAACAAACGAAAAAATGTCTACTAGTATAAAAAATAAGAATGATTTCTTTACAACAAATGTTACAGAAAACGAGCTTTTAGAACGAATTAATTCGTTATAGGATACCCTACTGTATATCGCTGTTGAATAAACTACGGATCTTTTTATGCAAATGCATATTTTTATTAACAAGATTAAAGAAATACAACTTAAGTGGATCGTTTCATCTGAAAATACAATAATTTTTACTTTGTTTTAAGTATTTCATATATTTTTGCATATTACGTGCATTTTGTACCCCTTTTGCACATTTCAATTTTCCATAAATACATAAAAATCCACGATCTAGCGATGAAGATGACGAAGGTAGCTTAATTCGTCGACTGCCCCCGAAATAGTAAAAATCCTCCGCCCCTCCCCCTTCCCTCGCCCCATTGAGAAACACTGAATTAGGAAAAGATTGAAAGAACCTGGAACATAGCGTGTGGAAGCTTTTCCAACGTGAGTTCGTGTTATCTAAATATGTGCTCAATAATCGAGTAAGAAACAAGACCAGCAATCAGTGCCGCTTCACAGGCAAGTTCGTATCAGATACACGCATGCTATTTAAGGGGTGCACGTTAATGATTATCAACGAGAAATAATAAAGACCATTACTGGGAGCCATTCACTGTAACTCTATGTAAATCGACTAGAAGAGATAAGTGTACATGACGGGGAAAAAGTGTAATTAGAGCGGATGAAAAGTGCGACATCGTCCTGTTAAAGGGAAACTCTAAAGTTTCGTTCGTAATTAGGTGAGTGCATATTATGCCGCCGCTTTAGATAGAGAAATGAAAATGAATATATTTCCTACTAATTATCTACGTTATTCGATTAGAATAATTTTTATTGGCTTATACCTGTTTATCGTAGCGATTGGAAACCGCCAACGAGTGAGAAAAACGACCAGAACACGTTTTGGCTTTAAAGCTACAACTGCAGTAGGAAAATTCGAATCCTGATCGCTTTGAAAGAGCCTTAACGTGTTTTACGATATTAGAAAATATCATGAGCAGCAACAAATATCTGGGGTTGTAAAATAAAACGACGTAAGCCATTTGTTTTCACTTTCGAGATACTGCCGCTTGAACTTTTGAATGCGATTGCCAAACGTCGGACTTCGGTGTTTGGAATTACATTTATTTGTTGAATATCAGATATTTATTTTCATGTATTGTCGCTGATAATGAAATACGTTCTATGTTCTAGAATTCGATTTATACATAAACTCCAATGTTTTGAAAAGTTTATGTCGTTTTGACTTACAACCGCAGATATATAAATCCAAAGATTCTGAACACATTTTCACCACTTATTTTGCCCATCAAGGATTTTCTATTCTTGAGCTTGACATATTGTACAAGATTATCACTCAACCAATTCCCTCTCCGAATATTTTACAAATCCTGATGTTTCATATTTACGTCACTCAACTTAGATCACATCGTCACACACTTTATAGCATATATAATAACTTTAACCCTTTGCACTCTGTCGGGGCTGCTATGAAGACACACATAAATTTCTCCAAAAAACAAGATTTATGATTTTTATTTATTTTCGCCAGTTTACTTTGCTTTGTTTTGAGAGAAATAAGAATTGAAAACAAACTTTCCCCTTTCTGAAATATGTAACGCTTTAAATTCCATCAAGAGCCATAAATGCATGTTATAATTACCGCTAGATCATACCATTTAAATAGCTTTGGAGTGCAAAGGGTTAATCATTTTCATTCAAATGTGAATACGCAAACTCGCCTTTTTGGTTTAGGCGTTCTCTAGAATTTCGTTTGTATTCATTTTGGTTTATAATACTTGTCCATTCTCCGGACACTTATACCATGTATTCAAATGATTTATCTTAAATAAGTTAATAAGTAAATAAAAAAGTGAACATGCTTTCTACCAAGGCATTAAGGCGTTTAGCTTTCTTTAACTTATTTCCTTATTAGATGGCTTCCATAGGTAAAGAAAATTCTACACTACTCACAATTGACAATTTAATATGCAACAACGTAGCAATTAGGGTCATAAAATTACAAAGACAAGAACTGTTTCGTAAGAACTATCGGAAAAAGAATTTCATTATGGCAGAACCAAGTTTATTATGTAGGAAAGAACATGAATGTACCAAATTGAATGTGATTATTAATTTTTTGCTTAATAATCAATCATGAGGGTCGTTAACATGCTTGATAATTGCGGATCCGATTGTGGTGTTCATGTGGAAGCTCGTTAATCATTGGTTAATTGAAACGCAATTTTGAAACGACGAGAAGCGGAATCGATAAACCGATACCTTTTATATCCTCGTTTCTCGTTCGATCGTGTCGAATCGTCGTTACTGTTCGCTGTCAGAGAGAAATGGTCTTAATGTTCGTCGACGGTCGACGACATTTTACAGCGATGACGTGAGTAATAATTTCCTGCTTTCGCAATACCAGCCATAGCGCCGTTTTCCTTTCGCCTTCTCAATTTCCTTTTTCGTCCGATGCTTCGGCAGGGCTAACTTGAATGATTCAGCAGTGTACATTGCTCTTATGCCGATTTAAAAATTTTGAGTATTTTTGGTTTTAATAAACACTTGAGAAGGTAAAGACTTGGTTGATGATTCATAGTACTGGTCTTCTGTAGACGCTATAAAACAATTTTGTATACATTAACACTAGAACTACCGACGACTAAAGTATAATTACGAGTAATCAAGGAAATAAAAATGGTAAACATTTGGAAAGCCTATGTGATTGAAGTATAATAAATCTTCACTTAAACTTTGGACAGAAAAGCGCGGAATGTCTTAAAAAAATGCACCGTTGCAAATTTATATAGTTTTTATGGTACATTTGTAACCAGTCATTTTGATTGTCTTGGTAGTTCTAGTGTTAAAAAATATGTATCCTTGATATAACTTTCCACAGATTTATATGTAAAACTAAATATCTACATTTAAATTTAATAAATAATCCTTCTCTAAATTTCCAACATTTGTTTCATAATTCATATTCGTTCGTTCCACCGTTGAATTGATAAATGCGATCAATTAATTTTACCTTGTAACATTTAAAAGTCTAGTACAATAATAGAAGCGTAAATAAATTTTCAGATAATTCCATCAACAGAAGAACGTTAGGATCTCCATAATCCGAATAAAAGGTTAACCTAGATTTCTTTATTGCATATCGACGTTACTGTCTAAATTCACAAGAATAAAATTGAAAAGTTTGTCCTGTGGTTAAATCAAGATAGTTAAATTTTTATTGTACATGAATTTCGAAAGTAAAGAAAAGTGTAGTAAGCATATTGTGTGATAAAGAAGAGATATAAACTTTTAAAGTACTTTGAATTCAAGTAAGAGAAGTACTTAATTATAAAAATAATGTTTAAAGTGAAATCCTGACGCATTGCTTTCCCTTGTATTTACTGTACCTATCATATTTTTGTTCGCCTAATGAAACTTTCATTTCTGTCGACTATCATGGTTCATCGATACTCAACATGATAAAAGAAAAAACACGTTAATGGTCAAGCATGCTGTATTCGAAATGGGCAAAACAGAGAGTGGCTCCCAATATTATGAACATTTACAAAAACCTGCATGATGAAATTTTTTGGTATGAATGAGAAAGAGCTTGTTCTCCCCATACATAAATGAAAGGGAATTATACTTCGAATGAATAAAACATCCAGAAAAGGAGCAGTTTCTTCGGCGAACGAACGCAGTTTTCTGCACGGATGACCATAAAATGTGGAAATGCAAATTCACGTGACTTAACGTTAGTCGCATGCATCATTCTGTTGCAAATTTCTACGGTGTGAACCGTGGTGGGCTGCTGTGGTTAGGGAGAAATCACTTCGGACACGTCACGGTGCGCAAAGAAACTTTCGACATCGCTATTCGTCGGAGATCATTACAGGTGTAATCGGCATTCGTTTGTTCTGATGCAACAGGCGCATTGTTTCCACCACAACGAAATGCATCTGCGTCGCTTCTGTTCGCATGATCTGCTCGTCGGATGCATTCAGAAAGGGCTAGTACATAACATGAAAAAGCTAAACTCAAATTCTTCCGCTACTGCTATTAATATTCTTACGTTAACTTCGTTAGTTTAACTTGGTTATTGGCAGTAATGGGGGTTCCCCTATTACCAGACAATAGTTCAATTTAGGTAAAATTAACTCGGTACCATATACTTACAAAGTATAAGTATAAAAAAGATAAAAATCAGCACATTTAATTATTACGGTTTAATAGTCGAATGATTTATTAAGTTTGCACAATATAATTTTAATGTTATTTATTTTTCTTTTCCACGAATAGATTTTCTTGTCAAACAAAGATAAATTCAAGCGGAAAGTAAATGGCACAACATCTATGTATATATACATAATCTAATTATCAGTAAAAATTCTAAAGGTTGTTACGATTGCTTGGAAGCACTAGAGCGGAATACAAATATGTATGTGCAACTAGCAAATAAACAGCGGAAGGACAAGATTGAGCACGTTGTTCAGCTGTTTGCTCGAGTAACGCGGAGGAAGAATGAAGCATGACGTGTATGTACGCACGTGTTCAAGAGCAGCGTACTCTTGAGAATCAGTCTCAAGTATTTTACTCATACTTCGCAATGGAATAGTGAATCGTAACGGAACTCGTCAATGAACACGTGTTTCAAGCTAGTCAATGGTCAGATAAAAAATTTCTACATCGAGCTATAATCATCCTTGCTTCTTAAAATAGCTACTCCGTTATTTAACTTAGTCATTTAAGTTATACGCAAAGATTAATGTTATTCAATTGAATAGCAATTTGTTAAAATATCATGACCAAGAAATTACGAAAATTAAGAAAGTCGTCGCTCAAACAAAATCACAATTGAAGGACTCAAAAAAAAAAGTTCAGAAAGCTATGGGTAATGTTAAACTTTAGTAGAACAATCTCCATTAAAATCCAAATATTAAAATCTGTATTAAAACACATTATTGTATTAGGGTAAACGTAGATAATATAGAACAGCACGTAATATGGAACTTTGTAAAATCTCGATGATTAAATAACGAATTTTACAGACAACCGTGTACATGAGTGACCTCATAAATAATAACGGATCATACTGACAATTAAGCGTCAGTCGAACAGCTATTATTGAAAAGGAAACGTTTTTCTTTTTCGCGATGTGCAAAAATTTCTGAGAGACGAACCAAATGGTTAAATATTTGATTGAAAGTAAGTTAAAGAGTATTACTTTTGTATGATTCATCGTTAACTATGACTGTTCAAAAATAGTTTCAATAAATATTTATTTTTCATAATAAAAATAAAGTTTATTGAGTTTTCTTTAGACATTTGTTAGGTTTTCCATATTAAATACCCCTTTTCAAACTACTTCTTTTAAAGTGTTTAATTTAATTAGTATTTAAGTATTTATTTTTAAAGAATTGTTTCACACTTAATTCATTAAATGTCTTTATTTCCGGTAAGGTTCTAAAATCACGTGTTTCATATTACCACCGTTTACTCTATGCTATCAGTAGAAAAACACGTATATACCACTAAACACTGATTTTATGTATCGTTCCCCGTTTTGGGAAAAAAACCACTAATTTTCCATTGAAGAATCTCTTATTAACGGTAATTCTATCGATTTTCCCTAATACTTACACCGGAAAATGTCGTACTGAGTCTCCAGAGGAAAAGGTGCACTGTTTGTAAACTTTAGCAATGAATAATGAATTTTTCGTTACGCGTGTGTGTACAGTATACGAATGAATATGCATGAGCGTTAAGTATAGCGGTCGCAATTACCATACCGACTTATCCGAGTCCGAAATGACGCAGGTCATTAATTTATCTCTGTGGCCCTTATGTGTATGGATGTGTATGGGTATGTTTTGTGTACGTGCAATAATTTGTAACCCATAAGCATTCGGTCGACGAGTTAAATGGTAATAAGCCAGTCTTTATCAAACGTCCAAGCAACTCAGTAGATCACCAACAACCGGCCTTTCACTCGAAGTCGAAAATTCTTTATGGACAACGGTACACCTGATAACCGGGTTGCGGCCCAGATCGATATTATTCACTCACGACGGCTTTCAATTCTCCTTCTCCTCAGTTCAACAGTGTATTTTGTTTGAAATTGTTCTTTCAGACGGATTCAATCGTTGATTTCCCAAGGAACTGAATAATATAGCTACAGTTTCCTGTTTAATTATCATCGACCAATCAACAAACCTTCCTGTCACCCTTATTATCATTATACAGTGACAAACATAAATAGGTAAATACTTTTAAATTCAAGTAGCTATTCCACTATAGATTATATTCCTATTTGTTCGTATATTTCGATTGAATCGCTTTGGGGCATATAATGAGACCGCTATCGCTTTATATTTTGTCTGTTACATGCATTAGTGATGACCCTTGCCTTACTACTATCTCAATCACTACGTAACACGTTAATATCAGGTACTTTATTCTGCTCTCCGTAATTAAAATATCATATTTACTAATTTTTCATTTTTCTCGGTATTTTATAATTCGATTGCGAATTTTTATGCAAATTCAGTTCTTTGCAAATAAAATTAAAGAAACGAGACTTAAATAGGGGAGTGTTTTGCCCCTTAAATGCTATAATTTATATTTTACTTTCAATATTTTCTGTATTTTTCAATACTATTTGCCGTCTGTATCTTTCTATGTATTTAAATTTCCTCTAATTGCATAAAGATCCGCAGTCTATTTATAATGCTTAAAACTTCACATGTATTCCACTTTTTAGATAAAGTAAAAATATTCTACATTCTTTGTAGTATTCTATTGTTATACCGATGCAATGGATGGTTTTATTACTTTAAAGCTTCATTTTCGAGAAGTTCAAGGATGTTAGGAAAATTAAGCTAATTAAAGCAGTAATGTTTTAACACTATGTCAAATATAAAATATTAAAATGTACGTATATTATATCGTATACCTAGTACTTTTACATCTTATAAACGAAAATAACAATTAAAGTTAAAGTTAAATTTTAAGAAATGTATTATTTGGACCATAATTTACTCCATAAATATGACCCGTGATTTTAACGCAAGAGGTTAAAGTTTCAATACGGTATTGAAAATGATATTGAAATATCACCGGGTATATCGTTAAATATTATATAAATATAATAATTTTATTTCCAATTAAAATATTTGTAAACGGTTTATGACAATAACATACATTGATCGTGATAGTACATTTTTTAATTACTTTTTAATATCGTCCTAAACACAGACTGAATTTTTTAATTCTGTAAAATTTCTAAAATGTTTTTCGAGTAATATTAAAATACTTTGAAAGAAATAGATGATGAATACGTTCTATAAATCAGATTTGCTTGTTTCAAAATATTTCATAGAAAATGTACAGTTGCCAAGTTAGATGAATCATTTAAAAGTAAATCACTAGATACCACGAATTTTATTAAAATATCTCTTCTCAAAATCATCTTAATATAACAAAACAAAAAAAGTTCAGCACAAGACATTAACGTAGCATCTAAAAATAGCAATCGCATTCACTAGAATTTCAGACATCCATAGAGGTTCTTAGGAATTTACATACTTCTTAATTCCTTAAACAAACTAAAATACGCAAATAGACACTTTGCCTCCGAGAAACTGACCAGTTGCCAACTCATTATAACTCACACTTGCTAACGCCTCCTCACCGGTTCCAATAAACGTAGACGGTCGAAGGTGTATTATAGCAGAAAGCCGCGAATAGCATGCACAAGCTACAATAACCGACAACTGGCAACTAAAGACGATTTTACACGGTTCACTTTGCTGTTCACAATGCTGTTGATTCATCAACAATGAAAGTAAAGTGAACAATGTAACGTCGTCTTACAGAAGAGGATACAAAAATAAAGGAAAGTCCTAAAAAACAGCAAATAAGGTAGAAAAATACAAAAATAAAAAAATTTGCGTTTTTTCTAAAACGGACTAAAATACTAGACATTTCGAGCTAATCGAAAACTTTCAGATAATTTTGTCAAGTTTTTTCTACATAATTTAGTCACTATTTTATCAAAAGCAGGTTTGAACATAAGTTTCTAGTTTACACGCAAATATGTCAATCGTTACTTTAACTAACTTTGGCATTCGTAGCATTAGTTTTTGTATTCCATTTGATATTATTATTTTTCCATGCACGTTGCAAATGATTCCACAAGGAAAATGAAGGCTTTACGTAAACTTTTCAGATTTTTCAATTTTTTTCAACGACGTTTAAATTAGATGGTTCATTATTTACTTGTAATTCTTGCAAATAATTCCCACAAATTTTTAATTTCTTATATAAACAGTAAATACATTAATACATATTTTTGTATCACGATATCGTAAGACCAGTTAAAGGTATATAATCTAGGTCAACTATCATGTTTTGTATGCACCCAACAAATGTCCTAATACTTGTGAACGAAAGTGTAATTGTAGTTGATCATATGAAAAAAAATGTAAACAAAAATAGTTTAACATATTCATTTAGTACTTCAAAAGAAGAAACCGAATCACAGATATTCCACTACAGACTTGTACCCACCCCTTTAAAATTCCAAACTTGACAGGTTTCATTCGGCCCGTGAAGCAAGCACAAAGGTGTCACGACGTTATACGATTGGCGACGCGAATGTTGTATCCACGCAATCACAGGCATAATAAACGACCGAGGGACGCCGCATGACGCATGAAAACCGCGAGTTTATTAAACGTTTCGCCAATTTTTGCACCTCCGCCATATACGCGCCTTTCTAGCTGCTCACCCCAAAGCCCACACCCTGCGTAGATCGAATCGGATTGGATCGTAGAGATCGTTATCGTGGCTACAAGACGCGTAAGTGCATAGATCACCAGGAGTGCAGTAGCAGTGACAGTTAACTGCGCCCACGACATCGACCTCCCACGCGGGAACTTTTCTGGATGTTGACTTGACCGATTACGAGTTCGAGTGTAGCCGGCGCGTATCGACGGATTTCGCGGCCAAGCCGCGATTCCCGGTTCCCTCATTGCTTATGATTTATGGGCTAAGGTGTTACGAAGAACAGAGTATCGAATGAATGGGAACTGCAAAGGTGTTTGATCTTCGGAGAATTTTATAGTGAACTGCATGATGGTTCTCTAGGTTCTCTAAGTGGAATGCAACCTGTGCTGTTGTAATTTGTGTGGTTATTATTGTCGTGTGTGAAGTCGCGAGTGGTTTATGTTTAAATTCATTTAAAGGGGAATGAACGTAAAACGATTTGATAGTTTGATAGAGATTTCGCGAATGATTGATGGAAATAGTATGCATATTTGTGTACTGATTGGTTCTGTTTGTAGATTAGATTGTTGATATGTAGTTTGATTATTCTTAGGAGATACGAGATTATAAATAGTGATATGTATCCTGTAGTCGAATCGAAATGTTATTCTATTATTCCATGAATAATAACTCATTGTCAGTCAAACTCTTAAAGTTCTTAATATTGATTTATTCAACCAAATATTTTTAAAATTTTTAACTTTCGTACGATCGAACTAAAGAAGCGAGGAACCTGAATCTAGTGTGGTCAAACCAGGATGATGGTAAGTATGTGGAAGAAGTAGAGATAGAACATTACGAAAAATTTGCGTACAATGTAATCAGTATCTATGTACAGAATATTAAAAAGACATAACTATTTGTGCTAAATGCAAATTAGAAATTTATACTATAGTATGATATAATTGACTCACTTTTTTGTACAACTTACTTGTACATGTATGTTTAGTAACAATTAGAACAAAAACAGAGTTGAGTATGCTGTACACCAGCTGGTTTTTAATGTCGGTTTTCGATCTCGGTCTTATAAAGGTTAAATAAAATTATATGTAAAGAAAGTTCAAATAACTCGAATTTGTGTTGAAATGCTAGAACTTTCCTCAGTACTTAATGTTCCTCTCGTATCTCTATTTGGATTGCATTTCTTTACCTGCACATATAAAAATATGAATTTTCCTAAAAATCTGCAGTCCAGTCATAAAATTGTGCCTGTAAAAATTCAGTTGCATCTTCCTGTGATTAGTTTCTCCGAATAAAAATTGGTTTTTCTCGTTCCTCGCAAGCGTGCACACGGTGACACAATTTCGGAGATAGCATACGACTAATCTAAATATATCGGAAATGAGTGTGTCGGCGATTCCGTGCAGAGGCCGTGAGGTCAAGACTGCCCCCTTTCTACGGGACCTTGGCGAACGTCCAGCCTCGTGCATAGCTAAACTAACCTCGCCCAACCTAACCTCACCTTGCGCAGACTCTCACCTTCTACCTCGTTCTCTTTCTCCGTTATTATTGTCGGAGAGGATCCCCCAGCAGTGTTTCTGTTCTACCTTTCTATTCTAAGTACTTGTAACTCCTTTTCTGGAGGCTCGGCCTTCTTTTGTTCCCAGATATGTACTTTCACTGTGTTTCCTCCCTTTTTCCATCTTCACATTTTATGGTTTTGGAGTCCTCTGGGAGCTCTCTCTTTCAAACCATGCTGTTCTTTCTCACTCCTGTCTATTATCAGCGATACCAGATCGAATTTACTAGATCATCGCTTCCATTAGAGTGTTCATTTCCTATTTTTCTTCTTTCTTCATTAGTGATATGAATACATTTTGTTTTATTGGCAGTCTTTCTCTGTTACTAATGGTCTTACCAATCTCTTGCATCGATTATTGGCGATATAGTAATAGTAACAGAATATGGCATAGTTGTACGGGTGTACAATTTACTTACTTTACTATATCATTTAATATGCTTTAAGTAATTTATTAATCTTTGAATGAATCTATATTTGAACATTCCTTCTGCTTCTGAGATTAGTCATGAGTTTATAGTTTGATTTATATAATATGTAGGTCAAATTGGATTTTTCTTAACTAATAAATTTTGATATCGCATCAACTGCACTTACGTGGTTATTAGCAACAATAAGTAAGGGTAGAATTATCCTATTTTAATTATATCGATACTTGAAATTCATGATAAATCTAACAAGTTAATAGTTTTTTCGATTATTTACAAAGGTTTTATAATTTTTGCAATCTATTATTTCTATCTTACTTTATTTTCTTTCTGTTTCGTGTATTTTGAATTTTAACCAGTTATTCATTTCTACATTCTATTTCCTGGTTTTAATTTTCCTTTCTCGGAAGATTAAACATATTTTCAGTTTATGTCGCTTATCAACAGTAATTGTAAATCTACTTTCAATAGACAGACTTCAATCAATCTCAATGTGAAGTAAACGTTGATAGCGCAATTGTTCGCAATTTCTACGAAATCGATAAATTTACTTCAATTTCCCTTCAATTTCGGTTACCCATAGATTGCAACTCTGAATTCCAACAGGTGTGCCCGGTGATCGTTTCGAATCTTAGATTAGATAGATCCTGAACGAGAAACGCTACCTCATTCTTTTGTCATTGTATCATTACGTTACTATCTATAGTATTATCTATCCATCTAAATATGTATGCAAATAATAATAATTTTGAAAGGTTGTACTAAAGATAGATCAAAAGATTAATAATAATTATACGAATTTTTGTTGTGAAAGTACATGTTGCTTGTTAAATAAAATTTTTAATGATCCTTATGATCGGAAATAAGATATATGCATACAGCTTTCACATGTCATTGTTTTTTTTTAAATATTTCAATTACGATTAAGTATTGTAGAATAAATTAATTAAGAGAAAATGATTTTTTATGTACTCGAGGATTTAATGTAATTACTAAAGGAAAGCGTGATTCAATCGAGTACTGTTCTCATACATATATACTTTTATTAGAGTAGGTATAAATATACTTTATTTTGTATAATATAGAACTTATACTAACCCACTTTTTGTACAAATTATATTTCAAAATTCCGGTGTTTTAAGGAACAATATAGAATAATATTAAACTATTTAATTTTACAACACTTTACAGTTTAGAAACTCAAATTTTATTTACAAATCATGTATGAGTTCAAAATATTAGCTGTACAAATTAAGTTGGTGCATTTATTATTAAAATCTTGAAGAGTACTGAACTCAAAGTCACCATTATTTTAAAAACTCAAATTTTCTGTTACTTAACAAACACAAAAAATTTATCGAAGCTAATAAAGATTTTGTTTAATATTAAATTTATATACAACTTTTGTAAGTAAATAAATATTAAATATTGCGAGAGGAGGTATTGAATTAATTTGTATACCTAATAGCTACTTATTATAAAGAGGTAAAGTTAAAAGCACCAAATTATTTGAAATACTTACAGTGACTACAAAAAGTATTGGCACACCATTTCATTTATTTTGGTATTTACTTTATTAAATCACATTTTATTTGTATTAAGCTTTTAATCGTTAAATAGTAGCTATACGAGGCTATAATAATTTGGTATTATGGACATAAAATCTGCTCCTATCTAAAAATCATTTCGTTGGTACATATGGACATCGATACATCTATTAATCGGGTAAATTTATTTCGATTTATAGAGGTTTCTGCAGGCGAGCAAAGGGGAATGAACAAAATTTTCGTCGTATAGAAATGTCCGAGTTAAAGAGTTTCGAGTTATCGAAGTTCGACCGTATCAATAAAAACTACATAAAATCGAAATACAAGCTTCATTTGATCAAAGAGAAGACACAAAGTGCCGCCAGTAAAGAGTTACTGTCCGAGATGTAAATATTATTTCGAAGACGATAGATTGGCTTTCTTCGAGCAACGAATGTTCGTCGATTTCGGCCGTCGTGACAGCAAACAGCAATCGGTAGTACTAAAACACAGACGCCATTTACGGTCTTCACTGCTGACGTGACATTACGTCAGGTATTACCGTAATGACACTTCGTTGTTCGTCGATGCCCTGTCGGAGAAGGATACTACGAACGGTGAAAAGAGAAGGCATGCTATGGGGGCCGTTAGACAATACGTAATTAGACGGCACAGACCATGAAAGGTAAAGGAGGTTGACCGAAGTGGTAGAAGGAAGAAGAACAGAAGCATGGGAAAGAAGGAAAAGGGACAAGAGGCCTTGACCGACTCTCTGCTGTAGAATCCCCCTCTAACGTCCAGATTGGATTCGTCTTTAACTATAAACCAAGAAAAGATGCATTTAACTATGTTGCACTGTCACTATTTTTCTTCCTATTATGTGAGGTCGTCCAATAAGTTCGTGTCACGATATTTGTAAACTGCATTTCACAATGCTTTTTAAATATTCAGCGATTAGAGGTCAACGAACCCTAACCTAACAGTTCAAGTTTATTTTATCAAGATATTTTGGTTTAATCTTTCTTTGGATTTCCAACTTTAGTTCCATAGTTCAGCTGTCTTTTTGATTCTACCACAAAGTTAAAAAGTGCAAACAATGTAATTGCTTTGCAGCACGAAAAATTATAATGGAACAACATAAGATTACATAAATTTCCAAGTAATTATATTAACACCCTTTAAAGAAAATTTAGTTTGAATTTGTGTGGGCCTTTGCGACCCCATAATCCGAAAAAGGGTTAAATAGGCAATGTTAAGGACTTTAATGATGGCGAAACGAATGATGTCATAATACTGGCACTTTGCATACATGTTTTCTAATATTATAAATATCTAAAGAAATATTTTTAATGGTCTTTTAACAAAATTTTAAATGTTAACAACACGTTGATTGCCACTTTAGTTACCCGTGAACAGAGTTTGTTTTCTCATTCACAATCATTTGGAATGATTAAAATAAAATGAATGTCATCGAGTAAACAATTTTAAGCAATATAGGTAACTAGGCAATGTTATAAAATAGAAAGTGGACCATTTAACAATTGCGCAATTTTAGTAAATCATACAATCTTCGATGCAAATTATGTACTATGATGCACTGTATTGAAACAAGTTAAATGTATTCCCCGGGCAAAGGATACAAAATCCGCGTGGCATTCAACATATTACCATTCCCATCTTCCATATTTTACACATTTTATTTCGTTGGCAGAATCAACTGAGCTTTTCCTAATCATTCGATGTAAGGCGTTTTAAGTTCATTTGAACTTAAGATTTAATAAGCAAGATTTAATAAAATAGTGATCTTTTGAAGTGAAAAGCACGAAATTTAGAATGGATTTTGTAAGCTTCGAACGCTTTAAAAAAAGTATTTGTAATATTAACTTAAATGTAGTAGAAACGATAAGCAGATATAGTTTGAGTATCCCTGCCAAAGCATAAATCAATCTATTGAAAGGTTCTTCAAATATTATTCCCCCCAAAGAATGGTTGATGTGGTGTTATGTTTCCCTAAATAGGTGTTGTAACTTATGAAAACAGGGCATTCTGAGGTATTTTGTCGTGGGAAAGCGGTTGTATAAGAATACGATACTTTGTCTTATAGTCTAATGCGTAGGCTATAATATAACTTGAAAATTTAATAGCGTAGAATTAAAAATATGCAAAGAGTTGAACCTTCGAAAGGTACAAAATTTGTCGATTTAGAAATTCGAGGATTTGAAATTTCGGAGTTTTCAAAATTCAAGGCGTCGACATACGAAAATTTAAAAATTTACGATCGTGGAAATTGAAAGGTTTGAAGAAGCAAAAATTTAGAAATCGTTGTAATTGAATAAAATAAGTTGAGAGTAAGAAAATATTCCCATTAAAATTAATCTCCCCGAAACGACGATTTCATGTTCACCTTAATTACAGCAAAATTGAAAACGTGTAATAAAATCTTCAAAAACAAAAAGAAAATATAAATAAAGAAGTGAGCGACACAATATCTTATCTTAAAGTTCAACTCTTCAATCCGTAATATTCTTCTGATTCCATTATATAATATTTTACTTTCATTATTTGATGTTTTACGACCCTCATTCTATTTTTGCTACTTTATAATATTTCTTCAACTCATCCATCCTTTTTTCATACAAAAATAGACATGAGTAATTTAAAGATTTTGTAGATCCATTAATTTAATAATCAAAAGGACAGATAAGGCGTGGAAGCAGTCGGCACTCTTCTAAGACTAAAAAATTAAGGAACGAACACAAATTTCATTTGTCATCTTGCTAGTTTAACATGATTCACTGTGTTGCTCATTTGTCAAATCGATGCTTTTAGAAGTGCTTATGGAGGAGGTTAGAAGTGCATTCGATGTTACATAAAAGAAGGAAACCATAGTTACACGTGTAATCGTGATGCAATGATAAATTTTTTTCTCGTAAGCCATACAAACTTTTTATTCTTCGTTATAATAAATAGTCTGTTTATGCTGTCACCGTTCAGTACTTCTATTTATGATCCACTGACAAACGCTTTCACTTCCTCCATCAACTAGAACTAATTTTTATTCTGTACAATACTAACCACTGCATATTATATTAAAATATACTATACTGATTGTGGAACAAAAGCAATGAAAGATATAGCAAATTATTTGTGAAATAGAATAAAAAAAACGTATATACATCAGTTCTAATCATGTAAACTAATACTACATATAATTATCTACGCAGTTTAAATATTCTAAATGCAAATCTAAAGGTCAGAAAAAAGTCAGAACAATAAATGTAAACGATATAGGTCAAGATTCATCAGTTTCAGAATACGCAGCGTATGATTATTGAACTGTGTACATTTATGCAAATGCACACTTTTATAGGAAATAGGTAAAGAAACCAGTTTTGTGCCTCAGGTATTTTCCAGCTGACTACATATTTCTTGTCACTTATTTGTTTGAGATAGATGATATTTGAAACCCTAAGGATTATCATGGATAAAATTTCTCCCAAGTTAGTTCTAATAATAATGTAGAAAAACATAAAAGGAGGTAACGCTAAGGTTGTTGTAACACAATTATATTGATTAAGACACTATGAATATAATAAACTCTAGTGCTGAAAAAATCGAAAATTTGGAAGTTTGCAAAAATGAAAATTCGAAAGTTTGAAAATTTGAAGATTTGAAAACTTAAATACTAGGTAATTCAAAGATTTAAGAATTCCAAAATTTACAGAAATATCTCCTCTGTAATATTCTCTATTCAGAACGGCAATTTCATACGCATTAACCTAATTACTATTAGAAATTTTTAACTGTACTCACTTCTCCTAATGGTCTTGAGAACAGCTTCTAGGAATCTATCATCTTTGTAAACTTTACGAGTCTTATCATCGTAGTTTTATAATAACTAATAACTGGACTACGGAATTTTATGCATTTGTAGGAAATTTAAATATGTAAAAAATTAGAGAAGAATGTACAAAACCAAGAATATACCACATATCAAAAGTAAAATACATATTATTGTACTTACAGAATGAAACGACCTTCACTTTAGATTCCCTTCGTTTAATTTAGTTAAGAAAAATAGGAATTTGCATAAGAGTTCGCAGTATACTAATAACAAACTGAATTTTGGCATCATCGTAATCCAAAATATGGAAATTAATTCTAACTGTTCACGTACATTTGCATCGCAAGTAGTCGTTTCCTGCCTACTACCAAAACTTAATCTCTGCTCGTTTACCTTCTCACGCACACAAATTCCTCAACCCAACACCAATTCTACTCGATAAAAACCGCAAGCGTCAGGTCGATAAACTCAGGTGAAAATCACGGGACGTTTGAAGCAATTCGGCCCCGCCTCGGATCGTTAATCAAATGTTGATCGAAGGATACGAGAACGTGTGATACGAACGACCAGATCTCAATCGATTACGTTAGACAATACATAATTAAAGAACGTAAATAACGGAAGGTGAAGGAGGTTGACCATAGTGGTGGAACGCGATCGAGGAGAGGGAAAGCACGAAGGAGAGAATAAAAAAGAGGGAGGAAGGGCCTTGACCGAACCAATGCGTGACCATCGGCTATGGACAACACAATCGGCCAAGAGGACTGATTCATTCAGCCAGGAATGTCTGTTCATACCGTTATACCGTGATCTTGCTGCCACGAGGATAAAACGATCAATCTACTGTGTAACGATTGATCGATAAATCCAATACCGATGACACCTTTGCGAAATAGAACTCCTCTATAGACGCTACGCAGAAAATGTTTTCAATTTATTTTTTTTCGAACCGAGATGTTTTAGGAATGGGTCTCGAAAGGTGTCACAAGAAGTTCATTAGATTCTTGCTGGCGGCTTGGAAAATTACGGGAAAACAGAGCGGAACAAAAATCTGAGGCTTTTACATATGAAATTGTAGAAAAGGAGAGCACCGTTTGGATTTTATGGTAACGGTGACGGCCATCTATGACGTTGAACGTCTACATTTAAAGAAAATCTTTTGCCGGATAGATTTTTTGTGGGTTCCTAATGTGTGAAGGTTGCGGAGAGAATGAAAATTGGAACACAAACCGTACCTAATTATGTTAATGAAATATTAATGAAATGGAAGCTCCAAGACGTAGTTAAATATAGTTAAGAATTAGCTTCAAGTCAACGAGTTTACTCTTCAAAGATAGGCTGGTCTTTTAACCCTAGAACACAAATGTTCGTCATTTTTATGACAGGCAAAATTTATGGGTACTATTTTAATGCGATTTATTGTGTAAATTTCTAGTATGAGCAAAAGTTCAAATGTAGCTTGCAATAAATATATTTTATTATTAAAAGTTTAGGGATAAAGTTGAAAATAAAATTTGTAATATTTTGGCACAAGAAAACAAAATTTGGAGACTCGTAAATTTATTATCGAATAGTCTTTGTGCTCTATGGTTAAGCCTTTCAATCCTAAATATTTTCTTTAGCAAAAATCAAAATAGACTAAATAGGTATACAATTACATAATAAATTACTTAGATGTTATACTTAACAATACAAGATATATATTTTACTACATAACAACGGATAACATACGTAAATTCATAATCATAAAAGAAAGCAAACATTAATAACATTGATTTTTAGAAATTTTTATTTAGAACTTTATATTATATTGTTCAATGTTAGCCTGCAATTGGAGAAGATTAATAATTTACTCAATATACTTTTTTCATTATTTATAATCGTAAAAACCTCTTGTATGGGTTATTGGCAACATTATAAAGGAAAAAGGCATGTGTCTGCGATTACGATTACTCTTACTACTTATTTATAGGACGTGCAAATTACTACGATGCCGTTTCTCACAAAATTTAGTATTTAATTACAAACGATCAAATACAATTTTAATATTCAACGTAATCTCCACTATTTTGGATAATTTCTTCCTGTTTAATGAAATAGGAGAATAATAATCTTGAATTGATAAAATGGTAAATATTTTCAAGATAAAAATACCGAATGAATTAGTATACCCAATTATTAATCTGAATACATCAGTAATTAATATTGAATTAATGGTAAATTATAGTAAAATCGATGATAAATTACAGTATATCAAATACTGATATCATAATTCCCGAAAATTAATTCATCGATATAAACACAAGCGAAAGTAGTTTAATACCAATGCCTTCTCATGATAAGAAAAATAAAGTTTTATTTTCAATCTATAATTGCAAACAAATTTTATAAGATTAAACAATTTTCCAACCTATAAAAATTACGTATCCATAGAAATTGCTTTACTTCACTTTCGATACTATAATTCACGATGCTTGGAAATACAAAAAAAATTCGATTGTACAGAAACTGAACAGTCTACCAATTTATTAGCAGCGTTATTAGCAATTACGTGCAGAAGGAGAAAGTGGTTTTAATCACGAGTAGACTTGTAAGACCTGGATTTCGATGGTGGATTCTTTTTTCACACCGATTCTATGAGATCGAGACGAGCATAGAACAAAAGGGGAAGAACGGTGAGGCATAGATACCTGAATTATCCTCTTTTCTCCTCCGTGGCTTTAGAACAATACACTTGCATGCCCAATAATTTGTTTGTAATAACGATAACCGCAGTCTCTGCTACGATCTCACCGCCTGGACTGTTTCGTCGTTTCACGGAAGCTATTAAATTACGCAACGAAGCGTCACTTCCTGGTTCTTGGTTAACGTGAAAAGCGAGATCCAAATATCGTATGCTTCGTTACTCTGATAAGAAAAATATTTTCAGAATACATGTAAACATTTTTTTCTTTTCAACTTTCCAACTATTTAACCCCATATTAGTCCGGAGAATTTCCGTCTCACCAGTGGTAGATTTAGGATTTAAAAACCTAATAAGAGGAACACTAGGTCAATTCCAAATCCCATCACACTAACTTGAGATTAAGAATTTTTGAGGAACAGATATCAAGATTCGTTCTGTTGATTTTTAATAGAGAATAGTGTAGGTACATTTTTCGTTGTTAAAATATTACAAATATCACAAAATATCAAATAAATTTCACGGAATAGGCCCTCGAGCGGAAATAGTATGACCATCGTTTCCGACCAACCGGAGGTACAGATTAATCAAAGAGTGACTAGCCAGAAATTGAATAATAATAGTATGTATAAACTGCTCAACTATGAATTATAAGAAATATTGTATTTTACTGTTTAAGTGTAAATATTGGATTAATGAAAAAGTACTGCCACATTTTAAAGACGTATAATAGTAAAATCTCATTAAACATTGTATTGTCTACCTTTTTCAACAACTTTCTGCTATATTCAACAGTTTCATCATTCCGTTTTTGAATAATTTTACATTTTTACCAACGATGCATTCGCTTAAACGAAATGTTGAACCTTCAAATTTCCGAAATTTTTTTGAATAAAAGAATTTCTTAAGGATTTAGAAATGACGATAGCCTTCCGATAATAGCATATTTTATTATTCGTACCATTTTTCCCTAGTTTATAATAAATGTTTACTTTTACAAAAGAAATGCAAAGTGATGTGTCAAAAATGCATTTTATTTCCTTCTATTTCAAAGCTACGCTACAATCAATCAATACAACTAATCATTAGGATTCTTTTCCCAATAATTGAACGAAATACTAACTGTTACACTAAGTACTAACAGTTCTTACTAGCGTTTGAAAAATCATTCGCATATTTACTTATATATTGCAATTGAAGTACTACATTGTCGCGAAACGACAAGACTTTTTGGCCAACCTAATAAATTACGTTCATAAAGTATATATACAGTAAATTATCCCTTAAGGCATATCGAGGAACCTAAAGAATGCCGTAATATTCATAAACATCAGCGAAGCGCCTGGAATGAGGCCTCTTCCGTCAAAAAGATCCTTGAAAGCTGATAGTGACCCAGTTTCGTTGGTCGCGCTGTTTTAATCATTAAAATATGCTTAGAAACGAGCAATGCCAAGTAAGTAGATTAATGTCAATGATTCGCCTTGAGTTCCGGTGCAACGTCTCTCGTGCCGGGCATTGAAATCTCTTTCGCCTTCGTTCTCTTTTTTTCTCTTCTACGATTTAACCGGAACCCGTCTTTCTCCATGCGTTGTATCAACCGCGGAACAACTAAATCAAAATTATTTTTCAAGCTGGGGAATATTATTTTACTCGTTATTGCTGCAGATGTTCCTCGAAGGCCATCGAATCGAAACGAAAGGGGAGAACGGAAACGCAAAAAGGGGGCCTAGAAAATACAATAGGAAATAAAGATTTAAACTTCCGATGCTAGGATGCACCTGTGAATGGTAGCCTAATCGTATTAACGTGATTATATTTCTCTTGGAAAGGACACCAGCCTCATTTTCTAGATCCCTAGATCGGAGCTCGAGTTGCTGGTAAGTCGAGCACTATAATCCGGACAATTGCTATTCTAATATCGTGTAAGTTGAAGTTCGAGAATCAGACCCGAAGTATCTTTAAATGAGACAGTGAAAGGAGAAGCTAAATTCGTAGAGAAATTGCGAGGAGTAATATAATCGAAATGTGAAACAGCTAAAACGTGAGTTAGGAAAGATGCGCTGATATGAAATTGCAGTGAATTGTTGCAATGCTTTGATAGTTTTAGAAGTACAATAGAATTTGTGGTACAGTACACGTTCTTAAGCATATTCTTATTGTACAATATAATGTTGGTTCCTGTTTACACTTCCAATAGAATTCAATGGGTTCGTTCTACTCTTTAGTTACCTTTTCTTTAATTCAGTTCAAATTTTCACGATTTCTAACTAGTAAAGAAATTACTTATTATTATAGTAAAGGACTGGTTCTTCCTTAACATATTATAGTGATTTTAAAGCACGCAATAATCTGTGGCCAACGGTCAATGTATAACCGTTTGAAAACTGAATTTTCCATTCCCGGCAGATTAAGATTTTTAAAATTCATAATAATATCAGTACGTGTAGGTATTCATCCGACGCGATATAGATACTTTTTTTACGTTTCTCTTTATTGATTCCTATTTGTTCGTCACTTTTTTTGTACCTATTTAGGTAGCAAAAATTTTAGCTGAATATCTTAGATTAAGTATTTCATTATTTACTTATAAAAAATTCAGTTCACATTTAAAAAACCAAGTGGGAGAACGATGATATTCTCTTAACTTTGTAAAATCGTTAATTAGAATGAAGCACATTAAAGAAGAAATTAGCTGCAACGAATAACTTCCGTATTTAATGTCACAAGTAATAGAAGTATTTATGCAATTCTTTAAGGAAGGCGTAATTTGACAAATATACCATTAAAGTTATTGAAACTGGAATTTAAAGAAGATTATGATTTTTTTTTTTACTGAAACAGAAAATCAGAATGATGATCAGATAATCTAAAACTGGTGAATTTTATGAATGTATGATAATGAAACTAACAATAAGTCACTGCTGAAAAAAAGTGTGTAGAATCATGTAAAACTTGTTTGTCTTGTGTTTTGGAGAATTTATTTATGTTTATTTTTTTTACCTTAGAAAAACGACATTCTAATTGCATCAACCTAATATTTAGGCTAGGTGTTTTATTATCGAAGTAATCCTTCAGCATGAGAGCAACGAAATGGCACCATCATCGTAAAACTTGCCAGAAATGTACTTTCGTCGCTTTCGCAATTTTTACATACATATTTATTTCATACAATTTCATTGTATCCACTTTTTCTTCCATATGACAAAAGATACAAAAACTACTGACAGCTTATTAAAATACCCTTTGGGAGATAAAAAAAGATGTCTGTCATTTTAATTTTATTATATCAACACCGAAAACAATACTTACACTGTCATTTCACGAAATCTTTCGTTTCGCGTGTTCGTTTGAAACTGAATGATCAAAACGATCGAGACTTTTTTCAGGGTGTATAAAATTTCAACAAGAAACGTCGGTAATGGCAAAAAGATGAGGTAACGGTAAAACGTAAAATGCAATGGAAAGTTGACGAAACGGAATACTCGTTCAGTGCGGGTAACGTTCGACAACATTGTAATACACAACTTGGACGAACACGATCTCATCTTGGCAACTGGCCACAAGTTGAAACCGAACGATTGAATTACAATTTATACGTCTTACATACAGTATTAGACAAAAGTATAACAACGCTAGCATAATAATAATCTTTTTCGCGGTTAATTTAAAGAAACGTTTATTTCACGATGAGTAAGCATTGTATCATTTTCTAATAATTTTAAAGAACCAGCAATATCTGTCGATCAATATCTGTAAATAATTGAAGGGCTCAGAATTCTCCATAATTTCTTGTTTTTTTTTGTATTACTAATAAGTAAATAACTCTTGCAATTTTTCCCCAAAAAATTTATATTCCAGTAAATTTATAACTGTATGTCATTTACCTTTTCCATTAAACTCCTCAATTATCTCTCTAAAGTTATAATTTATCCAATGTTATAATTTTGTCTAGTATTGTATGCAACACAACTTATGATTTTTCGCGTTACAAAACTACGAACGATACGCGGTAACCTACATACATACATCTTTCGTTTCGTTATGAACCTACAATATGATTTACGATTTTCCAACATACACATTCAACTGACAATGTGAAAAGAAATTATCGAGAGTGTATGTTAATACCCGTCACGAGCCCACGATTAATTGCGATCGCTAGAAATGACGGAAATTGCTTGAAGAGTTCTCTAAAAAGCGAAACTCGAATAGAAACCTATCGATATTCAGGAAACGAGGTGAAAAATAGTTTAACGTTAGTTTAATGTGCGCATACTGTTGCAAGTTAAACGATGTTATCGTTTACTTGCCTGTAGTGCATTAGTGTAATATAACCGACCATTTCGTAACGATAAAGTATCATTTCTGATAATTACCGATATTCATCTGCTTAGTAATTTATGGAACGTTGAAGAGTCGACTAAAAACTCGAGGAAGAGTGTATTGCCACTAATAACACGATTTCCTTTTCGCTTAACGCGTTTCATATAACCAGATAAGTGTTCCAACCATTATTATCTTACAACTTAACGACTTCTTGCATATTGCTGGCCCGTTTAGCTATATAAACTCTAAGAATGCTAAACTATTGCACGTATGCGTATATCATACGCTTATTTCGTGAACACATGAGCGTATTTAATAGATAACTACTTAAGAGGTCTTCCTAGTTTGGCAGATAAAAATTTGGACAATTTTAAGAACTTCTTTTCAGCAAAACTAATGAAGATATGAATTCGAAAGTTTATGTTTCAATTTATTAAAGTTTGAACAATATGTATATATTTTTTCATGCAATCATTTTCTGTCTAACGTTACAATATTAAAATTATCTGTTGTATCATTTAAATATTAAAAAGTGTCCTAGTTTGATAGGCAAATTTTGTTCATAAATTTAACGAACAGATTAATTTAAAATTTGGTGGATTCATTTAATAACGTCTGAACTATAACTACGATTGTCTTCGTGGAAACATCATGATTCTGTCCAAAGTTATAACGGTTCTGCCACGGCGTCTCACAAAAAAAAATGTGTCTGCATGGCTGCACACAAAATCAAGCGTTGTATGTGCTTCTTTGAATCACGAAAGGTAAGAAGAATTTTAGTCTGTATGAGTACGGTTACCATATAAACTATAATAAAGCAGAAACACGGTAAAATAAGAAACAGCAGCTTCTAGAAATGGAGATGGGTTGTTGCTAAAAGGTGGCTCGCTTTTTTAGGTTGCAAAAATCAAATTTTACAAATATCAACTTAATTCTAATTCAGACGGCAAATGAACATGTGCTGAAGATATCTACCAAATTTCAATCAAATCGGGTGATTGTTTTTTTAAATATAATGGCAACCAGTTCAGTGAAAAGTGCTGCTTTCTTTAAAATGTAACTTCGAAAATTTTATAAATTTCATAAACATATTTCGAGCAACTATTTTAATATTTCGTCAAGCTATGGGGACTCCTTAGCACATTGTATTTAAGAAAATCTGGGGTATTCTAATTGGAAGTTTAAAACTACGAATACTCGTTAAATCGTTGAGAGTTGCGTCATGTTAACAAGAGAATCTGATTTCGAACTCAACGAACTGAACCGATTACGACAAATTAGATTTTCTAAAAGAAAAAAGAGAAAGATTTAAATAGCCATCTCGGATGTTCCGAGTTCCCCAATATAGGATGGACAGGAACCGGTTCTAAAGTAGGGGTCAAGAAACCCTGATAGGTTCCTTTGGATTATTTTAGAAACGTAAAGACTACGTTAAGATCCGATATATTTGACGCAGTTCTTAACATCCTCCCATAAGATGCTGTTATTATGCTTGTTGTACTTAAGTTGAACTCGTTTGGTCCACCATTTTGATTACGTTTTTCAGTAGTTCTTAATGGCTCCTTCTATCTTCTTATTACTTTGTAAATTTCGCAAAATGATTACTAAAATACTGGTTTATTGCGATAACTATGCGAAACTCTCTTCGTGGTGGGTTATAACTGTTTCACGCGTAATCGTGAACGCGTGAAGCAGGAAAGTGCGACGCTTAAGAGTTCACTAGGTAATTTCGTCGCTATTCAGCGTAAAACGTGGACCGTTAAGAATTTGGTTAAAAGCTTACGTGAACGCGTTCTGAATGTGATTATGACCCGAAGGGAGACGGGTCGGAAGTTAAACTGTGTCCAAAATAGTTGTTACGTTCTTCATATTTTACTAGAATTTAAACATGATTACCTGATGTTCATTTCTCTTCTTTTTAACTTCTTATTTTTGACTCCGTTAATTAGGCATCAGGTGAATAAGCGAAGTTAAACAGGTGTAATTTAAGCTTTACGAGGGCTCTATCATTTGATGCAATGATAAAATATTGCTTTGTAATTGAAGAAATAATTTGCTTAAACTAAAACTACCGACAACTAAGGTGTACCGTATTTATATCAAAGAAATCGAGGCAATAGATATTTGAAGAAGTATATAATGCAATGAAAATAAATCTTTATTCACCCCCACCTCCTTCTATAAAATCAGAGCAAATTTGCACAAATGCATTACAGCCAGTTTATAAAATTTAATGAAAAATTGCATACAAATTATTTTAACTCCATTGGTAGTTTTAACGTTAATATTTTTGATGTTATAAGTATTTTGAAAGTAACTTGAAATGGTTACCCTTGCCATTTTTATGGATGAAATATTTACATTGGAAAATGTTCTTGTTCGTAAATTATAGTTAAAAAATCTACTACACCGTATTTAGTGCTATGTGATCATAAAAATAAATACCTTTTTATAGGTATAGACAACAGTAAAACGTATCGTATTAAATGTTTGAATGGCATACAATATTTAAGGATTGTATAATAGAAATATAAAAATACATTAATTTACTTCGGAAAATTCAAATTCAATTGCAATACGAATTTATGTTTAAATTTTGTATGTACCCTACAGTATAAACACTAGTAGGTTAACCCTTTTTTAGTAATATGATATAACAATAACTCCAATACACTTTTCCGACTTTTGTGACAACTTAAAATGTTACGTATTTCGAAAATGAGAAATTTGTTTCGATTTCGAAGGAATGAAAATTGAATTGGAGAGAGATGGAATTAAAAAAATTGTAACCGCAACTTTTGACAAAATTTATGCGTGTCTCCATAGTAACGCCAACGAAGCACAAAGGGTTAAACTAAATTTTAAAAAATAAAGGTACATTTTAAGTTTCTACGTATTAAAAATTAACTTTCATTTCAATTTTGGTTCATTTTCGTCGAATAAATATCGTCATAATTAAAATGCGTATTTTAATTTCAAATTTCTATTCCTCTTTCCATGGCCCCTATACTTGTTTGCCTATTATTAAGCAAAGATTTCTAAAACTGCAACCACACTACTAGCCGAAACAGCTTTCTTTCCGAGAAACGTGCAGCAAACAATGATTAAACGAGACGCTGCTGTTTGTAGTTCCAAACGAAATGATCACTATGAAATGGTTAAGCTTTCGCCGTGCTTTATGCGTGCATATTTCCGTGCGTTTCACGAGCCGTTCAAAGCCATCGCCAGGAAAGCACCTGCACTCCGACGACGAACGCATCGTTCACGCAGTTCATACCGATAATCACGTAGAACGGGCCTAACAGGGGAGGGGACTCATTCCCACGCGTGTCGTGGCTTCGAACAACTTACCTGTCTTCTTTCTTCTCCTCTCTCACCGACCAGTTCTACCGACAATCCAAACGATTCTCCAAAAAGGTTTCGCCATGACGCTACCTGTGTCCTCGGCTGTCGATTCTTCAGAAGATTAACAGGGGGGATGTCTTACGAATTTGTAACGGTCAATTGTAATTAGAACTGTGAAAAAGGATACAAAAGCATTAAACAGAGAAGTATTTGGAAAAGAAAGCAAAGTTAAATATTATTGGGTTGGCTAAAATGTTCTGTCGTATTTTAACGGCCCATAGAAACGAAACTTTGTTAAACGATGTATTATAGAGATGTTTCTACAACATTTTACCATATTAGGCAGTTTCATCATTCTGTTATTGAAGAATTTTCATTTCCTTCAGCGAAAAACTCGTCTGAATGATTGTCTTTGGGGTTTTCAGATTTTCCAATTTTCTTCCAGTTAAGAAATTTATTTAAGAGCGCATCATTATTTCTTGATTTGTACTGCATTCTTATGCTCGCAATAGAAATATAATATATTTTACTGTAAATGCACCTTATTTTCCTCTATTTCAAGGCTATATTAAACATGATAAATGCAATCAATCTTCAAGACATCTTTTTTAAACGATACCTTGAAATGTCTACATTAAAATCTTATTTGTGTGTACGAACTTGCTGGCGTACATATCAACTCACGTATCACAATACTAATGTGACGTAGTAAAAGACGACAAGACTTTTTGGCAACTGACAATTTTTAGTATTTTTTTACAGATATCTGATCGTACCTCAGACTAGACTTTAACTACAAAATAAATTTTATTTGTTTTTTTATTTTTATTTTACATTTAAGCCACTCCTTTCTTCAAAAAGTGAACATTTGTACATGTATTCATGAGTTTAGTATAAGAGGGATGATCAAATTCATACTAGAAACATAATTTAGGCATAATATCTATATAATACGTAATAGGATAGGTTTAGTATCTCATAACAATTACAAAGTTTTTAGAAATCCGATTGAGTGTAGAATTTTATCTAGATTGAGTTTATTTAAATCAAACTAAATAAAAAATAACGCCGGAACAAAGTTGAAAATTTGTTTTCTTATTCTGAATACTATTTGGAATATTTAAAGAACGAAGGCTACCAAGGTTATTAAACTTCCCAAATAATTATAAAATTATCGATGTTTTTATAGAAAATTTTTGGAATTAACGACGTCTAAATAAGTAAAATGTTTCACTAATTGAGACATTAAAAATCTTTTACGATTTTTTCAACATAATTTGAATCGTCTGAGTACTTAGCTGGTAATTAAATAAGAAAAATGGCACACCTTAAATGTAAATCCACTTGATTCATATTTTGTGTCCTATGTTTACCAATTAAGTAAAATTTTTCTATGAAAAAATTGATTCAAGGTATATGTTTTTTAATTGCCATGACAGGCGACCGTTCAATAAACTAACCAATTCATCTGATTATTTCATCCTTTCCATCAACTTCAAAAGAATACCGCGGATAGAAAAAAAACTGATTACTCATCAAGAACCTATTTTAATTAGTTTGTGAGGTGATATAAACGGTTTGTAAATTATGCTTTACAAAAAAATTGATTGCATCTTCTTCACTAACAAGAACATTTAAAAGTTCAGTATGAATATTAAAACATAAAAATAAGATCAAAGATATTCTTTTATTGATGAATGCAAAAAATGTATTTAAACATCTTTAAAAATAATATTATGCGAAAATTCACTTCACAAATAAATTATTTATAGGAAGCGTAATATTTGAATTGTTTGTTCCTTACGATAGACGTTTTTTTAAACCCTATCTCTATTTCATTGAGTTCAATTTCCCCACTGAAACAATTTTCCACGCACTACTGTATCAAATTATTGTTTAAACATTGGTTTTCATTTACTAGGTATATTTGTATTTGCTTTAAAGTACTTAGAAATAATTTAATAGAAACAAATTGTAAAATTTGTAACGTTCTAAAATGTAATTTGCCAAAAATACTATTTTCATAATACATTCATTTTTTAACTTTATTTCTATTTTATCCAATGAAATTTCTTCACTGAAATAATTTTCCGGAATTATTGGATCAGTTCATTGTTTCGAAAACCATTTGTATTTAAATTTGCGTTTGCATTAACTTTGTCCAAGTGTCAATGATAAAATAATAGTTCGAAACTAAAATCCAAAGCGGACGTTGGAAGCGCATGAAATCGAGGAACTTTGAAAGCCGGAAGTTTATTTTAATTTCACGATGACCGATAGCTGCGAATCGAGCGTGACAATGACTTTCTGCTGCATATAAATTAGGACGAGGCTACGACTTTCCCTTTCTTTTCGCGGCACGCTGTAAAAATCTAGATTTCGTCGCGATCCATGGAATAGTCAGGCACAAAAATAACAAATGCAAAAGAATTGAGGTAATTTATCACGGCGACTTAAAAGCTGCCGTGCTGTATGTTACTCGTAAATTAAATACGTTTCCACGGAAGAAGAAACAAAAACATTACGTGTATTTCTGTTTTCTGTGATATATAATAATTTCCACCGTAAAAGTGTCCCTGCTTCATCCTCCCGTCCATTTCTCCTTCGTAATAATTTATAATGGGATAAAGAAATGTTATATTGTTAACATCAATCTTTGCTGAATTTTTTAACTTAAAAAATAAGAAATTATTTAATAAATCAAAAGCAATTACATACTTGATCTTCCAGTTAAATGGATGATTTTTAATACATTTTTTCTACATGTCGATTAAAAAATTACTCTATTTGATTCTGCGAATTAAGCAGAAACTAAAAAACGATGTCTGCCATGGAATTTTACGAAGCTTAAAGGAAAGAAAATTTAGGATCGATGGTCAGATTTTATAATTATTTGAACCTTTTTGTCGCGGCTAATTGAAATATTAACTAAGCGCGCATTACACTTTTCATTGTGAAATTTTTCATCTTTTGCATGAAGAATAGAGGAGATGGTAAAAATATAGACTTGTTAACATTTCGCAGACAAAACGAGATAATATTTAACGAATTTTTTGTCATTCTTACGAATTTCGTAAAGGTTTTCACTGATAGGTTTGCTCCATTAGGTAATAACCTAAATATTTCTTGAATATATTAGTGCTAAAAATATTTCAAATAATCTCTATTGCTATAGATTGTCCCTTTTATTAAACAACCGAGGAATTCTCTCTTTAAAGAAAGTAACAATTTTTAGATTCTAAAATCGTCTGGTTTATTATAAAGTAAACATAGGTAATAGATAACTTTGAAGAATCTCGATAATTAAATAGCAAATTGTACCGGCAACAATGTAGATGAGTTCCTTAAGTACAGTAATGGATTATGCTCACAATTAAACGTCAATCGAACATCCAATATTGAAAAAATAAATGATTTTCTCTTTAACGATGCGCAAACATTTTTGAAAGGCCCCTCAAACAGATAAATATTTCAGTAAGGGTAAGTTAAAGAATATTACTTATGTATGATTCATCATTAACTATGACTGTTCGAAAATAATTTAAATAAATTTTCATTTTCCGTAACAAAAACAAAGTTTGTTGAGCTTTCTTTAGAAATTTCTTAGATGTTCCATATTAGATACCATTTTTCGAACTGCCCAATTTTATATTTGTTAGTTGTTTCACTGCAATTTCAAATCATTTGAATTCCATAACATTTAAATAATTAAATATGCTTATGTATTAGTTTATTTGCCCCGTCGCGTTGATTTTATTAAGAAAGATAAATTCCTCTATTTTTGGCAAGGTTTCGAAAGCAAGTGCTCTATGTTACCAACGTTTACTCTTAAGGCATCCAATTAACTTGCAATTGTACCTAACATTTATTCTATTGAGCCTAATATTATATTCATTGTACAATTTGCAAAATAATAGCTAGAATACAACAATTTCTAGCAAAAGAAAGTTGAATGGAATGGAACGTTCTCCAAAGAAGATATGCAAAAAAGTTTTCCTTTTCAAGAAGCCGGTAATACCTCGATAATTTTACTTCGGTATCTTAACAATCATCTAAGCGGGATTGCACTAAAATGAAATTTCACTTTAGTTTTTTGTTCATTCTTGTGTAACGCACGCGTCCATCGCTGACAAGCAACTTTCTTCGTTCATGAGTTGCTCCTGGAATGTAGTCGCGTTCACGCACTAATTATTTTAGATAAAAAGTCGAAGATACCCGAACACAGCAGTGCGCACTGCAAGAAAGGAAGGAGGAAAGAGATGAACTAGTATGTTTAAGTACGAAAACAGGAGAGACGGTCGAGTAAAGAAAAGAGAAAATGATCGGAAGCAAAGTAAGCTGCCGGAACGTTTTCTTAAACACGCGAAAATTATGCTTCCTTATAACTCAGAACGTCCAGTTTCTTTCCTTGGCGATTGGAATGGAGAATTTGAAACTTCCTTTACCCTTTACTTTATGATTTTTCTCAATTGATACATTGGTTAATAAAAAGAGTTCGGTCACTGACTAGATATAAAAGTAAACCAATCATGCAATGTATTTTTATAACTTGAATTCCTGGGGCTCTAGAGTACCATTACCATTTTCATTATTTACCTTTACGATCCTGTAAAATTTATAGTTATTGCGTTTCCTTTTACATTTCGCATATTAAAATAATATAGAAGTGTTTATATTCTCTTTCACGTAATAAAAAGGAAGATATTCTTCCGAAAATTCTGATTTTGTTAGATGTCGATATTTGAGAGCAACTCAATACAAACTCCCATATAGCGATTTATCTATTCTTATATGTCGTCTGTGACTCAGTATTTTAACCATTTGTTAAATGCAAAATATTAGAATAGGGGTTATTTATATATATATATATATATATATCATCACAATTCTTTAGCGTACAAATTGAAAATATAATTAAACTTTATAACAAACACCATCTACGTAATTGTGTATTATTTGGACCATAATCTATAATACAATACAGAGTGTAACTCGTGATTATGAAACAAAGTGTTAATATTTCCAAAAGAACGGAAATGCATGCAGCGGCGAGCAAAATTAATGAACCGAGATTGCTTTTTGTAAAAGATAGTGCCACTCACAATCAGAGATATGAAATATGGTATGATTTCGAAAAACAAAATTGTTCCCCCAAACCACAACTATTTCTGTAATTATTAAAATCCTTGAAAAACATACATCGCGTTGAAAATAATAAGTTTGTGTTCACGAATCAATAAAAATTGTCGACTTTGGTCGTTTCTGTTTTTACTGCAAGTATCGACCAATAATCGATATTTTAATAAAAAAGATTTTGAGTATTAATTAATAACTCCTGTTATCTACCTAGTAACATTTTTATACTTTATAAAATCTGGAACATAAAGATAAAAGTTACTCTTCTGAAAAAATCTACATTCTTGCTTTAAGGATTACTTATAAAACAAGTTTCCAAATTTCAGCTATTTTTAGACGTCCCAAACGTAAGGTACACAAGTCATTCTTCCTAAACAATGTTAGTAATATAATTTCAATTCAAATCTTAAATCAAATATATGAGTGTAATGTTCCTAATAAAACAATTGTATATCTATGAAAAATAAATTGTGTATTTTGTTTGAATAGTGAAGGATGTTCGGAACTTTTGAACGGTAGCATATTTTAAGGATAAAGTCGTATAAGACAAAAAAGTAATTAATATTATGGCATTAGTATGTAGACAATAAATTTCTGACAAGAACATAATAGCTGATTCATATTATTATTTAATATTCATAGAATTTTAATATTCATTTGTGGCTCGCTATTTTTACACGCCGCAATAATTTTTTTTCTGGATGTAAAAAATTGAAATTACAATTTGGCTACGCTAAGTTGATTGCGTTGCAAATTAATGAGGATAGTCTGGATGAAGATATATTGAATACGCTACTTTAATGATATAATTTATGAAATCTTAGTATTATGATTTATAAAGATACATTTTTTTTAGTGAGAGAAATACAAAATTAATAATTTTCTGCTACTGCAACAGATAACTTCTTGTCATTTTGACTTACGGGAATAGTTTTTATTGGACTTACTAATTATTTTTAAATATAGAGGTCTTCGTCAGTTAGGATATAAGTAGTCAAAAATATCTTCTTGTTGTATCAAGTAGCATGTATATTATGGACGTATAATGAAAATCCAGAGAATAAAACGTAAGTCCATCTTTGGCTGAAATTCATATTGTACCACTTAGATTAAGGTCTATAATAGTTGTCTACTTAAAACTATAGCTTTTTCTAAACATTTAGAGAGCTAAATTATAATCCAACTGTTAGATGTGTGGTAAAAAGTTTTGTGAATTTCCGTAGTAAATAAAATAATTATATCATTGTAAACAAATTTTTGGCAGATAACAAAGTGCAATAACATTACTGAATAGTAATAAATGTTCTACTTTAAATAAAACTTAATTAATTAGAGTTGTAATCGAATTTTGTTCTTGTTATTTAAAGTAGATAGAACATTTACATTTATCTAACTGTTTGAAATGTAAACATATTTTTTTCTTCCAGATATAACAAATCACGAACATTTCACTTTTGTAACAGTTAATGAATATTGAAAAATATACAACAAGTAATATTTGTCAGAAGATAAGAAACCGAGTAGGTATATCGTAACAGCATAATAAATAATAATTATCACCCATGTATTCTAACATTCTTCAATCAAAGTAAAATCAGCTGAAAACATTTAATTACCCCCATCAACGTCTAAATACCTCAAACTAAACTATTCCAGTTTCTATTAGCGAAAAAATTCTTCTGTCGCTGATAATATACGAGAGAACGCAAAGAAAAAGAATGAAATCTATCGAACGTCTAATAGAGAGTCGAACACTTAACCATTAAGGCTGCACGAATATCGTATGAGCAGAAAAATCAGTGAAATTATTCGACATTATCGTGAGTCACCGATTCGAGACGAACGGCTCTCGATAACCACGCCTCTTTAATTTATTCAACCGGACACGGGGGAATGCGACTTTCTTGGCTTCATTAGGTCCGTTTCAATAGAATATGATAATTTTATGCGAATATTTCACGTACCGCTGGTAGCACTGCTGTTGAACTGCCAATTTTTTTCACACTATGCACAGATCCGAAGAAGAAGTAGAAAAAGCGAAAGAAAAAGAATATGGAATGGTTTATTATCGCGCGCCACTTTCTAATCGCGTTCTACAGTGTGAATTATGCTTGCTGTCACACAATGTGCACGACGATTGTGTGCCTTTTATAAAAGGGCACCGCATATACAATTCTTCCGTTGATATTAATAAGTGCAGTTATGAAATATGCGACAAATTCTTTGTTACGTAAAACCTTCTTGTAACTAGCTTATTTCGTGTGTTGAGCGCAAGTAAACTGGAAGTGGTGAGAAGCCACAATTTTTTTAATATTTTTTTTAAAATTGCTATCGAAAACGCAAAACATAATAGCTACAAAGCATATTTGAACATATCTACACTTTTCAACAAAGCGGTTTTTGGATGGGTTCTATAGATCATTTCCACATAAAATTTGTATTGTCACATTAGACTGCAAATGTCTATGCACTTAATGTTTGCTTGTCGAAATATGCAAAGAATGTATATGAAATTTGCAAATATGGTACATAAATATATGTAGAAATGTAACAACACATACAAAGATTGAGTAAGATTTGTAATAAATAGACTATGGGTTTTTATGCATTTATGGAAAAGTTAAATAGGTAAAAAATTACAGAATATATGCGGTATATAAAAATATATGAAATAGTCAAATTAGAAAAGATATTTTAGTACTTAGAGAACAAAATTATCCTCTATTTAGCTTCCACGTTTTTATTTTTATTTATAATAAGATGAATTTGAACAAAAATCCACAGTTCAGTAATAAGTATACTAATTTTAATTAATGAACAAATTACTATTCATAATATAATCGAAACTTCTGTATTTCCTTAAATATTTAAAATTTGGAAGTGTATCTAGACTTTTACGACTCACCGTATTCCTTCTACAAACTGCTTTAAAAGTATCGAATTTGAATATACTTCTACTAAAAACGTCGCACCATTCTATGCCGATACCTAATATTAAACGACAGAAAACTTTATATTCGGTTTCTATACCTTTGCAAAACACTGTATGTTAAATTCAACTAGTTACATCTTCGCCACACTGTATGTAGTTACAACAACGGGTAAAATTATCGATTTGTAGCGGAAGCAAACGAGAGAACCGTCGATACGGGTCATCTTCGATCGTTATTATTCGTACGAAAACAATAACGAGCAATCAGTTCGCGCATGCAAAAGGGTGGATGATCCCGAAAGGAGAACAAACAGAAAAATAAAAAAGCTACGAACTATCTCTTTTTGTTATCTTTTCCAAAGTAACCGTAATTATATCGTAAATTTAACAACGCCGGTGCACCATCGGCTCTCCGTTTATAGCTCGGTTCGTTAAAACTTTCCTCGAAATGAATTCCGAGCAAACGATACTCACGTAACGATCAAAAAACGATTGTACTCTCATTTTGTGACTCCGTTTAATGCCTACTCCTCCGTCCCCTCCCCGTGTGCTGCACCACCCAAGAATTCTTGTAATCTTTTAATCTTGAACTTTCACTTCTTCCCCTTTTATCCCGTTTTCATATTAGATTCCTCGTAGTCGAATTCAAATGGCTACGTATAACGCCAAACCGGAAAGAAAAGCAGGTCTATTATGGAATTCGAAAAGCGTTATTTAATGCGCTGATAATTGTGCGAGATACCACTGCCAGTGGTTTTATAATGCGCGCGTGGAAAAACCGGAAAAAAGTAGAGACCACAAAAAGTGTAATATATCGACGTGATACTGTGAATTTGCTACGAGTTATGAGCTACTTTTTTTTTTATTACAGCCACCATGATTGCATGGACAAAATTACGTTTCATTTCATTAGGGAATTTAAATTGATGGAATGTAATTAGAAATGTGAAACTTGTATAATTATTCCTTTAAAGTGCAGCACCTCCAAGGCCTTCTTTAATTGCCTTTGATTCTTTAATCTTAATAGCTTTTACTTTATTTAAGTTGCATTGCAAATATTACGTATATTCTGCCATAAATTTTCAAATTAATACGAAATGAAAGGACGACTTTTCATGGTATATTCCACTTCGAGAGCTGGCATTTGAGAAATATGAAACACATTTTTAAATGCTTCTAAAGAAAAAGCGAATATATAACCATAGAACAATTTCTTATTTGTTTTAATCTATGAGGGATGTGACTTTAAATGACATATGGTATAAAGAAACATAGACATATGGTACAAAAGTTTGCCCAAATAATTATGTGCTATGGATACAATTATTCTTCTTATTATGTTGCAACAATTTTACTATATTTCATTAACTATGGTTGGTATTTAAGCATTCTATTGCTAATTAAAATACAAGGGTGAGTTTTGTTCCTTTGGATATCTTAAAAGAACACAGACGTACAGAACTCAAGAAAAGAGAATATTTGAATTATAAGAGAACTTTTATATTATCAACAATCGGCAGTTTTATATGTATATGTAGGCTAACATTTTATAGATACATTTATCTTGTTACGTCACTAGCTATAATACCTAAGATCATCCATATCAAATAATGAATATATCAATGAATACGATAATGATGTATGACCATTTTCAGATCTGGCCACTTCAAGAATTTAGAATAAACACGTGTACATGATAAATATTGGAGAGAGCTATGAAAAATAAAGGAACTGACAACAAGGTAAAATAATTATTACGATTAGCAGTATTTTTTGCCCGGTTTAGCGAACGAGGCAACGAGGTACGAAATGTATAAGTTAGGAATTGCCGACAGGCGCAGCACGCGATAATTGTGCGGTTGCACAACGATCGTTAACGTTTCACGAGTTGCTCGTATTTCATCGAAAAAAGGAGAAGGAAACTAGGCGAAAGAAAACGAGAATGATTTTCCATTTCACCAAGCACCCGCTTCTGCCTTGAACCCGTTTGTTTCCCTTGGCTACGTAAACGTCGAACACGATTGCACTGTCCGCAACATGAATAAAAATGTCTGAATAAAAGTTTCCAAGTAAAATCCTAATGATACGAGAGAACTTCCACGTTGCCTTTGATTTTGTTTTCAGAACGTTGCAGGTGACAAATATTCAGTTCAATTTCTATTTCAAACAGAACGAGAACATCTCTTATCATATTGAAAATGATTCATAAGGTAACATTGATGTTATAATTCTAAAATGAAATATTCATTGTGAGTTAAGCCTTTCACTACTATCAGCGTCTATAGGCGTTCAAGAAATTCACGTATAGCGTACTACCGGCATTTTCTGCCGATTAATTTCGATCATCAAAGACACTATTGACATCTTGAAACACCTGAAATTCTTTGCCATGTTACGCGTGTTTAGTCTCGCATACCCCCCGGATGGGTAAGACGCACGACGTGTATTTACAAACAGCCGTTTCTCGCTAACGAATTCTTTACTCCTTCACTCAAAAATCTATGGATTTTTGGAGTATATAAGGAGTCAAACTGTAAGACTCTCGGGGTTCAAGAAGAGCTCAATTAGAATTCAACACATCGCTACTCTTTGGGCAAAATCGGGTTCAAGTTCCCTTCGAGCAAATAAACTTCGCTGGAAGACTCCCCTCGTGTAGCGTGCTCACTGCGTTAGCCATACGTCGCATCGATTCGTCCGCATTAAACATCACCTGTGGCTTCCGGTGTTAACCATACGCCGGTTCGTCCACCTATTCCATCTATTCCTAACCGAGTCTATTCCGGGGCCTGGCGTATCACGCTCTGCCCACTACCTGGACTCTCGAAGCAAAACCACACGAGCTCGCGATCACTGCCGCGCGTCTTGTAACAGCCATCTTAAAAATAGAAAAGAATCGGAAGAAGAACAGGAATGTAATATAACGTGATTCAATAATTTGACCATTTCCCTATATTTTACATTACATTACGTTACATTAGGTAGAGACTTCTTAACCTTGAACTGAACAAAATTATTTAAAAATAATGTGTGGTGTCTACTAAAAAGTATTTAAATTTCAAGTATCTTCGTAAACGTAAGAGCAATAAATATTAGTAAATCAGAAAAACCAGATTATAGTTCAATTTAGGAAGCTTGATCCTTAAACCTGTATTACTAAAAACGAACAATTTATTTTTGTATAACCATTGACCGAGTGTAATTTAATTTAAAAACTTGATCCTCAAATTCATACTGCAAAAGACTTAAAAGTTTCTCCTCGTTATTCGCAAAAGAACTCTAAGGTAGCTCTGTTGTTTGAATAACTCCGTTTTAATCAGAATTCATCTTAATCTTGACTCGTCTTGGGTATAATCCTTTAACGGAGTTGAATCCCGTTGATCGTCAAGGAATTTCTGTGTGGAGTCGGGGCGAGACGTATTTTCCCAGGCCGAATCCCGTGGCCGGGCAACTTTTCCCAAGCGAGAGGCATTTCCTCGTTGCATTGCCGGCGTCGTTACATTGTCAGGAAGAACATTTGCATTGACATAGCAAAGCGCCGCAAATGGACAGGCAGGCAGCAGAAAGTCGCGAGGCGTTGGCCGTCGTCGTCGTTTAAAAGTAACTTTACGGTGCGCCGCCACAAAAAGATCTGGTTCACGTCGTTCGGTAAAAAGCATTGAATGCCGATACCGGGCCCGAGGTGGAGGCCCGAGTGAAATGTGGCATAGCAAAGCCGATAACAGCGACACAGAGACCGGTGAACCACAGGCCCAGGACTTTCACGCGTCCTTCGACGGACTCCTTCGAGTTACATACATACATATACTCCAGCGCCACCGCAAATGTGTTCCCTCTTATCGTTCCCATATAACGCACGCTACGTCGCTTTTTTGTCCACGCACACACATATACACGCACACAGAATCAAACGAAAACTTATTACTTATCCTGCTGTCTCGAATTCGAACGCCACTATCGTTCCCGCGATTGAATAATTGCACCCGTGAGCCGGGACACCCGGTCAACCGTATACACTGGTCACTTCCAGAGGATTTAGCGATTAGAATGGTACAATGGCTGCTTTTGGTATGAACTAAGGATTGATAAAGGCGGTTGACGATTGCAGAGTAAACCGCTGAAATACATTTCCCTTAAAGGTCATCGCTTACTTACTGGCACAACGCATGAATACCGTCGAATCGTCATTGACAAATTCATAACATCACGTACATATTTCACCGGAAATGCGTTCACTTAGCTACAGTAGCACAACACTGACGTTCTTCTCCATCACCTCGATAACGAAGCGAATGTTTCGCTGATTAAGCGGCGATCGCGTACTGTTTACATAATGATCATATGTTAGAAACTATTCTTTTATAATAAAATTGGAGTACAATGATCCACTGTTTCTGATAAATGAGAAATAAGTGTGATCTGATGTCGTGTTTGCATTGTACTGATAAGTGAGCGACGACCATAACTCATAATCGCAAACGTGTGGACTGCAAAACGTTTAAGAGATGCAGAGTTAACCATCCTGTAACGGTACGTACTTAAAATTTATTGATCTATAAATATAGCTAACTCTAATTTCAAGTAACCCGCTATAAGAATATAATTATAATACTTTTATATTCCGAAGGAATTTAGAAATACGGTAAGAAAAGTCTTTACATGCTGTTAATTGCACATTATCACAGCGCACGTCTATGTCGATATGACAATATTCCCACATCTGTAATTACGAGTTAAGCTATGATCTCTTTGATAGTTGGTTGGAGACTTGAAAAAATTTCTACAAGGGTGCAAAAATTGCAATGGCTATAAGAAGTATTGACACACCACTATTTTTATTGTAATATTTATGTACTACTTAATTAGGTTCAACTATATCGGACTTTCCATTATTTAACCCTTTATTATTTAACGCAACATTTCATTGACAATTTTGTCAGTCAATTTATCCGATTGAATTTTACGTTTTAAGACTGCAACATCCACATTAAGATTGCTATTTCTTTCTCCACTTACAGGCTACAATTTTATGAAATTTAAAAGTAGTACATAGGAAACGCTGCACTAATGCAGCATTGGTCCTTAAAGAGTCAATAATATTCGTATATGATTAAAAAAATTAATGTAGAAATGAAATGTAGAATTTGATCTAAAAATATCTCGTTGACAAATATAAATAACTTGCTTGCATTACCGAACTGTATAAGGAAATGAAACTGTTCAGCACATTTCTCTAATGAATTTAGATAAACTTCTGATCAAATCGAATGCACACAAAATTTTGTGAAGATGTGAGTATATGGTAGGCGTATAATAAATATCCTCTAATCAGTAAAAGTATAGTTTCAAAGAAAATTGTAGTTTCAAATGAGCAACAGTTGTGTAAAATATTAATGTTAACTAAAAATGTATTTAGTAGCATCTTTATTTTCCTGCTTATTTGCACGATATGAAAAATGGAGAAGTCTTTGTAAAACTAAATTTGCGAAACCTAGGACTTTCTAAAAATGTATGCAAGCGTTTTATGAAGAGGAAACATGGATATCAAGATTAAATTATTGAGGATTAAATAAATGTTTCGGTATCTACTATTTTAAATTTACAATGATTTCTATAAGAATGGAAGCACATGAGAAATGGAACAGTTAACTGAAAATTTTCTGGAAGAAGTTTAAAAAATTGCGAAGTAAACTTTTCAAGTTGAATGGGACCACAGTGAATTCAGTATCTACTATTTTGAAAATAAATAGTGTAAATTTGGAATGATCTCTATAAGAAATGAATATAAGAAATGGAATCGTCAACTAAAAATTTTCTGGAAGAAGTTTGAAAGATCACGAAGTAAAATTTTCAAATCGAATAAGGGCATAGTGAATCATTCTTAATGTTACGATCTTCTCGAAGCTGTTGTCCTATTGGTTATTGTATCAGACTATGAAATAGCATCGGACTGGACAATCACGCTCTCCTACGTATAGACGTAATCGTGAAATATGGGACGTCATGGCGCAGTATCCAAAGTGAAAAGTTATTGCTTGTCGTGCTGCTCCGATGATTTTGAATAGGGATAGAGTTGAACGATTGGATAATTATGCGCTCAGAACTTGAATAATCGTGACCCTATTATTACACGCGTCGCAATATTTATAGATCGACCGTTCTGTTTGCCTCCGTAATTGTAATCGAATCATCTGCTTTGATCGCTCTTGATTACCGCTAACAAAGTTTTATCATTGATTATCCTTTTCAGTCTGTACGTAATTTTGATTTCTGCTGCGAGCTTCATTTCTATGGATTCGTTACTTTAATTTGTTTACTGTATAAAATTGATTAAAGGTAGAATTTCAAGTAGGATGAATTCCTGTGTTACCGGACGACAACGAATATCGAATAGTAATAAGAAAAGCAATAACAAGAGAGACAAAATTTGAGAAGGAAAACTAAGGAGTTCAGTAAATTAGAATAAATAAATAAAATTATAGCATTGATATCAAAAAATACAAACGAGAATACGGCTTGTGTGGATTGTTTACAGACTTATGATGAAGATTAGATTCAATGTTCAAATGGCAGAGAATGAGCTCACGAAAAGTGTGCCAATAACCCGGCGTGTTCGAATGAAGTTCCCCTAATCATAAGTTATGTCACAAATGTTTGCTCCGTCCGGTAATAGGGGCCACTCAAAGTTCCTTTAAAAACGCATATCAAAATTTAATATTAATTAATGATAATATCATGATACTGTTGCTTACTTCGTTCGTTTATTTTTAATTTGAATAACATTGTCTCGAAATTAATGCAGAATAAAAAGAATAAAACATCATTTTTTTTATTTATTTGAAAAAATTCTTAGATGCCTAGTAATAGGAGAACTCCATCTAATCGTACATTTAAAGACAATATTTTAATTGGAAATGTGAGAAAAGTACAATTTTACTATGTACATTGAACCCTATCGTTATAAAAGACGTACATACTCGCTGTTGCGTCGCGAATCTATTACGCGATTGTTCTAATGCTGGCGATTTCCAGACGCCGAATTCATTTCATGTGAAATATTTAAGTTGAAATAAAGTGAATTATATGACTTAGCGATAGTAAAGTACAACTGAGTTTAGTGGAAGTGCTGTTGCTTTAATGTTTGAATTTTCACTCTAATAAACTAATTTAAGTAAGCGGAAAAGTAAACTAATTTAACTAAAAATGTAAATTCCTCACTAGTAACGAAATCACATACATACTATAAACGTGGTTCTTCAAACGCCTTAACACTTGTCCTGAAAAATAGAAACAAACTTACGTATACTTTCTCTGTAGTAACTATTTTTACTTTCATTCGTATAAATTACACTACAATCATTTAATTTAAAATATGTAAATATTTTTACTCGTACCATTCACCTATTAATACAAAATGATCTCACTAATACATCTAGAAATTTATAGTAGTGGAAGTCAACAAGTGTGCCTTAATTAGTAATTATCAAACATTAGAGTCTAGAGTATAGAAGCATGAAACACAATTTTAAAATGTCAAATAGTTCACCTGCAATTAGGGCTAAAAATCCTGCTGATTTACATAAAATATTTTATTATAATAAGATTATAAATGATCATGTAACAGACTATTATAATAATTATGCTGATATAACGTGCTATTATTCAAATTGCAACTGCCCTTATGAAATCGAATTCTCAAATGTATAAGTGGAAGTTTTTAGATTCACCTTATGTGTTATAATAAACTTTTTGCGAAAACACGTCGCTGAAGATTAATGGTACTTGTTACAATGACAGATGAGTCAAGAAAGGAATGTATTGTTTTCAGAAATATTGCTCGCAAGTTAACTATGCTAGCGACCGCATTAAATATTCACGATAGTTAACAATTACCAATTTCATGCGTTCACCTGCAAACACCTACGCTAACATTAAAGTCAACTGGTATCGACAGGTACGTGTTCCAGTCTGTTATTACCGATATCATTTATTGAGCTTTTTATTGCACACGCTGCTTAGAGAGTAATTTTATAATTCGCCGTAGTATAAGAATCAACCACCATCGCTTTCATATTCTCTTAAAACAATTTCTGTATCTAGAAGTTATTCTCATATTAAAATATTTGGAAGTATAAAAAAGTTTACTTAAATCATACAATAGGAGTAAAAATCAATTAGAGTTCTTTTTTCAAAATTTCGTTAACACGATTTTATGATTTTAATTTCCATAAACACAATTTTAATATTAAAAAAAACAACTCCATTATCTTGGGTAACTTTTTCTCATATTTTTTGAAGAATCAGTGAGTCCTTCGTTTAAAAAAAGATAACATTCTTGAATCATTAAAATTTGTACAACTAATAATTAACTGGAAAGTCATAAATAAATTAAATTTTTTAACCTACTCAATATTTTTTAATGTGTTGATAAAAATTTAGTGCTGTTGAAAGTATAGAACGTACAAGATTTCATTGAAAAATATGTGCATGTACTATTCGTCCGCGACAAGAAGGCACGCAAGTATTTACATTCCCGTTCTAGTTACAATCTACTAGCCTCCCTACAAGCACATGCATTGTTCACTATTAACCGAAGACGTTAAAGATCGACAGTGGTTTAATAACGAAGACGGCGTGTGGCGATAGGGAAGACAGTAGACCATATCTACAGTGAGGATGTAAAGACTCGTCTGCCTTCTTTTCGCGGACAGACAGTACGTGTATTTGTACACCTCATATGTTCCATGTATCTATATGTTACTGAACAATTTTATCAATATTGCATAGCATTGAAAGAAAGATATGCCAAAAATCAAAAATGCTAAGAACGTCCATTTCACCACTAATTAACAGAAATCCACTAAAAAAGTAAAAAATCGCAATAAAAATACTTACAAATAAATTGTACTCGCAAATTGAATTTTAAATTAAGAGAAACTAACAATCAGTAAACCAGACATAAAATAACCAACCTTAAAGTTCAACTAATAATATTCACCGTGCATTTCTCCTTACATATAGCACTGCTTCGCAATAAAAGAACCGTGACACCGCGATGTATGTATGTTTTAGACTAATAACTCGGTGATTTAGAAACAGTAGAGCAGAAGATTTTATCGTTCGAGCTTCAGATCGTTAACGAACTGGCAAATTTAATTCAACAATCAGAATCGACGTGCAACAATCGTGTGCTAATTGACATTGCATGCGGAATTGGACTCGGTTGCAAACGTATGTGGTGCATTAGAACGTATGTGGTGGCCAACGGCTGAATTTACCGGCGAATAACTGTTGGCCTTAATTAGAAAAAGTGTGTGCGTTTCTTGATTACAATGTTGAACGAAAATCTCGCCAAGGATCATAGTTTTGCAGCTAATATACAGTGAAATTGTGAATATCGATCAGATCCTTCGGTATGTGAGGCATAAAATCGTCATACAAAAGAATCTCTTTCTTACTTCTTGCAAGAAACTGCCAGCACTGTTTGCACAACTATGTTGCCTTCAGAAGAGGAAGTCAGACGGTTGAGAAAAGACCATATGTGATTAATATTTCTTTTGACAAATTAATTCTATTAGTATTTCTACAGGCTGGCCCACGGAGTAACTGACAGATCTCAGTTGTTTATAATTTTTCATTAAGATCAGATACGGATCTTCATGAATCAGATATCAGATATCTTTGGAAATTAGTTAGAAAAAGTTTTGATATCTTTTTTATTCAGTTGTGTTTTGTTTAAATTGTAAACATGTCGCAATATCTGAACGAAGTGAAAGTTTTTCTCTCAAAGAATTAATAAAATCGGATTATTCTTGGATAATAGTGAGCTAGTAGCAAACATGGTACGAAAAATGTATCACCCAACAAAGCATTGAAGAGGTTACCCAGCTAGCTTTTAATTGCCGATAGATTAACGATAGTGAAAAGATTTTTGTGACATTCTTTTTCACACCTTTCCCATTTTTCGTTTCTTACTTTTGCGTAGTAAGTAATCTTAGAAATTGTCTTATAACTAAAGAAGGTGGCCACTTTGAACGGTTGCATTATTAATTTCCATATTTTCTTTGTATTAAAAAAATGAAGTACAGTTATTTCTTTTCATTTTACAGTTAGTAATGATGTTTATTTGTCAATACGCTACGAACCATCCTGTAGTCTTCTCTAAACTATTTTATGGAAAGATCGATTATTATTACTACAGTAGTTGATAATGTGAAAAGTCTCAAAAGAAGGAAAATAAAAACAGACTTAGCTGTAGCTTTTTAATGAGGGCATTATACAATTTTCAGATCCCAAAATTGCAAAAACAAAAAATTTCTACTCTTTAAAACGTCACAATTGCTTCCCTCCGTAAAGAACGTCAATTTCTAACTTATTTCCTTAATCTTATCTCTTAAATAATGTATCAACTTTTACAATAGTTTCCTGCAAAAAAGCAGAATGCTTTGGGCTGTCCATTATACAAACCTAGCCTAGACTACACGTGCACATACTTCGCAACAGTCGTTGTTACACAATGATATTATCAATTTTGGACGGTAATTATTGCTCCGTATTTTTTATATACTTTGATATTTTATACGTATAATTTTCTTTTACGTAAAAAAGTTGAAAATGTAAAATTGTATACAATTTACAAAGAACAGTTGCGTAACATATACAATTATTGGTCACAATTATTTTCTTGTTAATGGCTTTTACGAAGTTTTGTAGATAGCATAAATGCTTATGTTAATGATATAGTATAATTAATACGGGATATGTCCTTAAATATAGTCGTCAACGCCTCGAAAAATTTGAATTTCTAATGGGAAGTGCAGAATGTTTAAAATCATCTGTATAATGTCTGATTTGGTTGGAGTTTTGTTTCAGTAGATGAATCTAATTACGCCCACGGTCTTGGAATGTATACGTAATTGAAACACAGATATTTTAAAGAAATGATTTCAATGCAATCCATTTAATATTTTCCATATTACAATACCAAATTAATAAATTTTCTGCAAGTGTTTATATTGCAAATTCCTTTGTAATGACTAAATTTTCATTTCACAGTATTAAATTTTTTATTTTTCTATTCTAACAATATTAAATCATTATGTACACCTGCAATTAGTAAATTTTCACTTTAAAATATTAAACTTTTTATCTTTCTATTCTAATCTTATTTTCATTGATAAATCTTCCTCCTATTAATGTAATTTTTACAATGATATATTATTAGTTTTTGTAAAATTTGAAAACTTATAAATGAAAATAATTTCATAGAAACAGTAGCACATAGTTAAGGTCTTCATAACAGATAGAATTCTACTTTAAATTTGTTTGACACGAGTAAATATACGATGGGGCCCAAAATAATCAGAATTTTGTCCGTTACAGCTATTATTAAATTCTGAATCACTTCGTCGGACAGGCAAGAATATCCACAATGATCTGTTCTCGTTTGGTCGGCCGTTAAAGCACATCCAGTTCCCGTAATCAAATACAACATTTGTATTAAAATCATCAGATTTCATAAAGGGTCCAAATTTAGTTGTAATCATATTTCTCTACTGTGTTTAAACCAATGTCAATCGTGAGTTTCAATAAATCAGCAATCGGTCAGAATAATCGAATCGTAACGAAAAAAACCGAAGTAAAAAGTAATGGATGAGATAAAAATGATACTCGATGTACAAATAATTGCACCACGCTCGATTACAACAAATTATTTCGCTCGCAACGCAGGCATTAAAGTATATAAAAAAGAAAGATAAAAATAATCATTCATCGTAGATCATGAGAGGCTATCTCTAGACAGAAATAATATTTTATAGCTATGCAGGCATATATATATATGTATCTCTTCTTAATTGATGCAATTAATTTCAAACATTTGAATGGCCAAACGTCACAACAGACAATGCGATTCTTGTCTGCAAACTGATAACGTTATCTAGAGGTTTATTCTAAGTAACGAGACCATAGAAACGTAAGACTTTTAAAGTTTCATACCATTCCACTTTGGTTATGCTTGCAATAGGAATTTCAAAGAAAATACAAGACCTCATTGTTTTGCTATGGAAACGAAACATCGGGGGAATCCGCTTATCTTTAGTTACATAGCAATTACAGAAAAGATCCATAAATGAACGCTAAAAGAACAAACAGCCTTCGCGCAACCTAAGTATATTATTGTTAACGAGAGTCTTGAGTTAAGCGTCAAACTTTCGACATAAAGACAAAGAGTTCCTGATTTGTCTATCTTGCCTAATTATAACTAAGGAATGCATGTTAACGCGCGACTTTATTTAACCCTCTCCCAGAAATCAGCCTCCCACCGGCATTCTCTTTTCCCAGCGTACTTCTCACGATCTCGTTTATACATGCCTCAAAGTGAATCTCATCAACATGAGAAAGAGTAGGAAATAAAAGTAAAAAAGGAAGGTTTACAACGATGCAACATCGTCATGTTAGACCGTGGAAACTACAATAAATATCGAGAAAAAAATCTTTATTTATTTGTAATCGAGTGGAGAGTAACTGCTGAATCATAAGATTCGATAAATATCCGAAAAAGTACGCGCGGTATAATTATCGCGGTACCGGGTATAATTATATGAACGATAGTGGGTTCTGACTTCGCTCCCGTCGTACGATTATTGTTCAAGACGATGACTTTATCTTTCGAACGAACGGATCGTGTTTTTTTGCTGCAAAGTATTTATTAGGGAATTTTATTGATTTTAGTAATTACTAAGTTTATTAGGAAATTTTAATCCAATCGTTTTTTAGTTAGATTTTAGTGTTGTATCTACTGCAATGGCTATCAACGACAATTCCTTTACATTAAGGTCTATGAGAAAAGTGTTTGGCTAGCAAATATTCTACAACATTTTCTTTAATTGTTTGATTTTCTTTATAAATTCAATAAGGTCGCCTACCTTATCGGTATCAAAGTTGTCAGCAAACTTTACTTTTGACTTCTCATTGAAAACTGCAATTATTTTAAAATACTTTTACGTTAGGCTGTTATTAATAAATATTCCGATATTTTATAAATCCTCATATATTCAATTTTTGTAAATTGTTTATAAAATACTTCCCTAGAAAGTAGATGTAATAAATATGGTGGTATTTAATAGTGTATTATACTTCTATTACACCCATAACATTCACATAAGGAAATGCAAAAATTGATCAAATAATAGATTTCTAATAGGAAACCGTTAAAATTAAATTTCTTCTTGATCACTTAACGTTAAGTATCATTTAGTTGTTGGATAACGAAGAAGCAACGTTTTTATCATTGCTTTCAAGATATTAATGGAAATATAAATAGACACATACAAAAACATACTAAAAGTAAAAGACTATCGTTATGATATGTCGTTGATAGCCTGCTGATCGTATGCATCACATTACGAGTAGCAGTAAACTGGCACTGGTTCAATATAGAATACAGTTAAGCTTAACATACCATAACACATTTCTACTTAAATTTATGCGGTTTAAAATCTACGTAACACAAATTAAAGCAGCAAGAAATAGATTTAAATTATTAAATTAATTCACGTATCTACTAAATTGTGCTTATTTAGTTAACAATAACCATATTTTACATATTTTCTTATACATAATGCGACTCAAACAACACGAGAATGATTCTACATGGAAGAACAAACAAAAAAAGGAATTTAAAATTTTTTCATTTGAGGCTCTGTCTTGGAAAAAAGAAAAGTGTAAAAAATGATATTATACGCGTGCATTGAACCATGTTTGTATTTAACAAATTTCATCGGACACTACCGTTACTGTTTTCGATAATTGCGTCGATACAGTAGAATAAAATGTAATTTCCAAAGTAACTTTTTTAAATTAAGTTAAAAAATAATGAAATGTATAGTGTATGGTAAAACTCTTCGTTTAGACATAGTCAAACGCATGCATATCGATTTTTCAAACTTTGTACTCTCCAAAGGAAGGCCTCAGTTGAATAAATATTATTCTACATTTTTTATGTTTTTCATGTAAAATTATCTTATTGCTGGTTGTATCGCTACTTACGCGACACCCTATGTTGTCGAAAATGTCGACATCTATTTTTAGACATTTTTTATATGACAAATACTTGATAGATGCTTGCAAGGTTTAAGTTCATTGAAAACACTTACTCGAAATTACATTTCTTGTCAAATCTCAGATTCCAGCCTGTTAGAAGTTTTATACTCGAAATTATATTTGTTAATTTTATGATTTAACCCTTTGGCTATAATGGGCGACTAAAGTCGCTCAACATAAAAATCAGTCGACGTGATCAGATCAAGTATAGTAACTGTAGATAAGTAATAGCAGTGACAAAATGCCAATAAATGTAACAAATCTAAACAAAATAATTCAGTGCGCCTTACTGAAAGACACTTCCCATCCGTATACACAACTAATAATACCAAAAGGAAACATCCACTAAAAAATACGTAGTATGTGCAAAAAATGGTAAAATGAACGGATCGTGGTATCAGTGTAAAGTTTGCAATGTAAGTTTATGTGTAAGTCTCTGTTTCGGAATATATCATATAGTGTGTCATTATTAAAAGTTTATTATGAAGATTATTATCACGTCGATATTATAATTGTTTTCAAATATTAGATTCACAAACATTTATTTCAATGCTTAATTAAATGTAAAGCTAATTAGCAAAGTAAAAATGCCTTGTTTTAAGTACAAAACCATTATTTGTGTTATATTTAACAGTTACGTTCATTGAAAACTTTTCATTTGTAATTCTATTTCTTATTAAATCGTTTTCAACTTTATTACATTTTCTTCGCGGGTAGCTCTGAAGCACCGCCCCTTTCTACACCAAGATAGCCTTAGAACGCTTTACGAGCTATTTCCTTAAATCGTATATGCATTAATGTTAACAGGTACGAGGATTTCTTAGATTTCTTTTATCCTTCTGTGAAATTCAAGCGAAATCTCATATGCATTTCCAACGAGATCTTAAGCCCTTGTTCTATGTTTATTTTATTACCTGCGTATGCTAGCTAATACTGATCACTGATTTCATCTTATGTTACGTACAAATCATTTAAATGTTGTACGCAATATTTGTTTAATAACCTCCAATCTTATAACACAATGCCAAAATTTGGGTTCAAGTTAAATTTCATTCTCAGTATTTAGTATGGGCTTTTGTTGAATCTTTGCCATAATTCAGAGCACGAGTGTGACTTGTTATTGTAGGGCAAATGATTAAATAACAAATTATAACACCATTGTATATGAAAGGTGTTTCTCGCCGGTTAATACAAAAATTATAAATTATAAATTATAAAAAGCTTACGAATTCTTGTTAAGCTATCATCTTTTATTAAGATGAAAGCAGATACACAAATCTATAAAAGAAACTAAACTAAAAACGATTCGAAATAGTTCAGCCTCCTATCACACATCCTTGAAGCCACTCGCCAACTATAACCACATCAAACTGGGCCGCAAACCCGAGTCTTTACTGTTCCAGTGAACCACATAAATCTTCTAACTCAATACCTATTCATACCCTGGTCTTAAACGTAATCTTTACTTTCCCCGCCGCATAAATCCCTTCGAGCGATCATGAACCATCCCCCTGACCTACTTCGGTCCACCATTCATTAGAAAGGGTTACACGAATCACATCAACTACCCATTTCAAACGAACTGTAACATGTACAACTAGTTAGTATCTTAAAATTTTGTGGCTCGGATCTTAGAGGCGAGGAACCGCGGCCCTTTTTTGACCGGGGCCCGTTCAAGGTGGAAAAAGCATGTTTGCTCTGTTTGGATTCGGCCGGGTACAGTGTCGGAGCAGTAGCAGGTGGAAACGCTTCTGAAACGGAGCCGGCGAAGGTGGAAGTGGCGGAGCGCATCGAGAACTGGTTTGTAGCAGGAGCTCAGCGGCGTGGCGCGGCGCGGCACGGCGTGGCGTAGCAAGCTTTGTGGTGGTGGTAGCGATCCGTTTCGCGACCTATAGTGGGGGTAAGCTTGGCAGCGACAAGTGATGGTTTACAGTTATAGTCAGTCCGGATCGGGCGTTCGGTCAGCCGAGACTACTTGTGCCAAGCGTAGCTCCACAACCGATCCCGATTTGTCGAGCCGGTGTATTAACGCGACGTGTCGCTCTTCTATGCGCGATTGTATCGCGAGAAGAGAATTCGAGAGTGAAGTGTCTTCGTCTGTCCATCCTGTCAACCTTTCTACTACAAACAGCTAACAATTCTTATCGAGGGGGATCGTTTGTCACCTTTGGGCCTCGAGAGATTCCCTTCGAGTTTTTCACGAGGCTGGCCCGAAATTGAGAAATCCTGTGGTACATGACAAAATCAAATCCAGCACAGTTAACGGTATATACCTACTGGTGGAAAGCAGACGCAAGATCGGCGCGGACGAAACGACAGCGCCGGGAATATGTGTACGTCATCGTCGGCGTTCCGTGGGTTCATTGTGCACGATTAATTGGATACGGGCTCGCGTATATTGGAGCCGTCGTGGTTTTCTCTCTACCTTTATCGAATTCAATTCTTTCGGTGTCTCGCACACCTTTCGAGACTGGCTTAACGGTCGTGAGAGTTTCCGAAGAATCGGCTCGCAACTTTCTTCTCGCGCACACGCTGCTGTAGCTTTTACATTCGCGACATGAAACGGAGAAACATTCTTTGTCTGATAGACTACCACCATATAGCTTTGATTGATAAGCAATCCGAGTACGATTGAAATTTCTTAATCGTATTTGATTTAAGTAATGAACAGATAAAAGAATGAACGATTGCGATGTCGGAATCGATCTTCGATTTGTTTTGACTTTCCAATCGCGACAGCGAGAAAAGCGACGCTTCGAATGCACGCGGACGAATACGGTCACTCGTACGCGGATGTGACCTCGTAACACTAGGCGAGGACTTCAAGACGATCACGATGGAAATGGGAAATGGAAACACGCGGAGATAATCCACCCGGTGCGGAGTGTTTCCGTCGTCGCGTGCTGGATTTTTCTTTCCTGACTCGTTCGTCATCGTTGCGATCATCCTACGCGGTCGCGAAAGAGCACGGACTTTGCTGAGTCAACTTGTTGCGTACGGCAAAAAACAGGAATTCCCGAATATAAAGGGTATGCATTTAATCGCCCACCGTTAACTGTTCCCTGAAAAGCGCCAGGGCTGCTCTCGGGAAACCAGTTTCGTCGCTTGAAAACGATGCTTGTGAAATTCCACGCACGTGACCCGAAATATCTTGACTTTAAATTTATGCGAATTTTTATTTGGATGATTTTTAGAGTTGTTTTGAATTTCTGTACTTCTGGAAGATTTTTCGAACGATTATTGAGCATCATCTATTTGAATAATGGTAAAAACGAGTAGAAGTTTCGAGAAAACTTTAAAAATCGTAAGGTATTATTTCGAATGATAAATAAGAATAAGCTTTAAATTTTTAGGAAAGTTTAGATTAATATTTGACGTATTGTTTTTTCATTGTAATAGAATTTTAATATTACTATTGAATTGAAAAAGTGTTCTTCGTTTGAATAATGATATAAAAATAAGAGAAAGTTTAAATATGTTTTAAATGTGTAACACTTAAATAATAATGATACAAAAGACAATTAAAAGATATTAAAATGGCTATTTGCCATGGTCATGAGTTTTTTCTAATTAGACTTTGTTTTTTCGTGCAATTGTTTGAAATTTAATATTTTAAATCGCTTGAGAGATTGTCGATTATGTAAATAATAACATGAAAGAAGAAAAATTGCAAGAAGTAAAATATAAAAGCTTATCTGTGATACCATTCGGATTAATACCCTTCAACTGCGAGAAATTAAGAACATTTACTTACATGTTCCTAAGTATGCAGATGTCTTATTTTGTAATTCAATTCGCTTGAATTCTTATCATTAGTTTCTTGGAAAATTGACAGCTAATTGAGTGATAATACGAAAAGAAAAATGTTCTGATATTATTTGTGATGGCAACAAAAATAATAGATGTAAGATTATTACTATTTTTATTACTCGATCAGTCAAACTGTTTTTGGGCATTAAAACACCACGAAGAAAAATTAAACGATCATATTTACGCTCATGGTGGGAACTTTAGTTATAAACTTAAAGAACTCGGGAAAAGAGGAAGTGACGATTTCATAGATTTCTGCTGAATCTTCTAAATATAAGCGAACAAACAATATGAGTAAGCATAAGAAGAAGTTGGTAAGATGTAGAAGATGTAGGGGGTCAGATTTTCGATGTTTAAATATCATTCAGCTCATTTACTGTGTAGATTCGATGCCCGAGACGATCGTTCCATACATTTTAAATCGCCTTCTGCTATTGTTTCCACACGTTTGAAATGTGATTGCTCAATAACATAATTAAAAATACCAGAACGTTTTAGTTACACAATAATTCCAGTGATTCTACGATAAGGAGAGAAAAAAGCGAAAGGAAGCAATAATGGAAGGGAGAAAGGAGGAAAATGCCGCTGGTCGTACTACTCATTTCTTTACTCGTCTCCAACGGAGATTCTTCTTCCATTCATGAATTCGAATCAACAATAACAACCTCGTGGACGTATTACTTAAGTCGCGTGTGTATTCGAGAAAACGAAAATTCTTCCACGCAAACTGGATCGAATCCTTATTTACATAACCACAATTTAAAAAATAAATGAAAAAGGATAAATATAGGGAAATAAATGTCCGCGAGATATGCTCGATCTTTGAAAAATATATTCTTCGTCGCGTTGTTTTGCGCAGTTTTCGTGCTCCACCTCACGAACAGCGAAGCAAATTTCTTCCAGTAGCAACTGTTTGCATAAAAATATCTTCGCCGGCGGTCGTTACGCTTCTGAAAACTTTCAAACAAAAAAGAGATAGATCCCGTTTTGCCCGCCACGAATTCTTGAACGCAAACGTGCACAATTTTAAAATCGACGAGTCAACAGAGGCAACAGGTCTCGCTCGTGTTGATCTCAATAACAGCTAGCCATATAAAAAAGGAATCGTGAATTTTCTGTCGTTTCGTCCGCGAGTATCAGATAAGTCGTTAGTGGCTTGTTTCTTAAATTGTACGCGACTTTCATCCTATCAACCACGAATAATTTCCACGTGTTGCGCAGATAGCGTCTTCTTCTGCTGGCAATCGAAAGGTAATTTCATCGGACGCCTGAGATCCAGCTGGGAATCCCCGAAAGAAACTCGAGATACGAGGAGGTATTGATCAACTCTAGCCGAGGGCGACAAGCAGAGGAGAGAAGATCGTTCGACGGAGAAACTAAGTGACTGGATAAAGCTTGTGGCGGAGCAAGAAGAAAAAGTGTCGTGTGTTAAATCATCTTCGTCAGGACGAACGGAAGAACTGCAGAAGGATTTTACGTGAAAGAAAAAAAATTATAAAAAAAGAAAAAGAAACGAGAACTATAAACCACAGTGCCAATTACAAAGTGTCCATTGTTAGCGTGCAGAAAACAGGAATAAAGAATTCATATTCGAGAAGATTCACAAGCAAAGGATAAATAAAAACGGCTTTATTGGTCGTCAGGAATCTATCGATCAGCTTTGGTGATTTTCATCGATTTCGAGTGTCCTAGAAGCTGGTTACTTCCATGGAGGCACGTCGAAGATAATCACGCGCACCTCAACCAGGACCGCCGACATCCAAGGTAAATATAGCACCTGTTTTGCCTCGGTTCTGTCTGTTTCACCTTTAATGCCCACGCGTTTCTTCTGATCGTGCAGAAATACCGTGCATACGTGCGTGCATTCACCTACGTTTGCATAGCAATGCGCATTTTTGCATTGCAAGCGCTGGCGCGCGCCGGTGTCTCAGAGGTGAAAGAAAAAAAGACTTACGGAAAGAAGGAAGGAGGGGAATGGACGCAAGCATGCGTTAGGTTTTCTATTCGCATACAGTGAAATATAAATGACGAATGAATATCGTGATACGACACTACCACAGATAGTCGTACAGACTTATTTACTCGAATAATGGACATATCGATTCTTAATTAGTGTCGAGTACCTATAACGTAATATAATCGTATTAAAGGTACCGAGTATTTAAATAAAGAAACACTCTTAATCTTTAACCTTTTTGTAACCGAATCATATTTCATTAAGAATTTTTTATTGCAATTTACTGACTATTAAGTCTGTAATAGACGTTAAATTACGATTCATTTTTGAGCATTCGGGTAGGGTTATGCGTCTCAACTAATCGAGAAATAGGTAACTAGGAATGCAGGGTGATCAAAACACCTCTGTTCTGCTATTTAGCTTTATTGTATGTTAATTAAAAATAAATCATTTTTAAAATATATTAATTTTTATAATAAAATTCTTTAAATATTTAACCCTGCTGTTCTTTTTAAGTGTATATGACCTTATATAAAGATTATGCTGTATTTCGTATTATATTTCTAAATATTTTTTCTTGATATTCAATATGTTTAAAATTTGTATAAGCTTCATATAGAAATATTTCTGAGGTGCCATATATTCGTCCATCGTTTCACTGTAAGTCGAAGAAGTATAAATGTGAAAAGTTAGTGAGGAGAACAGCAGGGATAAAATATCAAAGAAATAAATCCTGCATAGGTGGTTGTTTCGTCCTATGATAAAGCAACAACGCCGAGTACTTTACTTTGAATATTTTACATATTGATGTGTGATTTAATTTCTCTTAAATGTACACAAACCTGCAGTTTATTCATTTATTTACACAGAGATCCTCTGTTACTTTAGCACGTCCATTTAAAAATATGTTTGTATATTCAGTCGTTAAAATGAATTAATATACTTTATTAAATTTTATTTTTTGCGCAGAGAAAGCTTTCGCTGAGGAAACAACCCAGTTAACAGATTCAGAGACAATCTTGTAAGATGATTCAGTTTTAATCTTGACAATGAAAGTAAAAATAAACCATTAGGTTTTTTGTTGTAGAACTACGTTCTTCTGTTAATAAGACTTACAATTTAAGTAGACAAATACCTTGCACCCTTAAAATAAAAAATAAATTAAGATAAAAGGCAGTCCACTTTAGAACATACTGTATTTTAACAGAATAATTATATCACCTTTCGCAATTCGTTGGTGACGCTACGGCGACATATAAATTTTCTCAAAAGTCAAGATGTACGGTTTTTATTTATTTCCACCAACAAAATTTTTAGTTCTTTCAAAGCAAACCAAATTAGAAATAACTTTTCTTCTTTCCAAAATACAAATTAACACTTTAAATTCTTACAAGAGCCAGAAAAATGTATTGGAGTCACTGATAGATCATATTATTAAAATAGTTTTGGAATGCAAAGGTTAAATACATAAATAGAGATCAAAAAGTATTGATTCCTAAACGATACTTATTTAAAAGTGTCCTAAATTAGCTTCTATAATTATACCTTAAACCAATATCGTTTACCAATAATTTTACGTGATATATTGTTTAGAATTCATTTGACAATATCGTTATCAAGTATTAACCTTTCAACACTTGTTCGCAATCTTCCAAACAAGTACTAAATTATCGAATTTCTTAGATAGAATTCGATAATTATGAGAAAACATAGTATCAGTTTCATCCCTACTATTCACGGAGAAAAGGGCAGGTAACAGTTTTGCTTCCTGGATCGATCAGTTTCACTTTCCACCCTAGTGACGTCGCGAAGTCCCTATTCGCGATTCCCCCGCTGGCTTGCCATGGTGTTACAATGAAATATAAATCCGAGATTACTGTATCTGTGTTGTAGATTACGCGGTCCTGAGATAAGTGTTATTCTGTCGAAGGTTATCGTTCACTTGGTAATTACTATTGACGACTATTCGATCATTCATTTACTACGTCTCGTAAAATCTTGCACTAGAGTGTCCCTAGAACATTTTCTTTCTTTATTCCTTGATTTTTTCTACGATTAACATATTAACTGGGTAACTTCTCGGTGAGAATCTTCTTTAAATATACAGAATTAAAAATTAACTCTTTCAGTATTCTAGTAGAAGTTAAACCCTTTCTCCGTTGACTTTTCTATACTTAACCCGTTAACCATTTCGTGACCAGTGGGACGCATCGATCTCGTTATAATGCTTAAAAATTAATTTCTATTTAGCATACATTCCAGATCTTATAATCAGAAAAGTATAGCAATAAATTCTTAAACGCAAAACCATAATTTGGTTATAAATGAATTAGCTAGGTAACCTCTTACTTTCAATTAGTTACAGTTTTGGCTTTTTAGTTGTAATACAGAATTAAAAATTAACCCTTTCAATACTGCATGCATGCATGTACGACCTGTTTAGAATAAGCTGCATAAATGTTGCAAATTCAATTCTTAGAAAATAATATCTAATTAATACAGTATGCGAAATTAAATTTCGAAATCATTGTAATGATCAATAAAAGATACGATATTAATATTTGCAAATTCATTTATGTACACAACAAATAGTTCCATGAATACACTAATTTCTCATAATTATTTGCCACCAAAAAGATTCATAAAAGGGTTGATTTTATTCTTACAAATGCAAATATTATATTATAGCTACGAATTCCTAATATTGTTGAATTCTAAAATCATTTCTTTGTAAATCCAGAAGTAAATTTAATGAATTATCTGTGTATGATTTAGATCTGTGACCATTTTTATTCTTTTTCTGCTAGTCGAATAATTCTTCCTTTGTAAAATTCTTAAAATTTGAAAAGTGGCATAAGAAAACAGGACGAATATTGGTATATTACAATCCATTAAAGTATAATATTAAAAAGTAAGGAGTTCTGGAGAAAATCGATTATTGCACTTAAAATATCAGTAATCTACGAGACCACTTTACTCGTCCTCCATAATGTAACTCTTTTAGTGCCATACGCCAAAAAAGCATTTGAGCATTACTGTCACAAACTAATTATATCTGCTTTTTAAAAAATTAAAACTCAAAAATAAATTTTTACATCCTGTACTTTTTAACGTATTATTGCCTTTCTTGCAGAACTATTGATACTTTGAAGAAAATATAAAAATTGTACCACCGTAGCCTAAAAAATTAACAGGTTCAACTAGTTACAGAGTAGACGAATTTTCGTTTCACAAGTGAAACGATATTTTACGCGAAACGGTTGCGTTCTATTTTCTAACGTGTATTTGACGTTTCGAAAAATTAGTTTGCGTCGACTCGCGGTGCTTGTAACTCGCTCGACTTTCTCCGATAAAGCAGCTCAGATGCGCAGTGGAATTTGTTACACGCGGATACGTGCATTAGAAGTTAGAAAAAGGAGCATGCGAGCCATAGAAACGGGAATATTTAAGTATTAAATATACCAATAAATAATCCACTTCTATTATCTAATTCACCATTTGTGTTTGACAAAATTAAATACCTACTCTGTCATAAATTTAATATATCTGTTATTTACTACATTTTTGGGGCAACCTATAAATTCCTACTTGAATGAAAATTTGTTCCTTTGATGAAATAAACTCATTAGTTGTTTTTGATTGTTTTTAATATATGAAAAGTGTCTTCGTTCTTACGAAATAATGTAACCGAAGAATTTCTATAGTTATTGGTAATTATGAGAATTTTTTCTCTTTTTCGTTACTTATGATCGCGTCAACCTCTTGTATGAATTATTAAGCGAAAATATAATAATTATACATATAATAGCATGGGTTTGCAACTTATAACTTTCATGACATGAGGTATTTTTAGTTAGGTACTTTAATCGAACTAATTTATGTATTTCAACCTTTATATTTGTCTACGGTTTCTTAAGTGGTCCTTCATGGAAGATTTAATATTAGCATTCAAGATAATGCCAATAAATATTCATTTTTCATAACGAAACTAAAATTTATTGAGTTTTCTTTACAAATTACTTATACGTTCCATATTAGGTACCACTTTTTCAAACTGCCAAATTTTACGTTTCTTAGTTATTTCACTAAAATTTGAAATTATTTGAATTGTATGGCACTTAACCAATTAAATATATGATTATCTATTAGTTTCTTTGTCTCGTCGTGTTGATTTCATTAAAAGAAGATAAATTCCCCTATTTTGGCTAGGTTTTAAAATCAGATGTTCCATATTACCGAAGTTTACCCTACGTTCAATATTTTTCATGACAACAGTTTTAACTCTCTGGTTTATTAATATAAGAATTACATTATATCCCTACTGAATCTTGTATATACCACAAATTCAACGAATTCTTATAACGATTTCTGAAACCTATAATGTTTGTCTAGAATTTCTGCTTTATTTTTATTTTTTATCTAATGCAGACGTATATTTTTATAGTTTTGTGTTGTCTACCTTAAATCGTTCTTACCATAATTAAGAAGACGATAGGCCTGTTTGACTCACTCCGATAAAGCTTAGATAGTAGAACACTTTTTCTCTCATTGATTACTGCACATCTTTAAATACATTACGCTATTGTTAATGATAGAATTTAATATCGCATTCTTTACTTCGCTACTCCATTATTTATCGTGAATCATGAAAAGAATAACTGGAGTCTGTCATCAAGATATTTAGCGAAATTTAATACTTCGCGTAGATATAAAAATGCTTTAGGCTTCTAGAATTTTAGTACATATCTGTACAATCACCAGCATGTCGATAACCCCAAGTTTTTTAATTAGTTCGCTTTAATTTCCATAATTAGACATGTATGTAAATTATTTAAATTTTACACATATGCATGCTAGGATATATTACACGATACGTACATTTTCTACGTGAAATAGAATATTTAAATAACCTGCTTAAATATTTAAAATGTTCAACTAGTAGCAATTTAAACAATAAATTTCATTTACACTACAACCTACGATATATTACGATAAATATTTGTTAAAAACATAAATTAACACACTCAGAGAGAAAAATTACAGGGTATCATGAGCGACCGCATACGAATTTTGTTTTAACTCTTGCAATACTAGAAAGGGAGTACTTTACGCCCAATATCATCATAGTACTATTTTAATGTTACTATTTTAATATTTATTATGTTAAATAACGCTAATATAATTACTTAAAAATTTTAAGAAATGTTACGTAAAATATTTTCATAGAAAGGTGAAGAAATTAAAAATATAAAAAACATAGACGTTCATAACGCACATTTCTTTCATCTTAGCTTTTCTTACTTAGTATTACACGTTACAAAAGACTGCTTGATATTGCAAGGGTTAATATTGTTCAAAAGCTTGAGAGATGGCAATACTATCTTTTAGACATAAATACAGCCTTTCGACCATTATGAACAATAATTCTATAGTTTTCATTTAATATTAAGTAATAATACACGAATTAAGTAATAATGTTATGTAATAATACGCGACTGCTATACAGAACTCACGAACAATAACAAGAACATGGTTTTTACCTAGATCCTATTCAGTCGAGGATTAATTAGCAACGAAACAACTACAAAAGAAGCGACTACACTTCCATCAGTTGACATAATATCTCCTCATCAAGATCTTATCAACCACTTAAAATTCGCCGTTAAAAAAAGAAGGGAAGAAAATATGGACAACAACTAAAAGATCTAAAATTCACATCAAAGTTCATAACTTTTATCAGGAAATTACGCACTGCAACATGGATCGAAAATAAACAACAATAATCTCTTAAAAACTGATCACTCCAATTCTATTCATGAATATCCAATTAAGAAAATTAATCCACCGGCATTGCAATTACTGTCAGAACCAAATATACTATGTCAATCATTTTCAGTATGAATGCAGAAATTTTTATTCACATTGACGTAAACATAAAATAGGTACACACAGTACTCTTGCATCACAGGATCACACAAACTACATGCAATTACTCGCGAACGTGATCAAATATTTCTTATTTAATCAAAATGTAATTGCCAACTTTAATATTTTTGACACATATTTTTAAACATTTGAGTGATATAGACGCATGTATGCGTTAGCAAATGTTCCTATTTTATAAACGCGACCGGAACAAAAATGAACAGTGCTTGAAATAAGCACATATTTGGGAGAAATATAAATATTCTATTTACTGCTACGTAAATAAATAAATATAATAGTAGGTTTAATCAACACTTTATGTAAAAGTACTACTTTTAAATCAGCACGTAAAGGGTTAATATATAATTTGAATTCCTTAAAACTCTTCTAAACTTAATTATTCTAATCGTAAGAGAACCATTTGTAAAATAATCTTACAGCAATGTTTCCATTTAATCAATTTCGTGAATCGCTGTAACCGAAATAGCGTCTTTAAAACAGTCTAATTTATTCTAGAAAATCTAATTTTATTATTTCTCAAAGTACAGACAAAATTTCGTCGCTAATAATCATATACTCGATCCAACGTTAAATCCAAAATAGGACAAAATTTTGGTTGTATTTGTTCCTGTAATTTACGTTAATGATAGCTTCTGAGGTTTGATCAAATTAAACGTACAGTATTGGAAATTGTTTTTCTCGCACTGACAATATTATCGCGAAAACAAGCAGAAGGTAAAAGGAAAATTTCTCGTTTAAAAGCGTATGTTATCGTTTTTATATGGAATTGTTATCGTTATCGCGAAAATCCAGCTGTTTGTACAAACGAGAGCAACTGGGTAGCGCGTAAGAAAGTGTAGTAGGTCAAATAGCTTTTCAAAGTATGATACCATGGGGTTAGTGTGTACCATCGATACGGAAACATGGGCAACCCATTAAAACGTACACAGGAAACGACTTTTGGCCCAGATTAGTCCCTGGGGATTTGCATATAGAATCCACTCCAACGAACCGTTGTTCAAGGTATCAAACAAGAGAATATGCATGTGAAAAAAAAACAGTCAAACTTTAATCTACTCTGTTGGACGTCGTAACTTACATTTTCTCCACAAACATATTCTTTCTTTGTTCCTTTTTCTTTCTTTCGTTTCTTTCATTTGTGTGAGAAATATGTAGTTGGAGCAAGCAATGTTGTAACGTTGGTTTCGTGAACATAAAAGCAAATCGACATTATTGCAGTGCCGCTATTTTATAAAATTATTTTAATCGATTGTATAACATTCATTGTTTTCTATAATACTAGTCTAACCCTACGAGAGAAAGAAATTTTCATAAATACTTGAACAACTTTTGAATCATCAAAAGCCGACATTGTTTCCCAACCAATCCATTAATAATAATCGTTCCATGAAAGATTGTGGAATTAAGTTTGAAGAATTGATTTTGAAATTGTTTTGAAGCTTTGATGCAATAGGTATATCAATGAGGAGTTATCTTTAGAGAAGTGCAAATGATACTTATTTACTGTTTGAACAGTCGTAAGAAATTTCCAATTCATATATCATCGAAGTAATATTTTACTTTTAATACTTTTATAGAATATTGGAATCATGTGGACGATGGCTACGATAATATAATTATTAAACTACGTATAGCAAAGGATGCACATAATATTCAAAAATACACAAAATATACGGTATAGAGTAGATTTTATTTTCATACGATGAAATTAATCAATATTTAAGTGCTAATTCCTTAATTATATTTATAATAATATGAATTTGCATAAACATCCGCATTGCAATAATTTTTCTAATCTTTAAACAAATGTTTTAGTTGAAAGCTATGACAGTTACTACTGTTTCATCAATCACTCTAAAAATCTTAAACGTTAGCAATACATTCTGTGCTTTTATGTTTATAACGATAAACGAAGATTTATAAAAATGCACACACAATAGTTCAGATCGAATTATTTTGCAACACTACTTTCAAGTTATTAATTCACTTAAAAAAAAATATCCTTGGACATAAAATCTGTCATATAACAATGGTTTCTAAAACTCATAATGAAATTAACTCCTTGGCATAGAGTCAGTCACGAAAGTCTATATACTCATTCTAAATTTTAAATATTCGCATAGTACAGGGCACACTTTAAAAAATTGAAGAGAATCTAAAAATTCATAAAATATAAAATTACAAGTGAAAAAGATTCCAAGCGAATGGTTCATAAAAGGAGGATCAATAATTACATGAACAAAATTGTTCCTAAAAGTGTGAGAGATGTTATTTTATTTATGTAAAAAAAAAAGATGTCTAAGAAACTATAAATACAGTTACAATAATCAGTTTCGTGCACTTTAATACATATACGGAGATTTTCATGAAATCATATTTTCGGTTTGTCTATATTTTATTGTAAACAAATCAAAAAAACATGACTACTTTTTAAAAGTTTATCTAGTTTTAATTTGTTAATCAATGAATGTTCTTGAAGTGATTAAAATTCTTGTATTTTTTTAAACATTTGAAATTTAGAAGTGTATGTAGACTGCGATTTAGTTATATTATTTAATTCTGATGCTGCCTTCAACATTCTATTCGATTCAATCTCATTCCTATTTTTTTTTAGAAAAATTCTATAATTTTGAGAAAAAGATTCTTCGATATAAATATTTGAACCTAAATTTACGAATATCAATAACAATCTTTTTATATTTGTCTGAAAACTAAGGAATGTTTTGAAAAAGTAAAAACAGGCTTGAATAAAAAATGAACCGGAAACCGCATCAGGGTTAAATAAAAATAATTTCTCACGTTTGTAGTGAGAACTCCATTTATTCTGATACGTACAGTAATCATTCACTTCATTTTAAATCACTTTAAAATGTATAACTTTATTTCACTTCATGTTTGGTAATACTTCAAACATCAAGATGTATGAAATTCACAATTAATGCAGGTTGTGTCACCTAAAACAGGCTTCCGAAATATTTTTATACCTATGGTAGCAAAAAAATATGGCAAATTTAACTCGAGTATGAAATATTCCGTCAGATCATTGTTTCTGAATCTTTTATGTTTTTTTTACACATAAGTGCATATTACACAAGATAATTAGGTAGCCTGTTTTACATAGGACATCCTGTATCCTTTTGATTAAACAAAATTCACCACGCGTCAAGAACGTCACTCGAAATCAAAAGGTTAAGAAACTCGACGGCATTAAGTTCAGCATTAATTAACGAAACCAAAGTAAAGTTGTAAAAATATGTAGTCGATTAGGAACGTACCTTTGTACATAATAACCGTAAATTAAATTTAATAGAGTATCGCAGTTTGTTCGTTATATTAATAACTTTCTACATTTTAATAATTAAAACGCGGTCATCGTACTTTCTCTCGTGGTTTCACTCGATTCCGTCATTTCGAGTGGGAAACGTTGCACATTTTTCCTCCGATTATCGATTCTCGGTCACGTAAACTTGACTATGGTGAACACATTTCCCATGAAAAAACGTGTTGCTTCGCGTCGTTCTATGTCCGCACGCCATTAATTATGACAATTAACTGTGACGTGCTTTAGCAACGTGCAGATTACTGGGGCCGGCTTTAGAATACTTTCGAGTCCCGGGTTGTCATAATAATAACGAACGTCTGGCTCGTAATCAGGAAACCGCACAACCTGATAATATCTTTCTCGTTCTGCTTCCTTAAAACCATTTGTCGAAACGTGAGCAAAAGGAAGGAGACGTGCGTGAATTCGACCGAAAGTTGAAATTCACGCCACGATTGTGGATTCCGCTTTTACGAACGATTGCTTGCAGTGAATAAAATCTTGAATCTTGAATCACAGTGATTCGTGGAATTTTGACGTCGTTAAAACGGTAATAAATGGAATTTTCGACGCGCTGAGAAATGCGCCAGACATTCAGGATTATTTAAATACGCGTCGAGAATTTTTGATCGGAATTCATTACTTCCTCGTCGAAAGTAGGTCACTTGTCGCATTTAATGATTAGAAGTAAAATAAATTAACCATGTTTGACATTTACAAATAAAAATCTTGATTACTTCACATAATTGATAGAAGACTTGTATTACGTATACCAGCCAATGAATAATTGTAAAAAAAAAAACATTTTTTATTCAAATCGACATTTAATTTGAACAAAATCAGACACTTATTCTATTTCATATGTAATTGTTGTCACTCTGTAATGCTTGACGTTATGTTTCTAGCAAATAATATAGTCGTCATCGTTTTGAATTTATGATAACATTAATTTGTTAACTCATTTGAAAATAGTGAATTACTTATTAGTATACCTAATAGAATTCTATATTTTGCCAATTTAGTAAACTCTGTTAGTATATTTGTTAGTATATTTAAAACTTTAATTTTAATGGGGAGTAGGTCAGTTGTGGTATTTGATTAACAATAAAAGCATTAGCTACATTTGTTATTTACAAATACAAATATTGGTCACTGTTCGATCCCTAACGCGCGGATTAAGTGTTCCAGCTGGCCTAAATAATTGTTTTGTAGTTACAACATCTTAACCTTATACACAGCCATGCCAGGCCGATGCGAAGAAAATATTTCGGGCCATAAACCGACGCATTTGGCAACTACTTAACCTCTGACAGATAGACCAGGGATTTTTTTTAAACAAATTCCCCCTCACCAACTTCAAAATTTCTAAACACATTCGTAGCATTGCACATATCAATCAGATTCACGGCACCCACCGTTTACCCTCAGTAGCTAACGAATCAGAGACAACACAAATTAATAAAAGTACCAACACAGACAAGAAACACAGATTCGCAAAATATCATGTAAACAGTTCGGTTGTAAAATTCACAAAATAACAGGAAAAGACTTGACTTTGCGGTGCGCACGTTAACCGATTTGTTAAGAGTATTATTCATTTCAGTTTATTAACACTAAGTTGTGCTGAGTGTAGAATATATTTGTTAACTCTTTAAGTACTTATTAAAATTACAAAAATTGTTAAGAAACACCTACTTTTTTGTACGAACAAAATCGCTTGTAATTATCGTAAATAACATGAAAGTATATGTTTTTCCCGGATATATTATTTATTTTTCTTACTTTTATAACCCGTATAACACACGGATTAAACATTTAAACTCATTTCAGTTTGCCCGTACGACGTATGGACTAAACATTTTAGGCACATTTCGGTTTGGCCGTATGATATGCGGACTAAGCACTTAAAGGGTTAAACCAAATCCAATGTTAGCCATTAGCTATTAACTTTCAACTCGGCTTAATATGATTAATATTACGCAAACCTACGTCCGCATTCATTGTCGTGATCAAGCGTACGCGGGATTTACGATCCAACAAAATTCAACTATAGAGTTGCGGTGTACGAACATTAAAATTACTTTACGTATTTTTTTAGGAGACAATTAACACGTATTTAAAATTAGGCATTTAAATTTGGTAAGTTTAATTTGGTACATGTGAGTATTAATTTAAACAAGTACCACTATAAGCTAAATAAAATGTACAAATTTAAATTACTGAACTGAAACTTTCTAATTTGAAAGAAAACAACTTAAACTCTTGTTGAGTGATTCATCAAACCTATGAAATATCAAAACAAAAGTTACGAAAAGGTAGAAATAACATTTACTTAAAAACAATCTACTTTTCTGTACCAATAATCCAATATTTGCATGCTCAAAAATGGTACATTTTAATAAATACGAGTATATGTTTAAGGATTGTAATTTTTTAGGAAAAGAAATATCTTCATTAATTTCACTTTAAATTAGTGAAGTATCTAAATGTTTTCTAGAAGAAAAAATCTCATAAATGACTAAACAATCGTAATGGAAAGAAATGAGTACGATTTGAAGATAATTGGCAAGATGATATGATGTTTTTCAAGATAAAAGACAGTTCGAGGAGCGAGCGGATGTGATATTTTTTAATTCGCTGTTCCGTCTACACATAATGGTTAACTCATTGAGTATGACGCGTTTTTTTATCAGCCCGACCTTATCTTTAGCGATATTAATCAAACTTGGAAGTAATTCATTTATTGAAAATGTTCTTAATTAAGTGCTGCCTAATTGTTTCAAAGTAATATTAATCGATTTATTAAATATGATACTTTTTCAATGAGCGCAATAAAATAATTTCCTGCGTATATTAAAATTTTTGAACAAATTTCTTTATTCGTCAAAAGACTGTTTAGAAAAAGATTAAATTATGAAAGTGTGAAATTATTTTCAAAATTATATTTATACGACTAAAGTTTATCTCTAAATAACATATTTCTTGTAATAAGTAATATTTATCGTAATTATCGTAGAAAGAAATATTGAATATTTAGGTAATAAACATGGGCAACATTCCACATAAATGAATTCACACACCGGATCTCTGAAGTGAGAAAAAGCGCTATTATTTCCTATCAGCGGAAAAATATTTTTACTACAAAAGATACGATTCGCCAAATATATACGAAATAAGGTATTATTTATCGATAAAATTAATATTTCCCGAATTTTACTATTGCATCTAATTTTCAATTTGGCTTCGTACGAGAATATTTTCATAAAATATTCGATTCGACTCGTCGAAACATTTGCGTTTTAGCAGCTGTTTCCTCAGGCGTGTCGCATTCGGAAATGTTTCGCATTGCGAACATGATGCTTTCTAAAATTCCACTTACGATGCTAAGAATTACTTAAATAGTTGTGCATAAATGTGTACAGATCTTAAACGTTCGAAAAAATGTTGAATTCTTAAGTAACGGAAGAAACTCAAGTTCAGAAATTCATTCGATGTTATTCTTAAAAGTTATGAAAATATCGGCACACAGATGTCGAGAAAATCACTCGAAGTTTTTACTTCACGGAAAAAAAGAAACGGAAACGTGAGGCATTGTAAATTGCGATGCAATATTCCAGGAAATATTTCTCTCTCGGTTAGTTTAACACGTAAACGCTCACGTTGAACCTGCTGTTCTTAACCATTTGTAAACATTTAAAACTTGATCATAAACAAGACATGCTAAAACACGATTTTATAAAACCTCAGCCGGAAAAAAATAAAGGCAATGTAAACTATGTCAAAAATTTCCATTACCAGGGAAAGAAACGAAGAAGCTAACCATAGCTTCCGAGAAACCATTGTTACTCTTGCATCGAAATTTTATGTTTTCATAGAGGTATAATATCGCGAGGCCAGCAATTTATCGAAGCCGGTGGCGTACAGACAAAAGCAAAACACGTTTCGTTATTCGAAAAACAGCAAAGCAATGACGATACATTTTAATTAGTGTTTAACCAAAAAAGTTACCATCAAAAGAAATCAAGATAATTGTATCGCAAATGAAATTTCACCTTATTATACCGCTTCTTATTTTAAAGATTAATAAATAAAATAAGTACAACTAAAAGTAGTTATTTTTTTATATTGGACAAACATTATGAGATTGCTATTTATATTTGTTATAAATAATATTGAGATAATTACCGTGAATAAATTAGTAACATTAAATTGTAAAGTTTTCTACATTTTACGATTTTACTACAAAAATCTTCGTCAACATGTTCAACTTCTAATTTGCTAACAAATTTCCAAGAAAATTAAATCATGAATTTGCTTGATAACGATTTTCCACTAAATTTGTTTCATTTCGATATCATGAAGTTCTAATGTGATTCTGTTCAGTAAAACACATTATATAACACTGCACCAAAACATAGTGCAATGAATGCTAGGTTACAGGAACTGCATAAATAATGGTAAAAATAACCAAAAGTAGATGCAAATGTGATATTTGCCCTTCTTCCACTGAATCCTTCAATTACGAATTAAATTCTAAAATTACCTATACCTTTTACTACAAAAATTACAAGTTAGATCCTGAAATTATCTACCACACGTTTAATATCAAATTTCTGCGATTAAAATTATTAATCATTAATACGTTTTCTTCCATTTGCTAAATGATTCTCCATTCATCCATTAATCTTTGCATCACCGTCTTAAATATTTTCCCATCTTTTTACAATTTGTAAAAATACTAGCATTACCTATACGATAATTTGATGCTAGACTAATAGTTATAAGATTCTTCTGATGGAACATTCCATACAACTCATCAAATGATTTTAATAACTTACACATGAAGGAATGCTCCACTAAAAACCGTTTTTGCTTCTTCGTGGATCTAACAGATAATCCGGCATGTCTTGTTAATTTTGCACGCGAAACCCACATACGCAGCCTTAGTACACTCCAAGTATTACGCGAAACGAAAATAGATCCAACGCTCACGAGTTCGCCAAAATTTTGGTCGTACTTTTCCTTTCGTTTTCTTTTCCGGTCGTTTCACGAGTGGCACATGCACGAACGATTCTACATGTGTGGATAATAACATAATCCAGTGCATTATATCGCTAATGAATAGACACACGTCCAACACCGAAGGACTTGACACGCGGCACGACTTAGATAACTCTGGCAACGTAACGTACACATAGTATACACAACTAGTGTATTCACTTTGTAATGGCCCCACGTGACAAGCCGTATCCCCGTCATTAATGAAGTCGCAGAATGTATTCGCATTAGGCGCCATTATACCCGAGCTTCGAACATGCACTCCCGGAGGCCGTGAGCAAGAATGCTTCTGTGAATGTCGTTAACAGAATCGCTGATCCGAGGCCGATGGCAGTGCAAAAGAAAAAAATAAGAAGTAAGTACACTACCGTCCAGAAGTATTCGGGCACTTGGCGTAATCCAATCAAAAGGTTTACGTCTCTCGATGTATTGTAAACATCTCCGAATAAGATCAACGTTAGTCGACGTGTAAATTGACACGCAGAAAAGCTACAATGCATTATACGTTAATAACATGATCAACAAATGGATGAACGTGTTAAATTTTAACTGAAACAATGAAAAATTCTTAACAACTATCCAGCGCCATGTTTGTTTATAACGAACAGTTGAAATTTCAGAAAATTTGTAAAAACTTCTAGAACGTGGCTAAAAATATATATTTCAAAGCTTTAGAGATATTAATGATCCAATCTAATATTAACGAATTCAGATTAAAGACACTTGGAATCACGTGCAAGACTAGTTAAACTTCAGTTATTGTATTGTTATTTATACTAATTGATGTTAAATATTGTTTTCATTCATCATTATCAACTTCATAAGACCATACAAAATAAGAGGAGTAGCGAGAATTACATTTTAGACCATTGCTTGAAGTATATCTCATGTAATTGTAATAATGTAAAAGTGTCCAAACACTTATGAACGATAGTGCTCATATATAGTGCGTAAACGAAGTTTCAAGACTTAATAGTTAACAAAAAAATGGATCTATTAAAAAAAGGTTTAAGATTAGATTTGATAATTAATTAAGCAAGCTGTGTTTTAGTGTATTCGGCAATTTTGTAAATTACTGCACGATAACGCAACAGCTTACACGTCGTTGTTAGTTTTAGAATTTTTGTGCAAAAATAACACCATAATGGATAGCACAATCACTGTATTCACCAGGTATAACATCTTGTGCCTTGTTTCTCTTTCCATGAATACAAAAAATCAAAAGAGAATATTGTTTTGCGATTATTGAAGACATAATGCAAAAATCGCAGAATACATTGGAGATTGTACCACAAAATGCATTCCAGAAATGTTTCAAAAACTGTAAAATGGTTTAGAATAAATGTGTTTGATTTAATAAAGATTACTGTTAGAGTTTCTTTAAGTGAAGAATTACGACAGGGTAAAAAAAGATCTGTTATTTGTGACTTGGAGTATTTAGAATTGTGCCATCTAAGTGCCAGCCCCCAGATGGCACAATTTCTTTAGGTTTCCTTAGAATTAGATCGTTTAGCAATCGTAGCTGTCTCCGCCAATAGCAAGTATCCTGCCATAAATTAAAGACTCTTCAGGGTCCTGTGACGAAGACCAGACACCACGCGATAATTCCTGCGGCGTAGGCCGCGGCCAGAGCTAGTCCTGGGAAAGTTTCCCAGGGTTGACCAAAACTGTCGTCCACCTCACTAGAACCTCATCTACCCCTCCAGAAAGTAACGCGCTAAGGGCGCACTGGAAGGGATGATACGAGGTTTTAAATAGAGACTTTTCTTAAGAAAAGAGATTCTTTCCATTAGAGTTTAGAGACTAGAGTTCAGTCTAACCAATCAGAGCTCAGAGAGTTCAGCTTAGCATTTAACAAGTTCAATTTAGCCATTCAGGGAACAAATATAAATAGACATATATACACATACTCTCATTTACACACGCACACACATATACACACACGGCACTCTTATAAATAAATAAGTTATTGCACAACACTGTGTCCTCAATTACTTGGTCCCAAACCATTATTTGGGTGGTCCTTCGAGAAGATGAATTAGACGTCACTCTAATTCATCAATATTTGGGCCAATCAGGACCCCAACAATTACTTTAGACAAAGCAACATAAACACTGATGAATAAAGACATACTTCTTCAAGTGATCAAAAATTGCACGAACTTTTTTATGAAACCTCCAATTCTGCCAAAAAGATAATAAGGAAAGTCATTGATAACAATGGAAAATAATTTAATCGTTTATATATATTTAACTTTTACGAAGAAAATACAGAAGGTTTTCCTACATCTAATAATTTACATATTACATGAAAGAACTTTCATTCGGTAATTTATGTAATCACTACATGTTAACCATACTCGCAAGAATAATTTTTTCATGAAAATGCTATCGAGGTATATCTTTCCCCTTTTCTATCGATAGACGTTGCAATTGATCGGATGCTGATGGCATTCGACGAGCAAAAGGATGTACCGGCAATAGATTCGACGAAGATTAATATCGAAGGATGCTCGAAGGCATCTAGCGAATTGTGCCTTCGAGTTGAGTGGATATCTCAGTTGAAACGCGTACACAGGATCTCATTGTAATACTCGACAGAGCATAAGACTCGTCGACTTTAATTACCGCTTTCACGTGTAATGATGTTCGACGATTGGTAGATCTCTCGGAAGTTTCGAAACGAAAAGATTCGATCGTTTATTCGGAAATTAAAGGACTTGCAGCAAAAAGGTGGCAATGCCATAAGTTATAAATAGCATTAAATATAAAAGCATGAAAGAAAATGAATGAACGAAAGTGAAAGAAACGTTCTACAGTTTTGGTATGCCGATAAGCAAACTGATGGAATTTAAAATTATTTCATGAATTCGTAAGTGTACATATTTCACCAGAATTTTTTTAAAATTGTGTTCATGGAGCTCTCTCATTCTTGCTGTAAAGACTTCAATTTTGAAACTATTTCCTAAGTGTTGGTAATACTGCGATGTGTTATACTTTTTCTTCAATTTGTCTCTCTATTTCATCATTGTCGATTGTACTATAGAATTTGATTAGATTTTGTATGAGAAAAGTATGACAGAAGAGAGATTAAAATTTACGTTACGAGATAATGGATATTGCTTTTTTCTGCTGTGCTTTTTATATAATTGTTAACCCTTTAATTTCCAGATTAGTAAATAATTACAAAGAAAATATTTCTTGTAGTACATAAGGTATAAGTGAGTTACAAGAACACTTCAATATTTTCAAAGTTTTAATAATGTTACTTTTTATTCATTGTCAGTAGAAAACGTTGAGAAATTACAATATTTTACTATGTTAATTGAGCATTTTTCATTTACTTCAGTACTTCAGCATTTCACTATGTCTTAGAAAGAAAAAATTAATAAAGCTACAAGAAACTATTGTCTACTCACAGATATGAAGAAGTAAGTACATGATATTAAGTAACATTCTATTTCATATTTTAAAATAAGTGCTTATGTAACTACAATAAAAATGAAAGAGTTAATCTTCTGAAAAAGTAATTCATCTAATTTTAACTTGATGCATTGTCAACATTATCTTAAGTCGACTTATGATAACATTCATAAAAACAGGAATTCTATACTCCTAAAGAATAAAAGATGAGAAAAATAGCAAAACTATTATATTCTTACATAAATCATGAAAATATAAAATGCGAAAACATTTAAGATTATATAAAAATTAGGTCGCGGAATGTTGAAAATTGTAAAATTGAAATTTCTATAAACTTTTCCAAATGGAGCGTTACAGAATTCTTTGTAAATAAAATTTCAACCCGTCAAAAGGTAATTTCCTGTCTCAATAGCAACTCTTTTCTTTCCTTATTCTCACACGGACAGCCTTTCTCGGGTAAGAATATTTTACTGAAGGAAAAGGATTCACTATATTCCACTTCCTGCTCGCGAGAATCTGCGTTCTCTGTGTCAATGTGTACGCAACCTATGCAATTATGCTCTACACTAAATTGTATGGAAATAACAGCTTCCTTCTACTAATTTTTGTTATACTGTCCGGATGCACAACGCTGCACGAGTCATTACATTAGAAACAATTACAATCACAGATTATATTCTGGAATGTACAATTATTTTCACATTATTCTAAATAAATCTCTGTATAGCGAAATTTGAAAGTTATGAATTTTTCCAATATATTATTTTATAATCTTCTGTAGTCCCGTTTATTCCATACGCAAAACGTTTGAAAATTATTACTTAAAATATTGTTAAAACGTTGGTTTAAGGTTAGATACGCTCAGATAATAAAACAGAATTATTACGAGTCGGTTTCCCCGGCGAGAAAATCGAACTGGACAATCCAGAAGAAAGCATGAGTCGGAACAGGCTTTCTCTCCATATTTTTCTTCGTTGCTTTTTCTATTAAAGAAACAGGTGATATTCGAACTCAAGGAAAGCCTGTCTATTTCTCTAATCTAACAGTATACATTCCATCTTTCATTTATCATTATCTTACAGTAGTAATTACCTTTCTCTGTTACAAAATTTTTATTTCAATAAAAAAATATTAGTGATAAATGTATATGCTTTCATAAAAAATTATTTTGGTTTCTATGAGCATTTATTTTACGAATGTTATATACCTCAAATGATAAAATTGAGCGTTATAAAATAAGGAATAAAACAATTACCAATTCAAGTACCCAAATTCTAAGCAATGAAGTATATAGACATAAATATCGCACAATGTACCTTTCTTTCTAAATAAATATAAATTTGTTCAGCAAAATCCGAGGTGAAAAATGTTTAACGATTTTCCAAACTTCGAGTGCAAAGGATTAATGAAATATTTCAAGTATAATATTACAATACACCTGATAAACACGATAACAGCTCGTTTTGTTGCAATCACATTAATTTTTTTATCGACTAAATTAAGTATTTAAATTCCACAATTTCACTGATATGATTCCACTGATAAACAATCTCAATGAAAACATAAAAAAAGTACCATTTAAAACTAAAGACAACCTTGTTTGATTTAAAATTATTAAAAAAGTTGCGAAAAGAGTATTACAATTCTACAAGTTTAGTGATACTCTTTAAACTATCTAAATACATATAAAAATACATCATCTAAAATTAGAAACTCTTCTATTTGATTTAGTAGCATTAGAGAAATTAAAAACAAACGAGTAAAAAGCGAGAGAAAAGAGCAAAAGATCGCGTGGACATTGAAAATAACAAAAGTCACGGTTATGTTACGTGGGATTCTTGATAATACTCGACCTATAACTGTCCATACATCGCCGCGCTGATACACACAATTACCTAATCGCGGATCGTAAAATACAGAGAACGATGTGATTGTGTGCAAAGAATTCTTGTCATTGAATCAAGCGAAGCCAGGGAAACGGGATATCCCACCTCGATTATCTCGGCTCGCGTGCACGTCTCTCGTGTAAGAGGTTCTCCATTGTCCTGAAATGTTTATATATCCGTACGAATTGCCGGGAGATCCCCTAGTTCACCTTATCTCCTTGCTACAGCATGCAATTGTTTACCCATTTCGGTATTTCCCTATTGATTCCTAATCAAGGTTTAACCTCACAGACCTTTGGAAAGCTTTCTTTCAGATTTCCGTGTAATTTGCAAAGATAAACAACATTTATAATTCCATATGTAAAGATATTTGGAACTGTGACAATTATTTAAAAAAAGGGGGGAGGGGGGAAGGCGTCTCACTGACTTGGATGATTTTTTTAATATGTTGTAGAAATCAACATTTTGAACAACTTTTTCTATACATACAACCGCCGCTCAGCCTTAGTTTCCGACATTTTTCCCCAAAAAAGATTTGTACTACTATACTGAATTCTGTCTACACTTACGCGTTCGTGGCTTCGTATGCGTTAGCTTTGGAGCGTCTCTTATCTATTGTTTCCATAAACAACAGCATAGAGGCCAGCGACGAGTAATGTACTTACTGTGAAGCTAGATTTATGCAGAATATATGACCGGCCATCTCACTGCGTCCGGAATAAGAACACCGACCCGAACCTAATTCGAACCTAATCAATTAAATTAGTTACTAGGTAGAATAGTTAGGTTTGGATTAGGTTCAGCTTGTACGCTATCCTGGTGTAGATGTATTGTAGTTTAATAATCTTCTTACAGTGGAATATGCTTATTATGACCACATTGGGACTCATCATTTTTTATAAAAATAACCGGCTGATAATATTGCGCGGAGAATATACAATTTTCATTATTTAATTGATTTTATTACAAACAGTTATGGCTAGGCCGCAGATTTTTATGCATTTATGGTAAATTTAAATTTGCAAAAAGGAACAGATTCCATATGATATATAAAAATATACAAAATGTTTCAAGTAAAATACAAATTACAATATTTAAGGGATCAAACAGATCTCTATTTAAAGTCCAATCTTTCAACTTTATTCAAAGAGATACGAATTTGCATAAACATACGCAGTTTAGTTACAAACCAACTTAACGCACTGAATACTATTCATGTAGTTTAGTGCTCACAAGAAATTCCTTGTCAGTTACTGTTAATTATTGTTTGTGTTCAAATTATATTTGCTTATGCAAATTAACTATTTATATTTACGGTTCTAAATGGGTAGGTAATATTGCCAGTTTGAAAAATATGAACGCATTTGAATAAATAAATTCCACCTACACAGATGTTAGACATTCACCGTGTACGAAAGGCATAATACATAGTCATAAGGTGTTTTCCCTTAAATTGTAAAAAATAGGTACTGCTCCATCCTGACAAAAAGTTAACGAAGACAAAAATTGCTATAATAAATATACGTAGATTGTAAAGAATAATTATACGTTTATAATTTTTTCTGTAAATCTGATCTTGGAAAATACATCACAAAAATTATTGAAATTGTAAATCTGGCGCGTGAAGGAACTGATATAAATGTTAGAACAGTTTAACGTTGATTTGTACAATCTTAAAATCCATAATTTTTTAATGGGTTTTAAAATGATATAGTGCAATTAATTAATCGTTGGAAAAAAACGTGTAGAAACATATATAAATTACTATGACTAACTTAATGATGAAGAATCTACTTATATGTGAAATTTTACTTTAAAAAACAACATTTCACGTGCACTGACCTAATACTGTATCTCATTCGAATGAATCGATTAATCTGAAAATCAATATAATCGCCTGAGATTTCTCAATGGCCAGCAAATTAGCGATTGCACGACAAGATTATTGATTCTCTTGATATTTTCTACGAAAAACTAACGGGACGCAAGCGATGAACCGGATATCTGAATCATACTGGTCACGATGAACCGGTGAATATCGCTGATGAATGATTCATTGAGAAATTAGCGGTATTTAAATATTTTCAAGCACTCGACGAAGATTAATTTTGCAACCGTATGTAATTGCAGGGGGTCCAAAGCATAACTTTCCTCAGGATAATGCGAAGCCTGGAGAGGTTATCGGGTAGCGATCAAGATTGCGATCAGGAGATGTATATCGACCTGGACGACGCTTCCGTCGACTCGCTTACCGGAAAACGAAGTCGCCACCATGTCGTTGGCGCAGAGGTAAGAACTTATTTTCTATTTTCGCTATAATTAAGTTCAATATCCTAATGGAAACACTATGAATCTAAATAATTTGGATTTCAATTCACTTCAATTTACTGAATTGAATTCGATTACTTAGATCTAAGACGGGAATTGAATAATTTGATACTAGCTTAATTGTGTAATACGATAGGTTTTTATAAAAAGGAAGGATTCACATTACATCGATCAAAGTGAATGCAAATTATTGAAAAATAATATTAGATGTGCCAGTAAGTAATCCAATATTTTTTAAATAAATATTGTTCAAATTTAAAATATGCCAGCCAGACATGAAAATAGGTTAATGAATTTATTTTGTCGAATAATCAAGCCTCCATTTTAGTTAAGACAACTATTTTATTGTATTAAAAATAAATACTTAATTTAACAAAAGTAGTGAATTAAACATTGGTACATCTAATATTTATTGTTTCTATAACTTTAAACAAGACACCTAAAACCTTACTAAGGGTTAGATAATAGTTTCGTGTTAATGCATATGCAATTTTTAAAAACCATGAAATTTAAGATTTTTCTAGAAATATCTATCTGAGCATAATAAATGTTTGCTTCAATATTTATGCATCCCACATCTCTTTGTTATTAAATTGCATACATTTTTCAGCATAAATAGTTATTGTTAGAAGACACTATATTCAAATAATGGAACTTTTGCATACAGTGTTCGGATGGGGGAAGTTCTATTGTATTTAAATACTTAAAGACTTTTACTGAAAATAGTCCACCACTTTGACTTTTGCAATTTTACCGATAAAATATGGTATATAAATATGCAATATTCGCAATTAGCGTAGAAACATTTTATCTATGTTCTTACTTGTTTGAATGTAAAAAATAATGTAAAATTTTGCAAAACAATAAATGGGACGTTAATAAATCTAGTGATATAGTATTAGGCGATTCCCCGATTTAAAAGATACGTAACCAATTATTTGTTAGTATTTCTTATTCGCCAACAATAAAAGGCAAATTAGTTCGTCGGAATAGTATTATTTTATTAATTTTTCCTTAATGTTGTAGCTCTATAAAACTTGGTATGTTTAACTAGTATTTCATAATAATAATGTTAGAATATCTCTATGTCGACTGCAAACATATTTGATTCATATGAATAAGCCTGGACAATGGACGATTTTCACTGTGAGTCATTGTATGTTAATAGAAATGTTTATTGAAAATTATTCATATTTGTGTACTACATAATTTAATCTTATTTCTGATTACATAAAAATAGTTAGTTAATTGCATATGCATTAAATATCTTTAATGCAAATTAGCTAGAGTAGCTCACAAGAGTTTTAGTTTATATCACTCGTTGCCTTTGCACTCGAGAATTACATGTTAATTGTTTTATTATGAAAATTAAATTCTTGAGTGTTAAGATTAAAAGTGTATTATTTGTGGAAATAAATAAAGAGATTTATAAACTCGCATGAGATAAAATTTAGCGACATATCAAAATGAAATCGTAGCATGTAATATTGTAAGTTTTCCCTTGCGTGGAATTTGAAATTTGCAAGATTGAAATCTGCCAACGTATACCGCTCTTATTCATTAACAATAGAGAAAATGTCTTATTTTCGTCTTATTTTTTAAAATGTTTGCATTTTCATAAAGATATTAAATATTAAATATTTTCAAATTGAACTGTTTTACTTTCTTTACTTTTTTAAGAAAAAAGAATACAGTCTACTTTGTATTATCTTTTTGATAACAATTATTGCAGTTTCAGTTTAATTAATATAATCAATATACGGAAGTAAGTGCTCACGTAAGTAGTACTTGAACGAAGAAAGATAAGACGAGTAACTTGCAAAGTAAAATATCCGACGATGAGCTGAATGTTGATTTATTATGTTTCCTAGAAACATTTCCAAGGGAAAAGTGTCGAATTTTTTGTAACGAACACTCAAACGAAGAATCAGATTATCCTAGTAGGCAATGAGACGGCGTATAGCAACAAAATAGAATTTTAGATATCGCAGCAATCTTAATCTTATCTGTGACGCTACAAGAAACTTGCGTTTCTAGTGAATATTAAAATACAATCCGTTACATAATTGCACGATTATATCGTACATTATGAAAATACATCGATGAAATGCGAATAGCATCTTCGATGTGGCTTTGAAAAATCACATTTGTGTCAAAAGAAAATGAAGTCGTTTCAATTAATGTTGCAATCAGCGCCTGTTGTTAAAGGCATACAGAGGTCATCGAATATTCCGGATAAAATTGGTTTTCCATATAAATTGTATTCCATTTATTAAACCGTCGTATATGAATTTGATAAATCTTCTGCGATTTTCCTTATTTTCTCGGAATATAGGATTTTTAAAATATCTGATCGTTTCACTCGTAAATGCGGCCATTACTGGAATATTATGATAGCAATGTCAGCTTAGCGATTCTTCATATTTTAAGATTTATTTTATATAATCACACTACTAGCTTCTTTCAAATACATACATTAATTATTATAATTTATCTTTAATAAAAATGTTATCAGAGTACTTCGTAAATTTTTACCTTCCTATATGAAAAAATTTCAATAATTCTTCTAATTTAGAACATTTTCATTTTCCAAAATTAGATAGTAAAATTGAAATTTATATTTATATCTTCTGAATAAATATAAAAATTTTTCGTTTAGTACTTACGTATGAAAAAGATCCCCATATATTATCTCTTTTTAAAGTGGTGTAAACTAGTCGTAGTTTCTAATGAGTATTCTTAATAGAATTCTAATTCCAATATTAAATCTTAAATTATGCAATAGAAGGTTAATATATAACTGAAATATTTCTATACATTTCTGCAACAACTGGAAGCATATGTAAAAGATATTAGATATTATACTTCAATGCAAAAGACGTTTTAAACTTTTGAGCAGCAATGTAGTGTCTCGAATTTCTAAATTAATTTATGAAGATTTATTGAAGATACTAACAATAAGTCATTTTGCTAGAAGTATAAGTAGCAACTTATGAAATAACCCAATAATATAGATACTGCTATTTTGTCAAAAATATTAAGGGTAATAATGTACCTACTTCTTAATTGTTAATTTTCATCGGTGCAGCGAAAGGGTTAAAGACGGGAATGACTAGCAAGATAATTTGAAAATTAAGATATAAAACCGAAATTAATGAGTCTATTTTAAAACAATGAAAAGGTGGGTGAGGAGAGCGACAGCAGTGGCAGCGAAAGAAGCCCGAAACAGGCGAAAAGAAGAAATCGCGGTGGACCACCGACGACGAGGAGACGAAAAAGTGGAATTTCTGCACGAGAAAGGAACCTGAGGAGGCTTGAGAGCAACGAGAGAGAAAGAATGAGAATGCATTCCCTAAATGACGCTTTCGAGGTAATTTTTCACTCCTTACAAAGTAGCTACGATTCACCAGCACCTTTCTGCAATACGCTTAAGTCAGAAAATACTGAAAATAGAAACTTGCTACGCTTGTTGAATACAATTTTAAATTGTGAACGTGTATTTGGTAAGGGTTCTATTTTTAATACATATATCGAATTTAATTTTCAATTCACGTCTTCTATTTCTTTTTCAAGATACCAATTTCATTCGTAATATTTCGCAGCTACAGATCAGCAATATTTATAGTGGACACAAAAAATATTTGCTTACGCTCATATTTTGCAATCAAATCTCCTATATTTAACTTCTGTATTTCAATAGCAACAAATTTTGTGACCAAAGCATAAAAATGCTTCCAATCAGTACAAAATTGAATATATTTTCATCCAATTAATTATTACGTGCCCAAATTAATTTTGTGTCTTTTATTTGTAAAGCATTGTCAATTTTATCCATCTAAAACTGTTATTTTCTATAAAAGAGGGAATTGATTGCTTGTTTCATAAATGCAATAAAACGATACAAAGTAATGAAGATTATTTTGAATATTGAAAATGTGTCTGATTTTTTATAAATAAATATTGAACTCTTTCGAAACAAACATTCAATCAAAAGTAGTTAATTTGTACACCTAACAATATTAAAATGAGAGGTTCATAATAAAAGCAATCCTTGTCAAAGTTGATTACCTTATTGTTAGTTATGAGGTTCACACCTTCATGACGTAATTAGATACAGTCCTTCTGCATGATATAATTATAAATAACACCCACAGCAATTGTATAACGTATTCAATATTTTATGGAATTAAAATCTCTTAAACAAAAATTGTTGTTTTGTACTTTTTAAAGAAGACACAAATTCACCAGGTTTAGTTTGGACGTGGGTTCTTCAAACACCAAAATCCAACAGGATGCAAAACTTTTTGTACTCATACTTTCAACATAATACGCTATTTTCCTAAAACGCTATCAAGTTTCTATTTTTTTTTTCAAACTGCATATTCAATGTACCATCGTAAGTTTATACCTTCAAAGTTTTCGCGTTCTTGCACGATCTTAGTATTTCATGAATGCAAAAGGCTTTTTCCGTCATAATCTGCACAATGCTTCGTTCAGCGCAATAATAGAAGCGTAATATCTAGTAAAAGTTGCCAGTGCCGGATCTAAGGTGAGCGTGGGCGATCCGCGTAGTGCTCGAGATCTTATTTAAAGGGCGGAGACGCAGAGGGCTGTGAAATAGGGGAATTCAGAGCTGTAAAGTTCGCATGGAAACTCGTTGCTCTGCCTCATGGAAAAGCTATCTTTTCACGACGAAGTTGAGGAGAAATAGAGAGACACAGATAAAGAGAAGACTATAATATATAGAAACATAGAAGCGGACAGTTTCAAGGAACGACGAAAGATTTTACGCATAAATTACTATTCAAGATCCTTCCTGATATTATATACCTATAGATATTAAAAGTTAAAGGATAAGAGAGGATGGGGGGGGGGGGGGTGAATTGGCAACCATATCTATAGTTAGAGAAAGTGGAGCATATTTGGAATACTGTTGGTAATTTAGAATTATGGAAACAATGGAATACCGAAGTATCCAAAAATCTGCTAACGTTATCCACTTTGTCATATTGCAAATAATAAAGGTGAATTGCCTGTTAACCAATAACATTCGTGGAAAAATCGTTTCTGACATTTGCAAGTCAATTTACAGAGAAATAAGGAAACGTCATTTACTAAAAGTTTTCAGCAAGTATCGAATCGTTACACCTATGGTTAAAATATATAAAAACTTTTAAAGTAAATCATTAGATCTACTCATTGACATATTAATTTTATAGTTTCATCTCTATTTTGCGATCATTTCGAAGAAAGAAAATGTGACACGAAATTTGAAGCTTTAATGTCATGTTACTAACTCGAAATACCGAAGACGAATGTAATGTGGAATAGTCCGAAGCTTAGCGATTCCTATGTTTTATTGGTAACAGTTAACGTCGCGTTGCAAATCAATTTAAAGATTTAGAATTGATATTTACCAAATATGATTGTACCTATGCTATGATTTTTTATCCTTATTAGATCGTGCAAGAAAATAATTTCATTATCTACTTGTTTTAGTTGAAATATCGCTATACCAAATCATCTACACCACAACCAAATCGTTACTTTATATCATTTTTCAGTTAGACAAAAATTTCAAATAGTTTCTGTTTTTCATTCTTACCGAGTGTTTGAAAAATAAAATGTTATTAGTTTCCCTATGGTATGACGCACTTTTATTTGTTTTTATCCTCTATTCTAAGTTTTTATTCATCTTAAACAAAATGGTATTCCAAATATGCTTCACTTCCCTTTTATTATATCAATCGAAATCAACATAAATTGCTAAAAAATAGTATTTATGATTTCTGTAAGTTTCAGCATGGAGTCTGTCAAATTAATGGCTTTTTAGAATTTAGTGTTAAAATTTCAATTGTGTATGTTTTACTATGTACAGGAATAAGTTCGTACGACTTTTCTGTTACACACTACGCAATACAACGTTGATATTATTAAAAGGTTTTAGTCTATCTTTTATTTTGTTATACATAAAATTCTACTTGAAGAAAATTAAGATTACTTGAATTTTGTAATACAAATCCACACGAACTTTTTGCGACACCTAATGCATTCGATGCCGACTTCTTTAAAACAGACTTGCATTTCTCAGGGCAAGTATGCTTAAGGCTCGTACAGACTGGGATACAATCGCTAGAAACATTATATGCCGACAACCGATAGGTTTTACAGATACAATCGTTCAACTTTTAAAAATCGACCGACTTTTTACATTGTCCTTTTTCAACCGATCAGTTTGCAATTGCTTGACAACATTACTTAATCGTCAAGATATAGCTCAACGATAATTGGTCGACTATCAAGATACAGTGTTTCCGCTCAAGAGTATTCGAACACTTACTTATTTCTGGTGGATATAATTTAACTACAAAATTGAAGGTAAAGATACTTGCAATGATTTCAGACTTTATTATTATTACAACTATTTGCAGTGGAATATTATGGTATAGCAAAATTAATACATATTAAAGAAGTTGAAATCTGTTGGTATTAAACTTTACAGAACTATTTTTTACATCTTCAGTTTGTTTAATTTTCTTCGTTTCATTTGTTGCTTCCGTTAATGCTTTCTTTAATAAAAACGGTTCTCTAAACTTATGGAATTGATATTTAAAAATGATATCTAAACTAGACTAAAACGTTAACGAATTTTAATAAATAGCTCCAATATATTGTACAATCTTTTAATTTCATACATGAAGGTAAATACTTTTATTAGTTGTTTATTTTAGCAAAATTTCATACATTGTTACTATAAACTAATCCAAGTATACGGATACTTATAAACAATAGTGTACATACGACATTTTTTCAAAATTACATTCCAAACTAAGTGACAAATATTTGTTCAATTGTACTATAACACCTGCATAATGGTAGGTCTTTGTTACAGTAAAAGAATAATAAAAAACAATCAAATTCTGCGAATGAAAGGATCCCTAAAAAGATTTTATTAATGATGAATAAAGAATAAATAACAATATTATGATTTTCATTCACATTTTTACAATATTGTAGACCACTAGGTGGCCTACGCGGCCAATACTATTAAATAAAATATACACAATTAAAATTATGGTGACTATTCAGTTAAATTACTTCGAAAACTTTAAAGCTAACCTTTAGATAAATTTTTCGTATGCCTTATTTTTTCTCGGAATTTTCTGTATAAATACGATTTCTTGGTCGACATGTCGTGTAATCAAAGTATCGACTTTATCGGTAACAATGTTATCATTTTCAGCAACTGCGCGAGGTGATACCACACGTAAAAATGGAAAGGAAGCTCAGTAAAATAGAGACGCTTACACTGGCCAAGAATTACATAATGGCCCTGACAAACGTCATATGTGAAATGCGTGGCGAGGAGCAACCGTACACGTAAGTAACTTTACCAAAATCATACGTAGACTTATTTAAAAAAATATGAATACTGATACAATCAATACGAACAAAGAGACGAGGAATTTCAACTATTGATAAGGGGAACTAACAAGACGATTTCTGCTACGAATTAGTGACACGTTGTTAACATTGAAACTGTTGCGTAATTTTGTTTTACCTCAGTGCTCTTAGTAATCAACGGCGAACATAATCTGTAGATAACGGTAATGTGTATACAGATATTCAAATTTTGCATTTGAAGTGGTTGAAGAGTAGTCCATTTACTTGGAGCAACGGGGATATCATATTTTATGTGGAATATTATATTATATATGCTGCACAGGGTATTCCAGTTTCTTTCGACCATAATTTATATATATATAAATAAGGAAAAAGTATTACAAAGTGATTACATAAAATATTTGTACACTATATACTCGTATTTATTTTGATATTTAAATGGTAATTAATTAAGCACAATTATGGTAAGCTTCCTATAATTTAATAGTACCCTTCTGTGACGACAAAAATTTGGTGTCGTGATAATAAAATGTAAAAATTAATTAAGAAACGCTACTTGAGAAATGTATATATGTACAAATACTTTTTGTAGTCACTGCATAAAGATAGATCGCCTAAAACTTCGTTAATGAGTTGTAACAAACATACAATAGAAGGGAATAGTAACAGACTTGCGATACAAATAATCATTTTCCTCATAAACGGACAGGTCAAGGAGGACCAATAGTTTGGCCTCCAAGATTACTCAATTTTAGCTGGACTTTTATCTATATGAAACTTCAAAGGAAGAAGTTTATCGAACAAGAATTACTACGCGTGATGAATCGACGCAAAAATTAGTAGTTCCTCTACTGATAAATTTAATTTTCTACTGTTGTTAGTGTTGTTATGGTAGAGATGGTGGACATTTTGAATTGGAACGTTAGGTGCTTTTAGAAGAGCTACGAGGGTTATACCACGAATTAGGTATGAGTCGACTAATCGTGGAGTGTATTATATTTTTGTGACCCGAATTCCTGAGGCTCTAGAGCCCCATTTACGTTTTCATTTATTACCTTTTCGATTGCGAAAAATCTATAGTTCTTGTGTTTGCTTTTACATTCCGCATGTTAAAATACTTTAAATGTGTCTAAATTCCCTTTCAGGTAATAAAAGGGAATATATTCTTCTGAAAATTCTGATGTCAGTATTTATAACATGGGTTACGAAATCCCATAAGGTGACTTGTCTACTTTTATATCTTGTCTGTGGTTATATTAGCTTTAACAGCATTTTGCTACAACTTTTTAATAAAGCTTGAAAAAATCTATGGTTATATAACATTTTTTCCGATTTATGCATATAGAATATGCTGACAAAGTTTGGGAAAAATTGGAGCGCCCTGTACAATGAGGAAAAACACGATAATTGAGATGCTCAATAGTGAAAACAAGCACGTGCTGCAATACTATAAATTTGCAGAAAAATAGGTTTTAGTTATTTAGTGGTACAAAAAACGAAAAATTTAGTAACTCGCAGAAATATTCATACGCTTCCAGTTGTTGAATTCAAATGAATCATATTCTTCAATTAGGCTAACATTCTGGAATGTTTACCAATAAAATATAATGTAATTATTATAACACATTCACTATTTCATGCATCATGTGTGATGCACACAATCGGTACTAAATGAATTTTCTTAAAATAAAGTTCGTAAAAAATTATTATTATCTATTGTCTATAACTATGATGAAGGAACTGCTATAAATTGTATTTGCATAGCAAATGAAAAGCAGGATATTTAAAAATTATAAAAATTTCGATTGATATATAATTAAATCCTAGGTAATAACTTAACTCCTTAATGTACAAACCCATGTGTGTCACGGACCCATCCGTTCTTCGTACAATTATTGTCAATAATTAGTATAATATTTCTGTTTTTTTTTTGCCCTCGTCACTTTCTATTTTGATGAACATATTTCATACATCATTAAAAATGAAAGAAAAACACGACAGAGTATCATCAAATTATGAATTCTTCCAACGAAATTTGAACACCCTTAACCAATAAACTAAAGAATAATTTGGGCATTAAAGGGTTAACGTAATACACATAAAAATTAAAGTAAACTATTCCACGTTTAATGTCACAGAAATGTTGAAAAAACTCGAACACTTCTGTGACTCACTGGATTATTTGTTTTCTGTACTACCTACTTTGTGAATATATAGATGTGGCATGTGTCCCTTTTTCGAATGCTCTTCTGTGATATTTTTCGTATTATATTGCAATTTAAGGATTGGTTGCTTTTCAACGAAGAAATTTGATTTTACAGAGATTTGAATTCGATAATAAACGTATGTTTTTAATTCACGATTGCGACATGAAATCCTTTAAATACTGAACTTTTGCAAGAGACGTTACGAATGTCGTACACGTCGACATAGCCGAGTTAGAGTACAATGTCCGATTGGCATTAAACGGTCAAAGATGCATCGCTTTTTCCTCATTTTCACCGTTCTTTCAACGCCTCGATGCTTTCTCGTCCGTTGCACTCGCATACTTACATATTTCCAAATATCCTGCTCTTTTCTCTTTATTTGAGTCTCGTAGAAATCAAATTGATCAGCTCCACTTTTTTCATAAGCTACTCAATCTCATTACTTGGGTATATAATTAATAATTCGGCATCTGAGGGACTCATTTATCGATTTAATCTATTAATTATAAAGAGCAATACATTTTTTAATATAATAGTACCTATTACTCATTAGTTTAAACAGAATTCATTTTCTTAAATACTTCTACAAAATATTTAACCACATAAAGTAGAAATTTTAATTTAAACAAATTTTAACTAAGAAAATTTAGAAATGGGAATTTCTTCAAATTTCAGTAAGTTTTGCCTAAAGTATACTGGACAGATATAAAAGACTTGGAGTAACTAAATCAAAATTATTGTCAATCACATTACTCGTTGTAGGTAAATTTAAGTTTCTCAAATCCGTGAAACAGGTGTTCGAATTCGATTTTATCGGCGTGCCATTTAATCAATCTATACGATCGTTATCAGAAAAGGCAGAAGAGTATTAAGATAGGGACTAAAGTAGAAATTTCACAAGGTTGAATTCAAACGTATATACTACCATTCAAAAACCTGAATTAAAATAAATCCTTTTCATCCGAATTATAGGTAAATACTGCATGCAATACTTTACACGTGATTTTATACAACAAAATACTAACATTAAATATGAAGACTGAAATATTAGAAACAAAATTTAGTCAAGAATGTCCAAGAGTTGCGATAATTTATAATCTAATCACTGCAATTAATTGAGTTGAAGATCGATTCTAATTATCTTTTTACGAAGTACATTAAACAATTAAAAATGATTAACATATAGTACTCCTTCAAAAATGATAGACACCAATTTTTACTGTGAATATCCAAATGTTTTTATTGTCATTTATATTTTTATGAATACTACATCATTACTATATAACCTATAGCTATCATAACATTTTACAGACATATCTAGAATAGGTTACCTGATTATATAACTGCAATATTATCTATTTATAAGGAAGCATTAAAATTCTGAAGAAAGTAATTTCGGAACAATAAATGTCCCTTGTACAATATTTATCCTTTGATAACACTCAAGCTCTACATGTAGTATTTTTTTGTATCATCGTATTTAAAAAAGATAATTAATTATAAATTGTTTGCTTTACACGAGATGCCCTCCATACATAGTATCCTGCCCAGAGCAGACCACTCAATTAAATATACTTTAATTATAATGATGCGAAAAGTATTTCACATATACTTTGCACGGTATCACAGAATGAACATGTGTTAAAGAATATTTTTATCTCAGTCGCTATTTTCAGAGTCAGATTTTCACATTAGTACATAAGACGATTACACACATTAGTATAGAAGACAATTAGACGACCTGGTTTTAGTGGGGCAACTTATACACTACAATGTAGTATTAGAAATGTAAATTAATTTATTGCCACTTAAAAACAAATCCAAATCTAGATCACGTAACATAAATTAAATCATCAACATAGTCTTTATCATTTTTAATAATTTTGACATATCATACTACTCTCTTTATAGGACGGGAAAATATTTAATTTACAATAATTGTCAGAAGTGAGTGAATTCAAAAGCATTAAATTCCTTTACACACATAATATATTATAATAGTATATTCGAAACTTATAATAAAAATGCCTACACAAAAATAGATAATTTAGTGACTATTTAGTTTCTTCCTTTTCAAAGAGCAATGCATTAAAAATTACACTGAACGCAATAAATTATACCCCAAGGTGTTACTTTTATCTTTACATGTAAATTGAAAAAAAAAGTCCGATTTCACAAGAGGAGTAAAAATTGTATAAAGTTGTTCAGTAGTAAGTGATCCCAGACTTGTATGTCGACTTTCTTTCATGGATTGTAAATATCCGCGGCCGTAACGTTATTTTCTAATTGCAAAACTAACGGCGAGCACAGTGGTTGTTAATACCGTGATGGAAGGTATGCATACCAAGTAAATTAGTTACGTGAACATTTATATTCCAATCGTATGGCGAATCGTTGCCACAAATCTCGCGTTCCACTGCGATTGCGTTCGCCGAACCCTAAATGGTGCAATCGAAATGTCTCCATTAACATCGAATTCGTATTTTATCGAATTTAAACGCTCGATGCTGCATGGATTCGCAAGCAAATCTTGTCACAGACACAGAATATTATTTCGTTATTATTTATTAGCGTTAACATCCACCGATATCGAATCGACATTCGAAAGTGAAGGCAGCATTTTATCGGCGACCTTTGCTTTATCCACTGTCAGAATACTTCTCTGGCTAACATTATCTTTCTGCTGAAGTAAACTAACTCTGATTAACATTTTACTTAACATTTGACTTCAACCAAAGGCTTATCCCAGAACAAGTTTATCAGAATCTTCACGTAATAGCAAAGCGAATCTTTCCTTTCTGCTTGAGGTAGAATCAATGCTCGATTAATCGATCCCAATGCATAAAGATTCTTCAATCATTTGACAGGTAAGATGTAAAAGAAATGAAAAAATGCGTGAACATTGAAATTATAAGATAACATTGTAAGATAACGCGCAAAATAGTCGCATCGCGTCAGCTTAATTGCATCATTGTCATCGAAGTTAAAATGCAACGTCAGTAAATATTGAACGATATTGAAAGTCGGTCAGCTGACACGTGCAAATTCCCTCTTGTCACTTAAAAAACCATCGATTACAAAAGGAATCTCAATGATAAGCATTGAAATTCTGGTCAACCAATATTTTTTATATCCATCGATTATTTGCGATAACCGAAACAAGTATTCATCCATTATGGATTTCTGGCTTAAATACATTTCGATTGAAAATTAGATTCTTGTAGATTATCGTGGTATAATCCGAAGTGACTCTGAAGAAGATATTTTTGATAGAAACTTTTAGTGTATGAATATCATTTTCAGTCACTGTAACTGCAAAACGAATCTGTTACACTGAAGAAAATATCTCCAGTGCACAACAAAATTCCGAAAACCAATGTAATTAACGAGTAAAAGTAAGAAGGTTTTTGGTAACCACGATAAATTGCGATAACTCCATTTATCTGGAGTAAAGCCAACAGCCTGCCACCAATCCGAAAACAAGCTTTATGAACCGTACATTGAATAAGGAAACAAAAGATAGGCCTGTGATGCGTTTTTTCGTGTTTATCTCCTTTTCGTATCGTTACAAGGCCAAGGTAATTAATTGCATTATTATTCATTACATTTTGAAGACAGACGTATTGTAACGTGTAAATATCTATGAAACATAACATAAATTAAACAAAACATCGTGGTACAGAAAGAACAGTGATTTAGTACATCAAATATTAACAAAATCGTTCTTTTATGTGAAGAGAAATGTTTTCATAATGTCAAATTAAGAGACTATATTTAGGAAGATGTTGAAAATAATTTATAGAGAATTATTGCTTGGAATTATTTCAATGACTGATTCGAATTTAAATAGGGTTTTTATATCTGATAATGGTATAGTAAGTGAGTCTTCCTTGTTAGATGCTGCGAGATTGTGTAAACATAGAGAATAATTCGTCGAAAATAAAACACGCAATTATCTCATTCGGCATTAGTGATATAAATAGTTGAGATAAAAGTTAAATAACGTTATAATCCAATGAAACTCAAGATGTAATTTCTTTAAACGGTTAGATTTATTTGAAAACTGTATAAACTTATTTTTGGTAAACTTTTGCATCATTTAAGTGCTAGACCAATTATTTTTCATTTGTAACGAACTACTGGAGAATGTAATTAGTTTGAAAAAGATTAATATTTTAAAAATAATCTTCGTGCCTCGTTAACCCCATGGAATCATTCAATATATCCCTTTATCACTAACAGGGAGAAAATAAAGTACTATAATATTCTGGTTCTGATAAATTACACTGCGTATACGATATTCACTTTTAACAACTTCAACAGACCGTGAACTTTATATCTCAGCCGATTGAACGCAAAAATTACAATTATATACGTACATATGATATTTAAACGTTATTACAATCTAAACTATTTCTCTATAAAAGAAAAATAGGAAGCAACTCGTGTCATTAATTACGTATTAAAATATTTATACACTAAAGTATCGACATTATCGCCAACTTAATTGATCCATAGTTATTGGATATTTCTTTTCAAAAATATTCAATGTCATATTGAACCCTTAACGGACGAATTGCAAATGAATACTGATAATATCTTAAAAACTTATATAAATGTCAATGCTTCTTGTCAGCCGACGATGTAACTGATGCAATATAACATGATGCAGAAAATTATCCCAAAATATAGCTATGATAAATAAATCGAAATGTAATCGAAAATTTGTACGTGTCCCCCTAATGAAACTTTCCGTTTTTATAGTATAAGTGTAATGTCTTTACAGGAGAGTCTTTCCATTTTTCAAGGTTAATCAAAATATTTTTATATTATGTACACAACATTTTTCACGTTTTAGTACGTAGAAACGCTGAGGTAACATTTAAACCTTAAAAATAAAGTTGTATAACTTTAATAGTAATGAGAAAAAGAAGAGAAATTAGAATCGAAACTTATTAAAAGAATATTTTTACTAAACAATAGCTCATACCTAATTTTGTACGAAAGAGGAAAATGTAAAGAAGCGAATTTACATACACTTCGTATTCACGGTTTTACCCCAAGGTCTGGATAAAATCAAGTACAGTACCCAATATTACTTCCTAGTATCAGTAACAATAGAATTCATCCAATTGTTTAGATTCCGGCATTTAAAATAACCTTTGTACGTTCTAATTATTTCATCATTGTTGTGTCGTATGTAATTCCTTTCTAATTACAAAATATTCTGTTAAAATATAAATAGGATTAGATGGAAATATTGTGATGCGTTGTAAAGAAAAAAACACAATTAAATAATACTCAAAATACTATTTTGCCATTTAACTGCTTTTTAACCGTTAACCCAAAACTGAGTACTATCTGATTTTGCCTCATGCGATTTTATAACTACTACAGACTATTAACACTCTTACGAGAAATTGAAAGAAATGCCCCTTAATTTACACTTTAGTATACGACAAATAGTGTAACTTATACCAAAATATATTCATTTAAACACTGTCAGTAATTGAGAAGTTTTTAAATCATAAAAAATTAAGTCAGAGTATTAAAGAATATAAAATATCATAACTTCAGCAAGTACACGCGTATTACGATTACCATTTGATCAATTGATGCAAATGAAACTAATATATGTCTGCAACAATGTAGACAAATTTTAAACAGCTTTAGAAGTAATAGCAGGTTTCAATTTTACACAGGTAAGTACTCGGTTTTGGCAAGGTCTCCACTATGTATGTAACTAAATATGGAAAATCACAATCACTTAATTATTTACAATACTTTAAAATACTGTAATTAATTTATAAATATTGAAATAGATGTGTATAGTTACGCTAGTGTATTCAAATTTGCCATCCATAAAATATGTATAAAGTTTGAAAGAAAAAGAACTTCGGTTTACAGCACTTCAATCAGAAATTGCAACGTGTTAGTAAGTAAATAGTTTTCTTAAAAGCAATCCTACTATCAATCGTGACCAACCTTACTACATGTTCGGTGAAAACGTTTTATAATTTGTGAACCAGTAATTTTTATATTATGTAATATTAATGTGTTGCTGAGTTTCATCTTAACTATTATATTTGAAACTAAAGCTAATTTTTCTTAAGTTTGCAGTGAATTTTAAACACCTGCCTTATTTTTTCCCAATGTAACATTAATACAGTACCGTTAAACACAAGTCTTATTATCTGAAACACACACTTATGTATTTCCTTAATTATTGGAATATTCATTACTGAAATACTCATGTTCTTCCCTTGTAATCATTGATTTTTCATTAACATACACTATAGAGCAAAAGTTTGCAACCACTACGCATACTAAAAAAAGTAAGAAATAAGAAAAAAGAAAAGAGAAAAGCTAGAAATATGTTACCTATGTTAGAAATCTCTTAAGCCAAAAATCTATGAAAATAAAGGAAAGTAATATTTACAAGAGTACCATAATACTACACAGTGCTAATATTTAAAGTACCAATCTTCGATAAGTAAAAGAATTAATAAAACTCACTATGTAATTGTAAACTTTTGACCCGTAGTGTACATTTTCATTATATAACGCCGGTACGATAAAAAATATTAAAGTGACCTGTTTTGAATGTACCATCCTGTATGTAATTAAGTTTCAATGGGACGCAAATACACTCTGCCATAAAATCCTCTGACGAACAAGAACAGGCTGCCACGGAAACAGAGTAATTAAAATAACACGAGACAATTGAATTTCAGATTTGTCGACGGCGAGTGTGGCTCCAGCAGCGGTGACAGCACAGGCCAATTAGAATTAAGTGGTGGTGAACAACCGGAGGAAGCATCCCCGGCATCGATGCACGAAACTAACAACAATAGCCTGCTTCACGAAGATTTAGAACGCAGGATACCGTAGCTGGTCTAATTGCGTCCAAATTCGATCGATCCTCGCGTTGGCGAATCTTCAACGTTCGATGAAGCAAACTTCACTCAAAAATCTTCTTCCCAAATCGAAGTAAGAACAGAAGTAGCCACGAATGAAACTTTACCAAGCACAGAAGATAAAATAGTTCTTCATAGAAAAAGGAATAACTATTCATAGAAGAAGAAATGACAATACCAACGGCAAATAATAACGGAAAAGAAAAAAAGGAAACACAAAACTTTATCGAACCTAAGAAGGGGAAAACGAAAAAGCTAACAGAGGGAATCGTCGAAATCGTCGTCACTGAATCGTTAAAAAGAATTCGAGATTTATCAAAGAAGATGCAATTCGGCTTTTACGAAATGATCCGTCCAAGGTCGACTTCTGGAGATCTTTCGAAGGCCAACGAGGTGCGAGGTTGATAGAGAAAGAAAAAAGACTGACTTCACGGCCAGTCAGGCTGTTGGAGAATTCTCTGCTTCTTCTTTTTTTTTTCCCCTCCATCGCGAATTTTTTACCTTTTCCCGGTGACATCGGCCCGTTACCTTGGACCACCTTGATCTTTCGGTTACAGGCGACACGCTGATGTTAAATATCTGACATTGTACATACATCGATCGCCATGTCCATGTTGTATGTATTAGTCACGTGCCAAAGGTATTCAAACAAAAGAAATAAGAAATGAGTAAATATCGACAACAATGTGGAAGTCTAGACGATTTGAAGTGTTTGAAAGAAAACGAAGACCAGTCGCAATTGGTCTTTGTAAAATTCGCAACTACTTCAACGATTTGTGTGTTCGAAAAAAGATAATTCAAGAGATATTTTGAAGATTCACGTGATGACTGCAATTCAAAGGATCTCGAGGTCGACATCAAAAGATCGGATCGCATCGACGACAGTAAACGATCAGAGTGCGACGTGATAAAAGAAAAAAGTGTGAGAAACTGTGATAGAATTTCGTATTAGAACCTCGAAGTTGCACATCGTTTTGTGCGCGACACCGTGCTAAATACTATTTTGTTTCTTTGTGGTAATTATCTACGATCTGCAAGTTGGACAGGATTAAGGACTTCCGCCTCCGGAAGAGACATCGACCGATCGAAACGAAACGACACAACGATTGCTGTCCGATACTGTAGCGCAATGAAAGAAAAAGGTAGAAGTGATCGCGGTAAAAAAAATTCGCTTTATCCTGCAAGATTTGAATAGTAAACGGAGCACAGAGTTTCAAAGCTTTGATACTCAATTTAAAATTCACTAATAGCATTGACAACTTTTTAAGAAAAAAATGATTTTCCACTTAAGAAAAGTATTATATGCAAAGATTCACTCAAAAAATGTAAGTTTTATAAACACTAAATTTTTAAAAATTACAAGAGACACTAGAGAATTAGAACAATTCCAATGCCACTATTTATCGTCTTAACTGAAAATGTTAAAACATTTTGTCATTACGAAGATAAAAAAGTAAGAGGCAAAGCTTTTAATCTCTTTGTTGAAGAAGTCATCTATTTTATACATCTATTCTATTGCGAAATATTATTTATATTCTCAGTTTAAACAAGAAGCTAGAAGTGTTAAACGAATTCTTGGTAGAAGTAAAAATTAAAGAAAGAAAACGGAATATTGCATCAATGGCAGTAAGAATATCAAATATTTTAATAAAAATATATAATATAATTGACAAATAAGTAGAGGATTTCGTTTGATGTTTCAATCGTGTAGAAAGAAGCAACCGCAAGTATGAAAACACGGACTTCGAAGAATAACGCGTACCTTAGACATATACATATTATATATATCTATATATTAATATATACGTGTATATTAGCACGTTGGTGATTAATACAGTAGATATTAATCACGAATGTGATAATATAATAATTTGCTGTATTATCTCGAGAACGGGGACCAGAGACATCGACTTAAGTTACCAAATCCCACTAGAATGTGGGTTAAAAGCTTCATCTAACTTCGTGCAATCGATTCTGGGAGATTTGCGATTCACTCTTCGGTAAAAGAGAGAATGATGCATTTAATTGAACGTGCTCGCGGCCGATGTACGAAACTAGATGCGATTTCATTTTTCGCCTTAAACTCGTAGGTGTTTTCTTTTTTATTTTTTATCGAGCGCGCTTACTCGATACAACCTTTCACTTTTCTGATTCTAGCATGAACAATCGCTTCCTTTTGACCTTTCGCGTGTGATTACTGTTGTTCAATTGTGCGTAAAGTTGAATTTTTGTGGGTTAAAGTTAACGAACGGGTTTTCAACCAAGTGAAAGTAAAAAAAATACGTCTGAAAATTGTGATACTTGCCTTGCGCTGCAATCAGCGATTCTATCGAAAAAGGAATTAGAAATTTATAGACAACCCTTTAGGCTTTCACTGCGTGGGCTTTTACGAGCTAGTAGAAACTTTCGAGTATTAGCTATTCAAGTATCTTTTTGTAAAATTAAGCATCATCAGAAGTTCGAAGAATTACTATTGATGTGGTGAAAAAATAATGTCGGCTTTTGATCATTTTAAAAGTATTCAAATTTGTAAAAATTTATAAAAAGCTCTTAAAACAAGAGTAAGTTTACAGAGAACAGTAGATATTATAAAATCGATTAAATAAAATAATGACAATATGATAAGCTGATTTGCTTTCATGTCTACAGAACCGACGTTACTTTCCTACGAATACAATATATTAATCATTTCCTTCAGACTTCTTATGAAGCTGAAGTCAATTGTAGTGAATCATTAATGTTATTTTCTACAAAAGGACCTAACATTTCATGTCTGGAAGCTTCCGCCAATTTTAGCTACAATATTTCGTAGTGTTTCGAATGGCCTAAATATACTAGAAACTTAGAGCATTGAATAATGAATCGATTTAATCGGATTAAAATTCTCTTTATCAAGATTATGAGATTGTCTTCCTTTCATCAGCGTTTAATTCGAAAGTTACTACAGCTCATTATCGTAAATACGTCGTCGTTAACTGTCTTCGGAATATAAGTAACTCTTATAACATAACTAATTGTTACGATATCTTTCGATCGTACTACGATACCTAAAATCATACATAAAGAAAGTTATACGGAGTTGATACTCTATGGAAACCTAAAAAACGAATCTTGCATTTGTGTATGGAAAGCTTCCAACTGTCTGATGTAATATATGATTACCATTGTTAAGGAAAAAAGTGATATGTGTCAAATCCTTAGTAATTGACACATTCGCTTCGATTTTTCACCTAACTCGCACAATAAAATATTCAAAAAGAGAATTCTATTATATTTACCCATGTATGCATCATATTTTTTTCTGTCATATTTAGACGTCATGAATTATGTATATATATATATATATGTATATATATATATATAATTTATTTCGCGTGCGATTTTCATTGTCTGTATCGAATTACTAAGGGTTTCCAAGCATATACGCGACTATAAGTACCATAAGATACAAGTAAGTATAAAAGAAAAAGAGTGTATATATACTCGAGTTATGTTTCTATGTAGTATATGTTATGTATATGTACACACATACGCAGAATTATATATAATACATACATATATATAAATATATATATATATGTATATAAATATATATATATATATATATATAGAAATATATTTTCTAAACGAAAGAGTTTTATAAGTGACCATATTCTGCATACGCGTTTGTGTGCAGTCGTGTGTGTATACACATACAACGGTTATGCGTGTACACACGTGTCGTTTGAAAGAAAGAGTACGTATGAAACAATATATGTACCCATATGTAGATATACGAACGTAACAAAGTACATATTATGCACGCTACTTCCGATTTAAAAGTATGCAATCAATTATTTCTTGATCTGGTAAATATATTATAAATTTTGACCAAATGCTTTGCTTTTAGATAAAAGGGAAAGAAAATTACAGAATTTGAAATAGTCTTCTTGACAATATAAAGATCACTTAACAATTGTTGAATACTAAACTTAGAAACAGGAAGAATCCGATTGTAATAGAGTGGAATCATTAAACAAATTTTTCTATTCTCTCTACTATTATTATTACTACTATTATTATTACTGTTATTATTGTTATTATTATCGTCATTATTATTATTTTTATTATTATTATTACCATTATCATCATTATTATTATTATTACTCTGAAATGAAACGTTTCTACATTTGTCATCCTTTTTGATCTGCTCCACTTGTCTAACACTAGTAAACTTGTCAAATCAAAAAAGTTCGAAATTTTGCTTATTATTAAGCTCAGGGAGAAAGAATCTCTACAACTTACTCTCTACTCAATTAATAAATGAACTTTATTATTCTTATTTTTCAACTCACTTAAATCATCCATCAATATTTTTCACAGACCTTAGTAATGAATTAACATTGCTTTTTAGTTTGGAATAGTAATTTCAAGGCCATATGTGTTTATGGAGATTCATATTTTTATAAACCTAAACAGAGGTTTGTCTCAAATCTTGTATCTCAGAATATTATATATATATATATATATATACTTTAATTCGAATATTTAGTTGCATACTGTATGCATTCTTCACATAACATTTAAATTTCTCATAGATACATAATGATCCGCAGCTTAATAATTTCTGTCAGTTTCTTTACTTAAATAGTATAGAATAGGCTCTTCCACGAGACAAATATTTTATGAATTAACTGACTTTAAATCACTTTTCTATAGTGAAAACTGTGTGTCAGAATCATCACCTTATGGCAGCTAATAATCGATAAAATATTCAATTCCATCATTACGATTGTGCTTTGAAATCTTTTTACAAACGAGTTAATTCTACAATATCTAAGAAATAATTGAATGTGTACGCTTCAATCCGGACGTAGTGTCTGACACACAGAGACACGTATATGTGCACGAAGAGTTTGCGCACACTTACACAAGCATACGATTAAATAATAGATACGAACGACGCGAGAAACGGAAATGTATTGTCTTACAATGATGAGTCTCAAATGCAGGAACTTCCTTCCGTATACGTATAACAAACTACAATTAAATTATCGCGACGTTAGAAGCCTTTCGGATACTTATCGATACTATTCTTTTTTCCTTTCATTTCTTGCGTTTGTGTTCGTTAAAAACTCAGAACAAGAACCGATTCGTGCAATCTTGAAACCGAATTTAATATTAACGTTTAGAAAGTATGAAGAAGTTCCACGCCATATTTTTTCATGGTTCTTAAATAATGTTATTTGTACTCTTTCCAGAGGAATATAACGATCGAAGCTAACGGTGATACACATTTACCATCCATTACACAGTTTTCATACTCACAATCAGAATTGCATATTTCAAGAGAAACATATTCCTATGCCACATATTAGTTTATATCGCGCACTATATTATTGTTATCGCTATGATTATTCTACGATTTGTATTATTATTATTATTAATTATTATTAATATTATTATTAATATTATTAATATTTTATTGCTATAGTTTAATGTCACGTTAGTACAATTCTTGTCATTTCAAGTCGATCTACGCATATGCGAACTCTTGCTTCACGATGAAGACGGATCATGATATTATTTATCGCTAACAATAAAAAGGAACTGAACAAAAATAGTATTTGTAATAGAAAGTAACGTAGTACATAAAGTTGCCCCGATTTCTTGTTCAGGAATCAACGCTGCCCCACTTATGTTAAAACCATGAATCTATAAATTTTGAATGCAAAAGTAATAAAGAGATAAAGCAGATATAATAAAAAATTATATTAGAATAAAATTTGAAATTGAAGTAGAAACGAATAGCTACATTATAAAAAAAAAATTTAAATTATGCTGATTCTTGAATGGTAAAGAATGTAAGTGCCAAAGAAATTAAAGATTATCTTTTCAATGACGAAAAATACGGTAAATACAGTACTAAACTTAAAAAATATAAATTTCTAGATGATCATTTCATACTTCATAATTATTTTTAATTTATACAGAAAATTTTCCCCTTCTAACACTTACACTATTTATCATTTCAACTCCTCAATTATCTGATTACATTTTACATTCAATTGTGAATTTCCATAACTTATCGAATCACACATTTATGACATTCACATAAGATGGACATATTCGTGAGCCATCAAATGAGATAACATTTTTTCCAAATTGTAACTGAACGAATTAATTAATATTTTTTTCTATTTCTATTTTGAATGCTATTTTGTCCGGGTCTGGCAAAGAGTTACAGAATTTTACTAGCGTACGAACGTTCACGAACGAGGGGCAAAATTTGCAAAAATCGAATTGTTATGCATTACATAATATATCATATTTCTAGACGCTTAAAGAATCTTAAAAGAAAATTTTAATCAATTAAATTATCCCTCGATTGAACTATTCATCTATTTCAACACGCATAAGATACACGCTCATACCTTTTGCGATATAAAACGTTATGAAAATAAACTTTCGTGCGAATCAGTCTCGTTCGCTAATGTTAAGGTACTTAATTTCTGTAAATAACAGGGTGCAATTTTCTATGGCATTCATCTTACAGTTTCAACAAAACTTTCCTCGAATGTTCAAACTTAAAAAAACAATAGTTTAGCATTGAAACTTGATAAAATTTACAACAATGAAAAGAGAATTATTTGAATTGTTTTTGAGCGTCGAGTTTATTTGAAACGAATCTATAAATCTCATCATTTACCGTGAAATGGTATGTAATACAATGTAATTCACGAAAAACTTTGACGATCTTCTAAAAATTGTATACAGCGCTTTAAATATACATATACGTATACATTTGTGTACAAAACAGAAATATAAGCCTCCTAAATAAAATGAGCTGGCCTCTGCAAGCCCTGTTTTGCGTAAAAATATATGTCTTCTTATTCTAAAACCTTTTTTTTTCACAAATTTCAAATTGTATCATTATTGCTTCTTATTAATTTTTAAATTTACTACTTTTTAATAAATAATTTCAACATTTAGAAAATAGTGTAAAATCCATTGATAATAACTAAGGTCTTTCTACTTTAATTTTACAAAACAACAATAAGTAAACTTTAGATATTTTTTGGGAAGACCATGGATCGAATTTGGAAAATATGGTTTCGAGCACTGCCGTGCTTCAAGAAGTGACTTAAGTTATAATCAGTATGTATTTCTTTAGATACTAAAACTACTTCTATGTGAAAAAAAGAGTAAACATTGACGCAAACATAGCGCCACTTGAAAGAAAAAATTTTAACTTTATGCAAATTTTAAAAATCTTTTTTAAATTACAATATACGTACTCCAAAAACTATTATCTCTAATAATATCAAAAAGTGAAATCAACTAGGTTAATAGTTTTTGAAATATCGTGCACGTCAACTTAGAAAAACGCTTCGGAGAAAATCGCATTTGATTCTCTTCTATTCAAAGTCTTACAACTTCATAAATTTTAAAAATTATTTTACATATTTTCATGGGCATATTATGCGTATTCTGCACTATTTAGAAAATCAAAAAAATTTGTTTGACCTTCTAAAGTAGAAAAATCCCGTAAGTTTATATCACGTGGTTCATAAATATAAACTAAGTTTGAATTAAAGAAAAAAAACTGAATTTATTTACACACTTATCGACATTATATTTTAATTTAACCTTTAATTTAAGAAACTCTTATCCTCCTTTACAAAATTAATTTATGTTACTTCACAAAAATTATGTTATGTTAAAATTATAAAAATTGTTATTTAAATTTTGAATAACGTTCATGATGTCAAATTAACCGGCAGTACTGACTGTTAATTGACTGTTGTGCTCATTGTTAATTTACAGAGTTTAACCTACGTTTTCTACGTGTAGTATTTTTTTTACTATAAATTTCACATCAGTATTTAAATATTGGTAAAATAACTTTGACATATTGACCGCGACAATATATATTTTCAAGATTTGTGGTTGAATATAAAATAGGAAGTAAGAAATGTTAATTTATGTTAGGTTATGTTTACATTGAATAAAGTGAACATCATTTCTTTTAATATCCCATAAAAATTATTATATCATAACTTTTATTAATATTTTTCATGTAACAATAAAGGACATCCTAATAATTTACAGTAAGTATAATATAGCAAATAAAAGTTTACCTATAGGTTTACAAAAATCCTAATTGTAAAACCCTAGTAGAAACTAAATATATTTTTTGTAAAATAGTATGACTGTTATTACTAATAATCGTTTTTAACAGTATTCATTTTATTCTGTAAAATTTCAACTTAAATTTATCACATATAAGATCCTAATTCAAATGATTTATTACCTGATGTAATTCATGAAAACTTTATTGCATAAATGTATTATTCATAAACATTGAAAGTTACCATAAAACAATTAAAAAACAATATTGATATAAGTAGATATAAATTGTACAAATCCATACTTTAAATTGTTTGTTAGATATGACACATCAATATAGTTTGGTAGAGTTATCAAATGTATTCAAATTACTAAAAGCTACAGAAGACGATACTACTAATGAAAATGATTCAAATACAATATCAACACAAGAAATTGGCGAACAACTCAGAAACATGTCAGGAAGGGAGATGATAAAGGAGTTATCTCTACTGGAAAACCATTTTAACCAATTTTCTAGTATATTCATTGAATACTTATCAATACTAGTCGATCTTAACTTGTGCAACAGTAATCTCACTGATTTACCAAGTTCTTTAAACATGTTAAAGAAACTAACATGTCTAAATATAGATAATAACCGATTTTCTTGTTTACCAAATGTGATCTGTGAATTAAATAATTTGAAGAAGTTATGGGCATGTGGAAACAAAATGAAACAAGTTCCAAGTAATTTCGGAAATTTATCAAATCTGGAGGTTTTGTCTTTAAGTATGAATCACCTAACAGATCTCCCAAATACATGTGCAAAATTGAATCAATTAGAAGTTTGTTGTCTCAGCAAAAATAAATTTAAAAGGATCCCAGATTGTGTGAACAAGGGAATGAAGAATTTACAGATTCTTGTCCTCTCACAAAACGCTCGTGCAGACTTAGATATTTATCCTAAAAGTATTAAATTAACATCATTTTATGCGGAAGAAAATAATATCTGTCCATCATTTCCAATGTGGATATTAAGTTCTAAGTACCAGAAGCTGGAAACAGTAGCATTAAACAATACAAGATTTCAAAAGTTTAATTTTCGGAAAAGAATACCAGTGTCCTATGTAAAAAGATTATCAATGAAACAGTGTAATATTCAAGAAATTGATGTTGAAAGAATAATCATTGGAATGGTGAACCTCGAGGAACTTGTAATTGGAAATCCAAAAATGAGATTCAATAACTGTTTCTCAACCATGCCTATTGAGACAAAGAAAAACCCATCTAGCATCAAACAAATTAATATACACAATACAGGGCTCCCTATGGTGCCTCAAACCATCAAAAAATTTGTTAATCTGTCTGAGTTAAATTTAAGTTCCAATACTATCTATTTTTTACCAGAGGAAATTTGTTTCTTGAAAAATTTGAGCATATTGATAATGGACAGCAATCGATTGACGCACTTACCTAAGAATTTTGGAGACTTAATATCTTTGAGAGAATTAAAAATACAACACAATTATTTAGATGATTTGCCTGAGAGTATGAAATCATTGAGTAACTTGCGATATATGGATCTGTACAATAACGAATTTGAAACCATACCAGAGGTGATAGACAATTTACCAAATTTGATAGGACTGGATCTTGAACAAAATTACTTCTCAACTGAATATTTATGGGTAAGAACATAAAAGAAATCATGGTAAAAATCCAGCTAAAATTTGTTGATCATCCATGTTGAGTTTTTTAAGTAATTCATCGACAATTAATTTCATTTACTTAAAAAACAAAATTCTATAGACTTTCTGTATTAATAAATCAAATCAATAGCACACTAGGGTTCCTCATTATAATAATATGAGAGAAGCTTTGAGAAAATATTGGTTGGGTCCTTTATTTGTCTATAAATCTGCCTGTGGGCCCAAAATGAAGCCACCATTAGAAAATGAGAGTTTGTCATCATCATCAACGAGTTCATCTGACAGTGAGACTAGTTCAAAAATTGAAGGTGCCTTATGCTCTTTGTAAGTTAAAATCGCATCTTTAATATTGAGTTAAAATAAACTGCATCTAAACAAATTTTTTCCGACAGAGTTTTTACTTAGTTACTGCTTTTGTAAGTTATAATAGTATGTGGAAAACTAGTATCATTAATATACGCATTTATGTACTATATATTTTATTTATTTTGAGGGGATTTTCTATCATGGAATCTTAAAAAACTGAAATCTTTCATTTTCTTAAGAAACCGTGTTCCGAAAATATGTTTATAAAATTATATATGTGAATTCTTAAAATTAACAAATTTGGACCGAATTGAAAAAATAGCACATAGCGTTTATTGCGCAGTATTAAAAACTTAAGGAGGTCTCCTACTGTAAAATCTTCAAAAACTCAATTTATCCTTTTACTTTCCCTTAGAGAATAGAGTTAAAAAAATTTATTTACAAAACCATTTTTCCAAATTTCTAAAATTAACGAATTTATAGCGATGCATAGCACGCGTTTTTCTCAGTCATGCTTCTTAAAATAACATCCATATCTTACAATTTACTTCACTGATTGTCTCTGAATCGTATGCATACCATCCATAATACATGTTGCTATCGTTGTATAAAAATTAAGTAAACAAATATTTTTTTCTAATTTATTCCCTAAAGAATACGAAAGTAGTAAGAAAATCGATAAGTCGACTTCAAAATGTTACCATCTTTTTAATTGTTGACCTCTCTGTTTCATTCTGGTACCATCTATAGTCAAACTCATACCAATTATAAATCGTTTTGATTTCTTTATTTCGAGTAAGCAGAATGATCGAAATTACGGAAATCATATAAAGATGTTTTTTCTAAGCAACTACGAAAACAATTGAAATCTTTAATTTTTTTAAACCCCGAAAGAAACACACTACGTCTGTTTCTAACGAAGTATTTTCATTTTAGACCAGAAGGAACATATAATCAATTGATCAACGAACGATGGGATACTTCGGATGATTCAGCAGATGAATTTGATCCACACGGTAATAGAAAATTCTATAAACTTAATAATTCCTGTGACGTAATAAAAATTTAAATGAACGGCACAAACTTTTTACTTATAAACGATGCAACATTACAAAGACAGATATATTTAAGTTGTATTTGAAAGCTTATACTTATTTCTCTTGTCGATTAACATCGTGAATTTTGAATTTCATAACAGAGAAAGTGGATAAAATAAATATTTACAGCAATACTTTCATTTGCAGAACATAAAGAACCTAAGAAGCGGATGTGTGCACCATTCAAATATTTTAAGCCATATCAGCAAATTTATTGGCCTGCAGAGTCACATCAGGAGCGAATTATGACGAAAGTTACTAAAATGTTAAATAATGGAACTCTAGATTGGTCGTCGAACTACGAGGAAGGCCAATTTGAAGATCCTTAAACCAGACACAGCAAAAATAGTATTTGATTTTTAATTTCAACGAATATTCGATTTAATAATTGTACGCCAATTCTTTTGATCGATTTTGAATTGAAATTCATTATGATTCAGTAGACCTTTCAAAGATTAGAGTTGCTACTCTCAATTTTGAAGATCGTAAAAAAATATTCAAATCAAATGACTACACAAATTTTGTGTTACGAAATTAATTGCTAATTGTTAAATAAAGAGGTAGATCTATAGAATGTCCCACCTAATTATTTTCTATATTAAGTAATTATGTAAAAAATTGAAAACCATGATAAAATATATTTTTTTACATTACACTTGCTTTTTCATACTATTAAAATTACATGTGAAGTATTTTTTATCATAGCAATAAAAAAAGGTGGTTCAGTAAACTATTTTAGGTGGGTCATCCTGTATAAATAATTCAGCTAAATTATAATAGATAATTTAAGTAACTGATCTCATAACAACTGACTTTGTGTAGCAACGTTTAATTTTACCTACAATTTAACTGCGAACTTTAATTTCATTACCGAAGGACAAACAGGGATGATAGAATAATTGAAATAATGGCTGTATTATATTACTCAAAACATAATTAGTTGAGACATCACATTTTTATATAATCTTAAATAAATGATATAATTAATATACATATATTTTTGATTACTGTACAATAAGATTATTTAAGTACATAATCTTATAACTGTTTTGAGGAATATAATAGCAATAAAATAGTTTCCTAGGTAACAATCCAAATAAAACTTTAAATGAATTGGAATCAGGAGAGTGAACTGAATAAATTATAATCTAATTTGATGATTCGATTATTAAAAAAATAATAATCCCATTGCTATTTTTATAAATAATTCCATTTACTTTAAGATTTAATTTTGGATTGATATCTTTCAATTTTCATAGAATGTATAATTTCTCTTATAAAATGATTGTGATATTATTGTAATTAATGTATTTTACTTGCATCGATTATGGATTTGCAAATACGTGTTTCCTCTCACGAAATATTTACTCATATTCAGTTTACAGTATAAACAAAAACAAGTTACTACTGCAATTTTGTTTATCCCGTATGTTTCATTTTCAGCAGTCACAACATACTCTATCTACTGTGATATACCATTTATAGCATAGAAAAGAATATTATTAAATATTTATTTTTGTTACAAACAATTCTAATGTCAATAATATAATATGATATTTAGTTTTATTAATGCAACGTTATAAATAACACACTCCATAGTTAATTTGTTACAATAGAAAATATATTTATGAAGAAACGAAAAATGTACTTAAGAAATTTCAACTGCATATAAAAACTGATTAAGATCAAATTCAAATTGGGAATCAAATTACTAAAGGTCATTTATTAAAGTGAAAAAAATTGAAAATATGTGCATTTAATAATAACTTTCTTTGTTGTAAGTAAAAGCTATTTCTCATAATGTATTACCATAATAATTACAACTATTACGCATTCCTAATCCACAAAATAGAATAAATCACACCGTTAACAACTTTATATTAAAGTTTGAAATTTTGCGGTTCAATTAAACGCTATTTATAGATACAACAAACATACGCTATAGAAACAAAATCGAATATGGGGTTAATAATCGCAGTTAAATATGGCATCGATACTTGTTACTTAAAAATTACTTTATTTGACTCAAAATTAATATTATTTGGCAATTCACTGATAGTATTCGAAGTTTGTTTATAAATTGTTAATATTAATAGACGGATAGAATGTAAAGGCAAAGAATTTTCAAGGCCATAAAATTTCGAGTAAATTTTTAGTTTAAAATGCGTTCATCTAATACTGTATATCTCATATAGCAATCACCCTAAGCTTCTGCGTCTCGACTGCCCGCGTCTCGCGCTCGACTGCCCGCGTCTCGCGCTCGACTGCCCGCGTCTCGCGCTCGACTGCCCGCGTCTCGCGCTCGACTGCCCGCGTCTCGCGCTCGACTGCCCGCGTCTCGCGCTCGACTGCCCGCGTCTCGCGCTCGACTGCCCGCGTCTCGCGCTCGACTGCCCGCGTCTCGCGCTCGACTGCCCGCGTCTCGCGCTCGACTGCCCGCGTCTCGCGCTCGACTGCCCGCGTCTCGCGCTCGACTGCCCGCGTCTCGCGCTCGACTGCCCGCGTCTCGCGCTCGACTGCCCGCGTCTCGCGCTCGACTGCCCGCGTCTCGCGCTCGACTGCCCGCGTCTCGCGCTCGACTGCCCGCGTCTCGCGCTCGACTGCCCGCGTCTCGCGCTCGACTGCCCGCGTCTCGCGCTCGACTGCCCGCGTCTCGCGCTCGACTGCCCGCGTCTCGCGCTCGACTGCCCGCGTCTCGCGCTCGACTGCCCGCGTCTCGCGCTCGACTGCCCGCGTCTCGCGCTCGACTGCCCGCGTCTCGCGCTCGACTGCCCGCGTCTCGCGCTCGACTGCCCGCGTCTCGCGCTCGACTGCCCGCGTCTCGCGCTCGACTGCCCGCGTCTCGCGCTCGACTGCCCGCGTCTCGCGCTCGACTGCCCGCGTCTCGCGCTCGACTGCCCGCGTCTCGCGCTCGACTGCCCGCGTCTCGCGCTCGACTGCCCGCGTCTCGCGCTCGACTGCCCGCGTCTCGCGCTCGACTGCCCGCGTCTCGCGCTCGACTGCCCGCGTCTCGCGCTCGACTGCCCGCGTCTCGCGCTCGACTGCCCGCGTCTCGCGCTCGACTGCCCGCGTCTCGCGCTCGACTGCCCGCGTCTCGCGCTCGACTGCCCGCGTCTCGCGCTCGACTGCCCGCGTCTCGCGCTCGACTGCCCGCGTCTCGCGCTCGACTGCCCGCGTCTCGCGCTCGACTGCCCGCGTCTCGCGCTCGACTGCCCGCGTCTCGCGCTCGACTGCCCGCGTCTCGCGCTCGACTGCCCGCGTCTCGCGCTCGACTGCCCGCGTCTCGCGCTCGACTGCCCGCGTCTCGCGCTCGACTGCCCGCGTCTCGCGCTCGACTGCCCGCGTCTCGCGCTCGACTGCCCGCGTCTCGCGCTCGACTGCCCGCGTCTCGCGCTCGACTGCCCGCGTCTCGCGCTCGACTGCCCGCGTCTCGCGCTCGACTGCCCGCGTCTCGCGCTCGACTGCCCGCGTCTCGCGCTCGACTGCCCGCGTCTCGCGCTCGACTGCCCGCGTCTCGCGCTCGACTGCCCGCGTCTCGCGCTCGACTGCCCGCGTCTCGCGCTCGACTGCCCGCGTCTCGCGCTCGACTGCCCGCGTCTCGCGCTCGACTGCCCGCGTCTCGCGCTCGACTGCCCGCGTCTCGCGCTCGACTGCCCGCGTCTCGCGCTCGACTGCCCGCGTCTCGCGCTCGACTGCCCGCGTCTCGCGCTCGACTGCCCGCGTCTCGCGCTCGACTGCCCGCGTCTCGCGCTCGACTGCCCGCGTCTCGCGCTCGACTGCCCGCGTCTCGCGCTCGACTGCCCGCGTCTCGCGCTCGACTGCCCGCGTCTCGCGCTCGACTGCCCGCGTCTCGCGCTCGACTGCCCGCGTCTCGCGCTCGACTGCCCGCGTCTCGCGCTCGACTGCCCGCGTCTCGCGCTCGACTGCCCGCGTCTCGCGCTCGACTGCCCGCGTCTCGCGCTCGACTGCCCGCGTCTCGCGCTCGACTGCCCGCGTCTCGCGCTCGACTGCCCGCGTCTCGCGCTCGACTGCCCGCGTCTCGCGCTCGACTGCCCGCGTCTCGCGCTCGACTGCCCGCGTCTCGCGCTCGACTGCCCGCGTCTCGCGCTCGACTGCCCGCGTCTCGCGCTCGACTGCCCGCGTCTCGCGCTCGACTGCCCGCGTCTCGCGCTCGACTGCCCGCGTCTCGCGCTCGACTGCCCGCGTCTCGCGCTCGACTGCCCGCGTCTCGCGCTCGACTGCCCGCGTCTCGCGCTCGACTGCCCGCGTCTCGCGCTCGACTGCCCGCGTCTCGCGCTCGACTGCCCGCGTCTCGCGCTCGACTGCCCGCGTCTCGCGCTCGACTGCCCGCGTCTCGCGCTCGACTGCCCGCGTCTCGCGCTCGACTGCCCGCGTCTCGCGCTCGACTGCCCGCGTCTCGCGCTCGACTGCCCGCGTCTCGCGCTCGACTGCCCGCGTCTCGCGCTCGACTGCCCGCGTCTCGCGCTCGACTGCCCGCGTCTCGCGCTCGACTGCCCGCGTCTCGCGCTCGACTGCCCGCGTCTCGCGCTCGACTGCCCGCGTCTCGCGCTCGACTGCCCGCGTCTCGCGCTCGACTGCCCGNGTCTCGCGCTCGACTGCCCGCGTCTCGCGCTCGACTGCCCGCGTCTCGCGCTCGACTGCCCGCGTCTCGCGCTCGACTGCCCGCGTCTCGCGCTCGACTGCCCGCGTCTCGCGCTCGACTGCCCGCGTCTCGCGCTCGACTGCCCGCGTCTCGCGCTCGACTGCCCGCGTCTCGCGCTCGGCTGCCCGCGTCTCGCGCTCGACTGCCCGCGTCTCGCGCCCGACTGCCCGCGTCTCGCGCTCGACTGCCCGCGTCTCGCGCTCGACTGCCCGCGTCTCGCGCTCGACTGCCCGCGTCTCGCGCTCGACTGCCCGCGTCTCGCGCTCGACTGCCCGCGTCTCGCGCTCGACTGCCCGCGTCTCGCGCTCGACTGCCCGCGTCTCGCGCTCGACTGCCCGCGTCTCGCGCTCGACTGCCCGCGTCTCGCGCTCGACTGCCCGCGTCTCGCGCTCGACTGCCCGCGTCTCGCGCTCGACTGCCCGCGTCTCGCGCTCGACTGCCCGCGTCTCGCGCTCGACTGCCCGCGTCTCGCGCTCGACTGCCCGCGTCTCGCGCTCGACTGCCCGCGTCTCGCGCTCGACTGCCCGCGTCTCGCGCTCGACTGCCCGCGTCTCGCGCTCGACTGCCCGCGTCTCGCGCTCGACTGCCCGCGTCTCGCGCTCGACTGCCCGCGTCTCGCGCTCGACTGCCCGCGTCTCGCGCTCGACTGCCCGCGTCTCGCGCTCGACTGCCCGCGTCTCGCGCTCGACTGCCCGCGTCTCGCGCTCGACTGCCCGCGTCTCGCGCTCGACTGCCCGCGTCTCGCGCTCGACTGCCCGCGTCTCGCGCTCGACTGCCCGCGTCTCGCGCTCGACTGCCCGCGTCTCGCGCTCGACTGCCCGCGTCTCGCGCTCGACTGCCCGCGTCTCGCGCTCGACTGCCCGCGTCTCGCGCTCGACTGCCCGCGTCTCGCGCTCGACTGCCCGCGTCTCGCGCTCGACTGCCCGCGTCTCGCGCTCGACTGCCCGCGTCTCGCGCTCGACTGCCCGCGTCTCGCGCTCGACTGCCCGCGTCTCGCGCTCGACTGCCCGCGTCTCGCGCTCGACTGCCCGCGTCTCGCGCTCGACTGCCCGCGTCTCGCGCTCGACTGCCCGCGTCTCGCGCTCGACTGCCCGCGTCTCGCGCTCGACTGCCCGCGTCTCGCGCTCGACTGCCCGCGTCTCGCGCTCGACTGCCCGCGTCTCGCGCTCGACTGCCCGCGTCTCGCGCTCGACTGCCCGCGTCTCGCGCTCGACTGCCCGCGTCTCGCGCTCGACTGCCCGCGTCTCGCGCTCGACTGCCCGCGTCTCGCGCTCGACTGCCCGCGTCTCGCGCTCGACTGCCCGCGTCTCGCGCTCGACTGCCCGCGTCTCGCGCTCGACTGCCCGCGTCTCGCGCTCGACTGCCCGCGTCTCGCGCTCGACTGCCCGCGTCTCGCGCTCGACTGCCCGCGTCTCGCGCTCGACTGCCCGCGTCTCGCGCTCGACTGCCCGCGTCTCGCGCTCGACTGCCCGCGTCTCGCGCTCGACTGCCCGCGTCTCGCGCTCGACTGCCCGCGTCTCGCGCTCGACTGCCCGCGTCTCGCGCTCGACTGCCCGCGTCTCGCGCTCGACTGCCCGCGTCTCGCGCTCGACTGCCCGCGTCTCGCGCTCGACTGCCCGCGTCTCGCGCTCGACTGCCCGCGTCTCGCGCTCGACTGCCCGCGTCTCGCGCTCGACTGCCCGCGTCTCGCGCTCGACTGCCCGCGTCTCGCGCTCGACTGCCCGCGTCTCGCGCTCGACTGCCCGCGTCTCGCGCTCGACTGCCCGCGTCTCGCGCTCGACTGCCCGCGTCTCGCGCTCGACTGCCCGCGTCTCGCGCTCGACTGCCCGCGTCTCGCGCTCGACTGCCCGCGTCTCGCGCTCGACTGCCCGCGTCTCGCGCTCGACTGCCCGCGTCTCGCGCTCGACTGCCCGCGTCTCGCGCTCGACTGCCCGCGTCTCGCGCTCGACTGCCCGCGTCTCGCGCTCGACTGCCCGCGTCTCGCGCTCGACTGCCCGCGTCTCGCGCTCGACTGCCCGCGTCTCGCGCTCGACTGCCCGCGTCTCGCGCTCGACTGCCCGCGTCTCGCGCTCGACTGCCCGCGTCTCGCGCTCGACTGCCCGCGTCTCGCGCTCGACTGCCCGCGTCTCGCGCTCGACTGCCCGCGTCTCGCGCTCGACTGCCCGCGTCTCGCGCTCGACTGCCCGCGTCTCGCGCTCGACTGCCCGCGTCTCGCGCTCGACTGCCCGCGTCTCGCGCTCGACTGCCCGCGTCTCGCGCTCGACTGCCCGCGTCTCGCGCTCGACTGCCCGCGTCTCGCGCTCGACTGCCCGCGTCTCGCGCTCGACTGCCCGCGTCTCGCGCTCGACTGCCCGCGTCTCGCGCTCGACTGCCCGCGTCTTCGCGCTCTACTCCCCGCGTCTCGCGCTCGACTGCCCGCGTCTCGCGCTCGACTGCCCGCGTCTCGCGCTCGACTGCCCGCGTCTCGCGCTCGACTGCCCGCGTCTCGCGCTCGACTGCCCGCGTCTCGCGCTCGACTGCCCGCGTCTCGCGCTCGACTGCCCGCGTCTCGCGCTCGACTGCCCGCGTCTCGCGCTCGACTGCCCGCGTCTCGCGCTCGACTGCCCGCGTCTCGCGCTCGACTGCCCGCGTCTCGCGCTCGACTGCCCGCGTCTCGCGCTCGACTGCCCGCGTCTCGCGCTCGACTGCCCGCGTCTCGCGCTCGACTGCCCGCGTCTCGCGCGCGACTGCCCGCGTCTCGCGCTCGCCTGCCCGCGTCTCGCGCCCGGCTGCCCGCGTCTAGCGCTCGGCTGCCCGCGTCTCGCGCTCGTCTGCCCGCGTCTCGCGCTCGACTGCCCGCGTCTCGCGCTCGACTGCCCGCGTCTCGCGCTCGACTGCCCGCGTCTCGCGCTCGACTGCCCGCGTCTCGCGCTCGACTGCCCGCGTCTCGCGCTCGACTGCCCGCGTCTCGCGCTCGACTGCCCGCGTCTCGCGCTCGACTGCCCGCGTCTCGCGCTCGACTGCCCGCGTCTCGCGCTCGACTGCCCGCGTCTCGCGCTCGACTGCCCGCGTCTCGCGCTCGACTGCCCGCGTCTCGCGCTCGACTGCCCGCGTCTCGCGCTCGACTGCCCGCGTCTCGCGCTCGACTGCCCGCGTCTCGCGCTCGACTGCCCGCGTCTCGCGCTCGACTGCCCGCGTCTCGCGCTCGACTGCCCGCGTCTCGCGCTCGACTGCCCGCGTCTCGCGCTCGACTGCCCGCGTCTCGCGCTCGACTGCCCGCGTCTCGCGCTCGACTGCCCGCGTCTCGCGCTCGACTGCCCGCGTCTCGCGCTCGACTGCCCGCGTCTCGCGCTCGACTGCCCGCGTCTCGCGCTCGACTGCCCGCGTCTCGCGCTCGACTGCCCGCGTCTCGCGCTCGACTGCCCGCGTCTCGCGCTCGACTGCCCGCGTCTCGCGCTCGACTGCCCGCGTCTCGCGCTCGACTGCCCGCGTCTCGCGCTCGACTGCCCGCGTCTCGCGCTCGACTGCCCGCGTCTCGCGCTCGACTGCCCGCGTCTCGCGCTCGACTGCCCGCGTCTCGCGCTCGACTGCCCGCGTCTCGCGCTCGACTGCCCGCGTCTCGCGCTCGACTGCCCGCGTCTCGCGCTCGACTGCCCGCGTCTCGCGCTCGACTGCCCGCGTCTCGCGCTCGACTGCCCGCGTCTCGCGCTCGACTGCCCGCGTCTCGCGCTCGACTGCCCGCGTCTCGCGCTCGACTGCCCGCGTCTCGCGCTCGACTGCCCGCGTCTCGCGCTCGACTGCCCGCGTCTCGCGCTCGACTGGCCCGCGTCTCGCGCTCGACTGCCCGCGTCTCGCGCTCGACTGCCCGCGTCTCGCGCTCGACTGCCCGCGTCTCGCGCTCGACTGCCCGCGTCTCGCGCTCGACTGCCCGCGTCTCGCGCTCGACTGCCCGCGTCTCGCGCTCGACTGCCCGCGTCTCGCGCTCGACTGCCCGCGTCTCGCGCTCGACTGCCCGCGTCTCGCGCTCGACTGCCCGCGTCTCGCGCTCGACTGCCCGCGTCTCGCGCTCGACTGCCCGCGTCTCGCGCTCGACTGCCCGCGTCTCGCGCTCGACTGCCCGCGTCTCGCGCTCGACTGCCCGCGTCTCGCGCTCGACTGCCCGCGTCTCGCGCTCGACTGCCCGCGTCTCGCGCTCGACTGCCCGCGTCTCGCGCTCGACTGCCCGCGTCTCGCGCTCGACTGCCCGCGTCTCGCGCTCGACTGCCCGCGTCTCGCGCTCGACTGCCCGCGTCTCGCGCTCGACTGCCCGCGTCTCGCGCTCGACTGCCCGCGTCTCGCGCTCGACTGCCCGCGTCTCGCGCTCGACTGCCCGCGTCTCGCGCTCGACTGCCCGCGTCTCGCGCTCGACTGCCCGCGTCTCGCGCTCGACTGCCCGCGTCTCGCGCTCGACTGCCCGCGTCTCGCGCTCGACTGCCCGCGTCTCGCGCTCGACTGCCCGCGTCTCGCGCTCGACTGCCCGCGTCTCGCGCTCGACTGCCCGCGTCTCGCGCTCGACTGCCCGCGTCTCGCGCTCGACTGCCCGCGTCTCGCGCTCGACTGCCCGCGTCTCGCGCTCGACTGCCCGCGTCTCGCGCTCGACTGCCCGCGTCTCGCGCTCGACTGCCCGCGTCTCGCGCTCGACTGCCCGCGTCTCGCGCTCGACTGCCCGCGTCTCGCGCTCGACTGCCCGCGTCTCGCGCTCGACTGCCCGCGTCTCGCGCTCGACTGCCCGCGTCTCGCGCTCGACTGCCCGCGTCTCGCGCTCGACTGCCCGCGTCTCGCGCTCGACTGCCCGCGTCTCGCGCTCGACTGCCCGCGTCTCGCGCTCGACTGCCCGCGTCTCGCGCTCGACTGCCCGCGTCTCGCGCTCGACTGCCCGCGTCTCGCGCTCGACTGCCCGCGTCTCGCGCTCGACTGCCCGCGTCTCGCGCTCGACTGCCCGCGTCTCGCGCTCGACTGCCCGCGTCTCGCGCTCGACTGCCCGCGTCTCGCGCTCGACTGCCCGCGTCTCGCGCTCGACTGCCCGCGTCTCGCGCTCGACTGCCCGCGTCTCGCGCTCGACTGCCCGCGTCTCGCGCTCGACTGCCCGCGTCTCGCGCTCGACTGCCCGCGTCTCGCGCTCGACTGCCCGCGTCTCGCGCTCGACTGCCCGCGTCTCGCGCTCGACTGCCCGCGTCTCGCGCTCGACTGCCCGCGTCTCGCGCTCGACTGCCCGCGTCTCGCGCTCGACTGCCCGCGTCTCGCGCTCGACTGCCCGCGTCTCGCGCTCGACTGCCCGCGTCTCGCGCTCGACTGCCCGCGTCTCGCGCTCGACTGCCCGCGTCTCGCGCTCGACTGCCCGCGTCTCGCGCTCGACTGCCCGCGTCTCGCGCTCGACTGCCCGCGTCTCGCGCTCGACTGCCCGCGTCTCGCGCTCGACTGCCCGCGTCTCGCGCTCGACTGCCCGCGTCTCGCGCTCGACTGCCCGCGTCTCGCGCTCGACTGCCCGCGTCTCGCGCTCGACTGCCCGCGTCTCGCGCTCGACTGCCCGCGTCTCGCGCTCGACTGCCCGCGTCTCGCGCTCGACTGCCCGCGTCTCGCGCTCGACTGCCCGCGTCTCGCGCTCGACTGCCCGCGTCTCGCGCTCGACTGCCCGCGTCTCGCGCTCGACTGCCCGCGTCTCGCGCTCGACTGCCCGCGTCTCGCGCTCGACTGCCCGCGTCTCGCGCTCGACTGCCCGCGTCTCGCGCTCGACTGCCCGCGTCTCGCGCTCGACTGCCCGCGTCTCGCGCTCGACTGCCCGCGTCTCGCGCTCGACTGCCCGCGTCTCGCGCTCGACTGCCCGCGTCTCGCGCTCGACTGCCCGCGTCTCGCGCTCGACTGCCCGCGTCTCGCGCTCGACTGCCCGCGTCTCGCGCTCGACTGCCCGCGTCTCGCGCTCGACTGCCCGCGTCTCGCGCTCGACTGCCCGCGTCTCGCGCTCGACTGCCCGCGTCTCGCGCTCGACTGCCCGCGTCTCGCGCTCGACTGCCCGCGTCTCGCGCTCGACTGCCCGCGTCTCGCGCTCGACTGCCCGCGTCTCGCGCTCGACTGCCCGCGTCTCGCGCTCGACTGCCCGCGTCTCGCGCTCGACTGCCCGCGTCTCGCGCTCGACTGCCCGCGTCTCGCGCTCGACTGCCCGCGTCTCGCGCTCGACTGCCCGCGTCTCGCGCTCGACTGCCCGCGTCTCGCGCTCGACTGCCCGCGTCTCGCGCTCGACTGCCCGCGTCTCGCGCTCGACTGCCCGCGTCTCGCGCTCGACTGCCCGCGTCTCGCGCTCGACTGCCCGCGTCTCGCGCTCGACTGCCCGCGTCTCGCGCTCGACTGCCCGCGTCTCGCGCTCGACTGCCCGCGTCTCGCGCTCGACTGCCCGCGTCTCGCGCTCGACTGCCCGCGTCTCGCGCTCGACTGCCCGCGTCTCGCGCTCGACTGCCCGCGTCTCGCGCTCGACTGCCCGCGTCTCGCGCTCGACTGCCCGCGTCCCGCGCTCGACTGCCCGCGTCTCGCGCTCGACTGCCCGCGTCTCGCGCTCGACTGCCCGCGTCTCGCGCTCGACTGCCCGCGTCTCGCGCTCGACTGCCCGCGTCTCGCGCTCGACTGCCCGCGTCTCGCGCTCGACTGCCCGCGTCTCGCGCTCGACTGCCCGCGTCTCGCGCTCGACTGCCCGCGTCTCGCGCTCGACTGCCCGCGTCTCGCGCTCGACTGCCCGCGTCTCGCGCTCGACTGCCCGCGTCTCGCGCTCGACTGCCCGCGTCTCGCGCTCGACTGCCCGCGTCTCGCGCTCGACTGCCCGCGTCTCGCGCTCGACTGCCCGCGTCTCGCGCTCGACTGCCCGCGTCTCGCGCTCGACTGCCCGCGTCTCGCGCTCGACTGCCCGCGTCTCGCGCTCGACTGCCCGCGTCTCGCGCTCGACTGCCCGCGTCTCGCGCTCGACTGCCCGCGTCTCGCGCTCGACTGCCCGCGTCTCGCGCTCGACTGCCCGCGTCTCGCGCTCGACTGCCCGCGTCTCGCGCTCGACTGCCCGCGTCTCGCGCTCGACTGCCCGCGTCTCGCGCTCGACTGCCCGCGTCTCGCGCTCGACTGCCCGCGTCTCGCGCTCGACTGCCCGCGTCTCGCGCTCGACTGCCCGCGTCTCGCGCTCGACTGCCCGCGTCTCGCGCTCGACTGCCCGCGTCTCGCGCTCGACTGCCCGCGTCTCGCGCTCGACTGCCCGCGTCTCGCGCTCGACTGCCCGCGTCTCGCGCTCGACTGCCCGCGTCTCGCGCTCGACTGCCCGCGTCTCGCGCTCGACTGCCCGCGTCTCGCGCTCGACTGCCCGCGTCTCGCGCTCGACTGCCCGCGTCTCGCGCTCGACTGCCCGCGTCTCGCGCTCGACTGCCCGCGTCTCGCGCTCGACTGCCCGCGTCTCGCGCTCGACTGCCCGCGTCTCGCGCTCGACTGCCCGCGTCTCGCGCTCGACTGCCCGCGTCTCGCGCTCGACTGCCCGCGTCTCGCGCTCGACTGCCCGCGTCTCGCGCTCGACTGCCCGCGTCTCGCGCTCGACTGCCCGCGTCTCGCGCTCGACTGCCCGCGTCTCGCGCTCGACTGCCCGCGTCTCGCGCTCGACTGCCCGCGTCTCGCGCTCGACTGCCCGCGTCTCGCGCTCGACTGCCCGCGTCTCGCGCTCGACTGCCCGCGTCTCGCGCTCGACTGCCCGCGTCTCGCGCTCGACTGCCCGCGTCTCGCGCTCGACTGCCCGCGTCTCGCGCTCGACTGCCCGCGTCTCGCGCTCGACTGCCCGCGTCTCGCGCTCGACTGCCCGCGTCTCGCGCTCGACTGCCCGCGTCTCGCGCTCGACTGCCCGCGTCTCGCGCTCGACTGCCCGCGTCTCGCGCTCGACTGCCCGCGTCTCGCGCTCGACTGCCCGCGTCTCGCGCTCGACTGCCCGCGTCTCGCGCTCGACTGCCCGCGTCTCGCGCTCGACTGCCCGCGTCTCGCGCTCGACTGCCCGCGTCTCGCGCTCGACTGCCCGCGTCTCGCGCTCGACTGCCCGCGTCTCGCGCTCGACTGCCCGCGTCTCGCGCTCGACTGCCCGCGTCTCGCGCTCGACTGCCCGCGTCTCGCGCTCGACTGCCCGCGTCTCGCGCTCGACTGCCCGCGTCTCGCGCTCGACTGCCCGCGTCTCGCGCTCGACTGCCCGCGTCTCGCGCTCGACTGCCCGCGTCTCGCGCTCGACTGCCCGCGTCTCGCGCTCGACTGCCCGCGTCTCGCGCTCGACTGCCCGCGTCTCGCGCTCGACTGCCCGCGTCTCGCGCTCGACTGCCCGCGTCTCGCGCTCGACTGCCCGCGTCTCGCGCTCGACTGCCCGCGTCTCGCGCTCGACTGCCCGCGTCTCGCGCTCGACTGCCCGCGTCTCGCGCTCGACTGCCCGCGTCTCGCGCTCGACTGCCCGCGTCTCGCGCTCGACTGCCCGCGTCTCGCGCTCGACTGCCCGCGTCTCGCGCTCGACTGCCCGCGTCTCGCGCTCGACTGCCCGCGATTAAAATACGCCGCGTGGCTATAAGACAGCACAGAACGCTCAACTGCAACTTGTCTAAAAGACACCCCAGAACGCTCGTTCATCAGTCCGCACACCATACCAACAGCGTTGCCACGTTTCTGGCTGGATGTATCTTTACCTCTTTCTATTGGTTATAGGGTAGAAAAGGATGGAAATACATTGGAGAAACGGCGAAAAGCGCGGCAATATTTGAACATAATATTTGAACAAGTCATTTTTTCTAGTACTTTTCTGCTAAACAACATTATAAGTAATAATTCGTTAAAAAATAGAGGACAACTACTATTTATAATTTCATGTACTTTATTTTTGCTGAGAATGACTTTCATTGTATTGTATATATAATTAAATCTTAAAAATTGAAAGAAATTGATATGCTTGTACTTTTATAAATATTAAGATAAAACAATATACTCTTACGTACCCCCCCCCCCCCTTTTATCATGTAAACGCGGCTGTAAACACTAATAGCTATTGCGCAGACGCTAAATACTAGATAATTTTAATTAGGCGGGTTTTCGAAAACGCAATTACAATTGAAAACGCGATTCGTATGAGGAACAAGGAATTCTCCAAGGTTCCGTTATATCCTTGGAAAGTATTGATCGTTATAGTTCGCAGAAGCATTCGCAGAAAACCGTCTGCTTCTTATCTCCCGCAGACAAAGCCAAAACGAAAATCCTTAATTATTGCGTACCTTATTCGCCGCTAAATTTAATTATTTTCGCTCACGTGGAACGTGATCCCTTCCACCGTGCCTCAGCGCTACCACCACCATCTACTAACGAAGGATCAGGGGTAGAGTAAGAGTGGGAGAAGAAAGCGCCAACCAATCGGAGTGGAAATCGGCCCACGAGAAAACCCAGGATTGGATGGAAGATCCTGGAGAGGTTCTTCTTCATTGGATGGAAGATCCTGGAGCTCAAAGAAGTTTTCAATCGACTCTGATTCATTCGACATTCATCCTTCATTATTATTCATTCGACTTTCATTCTTCATAATTATTACAGTTTACAACCGGTTGATAGCTCCTCTTTTAAACTCCAGTTTCACATGATCTCGAAATAAAACTCCAGTTTTACAAAGTATCAAGTGGTTACTTATTCTTCGCGCTAAAATGCTTTTATATAAACTTGAAATGAAAAGAATGTTTGAAATTTTTGGATTCATTTTTTGTTACTTTTAAACAAAATCAACGCATAAATTCTACCACGGAAACTATTGCTGCGAGCCATAATTGGTCAGAGTCGAAAGAAAGAGATGGACTAAAGTAAAGACAGAGTAAAGGGTAGAGACACTGCTAAGATCGTGTCACGAGAAATCGGAATAGATTCCAATGACGCTTGCACCTCAAGATTTGAAATATTTTCAAAAAATATATATTTTCAATTAGTTATTCACAGAAGGTATTTAAATTATATAAATAAAACAAATGAGTACTTAATACCGCATATATCAATAGGAAGTGAGATAAACAGCAAATTAATACGATATTAATAAGGAAGATATTATTGAATAAATAATATTATATTCCTTCATTATTATTTCTTGTGTATATATATTTTAAAAACCTATTGTGTGTATGGTATTCATAATCTCATTTATTCAGTGTGTATTCTTTATTTATATTATATTTGTTTGAAGAACTCGCGTTTTCGGTGGCTTTCCACGATCCCGAAATTCAAGTGTTATTTTGGAGTATACGTGAAAGGGTAATCTCGAGGTTAAACGGGTCCGCCACGTGTCAAATAACAGCGATAAAAATAGCCACTTCGATCATAGTTTTTACTACCTGTTTTCACTTACAACCTCCATTAGCGAGAAGCCGGTTCGAAGCAATCGACTCTCGCATCCGATACAGGATATAAAATTAAATCTGTACGTTTGCACACGACGGTTCCTTGCGTTGCGCAGGAAACGTCGCATAATACAGTCCACTCCCCTCTACTGTGTCTTGTAGCACGAATAAGTGCCCTCACTACCTGTCACATATCGCGATCAGGGAAAAGAAAGGAAAGACGCACGGATAGAACAATAACCTGATAATAACGTAAGGAATGAGGTATTTAGACCGATTCTTTCTGTTACAGGCCCACGAGCGCAGCCGTTTTAAAAGTTATCGTTTTTATTAAATAAACGGCCGTCCAAAAACAGACGGCCAAAAATAAAACAAGTGTTCGTTCATTGAACCTTAGTTTCTTTCCCTCAAATCCGAGCCCTGTTTAGTAAAATCGAAGAATAAAGTACGATTCACTTAAATAATATTTATTTAGTATTTATTTCTCTTCGTATCTGTATATAATGAATATAGTATTTTTTTCATTTTGTATTGATATATGCGGTATCGAGTACTTATGTTTTAACTACATAATTTAAATACCTTCTGTGTATAACTAATTGAGAATATATACTTGTTCGAGAATATTTCAAATCTTGGGTGCAAGCATCGTTGGAACCCATTTCAATTTCTCGTGACCCGGCACTATCATAGCAGAAACAACACCACGTGGCTTCCCCCTCTTCCTCTTTTTATGCTAGGGATATTAGTACACGAGGGACAAAACTTATGCGTGAAATAGATGGCGCTGAAAGCACCCGTCGTGAGTGGGTTAAAGGTCTTATTGATATTATAGTTTTAATTACGACCGCTTGTAGCATTGCATTTCTATTCCATGCTTAGCCGTGACATGGAAATGGTAATGGAGCTCATGAGCCGCAAATCCGAGTGACAGAAAATAGTATTAGATGAGTGGTCTATATACTGTACCTCATCTATGATTTCACCACTTTGCGTTGATGGTTAGATGATCTAACTTAGATCGAATATAACTTTTAAAATCACCACTCTAAATTGTAGAGGACATTAGAAAACCACTGCTTCTTTACACGATTGGTATTTCAGTTTCAAATTTATGCTATTTCCTATAAATTGGTAGGCTATCCTGTACTTAGTTAATCGTCAATATTTCGTACAATAAATGAACAATTTCATTAATATAATAATTTTTAATTTAAAACTATCAGATATTTATGTATTTTGTACATTTGTCTTAGCAATCTAAATCATTTTAAACCCACATAGAAAAACTGTGGTTATTACTATATAGTTACACATTAAATTAGAAAAGTAAATTTACACAGTTATTTCATTAATTGTAAATCATAGATTACAATTCTACTTTATTATTTCTTGAATAAAATTAAATTTAAATGTAACAACACATTTATAATTTGCATCACAATCGATTATAATATTTTCAAAATAGAAGCGCGAAGTAACTCTTTCGGTGCGCAAGTAGCAATTTGTGCGAATATAGATGGGCAAGTACTACTAAGCAATGTAAATCCCTTTAACGGAGCATTAAGCTGCATTAAGACCTCATGTATTATTAGAACCCTAATATATAATATATAGCCAAACATTAAATCTTAATGTTCATTGTTAATACATTATCGCTATTTGGATTATTATCTGTCATTTTATTATCAGGGAATTGTGAACTTCGCTTAAGTGTTCCAACGCGAAATCAATATTACAGTGACTTTTAGAGAGGCGTGTTTGCGCACGAACGTTAAAATCGAATAAATAGTCGTCTGCAGGAAGACTGAAAGCAGACGTCACAATACACTACGACGTCGTGGTAGCATAACAGTGGGGCGCGAGCAAGTGTCAATTTGATTATTGTCATCGTTCCTATGAGTATCAGTGATTCTGTCAAGATTGTTTGGAATTTCTACCGATGATCGGCAAACCGCGCATACGTATTTCTGTGGGTGCCGTGAGGCGGCGAGAAAGGCCACCTCTTTAAATCAAAAGAAGGAATGACGCTGGAGAATCCGTTCTTTGTCGTCAAGGAGTAAGTGAAAATTTCATCTTTCATACGAACTTTCAGTGAATACATTTTTAATCTGGACGGATTATTAACAGGATGAAATAGTATCGATACTGTAAAATTTGTATAGTTGACAAGTTTGAATTTTTGTTGTTCCTTCTTCTGTGACAGTATTGTATATATACATTAGCCCTTTAAGAATAGTCGTGAGCTAAATTAAAAAGAAACCTTACTTTCAATGTTTTAAAGTAACTCTTTATTGTTGTGATATACTCGGAAAACTATTTTACAGTAATCCGTTTATTACGAATCTTATCTTAATGCGCATACATTATTGATACTTAATCTCAATTCTTTTGCATATTATTTTGTTCATTATATTTATTTAGCATGACTGGTTATTTTTATCGGAAGTAGTATTGAACTTTTTTCACAATATTTCAGATTAGATTTACCGAGTTTCGCATTTTTATGTTAGAAAGATAACAATGTAAAATTTTATGTAAGATACTAATATATTTCTTCTTATGTTATCATTGAAAAATATTCGAATTTTTGCCAATCAGCGTTTTAATATTTTGATACTCTGGAAAAATAAATATCGGAAGTATCAAGAGGTAGTGCGTAATTGATTGATAGTTTTTATCGAGACAAGATAAATCTTTATTCATATATCATGATTTTATTTCTCGAATGTTAATTCTTTTAAATGATTAGAAAGCGGGTAATATTTATTCACATATTATAGGTAAATGCTTATTGCAACTAATAAGAACTTCATATATAAAATATTAACGAACCAAAATTTAATTCCTGATTATGATTATATAACTCTTATCAAACCAAGTTTATATTTATATAACATATTTTAAAATGCAATATTAATTAGTACTGTTAAAATTCGTAATAAATTATCAAATTTATTAAATATTAGAAAACTTTATTAATTGTATTTTCTATAAATCGTAGTATTGTTCGTTCGTAATATTTATATTTTTATGTTTTAATACGTAACATATTTTTTTATAAATAAAATAGTATATAATTTTTATGATCAATTAATTTTATAATTTATGGTATAAACAAATCTTCTCTATTTCATTTTTCAGCGAAGTTTGTAAGGCCTTAAATAAAAATCGCGGTTTATACGGGCGTTGGACGGAATTGCAGGATGTTGTTGTTACGAGTCCTACCGTGAGTGGGGGAATCCCAATCTCACGCGACGAATTACAGTGGACTACTGCCGAATTACGAAAAGCCTTACGCTCGATCGAATGGGATCTCGATGATCTAGAGGACACGATTCATATCCTTTGATACATGATACATAAAATGTATAATATTAATTTTATTAGTACTTCAATTTGTTACACAAATAATATACTGGAATATATAATATATATTTTTTAAAATGATTATTATTTATCTGCGAAAAATCCGTATAAAGTTTTCTGAAATTTCGAATCGTTTTGAATTTATATTCTACACGTATTACCCTTAATGTATTATGTATGTATATATACGTATTGTAGAAGAAAATCCGACGAAATTCAAGATAGATAACAAGGAGTTAACAGTTCAACGAAGTTTCATCGAACAAACACGGGAAGAAGTTAAGGTAATTTGTGTTATCTAATGTTAATTACAAGTTAGATATGGTATTTCTTAAACCTAAGTGTTTTATAACTTTATTGATTTTTTACAGATCATGAAGGATAAAATGAACTTAAGTAGGGGTCGAGACCGCGATAGTACAGCAAGACAGGTAATAAATAATTAAATATTTTAAATAAATAATCCATTTCTTTATAAATTTCATTTTTTAAAATAATATTTCGGTTATAATTTAAAGTACATCACACAAAGTACAAACCATACCGTAATTAAAATTTATTTGAATATTTTTAATTTTATTTTTACATTTGAATAAAATGCACTTTTGTCATGTTTGAAATTCGCTCGCAAATTAGTATTGTGTACGTTGCGACATCTATGATGAACTGTCAAATTGCCGATAAAGTTAATCAACTGTAAGCGTCTAATCGGAGTAATGGAGTTAAAAGTGCTTATTGAGTTTGTTTCTTTATTTTATAACAGTACGTTTTCTCGATGAATTCACAAGTAAAATAGTATCAGTTGGAATTACAGAAAGAAGGAGATGGTTTATACGGTAAATTAATATTTCTTATCATTAGTACTGCGTATAAAATGAATTAATTTTCGCGATTTAACAACTTTATATATCTAATTTAAATACGTTTATAACATTATTAATTAAATATCTTTATAATTCTCCTCATTAATTTATTTTAATAGATAGTTAATTGTTGATTGCATATGTGTTAGCAGTTTAATTTAATAATAATTTATATATTTACAACTTTTCATTTGTTATAGCCACTTTTAGATAATAGCCCTGCGCGAGTTCCTGTCAACCATGGTACAACAAAGTACAGTAAATTGGAAAATGAAATTGATAGCCCAAATAGGCAATTCTTGGGGGATACATTACAACAACAAAATGACATGATGAGGCAACAAGATGAACAATTGGATATGATAGGTGAAAGCATTGGAACACTTAAAACAGTGTCAAGACAAATTAACACTGAATTGGATGAGCAGGCAGTGTAAGTTTAATAGTTAATAATGTTTAATTATTGGCAATAAAGTCATTCCTTAAACTAAAGTATTTTTCAATATATGTTTATATTCATTCTAGTATGCTAGATGAATTTGGTAATGAATTAGAGGTGACGGATTCTAAATTGGATGCAACAATGAAAAAAATGGCCAAAGTTCTTCATATGAGTAATGGTAACTATAATAATTACATTCCTGCTCCTACTACTGCAACATCTAGTGTTTCTGATCTTGCCTCTAAACCTTCTTCTCTATCATCCTTATCAAATACAATAACTAATTGTTTCTTGTGTTCTGGAGATTAAATAGGTATTGTTACCATAATTTTCACCATAATTATTCAGTGATATTTTCCAATCATACTCATATGCTTAACTGTTTGCTTTATTCAAGTTACTTTCAAACATTGATTTGGCTTTATTACTGGCACCTAATTTTTATGTGATACAATACTAATGATTTTCAACATCTACTGAAAAATTATGGAATCTTGTAACGAATCTGTCAATTCATTTTGTCTTTACAATAACATTGCATATCATTATCACCTATGAATAAATCATTTCCTGAACACTTTTTAAACTAATTTAAACTGATATTTAGCACCATTGCACTTACTTTTACTTATTCCATTTTTTCTATCAAACACGTGTAGTATTATACTGATATGTGATTATTTAACAAAAATAATTTATTGGAGAGTAGAAGTCTCATTAAAACGAAAATATATTTAAAATAAAAAACTAACAAGAGGGAAATATGTTTCTAACTAGTAAATAACAGTAACTAATTTTCTAACTGCATTTTCAATTTATGTAGTCCATGTTACAAAATTTCTATTTCACTTCTTTCAATTCTTTTACTCATAAACAAAGTTTTATGCGAACAAAGTGTATGAAGCATGAAAATGTTAAATTATTTAATGTCTCTATTTTGATTGCAAAACATTAAGATAATTGAACTTTTAATAAATTGTTAATAATAAGATAAAACATGTTATAAACATGAAATAAAAGTAAAAAAAAAATGTATATACTTACTAGTAATCACTACCTAAAACATTAAAATATTATGTCATTTATAGATTTTTTATATTACTTTGAAAACCTAAAATTAACAAATTTACACCTTAATAGCTGTCTTCCTATATAATCGTTATGCTTTCTTAATACAATATATTCAAACAGAATTGTTTTATAAACATTTCATTGGCTTTTGTTTTTACTGTAACAAAGATAAAGAAAAATCATTTCTGATGCAAACAGTTATTGAGAATTTATGCGTATAAAATAATTAGAAGAGTTACCATTTTTAAAAAAAGTTATACATATTTAAATTTAGTAAATGCCAAAAGTTTAGCATCAAAATGGACCAGTTGGAGTTATAAAAAAAAATGATTAGCTTCAAAACTACTAATGTATTAATTGAACACGTTTAAAGTAATTATGATATATGTACTACAATAGACACTAAAAAATAGCATCAAATTAAATAGTAACATCAGAAAAGATATATCGTTGAATTATTATGTGTCAAAAAGCTATAGATAAGTAAATGACTTGTATATAAATACCTCAGTATATAGGAATTGTAAAAGATTATGCCAAATATTGCAGGGCAAGTGTCAAAACAGAAATAACTAGCACGAGTAATTTGTGCCTGGAGAATTTTAATGTAATAGACCTATAGATACATATAATGCATAATATTAGAGAAACATTTCTGGTATGTTTTAAAACCTCTGATACTTCTACTTCCAATGTATACAACATGTGATATTAATATATTGATTGAAATGTAGACAAAAATAGTTTAATACACAGTATTATGGAATATTCATATGATATTGCGAAAATACCAGTCAGTTTATGTGTGTAATGAATGTAAATGAAGACAAAGTTTGAAAGAAAAGTGTTGAAAAAAAGAAAGAAGAAAAGAAAATGTAAAAACAATTATTTGTACGTATGGTGGTTGCTGATTGATTGTTTCTTAATGCGAATAAGATTGTTCGTAAATGCTATGAAATTTAGCGTCTACAGGTAATTTAAAGCTCCACTTTCGAAAGATGAAACGTAATAACACGAATTGAAAATTAGAAATTGAAATATTTATTCCATTGTTAGAAGAATGTTAATAATATAACGTTATGAATTCATACATAAAACAGAAATTGTTTATTCTAGTATGTATTGAAAAATTAAAAGTAAAAGATATACTTTATTATTTCTCAGAAATGACCAATTGTGAAGACATACTGATGAATAAAATTTGCGACTTTATTTATACTGTACATGTTACTGTAAAGTACCACAAACTCCTGATCCATTGAAACTTATTCAAATAACAGTTACAACAGTAAGATTATGTATAAGAACTCGTTACACATTGAATTCTGTGCTTGAGAGAACGTAGCGTATGCACCATACAACTAAACTTAGTTAAACAACTTTCAACACTTTACTTTAATTACTGTATTTTTATAGATGTTCTAAAGTTTATCGATAAAAAGGCGATGTAAAATCTCTCAACCATAGAATATGATCTTTTTTACTTGGAATATGTTTATGAATGTGTGTTTTATAGTAATACCTTCTTTTTCAATTTTTGCTTTTATATATGTTTGTGCGAAGATAATTTTTATACATGTGTTTGTGTAATTTCAAGAAAATTAATACATATAAGAATTATCGTTTTGAAGCTTCTGTAATTTAACAAATGTTAAAATTACTGCTTATTATTTATGAATAACTTCAACTTAAGATGTGACTTTAGAAATCATTTAAAATACTAAATTACATTAGATTACATTATTGATTCTTTGCACTTTAAGTTTTTATATTAAACGAGTATTGCAAAATATTTAATAAAAAATTAAAAATATTGAATATTTTATTATATATCATACATAAAAAAAATTAATAAAATGTTTGGTTAATATCAATAAAATTATATTTTAGTATTTCAGTGCTTAGTATCAATAAAAAAAGTCTAATGTTGTTATAAAATGCTTGTTAAAGAGTGCATGTTGAAAATAATGTACAATGTTTACTGTTTGAAGAAGGGCCAAATATATAAGTATTCATTTTTCTTATACAGTATGCAATATTATGTCACTCATTTAATTTTACCGTCGTTTGATGAACGATGGTAAAATCTCTTGATTCTGACTACTTTTTTTATAAGTGACGCATGTGATGTTACTTTCCGTTTGTTTTAGATCGGAGACAATGGGTAGCCATTGGAGTGTTGACCGCTATATTGGTGTTTCTAATAATTTTATTTATAATTAAGTAAATCATTTAATTTCCTAGATTCCCTAAGAATTATTGGTTCTTCTTCATAGCATTTAGTCGAATATGTTAAATTCCGTTTTAATAATAAATTACCGATAGCGATATTCTATGATCCATTATAATAAATACTTATAGTTATTATATTTTTGACAGGATCTTTATGAATACCCTTCCCTAATGCAGGTAATCATTAAATTGAAATACTCAGGTATTTTCTCAAATTCAAAGACTATATGTATGTATTAGTTTCTATATTTGACAATGCTTAAGAAAAGAAGTGTATCATTTTTTTTACTATAAATCTACTTTATTTTACGTTGTAAGTTTTGATAAATGACATATTAATACATTGCATCACATATTTTTCGGTGATTGTTTAGTTTTTTATTGATATTTGATATGTACCAGTAATTTTATAAAAATATTACATTATACATAAAAATGTTTTACGATGATACATATTGTAAAATATATATATAAATTTAGGTTTCCGTGTTCTCCTTTTGGTTGTAAAAATGTTTTTTTTTATCTTTAATATCTTATAAATAAGATGTCGTATATTAAAAATTAAAATGCTTGCGTCTTTTTGAAGGAACTTTTGAAGCTTTCTTACAACTTAAAAGGTGGCTTAAAAGATATGGTAGTTAGCAATAAAATGAATGTATATAGATACTATATACATGTTTGTACATACGTACAAATAAGTTGTGTTACAAAAATGTTAAACGAATTGAATAATGCAAATGGCCTGGTAATGATAATAAAGGAAAAATATGTCTACTATATAAAATCTTTGGTATAATGATCATTACTGCAGTGGTTCATATATGTAAGCGCATGGTATTAATCTTCAAGAAGAAATGCAAAATGATTGAAGTATAAATGCATAAATAATAGCATCTTGGTCGTATGATAATTCCTTAGGACAGTATATTATATCCTATTCCATTTTATCATAACTTTATGGTCAAAATATTTTTTACGTTTCTTGAAGAAAGTTGTAAGCTATTAGTAAAGTGTATATTTTGATCTTACAAGGACCGACGACTACAAATTCTGCAATTATTATTTTGAACATATGTTTATGCAATTTTTAAATTTTTCTCAAATTCCATTTTTTTTTCTTTTCCCTTCAATGCATGTAAGGCACCTTTAGTGATATGAAAAATGGAACGATCGTATTTTTAAGTATCATATAGCTTTACATGGTGCTTTAAGGTTCGAGTCGTACGCGTTTATGACAATCGATAGGCAAAACTTTTCTTATATCATCGATATTCTCAACTTCCATTCTCAGTCTACTGACCTGATCTTCATAATTTTTTACCCACTGAGTTTGCGAATTTTTTGCATCCGTTAATGCTCGAATTCTTTGCTCAAGATTTGCAGCCGCAATTTCTTTTTCAGCTGCAGCTAAGCGTTCTTCCAATCGATTTAAATCAGCATCGTCTGAATAGAAATGTTTAAATTGAAAAAATGTTGAATATTTAATTGACAATAAAAAGAATAAGTTAATTATAAGATAATAGAAAAAGAATAAGATACCTATTTCTGGTAGATTTTCAAGTTCTTTCATTATTTCAGCTACTTCACGTAAACCTTTATCGACTAGTTGTGATGCTAATGTTACGTTGATTTTAACTTGACCAACTTTATGATTCGCCTAAGAAAGATTAAATAATGTGATTGTATAATTACTGTATCAAGTATCATATAATGGATGTCTTACCTCTGTTGTAATATTTGTATCACGACTAGTTTGAATTTCGTGTTGTTCCATTATGGAATCCGTATTCTCAACTCTCTGATCTAATTTTTTAGCTTCATTTCCTACTCGAAGTGCTTCTATTTTAGTTTTATTTGCCTCAATTCTAATAGCATTTGCCTTCGCGCTAGCTTCTTCTGCATACGTCTAATATAAACGTATCTTGCGTTCAATGAATAGTAAATTATGTTATATTTCACACTAAAAGAAACATACCTGTGCATCTTGTGCTTTTTTGCGTGCAGATTCAGCATTATCTTCAGAACCATTTAATATATCTTCAGCTCGTAAAATTTCCACGACAGCATTCTCAATTACAGTTTGAATGTCCCCTATATGTTGTAAAGCATTTTGAGCTGTAGCACGTGCACGTTCCACTTCAGCATGAAATTCTAAAAATAATGTTACAATTAAAAGATACACTTTTCATCTTCTCGATGGATAGTTTTAAATAAGAAATAATTGAAATGCTATGTACCGCCTAACTTCTTCGATGTTTCTTGAGCTTCTTTTAAAGTTTGATCACCTCGCTTAACAGCATCATCTACCCTCTGGTTTGCTTCATCTAATTCAGCTACAAGTTCGGCAGTAGTTTTCTGTTGATCTTGTGCTTTTTCTATCAATTCTTGACTCTTCTTTACTTTCTCCGCTATTTCATTTAGAAGACTTTCATTTTCATCTAACAGTAATTGTGCTTGTTCTTTCAGGCGCAATCCCTATAATATATTTTATTATCAATCATCAGATTATTATTGATAACAACGATATTCTCTTACATCTTAAATTTACCTCATTATTCATATTTTCAACTTGATTTCGTAACTGCTCGATGTTAACAGGTGGAAGTGTTAAATCGAGAATCAGTAAATCTATTGCTTCCTGTAAAACAGCGGATGATTTAGTGGCTGCTATACTGGTAAGATTTTTCACCTCATTCATACGATCCTCCACTAACTCTAATTTATTCCCCAATACTCTAATATCCTCACTGCACAGATGAAATGATTTTAAAAATCATTAGCACATATAGATAACTAATCACAATATTAAAGTAATGGATAAATACGTACGTTATGTTAGAACATTTTGCTATGGCATTCTTTGCAATAGAATAAGCTTCTATTGTTCTATTTCGAGCTTGCTCTGCCAGTGTATGAATCTTCTTTGCTTCATTAACATTTCTATAAACAAAAGGTATTATAGATTATGGTATATTAAAGGGTAACAACTAGACTGTGGATCTTTATGCAAATTTAGCATCATCGAAAATAAAGAAATAAAATTTAAGTACATGGTACATTTAAGTAATTGGTTTTACCCTTTAAATATTATAAAGTACATTTTACTTTTGATATTTTACATACTTTTGCACAACGCATGCGTTCGGTAGTTGTTTCACATTTAAGTTTACTATAATTACATAATGTTCCGCAGTCTGGTAACAGCATATTGAAAGTCCGTAAAATGGTACTACTTACGATTCCGCATATAGACGTGCTTTCTGTGCAATTTCAGTCATTTGTATATTCTGCTGACCAACCTGTTCTGCGCGCAATTTAGCATTCGATAATGCAGTTATTCCATCTGTAGCTAAATAACCTTCTGCATCCTAGCATTTAAAAAATTCGATCTAAATACTCGTGTCTTTATCAATTTCAGAAATACTATATTGATATTATTCTTACAGTTAATTGAGAGTGTATCTTATCAAGCACAATTTCTGCTTCTACAATATTCATTAGACCTTCCGAAGTAGTTTTGTGTGCATCTAAAGCAGTCAGGTTTACGGTTTGTGAGATTTCACCGATTTCATTTAACTGGTCGCGTAATTCATCGAGTTGCTCCACCAAAGTCTTATTTTCATCTGAAATATTTTTTAAGATTTTGCTTAAAATATGAAGAATCCAACAAATTACGCTTACTATCATTAATAAATTATACTTACTACCAGATCCTTGTTTTGCGATCTGCAAAAGATTTTTTACCCTGTCTTGAACGTTTTTCAGTTCTTTGTCAAAGTCCGAATTTTTTATAACAGTTGGGCTACTGTTAATTTTTTTTAGAGTATTTTCTAGATCAGCCAAACGTTCTCTGTGATTATTAGCGGCACTTTGAACAAGATTATAACAATCTGGACAATCAACGCATCCGTTTTGCCTGTTAAACTTGTTTTCTTTGCAACGATCACAGCGTCTTCCTTCCACATTAGGCAAACACTATAATTAAAAAATAACTATTCTAACAAATCTGAACGACTTGAATATTTCGCTAAATACTAAAATATTTTGCAAACTTACTGGACACTGTCCATTAGCATCACATTGCAGATCTTGAGAACCAATACTATCACAATCACAAGGTTTGCAACCTTCCCTGCTGAATCCATATTGAAAAGGATCGCATACATCACAATGTTGACCGGCAACACCAGGTCTACATTCACACTGACCAGTAACAGGATTACAAGTGCGATTGTAAGATCCTTCAGGATTACAGTTACAAGGTGTACATCCCTAAAATATATGTTTACAATTTTTATATAATTTAGATAATGAATATTCACTATATGTTTGTGAAATTAATATTGAAAATACCTCTCCACTCAGTATATGATAATATCCATCTTCACATTTATCACAATTTCGCCCAGTCACATGAGGCTTGCACATACAATGTCCTGTTAATTGTTCGCAAGGAGCTACTCTACCATCATCTTGTTCAACTGTGCCTGGTGGATAACATTGGCATAGCTTACATCCGTCTTCTTTACGATCAGACAATGCGTCTCCATAATATCCTATTGAATGATAAAAAAAAAGTATCGTTAATTATAATATTGGAAAAGTATAATAAATCAGCTAAATTAATTATATTTTACGTGCCTGAAAGACACTCTTCACAAAGGAAACCAGCCGTGTTATTCACACACTTCAAACATTCGCCAGTTTCGTGATTGCAATTTCGAACAGCGTTCAAGTCAATATTGTTGTTACAATCGCAAGGTCTACAAGCTGTACCCTTTTCAGGATTCCCAAAGTATCCATCTGAGCATGTTTCACACCTGGGACCTAAAATAAAGGATAACGTTAAGTGATTCTATTTTAAATTTCGTGTGACTAAAGATTTTATTTCTACCTGTTCTACCCAATGGACACTCGGAGCAAATTGGATCCGGATTATTACCAAGTAGTATACAAGGTCCATTATCAGGACAGGGACATCGTTTACAATCGTCTGGTGTACCTTTCAATGGGTGACCATAATATCCACGTTTACACAATTCACAGTTACTACCTGCCGTATTGTGCTCACAAATACACTGTCCTAAAATAGATTAAAAAACATAAATGCATAGAGAGAGAAACAGAATTGCCTAAAAGATATAAATTAGGTATGGAACATTCGAAACCTCAAAACCCAACTAAACTCAAAAAGTTTCGAGAACTCGAAGCTTTGTGCTACTTTTATGATTCGAAACTCTCGAAACCTAGGTAAATAATAGCTTATATAAATAATGAGAAAATTTTCACGGTATATAAATTTATTTAACTAATAATCTATTCGGGTTTGTGTTTAGATTTTAGACTCAATTTTAATTAATTCGATTTCACCAATTCATTATAGACGTTTATATCAAGTAAAAAAATAAAACGTAAAAAAAATAGCAATTGTTTCGGTAATTACGGAGTTTTTACTATACTGAAGTTTCATTTAATATTGTCCAAGAAATAATTTCATTTTCTGAACAAAATTTTTAAAGTTTCAAAAATTTCTAGTTGCGAGAGTTTCGAGGGTTTCGAAACATTTGGTCCAAGGTTTACGAATCTATAAATTAGGTTTCGACACGTTTCTAATATAAATATACTCTATATCACATCTTCCGTTGCATATACATTATAAATAAGTACCTGTCTCTGCTTCACAAATATCGGCATGACCATTACAATTACAAGGAATGCAAAAAACAAAAGGGCCACCGTTTGGCGGGTCGTGGTGGAATCCAGGTGCACAGGATTCACAAAATTGACCTACATATCCGTGAGGACACTGGCAGTGTTCAACCCAATCTGCAGGTTCACCTGCAGCTCCACGATGCGCCGTCTCCAGCTTGACGTCATCTAAAAATCCTCGACCTGTAAAAAGAGAACCAAATGCATCCAGAATTCCGCTAACATAAACACAATTTCATCTTCAAATTAATCGAGGTACCTTGATGGGTATAGGTGCCACGGATTTTAATCGCTGTTAAGTTTGACAGAATAGACATGAAAGCTCTGGAAGAAAGGCGTGGTTCCCAACCATAGGAAGAATGTTCATGCAGTTTAAAATGATACACGTGTGACTGAAATAATTATTAAATCAATTAATAAAAAATTAACGCTTTCACGTTTAACTATCATACTTTTACTCACCGCCACGGAGGGCAAATGATTGTTCTGTCCGAAAATGGGTTGTGTAATTTGTTCACCGTTTCCTCCTTCAAGTATCACATCACGAATAGTGGGCGCAGGGCCAGCTTCCCCGATTCTCAGTGTAAATGCTAAGTCTTGATTATAGGATGCTCGTTGATCGCCAAGGAATCTGTCTGCATGCAATTGAAATTTGTATTAATATAGTGAACAGTGAGAATCAAAATTAAATATATACTTTATACAAATGAAATTATACTATAATTTATTTACTGTAAATTACGTCGTTATTATAATTTATTTGTTGTAGGTAATACTACAGTGTACTACTATTATACAATATTTATTTATTTGCTATGAACAATACTATAATGATATTGTAATTTCATTTGTGCTATAATCAATACTATAATTATATTATAATTTGATTTTTATAAGGTGTATACTCACTTGTGATTGTGATCATAAACTGTATGGAATGCAAAAGTATAGAAAAATATTCAAAGTACAGTGAGAGCGAAAGCTGAGTATCCAATTTATAAAAGTAAGATTACAGTATAATTTATTTACTGTAAATTGTACTGTAATTATACTATAATGCATTTTCTATAAGCAATGCCATGCTTATATTATTACTACATAATACTTATTTATTTGGTATAAGTAATATTATAATCAGACTCTAATTATCCCATAATTTCACTTAATTTTATTTTTGTTTATTATTACCTTTGACTCTTACTGTATATTGTGTTTATTTACCATATTAATGTCACTTATTGTAATTCTTATTAAAAAATGTAAAAATTTCATTGTATATTTATATTTACCAGGCGCAATAAAATAGACGTTGTCTCGATCCTGTGCCGTAACAGATATCGTTTGAGTGGCAGGATCGTAATGAAGCGGTATCGAGTTACCAGCTACAGTAGCTGCCCAACGTTCAGTTCCTCTCACGAACATACTCTCAATTACAACTTTAGAATAGCCGTTCGCCGGTCTGCATACTGAGGAATGACCGTAACAGAAGCACGGAGTACAACCGAATTTGTTGTCCATCGCAAGATTGAAAAATCCTGGTTTACACCTGTTTTGTACACGAACACGGTATTAATAAATTTGCGATATAACTTGAACATTAATAATCATAATTAGACCGTGGATTTTTATGCATTTACGAGAAATTTAAATAAGTAAAAAATTATAAAACGCACATAATATGCAAAAATATACAAGATATGGAAAATAAAATACATATTATCTTATTTAGAGGGTAAAACAACCCCCGACTCAGATTTCATTACTTTAATTTTGTTAATAGAAGTACAGGTAACCCTCGTTTAACACAAAATTTTGTACCGTGTTATATTGAAGCTGTGTCAAGCGAAACCGTGTAAGCCAAAAAATTATTCAACATAAGCTCATTTTATGAAAGGTATATGTATCGAAATAATATGTAATTCGTGTATACAATAGTTAAAGTTCATTTCTTAAAAGAGAACGGAATATTTTTCAAAATTGTTTTAATAATTTTAATAATATATGGCAATAGAAACTTTAATAATATATGGCAGAGTACCGTGTTATACGAGGGCATCCGCAATTTTCAATCCGTGTTGTACGAAAATCGTATTCCCAAAGTACCGTGTTATGCGAGGGTTACCTGTACGAATTTGCATAAAAATCGGCAGTTTAATCATAATATACTTCTATTAAAGATGATGTACTAACACTCGACATCGTTTTCCTTCAACATTTTCCTTGCAGATACAGATACCAGTAATGGGATCGCAACTTTGTGTATTCGCGTGGGAACCAGCTACGTTACATTCGCAAGACGTGCAACCATAAGAACCGAAGTTATAATAATTCGCCGCACAGCGATCGCATTTATCACCCGTTACACCAGGTTTACATTGACATTTCCCTTCACTGTTACATTGCAAGCTTCTTGAACCTTGCGAAACACAATTATCAATAAATTAAAATATATTTTTTTGCTTTGAAAATTAAAAATTATTTTTCAAATCACTATTACCTTTTTTATACATTTTTTACTACGCATGTACAAAAGCAATTTGGAAAATAATAAAAGAATATTTTGGGGGGAAGATAATTTTAATATTAATTTACCGATTTCATCACAGTTACAGGGGACGCAGTAATTGTCTTCCGGGCGCTGGTAATAGTTCTCCCGGCAACGTTCGCAATTCGCGCCATCGCGATTAGCAAGGCAATCCAGGCAGTGACCACCGTGTCCAGTAGCCTTATACAGTTCCTTATCGAAATAACATCTCTCCGAATAGCCATTGCAATTGCAGGCTGAAAAATAACGTTTTAATATTTATCAGAATAAAATTAACCGTTAATAAAACATTTTTATAACGTAATATTCTTTTTTTGAAAAGAATGGTAACATTATTTAAATATTTACTAGATCTCGAGTACCACGGAAGAATTCCGTCCCATCGCAATGAAGTACAGACCATCGCACTTGCGAGTATCGAAGACGTAATCAATGTTATTTTAAACGAACGTTCCATTATAAATTTTAGAAGCAACAAAAAATTAACAACTGTATTCAACTATTATCACTTCCTTTTTATCAAAGGTAAAAATTAATTTTAAAAACCGAAAGTTTCACATTGAATAGGTATATATTTTTTATAATACTGTGAGATGATCACAAAATTCACAAAACATATAAATCTTTTAATTCGAAACTACATACTTACAATAGCCAACAAGTTATAATATATTTTAACATTAATAAACATGAATTTATTTAACAGTAATTTTATTATTCGTCGACATTGATCATTTCGTAAGAAATAAGTTAATAAAATTAACGAATGATTAATATCCGCGATACAATAATGATGTTCCATTAATAGTGAATGCTATATTCGATTACACTGAATATTTAAAAAAATAAAAAATAAATAAAATCGCGTAGTGACCTAATCAACGCGATGTAATAAAAGTCCGTTTGCATCGCGGTATCTTGAGCACTGAGCTCGCGATCTACAGAAAACCTGCATTGTGTGCCCCTGCATTGCCAACAATCCCCACTTCAGAACGAGCAATGAACGTAAAAGGTAAAGTTGGTTAGGTAATGCCAACGTGATCGTGAACACAAACTCTCTTCGGCTGCTCGGAAAGGTGATACCCACAATGCCGAAGAAATGTTTCACCCTTATACGATGCGACCTCATGTTTAGTTTAATAAAAAACTATGATAATTAAACTGCGGATTTTTATGTATTTATTAGAAATTTAACTATGGTAAAAAGTGCAGTATGCACATGACATGCAAAATTACATGAAGTATCCAAAATAAAACACACATCATTGTATTTGAAGGATGATACTAACTTCTATTTAGGTTCCATTCTGCTGGCCGTAATTTTGAAGATATGAACTTGCATGAAAGTCCGCAGTCTAATAATAACATATTTAGAAAGATAGACATTTTCTAATTCTAATGATTTTTGTTCAATCTTTACAAAAATTTAGTAGTGTCCGTTCTCGTAAATATTTTCAAAAAATTAAACGGAAAAGATAAGGAGTCACGCATAAATTTGTCAATTATGTTACTTTTAATAGATTTAAATAACAGTTAAATGGAAACATGATTTATGATAATAACAAGCCATACGCTTGGACACCGGATGTAGAATATGAAAAACGGCCGTTTGAAGAGCAGGTTTGCCGAGACCCACCTACACACTAACCAGGATGCCGACCCTTCAAAGATATTCTTTCTTCTTTTATACTAACGACCAATATGTGCATGCGCGCGTGTAAATAAGCATATTTATGTACTCGTTTATATCGTCGATTTTTATACAGGAGTTTAAACAGTACTTCCTAAATTATATCGTAAATGATTTATTACGAAATTTAATACTTACGTTTGCATTCGTGCGCATCTGTAGTGGTAGCGCGTCCCCAAGGTGCATCATTGTAAAAAGGCAAACACTCGTTACAATCTGGACCCGCGGTATTATGCTCGCATCTGACAAAAATCAAATTTATCTGTTTTAATGGAAAAAATGATTAGATATAGGAAATGATAAAAAATGTTGTCAAATAAATATTTAGAAGATTAGGCGGTTCCTGTTGCAGTTTATATTTTATATTACAGATGGGTCGAAATCTAATTTCTGAATTCACAAAACTCGAATCTGAAACTTTGCAAGGCCTCAAAGCCGTCGAAACTCTCGAAACTCGAAACTTTCGAAACCATGGATGCTTATTTTCTCCCTTCGGTTTTAGGGAGTTCGTCAGGAATGAAAATCTTGAGAATTTTTTTGTAGAAAATCAAATCATTGAATACAATTAAGTAGAGCTTAAATGTAGTTATAATTAATATAAATGAATAAGCGAAAGAATTTCACGAGATAATTATTTGCAATACTTTCAACGTGACCAGAAGTTATGAGAATGTAAAAAATTAGGTAAATAAATTCAAATCGTGACAATATTCTCGTTATTTATGCAAATTATTAGTTATTATTTATCGAGTTCTTCGAGGAGTTTCCTAGTTTCAAGGTTTCGAGTGTCTCATCCCTACTTTATACGTTATAAAATAGTTTCATTTTAAGTGAAGATAAGTATAGGCATTTAATCATTTTTAACCAGCGATTGTATACCAAAAAATAAGTACGTCTATAAATTGTCTTACCTACATACTCTGCGAGTTTTTCCATCCATGCTAGTACTGTTTACACATTCTCCAGCGTGGCCATTGCAGGCGCAACGTGCTCCAACGGCGACGTCAGCAATTGCATAGTAGTAGGATTTTAATACATGATCATCGCCAAAAACTTCGTCACCGAACGTGTTTAATCGGTGCAGAATGATCTTTAAATCGGTTGCTTGTACCCATTCCTTGAAACGAGAACATCTTCTGTCACACATTCTATCTAAGATATATATCTCTGAACCATAATTTCATGAAATATTTGGAATTAACAAATGGGAGGCTGTACCTGTAGAGCTGAATTTGTTTCAAAATTGTAGGCCGAAGGGCGACCTTCTAGAGTGGAGAATGCAACGGTACCCTTTGTCAAGGGCGATATATCGGAATAGTCCGAAGTACATAATACCCTGGTATCATCGCCTCGTTGAGTTTCTTTTAGATCCGGTAAGTCGTAAGTATCCCTACAAGACGCGGAATAGAACTGATAAGGTTCCCATGACGATTTTTCGTTTCTCCTCTTATAAATGCCCCAACTTTCTGGACGTGGCGACTCGAAAAGCACTCTAACGTAAGTTATATCGAACGTCTTGCCTATAATTATTAGAGCAGAACAACAAAAATATGTGAAAAATGTAAAAAATACCGAATATAATTTATTTATCTATTTACATGTGTATATAATTACGGGTAAGAAACTTTTTGACATAAAACAGATATTTATACAGATTAGTCATAGGAAGCAATCAGTAATATAACGTCTCGTTTAAAACCTAGATAGGTAGAAAACAAAAGAAATTAAAAGAGGAACCATGCTCATTCACAATGATAAAAACTCTGTTCAAACAGTTCAGCAGACCCTAAAGAGTGTTGTGATGTTCTTCTAATGTAACTTACTACTGTAATACTCAATTATATTAAACGTGATAGTAAATTAATTTTGCTTCAAGAATAAAAAAAACTTAAATTTTTATTATATACAGTTGTACCTCGAAGTAAACGGGAGTTCGGGACGTCGACATATCGTGTAATTGAAATTCGCGTAATTTCAAGATTCCCCTTCTTACTCCTACCATAAATTTATATTACATATATAGTTGTTACATACTGTTGTTCGAAAACATTAAATATATGTTACGTATATACTAAAATATAATAGAAATATATATCATCGAAAAAAGTCTTTCAAAATGTTGAATTTTACAATATATTTTAATTTTATAAAAATCGAGTAGGCGGATCCTAAGGTAAATAAACACCCAAATATAGTCTAAACAGAATTTTTTGCATTCTTTAAATATTAGAAAATATACTGCACTTTGGATATTTTATATATTTTTGCATATTACGGGTCGCCTCCATTTTTCTATACATCTAAATTTCCTATAAATGCATAAAAATTTGTAATGTATTTATTATATATTGTGCGCATATATTGCTTTTACGAAAGTGTATTATAATTCTTATCATACTCTAAAGTAGCAAAAAAAACCGCATACTTTGAGTGACAATTGTAGTTTCAAATAAATGTTTTTTAAAAAGGAGATATTTAAATGGCGTTGAAATAATTAAGAAATAAGAGATTCTACGCCACTGCAATTCTTCACTGTAAAGCCAGCGGGGTGCAAGTGGCTGATTCTTTCGTAAATGAACATGTGGTGCACAGGCACAGATTCTATGTTCTTCACATTTTTAAGAAGCTTCCTCTATTATCCGGATTCTCCAAGCACGTTGTTTAAACTAGTTTACATGCACACAAGGCGATAATTTTCCTTAACAATGAAGTCATTGTACGGTAAAAATCGCTTGAAATATATTACACCGACAATAAGGGAAAGTATAATATTGGAGCATCTAACGGCTTGTGCTACTAGCAAATTCTGAAGAACGTTAGTATTCTAACGAAGATTAATGTGTCTTTATATTTATCCATTTTTAATAATTGCTTTAAATTCAAAAAAATTCCCCATCGTATGAAAGGATAGATGTAAAAACTCCAAAGTTATAGAAAATTATAGAGACCATTTTGACGACTTAATTTATATTACATAATACATAATTAAGGCACTAAATATTATTTAAAAATATTGCCTTTCTCGTTAGTATAAGAAATTAATTGTAACACCGCGATAAGTTTCGATCACAATTTTTAAAATTACTTTTAAAAAAATGTATAGATTATTGTAATGGTAAATGATGGTAGCAAAGAAGAAGAGTTTAAAAAATGAAATATTAACACAGTGGATGTAATGCTCGCTTATACGTTTCTTCACCGTGGCTCCGAGAATTATCTCATCGCACACGCATCCTGATAGATAAGATGTAAAATGGAAAAAGAAGAACACAGGAGAGGTGGAAGAAAGAGAGCGACAAACATTGAAGACGTGTTAAGAGTTCATCGCAGATACCAATGAATGAACTCCCTTTCTCTATCTTTGGTGTAAGATTCACCGACTTTATCTACTTTAATTCCGCAAAAAATGATCTCAATTAGCTACGCGATCTAAACGCCAACTATGTTTGAATTAAACCAGAATACTCGATTATTCAATGATATCCTGTAAACTAATGTAAAATCACAGACTAGATATAAAAGTAAACCAATCATGCAATGTATTTTTGTGGCCCGAATTTCTACGGCTCTTTATCATTATCATTTTTATTTATACCGTTTCGCTTGCCTAAGTTCTATAGTATTTGTATTTGCTTTTATAGTTTTCATATTAGCCCTTTCACAGTGTAATAAAATGACGAATAATGGTAAAAAGGCGATTTAAAATATATTTCTCTGACTTATTACATTTTCTATATTTTAATTGCTGTATACGAAAAATACACAATATCAACTATCTATATGTAACTCTTTTTAATAATAATATTACGTGTAATATAATTTAAGATACTAAATTTAATATTGCTACATGAAACATTTTACCCGAGTCTCTCTCATATTAAATTGTGAAAGGGTTAAAATACTTTAGAAGTGTTTAATTTCCCTTTCAGTTAACAAAGAGGAAGATATTCATCCGAAAATTCTGATTTTTTTAGATACCCGTATTTCAGAACATGAGACACTTAATTCCATAAGCTGATTTGTCTACTTTTATATCTCATCTACGGTAGAATAACGCTTTATTACAATAGCAATGAAAGTATAACGTGAAATAAAATATCTCCTATGATATCATACCTAAGTGAAGCGTAAGATTAACTTGATTGAAATAATCGACGTCCTCGTACATTGTTTCCGACTGCCACCAAGTTGCATTATCGTTATTATCGTGATCGGTAAGAAAAGAAGCCGGATGATCTCCGTATCGGCAAGTCTCGCAAGACTTCTTTTGCACACCGGTCTGTTTACAAAATTCTGTTGCTCGTTCCTGACCACACGTATTCGTAGCTTCCATAAGCACATTGAACGCCGCATTCTCAAAAGGAGGTATACACCTCTACAACACACGCGTTCAAAAATATCGCTTACTTAATAAAACTAAAATTTTATCAGTATATACACTGTAAATACCGAACCTCGAGCCGTCATGCGAAAGACCAAGAATCTATTAAATATTATATAATGTCTAGACTGCGGATTTCGATGCATTTATGAGAAATTCCAATACAAGATGTATCAAAAGCACAAATATATAGTACATAATATTTAAAGTAAAGAACAAATTATTGTATTTTGAAAGTGAATCAACTCCTCATTGAGACGCCATTTCTCGAATTTCATTAATAAAAGTATAAATTTGCATACAGATCTGCAGTCTAACAATATCTTTACTTAACCCTTATGTGAACAACCAAAATATTCATGATTGTTCGAAAGTTCAATACCGAACATTTTTAACATAGGTTTTTTACTTTGAAAGTATAAATTAATGAAAATATATCCAAACAATGAGAATTTAAAACGATATTGAAATGTCTTCGCAAGAACATAAGGTATTGTTGAGAGAAGTTATAAAAATGGGAATATTAGCTGGGTACCCGGCTGTTCATACAAGGGTTAACTAAAAGCGATCTTTTACACTAAGAATAAGTAATTTTTTAAAAAATTCTATACAGAAAGAATAACATATTTTAAATATTTTCTACTTCGAAGAGGGTTCAGACTCCCGATTCTTTTAGAGTTAATCGCAAAACTTCGGAAATCCTTTTGTTTCGAAATGTACGGTCACGTAATTTAAAATTAAGTTCTAACGATAGTTAATGTAATACTTCGATTCTCCAAAAATGAACTTTCGAGTTCTTAAAGTAAATTTTAGGGTACTACGTGCCAAATGTTTGATATATTATCGTAAGGGATACAAATCGTTGGACGACCTAGGGCACTAATATCCGCAGGTCATTTTCCAGGTAGTTTTCAATGTAATATTTTCTACAAAATTCTGGTACAGATGTTTCAAGATTTCACGAAAGGATTTTAGAACGTTTGTTTAGCAGTTTGAGTATCCTTAAAATCTTTCAAGATTAAGATAAAAATTAAAGAGTAAATAAATAAAGTTGAAAAATGAAAGAGCATAGTAATATAGTTAATGAAATTTAAAATAGAATTTTTTAAATTTTTCCATATTCAGAGCGTCTGTTGCGCTTTATCTTTTTGTAGCTATCGACAGAAGTTGATCTAACTTCAAACCTTTACGATGATAACCTAATGTAATAACATCCTCAAAAAAAGAAACCGAATTCTGATGACTAAGAATAAAGAGGAGTTTGCTCACGCTTGTATTTATATTCCTAGAATAGTATAACCGCAGTACAGAGTGATTTATTCTCATAAAAGAAAACTTAAACAAATCAATTAAACTATTATTCTGTATAAAATATGACAATTACTTCTTTTTACAAAATTAAATTTTCTCGTAATTGTAATATATTTAGAAATCATAACATTATTAAATGAATAAATATCGTCTTTTTATTGGATTGTTCGGAAAGTTCGTATCGTTTGCGACAGCGTTGACATCAAATCTTTTCGTATATTGTGAAATTAGAGGAATATTATTTTCTACAAATTTTTGTTAAATAATAAAATCCCTGAATTGAATAAATGCAACGTCTGCTTGGTTACCTTAATCGCAACAATCGACGAGGAACATTTGGAGTTATTCAAAAGAAAATGCGACGTTTTTTTTAACACGACAGTTTTGAGAAGAAAAATTATTAAACGAAACGAAAGAAAAAATAGTTAATCCATAACTAGGATATTCTAAATACAGCAATATTATATTATTATTTATTTTAGTTATTAGCAATGAAAATTTTATTAATAAACAGAAATTGAATACAATATTGGAACAGGAAATCTGTTAGGTGGAATTCATTTCCTAGAAATATGAAAATTTGTTAGGATTCAGGTCTACGAAACTCCTTAATGTTATGCATAACATTAAACAATAATATAAAACATAATGATTCGGTTGTATTGCTTCGCAATATTTTTCAAACCGATTAACTTCACGAAGCAAAAAATAGGGAAATTGATAAAATCAACATATTGTCTTCCTTAAGCTTCCGTTTAAAATTTAAATTCAAATGAACACTGTAGAATGTATTATTACAAACGTAGCTTTTATTTAACGACATATAAAATGCATAGAATAATATAGTCTTGGAATAATCATCCCAAAACCGAAACCATTCTCCTCATTTCGCACTGTTAAGCTCAATTGTTAAAGAAATTTATTTTAAATATCAAAAATTAAGCTTCAATCAAGAGCTTTGACATTAAAATTTGAAAATTTAGAAATGTAGAGTTAACTACTTTGGCCTATGAACGGCTCAAATATCGCTACAAACTTTCCGAACAACTTCATATTTATATAAATATGAGAACTAGTATTAATAAAAAGAATACGAACTTGTGGTCTTCCATTGTCATCGTAGCACTTATCTTCGTCTCGATTTTTCGGAAATCGACTGTAAAGGTCCTCCGAAGGATCAGGTTCCGCCAATACTGCCGCTAAGCAGATTGCGATTAACATTAACATCTTGTGCCTTCCCCGAGTCATATCTAAACTTTGTTGTGTGAGTCTTTTTTGTAGTAATTTTGCTCCACTTTCTTCAGTAGATGCGTAGGATCCGATCCGTAGGACTCTCACTTTTTCAAATTTCTTTGAACGTTAAAGCAAGCACTGATTCTCGATCGGGTCCATCGGCAACGAGGAGATCCCAACAATAATTTTTACTTTTTACTGCCAAGACCACATTCCGCGAATGGTTCTCGCCTTCTTATCTGCCTAACGTTCATTAATCCGAATGTTAATCTTCCAAATAGTTATTAATTCTCGTTAAGTTTTACAAAAATGGAAAAACAAAAGTTGTCTCTAAAAAGTATTTACTACGTTCTGCATTTTGAAATCTATAAATTTTTTAGTTAAAAGTTTATCGTGAAACTTGCAATATGGATGTAAGGGGAATTTAGCATCAAAGTTAAATAGTTTGGTTTGTATAAAATTACAAAATATACTTTTACGTAAAATGATGTGGTAATTGAAATCGTATACCACAATTTTATATATTACAATAGAAGTATAACACGTGAATATCAGCAATGTGAAAAGTTTTAATTCAAAATAAAGTTCTGCCACGGTATTTCATAGGTGGCGTTTATATTCGAATAACGAATTTGGAATACTACTTTCAACTTTTCAAATTTCTGATAGTTAAATAATAAATCATATTCAACAATAATTTGTTCTTTATCGGCTGCTTAAAAATCTTACGAGATATGCATGCACTTTCTTCAATCACATGTGTAGGTACACGGAATCACAAACCACGATTTGAACGAATATTTATCAAATTTACGAAAATACGCTGCCGATTTCCAACTGCATTGTGCACATTATTAAAATTCAACGAAAAAGAAATAGGAATATTAAACCAAGAAGCTTGCATCTCTCGCTAAGAAAGCAATAAGATCTTCCAGTAATTAACATTCACAATTGCATAAAGCACAAACCAACCGCGAATCGTTCACTAATATACCGATTAACAAGATTCACACAAATATCGTAAATATTTTTAAACGAAGAAATGAATTCTCGCTCTAACCTCTCCAACCGATAGAAGATTGAAAAAGCATGAAGAAAGCCTCTCTCCACGCGACAGCTCACTGAGAAACTGTGAGAAACTGAACACTGAACGAGAGGAGGCAAACTGAGTAAGGCTGCGGGGAAGCCGAGTGTCGAGTGTATCGATGCCGCGCGTTTGTGGTAGTAAGACGTCGCCACTCATGGTAGAAAGCGCAGGCCAAGAACAGGCCAAGAGAAATGTGTAGCGTTAGAATCGTTGGGGTTACATTCCATACATTATCATTAAACTACGAATATTTATGCAAATCTGCATTTTTATAGAAAATCGAAAACAAAGAAATGAGACCTAACTAAAAATTTACTTTATACTGTAAGCATTGTATTATGTAAAAAAATAAATACTTTAATTATTTTTCGCTTATTTGAACGTCGCATATTTGCATAAACAGATCCACAGTGTAATTACTGTTAATAACAACGTATGTACATATACAGATAATCACAAAAGTATCCGGCCACATTACGAAATCGAGTAAACTATATCTGTTTATTATATCTATATCTATTATTATGTTGATACATAATTTAAAAAAAAAATACCAAATATCTAGCACGACCAAATACTTTTGTAACCAACTGTGTATAAAATTATAATTAATAGCAAATTGGCACCCGTATTTTTTAAGAGTGAATTTTTAATTTCTTTGAAACATGTTTGATACTTATAGATTAAAATTAACTTAAAATTTGGTGAAATGATTTAATAGGCTTTAAATGTTTGTAAATTAAATTGAAGATTATAGTTCGTTTTATTAGAGCTCGTGACCAGTAATTCGTATCTCGCTAGAACGGAAGTGAGAAAGAGATTATTCAGGAAACGATGATTTTGTCTTACCATCATTATCTATATCATGGTTGAATATTCCAAATATTCTAACTTCATATATTGTTCTTAATTACTATTTCTTTAATTAAAAATATAATACATAAAAGTGTATTAAAAACAATATAATAGAAATTCGTAATTTATAATTTAATGGCGAATACAAACACAAGAATAAAAATAAAAATAAATATTGAATTAATAATCAAATCGATTTGTATTAAAAATCTTTTCGTAATTTTATATATAAAAAGAAGTATACAATGTTTATAGTTTACTACTGATTATTTGGAAAATTCTGAGACAGTTATCTTTCTAACAGGAAATGAGAAATGATACCAGAAGTTGACCTATACGTTTACAGTTCTTTAATCAGTAGGCATTTAATTGCAGTTCATATGATCTAATTTACAATTGATCTAAAATTTGACTAACTTAGGAATTTAATATATCAATTCAACATGGTGAGTAAAAATGATTAAAAACTGTGGAAGCATTTCAAACTTATACCTGTATAAAAAGTATAAATATATAATACATATTAAAATATTTTTTTGAAGTTACTTTTTATTATACTTGCTAGTGATAATACTAACGCACTATTAAATATTTATTAAGCCATTTACACACTTTAAATAATATCGACTGATACATATGTATGACTAAGTTGCATTCATGTACATAAAATAAATTTACAGAGCCTCAGTTATTGCTTAAGTTACATCTGATAAAAATTGATATTACAGTTCTTAATATTTATTAATTATATATTTAAGCGTCATCCATAAGAGACACCATTATTAACATGAAAGCGTTGCGACTTCTAAGCGTCGTAGACTAAATTTTATAAAATACGGTATAGACCATTTCTACGCTTGATTTCATCAAAGTCTAAAAAATTTGTCAATAATATCTATACATTTTTCTGTTATTAATTCTACTACAGTTAAATTTATTTTGCATTGTTTAAATTTAAAACAGCGCGTGAATTCTACGATGATTAACCCTTCTTTGGATTATGGGAGCTACAAAGGCCCACACAAATTCAAACTCAGCATATTTTAAAGGGTGTTACAATTACTTAAAAATGTACGAAATCTCATATTATCACGTGAAATTTGTTATGTTGCAAAGTAATTAGTTTGCACTTATTATCTTGGTAGTAGAATTAAAAAGGAAACTGAACTCTGGAACTAAAATTGAAAATCCAAAGAACGGTACAAGATACTGTCACAAAGTAACAGAGGCGACACTGCCGTTTTTGCGATACTGAATTTTTGTGCGCATGAGCAAAAATTGTCCAATAAGAATCGTAGCTGGTGATGTAATCTAAAAATGAGCTTATACTACGCATGTCCGGTAACGTTGCTAGATTGTTACAGTAAAGACTAGTCCACGTGATTATTGCGCGGGCTAAGTTCTACGGGTGGAATTATTATTTTTTTACTTATTACATAGGGGGAACTTCCTTGGTCAAAACGTTTTACCCACCCGATAAGTGTAAGGGGTACTAACATTGACAACGTCGCAACTATGGGATAGCTTCGAGATATCAAAATTTGGTAACCTGAACATTAAAGGTACCGTCAAATAATTTATTCAAAATGTTATTCGAAGAGTTTGTTCGTAGAATTTATTCGAATAATGCCTAACTCTGAATTCTGCCGAAAGTGTTACCTCTGTATGTTACTCTGTGATACTATGTTCTAAATATTTCAAAATTTCCCTAAATTATGCACACTGTTGCATATCCCTATCCAAGAGCCTAGAAAAGTGTGTCCTCAAATCTTGAAGGTTTTGAAACACATCTTTCGCAGGGACTTTTTCTTCCCTCTCATTATTATCGTGTTGAATGAGAATAGCATTCCAGTTGGCATTTTTAGCGCCAATATAATCGTTACTCACAGAGTCGCCAATATGTATCGCTTGTTGAGGAGCTAAGTCGATACTATGTCGTTCCTTTGTTAACCTGAGTGCTTCGTCGAATATTGAAGTATCCGGTTTCTCCGCACCGAAATCGTAGGACGTTAAAACGAAAGAAAAGTAAACGCGTATCCTCGTGTCCTCGAGTATCGCTTCTAGTCTCTCATCAAAATTCGATATCACCCCCAATATCAGGCTCTTTTTTCGAAGATACTCCAGTAACTCGATCGTGCCTGGATACTTGTGCCAGCACATACTCGTGCCATAGCACCTTATCAAACTGTTAGCAACCTATGGGTCACAACGATAAAAGAGGGTCATCGATAGTAGGTACGAGTTTAGTTAAATGAACTAATTCAGTTTATCACTACTTATCGATAATTATTCCACATTTTTCTTAATACTTTATAATATCACAATTTTATATGATCAACTTATATTAATTAAGAGATTCATTATTAGTAGTGTAAATAATACATAATTGTAACAATCAGTAACAAAAGGACAGTACACATGTGATAATCAAAAAGTGTAGACGATTTGCATCAATTAAATTTGATCAACTTAATCCAAACGATTAATAAGCTTAATTTATCTTTAGTTTTAATCTCATTCGTGATAAATAATGCTTACAAGCCATTGTTAATATATTCTTAACAAATATTTTTACAATATTATACATGCACAAATAATTGTTATTTGTTAAATAAAAATTGAATGCGGAAATTTCGAACAAAGGACTTGTTTCACTCGTTTTTTAATAGAATACAAAAATTCCCGTCATAGCTTTTTATTTATCACCTTATCTAAAGTAGCATCCGAAACATAATTGTGTTGGTCCTTGAAAACATTATGAACTATCTGCCGCCACCAATTTTCCCATCCAATGCCCGTGTGTTTGCCGTAAATAGGATGTTCTATACTAAGCTTATGCCAGCTGTTTTTAAAGCTTCGCGCCAATTTTTGCGGATCAACTGATAGGCCATATTGAGAGCCAATTTCCATGTAATGTTCTTCCAACTTCGTCATCAATAACGTACCGGTGACATCGAACGTTATTAACCGCGGTCGAACGAGCTTTATCATTATTAAATCTTGCCTACGAAGAGAGACCTCAAATATCTAGAATATTGTTCCTGTGATACAAACTAGGTATACAAGCAAAAAAATTACACTCTCGTCGCGTTGTGGACAGTACTACCAATCGACTCGCGTGCAAGAGCTTTTTTTTTAACATCTCCAGCGCCGCCAGAAGATAATTAAATTATTCAAATTTTGATATGTAAAAATATCGCTTCAATACTAATTCACAGAGTAGACCTATTATCCAATGTATTTTTCTATCGCAGAGTTTGGGGGTCTCGAGACCCCCTTACTATTTTCATTTTACTTTTTCGATTGTCTAAAATATATAACTTCTGCGTTTGCTTTTACATTTTGTGTATTAAAATACTTTAGAAGTGTTTACTTTCTTTGTCAGATAATAAAACGAGAGATATTCTTCCGAAAACTATGATTTTTTAGGTTATCGGTATTTCAGTCCGTGTGACACGAAGTCCCATAAGATAGGACTAATTCCTAGTTTTACTGCTAGCATTTATTCTTTTTATAGTTAGTTAAATTTTATAAAATTAAACAAAAGGTAATTGTATTACAATAACGTTTTATTTACAAAAATGTAAAATATGATATTTGAAGAGTAAAGTTCCGAAAAGCCCCGGTTACCGATTTTGATGAATTTTGGGAGGGGAGGGGGGAGTAAACCTTAAATACGAAATTTCAATGACGGTTCTTTAGTAGTTTCCAAGATATATTAATAACAACAAATAGAATTTTGCGTATATATGCACGCTTGTGGCAGTGCATGCGTAAGCCCGCGGTCGCCACTTGACTACTGTTCGGTTAAGCTCGGAACCTTCGCCGCCCTCCTGTTTCTGTAAACATAGGAGAGAACGTATATAATGGGTGAATTAGTTTGAAATTTTTTATATCAATATCAGTAACGTTGGTGCCTGCAAGCCGATGTTTATAGTTTACAACAAATTCGGAGGAGGGGCGCAGCCCCCTCCCCCATCGTCCCCGCCAAGGACATCTAACCCAAACCCCAAACCAACCTACCTAATCTAAACTTATTTGTCAACCATAATCAATAACTTACCCTTTTTATTGCCACTAGCAGTACCATTTAGGGTCTGATTCCAGGATAAACTATCCGAATGGAATAGATCATTTTAGTAAATGAATCCAGTCCTTTCTTCTAAATTCGTACGTGACTCTCAGAAGAAAACCAAAGAAAAATATAAGGTAAAAGTGAACAGAAAAATCTGTCATTGTCTGTATTTTAGCATCTGAGAATTTCACGCTTCCAAATTCACTGGAAAATATATGGAATGCATATTTTAAGGTCGCTCGGTATACTGTCATAAATTACTATTCGTCAGCCGTCACATCCAGCGGCAGCTTCGGACTCAAGTAGGCACACGCAATACAGCCACGGGCTCACGTAGCTCACGTAGGGTTGCCACAAGCGTGAACGCATAATATATTACACTAATTCATATCTCAAAACTATTAAAGAGCTGCCATTGAAATTTTATATTTAAGGTTTTCTCAACCCCCTTCCCCTCCCCATCAAATTTAATCTTAATCGGCGACCGGAGCTTTTCAGAACTTCACCATATTTGAATTTTTATTTGTGACACTTTGTGTAACAATTTCGACAAAACTACAAACTGTTTAGAACGTAGAGATACTTACCGAAAAAATAACCAGATGAAAGAACGCAAATGTATGATGCTCCACAAAGTAACTACAGACGCGAAACTTACTGTCGGCACCTTAGATGTTCGTATCCCCGTTTTTCCGCACACCTTACAGACAGCGTAGCCACATTTCTGGATGGATGTATTTAGATCTCTTTCTATTGGTTATAGGGTAGAAAAGGATACAGAAATGCACTGGAGAAACAACGAAAAGAGCGGTAATATTTGAACATAATATTCGAACAAGTAATTTTTTGCTAGGCGACATTATAAATAAGAATTCAATAAAAAGTAGAAGAAAGCTACTATGTATAATTTCATGTATTTTATTTTTGCTGAGAATAATTTTTACTGTATTCTATATATATAATTAAATCTTAAAAACTGAAAAGAATTGTTATGTGCATAAATTTCTTCAGTTCGCATAAGAGGAACAGAAAACTGCTCCGTCGTTGAAGAATTAAATAATTTTGAAACCAGCAAAATGATTACTTACCTCTCTCCCCCCCTTTTCACATATTTCAATTTGAATCAAATCGCAGATATCGAGCACAAAAATGATCGATTTAGCAATTCATGATGCACACTATTCAAACGCATGTGCAGTATTTTGCAGCTTTTTTCATAGTGCACATCTAATCCAGGCGATATATGCGTGATGTTCTTCAGCCCCCTTCATGCTACACATCTAAGTCATGCGCTGCACACCTTAAGTGAAGTATGCGCAGAAAAAAAAAATTAAGACAAAATGGGCGGAGTTTTGCCTCTGTAGTTACTCTGCGGATGCGCCAGCAATTAAGCTCGAATGCCAAGTTCTACAAAAATAAAAATATGTATTACAAACAATACAAAACTGTATGAGATACTTCCTCCTGAATCCTTTCGGCAAATAACCTTATTATTAACTAATTTCATCAACACAATAATCGTTATTCCTGATTCTAGAATATCTCATAACATGAATTTTCGTAATCATCAGCATAATCTATATAGATACAAAAAGAGAATCATTTTGTAATATAGCATTTATATCTGTACTCGAAAAGACAATTTATCATATTTTGTACTTTCTCTTAAATATTATAAATCTACATTATTAATGTAGAAATAATTAAAAAGATGAATATGAACCCTATTGAATCTTGAAATACCTAAAGACGTTAATAAATTAAATTTTTTGATAACGTTAAAAGCAGAATCTCACAGAGTTCAAATGTTATGCAAACATCATGCATACCTTACACGATAAAATCACTCAACAAAAGTTGTACGAATTTTATGTACAATATTTTAATCAATATTTAACAATTGGAATAAGTACATAATACTTTTCGCGCGGATTGTTCACCGCGTAATAGATAAAAATGTTCATTCAGTATGCAATGTACACAAGCATTATTTCGTAAGATGTGTGTAAATATATATGCATGTATATATGTATCAGATCATAGATATAACGTAAAAAACTTCAATTATTCCTATGTACAATTGTACCTATATTTATATGTATATATAGATGTGTAAAGATATATATAAATTACAAAACATTGCTATCCAAGTGTCCCTAAGAGTAATAATTAATAGTATTATGTGTGCTTCTTACTCTATTGGTACGTCTATTGGAAAAATGCAAAGATTTTATTGCGTAATGTTCACTTACAATTACTTTGCGTGTATCATAAGGAAACAAATATCCAGAGAAAGTTTGGCCATTCGACGATCATTACCACCAGGTGAAATATATAGTTATTGTGCGCGTAATGACAATTCCCTGTCGTACTACTATAAACTCGCATACGTTTGGCCTTGATTTTGCGATTTAAAAACTTACGCGTAATCATTTTAATTACGAAGAAATGAGAGCTTCACATCGATATAAAATTACCGACCTAAGGGATATTCCGGTCTATACATACATTATACAGGCACATATTGTAATTTTTTTAAAAATAAACCGTAGTCTGTTTCACATTAGGGTTCCACATACATATTCACTTATATTTCCAATATAAACAGTATTTTTTACAAGTAAAAATAATGCAAAGTATATGAGCTACAGGTGATTGAAGTAGGACCCATTTTTGGCTGACATGATATCTCAAGATTTAATCGGTCGATTGACTTCAAATTTGCAAAGAATCTTCAGCAGATATGGCTTTATCGGGTGAACTAGAATTATTAAAAAATATTGACTTTTACTATTCTTTTTTATATATACATATTAAGAACGAGAAACAGCTGAAATATCGAAATGTTAACTTTGAAGTACTGCCACTTTTTTAATTACGACTTCGCCTTTTCACAAACTTTCTTCAGTGACCTGCAAGTTCGTTCAATATTCGAAATTTTTACTTGACAAAAATACTATGTATGCTCAAAACATTAGTAAATATATCTGCGGAATCCCAATACGAAACAGTTTACGTTTTTCTTAAAAAAAAAAAATCGTAAAGAAGGCTTAAAAAATGCACATTTACACCGTCATATCCCTTTTAAAGAAAAAGATAGGGTCTTGAAACTTAATTCGGTAGAGCAGGGTTTCTCAAACTTCCTGGTACCGCACCTAATTATTATGTTTAATTGTTCGTTTAAATAAATTTTGCGTTATCTTTTTTGTACTTTTCAAATTATAAATTTTTCGCTCTTCTGATTTGCTTTTCTGTTTTATTAAGTAAGACATGAATACAAAGAACTTCTACAAAAATTATCAATATAGATTGGTATATAATATTTTGAGTAAGCATTTTGCACTTTCATTCGATATTTAATTGTTCTTTAATTTTTCACAGAACCTCCTTAGTCTTAAAGAAGTATTCACCACAGCATTTTAATTGCACTTTTATAATTTATTATTTTTCGTCTTTTTTTTTAATATATAGAAGGTTGAAACCTCCGTAACTTTTCAGTCAAACAGCTTTTATTAATTATATATGCTTATTTCTAATATAAAAACGTTTGGAGGGTTACAAAAACTGCTCGATTTAATCTCTCAAGGGATCATCGTCCGATAAAAATCGGCAAATGCAAAATGCTTTGATATTTTAAACGACCTTCTAATCTTTCACGAGCTGTTCTTAATTCACGTGTTCCACGATAAACGTTATACTCGTTTAATTCACTTTTGAGAATCCCCGCAATAGCGAATTCTCACGTACAATCGTTTAGACAGCTTACTGAAGCTTTTGTTTAAGAGACAGTGTAAATACGTCGTACTGACTAATCATCACAGCAGAACAGCAAAGACGTAATTAATAATAGTAGTAGCAGTAATAATATTAATAATAATTATAATAATAATAATAATAATAATAGATTCTTTTCTCTTAAATCTGTATAAAGCAAAAAAACACAAAAGTGAGAGATACATTTCTAACATTGCGCATCCCTTTTAACTATATCCTATGTACGTATGTATACTTTTATATATATATATATATATACATATGTATGTATAAAAGTATATATATATATATGTATGTATATATATACTATTTACGTTATTTTATTTATCTATCAAAATTTGGTATCTCACAGACTTCTATATGTGTATGTATATATATATATATATAATATATATATATATAATAGATGTACATATTATATTTTTACTTTTCCTTTCTGTATATAATATATGGTACAAATTCATTGATTCACGATTGGTGTTGATTTGTCGATTTTGCTCTTTCTAAAATAGCGTTAATGACGCGTACTACTATGGTAATAAAAGTGAAAAAAGAAAGAAAAAAGGAACGTACAAAGACAACCTATATTCAATGTACAAATTTGTCTACAAAAAAAGAAAAATACGATTAATCGAGATAAAACCGTAAAAAGACGTGCGTTGAGAAGTACGACGTTAAAAATTACCACAATTTCATGGTGTACGATTCATTTTTACAATTTGCGTGACTGATAGATTTCTTAAAAGTAAAATTACAATTTTATTACAAAGTTGTACATAGTGAAAAACAGTATATTTTAGTTTCGTTTTACTTTTTTTCGGAAAGTGATAATCGATCCTCCCATTGGTCGCGCCTCGTTTCAAAAGAGACGAATTATGGGACGATCGACGATTTAATACTTCTATGAACATTGGACAATGATTGGAATCGGGCATGATTTAAAGTCTAGAATTAACGTATATATTATGTATGTACAAATATTCCGTACGGTTTGTATATAATAATCATTGCGATAACGAGATATATTTGTTGCGGCAGTCATCGTTTCTTCTTATTATTATCGTTAGAATTTCATTAATAATATATGCACGAATGATACAATATATCTTTGCCTATCCCTAATAGTTGTATGTAAATAAAAATTATCTGCTAAATACATCGATCAGTCTCACAATCGTTATATCTTTAATAAATTGATGTAAAAGTTTCTTTTCCTTTTTGCTGCGATACAATCACCATGGGTAAATTATCACCACCATTACCACCATCACCATACATCTAAACACGTTCTTGCGAGATCGAACCTTCTTATAAAACATATACATTGTATTTGTATGTTTTTTTTCCATGCTATACCATGCTTCGAAATTATGTTCCATTCTAATCTGTCTGTCTCTTTCTCTCTCGATTTGCGTAAATTCAAAACAAGTCTAATAATACAATACATAAGTATTCGTAGTTGTAACTTATTTAATTAAAAAGAAACAAAGAAAAAAAATAGAGAATCGAGAAAAAGGAACAAAATGTAGGCAGAGAAAAACACCAGCGTGTAATGCGTAAAAGTAAGAACGAGTCGCACCATAATTTTTCATCACCATGTGCATGTAAATAAATGCAATTATACAAATTATACCATCGGTTACTTCAAATTACTCAACGTAAAGAATTACTGTGAAAGAAAAGAGAAAAGGAACGATTATCATTTTGTCCTCGATAGACAGATTTTTGCGCATGTAGATCGTAAAATACCGATTTGGGATGTTTTTCCGCGTCGAGTCGCTACGATTTTTTAAAAATCTCAGTTATAAAAAAAGTCGACGTAGAAAACAAGTTTGCACAGGACATTCTCTCGGGAAGAATCGTTCGTCCGTTTCTCATCGCAAAATATTTTAATATCGGAATCTGCCAGGTCACTGTAGTAAAATACTTGCACCATTTCGTTTTTTTATTTTGTATCTCTCTCGCTCACGCTCTCTTTCTCTCTCTCTCGCTCTCTCTTTCTCACTCTCTCAATCAAAATTTTGTTTACTTCTCAAGGGACATACTTCATGAAATACGATCGTGAAAGGGAGAAATGCTATTCGATAACCAACAATTCGCCAAGGTCACGCAGTTCTTTTGCCAAGATCACATATTCACCGAATATCATAGGACTATAACACATCCATCTTTCTTCCCCTCTTTTCCTACGTTCTGAGTACCTTGCAATGGTAAACGCATTCGACGTATTCAAACGATGCATTGCATGCCGTGAATTTTTATGCAAATGTATGTACATGTGGTAAAATATTTATATAAAATTAATATGTGTCAATTTTCCTCTACGATTTGATTTTTTTTTACTTTCCCAAAGATCCTTCTCTTTTTTTACATAGAGTTTAAAGAAGGGAAAAAATTGACACTTTGTAAATTTCGAGGGATGCACATCAAAGAGATCTCGTGTGATGTCTTCTTTATCTTCTTAACATAATTGTATATAACATTTGTAAGATTTATTGAAGCGACAAAAGAACTAGTCTCGAGAAAAATGGTCAACTTCTGGTTCTATCACCTTTAAAATGAACAATCTGCCAATAATTTAGAAAGTAGATATAAATTTATATTTATTTATACTTAAAGATTATAAAAAAAAGAAAGTATAGGAAGACGAATGAAATTTTTAAGTACATTACTCTGTATGTGCATTTCTCGTGACTTATTCTTGGATACATTTCAGTAGACCTCACAAATCGTACCATCTAAAAATTTCCTCGAGATTCACACTTGATCAAAACTTATGAAATGTATATCAATTACTATTTGTTTATCTTTGTACAAAAAAACATCAAATTCAAGTTACATATTAGCAATGTACGGAAATTTGTTTAATTTCCTTTTTTTAAAAGACGTCTAAATTATTAGCAGAGATGACTATACTCTTAATTTTAATTTAATATCCCTACATATTCATGTAAGATAATTTGATGTTCTTTTGCAGCTATTTACAATATTTCATATATAATATTATCTTTAATAGCTGCACGTACAATATATCATATATATATATAGATTTCATTTTTTATTAATTAAGTTTTAATTTATCATCCACTTTTCTCGTTTAAAAACACACGCAATTATTTGTATCCTTTACGTATCACGTAATCATGTTACTCTGAATATGAGACCACTTTTGTATTCGTTATGAAATTTCCTTATGTAAGCTTATTGTAATGCTTTCCTAGTGCCCAATCAATCTGTGGGCACCATTTATAATTTTCTTTTACTCTTAAAATAACTCAATAGTAGATTATTATGTATCATATAATTAGCATATATATATATATATATATATATATATATATTAATTATTAGAAATAAATAATTCACTGAATATTGCCAGCAGATTGACCTGGAATCAAGCATTCCTCTTTACATCCCTCTTTCCTGGCAGTGCTACAGAAAGTTTCATTCCATAAAAAGCAAAGATTAATTTGTATAAAAATATATATAAATTTATGTAGAAAAGGAATAGCATATATATTGCAAGTAAATAAACTTACAAAATAAATAAGTTAAACAAGTATTTCTTATTTTCAATCTTTTTGAGGAAGGATCATAGAAAGTTTATTACAAAGATCATTTAAAAAATTATATTAGCTATGCATTGAATGAGTATATTATAGAAATCTTAATCGTAATTTGAGCTTTTCGAAGTTACAAAAATTCATCCTCGGTTTTTACGAAATCAACCCTACACAATAATGCTAAATATATATGGCTTACTGACCTATGATCCAACCTTTATTCTTCACATATATTAATTGTTATATATAAATCATAACGTGTGAATTACAACAAAAACATAGTTATTAATATTCACAGTAAAGAGATCATAAAGTCTCCTAGTCCAAAGAAATGTACAATTTAAATTTGTAAAAGGACAAGGTGGTCAACATTGTTCTTATACAAATTGTGATTTCGATGTTTGATTCTATATTATGAAAAACTGTTATCGTTTCCTTGTTACATAACGATTGTCAATGAGCTTTAGCCAGATGGGCAGCAGAAACACAGCATTTAGAAGTTATAAGCCAAATGTCTGTGTGAAAGAAATTTTACTACAAAGATTGCTACTATCCCAGAAGGAGATTAATATTCAAACTTTAGTTGATTATAAAAAATTTGGTATCATTTGTGTTCCTATATAAGATCAGTTATTATGTATTGCACATTTATAATTTTAATTTCGATCTCATAGTCAAATACCGTATTTAGATAAAAATTTATATTATTTATCAAATTATTTGTCCTTCATATAAAATAAATATGTCTTTCCCACATCTTTGGCTTCATGATTAAGGTTACTTTAATTATTAATGCCAAACTGATCAGTTTTCCTTTCTATGATACTGAGTTTATATATTATACTATATGCACCTTATTAAATATGGTCTTAAAAAAATGTGGTCACCCCTGGGTTAGAAATACATCATAATTTGGATAATCTTTGTGCGTATAAGATCATATACTGACCAAAAATGGAACGAAAAAAAGAAAAGAAAGAAAAAAAGACCCAATGATCACAGTAATCTGTTTCGAACAGGTACTTTTGTGTGCTTTTGTTCGGTTATGTGCCCATCTCTGAAAACTAGGAACTAACAGTTTTCACTTATTTAGCATTATTCTTATTTCATATGTCGACACTCGGATGTTAATCGATTGTTTATACATTAATGCTGCATTCACCCTGAAATAGTATAACAAAGTTTATCTGGTCCAGTTTGCCAATCTAATTGCCATATTCTCATTTAATTTCTCTCTCTAATAATACTGCCTAAATATATCATCATATTGATATGATGCTATTCAACAGACTTTATTTTATTATAAAGTTACTCTTCATATTATTGCTATTAGTGGGCCAGGATTTACAGTACCTGAACACATTCGTTTCTTAAGTTGAATTACTTAATTTTAACGTCATGGACCTTTGCATGGATCATATCAAATGCATTTGGTACAATGTAGCTATCATGACCCTAAGTGAATTTTTTTTTAAATTTTTGGACCCAAATGTTTGAAATGTGATTGGCATCTTGGAACTTCTATACAAATATTCATATACATGATTGCAATGATATATAACCCAGAAAACGAAAAGCCATGGATAAGAAAACTTTTATACCATAGAGTACATTAACTTATGCTTAGGACGAAGATACTATAAACTGCCAGTTGATGAATAATAATAATATATCTCATGTTACATTAAAATGTCATCACAGTATTTTGATGTATGTAGCTAATTATTACACTTAGAAAATAATTGAAAACTTTTCACATGTTAAAACCACTTGTGGAGAGTTAACAATTTACGAATTCATGGCAGCTTATAAGTATTTTATGTATGTTACAAACGGTATTCAGTAGAAACATTGTGCTCTTTCTCAACTATCATTGTTAAAAATCATCTAACAGACGTGGAATACACATTTAAGAACTCACGTCCATAAAGATAATAGCATATATATAATTATGTGTATATATATATATTTTTTCAACAACCAACGATCAAGGATATGAATCCCATGCAACCTTTCCTAAGAGCACTATATATCTACTGTACATTATAACAGTTATTCTAATTACAAGAATTTATTTTTTTCACCATTTATAACATTATAAACTCTCTGTGCTCGATATGATAAAACTTAAACACTCTTACCCAAAGCCTTTGTTATCTGGGACGGTAATGGTAGCATACACAACACACAATTTTGCATCGTAGCATACATCTAACTACATAAGAAAAAATAAATTAAAATTCTATGAGAGACTGACATTAATTAGAGACTGATTGCCTAGAGGAGGCTGCGTGCATGGCAAAATCGACGAGTGGATTACTTGGGACGGTAACGATGGAGTGTGAAGTACTACTGCTTAAAGTAACATTAGCAGAAGAAACTAAGGACAATGGCTTGCATGATAACTGATCGATTTGCTTTATAGGTACCAACTTAATTGGCACATCTGTTTTTAACCTGACAGCTTCCGATACTGGTATAGCTTTTAATTGAACACTTTTCAATGGTTGTATCTTAACAGCTGGTTTTACAGTAGTACTTGTATTTTGAATAATTTTGGTTATTTTACTCTCACCAACTCCTTGGTTGGAAGATTCATCATAGCCGGAATCTGACGATGAGTCGCTAAACGTCTTGCTTGTTTGCTTAGAGACTGTTGCCTCTGTACCAGACTCTACACTATGGGCAGGACTAGCAGATGCAGAACTATGAACAGGACTGGCTGATGCAGAACTATGCACAGGACTACAACTTAATGCATTTGTTTGTTGTTGCCGTTGCTGTCTAGCTATACAACCAATGCAAGGTTTTATTAATGAAGGATCCACTATTACTTCTCCATATGGACCCTTGAATATTGTCCCACAACAAATAATCTCCCTAAAATAATATATGTATTTTAATATAGGTAACAAAATTGGCGTTTTCTCTATTAATTCTTAAAAATTTGTAATTGTTTACAGGTAACTAGACCAACCTTTTGAAGTATGTTAAGTCAATAAAACCATTGACAGTTAAGTCATCCTTTGATTCTGAGTCATCCTGTATATCTAATTGTTTCTCAGTTACTGGAATATCATCACTACCGATAGGACTACCAGCTCGACTTGAACCCTTGCTACCATCTCCATTCAAATAATCTTCTAAAAAAAAGAAGAATGTTACAACTATTAGTTTAACAATTTAAAAATTAATAGTATAAAAATTTAAACTTTAACTACAAACCTGTTAAATCATCACTCATTGCTGGGCTTTGTTCTCGATCTCTATCTGCTTTTAGATACATGTGCTTCTTTTTCATAATCTTTTCAAACTTCTCTGGTATATCTTTTATTTTCTTTTTATTTTTTGATTTAAATTTTGTCAGTGACTTAATACCAGGTCCTGCACGTGCATCTACAACCTGTAAAATATAAAGAAATTTATTTATAAATAATGTGTAAATCACCTGGTAGAAATAATTAATGTTAAATTTATTAGAACTTACATGACTCCAATTGCGGTTACTTCCTGCAGGTAATTTTTTCCACCTTTTTACCAAAAGTACACAGGCATTACAAATTTCTCCATTTCTTCTTTCTTCAAGTTGGAAGCATTCTATAAAATCATCTTCATACTTTTTACTGTCTGTAAACCTTGAGCTTTAAACAAAAAAGAAAAAAGGGAAATTATAGACTATTGTTATAATGTTTAACTTATAAAATGATCATTTATGCAATTGTATGAATTAAAATCATTACATACCTGCTGGATTTGGCTTTACAAATGCAGCATCCAGTACTAGATCGATATACCTTTGGCTTATGAAAACTAAACATTTTGCACGATATTTTCAGACTCCTTCTGTAAAATTCAAAACATTTAAAATAACATTTTTATCAATGGAAGAGGGATCAAATTAAAACTTTATAAGATCTTACATAAATAAAGCATATCACATGATAACAAATTCATAAAAAACCAATAAAAGTTTATCCCAACCAAATTCATTCCAATATTTTTTTTCACAATTTATTATCGGTTTATGTTTATAATTGTAAGCAATTACCTACAAAGAAGAATTGCATATATAGGTACAAGAATAAAATAATCGTCAACCGTATGTTTTGACGCGTCCTGAAAATAATGTACCTTTACTGAAAACAGCATGTTTCGATGATCGTGACAGTAGTCGAAATTACCGCTCCGTTTTGTCCGTACGGTATGTAAAAAGCATGTAAAAAGTTCAATCGCGATAATTTGTCATGACGAAAAAACCACTGATCGTCACCATCTTTATTATACTTGTTTACATCGATTCGTTGCCAGTTCTGTAACTAACACCGCGATTTCGGCTTGACAGTGTTACGTGCAAGACGCTACGCACTCTGACGCACGCATGCTACTAGGGGGCGTCCATAATCTCACGAATCCCCACTTTATATTACACGATAAAACTGCAAAGAAAAACAACGTGCTAAAGGAAATCGACACTTTACAAACACTTCTTTCTACATAGAATCACCAAAATCACCTATCACTTATTATTATATATCCTAATTATACACCTATGTTAAGTAATATTATCACTATAATGTCCCGAATACAAAGCACAATTTGTCAAGAAACGAATATATACTTTCTCAGAAACATATTGTAATTTCTACTATATAAACATTCACCGTTATTAAACAAATTATACAATTGATAAAGCGTTAAGTTTTATCATTTTGTAATTCAATGGAGACGAATGAAATTATGTATTATTTGTTTTTATGTATCAAAATTTGTACTTGTAGTGTATCAAAATTTGTAACTATATGGCTTGTTTTACACAACTAAAATATACAATTCAATTATATTTTATTATTCACTCGAAATTGTGAATTTGAAAAGAAAGAAGAAAAATAGAAAATTGCATTGTGCGGACAAAATGCGAGTCTAAAAATAGGAAGCGGGAAACCACAACAAAGTGCAATGTGCGAATAATATGATTTGGCACAAAATTACTTAAAATATCATTTTTGGTTCAATTTAAAACTTGCTAAAATGTTCTTTAAGCTACATTAAACAATTTAAACAAATTTCATTTCATTTTATTTGACTGACTGATATATAATACATTACAGGGAAAATACGAAAAGATGCAAAAAGGATTTCAAATCGCTGATACGATTTATATTTCAGAAATCATCGACGTCTTATCTCTTCGCATCTTATGATTGCAAAATATCTATTATAATTGTTTATTCACATTTTACCCAGTATCACTTTTATCTTAATTAAATGTCAAAAACAGGTCAGTGGCGTCGCGTAGCTCGATGTAGATCAATGACAATTCGCAATATAGAGTGAGTTTTACTCTGATAACTTGGCTACTTAGAAGTATATACGCAAACCGGCATTCATTCGACATGCATCTTAGTAAGTGCAACGTGTGGAGGCAAACCAGTTTTCCTTCGATATGCCGAATTTGCTCTGTACACTACCTATCCGATCTTGTCTTTCTCAAGGATAATTTTACTCAGTAGTATAACAGAGTTTACAATGACTCAAAATGAAGTACTTTTTGTAGTACACATATATATTTACATTCCGCACTCGTGTTTTCTATGTTCTATTCCCCAACCGCTATTTTCTATAAAAACGTGCTTTGATGTGTTCCCCCATGTTATTAAATGCTATAAACTTGTGTCACATATGAGATACCATTAAAAAATAAAAAGTAATAGTATATTATAACATTCTGATGCAAAGTTACCGAAGTACTTAATGTTTGCAATTGGGTTGACTTTGTTGCACACGCATGAAATCGAATCCCTGCAACGCATTATCTACAGCCCTGAATACTAACGTCTTTCTTGATTTCGATGCATGGCATATTTTTTTATTCATTCTCGGAGTGGCGCCATCGGTAGTTGAAACCTCAAAGCAAGAATGTTGCAACGTACCGTACGCAAAAAAATGTAAATGGGCTTTCGCCTCGTTGCAGTCGATGATTATAGTGGGGGACGATGTAAGGGACATCAGACAACAGGAAGGGGAAAAAAGAGGAGGGTATAGCGATGTTGCCACGTGGTTTGTTGATCGGTTGCCTCTCCATCCTGATACGAATCAGATCTCTGACCCTACTGCACATATTAAACATTGCTCATCTTTTGCGTATTTGTTTGTAAACCGAATGTCAAGATCGTCTCAAGCTACATGTATGAACTGATACTAATTAGTAATAAATATCGCGACATCTATGAGTTACTTACTCAACTTTGCTACGTGATATACACGCCTGACTTTGTAAAACCTTAACTTTTAGTACTTACGATAATATTAACCATTTCTGCATTTTTGAGCAAAGTATGATTTAAGAACAAAATCGTACACTTTGAATAAACCAAACAGATATTTATTTCTATTTTTTGATATGCTACTTGATTATTAATTAAATGCATATATCAATTATATCAACATATTGTGTTCAACTGAAATTAATTATTTGTGATTATGCATGACTGTTATCAAGAAAACAAAGTGATAATGATGAATAAAAAAAGATTTGATACATAATGCTAGATATTTCGAAAGGGATAAATGTAACAAAAACAAAAGCCCAATATCTGAACAACATGGCCCTGACACGCCAACTCTCAGTAGTTCAACTTTCGTTCTCACTTTTACAGTTGCTCCTACGGTTTTAAAAATAGAAGAAGGTGGCATCCCTCGATGTAAATACGTGTCATCGAATTATACGCGTTCTTGCAGAAATGAGTATAAATGCAACATTGCACTCCCTCTATATGAATATTGAATAAATAATCAACAAGATTACTACCAATAATAAAGGTACTCCAGTCTGAGAGACTTCGATTTCGTTCAGACGATGTGTTTAACGATGTCGCAAGTATCTGATCGAGATGACCTACATTATGATAAAACAGGTTCCGGTATTTTGGTCAAGAATAAAAATATCGAGACATATTTTTCTACCTTTATGATATTTAAACTTTAAATTATGAAGACTACTAAAATCGTTACAAATTCTGGTACTCTCGTATTTTTTTCGTTCACTAATTGATTTCTGCAACGAATTGTAATAAACTTTGTAAATTTGTTAAATTTAAAAAAATACTACTTGCAAGGAACAATCATTAAAGTGAACAAATAAAAAAAATTACGATAATGAAAATCGTATGTTTCGAAATAATCGATGTTATTATGCCAATGTTATTGTATATTATCGTAAAACGAAACACTCCTTCATTCAATACTGTTACTAAATATTTTTATAGTATTATTTTTACGTTTAAAACATAATTTTTCAATCGTATATAAAATAATAAAATGATATCGTAAAAGAGTAGATAAAAAATCCATGAAGAAACTCGGGCTTTTAAAACTTTCATAAACAGAAAAAATACTTGGAGAGTGCACTGGTGTTGGTAAAAGTGCATAAGTTTTTAGACCGCGATCCCGTCTAAAAATGTCTTCGATTACTTCTTTTTTTCGATCAGAAGTAAAAAGCCTATCAGTTTTCGGGACATATATAAGATTAAACATAGCTGTGGGGCTCCCTTTTCAAGTATGTTGGGCCCCTACCGAAGATCACTCGTGACAGGTCGTGTGCCATTTTCACGAAGATAAAAAAAGAAATCTACAGACAAACGTGGTGCACTAAACGAAGGACGTGCGCGAGCAAGAGACCGACATGGCGCGTGGCACGGTATAGTCAGCCGCCATCGTCGATTCCTTCCCTTCCCACCGTTCTAACCAACCCCGTCCCGATCAACAAACAGTATGCCTACTACAAATATCAGATAAATATGATAATCCATCCGTTGAATTTCTCCAAAATTATTTGAATGATTTCTATCAAACAGCTCATATGACAACACCAACTGACATATACCTTGAATGAATAATAACGAGAAAAGTCAGCTATACGATACCCGCCACAAGCGGGCACGCCATGACAGATGATACGGCACGCACAAACAAACAAGTCTACTTGCCAAGTGGAACACCGCGCAGGTAAAACGCGGGAATCATCGTCAATCTTAAAGATGAGTAACATGTACCAATCGTTCGATTTCTACGATGATCTACGAACAACTTTTCTGTATGTTATTTGGTGTCCTGTCAATGCAATGACGAGTGCCGACAATGAAAAATCCATGAAGGTACGCGGTACCTACGATCTGGTGAAAGTTTCTCGATGCACTTGACATAAACCATTAAAATTTGAACGATTAGTAACGTGTAGCAAGGATGGGTTAAGAGAACGATCAATGAACAAGCCGAAATGAAAAATAAATGTCAAATGTATCGGTGATGATACAGCAGCCTGGCAGATTCAGTGCCCTGAGCCGAAGACGCTGACATCTCGGAACATATTTATCCGAAACGCGTGAGTAATTTCACGTGACAATCCACAAAGATGCTGACAATGTATCGCGTTATCAATACATTGTATTTTTGTGACACGTGTTCACGATATTCATATTAAGATATTGAGATTAATGACAGCAGAGTACTTACCTTTTCAATACAGGTGACGGCCAGATTTGAGAGCTCCTTTGCGCAGGCTCACGGCGCTGGCTCTGTTGCATACTCTAGTCAAATGAGCGTCCATATGCATCCAACGAGAAATTGTAATTCGAGCATGTCGTTACTTGTTTTTTATTCCTGGGAAATAAATTTTTCGTCAGTAAATTTATTCTACATCCTATTTGATATGTTCTAACTATATGTAAAACTTAAATTAAAAAATTTGTTCTTACTTGTATAAGTTCAACTTCCGGTGAAGGATTTGATTTTTGTCGGACATCAGTTCAATAAAGACCCACCAGAGTTCTGGAATAGTAAAAATTTCAGATTGTTAAGATACAAATAGAATTTAATCGGTTGTTTCGACTGGACTGTAATATATATATATGTATATAAACGATAAAATGACCGATACATGCAAAAAAATGTCTTTTATCAGAATAATTCATATAAAATTGCGGTAGCTTAGTAACAATGATGGTAGCGCCATCTTCATAGATAACGTATTCGATGAGAGAGAAATTATGCGTAGATACAAATTTTTTAAATTTAGTAAATTAGAGGTATATTTTATCAATGTCTAGAATATAGAATTTTCTCTTCTTCGTGTTATGTTGAGATGATCGAATACGACCCATTTATAGCTGCTCTAATCGCGAGAAATTTATAACAAACTCAGTAACATCTTTTAAACTTCAAGATATGAAACATGAACACTACAATAATTACTCAAGGTTTGCCATCTATCGGCAATACATTTGAAGTAAGAACAGGTGCTTTTATTTCTTATTTGGTAGGTAGTCACTGAAACGAAAACAGCTGATTCTTTCGTTTGACGTTGTAGAACAAAAATGGAAATACAAATACATATTACCATAAATTTGTGACAATCCTAAACTGGTGATATCCGAACTTTACTGTTGAGTAAAATGATCTTCCCCCACTTTATTTTTGTCGTCAAGGAAACCAAGACGCCAGTCATGTGAGTCCAATCCAGATCTCGCGGGAGTTTTATGCCCCTAATATGGAAAAGTCACAATGTAATTATTTGTTTACAAAATAGTAAATAAAAGAGTCGATTAAATTGATTCAAGATCAAGAAAGTGTCTCAAATAGCTCAGTACAGCTTATGTTATGTCATTTGATTACAAAATGAGAAAATATGTGACTACAGAATTCATAGAAGGGGGAGATGCCTGAGCTGCCCCACTATTGTAGGGTATTAGCATGGGGGGGGGGGGGGGGGAAAACCGCGTGAGGGGCCCCACCCGTGGATATCACATCGTTATGATCGTCACTCGTCAATATACTCTATAAATTGTATTATCAACGATTATTCTACGCAATTGCAACTGTCATACTATTTCAAATATATATATTATTTATTTACAAATTATGGCCAGTCCGATCAGTAGCACTAGCAATGGTTATAATTTTAAAGTGGTGTTGCTTGGAGAAGGATGTGTCGGGAAAACTTCTGTTGCATTGCGATATGTTGAAAACAAATTTAACGACAGACATATCAGTACACTACAGGTAAACAAGTCTTTAATACATTTACATCTTTATTTTGTACTATATCTATATCTTAAATTTATTTTTTTTCTGTTTTTTTTTGTTGTGTTCGTATGTAATGCAACACTGTAATGTTTATTTGTTGGATAAATTGTTACATAGTGAGCATTGAAACGTCTTTGACTTTTACGTTTACAGGCTTCTTTTTTAAATAAGAAATTAACTGTACAAGGGAAAAAAGTAAACTTGGCAATATGGGATACAGCTGGTCAAGAAAAATTTCATGCATTGGGACCAATTTACTACAGAATGTCAAATGGTGCCATTATAGTTTACGATGTTACTGATTATGACACATTTCTAAGGGTAAAGATTCAAAGACAAACACTTTTTTACTTTCTTATATCCTATATTAACGTTTTATTCACAGGTAATAAATTGGGTTACAGAGCTTAGGAAAATGTTAGGCAGTGGAATCTGTTTAGCAATAGCTGGAAATAAAATAGATCTTGAGACGGATCGACGTGTCTACATTGAAGAAGCAGAAGAGTAAGTTTTTTTATTCTTTGTTGCTTTTATATTGTGTAATCCATTTTTACATAAAATTTTATTATTAGGTTTGCCAATAAGGCTGGAGCTATGCATTTTCATATTTCTGCCAAATTAAATGAAAATATCGAAGAAATGTTTTTTCAATTAACATTGCGTATGATAGAACATGCAGATCTTATGGAACAAAAGTCTACATTGACAAGGACAAGTAGTATACGTCGTAATGTTGTTGTAGTGGAAGATGAAGCTGAAGAAACAGAACCAGTTAAGAGTTCTTGTTGTGGTAGTTCTTCACATGCATCTTAATTTCAGATATCCATTTTACAACTGATTCTAATTTTGAATAAGCCATATATATATAAATGTATATATATGTATAAATATGTATATGTATATATACATATGCATATGGATGAGCCACATATATCATAAAATTTTTAATATTTTATTTTTTAAAAAAAACGAAATGATAATATAGGTATAAAATGCTAAGCCTAAGTAATTTAACTGAGAGCAAGATAAAAAGTACTGATTATATTTTGGGAGTTGATTTTTATGTATTTCGATATTTCATTACATTAATAGAGCCTCAGTTGACTCATAAACCAAATATCTTGTTATTCATATATATCATGTAGTTAGAAGATTTATTACAATTATCAGATGTATGTATTTCTGTCATATAAATGTATATATATTTAAATACTATTGTGTTTTAATAAAAAGTTAATTAACATATACACATATTTAATATGATGTTATTTCTTGGAAATGTTTTGTGTTTTGTAATTTGCAATTTAGTTTAGTTTGTAATTAGTTACAAAGTAAAGAACTTACTAATTACATGCATAGTATTCATCAGACTAAAAGTACAATATACTACTCTATCACAGGTACAACATGGACTATAAACATCCATAAATCCATTCATAGTAGCAATATAATCATTATTTCGTTAAACAATCAATTTTTTTCGTGATATAATCAGAGACAGCTGGATGTAAATTTTACGATTGAATTGCCCACTACTATTTGTAAATAAGAAAAAATTTAGAACATTGGAAAGAAGAATTAGAAAATTACAGATTATGTAATGTACATATCATGACATATTATTCTAGTGATGTCATATAAATAATCATACTTTATTACAGTATTTTCATTCTATTAATAACAAGGAATGTAATTCAATTGTGTCAGTTCTATATAGGTCTGGGTTAGTCTTTTTCCAGAACACAGAACGTATTAGGCGATCAGCCTCTATTTTATATCCCAGAAACCCACAATGGCAGGACTATTTCAGAAAATGTACAAAGATACATAGATGATAGTGGAAAGATTAGTGTCTTTTATCCTTTAAGTGACAACAGACAATATGCTAAGTATTATATTACACGATACCCTGACAATGATTTTAATCTAATTATTAAATTACTATGATAATGAATAACAATTTCCATTGTTTGTTACTCCTTTGAATCAACAAATAATCATGCGAGTTCAATTTCTTTTTGGATTTGTTATTCATAGTTTTTCAATATGAAAGTTACAGAACACGTATCACATAAATATGCTAATCACATCGGCAATTTAATTCATAATATTTACTTAAAAATAAAACATTTTATTGTTAAATTAAATTCAGTTTTGTAAAGCGATTATTTGAACAATACACTGAGATTTTTTGTATTTATATGTATAATTAAAAATAAAAAAAGAACAATTTCATTTAATGAAACTAAAATTGTATACAGTACTAGTAATGTTCGTGTATATATACATAATTTCAATACGAAGGATGCCACATACTATTAGTAGTTACTAATTGGTTACCATTTTTCGCTTTGGCTATACTAATCAACTATAACAAGATGTTATTATGACTTTAAATAATTATGACTTTTATGACTGTTGTCATGTTAATTCTTCTTAAGTTAATAAAATTATGCGAGCAAGGCATCCTGTACACCATCATAATTTGCTCGTCTATTTTTACTATGTTATACTATTTTTAAATAATCCTACATTTTATAATTGCATGACATTTTCACATATCTTTGGTATACCATTAATTTTTATATAACTTTACACACTTTCAAATTACATGTCCCATATGTTCATTGTGAAATCATTATACCAATTTACTAAAAAAAGAAAAAACCTTGTGCAAGCTGATTAATTAAGTGCTATTTGTGACATTAGGTATGCAAGTATTTCTCTATCTGTATATTTGAATATAAAAATATTTTAATCAACAAAGTACGAATGTTATAATTAAATATGAATATTATACACGAATTGTTACGTTCGCTTTAAGTTCCAACAAGTTTGATATGACTTCGAAGATCTAAATGAGATTTCCCGCTTTTACAATCTAAGATGAAAGTCTCAGGAACTTGTCGTACTTTTCAATAAAAATCCTATAAAATTTTCTTCGAAGTTGTATTATGTAAGTTTATACAATATCAAACTTAGCAGCCAAATTTATAGGATTTCTGTTCTATAACGTACATAAAGTGTTAATTTCGTTCCAAATTAGGCCTTTAGCATTCGGTTCTACATTTTTTTTTATATAATAAATATTTTATTCTGATGAGTGAATAGAAAGTCTATAAATTGATTAATGGGACCTATCGCAGAAAGCGACATCCCACGTGATGGTGGTGCTCTGACAAGATTTGGACCAAACACGACGGCGAGATTACTTGATGTCATTTTGTTTAAATCACACCTATCCATTACCTGCCATAAATATATATATTTTATCATCAAACTGCAACCCGTCTGAGTAAGGAGGAATAATGTTATTATTAAAATGATAATAGTTTACCCTTGATAAAAATTGTACAATATACTTTAAGAGATGATAGTTGTCTTCTGAAAGTTTTTCAAGTACTAATATTTTAACTCTTCTTGGACGTTCGTCTTTCGACAGAGCTACAACATAAATATTAATAGATTTGTATTATATTATACACAATATTAATAAATAATAAATCTGAATCTAAATATTTACCTTGAAATTGTGTTATTTCATCGTATAAATCATACGTCATTAGAGGTTCATCTAATTCTCGAAGAAATGTTTTAAGAAGAACTGCTGCTATATGTGGGTCTCCTTGGAAATCCACAGGTAATCCTTGATTGCAACGATTTTGAAGTTCTTTAACTACTGCTACATTGGCTGATCTTCTAAATATTCCTTCGGTTTCTAATGCTATAAGTATATAATAATGTTATTACCATATGCATTTTGATGCAAAATGCAGAATACACATAAATTATATAGTTATAATAATACCGTCTGGTGTATCGAGAAATTCAATACACTGTCGCACTATTGGTGGTATAGGGTCGCCATTGTTATTTTCTTTAATAAATAGGAGACTTGCTCCAAACTGAGTGGTACCAACTGGTGTTGTTACCGTACTCTGAGGTGGACTTGTTGGTAAATTCTTTTTGTTCTTTAACATTAGCTGTTCATTATGTCTAAAAAATCAATTAATTAATATCAGTGTAAATGATATTTATAATATTAAATTTATCTAAAGATTTTACAATTACAAAAGAAATGCTTACTCTATTACTTGGGGAGGTATAATAAGTTGATCAAGATTAACATATTGTGCCAGTTCCTCCAAATAATTGACGTACATCATTTTCCGACCAAATTTAGCACTAAAATAATAAAAGTGATATTAAGCCTAATATAGCAATGAAAAAGGAATATTCATTGACTAAGAATAAAAAAAATTACCTAATGACTGGCTTAAATATTTGCCATACAATTCTAATAAAATTGGTTGGATGTACTAAATATAAAGCTTTTAAATTTTTTTTATACTTTCTATCAAAAGCTTTATATGCTTGCCATAACCAGGTTAATGGTGGTTTATTTTTTGAAGTAAGACCATAGTGAAAATAAACCAGACTATAGTCCTGTTCTACGAATGTGTCTAAAGTATGCGTAAGATACCTGTCAAATAAATATATTGTTATAAAACTAATTAAATAAACCTTATAATCGTTATACATTTATTTTACTTATGTCATCAATCATATCCACATTACAAACCTGAGAAGTTTAGCATGATTAAATGTTTCTTTCCCAACAGGAGGTAATTTACATGCAGATACTACTATTATTTTACGACCAGCACTATCATCACCAACCACTTCTACAATGCCATATCTTGAAATATCAAGATAATCTTCTTCATCCGCAAGTTCAGTATCCAATGCAGCAAGATCCTCTGCTACTTAGCATAAAAGATTATATTCACAGTAATTTTCTGTTTGCTTGTTAAGTTCTTTTTTGCTTTCCCCTTGACTCTCTTTATATGATAAATACCCGAATTAATTTAGTTGCAAATAAAGTAAAAGAGTCATTTAACCTTTGCTTTTGTGCACTGTCATACCATGCAATAATAAACTGTACAATGATCTACATAATTCACCTGCTAAGCCCCAAATGCCATGACATTTAGTGGCTACTAACAGAAGATAAAAGGTCACACACCGGATTCGATAACTGGAGCATCTACCAAAGCTTCTTCAAAGTTTTCTTCGATTGTCCCATCGCTTACTGGACTCTCCAAATAATCTATCCCAGTACCCGCACCGCTGCTAATTAAATCCAATTTTTCTTCTAAAAGTTGTACTGCTATAAAATGAGTACTTCCATTACATTTCAAAATAATTATGTTAGACTGTAAAAATATAATGTAGAACTATATCATCCTGATAAGATAATAGAGATAATTGAAAAGAAAATTTTATAACAATGGATAATATCCCAAACAATTATATCATTATATGAAATTACTTTTAACTTTATATTTGTAAGAATGTAGATATTATTTATGCTTAAATATCTTACCATTATTTGAAGTGGTTTGTAACTCAGTATCATCGAACTCCAAGTTGGGCTCATAATCATGATAATCAGACAAACTTGGGTATGGGTCTTCGACGTCATTAGCTATTGCTATTATACAAACAGAAGTATGCGCATTATTGTCTGTACCCGAATATGTTTTAGTGAATCACAGAACACTATATCGACCATTGCAACTCTCTTTATTCAATCAATGGTTTTACTTTCATAAACAGATACATAAAATATACTAAGTAACAATTAAACAAAATATGTTTGCATAAGAAGTATCATAATAAATTGATGACTTGTATACATCTCGCGGTTTCTCGATATATATCATTTTTCCCGATCACATTACACGGTATATGATCCCCTATAAATATTTTGCTACTTTTCATTAGTGCTTACGAACTATCGATACGATCATGGAACTTAAAAGAACGAATTCTCTATTGATATGTAACAGAACCGTGTCAAGTTATGATCAAATCTTGAATTTTGTAATACGCACTATCGTGTCAATACGCGAATTATTCGTCACTTATCAGATGTGCTTTTCCACATAGGAGACTGAGATCCATCGTGAAATGTTTTCTCGCTAGAACGAACAGAAAAACGTCGATGCCAGGTGAACTTTTACAATCACGATTTTCGGCGATATGTACTTGATGTGACGTTTATTTGACACCTAAGGCAACGTCAACAATCGCGACAGACAAGCTCACCTGTCAAAGTTCGCGTTGGGCTTAGCGTCGGTTGATAGTCTGCTTCCATTTTCTGGCAACTGCGCGATAAAACAGTGCCGGGATTATATTACGGGGCTTTTATGTAGCCTGCTTTACAAACGGACAACGTTTTTCTTTTCGAACGACATTATCCCGACGCGGTATGGCAAACCAGTGTATTCACGTCACGCTTTCATTTGTTGTGTCGCTAATTGTAATTCGTAGTCACTCGTCACTCCCTTTCCCCACTGCTCGATTAATGAATATCTTTATACTTATTCCTATTGGTTGGTCGTATAGTTTTGCGATACAAAATGAAGCGCGCTAAAAATACGAAAATCACGTGACACGTTTAAATGTTAAATTAAGATATTAAATATATATTATGTAAATAAATAAATATTTAAATATAGATTGTTCTGATATTAAATGTTTTTTAATTTTGAGAAGTCAAAAATAATACTTTATTAATTCACGATTACCTGTAATTAATTTTCTAGTAGTTAAATACTATTTAAGTGTTGTTCAAATAAATAAAAGAATTTTTTTCGTTTGATTATTTTAATAAAATGTAACAATTAGGTGAACATCAAAGATGAATGTTTATTCAAAATAAAAGTACGTATCTCTACATTTATTTCATTATTGAATACTTGCGGATTTATAAATAAGAGAAATTATTTTTATATTGTTGTAAAAAGTATTTAATATTTATTAAAATTATCGCAACATTGGGTAACATATAAAATATTAGCCTTTGAATTTAAAAAATCATAATGCTTAGTAATTAGTTAAATTTTGAAGCATTGGGAAAATGCTAATGATACGTCATTTTCTACCCGTTTTAAGTAATAGATACAAAAAAAAAGAAAATGTTAACTATTTCTAAGATTTTGTTAATGAAATGGGAAACACTCATTTTATAGTTTTTTCTTTTTTTAATAGAAGTTATGGTGTAATTACATATTTGTGTATACATTATTCTATAACTTATTGTATGAAAGAAATGCAGTTTTTGATACCAAGCTATAATAATATAATTAAATTAAATAACTATACGTAATTGCATACAATATATCATTCAAAGTATAGTCAGATGCACTTGTGACTGTATAAATTATATTTTGGTAAATCTTGCAAGAACCGCACAATGCGATCCATTATTGTTTACTCTTTTGTATAAAAGACTAGTTTTATTTATAATAAAGTTATACAGATTTGTAAAGACTTTCACAAAATGTTAAACTGAACACATATTTTCAGTTTATCATTTATACACGATTTTCTTTCAATTACATATGTTGCACAATTCCATTTCCTAGGCACAGATGATTGCTATGATCATTGTACAACTTTCTCATAATTAGGATAAGTCGAGGCAGTTAATTATTTTACTTTATTACTATGAGGCACACAGTAAGATAAAGTATTTCTGACAATAAAAATAATTAACTAATAAGATTTACTTTCTTCTTTTTGAAGATCCTACATAAGAATGTACAAGAAAGAAAAATAATTATTTATTGGCCTTGAATTTGGTATTGCTAAATTATTAGCCTACTAATTAATCATAGAAAGACTAAGCAATACTGGGTAATATAACATTTAGTGTATCTTAGCCTTTACAATAAACAATTACTTCTAACAGCGCAAATTTTTTAAAAAAGTGTTTACTGCCTACATTTTCAAGTTACTTGCTTTAATTTTTTAATGTTCTACATGTTTTAAATATTATATATACTATATGTCTTATTAATACAGCTACAATGGCATTTTAGTTTTCTGTGATACATAAAAATATTTTTTATGTACTATATTAGTACTTTAAATAAAGCATAAGAAAACTTATTAACACTCATTTATATTCTGCTCTACATAAATGGCAATGGTGATTAGAATCATATTACATTTCCTATTTACATTTTGTAACTTTTTATGTAATGATTTGCAGTGAATTATTTTATACGTTTATTTGTATTATTTCTGTGTTTTTACATTTTCAATTATTTATTTAAACATCTAACGTCTGAGGCTGAGAAATTGGCAGCTTGTTTCGATGTGTCTAACTGATACTGTAACATACTTTGTGTTAAATACATAGCAAGGAAATTAGAGGCTGATTTCAACATTATTTTCTAGTTGTAAATATAAGTTCATTTTTCCAATTGTATTTCATACAAAACTTTACATATTTGTGACTTATTAAAATTCTATAATTTTTCATACATCTTGTTTACCAGTCTCTTTGTAAACATAAAAATAGATTTATACATCTTAATCGTGTAGAATATACATGTTATTTGTATACATATATTGCAATGCACATTATTGTAGTGCAAAAGGTATTCGTTATATCACTTTTTGTTTTGTTACTTTATCAAATCACAAAATATAACATTTTGTGTCTATAATAACACTGTCCAACACAAATTTTGTCTTGTAATAACCACTGGGTTACCGTTATAGAGTTCCCCATCCTAAACAAGAAGCTGGAACCCGATTTGCTCCATGACCCTCAGTTTTTGAAAAACACTTATTTTTGTAAAAACCTTTGATTTCGATCAAAAACAATGTATTACGAGAAAACTAAACCAGTTAGAGAGATCTAGGTTGGCTTAAAAGATAGAGGAGAGATTCCCAAATATGTCAGTATCGATAGTTACAATATTTTAAGCTTTTGCATTGCTTTAAATAGCCGTCAAAGTTTGAATAGCTGCCGAAATACGTAATTCTTACGGTATATTTTTGAATTTTTACAAAAAATTCGTTGCCTCACACAAAAATCCGATATGGTATTGGATTCTGTAAACTTTTCTGAGAAAGAAACTGCCTCATACGGATGTCAAAGCTCCTCTTGATTCGGACAATTCGAGAAAATATCGGTCGGGAAGGCGTTTACGGTCGTTTGCCGCCATACAGCCCGTCATTCGCTTGTCTCGACTGAGCAGTGCCGTAGCTACGCGTAATAGATGCCGTATAGGTACCCATTAGGACTCCGATTTTTATATGTTTAATGTTTAATTTCTTCGTGGATTTATAGATATTAAACACGAAATGACAAAGAAATCTCTCCTCTATCATTTAAGCCAAACTAGACCTTTCTAACTGGTTTAGTTTTCACGTAATACCTTATTTTTGACCGGAAACTATATTTTTCCAAAAACTGAAGGTCATGGAGCAAATCGGATTCCGGATTCTTGTTTAGGGCGGGGAGCTCAATATGGGTAACCCAGTGGATACTGCAAGACAAAAAAAAGTTTAATTTTGTTGGACAGTGTAATCAAATGTACGTATAACGATTACACTTTGATTGATGTACATGTAAAGGCAGAATGTTTCTTGTGACAACTTATTTCGTAGTTATGATCGATTTGCGATGATAAAATATATGTATGTATTCATAAAATTTTCTTCAAATCCATATATATGTCACATCGTGTTTCTGTACACTTTACACAACAGATGCGCAATCATTTTTATCATGTCCTTTGTTTAATCGTATGCATTACTTTATCTTATCTTAAATATTAAGCAATGAGGACTCAAATTCACTTATCATACAATTCCACATGATCAGAAAATTAAGAAACATACGAATAGAAATATATGAATGATGTATACTACAAGTAAATGAAAATTTAAAAAAAAAAACATGATTTATAGCTCAAAATACATGTTAAAGAATTTATAAAGGTCAGAAATATAAAACGAAATAATTGGTCCGTGTTATATAAAAAGCGTAAACGTGTGTGCAATTTGTGTATACGCGATGAAAGACTTGTAACTTAATTTACGTTTCGGTATGCATAAAAATTACACGAAATTAAAGTTTTGATCTTAGTAAGACACTTGATCCTTACAGGATCTGTTTCCTATTTACAGTGTAATTAATTTACTTGTTTCTTAAAGTTTATCAATGGAAATATAGAATGGAGTATATGTACAATTATGTGATTCCTATTAAACCGAATACTTAGGACCACATTTTTGAATTGGCGTTAATCTGAGGCCTTTAGCCAACATTTGAGCTTCAAGGTCGCGATCTTCATCTTGATACCTAAAAGAAAAGTATGCTTCCATTAACTACTAAATATAATAGCCAAAATTTAAATATGCAATGCTAACATTTTTATCTCGTGCAAACAGAACATCATAGTAATTAATATAAAGCAACAAAAAAATGTTAAAATATTTTTATATCACAAAAATTGATTATTTTCCAAAATTTATAATGAAAAGATTAGTACATCGTTGTTATAAAAATATACGATATATCTCCATTCTTTTACAAAAATTTTGTTGTTTAACTAATGATTATTGTTTAAAAAAGTGTTTTTATGGGACCCTTGGTTATACTATTTTTTTGTAACAGAGATATGTGTTTAGGAAATAATTACCATAAACACATACAGTAATACATTTTATTCTTATCAGAGTATCCATTGAAGAATACTTAAAAATTTAACAACACTTACATTTCTATAATTTTAACGATGCTATAATTGTAACCCTGTACATGGCTAAGTATAATTTTAAGTACAACCAAAATATTTTCATTCTTATAATAGCACTACAACATAGTCATGTATATGAATACATCACTTTATCACAATGCAAAAAAATGTATAACAAAATAATAATTAACAATATAACAAAAAATTGGTGTATATGAATGACATGCGTATAACAGAATAATAATAAAAGATTAAAAAGTGTAAAAAAAAAAGTGTAAAAAAGGTGTAAAAGGAAACTCTCTTATGTCATGCTTTTTTGCATGCATTGTAATGTCAAAATTACGTATGAACGGAAGAAACTGTGTAAGGATCATTGTTATTCCAAAAACAAAAAAAGAACAAAAAATGCATTATGAACTGTAATGTAAAATTTACAGCTTTGATATGTAAATATATAATTACAATTAGAATTTATTAATTACGAATACTATAAAAGTCAAGTGTCTTTTGACATTTATAAAACGTAAATGCAGTGTAAAGGAATTTATATACCTACTATTTATGAAATTAAAAAAATTTGAAATACTATCATGATTTAGAACGTGTTAGAGGTTCGTTGTAAAGATTAATGAACAATTCTATTAAGTTAGTTAAAAACACATACGTAATTAAAATGACAATCAACGTGAGCACAGATGATGTGTCATTCAAATTAGGAGAAAAAAAATTAGGTACGTGCGAGGAACAGGCAATTGTACGTGTAGGAAAAGGAGTTAATGTTTGGCATGTAGATTTACAACACCTTTGCCGCTCGTTTTCTAAAAGTGCGATTAACGAGTCCCGCTTTGCGACTATCTCCAACATTTCTGTTAAAATCTCTCCTTCCTTTTTTACATCGGCACTGGTTTTTTTGTCATCTGTAAAATTTGAATATATCTATTATTTCAATATTCTTTTAGATTATTTTATAAACACAGTTTATACAATTCTTTTCTATATAATTTACTGATAAACGGTTGAAATATTATAATAAAATATTAACCATCATCAGCCAAGCGTTCACGTAATTCTTGCTGCAATCTTTCATGCCGATCTTCGAGCTGAACTTCTTGAGCTCGTACTAAAAGCTCCTTTTCGTATCTACGTAATTCCGTACGTTCTTTCATGAGATCGAACCACTCTCTGAGCAAATCTGCTTCTTCCCGATCGGAGCATTCTAAATATTACAAGTATACTTTAGCTAAGAGTCTATAACAAGACTTTTAACAACGATAGATTCTTACCGCCTTCTCCACGAAGAGCTTTTTCAACGCTAACACCTCTGCCTTCTAATTCTCGCTGCTTAACTTCTGTTTCTTCTAATTTTCTTTGTATTTCTTGAGCCATACGCAACCTTTAAAATATTTATAAATAAACTGTCGTATTACAAAGCATTGTGTTAATATAATTAGATTGCGGATTTTTATGCATTTATTAAAAAATGTAAAATTCATATAATAACGTAGAAATATACAATGTACACAAAGCAAAGTGCAATATTTAGGAGGTAAAACAAGTTTCTGTTTATGTTCCATTCCTTTAGATGTGTTTAGAAAATTATGAATTTGCATAAAGATTCGCAGTCGAATTATAATAGTATAAAATATTTCCACTATGTACCGTTTTAATTGTGCTTGTCTAGCTATCCGTTTTGTAGTTTTTGTTTTGCGGGAAATACTATTGCATGAACCTTCGGTTGCTGTGGCTTTGTGTATACAGGATGTTGTTGAAACTGCTGTTGTTTTCGTGTCATCCTCTGATAAACTATCATCTGTAAAATATGAAACGAGTATAAAATGTGGAGGATTTATTTTGCCTTTTATCATAGTAGTCAATGTGTTTCATTCATACCTGAGACTTGTGTGGTAGGAATGGTGTAATTAAGGGGTGGCGGTGGAATTGGTGGCGGATTTTCATTCAGGAAGTTTCTTGTGAGCATACCCTCGCAAACACTTTTTGGTCTAGTGTTAGTTTTCGGCGACACGACTTTATCAAGCTGAAAAAAGTTTACTAAAACATTGATTTCTTCATGTTTAATTTTTTTTTTTAAATAACAGAATTAGCTCGTTGCTGAAATTAATATAAACGATTGTTTTAACGTTGGAAATAAAAATTGTAATAAAATCCACTATTGAAAAACACTGAATAAGCTTGTACAAAGTTAATGCAGTTATGAAATACACATATACATAATTGGGTAATTATACAGACGAGGAGCGATCTTACTGATTTTTATGATCTTGACAATGTATTTCAAAGTTATAAAAATCGATGAGATCACTCCCTTTCTATGTAATTATCCATAATTGTAGACACTATACAATTACAGTAAACAATACATATTGAGTAACAATTTAAGTTGATAGATTGATTGATAGTGTTAAATTTGTACATGGAAGGAATTTTACAATAAATTAAGACAGTGACTACCAAACAAACTACCCAACCATCTATCCGTCAATTAACATTTCCTTAATACCAATATGTTAGAGACATCTTGATTAAAGCACACTAAAAAAGAAAAACGAACATACTGAAATGGCAATTTATATACGCAGTAAAAGTTAACATGCTTATTTACAGGAGAGATTGTTACTACGATGATCGAATAGTAAGTACAGCATAAAAAGAAAACTGAATGTAGCTTATGCCAATCAATATGTTACCCCTTCAAAGCAGACGAGAAAATGTGGCAAACGAAAATAAAATTATAGTACCTGCACGATATACAATAGCGAATACAAATAGTGGCAAAGAAAGCTAATACTGGAAAAATTAGTATCAATGACTTATGAGTTGCTTACATCTGACCCTTCCGAATACGATTTACATAACTGAAACATTTCAGAATCCAATTAGTTGAGAGATACTAAGAATATATCCACGCTGTACAAGAGAAGAAATATAGAGAACTAGCAGACGGAAGAAAAGTAGAATTTACGTACTTTGCCTTTTGACTTTGAAGTTAGACGGAACATGGATAATTTGTCTTTTTGGTTGGACGGTGAAGGAGAAGATTCTTTCTTAAAGAAGAAGTCTGAGACTGCTTGAATAATACTCTTTCTTCTTTCTGGATCTTTTGTCTTTTGCTTTTTGTCTCTCTTTGCAACAGTGACAGAATTATTTGATTTAGGGGAATCAGCATGTAATAGTTCGTCCATTGATTTTGCATTAGCAGCAGACAGGCCACTGAAATTTATTGCCTCTGCTACAGCCTTCATATTGTCTGTACTTTTACTCGTTTGTAATTTTAATCCAGTCTTATTTGCTCCAGAACTATAAAGTCTCATGCGAGGTTCAGATGGTATTTCTTCTTTATTTTTTCTTTCTTCCATGGAAAGCTGCCTTCGTGCTATCTTCATTCTGAGCTCTTTGATTTTGTCTTCTGGACTGAGACCTAGATCTTCATCGCTTTTTAATTTTGCTCTCTCTCTAGCATCTTGTCTCGCCTTTTCAGCTGTTCTTTTTGCTTCTTCGTGTTTCAATCTTGGTGGCGCAACCGGTGTTTTAAAGTTATTTCCTTTCTGAGTATCTTCTTTAATCGATGTCGCATTTTCAGAGGGCTCAATTTCATTTTTGTTACTTTCTTGAAGAGCGGTCTTATCAATCTCTGATTTCCAGGGAAACTGTTGTGTCTCGCGAGATATTTCAGTTTCTACAAGCTTTTTGGTTTCAGCAAAGGTAGTACGCAAGGGACTGTTTTCGGGTGTCATTATCGATGTAGGCACAAATTTATTAATTGGTGAAACAGGTGGTCTTATCGGTGACAAAGCTGGAGTAGAATTAAACGAAGAAGCTCTAGCAGCTCGTCTTGCTTTCTTCTCTGCAGACTTTTGTTTGTGAGCTTCCACTTTATCCATTAATAAATCTTGTATTACATTCTTCTGCTTGGATCTTTCTCTGGTAATTTCTTCTAATTTCCTAGAGGTAGCTGGGGAATTAAAGCTATTATTCAATGTAGTTTCCTGAGTCTTGATCTCTTCTGCTATCATCTCAGCGGTACGAGACTGTAAAGAACTTTTCGAATTCTTCCTCTTTGATTTTCTGATGTCTATAGAGTCTTTAGCGTTGCTAAATTCAGCGATTCTAGATTGCAAACGCTTCACGTATTCCAAGTAGTCCGGATTACTTGAATCAGCTATCGTTTTCGTTTCTTCTTCTTGCGGCGATTGTTCTTGAGCTTGAATTGGAACTATTGAAACTTGTGGATTCACGGGACTAGCAAGAATAGTGACTACTTCGCTGGTAGTGGTATCTTCAGCCGGTTCAACAATCAACAAACTATCTTCCTCCATCGAGTGGAATAATTCTTTGTTCACTGCTTCCACGATAGGTTGTTCTTGTTGAACGGGATTCAATTTCGTTTCTATGTTCGCTTTGATACTATTGTTAGATGTATTTACAGTACCGTTTAATTTATTCATAACATCATCCATGGTAACTGGATTTATTTCTATCACGTTTCTATCGTTGTATGCTTCTTCTTCTGAGCATGAATCATTTTCTACTTCTAATTTTGCAATAGGAGCATCGGTAACTAATCGATCTCGCGAACTCGCAGGTGTTACAGTGCTCTTAATGTTCACAAATTCTATGTATCCTCTATTCTTGAGCATCACCATATTAGAAGCATCTTGTAGACTATCATCCAGCAACGAATCGTTATCCGTATCCATGAAATCTATATTCTCACCATTAGCTAAAAGTTTTGAGGTATTGTTCAGTGGAACATCCAGATGCTTGTCCAATTTCGAAGAATCCAAGTCCATGTCCGTTAGATCTTCTTCTTTGGCTATCGTAATCGGAACATGACCCGTCTTGAAACCACCTGACAATGCAGCTCTTCTCCTTGTAGTTATGAATTCTGGGTTGATGTTGAATTCGACGTCTCTTAGATCATCGGAAACCAGAACTTCTCCATCGCGAGCCCATTCTGAAAATTCTGTTTCAGTAAGAGCTGCTGTAGTGATGTCGTTCTCTTCTGAGTCGTCATGCTTATTAGATATTGCAGAAGCGACTGATGTAGGAGTACTGCAATTGCTGAGACTTTTTTTACCATCATCCTGCAATTCTAACTGCTCAATCTCGTTCTTTACTATCTCTAGCTCCATCGAGGTTTTGTTCATGTAAGGAACTGGAGCAGGAATCGCAGAGTTTATTTTATTATTAAATTCCTTGTCTCGTAGGAATGAACACTCTATGGAATCTGGCTCAAATGACTGGGTATCGTCGAAATCTTTACATTTGTCAGCTTCCTCGTCCAATAACAGATCTCCATCTGTACTGTGAATTTGTAAGCGAGGTGGAGATAAGTTTAGAGCAACCAATGGTTTATTCTGTGCTGCTTCTTCAGCTTCCCCATCACCAGAAGATAGGGAATCACTGTCTATTTCTGAATCTCCGGTGCTAGCAGTTTCTTTCGTTTCTTCCTTATTTTTACTCCAATCCACTTGCGGTACGATGATCGAAGTTTCATGCAAGGGACTTCGTGGTCGAAAACCATTATTTTCATCGTTAGTAAAATTACTTTCTGCATTTTGAGAGTTTCTCGTGTTTTCCAACACTTGTGAGTTTTTAACTATACTCAACTGACTAGGTATTACTTGTTCTTTTATCAGCTCTTTGTTCGTTACCTCTTTAGTTTCGCCACAAACAATATTAGGCGAAGTCTTTGACTTCAAAATACTAGATTCTTTTACTAGATCCGGTAACTGAGTCTTTGATATTTCAGGCAAAATCGTCGCTTTGTAAATAGGATTATCATTATTCAGTAAATTCTGAGGGGATCGATTAACAGTGTATGGTTTTATTGGAGATGAAGTGAATATATTTGTGGGTGATATCGGAGAAAGCTGAGTATTGTTCGATCGCAACTTGCTCGTTCCCTGCAAGAAGGCTTGCATCGTTGGACTCGGTTCTGGAGCAGGATTTAAGAGTTTCTGGTGTTGAGAAATAGCATCGGTGAAGTTTCTTAATTGAGTATCTACATTCGAAGCCGACCCTGATTTCATAACTGAACCACCAAATGCTGTCCCACCAAGTAAATACTTCTTCTTCAACTCCAATGATAATTTAGATGCAATGCCTTCGGTAGAATGAGTGCGATTTAATAAATAATCTCCTTTGCGCGGATTTATTAATGGAACTCTGTTTGTACTACTTGATCCTAGTAAATTCGGGTTGCTCTCTTTCTCAGGATGAGAAGAATTTATATTAAGATCCGCCTTTAATTGCGATTTCGCGTTCAAGTCTTTATCTTGCTTCAAGTTTCCATTAATCGATGAAATAACTTTGCTTTTTACTTGAACTTTTTTAGGCTCAACGTAGTTCCCCCTGGTTTTACGGACATAGGAATCGTTGATTGTGATTTCTGGAATTTCGTGCTGCGTTGGAGTTGCACCATCGTGCTCGAATTCAGAGTCCGTCGATATTTCTGTAGCCGAGTTTTCTTCGCTCTCTTCTGAGGTACCCTCGTTTGAGACAACCTACAGGAACAGGATACACAGATTATTAAATGAACAAACATGTTAAGAACATGAATTGTTATATAGAAAACAAGAAATCTTGTGTTTAGTGTATTAGTGAAACAATTAGTGGCATGGAAGATGATGCATTTTGTCAAAAGAGTATACTGTATTAAAGTCAATCACTTCCAATACTAGAGTTCAATAAAAAAATATCATAGAGCACTAAAAGTAGATTGAAAAATGTATGATATTTCTAATGCATTAGTCACCAATAGTTGCCTAATGCTTATTGTGAAACTGATAATGATTTGAATTGTTCTGATTTGTTTAAAATGAAACAGTGAGATTTTTAATAAAGTATTGGCTGGTGGTAATTTCCAAATTAATACAAATTGGTAAGTTATGTTGCCAGTTTTAGCATAAGCACTAAACCAAACACAAACGATTAATCAGTTTGAGTCACTGTTAATTTATAATTAGTTTAATAGGTCACTCCATTCGTACATAAAAATGGTTTACCTTTTCGTCAACGGCCTTGGGTATTTTAAAAAGATATACCACCATCAGCCAACTATAAGCAATATCTTTTTTCTACTTTATTAACATATCTCACACAATTTCCCTAAATGTAAGTCATAAAGTTGAAAAATATACAATCAAAAAGATATAGCATCTCTAAAGATTTGTTCACCATATGCACTCATATATGTCATGTATAGATTAAAAATATATGTATATGTATATATATATGTATATATATGTATATATGTATATATATATGTATATATACATATATATATATTAAGATATTACACATTTATCTTTCTTTTCTCGATCATTCTTAGAAGGTACGCATTTCGTAGACTCACGCCGCTCAGAATTTGTTAATGAAAGAGACTTTGTGGGTTGAGAATGTTTATGTCCATCGGTAGTGTTTCCTAATGTGTTTGATGTTTTAATTATTTCACTATTGCTATTTGCTGTTTCAGTTGAATGTTTCAAGTTACTAGACCCTACGCTTATCGTGTTCGTATCTTCACTAGTAGTAATGTCTGTTACAGTCAATCTCTCATTAATTGCAATGGAACTCGATTGCTCATTAGAGGTAGATTCTTTTACGGAAGACGGCACAATAGATTTTCTTTTTGAAGATTTTCTTCTTACTGGAATTTCAGGAGTTAGTTCTATGCTGGATGTATCAGATTTTATCGAAGGAGTGGATCCATGATGTCCATGTTTTCTTTCTGGTCTTTTTGGAACTATGTCTTCTATATTTGGCATAATTAAATTATCGTTTATATTCATTTTATTAACGTGTTTGGGTGTTTCAATATTTTGTTCAACTATTTTAACTTTGGTAATTTGTTTATATTCGGCAGGTAAAGTTGTCAATTCGGAAGAAGATTTGGAATTATTATGTAAATCATTGGTTCTATTAGTAACTTCTTTTCTTATATTTAAAGTATTGTCACTTCCGTGCAAAATATTATGCTTACTAATTTCAATATTTTTAAACTTTTGTGGTATTGGTACTATTTGTTTCATCTTAGTCTTAGTATTGTGAGCAGAATGAATTCTGTTATCTATCGTCTTTTCACGCAATTTAGTTTCTAACGTGTCATTATTAAGTTGTAAAGCTTCTTCTATACTGATTTCTTTTCCACAGGGATCAACTATTATATTTGCCTTTTCTTCATATGACTTCGATACTAATGTGTTATTATTGGGTTGCATAGTTTGTCCTATATTGAAGTCATTCTTCTGAGAATTAATTGTTATATCTTCGTGTAAGTTATTCTTCAAAGTGTTATTAATTAGCGATTGCGCTGAATAGATTTCATTTTCACGAAGATTAATCGTTATATATTTATCTGATTTACTATCTAAGGTGTTATTAATTACACGTGGAGATAATGGTGTTTGTTGTTCTTTGTGTAATTCAATTTGTGAAACATTATTTAAGTTTACATTTTCTTCACTCATATGATGTGTTTGAATTGCAGTAATTTCATTGTTAGATATTTTAGGAGACTGTCCATATACTTCCATTTCATTTATTACACTTGCATTTTGCTGATCCATATTTTTCGTATGCAATTTCACAGGTAAAGTATTCAAATGTAATTTAAGTTCAATATCCTTCGTATCAACTGAAAATATTTCTTCGTTTTGTCGTTCTATTTGCTCAAATTCCTTATCAATAGTATTAATATCAATTCTATTTAATTCATCGGCATGATGATCATTATTTTCTGGATTTTCAAGTTTTTTGTCGTCCTTTGTAGTTTCCAATTTTTCAAAAGACTGCTGCTTTGATTTTTGAAAATATTTCATTATATCTTTCGCTTCGACTTTAGTAGATATTTTTGGTTTAATATTTAACTTGACAACTTCAACATCAGATGGTTTTTTATTCTGAGCAAGTGTATTTTGATTCTTCTTTGTTTTCTGTATCTTCTCGTCGGTAAAATATTTATTCATCTTTTGTCGAGCATTTTCCGTAGACAACAGTCGAAGTTCACCCACAGAAATCTTATTTCTTGCTTTCCTTTGTCTTAAATCTCGTTTCAATTTATCGAAGGAACTATTTCCATCTGACTGAACTGGTTGAATACGTACTACCTTGGGTATTGTTAATTTTGCAGCTTCAACAGACGTTTCTTCTAACGATTTTTCAATTGTTGGGGACGGAGAAGTAATAGTTACGATTGGAATTCGTTTAATATCTTTTATAGATACCTGCAGTTTAGCATCTTTTGCTTTTTTGTGTTTCTGTGCATTATCCGAGTCGTAAGTTTCTGATTCTTCAGTGCTTATTTTACTGTGAGTATCGGACATAAATAATTCATCGTATAATGTTTCAGTTGATCTGAATATTTCGGACGAGGAGGATGGCGATGATTCTCTACTTCGGCGTGGAGAAGAAGTTATTAGATCTGGTAGTTTCTCTTTCAGGTTTGTAATTTCTTCGGTGTTAGGCTGCATTGTATTATTGTAACTAGTCTGACTAAATGGAATAGCATCTGGAAGCATAATTCCTGCAAACGCTGTTTGCAGTTGAAAGTTTAATATACTAATTGGCTCATATGGTATAATATCTAAACAAGTGTTTACTTTATTATCTATTTCATTATGTCTAGAAATGTTTGTTTGAGTTAATTCACTATCAGCAGTACTTATTTTGTCCATATTTTCATGAATGGAAACTGCTTTATCATTCGATGCAATACTATCAATATTATTAAGCTCTGAATTTAACTGATTATTTTGGTCTGACGATTCATTCTGATTTTCTAGATTATTATTTAAATTTGGAGGTCCTTTTTCCTCCACTAGACTTTCATATTCTGAAATACATTCATCTACATTATGTTTATTGGAACTATCTTGCACAATCAAATGAGTAGAAATACTTAAAGAGGAATCAGAATTTACAGTACTATTTTCCCTATTATCTGATGATAAATTGAAAAGGGTGTCAGGCAAAGGAATTACGCTTCCAAATGCTTTGTTTTCAGATGCATTCCCTTCGCTGTCAAACTTTATATTCCTTTCTACTTGTTGATCTGTGTTTCGTATTAAAATATCTGTGGTCAGTGATTCTTTATCCGACGATTTTTTAGCATCTTCGGTGGTAACAATGACATGGGTGTCTTGATTAACTAAGACTTCACTATTATTCGTGTCCGTCTCTTGGGACACTATTAAGTTAGGAGTTTGTACAGGAAGTACGAGTGACTCTTGAGTTATGTTATCTACAGAATCTTGAGAAATCTTCACCTCCGTTTCCGAACCGGTGTCCGTATCGGAACTACGGGTAGGATTCTTCAACCAAACTTCCTGTTTTCTAAGCTCCCGAGCACGAATGTCATCTTCATCTTCCGTGGCTGTCGTACTCTCATCGTCTAAGTAGAAATGCAAACGATAAAGCATCTTTTATCATAATGACATGCAAGAATAACGTAGGAAAAACTAAAAGATGACCATAGCTGCACCTTCGTTCGTATACTCATCGCTGGAATCTTCATATTCGTTGCTTCCGGTATCAGACTGTCCCATTGCAGCGTGTGGATGAAAATACCGCAGCGTCCAATTCTTAGCGAGTTCAAGAGTTCCTTCAGTTGTTAACGGTTGATCTATCGCTTCTTCGTACACCTCGTTATCGTCGTCCGAGTCGCTATTGAAACACCAATAAATCATTTGAAGACTTGTTACTACATGTTCTTACTACAATCAGTCACAGAAGTCTACGTATATATTTTGAATTTTTAACATTAATATATTTTAGCATATATTTTAGAATAATCAAAATGGAGTGAACATTCATAAAATATAAAATTACAAACGAATATAGTTCTTAGAAGACATTTCATAAAGGGAGCATCACTGATTACACGAATAAAATGACTCCTAAAAGTGTCCAAAATGAAGTTTTATTTATGCTAGACGAATTATAGAATGTCACAGCTGTATGAGAAGGTCTAAGAAAGCATAAATATAGTTATAACAATTAGTTTTATATACTTTAATACACGTACGTAGACTTTCATGAAATCAAGTTTTCGATTTATGTATGATTTGTTGCGAAAAAATGGAAAAAGTATCACTATTTTTTGACAATATGCACAGTTCTAATTACCTCTTTCCCAGTTTAGCACGAGAGGGTCTCGAGAAAATTGTCGAATGCGGCACTATAAATTTCGCATCTTAAGTTGTATTATATATAATGTAATTATTAAGATGTATTACGTATGAATGGGTGAAATTACGTATTTTCTGTATCGGACAATCAAAGCACATAGAATGTTATAATAGAAAAAGTAAACATATTTTGCATCGCCTTTTTCTTATTCTTCGTCATTTTATTACACTGTGAAAGTGTTAATAATTAAATTAATGCTCTCAAAATCATTGAAACTCTTGTATCTTTTTTTAAATACTTGAAATTTAGAGATGCATATAGACTTCTGCGACTGAGTTTATATTTATTGGTAAACATAAAAGTAATTTACCTCATCTCTGAAATGTCATCGCTGGAGCCCATTTCTGCAGTGGAAGCACCGAAGTTCCTATCCGTCCATTCATCTTCGTCCATTTGGCTTTGGGGTTCTTCAGCGTCTGATATTCCTGCTAAGTTCTCGAATTCTATTCTCTCAGGCGTCTGTCCGCGATCAAGCAAGTCGAGACCAACAACGCCTTCCAGAGGTATTTTTCCCTGAGAATAATAATTGTATAAACCGACTCTGTTCTAATGCCAAAAATAAAATAAATAGAATTAAAGTTTCAACTATACCTTCTCGGGTGATTTTAGATGTACAGGTGTGACAGGTATATTTTCTTTGTTCAATGATGTAATTTTCTTCTTCTCCACGCGAGCTTTCAGCGTTCCTGAGAGACCAAAGTGTTGTGTACAGTAGAATTTCCCTCCGTTTTTATCCCGATCAAACGTATGATTTCCTATAATTAAAAAGTAATTAATAAAAATTTAGTCACTATGCAGTACTTTATTTAGAATTTGAAAATGAGAATTTTACCTATTCGTAATGAGGTAGAGCAATATTCGCAACGAAAACAACCCCGATGGAAGAATTTCCCTTCTGCACTAAGTCTCTCCATCAAATAAACTCTCTTATTGCAAAAATGACACATTTCCGAACCTCCTTGCGTGGGTAACGTTATCGTAGGCTTAATGTTCTGTAAGAAAAGTAAAATAGTGCGAAGTAGTCATCACTAACTTCAAATTTTTAGTACAACGGAATCTTAGTCAGCACATATATTTTTTAAAGTCGAATGATGTTCACGGTAACATAGTTAAATATTAATTATTACGTTACATAATTAGAAAATACATAAAATGTAATATTAACATAAATTTTGTTAAAATCACAAAACATTTTAGTATAGTTATATTGTTTAGTAAGGAAAATTGCAAATGTAAGAAAATTATTTAATAATACTCATCACATGTATTATACTAAATGTTCATTGAGATATATGTTTTATACCCTGTGAAAAATGACAAATACAATTTACAGACAGATGAGTCTCTCAGATGGGCGACACTATATGAAGAATACATAGTACAATAAAAGTCACAAGGACTGCGAATATCCTGCTGACTATATCCTCGAGTACTGAAGTTTTGGAACATCGTAATTACCAATTTCTGCACCCTGGGCTCCGCATCCTGACTTTTATTTGAAAACTGCTCAGCCATAGCTGAGACTTTATTGTACCCGAGCACATTACCCTCTTTGATCTTCCTGTCAATATTCTTCAGGGTATTGTCAATATCAGCGTACTTACTATCTGTCTCCTTCTGATCGCGTCCCTTCTTCTCCATCTTGATTTGTCGAGCTAAAAACTGAATGAAGCATATACACATCTGAAAAACATTGATTATCAGTTGCTGTTTAATCATTCGAATGCCAACCTGTTCTCGACTCCATTTAGGCACTCGTTCTACTTTATCGTGTCTCACTGAGCGACCCATCTTATTCTCCTCGATTTTCTTCTCTATTTCTTTTACGTTCCAATCGGTTTTCTCGATTTTACCTTTATAATGCAACGTAACATAATTAAAAAAAAAAAAAAAAATGAATCTTACAGTGAAACCTCCGTATCCGCGGGGATTCGATTTCAAGCCTTCTCACGGATACCCTAAACCTCGGATAACAGCAAACTCTATATGTAGTTGTATGTGTATGCTATATACATATATCTATAATGAAATTTTACTTATAAAATGTTAGAACTAGCGATAGAAATAATTAATACAATTAAATGTTTTTAACAATAAAATATAAGAATTACTATATGAATAATGGAGGCTCTTTTTAAAATACTTATTCAACTTTGATGTATTATATCTGAGAAGGAATTTTGTACAGGTAGGATCATATGTATATATATTTCGAATGATCCTCGGTTATCGAGCAATAAAAATGTCGGTAGTTGAAGATTCACGGTGACAGAAGAATCTTTTATTGGAATCTATTGTAAAGACATAGTGATTGAAAAGTATTGTTTCTTGCATTTTAACTGATTATAATGGCATTATAGAAATTTTAATGCCTCTGTAATTATGCATGTAACTTTAATGCTTCGTTCCATATGGGGATTGTATTCTGCGATTCTGTTTTTTAGAGTTTGTGCAATTCAGAACACATAGAAAACCGCGGTTACTGAAATCACTGATACGGAAATTGCTGATATGGAGGTTTCACTGTACTGAAATGTTAGGATTTACCAATTTTTTAGATGACCCAATAGAACAAGTAACATAAGTAATACAAACCAATAGCACGTAGAAGATCCCTTGGTTTTTTCTCAGCAGGAGAAGATCCTTTCAGCTTGTCCTCGATGTTCTTTATTCTACCAGAGAATTCCTCGTCTATGCTATTTCTATGGTGACCCGCGTGTATCTTGGGTTCTCTATCCTGAGAAAGATGAATGTCGTGAAATGAATTTGAATGTGCAAACCTTATTATTAAAACAGACGATTACAAATGTATAAAAAAGCGAAAATGCACCATAATTTGTAATCACAGTACATGTATGAGAAACTAAAAACAAGAAAAAAAAAAGAAGAAATTGCAGTTTATTAGTATACGTATGAATAATAAATTAGAGTGTTTTACTTTAATCTTTGTGCAATGTGTCATGTTAATGTTACGATTGTTCGAAAGATATATAAGCCCTCGTGATTGATATTACAAACACCTCTTTTTTCAACCTTAGTTAGTGGTGAGAGTCTTTGCACCTTTGCATATCAAGGCATAAATGTCATGCACATGATTTACAATTTCATATCGCTTTTATATAGTTAGTTAACACACTTGTCTCTCTTTATTTGCAGTGCAGAATTATTGAATAATTTGTCGCACACAATAATCAATTAGTTAATGTAATCAAACAATTTTTCCTCGAGTTATTCGCATACGATTTATGTTAAACGTCTATTATTATATTATCCATTCAATTATTGTAAAAATATAAACATTTTTTTACAATTTAAAAAGATGTTAAAATTGACTGTAAAAAAAATGAGAAAAGACAACATTATACACTCCCAAAATCATTCACTCTCCAGCTTACTGGATATAATATTTTCTGCTCTAGGTATTTCACTCTATCCTTGAAATCCGGTGCCGTTTGCCGATACAAGAATATTGAATAATCTTCGAATGGCTCGTCTTTCTCGCGTTTGGCGTTAGCTTGCAGCATCTGCATACTTTTGTAGAATTGCTGCGTCGCCATCTTTCGCAAATATTGTCGCCTTCGCATACGTTCAGCGCGATTTTTCTCTATTTCTGCAAGTCTCTTCTGCCTTTCCTCCTTTACGGTCACCGTAAAATCGTATAGTGACATTAATTCAACTTATCCACACAATTACAATGACTATTTTTATCTTTGTTTCAGCTTAATTTTCATTCATCAATCATTTTCAATCATTTATAATGTGTACAGCTTATGTTACGTGGTTTCTACCTATTAAATTTGTAACGAACACAATGAATGAATAGAAACAAGGGTGAACAAAGATCGAGAGTTCGTCAGCTCGACTTTAGTTACGGTAGCGATTTTTTTCCTTTTTTTAAAGAAAATACAATAGGAGTAATTGTTTCTACTTTTCGAGATCTACATTATTCTTTTCTCTAATAGGATACTAATTGTACGAACTAGGAGAAAGTTCTATGCAATCTATAAGTTCTAAAACAAATTTTTAGTGAAATAGGACGGATACAAAAGCTGGCGTAGCAAGTATATTATATGTATAACATAAACATGTAAATATTATAGAAAAAGATTACAACATAACTGAAAGTTTTTGCAATGATCCACTGATACTTTTGGTTGTCTATGCGAAGCGATTAGAACGCAACGACTTCCTTCTGCACCATGGTAATGATAACTCCGATAATTAAGATTAACAATGATACGATTATCCCACGATACATAAGTGCTTCAATCTTCTGCCACCATGACTATAGGATATAAGCATTGTAAGTCTTATGTGTGGAATGTTAATTTTTTATTTTTAACTCCTTATGGAATATTATAAAATTAATGAAACCATTCCATAAAGTGCTATATATGTGATTCAATCCTTTGCATTTAGTTTTTAGTTTTGTAATATGTTCCCGTTTAAAGATAATTATTCCTCGATTAAGTAGTTCTTACACCGAAGTTGCAAAGAATTGATTTTAATTAATTAAATGAAAAAAGTATAACCTTGGATGATCTGCTAACTAAAAGCTTTCAAAAACATACAATTAAAAATGTTCTAACGAAAAATGTCCTGTATTTCGTGTAATGGTTACATATTAATTGATGATATTGGAGATTTGATAAAATAAAAAGTGACACTTACTACTGTCGCGCCCATCTTCTCTGTGCTTCGTCTTTTTCGTGAACGTCGGCTAATCGTATCCCCTTTCTTATCCGCGGGGTTTAAATTTTCGTTATGTCGCGATCGTGAGTGTCTCGTTCTTGTTGCGCTATCTTGTCTGACGATACGGTCAAGTAACTGAACTTTTTGGTCAGGTGTTAATTGGCTCAATTGCTTATTATGTGCTGGCCTTTCTTCGTTTTCAGGTTCCTTTATAAAAGACGATCAAATGCAATTGTTATATGATTGTGCGAAAAAAAAATTAGCAGAATCGTTACTGTGATAAATGCAACTAATTATTATAAGACACAGATTTATGTGATTAGTGACTTCTCGTTAACTTTACTATTGTCCAAACGACAACACTGGTGATCCCTATTGAAATGATTTGGTGGTTCGAATATTTTCTTCAATGACGATGCAACTATATTGTTCTGAAGTTTATTTCTTATCCAGCTTATCGCAAATTTCTCATCCACTTCTGCAATGTTTTCGCTTAATGATATTTTGTTATTATTATGATCTAATGATTCATTGATGGTTTGCCGTGAGAATGTTCGAGAAATGGGATGTGATAATGGTTCTGTTCTTCGGTCATAAACGATGTAAGATGGGCTACGATTGCAGTGGGACTTAGGATTGGGCGTTCGTGGACGAGGATGGATCTCGCTTGTTAAAATGTGTTCTGACGATCGTAAATTTTCGGTCCGCGATATCGGACATGATACTGAGTACTATAAAACACGGAAGGTAATTAAAAATCTTCCGACTTCGGTCTACATCGTACTAATCTACTTACTAATTTCGGATGTTTTATGTACGGGATTTCACCGCGGAAAACGTCGTAAATCTGTGAGAGGTAAGAAAACATGGCAAGTTTATCGGGGACGTCGCATTGAGCCATTTCCTCTCCTGTCATTATCTAAAAGGAATGAAATCATACAATAATGGTACAAAATATCAAATTTTTCTACCTTCTACATCGTTAAATCATAACGATTGTTGTATTTACACATAACTTACTGGAGGTATGCCCAGCTCTTTTTCCAAAATATCGAAGGCCAGCTGATTATTCGTCGCCGCATCGTCTGGGTTCAGATTGTGAAAATCTATCAAATTTGGACGGTATCTGTGAATAATTGCACAAATCGCCAAACCGTTCTTGAAGGAGGCACCCATGTCTTCTATTCGAATCGAGTCATATAGAGCAACTTGTTTCTGCAGCCAGCGAAGCAGCGTGTCCGGGTGTACTTGGGAATCCCCACGCAGATCTATATATGTTATGATTTACATATTTAATAATCTTCGTAATAATTTAATCTAAATATAATGAAATTGAATATACATTGGAACCTACCCCGACGACGACGTTTCTTAGGAATATCGATATCAGACTGTACAAAAGTCTGTTTGATGCTGTCAGGGTCGTCTGTGTCCAGCAGACTTCGCACTTGTATTGGCGTTACAGAGGATGCGTTCAGATTGGGGTATCTTAAAAATAATTATAAACAAAATTAAATGAAATCGTCTGATTTTCTTTAGAAACATAAACACTAATTGCTTAGATAATGAAGATAATGATATGAGAGGCATATGTCGTACCTAGTATGGGGGTCCAATGTGTATGCAGCGTAATCTCTGTTTAAATTTTCAGGCGTAGTTTGTCCAAGTAGCCTGTAAATGGATTCTCGTTCAGCAATTACTTCTAATGGTGAAATATTTGCGCCCCATCCTTTGATCGCCCAACACGCATCCAAAGAGCTCAAGAACCCCCTTGCACAACCAGATCCCGTTGGCCAGAATGGCTATAACAATTTCGTATTTCATTTTTTAATACAGTAATAGTAATAATTACTTTATGTATTAGTCAGGGGTGTGTGGCATCCCGAAAATTGTTCGGGATTTCTGAAGATATCCTAGAATTCCGAAAATGTTCGGGATCTTAGGTTCGAGGAAAAAATTCTCATCTCGTATGGATTTTATATTTTCGAATTTGGCCTTATCTCCAAAAGTCATGAAAGTACTCAACAAAATTATTACCGAAATAGTCTCTGGATTTTCGAAATTCTCGGAAGTATCGAGAATTCTGAAAATGTCGGGAATCTCGGAACTTTCGGGATTGCGTCCCGATCTCGAGAAAAGTTCCTGTTTCAATCGGGATCCCGCACAGGGCCGCCGCGTGCGGGTGTGCAGGTTGTGCCCTGCTCACGGGCGCTTCATCGAAGGGGCACCATGTCGCCACGATAATTTTGTGGCTCCGCCCCTCCCCCACACCACCACCCCCGTCACGACCCCAATCTGCACACAGGCAACTCTTACCCACGCGGCGGCCCTGATCCCGCATACCTTTAGTAATAATATTATTCAATATTTTTATAATTATTACCAATAGTTTTTAAAAATTATTGTTTAATACCTCTAGCAAGCTATCGCCAACGAGGATCATAAGTAATCTGTGACCATGACGCTCTAAAACTCGGCTAGCATTCTCCGCCGCATACATCGACGTGAAGTCGAACATAGCTACGTCTGGCTGACCGTAATGGTTCACTGCAAATTCCATATCCATCATTTGGTATTCGGTAGAGAATTCAGCAGCCTCCCGGGCGTAAAGCATTAATGCTTCACGGCTTACGTTCTCTTTCGCGAGCAATTTTGCCGTGTCTGCATGGTCCTGAAATACATTCAGATTAATTAACACCACTCTGTCATCATCTACATACATCGGACAGTTTGACAAACGTATAATTATGTAAAGTGCATACTTGCAGAATTACTCCTTTGACAATAAGACTATGCTTTTTGGCAGTCATAACGAAATAATGAGTATCATCTTTATAATATACAATATTCTCCAAGTCTATGCCTGTATCTTGATATAGCTCTTTGAAAAATTTCTGGTTAAAGATGAAAGCCACTCCACTGATTTCTTCCGCACGTGCTTCTGCCTCGGTTCGTTTGTTTATGAAATTCGCCGTAATAGCGATGGCCAGTTTACCTCGAAACTCTTTGCGCTTGAAACCTTCTAAGGTGTTCCTTTTACCATCAGCTCCAATCAACACATCGAACTCGTATTGGGAAACTGGATGATCGGCAGGAGTAGTTTTCGCCTTCCAACCAATTTCTGACAAAATTATATAACGTAAATTTATATTAAAATTATTGCACCTAAAATATTTGTTGCAGTTTCTTTGAAAGAAGATGATCATAGATTTTTTTTGCTTTCGTTCTTTTATAGCACTAGAGTAAAGGTACAATACCCCATTGATACAATTTAAAAATTGTTCTCCTTCGCTGAGATTTTAAGCAAGGAGTAATTACTTTCTCGCAACGCGTACTATAGATCTTTAACTTGGCGTCCTTTATTTCATTTTATATTAGAGAATTTGTCACTAATGAATAAATAGCTTTCAAAAAAGGCAAAATAAATCTGAGTAAATAAGCAAGCTTACAGGTTAATCAATTTTTAGAGGGTTGAACGTGTCAAAGGGTTATTCAATCAGAAAGGTTCAACTGAGCGTTAGAAAGGCTAGATCACTCACTGCTCTCTTCCTGGTTCTCCGGAGGTGGTATCAAAGAATCGAAGCTAACGCTCTCATGGAACTCAACACCGAGGATCAAAGCAACTTTGAGCAAAATACATTGAAGCTGTCGAATGCTGATATGATCGATAGAACCAGCGCAGAATTTTCCGAAGAATTTCTTTGCCCCCAAGCCACGGAGGTCTTGGATGACAAAGGGCCAAAGGTGGAGGACATTGTTTCTGGACATTCGATCTCTTTTTTCGACCACGACAACCTTGGCACCTAATAACTGCGCCTCTATTGCCGAGCGAAGTCCGCAAGGACCGCCTCCGATGATTAACACCTAAACAATTTACATTACAATATTTCTTAATCGCTATTATCGTTATTATTAATAACATAGCAAATTAAAAGTATAATAATAAACTTATATAAAAAGTCAAATCACAGTCAAATATTCAATGTACCAACAAGTAATTCATTATTTCTGTAATAAGTTAAATAATAAAGAACAATACAAATTATATTTAAGACATGATAGATATTTCATTTTGTCGAAAGTAAATATTAAATTTAATAACAAAATTACTTACTCTCGTATTGGGGCATGCTTTGCCACGATTGTAGCACTTGTGATTTGCTCTCTGATCAAACTTCTTCCAGAGAGCCTGTGCTTTCCATGATCGTAATTTTGCCTTTAATTTTGGATAGAACTGATTGATCGTGTTTGGTCTGATCTTCAGTAACTCGCAGAGGTGCCTGTAATGTCCAAGAATGGATTTGAGAGTGGTTGCGTTGCAAAATTGATCGAATTCCTCGCTGGCTTTCGCCACTTCCGACGAGTTCATCGTTTGCTTCCGACCGGCCTGTTGGTGATCCATTTTCTTGAACCTATGCTTCTTGAACTTAAGTCGACGATTGTGTCAGTCTATCATTACCTGCAACAAAACCATACTTATGATAATATAATTCTATTTTAATGTTTTAATATTTATCTTTTCAAAAGGATAATTGTTCGGTAATTTTATTTTGTAATTTTTGACAGCTGTACTTCAAGTTTAGTTCCCAAAAGGAAACAAGATTGTGTTGGAAAGAGCTGTAAATAATTCCAAGCATACCTGAGTTAAAGCAGTAGAAATTAGCTATACAATTCTTTGTATTAACAATTCAACACAGTTTATGGTTCAACGATTGAACTAAATTTGTAGGTAAGAATTTTGATCGAACATTCTTACATTGTGAGTTATTTGCATTAAATCGATATTTATTGGCACGTGCCAGCGGTAGAAGAGAAAAGGAGCTCACAGAAAATGATCGAGTCTCATTTACGAGGAACTATAAATTAGTTAGCATGAAGGTTCGCAATTAAGTTTGTGCAACGATATGTTACAGCTTTGCGCGGATGGTACTACGGAACAGATGCTGATTAACAATAAATAACGTTCTTGAAACCAGATTGTCATATATACAATTTCATGCGGAACGTTAATATCGGCTCAGAGAATGTTTCCTGCGATTTTTGTAGTTCACCTAAATACTACGAGTAATGTACCAATCGATAATACTTATTTCGCTTAGCTTCTTTGTGGTTTCTTCTCTTGTATTGCGTGACTTTCTTATTTTTCCACCGCGGGACACGACACTACGGATTTACCCTGGAATTTTCCCCGCAACCGCGTTTTATTTCTGTCGAATATTTCTGTCTCTCAAGCGTAGAGACTCACGACGAAACATCAGAAGGAAGGTTTAAAAGGAACAATGCTGTAGTACTTTCTTTCCTCTTGGAATTAAGTGCTTGAACGCGTCGACCTCTAGCAATTGAACAAGCGATAAAATAAATCAGCGTTTTATAGCTAGATAGTACTAGTAATATTTATTGCAATGCTCTGATATTTATTTAGTACGCAAAAAATGTTCATAGCAATGTGATGGATATTAGGTTAATGAAAAATTAATGTTGGCATTTGACAGTACAGTGGACCATCAAAATTCGAACATAATTTGTTGCAGGATATGGTTTGAAAATTTTGTAGATTCTCCTTTTCGATATTGAATATATTTAAAATTCACATAGATTCATTCAATTAAAATTACTAATGTTCTTAAAATGTTACACTTTTGGTTTATTATTTCACTATAACGTGAAATAACGCGAATAAATGGAGAGAATAGCAGAGTGAAATAATGTAGTGACACTAGGATAAGTTGATTTGCTTTCATGTCCACAAAACTAACATTACTTTTCCATCAACCAAATAGAATTGTTTGTATCCAATTTATTTCGATCAAGATAGTGAGATACACATTACATCACCAAAAGTGACGTAATAATATTTTTGTAGTATTAATGATAAGGGAGATACAATAACTCAAAACGTGTTTAACAGTATAGTGATAGAGTAAATATTACCACTACTTCATACTTTGGTACCACTAATGGTACCAATCCTTCGTGAAGAAAAAATGTTTCATTCTTTTTCGAAAACATAATATGCTGAAACTGCAAGAGTAACATGCCCAGAATATAAACTGGAATACGCGTAAGCGACGTACTACGTCAATTGGATTATTATATAATCGATACGTCAAAAATCAAGCGTAATTCCGTAATGTTTCTTCGCGAAGCACATGACGCTGCTTCTGTTTGCCTCGTGAAACTGCGAACTACCTCCTATCGATTTTCTATTATCTTACGTAGAGTAAGTCTATCGGTGAGTGCCTAGAAATGAGCGTAGAAATAACCATCCTTTTACTGATAACGTGGAAGCTGTGACTCATGAAAAATTCAGATCCATTCAAAGAAATTATTAATTCCAGTAAAAATTATTTGCTCAGCAACTTTTACACACTTGTTTTGCAGATTTCAAGCTTTTCATTATTAACAATATTAAAAAAAGTCTCTCACTATAACCCGATTGTAGTCTTCACTCCTAAGCAAAGAAATAACAAACCAGTACTGAGAGACACGTGAAGAACCTCTAAGATGAAGCTTACCCCCCCCCCCCCCATCTGCAACATATTCATTCACCCATAAACTCAATCCATTCGTACACACCGTGTAAAATAAAAAAAGTTAAAGTATCGGACCAGATCAACGTGGTTACGCATGGATTGTCATCCAGAATCAATCAAAATAGATGAGAAAAAACTAGCTAGGAGGAAACCATACCAAACCTTAAGAATACGAACAATAGAACAGTAGTTGACACTGCGTACTGAAAAACAAATCTTCGAGTAAACCTGTAAATTTTGTGGCAGCAATTTTACAATTTCCTAAGAACTGACAACCTCTTTTACTAATAGTATAAATGATACAATATCTGAATTATTTCAGTATCTTAATTTTGGATTAGTAAACCATGAAATTAACTCGACAAACAGTTTACATTGGAACAATTCGATATGCGAATCGAACCATTCCATTGTGCAACAGAATTTTTTTTATTCTTAGAATTTGATGTCATTGTTATTCAACGTCGGTATAAATGTTGGTTTTGGTCAAAAGTAGATCTGATCGATTTCTACTTCAAACCTTCCAATTATAACCAACTCTTTGACTTTTAAAAAATATTAATATTTCTCGGTCTATAAAATAATAATTAACCCTTTAAGTGCTTATTAAAATTACACGAAGTGGTAAAAAGAACACCCATTTTTTTATAAGGAAAATTGTTTCTAACTATCGTAAATGACATAAAAATATATGTTTTCCCGGATATTTTATTTTCGTATTTTTTTCTTTAATTCGTATAACGCAAGAATTAAACATGTTAGGCACAATTTCGTTTACTTGCATGACGTACGGATTAACACTTAAAGGGTTAATAATAGTAACATAATCTTCGGTGTACTGTTTTCAATGTATAAGAAAGAATATTTTATACGACCAAACGAAGATCTTAGTCTTTTTAGTGTTAAATGATAAAGTTTCATTTTGATTCATAATATTATCAACTTTGTAATCAAGAGATCGAATGATCTAACGAATAGGCACGTCTAGGTGGTCGTACGGAACCATCCTCGAGTCACTTGAAATGTCACGAGGTGCCGGCCGACATGCCTTCTGCGTGCCTTTCGCGGTTCGATTCGACCATACAGATCATCAGTGCTCGTCTTCCGATAAGTACAGAAAGAAGCCTAGAATCGCAGCTATGTACTGGCACTCGTATCAAGCATAGATTCGGGGAAGAATAGTAGTAGATGAAGTGGAGATCGAAGAAGAAGAGGAGAGATTATTCGGCCACGCTTTGCTACTGATTTACGAATCAATTTAGTTGGCTATGCTGTACAATTTCTAATGTACTACCTAGGCCACTGAGGCTGGCCTACTAGACCAGTTTCTCTAAACTGTTGTTGTACATTACTCGCAAAATGAGGCAAAATGTGGGTAGGATTATAAATTGATATAAAGTCTGAAAAAAGTACATATTGAATGAAAATTCTCCTACATTTGCTAAAAATATCTTCAGTTAAGAGTAACTCAAAATTGAAACCTACTTTCCATCATCCTTCAATTTTCATTCAATAATAGTTATCAAAAGATTTTAACTAGGTATTGTAACGTAAAAGATATCATGAATAAAAACCAAGAATATAATTTTCTTGTTTTATAAATGAAGCCACGTACATATGTATTTCCAAATAGCCCGCCTTTAAAGGGAGATTTCATTCTTCAGTCACCAAAATAAAATCGGTCTAAAGAACCAAAAAGTACAAAGTTTAAGCTTCAATTTACTTCCTGATACAATAGTTTCTGACGAATATTAACCCAGTTATGCAATTTTGAATTTGGTCATTTTGCTGCAGCTCTGTAGTAGTCCTAATTTGATGACTACAGATTGTACTATCAATTCAATCTACACAGAAGTAAGAAACTAAACATGCCAATTCTTTCACATTTTCTATCCATCCCTCTGAACAAAAGAACAAAGCCACCTCCGGGCGTCCTCATCAAGAACGAAAGTTGTGTTTTCAGTCGTATCTTTCGGGTCGACTGACAATTACGAGTTCGAGGCGTGCAATTTTATCAAGCTAGGCGGGAGCGAACGCTAATTTCTCCTATGGTGCCGTACAATGACTCGTTATGCCCGGTCACGTCCTCGCGAACGATCGTAATATCGTGTGCTGCACCATAGTCGATACATCCGATGTTCTTCCCCACGGTTCTTTGAACTTACGACCTGATAACTTCGCGTTCCTGCCGCGTATGCCTTTGCCTGCTCGTCGTTGCCGTACCTTCGGGTATCACACGATGGGAAAACGGAAGTAAGGAAACTTTCCCCCATGGACGTCCTTCGGGAGATCAAAGTAAACTCTCGCTCTGATGATATCGACCGTCTCTAGAACCACGCTACTCCCTTTCCTCTATTTTCTTCTTTAATGCTACTCGACGATGGGAATAATTGTTAACGTTATTTATTCTTGGACAACTTCCGGGGGAAGATATAATTAATATGGAAGGTGAACAAACGGGAAAAGCGCGTAAGATGAGGAATTACGTACACCCTCGTTTCAAAGTATTAGAACTCTCACAAAAAAATTGTACAATTAAGTAAATACTGATAAATGATTAAAAAATTACTCAAATTGTTAGGAACTCCTCCTCATCTGTCATTGCTTTAACTAATTTTCGCATTCGAAGTATTAATTTTTTAAATTATTTCATAAGTCGGATTAGAAATTTTGGTTAGACTCCACTAATTTTCCAATGTAATTTATCCCAAATTTTTTCAACGAAATTTAGATTAACTTATTAAGGACCAATGTGTGTGGATTAAGTTTAGAGAATTTATTGAGAAGATAAAACTTTGTTTAGATATAGATATCGTTTAGAGATCTAAGTATCAGTAAGGTTTTTGACAAGGATATTAAAAGCAAATGGGTGAAGGGTCTCGTTCGAACATCGAGTTAGATTCCAGTTTTTTAATTTTTTCACAGCTAACGACGGTAATGTAACGTTCTAAATTACATGGATTTTATTAATTTAATAACATACGAATTAGTTACGTAAAGTAGTTGCTTTTTGAATAGATAAACATAGGATTGAATCATTATATTAAAAAGAATATACTTTGAAACAAAGCTGTGATTCTTGCATGTGGGTCACGCAATGTAGAACGTGTTAATAGAATGCTGTGTATCATGTGTGCAAATTTTACCAACAGTATTGCGTTAATAGAACTAATTTGCAAGGTATTTAGTTACAAGAGAAATTTTTCGTGGTTTATTCGCACCGTGTTACATTATAACGAAGAGAAGTAACTCTTCTAGCTGGATGATGCAAAAGTAATTAACGTGTGCACAGTAATACACCGGCGACGTCTTTTTGACATCATTAAAATTTACTGTATTACACGAGGAAAAAATGTACGTTTGCGTTCATTAACAATTCCATGTTACATAAACTTTGAAATTGCTGACTTTATGTTTGCTAGGCGAGTTTTCAGCTAAATCATTTGCATGATTCGCATCTTTATCAGCAAGAAACACCAGACAAGGCAATTTAAAAACGGAAATTACTTGGAGGGTTTTGTTTTTTTTACAAATACTGTCGATCATTCGGCTACTATTGTCTCTTATAATTTATCGTGCACTTCATGAAAAGTTTCAAATAATGAAAACACCTATTTATTTCGGAAATTTATCTATTATCTAAAACTATCAATTATATTAAGTTTTATGTATTAGGTTGTTGCATAATAAACGTTGCTTCTTTATAAGATATAATTTTCACAATTTTAAAAGTATAAAACATGAACACTTAAATATCTAAACATTCAAATGTTTAAGCATCCTGATATTTAAACACTCAAATAACCCGAGATCCAAGTATCAATGAACATACTGCAAAAAAATTGTCCAATAACTATTTTCACTTAATATTTTATTGTCATCCGCAATAGTTATAAAGACTGTATAGAATTAAGATATTTAATCGCGAAAGATTAATGACAATACGATCGATAGTAAAGTTTAATTCGATCAAAGCGGGCATAATGCAATAATCACGAATGCTGGAGTCCGAACATAAGGTACAAATTGAGATATACGCGTTTTCACACCGGCAGAGGAGGAATTGTTTCTCGTAGTGCGCACACGATCAGCTGTTCCGGCCATTATCACAAATTGTCCGAGTAAACGAGCGTCATCCGACGACCACGATATACCTACTCTCTGATACTTTTGCTTCTTCCACCTTTGTTCTTTTAAGAGCCTCTCACAGTTTTAAGAAACAACGAAACGCTAGGCTCTCAGCGGATTTTTAAGCTTTTAAGTTTCCTTGCAACTGTTCTTACTATTACTTATTTTTTTAATCATTTATTTAAGTTACTTTTAAGCTGTTATTATACGTAACTGAACAATAAATATATAAATTTTCTTAGACACACAGAACGAGCGAAACTTCTAAAGTTATTTATTTTGAAAATCTGAAATTGTAAATTTCTGAAGATATTGTAACACTTGTACTACTAATTAACATAATTGAAATTTTCGAAAAGTGGAAATATTATGTGCAAAATTTTGTTTTAATAAAATATTGAAGAGTATGACGAAAAATGTGATGTAAAGTAAAATGATAGTTGGTGCAAAGTTATCAACGGAGTAAACTTTATGATTCATAACGAGAAGACTCGGGTCATTCAATAAAGTTGTAAGGCAAATTGCACAGGTTCTGCAAGCAAGATACTAGTAGTTTCCTCTAGTTTTTTAAAGGTTTTATGACTTTTAGTAGGCGCTTGGAATGGACATTTTCCTAATATTATATTTGACTAAAAATAATAATAGAAAAGCAATATGAAAGGTGTACAAGAAGATGAATCTTGATAATAATATGTTTCTACTTCTACCAAATATAATATAATCCTTACGCTATTTCTGTTGCGCGCCTGTAAGTTTTATTACTAATTTTCTCTCTATTAACCTAATTTATCATTATAAAGTGTAATGGAAAAAGTGATTTATGAAGACGTTAGTTTGAAGGTCTCCATCACTTGTTAATTATTTACTCAATTTCTCAAAGAATACTTTGTCAACATTGCAAACCCTTAAATTGTTTCCTTCAATGAATTAAAAAAAATATTCTCAATACTTCATTAACCCTTCATGGGTACTGGGTACATACAGAAGTTTACATACGGATTTTTAATGAATTGTGCGAAGGGCCACGTCCCTTTATTAAGAAGAAAGTAAGTATGTTTTATTCTAAAAAACCCGATTGTTATCAGAACAATTTACAAAAATTATTAAAAACATTAGCGCCTATCTGAATAATTAAATAAATGGTTTTTAGTAAGAGAACACAATCTATTCATTAATGATCAATAGACTGCGAATTTCTATGCATTTATAGAACATTTAAATATGCAAAACGCCACAAAATGCACGTGATAAGTAGATGTAGAAAATATACAAAGTACAGTACAAATGATTGTACGTTGAGGGTAAAACAATCCTCTACTTAGGATCCATTCCTTTATCTCTGTCAAGAGAAATATGCATCTGCATAAAAATCAGCAGTCTAACGATCGAATTCATCAGATCTTTTGCATACATTCAATATTTCAAGGGATCTTCGGAAACCTCTTTACCATTTTGGGTGACTTATTTAATGACTTACTCTACTTGCTTTCCATCGAAACGATGACTATCATGGACATCGGCGACTGTCTATTGAAAATGGCGCACAGAAATTTACCGTAAGGTTTGTACCACCTGCGATGCTTGATCGGGCAAGTGACCCGAATGTTAAACGTTGGACGCACAGTTTAAAGAACGAGCGCAACCGGGCAAACAGTTCACTGGGTTATCTATTAGAAGTCTCGAAACACTATTGAGCAACCGACCACGGCTACTGTAGCAAGGTGTCGGTGCCACGTTTTGGAAGAACTTGGAACCAAGCCACTATCATTCTCCTGGTTTCTTCTCTACTCTTGAGAGAGATTGCTTGGAACAATTGCCTGCTCCAGATTTGAGAAACATCATGAACAACATCATGAACAACATCATAAACACGTCCACAGCCAGTTACAGAATCGCTAGTTCGTACATTTTTATCGCCTTATGATTATATTTCTTGCACTTAAACATCTTTTTCTACTTTAATTTATCTAATTCTTCTCATTTTTACTTCTATTACACGTTTGACTTTTCTTGTATATAATTAACCATCTCCTTGATCTAAATTATTATATTTTACTCTGAATGTGATAGAAGCTTGATGAGCGCATAAAATTTTAACAGCATCCATCTAATACTTGTGGTTATAAAACAAGAACTTCATAATTAGTTAATTTTTTAATCATTTAAGAATTCAATAATAAAATAGTAGAGTTAATTTATGAATGGCAATGTTGTTACTAGTGCCTAGCCAATTTGTCAGCTTTTATATTTCTCCAAATAGACTTTACTAATGTCCAATACCATGATGTTTATGTTGAACAGAAGAATCAAAATCCTGGTTCTTGCCACTTTGTCAAAATTTTGCCTTACGTCGCCTTTATGATCCACCAAAGCAATAAGACTTTTTCAAAAATGAATTAGTTTACCAAAATCTCGCTCAAAGAAGGGCTTAAAGAACAGAACGATCAATTACTTCAAAAGAGAAAAAAAGCTAAAAGGGAAAGTAAAGCTGACTGACGGAAGAAACGTTCAGAAGGTAAATTCGTCTGGTCCTTTCCCTTCCACATTTATCTCTAGGTATCTCTCACGCGTACCAAAAGGAGCGGCATATCATTGGCAGAATACCTGTTTCCCGTGGAACAAAGTAACAGCGGCCTTTATACATAAATGATCAGAAGCAAGGAGGGCAAGCAGTCTATAAATACAACGAATGAAACGGATTCAGGTCCAGTAAAAAGTCTGTCTGGCGAAATGGGACGACATATTTCCGCGGAAGAATTTCAACCAATGACATTCTTGCCGTTTAAATAAACCAGCCCCTATCCTGCTTCTTATTGAACCAATTTTCCACCTTCCAAACAGGTTTTAAAAAATTCATCGAACCTGCTGAATAATCTGTCTGGTACTTTGCAGTGCACCTTGTATGCAATTTCGCTGCATTGTAGTGAATTTGCATACCTCACGTATGTATGGCAATTTTGTCAAATTTTTGCTACTTTTGTTCTAAACCAATTAGAATGCACCTGTTTATCAGTTTATTCCAAGCGTCAAGCAGCACTCTAAACTATAAGAGGCATTTGCAAAACACACTAAATGGATATTTAGAACAATCATATCAGGTCGCGTAATATCAAATATGGCATTTCTAACCATTCGCAAATTGATCACACAACTCACTAATTAAGTGTAGAAAAATGCTAAGATTTTTGTGTACGCACTTAAAAGATTATACAATTCTTGACAAATTATTGTTGAAGAATTTATGGATTTGTATCAAGAATCAATTGAGATAAGCACGATCATTTACCATATTCTTGTATAAGCTTTCAAAAGTCGCAAAGGAATTTTATATGATAGATCCTTTTGTACGAGATTAAATTAAAACACGGTGTAACAATATCAACCTTATTTCTTAATTTTTATTTCACCTTCTTATTAGTATATTACTTTGTTTCAGTACTATACCATTGTAGTTGCATCAAGTACTCTATTTAAAGAAATTAATGTAGAAATTAAAGTTGGAGAATCCTAACTGACAATAATTCTTTTTCACTGATAGTTCATTGAAGTAAAGATGAAAGAAAGTGGTTCGATAAAGACTGGGATCGTCGTGGATGGAAAGGAGGTCTGGATTCACCGCGAACCGTGACAAGAAGCTCTTATTATGCTGTCGATCCTCGTTCAATGAAGGTATACACCTGCTGCTGCTAAAAGTAAAAGTTCCGCTTAAAATGTTACTGAGGACCCGCGGACACCGCCTAAAAATCAATAACCATTTTCAGCCAGCGCACTCTCTTTCTCTCTGTTGAGGCTTACACGGTTTTTCTCTGACCCAGAATCCTTTGCATGTAGTATACGTCTAAATACATATGCGAAGCGTTAGAAAAAAACCCGCAAAAGTCATAATAAATGTAGATATTCATAGTTTTGTATGAAAAAGTCTACAAGCTACAAAGCGCAATTGGAAAATAGGATTTTAATTGAACTTTCATGCGTTACATCTCCCCTTGTGCTAATGCTATGAATGTGAGGTTCGATAAATTATGGAAATTGACAATTACATGTAAAATAATAATCAGATAATCGAAAATATGTAAGTAACCACATAAGATTAGAAAGCAAACTTTTTTGTACCTTCTTCCAAGCATCCATTTTTCAGATTGAAATTATCAAATAATTTTTATTATTCGTTTTTAGTTCTATTCAGTTCATTATCCAAATGTTCGTGGTTAAAAAAAGGCAGTATATAATTTTATTTCTTGATTATTTTACTGTAAAATTATTGAACATCGCTTTAAAGTATATTGTTGTAGATAATCTTAATAATTTAATATTAATTAATTGTGTTCCCTTTTCAAGTTGCAAGTTAAGTTTTAAACAAACCAACAATAAATTATTCTCCCAAAATAAATTAAATTTAAAAAATACCTATGATAAACTAAGTTGCGAAGCAACAGAAATAAATGTAACCGAGTATCTTCACACATATCACTCATAACTCTTCGTAGGCAATCTTGGTCGTTGATGACCAATGCAAAATGGGATTTTGCGAAGTTACTTCCAAATTTTGGTTTTTATTGAAGACAGTTTCAACTATTTAATTTCATGACTATATCATATACCAGAGCCGTTGATAAGTATCTCACAATTATTTCAAATCTTTTGGAAGCTTAAAAAATCAGACTTGAACGAGGTTACTTCTGCAATGTGAAAAAATATGTTTGCCTACGGAGGGTTAAAATAACCTCCACCCCCTTTTAACATTATATTTTCAACAACGTCTCTCTAAGTTCCTTAAAGAAAAAATATCTTTGTTTGCCCAATAAAATTTTTACTTCTACCAATTATTATTATTAGAGACCAGATCAGAAGCTTTTAAGGTAGTAGGAAACGCATTAAACCACTTAACCACCAATTGCCATTGATTTCTCGCCCTAATCGAGTTACTCTCTTGCAAAATGCTTGAATATTGTAGTTAAGTTATCCGTTCGTTGGGAAATAACAAACAACACGTGCGAGGGAGCAGAAAAGAGAAGGTGAGTGTGCCTCTATAAATACGATGGTCGAGGTGGGCGAACGAGAGATGCAATCCTGCGGAACTAGAGCGACCAAGCTGACCAATTTTACAGACATCGTGGGCGTTGATGAAGAAGCTGCCGGTGACACTGTACACGTATTCCTGGACACGTAGGTGTGACTCTGTATAGTGACAGGCAAACCGGACAGATTGAATTTTCGTTCATCCTTTGTCCTTCTATTCTGGTCTATTGTCTCCCCTTTGGGGGATGAAGCAGATAACGAATACTATTTTAGATTGGGTGAACCACAGCTGATCGATAAAATCACCCTCTAACGTTTTTTTTCGACCCGATTTTAGACTTCGTGCATGAAATAGAGATAGAGTTCAGCGGGTGTTTCATTTTTATAGGTCGGAAAGCTAGTCGATGATGGCAATCGGCAATTTCCGCTTTACAATCATTTTGCTAGGGGATGGCTTATTCAAGGAAAGATATTGACTTGTAATTGCTTGGGGTTTGTAAGACGTACCATGATTGTTGGACGAGAAAATTTCAGAAGAAAGGAAATTGGATATTTGGGGGAATTTTAAACAAAAATGACAGGATGCCTAATACAGCCAGATATCTTTGGGGCCAACTATACACATATATACAGTCGTTCACAGAAGTCTTTGTACATGCACTTATTGCAAAATACATGGATTTTAAAAATTTTATACGCATTGATTTCCTTTATTACCTAAAATTAAAAAAATTATTTTCTAACGTTACTGCGTATGCAATATACAGTCCTTCGGGGTTACATACTCGCAAAAACAAAATACGAGAAATATTCAATGTGTAAGCGATTGCAAAATTTAAGTACAGAACTGAATAAGAAATACATTTACTAAGGCAGGCTTATAAAAATGCAGAGACCCAGAGAAGAGTGCATGTAGTCGGAGGACAAAAAAGGAAGACTACAATGGATGAAAGTAGCACCAAGAATTATTGTAGAATACCAATCTGTGTACAATGTACATTTTACTACCCTCTATTTCAATATCAAAAGGCAAGGAATAAAAGGAAACAACGCTACATATCACGCATTTGGTATACTTAAAATGAACTATTTTAATTCAAGATATACGAATCTATACGAAGATCAGATGTAATAATTAGACTGCGGATGTTTATGCATTTAAACTTGTATTGAAATTTGCATAAAATGTGTAAAATATTAAAATATAACATATGAACATATGCAAGAAATATGTAGGATATGTAATAAGCATACTAAAATTAGCTATCCTAATAGTGAAATCTGAATTATTTATACACTGTGATTATAATCGTAAGATAAATTATTCCAGTCGAAAGTTCAGTAACTAATGTTGGATTTTACAAAGTACATGTGATAAACGTATATAAAGCATGTAATATGTTGCTGCATATGTTTTTACAAGAAAACTATGCAAAACATAAAATATGCGATGCACGTAAGATAAATAATACATGATTACCCGATCTTATTTTATTACCGATTTCCTATAAAAAGTATGGACATTTGCAGTCTAGTAATATCGTGAAGCGATGGAGCATGAACCATCCCATGGTGCACGAACGATCTCATTATTCCTCTTTGATCTTAACCGTCTCGACAATACAAACCTTGGCGTCGTTCATTTTTTCCCCTGTCGCCAAGGGTCGTAAATTTATGGCAATTAGCGGGTATCAACGTCGCTAGACGACCACCAGACGAGACTCACAGGTTGTGGACCTCTTGTTATTAGCAGCCGTGCAACGACACCACGAGTCCACTCACCATGTGCACAATAATATGCACGTCGCTGCTGAAACACGTGGGCGTCTCTCTCGTGTTCTCTCTATCGTTCGATCAACCACAAACCGACTACTATACTCGTCCCATCGATTTTATTGGTCGAACGTGTCTTTCATGCACAATCCATTATCATCGCACCGGTGGCCACTGATCTGTTGTTATATTGCACTTCACTTTGAAGAGTTTCCATACAATTAATTGAAGTTGAAGAAAGAAAGGATGGAGAAATTGTCAGCACAGATAGCGAGTTATTTATCGAGAAATTTCTTTTCGGGATTGTTGAGAGATTTTATTGAATAAAACATATCGCAGAGTGTATTGGTTGGTTGATCGTCAAGAGTCATTGTCCATAAAAGAGAGAATTTTACAGGGGAGGAGAAGAAACAGAAAATATGATGAATTTAATGTGATACGATTTGTTAAGAATCGTAAATCAGTATTCTATTCCCAGAAGTGACACTGAATTGCTCAAACTACAGATTTTTTAGAAGACTGATTTGTCAGGTATACTTTAATGTTTCCAACAAGTTTCAGGGAAATTAATTAAGGGATTCATGGCAAAAACAGTCTTTGGTAGATTTTAGAACCTTAATCATGCGTTTAGCGAATCAGTTTATACTTCAGTTTGTACTCCTAACAAATGTAAAAATTATCAATGTTTCAAATTGACACATGTACTTAACATGTTCCTGTAATTGCTACGATAATAAACAAAATTTTATTAATTTCTCATAGCGATTGCTACCGCTAACCGCGTGCCGTCCATAGAGAGTCTTCAGATCTGAAGAGCTTCGTACTCAAAGGGTTAATCATGAGGAAGTGAACTTAGAGTATAATTAGATACTGTTCTTCTGCGATAGAATTACAGATAAGATACACAGCAATCGTATAATACAATTAATACTTTATTAAAAAAGGAAAAAATGAAATTTACTCAACAAAAATTAAAAACGCTAAGGTATTTTTCGTTCTTCTAGAGAAAGAAAAAAATTGGCAAGGGTCACTCTTTAATTCATATAACAATGTAGTATTTGAATTATGACCACGCCTATATTCTTGGGATCACAAATGAATCATCGTCACTTAAATAGCTACTCTAACATTTAACGTACTTCTCTGTTGTATTAATTCAATTTTTAAGAAGCTTCCGTGTCGTCAACCCTCTAAACACTGTAGGCGTCGTTAACGTTTAGTGAATCATCTCGCGCATTCTTAAACGCCCATAATCATTCAACCCGTATGTTGAACAAATAAAAATATCTTTCGTACACGATACAACCATTTCTAACATTAAATACTGTAGATATCGTGGAATCAATTAACCTTGTTATCATTCTTGGAACATTTTTGACCTCATCATATTTCCTCCTTTCCAAAAACTTTCGTAACCTCACAAAGAACTTTTTTCTTTATAAAATAGCTGCTACTAACACCAATAATTTTTTTACGTTAAAGATATGCTTTTTTTTTTAAATTAGCAGATCATTTACAATAGTAAGAGTATAATTTGATCGATAATTACCAGACTACGGTTTTTCATGCAAGTTAGCTTCCAACTTCAGATACAATAAAATGTATTTTGCTTTAGATATCACATGTATCTTTGTATATTACGTGTATCCTGTATTTTTTCTCACGGTTACATTTCCCATAAATGCATAAAAATCTGCACTCTAATAATTGCGTATTAATTAAATTTACAAAACTGACGCACAATTTTCCGGAAGTGAATGCAAATAAATAGCGACAAGACATGGCGTAGAAAGTAAGCGCGGAAGAATTCGTCAGCGTCGCAATTAGCGAGCCTTCTTAAATTCTCTCGACAATTAACGCGTTCGTCGACAACTTCAATGACAGACAACCCTCAGACGAAGTAAATACAGAGTGCTGTTGCGACTTTATTAACTTGTACCTCGGCCACTTGGTTGAGCTGTAAAAGCCGTACAAACACATGTACAGAGGCAGGCAGATGGATAAACACATGTGTAAAAAATGGTCAGGTGTATTCACAGACGGAAGAAAGTGCATCGTACATAACTATGTGTTACACATTTGCGGAACACTTCTGCTAGAAAATCTTCAGCTATTGCATTATTTATGTATCACCACATCTGTTGCGTTAATTAATGTACAATTAGCGGCTGTGCTATATTATTAGCAATGATTCACTTATTGAAAATATACAATTGATTCAAATACTTCGATCCGTGTTTTACTTGAATTAGAAAAGCGAAGCTAACAAGGATACGAGATTTCGAAAAGGTAGAGCTTGTTAGGGTAGAAAACATTAATTAATTAATTTAATAAGGAAATTGAGGTAATATTAACGAAGAAAATTTTAGGTTGAAATTTGATATATTTTTGTGCAGTATTTATTTCTGCTACGTTCTTTAGACCATTCTCAACCTATCATGCTTTTTGTTTTGAATTTCTTAATTATCAAACGAATATAAAAAGAATTAGTGTTATTATGGGTAATTTCTAAGTTTAATTTTATGCTAAAGATTCGATTTTCTCAAAACTAGGAAGCTTTTTAACAAAATCGGAGCATAATGAATAAAAAGATAATAGCGAATTTAAGTATTAATTAGTATTTAGTACTTATGGGGATTGCGGTATAACACAAACTTAACAGGTCGTGGCATCTGCGAGATACATATATCAAATATTTTGTATTTAAAGGAGAACATGAGGAAAATTATTACCAGAACTGCTCATTTATTATTTATTATTAATAATTCATTACGATTTAGAAACAACACATGTTCGGTATGCGTCTCACAGATATTACGTTCCTTCTAACAATAAGATTAAATCTTGCAAGATGGTGTGAGTCCTGTAGTATAATTTTACAACAGAGCAAAGACAAGAACTAAAATTACATAAGACCGCATTGCATTTAAAATAGTTCAAACAACCAAATCTTCTTATTTATTTCTGTGTAATCTTTTCTACTTATTATGTAATACAAGTAGATCTCCGTGACTCTGATAAGGTAAAAAAAGAACGATAAGATGGTGTACATGAGAGACTGGAGCATAATTTCATTTTTTCTCACATTACGATGTTATATTATGTTATTTAAATTATAGTTATCAAAAATCAATTGTAAATAATAAGGCTACTATATGAATTTAAAAATGAATATTAGTGTGCGTCAAAAAAAATTGTTAAAGTGAAACACTTGTATTTGTTCAATTATGATTCCTTATATTAGGTGTACAAATTAATCCGATGCCTCTATGTTTAAAACCGAAATCTTCTTTTGTTAAAATGAAAATTATAAGTTGTATACGATGGGAATTGAACAATGAAATTATTTCGAGAATCAAAATTATCCGCAATTTTCCGTAAATAGGTATAAAAAATGCAGCGAATTAGTTTTTGCACCCAATAAATCAATTTCTATAAAGGTGAACTTGGACTAGCCTACCTCTCTGATAAAGAAATACACCCCTAAAAAGAAAAACTCATCAATTTCACTTGCTCTACATTTCTGAAATCCAATCTCTGAAAAATCAATTTCATTAATTTTATAGAATTCATCAGTTTGGCTGCTGTGCGACTGAAATAAAAATTTCCTATGCGAAGTGTATATTATCAGGAACACTATTTGGTAGCTAAAGGCAGACAAGGCAAAGATAGAGAGAGGTGACGCTCTATTTGCCGTCGAGGAATCCTCGTAACGAATTCGAAGAGCGTTGGCGTTGCACAACGTGAAAAAACGCGTTTCGACGAGTGAGACGCACAGGTCACTGGTTACGCGTTAAAAAAAGAAGTTGAATAAAGTCTTTGGATAAACCGACGACGAACTAGGGCAAATGTGGCCCCGGTCTGACCTCGTGCCATCCTCCGGGCACGTTCAATACCGAAAGCACGAGGAGAACAGGCGTCGATGACGTTTTAAGGACGTTGTCGAAATTCTGAGGGCCATTACAAATGCAAATTCCTTCTAACAATACCTTACTCTGTTTGTATAACTACAATGCTGTACGCGTTGATGCAATAAAATAACTTCGTTCTTTCATTCATGCATAAAACTTTACGAAATATTGGACCGTTGCACATAAAATGGCGGTGGTCATATGTTGGCAAATTCGATTTTCATTTTATGAATGAGGATCGTTGATAGGTGTATATTGCGATATACTAAATTACTGTTTTAATCCTGTTACGATCTTTGGTCCATTTTTTACCCAAACATGTTTTGCAGTTTTTGAAGAAATTTCTTAAATTTAAGGCAAATATAAAGAAATCGCTATTAATATGTATAATTTCCACTTCGAATTTTACATTCAAGATGCGCGTTCTCCAAAATTACGGAACTCTTTAAAGAAACGAGAAAATAATTAAGTCTGCAAATTCCGAAGACCATTACACAGTTCAATGCAAGATGAATTTCACTAAAAAAAAATTGCAGGTTTAACTTATCTAAATTTACTTAAAAATAAAGATGCAATTCTGATCAAGATCAAGCAACTCTGTTTTACGAGCTTAAATTGGGACACAAAGAAATAGAGGCAACTCGAATTATTAATAGGACACATGCAATGCAAATACAGTGGCTACAAAAAGTATTTGTACAGTAATTTATTTATTTTGTCGTATAGATTCATTAAGCATAAGCTACTCCATAAGTACATAAAGCTTCTTATTGTTTAATAATACATACCCTTATGCGAGTATACAAACATGAGACCGTTGAAATTAAATATTGAACTTGACCAAAAGTGCTTCACTACAAATATGGGTATATGTGCCAATACATTATACACATATAGCCACTGTATGATTCGACTACTTTTTTTAGAACATTAATAAACGAGTCATTAAAAGGTAATGGTACGGTCGTAAAATAGTCTCTATCTTTCTAATACTGTATCTTATAATAATTGAGACAAAATGGCTGAATTTTCTTGATTATCTAATTGAACTAAATTTTATCGTCAGTGACGATGAAAAATGGTGGTCTTCCAGGAATATAGCACGCATAGTAAGTTGAAATCGTTAAGCGAGATGATATAATAAACGGTAGGACGAGAATAAAACGTTTCTTCGATGGGTGTCGCTGCCAAGAAACGAAAATAGGGTTAAAACTCAATTCGGGGGGAGAAATTCGATACGATGGATAATGTTCTTCGTGGTAGAAGTATTAATCTTCCGATGATTAGGAGTAATCCACTATCTTGACGCATATCGGTCGAGTTCTCGCTTAGTATTACATTAAATTTTTTAGAACACCTTAACAAATCTTTTCTTCGTGGTAGAATTAATCTTCCGGTGATTAAGAGCGATCCGCCATCTTGACGCATCTCAATTGCATTCTCGCTTATTTTTACCGTGAATTTGTGTTCCACTTAAAATCTTAACAGATCTCTGATATTATCATTTTTCGGTGAAAAATAATAGAAAAAGGAAAAATAGAAATTGAAAGTAGTATAAGTAGATTTAAGTCGGACGTAAAATGCGATACCTTCATTAACTTACATTAACACGATCGTTAGAATAAAGAAGCGTCAGTTGAAACTCGGTGTTAATTATCCCGGTGGAAAGGAAAATTTTCACGCCAAGAAAGTTTTGCAAATTGAGCTAAACCGATTAGCGCTAGGAGATGAAAAATGGTATCGCAAAGGGTCACGAGGGTTACATTAACTTTTACAATTAATTATTTCCATTTCTGTGTAAAATATAAAATGTACATTATTTAAATTAGTACCGTTATTATCAACATTCTTACTGTTTCTTTTGCTGATACGCAGACAAAAGAAATATGGCGACTCCCACGATTGAACAAATAAAAGATTCATAGCATGATCCGTGTCAATTTTTCGTTCTTTCTAAAAAAAACACCATACCCTACTATTTAATTTTTGGTTAATAGTTTTCAACTTTTTTTTAAATAAAATACTCGTTACATTATTTAATTTCTGTATATGTTATCTGTAATTATGTTGCAGAAAAATTATATCCAATTCAATTATATAGTTATGGATCTCATGACTGAAGTTGTAATATATAAGGGTTGCTTCTATGAAGAACCCCTTAAATATTTCGTATACTCCATAAAAATACAATTGAGAACTATTTATTCAGTAGCATAGGTGGTATATCATTAATTTATTTTAATTTAGAAGTCACACTTGAATAAAATAAGTAATATCTAAAACAAAGCACCAAACTTGCGTTTGATCAATCGTGTGAGTCATTGTGCAAAGAAATCGGAACGGAAAAAAGAATTATAATCTTCCAAGTGTGCAGGCAGAAAGTTTCCGTGTTGCAATATTCTTACGATTATTTCGTGTACCTAGCATGTAAATCATAATTCAGCTGAGTTATTTAGTAAGTAGTACAGAGAGTAGATCTCGCTTTGATTTGTATGTCCCCTGAACACGAACACGTTCTCAGAAATTATTCTACTTATTCTCCCAATGAATTCCGATTCAATGTATTATTTATGACATGATAAATGCAGCCAGTGTAGCTAGTAAAATAGCATAGGCTATTGTCACTCTTCATATTAATTAGCTAACTCTCACTCGTTTGTCACTGTAACGAGGATTTGTTGCCTCGTTAGAGTTTTGTAAACACAGTCAATCCTTCAACGACGCAGATTTAAAACTGCATTTACCGTTCTCAGTAGATATATCAAACAATTTCTCGCAAGTTTGCGACAATTTAAAAAAAAAACTTGTAGAGTGGCTTAGAAATATGTGTATGTTATAATTTATTATGTATGTTATGATTTATTATATCAAAGAATGTTTTAATTTTAGCCAACTTGAAATATCCAAAAGGATTTACTAAATGTAATTAACACTGTGCGGGTGTTTACGCATTTACGGGAGATTTAAATATTAAAAAAAGTACGTTCATAAAAGAATGCACGTAATATGCAAAAATATACTAAATTTTAAAAAATTGATTACTCGTTATGATATTTACAGTATGAAAGAAATCCCTAGTTAAGTTCCATTCCTTAAGTTCTGTATATAAAATATGAATCTGCATAATCATCCACACTTTAATTACGAATGCTTAAAATATAGATACTAGTCTATTTTATCATTTGCTATCATATAAAATATACCTATACAAATCTATTATAAAGAATTATGACTTACCAAAACTTATTAAGTTTTTAGAGAAGTCTGAGTCAACAATTATATGAAGATTATCTTAATTTGTTTAAATTTGCAATCGGTTGGAAGAGCGCAGTAAGTCACAAAATTTCGACGAATTCGTTACGAATCCATCTAATACTTTTCTAACGCAAAACCACGAAATGGAAGGAAGGAAAGGAATTATCACGGTATAAATGCAAATTAGAGAAACGAGACTGTAGTTTCGATCGATTGAACCGATAATATAATCGGATAAGCTTATCACGCCAACTCCCATCGCGAACCCCTTGATTTAGGATAGGAGCCCCTTGGCTTAGTAATCAACGATCCAGAAAAATAAAGCAAAATTACTTGCAGAAAGTGATTTTGATTAATCCTTTTCACAATGCGAATTTATAATAGCACGCTTCGTAAATTTATCGAACTCCAAATTAAAAAGAGATTTGCTGTTGCAGCAGCAAAGGTTTAGAAAAGTAACTTTTACTGAGTCATCTAGATTCGCAATCGATAAGTATAGAAAACACGATAATACAGAATTTACAATAACACGCGTCATAAATTCACCGAACAACAAATTAAAAGGAAATCTGCTGTTACACCCAGAAGAGCAACTTTTACTAATCCCCTAGATTTGTAATCGACAATAATAGCGAGATCCACTCTCGCGAAACCCAGCCGCGGCTGCACGCTAAATTAACGATGTAGAAAGTCGAGAAAGATGAAAGAAAAATGAATGGGCGACACTTATCATTTACACCGAAGATCCTTTCCAAGCGGAACGTTATCCTTGAAGAGCTCGTGGCAAACACGAGCATAGGACCCAACTCGGGTCTGGATCAGCGAGACGGAAAGTCGAAAAACTAGTTTGATAAGCAATTAACGCTCCAAGATTACTTCGTATAGTATGCTGGAATGCGGAGTCTGCATCTACTGCAGCAAAGGATGTTTGCTTACCCGGAGATGTTTGAGGAAGTAGTCGTGTGCGTTCTCGATAAAACTAGTACCAGTGATACTTCCTTATCAGCCATACTGTTAACACAAGCCGAACTAAGGGTTAATTTAAAATGGACGATAATACCAACTACAGTATGAGTGCGTTGGACTGACTGCCAGAGAAGAAAAGACACAGATAAGTAGTACCATGATAACGTTTATCACATAAGATGACCGAGTCTTTTTATTTGTTGCGCGAGAAGTTCACTGTGTTGTTATGGAGATAGTGATTCATAATCGATTATCTTTTAAATCCTCTTTTAATCGTATTTACCCTTTTGACAGAAGAAATACGTGTACTTATATGGTAAACGAACGTGCTAATCGATAATGGAAATGGAGATAAGAATTTGGGAGCATTGTGATATCATCGCGGATATTAGTCATTTTTCTTCTGTAGCCAATGAAAGGTTTGAAGAGAGTATGATACATTGTTTCATAAAGAGATTCATTTTTAGGAAAATAGTAAGATATTACTTTTTAGTTATTTTAGACGATTTTCAATTTAGGAATGAATATGTGTCGCCAGAGAGTGATAGCTTGACAATCGAGCGTGCAGCCAGACAAATGATAACTCCTAGATTAATGGTTCGTGGGTCACTCGATATTAACGTTTCGAGAATGGTAAAACTATAAAATAGTAACTGAATTACAGATCTTCTTCTTATATGTTAATTTCAAGAAACGGAAACGCTCAATAAGTAAAATAAACAACGGAACGTGCTGTGGTTTTAATGAATTAGTCATCACAAGAAATTTCATATCCTGGCTGCTTTAAAGGCGCCTTAAAATGTTTAAGTTAAATTTGGATTAAGTTTGAGTTGATTTAGACTTAGATTAAGTTATATGGCTTCTTTCTAAAGTCATAAAACGCTCTGGTTATTCATCTTAACACAAATATCATATCGAAATATACACAACCTAATTAAAATATCTTTTATAATAAATATAAGCGATAAAGATCTACACCACAAAACAAATCTCTGCTTAGATCCCATTTCCCTATCATTTTCTTATAAAAATATGAATTAGCATAAACGGTTCGTAGTAGAATAATAATAATTTCCAGCAACTTCATACAATGTGATATTGGATATAATGATCGAAAAAAAATTGAACCAGGTTGAACGAACAACATGAATCAAGTCTGATTCAAATGAGTCGGCACGAATTGGAGTCGATCAAATTGGGACACAATGGTTTGTTCTTCAAAAAAACAATAAAACCACTTATAGCTATAAGCTACCAGTCGCCCTCGTAAGTGGTCAAATGTGCAGGCAACTATAATGGAACGTTTTACCATATAAAAGACGATGAAGAACGTTGTACATACAGGAAAGCAAAACTTGATCTCACGGAATTTTATGGGAACCAAAGCCCGGAATAGACCGGGCCGTTTATATTTGCCTGTGTATGGATAGAAGCGAACATGTATTCTCTCGTAATTGCCGTGTAATTGCCATGGTGAAAATTTCACGCGATCATCCGTAGGGAATATACAGGTTCCACGAAGGCCTAACGACGCTATCGTAATTAGGACGGGTCGCAATAATGCAAAGTATCGCGTTAAATTACGGGTAAGACGCGCAAGGACGCGGGAAACCGAGCCGCTTTAGCATACAATGATAAAAATTGCAACCGACCAGTGGTAATTAGATGGGAATCTTCTTCTTCTGATTGGACGGTGTCGAGGCTCGCTATACACGATGAAGGTTCGTTTAACGGTGCTAACAGGCGAATTAAATAATTTAATCTACTGGTTAACGCACGTTAAGAAGTTAGTAATGGCTTTGATTTAAACCGAATCAAACTGGATCAAAAGTTGCTACAATGTCAAGACCTAAAGTAGCAATAACCCTTGGACAATGATTTGTTCAAATGCTACTACACTCAATCCTCGATCATTCGAATGTCTTTAATTTGGAAACCTCTGTAACACGAAAATTTTGTTCATTCCTTTTTGCTCCGCTGTGAAACTTTCGATAAATCGGAAGGAAACTTACTTTTCGAAGCGAAACTCGAATTATTTGCCACATGTTTAAATACATTTTTTACCTTTGCAACTGGAATTTAGAATGGCCAGATGATCTCTAAGTTGAAGTTTACCTTTATAAATCAAACTTGTATCGTCGCTGTCTCTATAACTCGAAGTTATAGCTACGTATGTGAATACCGGAAACGTAAGATGGCACTTACCGGTTCTCTACCTCTTATACGTCAAATTTTCGTACATTAAACCTCTAGTATTTGATAACTTAGTAAGTCAAAGTCTTTATAGCTCGAAGATTTTAGCTCCTCCTTTGAGATTCGAGTTATCGATATTCAACTGTAATATTTATTAATACCACGGTGTCATTTCTTATATAAAAAGAAGAGCAGAGTTAAAGTCAGAATGCTTCGTGGTGTAGAGTTTTTTTCATGTAAGTGAAACATGCTCTGGTGCAATATAGAAAAAAGTGTTTGGATAACAAGCAGGAATTACGTCTTTTGGTTTTACGAAGGGGTAAGTTGAAGAACAGGCAGGTTAACGCGAGTTTAGTAGATGCATTAATTTAACTGGCAGCAGTAGACGCAATAAATGTCTTGGGGACGTTTATCTAGATAGTAGAAGCATATAGCTTGGTGAATCAGACGGTGGTGGGATTTCAGATTTTGTCCCGATGAGTAATCCACTGTTCCAGAAGACCCGTTTGCCATCCAACTAAGCATTAATGCATGCATAAACGAAACGTCAAGATTCAGACCAATAGCTTACTGTTCTTCGTCAAACACGGACTAAACATTCACGAACGATGTATGTGTATAAAAGTTCGTTCATTTTTGAAGAGTCATAGTTTTGTTTTCGATATACATTCGTTCCGTCGAATAAAGTACGAATTGTTTCATTAGTTTTTGATTACTAACAAATATTGTTCTTAATTACAAAATACTCCTTATGTTATACATATTTTCACAGTTATTTTTGTGTATTAAAGTTGAATTCATGGGCAGCTTAAGTTTTCACGATATGACTTGCTAATTGTATTGGGTGCATGCAAAAAAAATCAATGATTTGAACAAGAATGGACAGACCGTGTTTCCCTATCAAAAACCATTTGTTTAATCAATCAGATAATTACTATTGTTCTCAACTACTTTTGAAAATTATTCTGATAGCAATCGGATTTCTCTATTAGAAGGGGTACTTAATTTCTCCTTAAAAAAGACACGTATTTTACACGGTGTATCGCAAATTATTAAAACTTTTTCGCTCGCCCAATAAAATGCTCCATATTTTAAAGTATCTGTATCAAATTTAATCTATTATGGGTCCAATGTTTAAAATTACAATTGAGATTTGTACAAGAACTAAAACAAAAATGTATAATCCAAATGTCGTTTCCTCGAGAAAATGAATAAAAGCGCAATACACTTGGGCCCCTCTTTCCATGATGGAAAGGTACTGTGTAGAAAAAAAACATGTAAAAAAAGCCAAGTAATAATTGATTGGCAAAAAAGTATCAAACTTATCTTAAAAAACGCAAACTACATAAAAAGTAATTTAAAACATAGAAATGCATTCACTAAAGAATTTCAGTTCATAAATATCGTACATACGTGTATGTATACATTATCGAACAAACGGAACAAATATAATAACTGCAATAAAACGAAGCAAAAATAAGTAAATAGTTATATCTAAAAAATTAATAAATCAAGGCAAAGTAAAAACAGAATAATTGTGTAACTGTTAATAACTTGCATTAATCAAAACCGTGTAAAAACAGTACCAAATATATGTGTTATATTTAAAAAAAGAAAAAAGGAACAACTCGCTACGTTTCGTACAATTTTATAGTACCAAAAAATCAAAAAATTAATTACATACAGGGAATCGTTTAATATTAAGCGATATGTTTGCACGTTTCATTAAATAGAGGAGACTGTTTGTCCTTGGCTACTCCCCTATGTTCCTCTCCGTGAGCGCAAGTCGTGTTCGTGCGCTTATATGGGGTGGTGCGATCTCTGCTGCTGACGTCACTCCTTTCCCAGGACAAAGCTCCTACCGAGGGTGCGTTTATATATCCCGAGAACATGGAGAGAGACAGGGCTGTCGGACGGCGCCAAGCGTCGAGACGCTTCTCAAACTCTCGCAACAAAACATTCGTCATCCCCTGTATAATGCTACAACTTCGACCTGGCTTTCACTCCCACCCCCTTTTTTCTTATCGCTTCTTTCTTTCGATTCTTTTTCCCTTTAAATCCTCTTGTATTCACCTATCCTATTTTGCTCTTTATTTTCCCTCGATGCAACCCTTTCCTTTGTTTCTGCTCTTTTCACAACAGTTGTCTATCCTTGTATAATAATCCTCGTGGAGCATCTGCTCATCTTCCTCGTCTTATTCTTTGCTTTTTATCTTTTTTCCGGCACTGCAGCTTGTCGCGTGAATCTCTTGTACGTGGGCGAATTGGTGCAATGGATTTAGTCAGGCTAAAGAAATGTCTCATTTTTCTTCGTATTTCTTTATGTACAATACCACTCTCTATTATTTGAATGGAAAATGTATAATTTCTTAAAACTGAGATTCACTAGATAATAGTGAATAGCAATCCCACGGTTTACGTTCTCTCGACTTATACCGCTTCTATTAGCGATTGTTCTATGCAAACAGTTGGAAATAAGGAGATTCGGAAATCTTCTTATTTGGAAAATAAAAGCTTGTAAATATTTCTCAACGTTACAACCATTGGTATTGTAACCAAACCATTCAGTTTTAACATTGTTTAGAAAAAAAAAAAAAAGGAGAAACGAGTGAAATTTAATCACTAAACAAGGTGTCAGAACGCTATCGGAGTTCAATTTCATATCCAGTGGCAACGTATCGATTAGAACACATCCGGTTTTGATAATCGACCACTCGGCGCAGCAGTGATTATTAAATATCCGTTTCAATCCCCAACCGCAAGGTATTTTTCAATAAAAAAAGCTTGTCGATATGGCGGATGGAAAATCCGTTGGATCTGAAAACATTTGATCGGACAGGCTCCATTCGAGAGGGTGTGTTTTTATCCTAGCAACACGCGGGGGAGCCAACTGACGGTGGCGAGCGTCGAGACGCTTTTCAGACTGTCGCAATAAAACGTCCGCCAGCCCCTGTCTAATACAACGATCCAATCGTTCCCCAGAAATCGCTATATCTGCATGAGAACACCATTTACTGAGAAGGTAATCCTTTGACGAATATCATTCACGTAAAAATATAATTTTCACCGAATTTTGAGTCATCTTTTAGTTTTCTGTATCTTTGTTGAGAACTTCGGTGGTACACTTGGGAATGTAATTAAACACGGGAATACTGATAGAATCCTGTGACTTTTAATTAATGTAAAAACTGTACTAATAAAACGAAGATGCAAGGATAATGAAACACAGTATACGGTACAAAAATTAATGCCAGGATAATTAACTTCAACTTCCAAGCGATCTAACTTTAACTTCTTAATGAACTTGTATAAGATACATCATTATCACACGAGTTATTAAGCACGATATATATTCCGCAGATAAGATCGACATTTAAGAATATCAATTTTAAAACGATAAAGTTTATACAGGAGCATAATTACACTTAACTAATCAATCTTCAAGTAAAAGGGGCTCTAACTTATCTGTCACCCAAACTAATAATTTTAATTGATTAATTTGCGTCTATCAAAAACAACATCTATCAACAGAACCATAACCATAATCATAACCGCAACCTATTTACCCAGTTCAAAACTTAATTCGTAAAAATTCTCATCGAACACCATCAAATAAAAAAGACTTTGAATAGCAGCAAGAACATCCAGAAAAAAAACCCAGTTTATAGCGGAAGGCAACAGTAAATAAACGAAAGACGCATTTTATATCGCATAAATTGGAGTGTAATACTACAATTGAATGCACAAAGAACACGATTAAAATGGTGATGCTTGCACACATTACAGTCACGCAATAGAGTTGCGGTATTTATTGGTCGGTGCTTTCAGATTGTTAAGCCAAAAATGATTATCGTCGTTAATACGTGCATTAAAAATTTCCTATTTCAAACTACCATAAATGTTTTCTTACATTGAACACGATACAACTTAGTTTTAGGTGAGTAAGAAATTCATTCGCGTTCCATTAACCCGTCTTCTGATCTCCAATTTTAATTCGCATTACAACAATTAAAAAATAGAGTTCATAAAAGATTATATGAATTTTCCAATAGTTATATAGATACACATAAAATATGCTGAGATTAAATTTGTGTGCGGCCGATGCAGGCCCCATAATCCAAAAAAGGGTTAAAACAATATCAAGTATAATTACTTTTTCAAGTGGTTTATTTGAATTAATATTGGGTGTTCAAATTAATTCAGAACCTTTATCTTTAAACTCTTGGTATCTTTATTAATTCGAAATCGTTACTTTACTATTTTTGAAGCAACGAATTTGCCTCATAAATGTGAAAATGTTTAACATTAAAGCTGGATTTGATTTTTTGTGAATAAATCTTGCTAAATTGAATCTTGCGAAACTTTGAAGCCACAAAATTAATTTGTACATCTAATAGTTTTGCCACCATCGACTTTGAGCATTATTTTCACCCTCTAAATATGTTTTATCGCCAATACAAGAAATACGTGCGTAATATTTTTTGATTCTTTGGTTATGTGTAAAATTTCATTCAAATCGGCGTGTCGCATTTAAGTAACGTTTAAAGTTTAGCTTTTAAATAAAAAGTTCTTTTTATACAAAGCAACGTGTTAGTTTTTAGTGATTGTTTTTAAGGGATGAAAAGAGGTGCGAAGGGTCCAAAGACGGAAATTTACTATTCCTAGTGCTAAATGACCTTGTAAAGGCTTCACATGTTTCCCTGTTTTGTCGCCGCAAAAGGAAATTTTCCCGCGAGTTTCCGCGAGTTGCCTTTTTCACGGACTTTCTCTTCGCGCTTCTTCAGACCACATCCTCCACCTCCACGGTCGAGGTTTCTCCGTCCTCTTTAAACGTACACGTCGTGAACAGGAGCAAGGTATGAGAGAGCAAGGCCTCTTCGGCGTCCGTTGCTCCGTGTTTTCAGGCTTTGTTGCTCCGTTAATTAGATCGCCCGCAACGAGAACGTCGCAGTGGGGAGGCGGAGAAGTAGTCTTAACGATCGCTACCCAGCTAGACTGATAGAAATTTAAATTTGCCAAGTCGATGAACCTTAAGTTCGAAATCGCGCTTCCTAAATCTATGATTAATTCAAAATTGGATGTTCAGCAGCGATAAAGCCTATATGCATAGTGTATTACACACTGTAATTCGATGTAGTGGAGTGGAAGATACAAAAAAAAGTTTAGAATAGGTGCAGATAACGATAAAAATGGCTTCTATTAGGTTGGCCATAAAGTCTTTTCGTATTTTATAGACATATAGGAATGAAACTTTATTAACCAATGTATTGCCTGTTTTCTTTCGACAATTTTTTGTCACATTGTATAATTCCTTTATTCGGCGTTTAAATGTAATTTGTCACATTTTTCAGCAAACAAATCGTTCAGACGACTTTTCCAAATTTTTCAATTTTCCTCTATTAAAAGAGTTTTGTAATGGCCTAAAAGAGGAACATTTTTCAATATTAGCATACTATAATCATTGGCCATTCTTTCCTGAGTTATACTACATTTTTACTTTTACAATAGTAATACGACACTACGTGTTGAGAACGCATCTCATTTTTTTTCATTTCAAGTCTATGTTAGCCATGACAAATACAACGAATACAATCTTCTTTTGGAAAAATAGATTCAAATGTTCACTTTCTGATCTTCTTTGCGATTTTAAAATCAGTGACATATTTATAGATTTATCGTAATTCAAACGTGCATTGTAAAAATACGAAATGATTTTTTAGGCAACGTAATACATACTGAAGTACGACATTTTTATCAAAAAGCAAACACGCGTGTAACGGCTGACGAGTAGATTGATAGAAATATGGAATATAGGGAATATAGTTGAAATTTATGATAGCATAAATTGTTAACAGCATAGGAGGCGCAGAAAGACAAATGTTTGGACTACTGCCATTGGAATCGAGAGAATCTGTTTCGAAAGAACAAGTTGTTTAGTATTTTTGGCACAATGTGATTTGTCAGCAAAATTAATTGAAAGCATACGAAAAAATTATGTTTCGCCATTGTGAACTTCTGGAAAAAGTCCGATATTTTTGGAGCAGTTAAACTATGTACTTTACAGTTTAAGTTTAAGTGTTTGTATTTATACGCGTAAAAACTTATTTTCTTATGTACATGCATAAATCATAAAGTCGAAGCTATCTGTTATTTATTATCAATGAGAAACTTCAACATGTACAAAATAACAAATAACAATATATTATGTAAGGTCAGTGTAGTAACGTCTCAATCTTAATGATTACTGTACCGAAAAAACACGTTATAATTCCATTTGACAAAAAGTGTTTACAATCTTGAAATGAAACACATTTTTTACGTCGGCAGGCTTATCACTTAGAATCCATCTATTTTTTACAAACAGATTTTTCTTGTAGTACGATCATAATACAACCTATATACAAAAATACTCCATTTATGAACATTGACTAGTAAATTTATCAGACCTCCTTGATTTTTTATCGATTTCATTCATTTTTTATCAACCAAGTGGGAATAATTTTTGCCAAGTATAACAGTCATCAATGTTTATGCTTATAATGATTTGGAGTTTAATCTGTGAAAATGGATGTTGATTCAGACGAATAATTACACAAGATATTTGAACGATCGACATAGTCTCATCGAGATTTTTCAGTACACTCATTGAACCAATATTTTTTTATCTTCCAACACATACGCTTTACTTGAATAAACTCTTGCCTGCTTATTTTGATAGCTACACTGTTTGTTCGACGAATTCACGAATATTTTAGTGTATTATAATATATCTAATTTGTGGAAAGACACGTGTGGTACGGTTTTACTTTGTTACGACATACCTATGTACATAAGTAACTCTGTTTTCAACTAGTTCCTTTTCTGTTTTAAATTAATATTTTCTTTGTATCAAACTTGAATCTTTGTCAACAATTCCTATTTTTGATTTGTTTTCCAGTTATCTATTTTAACGAATGATTCATGCCTAAAATTTGCACGCGTACGTATCATTTCTTGAATACGCGCAATGAAAACTTTATCGAGTAAGCGTGGAAATAGTTTGGAGCAGGAGCGGAATATTTACAAGTTGAATAGCATATACGTTTCCACCATCGGAAAATAGTGGAATATTTACATCTACTCAGAGGAATGTAAAAATATATTAAAGAAATAAAGAACTACATGGCGCCAAACAATTAGGAAATCAATGGTTTGTGAATGATCCTATTGGCGAACCAGTTCTGTACGAGAATGAAAATAATATACACTGCGCAACCAAGATTAAGGGATCACTAATTTTTGGTCAAAAGATCGTCAATCTTTGAACTATTGTAACTTTGTGAAAAAAATACGAACAAAGGTGTACCATTGCTCATGCTAAAAAGCAAAGCTTCTACTTATACAATATTGCTGTGAAAATTAAATTTAAAGTCAAGATCAAAGTGAGAGGAGAAATGGCTACAGCATGTGATCCCCCAATTCTTGTTATAAAAAAAATTCTAAAACAGGTTTAAAAAATATTCTTCTTATTACCTCCTTTGCCAATAAGATAAATTGGTTAGATTGTCCAGATTTAATCACGATTACTTTGTATCTATTAATTAAATTTTTCTATTTTTACAAAAAGTGCTGTATTTTTTTCAGTTCTTCAAACAAAGGTCTCTACTTTTTTTTATAATTATTAAAACAAAAAGTTCTATTTTTTCTACAATTATTCAAAAATATTTTTAGAATTTTTCAAAAACAATTTATATATTTTTACAATATTTTCCCAATATGGTAATTCTTTCGTATTATAAAAGAACTACCCCAAAGCAACAAAAACTTTCCAATATCCCACGAAATGAAGTTAACGAGCGAAACCATTTATCTTGTGTAAGAGAAGAAGAAAACGACGAGGGAAACCAAAATCTACTCGATTTTTTCTAGCATCTTGCCCTAAAGTTGAGTCCTAGATCACGAATTCTCGCCTTCAATCCCGACTAAGAAGCGGTTCATGTATCAAATGGAACTACCACTCTACACTACGCCACGTCAGAAATACGAGACCTTTCGGGTAGCAAAAATAGAACCGAAACACGTTCGCCTTCCTTCCGTCTTTTCCGGACTCTTAGTACGTTGAAGTTACATTTAAACGTAGCTCGCACTCGAGGCAATTAAATGCGGAACATGATTCACTGGATGATCTGCGAGAGATCATGATGCAACAAATCCTTTCTGTACAATAGTGTACTGTCGCGAATCTACGATTTTATGTAAAGAAAAAAAAACAAAAAAAACAAACAAGAAACAGACGTGTAACTAAAACAACCTCTGTTTTCAAGTGATGATTGAGAATTGAATCTGAACACGTTCCACCCTCTAAGAAACGTATTGTAGCTGATTATAATTTTCCACTTTCATTTGAAAATTAGGGATTAACAATTAGTATGCATAAATTGGTTGATGTCAAGAAAACGGCAGACTAATAAAATATAATAGTATGGAAGACGCCAGTAAGAAATGAAATTTAAAACGATTGCATCAACATGGATCACAACCATGAATGAGGATGTCGAGGAACTTTTGCTTCACGATTGGTAGTCAAAATATAGACACTGAATACATATGTTGAACAGCATTTACAGGCTGAAAGCGACATCCCTTCGGAGTTCTGTTGCGAACGTATTAACCCCTTATACTAGAATAACGAGTCACACTCATTCTATAAATTATGATGTAGATTCGACAAAAATGGATATTATTGACGATGAAATTTAATTTGAAATTCTATTTTAGCTTTATATTATAATAATGGTAGTTATTAGCTAACGCTAGTATACGTAGGTAGTACAATAATTGTATCATAAAGAGTTAAGGAGATTTAAAAAAAAAAAAAAAAGAAAGTATTGAGTTGCTGAGAAAGTAATATCGCCTTTTAATAATGCTACGAACAAGTTTTTAAGGACATTATGAACCTCTTGAACTATTGGACTAGATATCCATGGAAAACAATAGACATTACTAGACTGCGGATGTTTATGCATTCATGGGAAATTTAAATCTTCAAAGAGGTGCAGAATCTACATAATATGTAAAGATATGTAAAATATTTAAAAGTAGAGTTCAAGATACAGTATGTAGAGGGTGCAATGAATATCTAGTCAGATTTCACTACCTTAATTGTGTATCTAAAGATACGAATTTGCATAAACAATGTTTATTAGACATCCACAGTCTAGACGTTATGTACAAGATCAATTACATAAAGTAGTTACTTCTTTTTATGTTCACAAAGCCGACGTTTTCCCATTAGTTAAATAGATTTATTGGGTATTTTATTAATTTGCCATTTCTACCTTTGCTTCTCTGTTTTGAGAAAATCCTGGAGTTCTGCGTTTTTATTAATCATTTTTTAATACAGTAAGAGCTTTGTGAAACACACGGTTAATCCCAATTTCCTGTAAACTTCAGTTACTTTTTAACGAAAAATTCGTTTACCAACGATACACAGATATTTTGCATTCCAATGACATATTTAATCATACGAAATGTGTAGCACCAGCAACAGATAATGTCTTGATAAAAAATAAATTGTTTTGCAGTAGGAAATATGTAAGCTCTTGGACAAATTTTAAATTAAAGTCTTTTACTATTAACGTTATTGCACACAGTATGTCTGAAAACTAACGAAACTGAGAACATAATATTTCAAAGGCTGATCATATTTAAAGAAATGGTTTATTCAATTCAGATATGTCCTTCCTCCAAAAATTTATCCCCGTATTGGTCAGCTACCCTCAGCGTTGTCTAATGCCAAAGGAACATATTCTGGATAAAGTGAACGATTTTTATAAACATGATCAGAGCCTGATTTATTCTGTTATTTTTCAAACATACTGTGTGTTAAAAATTCTTTAACTCTGCTGTTTTCTTAATTTACTTTTCACAGTTGTATCTTTTCAATTTGTAGTGAAAGGATGAAAAAATATACATTTTGGAAATACTATCGTTTGTATGCAACTTACGAGAATTTCAAATATATTGGGTATCAAGAAGGAATATTTATAAATATAATACCAAATAAAACATAAGCTGCATGTTGAGTCATATAGACCCGAGGAGTACAGCAGGGTTAATAGTTCACTGAAGTATTTAGAATACAGCTTCTAATTCATATGCCTGCATTGAGGCAAATTCAGGATTGAAATAGAACTTTTTTATTTACATACTCATGATTATTACTAAAAATTGCAGATGAACTGCCAGAAGATGAAAGATTTTGATAAAAAATGCAAATTGTTGCTTGTAAACTATTATGACGACGAATCTAATTTTACCTATTATTTATTACTAATAGTCAGATACAGCTAAGAAAAGTTGCAGCACGAAGAAAAGGAAATCGCGTTTAATTAGTCGATAATGCAAGTAGAGTAAATTAGTCACTTTCGTAACTACGGTCGAAATTAGTAACTTCGTTCAATATTACTACTATTGCATCGTAACGTATAGGCAAATTGCTGCATCACAAATTGCACTTCACAAGCTTATTTCTACCTTCTTACAAGATTTCCTCAGATCGAGTTACGTAATGCATATTCATCGTTGAAAACTCTGCCTCTACCTTTGTAACTACGTTTTCTATGTAGAAGAAACATACTTTAAAATGCAATACTTTTCTATTGCTTCAAGATGAAGATTAAATGTACTGAAGAATCCTGTTCTAAAAATTTATTCTCCAACTATAGTTACGCTTTTATTAGAGTTCTTTGGATACTTTATTGAAAAATATCCATTACATTTGCATTTTAACTATTTTTATGTAGGTTCTAGAATATATACAATTGGTATGAATAATCATATTCATATTAATATTTAACCTCTTGCTACGAAAGATAAGTATCTAAACATTTTTATTCGGCCTACTTTTATATTAATAGAAACTATGCATTGGAAATGCTTCTCTGTTAAAACGTGTCGCAATGAAAGAGTTAATAAAAATATCTGATAAACTCGATAAGAGATGAAATTAGAGTAATTAAGGCTAAGCAATATTTCATGGAATAAATTAACCCTTCCGTGAATGGTGAGATACATATGTCCCACTTGACTACTTACAAAAGTAATGTCAATTTAGCATCTATTATAAAGTCAATAATTAATAAAAGGGTTGCTCTTAAATTTCTGAAGTTTTTTGTTAGCACCCACTATATGGATTGCCCCTTTTTATTTTTGTTCCACTATAAAATCACTACAGAACTTGAGTCAATCTGGCTCTGAGCCACAGATTAGATGATCTTGAACATTCGAACCGTAGCGAAAATTTCACAGAATACAACCAAAGCAAGAAAATGATTATTCACACGTTGGTGAGGAGGTTTTCTTCTGCATCGATTACTACATAATCATTAAATTTTCCACTTCTTGCCCACTACAATTACACGGTAAAGGAACAAGTTCGAAGAAAAATGTAGGCGTGAATGCAAACACAATAATCGACAGCATTTATTTATCGTTTAATTTATGAAATCGTTGCACTTCGATTCATGCAGTAATTAAAATGCAATTTTTCCGTTTAAATATACACTTAAACGCGTAGGTAATTATGCGAATTCTGTCGATTATATACAGATTTTTCAATGCCAACCTGATTATTCGCGATAATTGTTAACTGCTTACAACAATTAGTCCTTCTCGGAGACTGGCTACTAGTAAGACAAAAAGATTCCGTGACTCAAGGTAAAGATAATGCGCTCCGACTTGGATGTCATTAGTCATTGCACGATCACTTGCATGGTCAAGAATGTCTCAAGTAAGTTATTGAAGAATGAAATCAACGAGTTACGATTGTTAAAGGAATCTACGGAAACGAAGCGTGATGTATCTGTGGCCTTATTCTAAAGAAATCTAATTGTATCTGAATCGAGATATTTCAGCTAATTCATGAGAAAATTACTTCTACAACTTTTTTCATCTTCTTACGAAGACATTTCAAAACCGCAGTGTCGATTTCCGTATTTACTCATTTTATAATTGTGATATTTGGATTACATTATGCAGCATGAAACTAGTTCACAAAAAATAAAAAATTGGAAATACGAGCATAATTGAACTTTGTACATTTTTTATTTTGCATAATAAAATCATTCCACAAAAATTTGCGTTACGTGTAGAACATTTAAAAGCCTAATGATACAAAAACACTAATGTTGATTGCTGTTAACGTAATAAAAATTAATTAAAATAAATAGAATGATAATCAATACGATTTTACTACAATTTTTACCAGAAACAGCCTGTTTTTTTTCTTTCCTTTTCTACCTCGCCCATGTTCATCCCCGAAGACTTAAAAATATTATTTCTTTTGCAATTACTCAGTTTCCATTTTATATTTCAAATAATTATTTCTGTCTATCCGTGGTAATACCATAAATTCCATTTCTGAGATATCGATTATTGAAATGTAGCGTTATCGATTGTATTATCAAGGGGACGTGGCGATGGCAAAACTTTATCTACCATGCTACTCGCAAAAGCTGATAGCGACGTCAAATGTTAATCCAAACGATTGAAAAAGACGGGAAAACACTCTGAATCGGTTATTCTAGAAGTTACATTTTTGCTCCGCTACGTGGGAGGCGTATACCAAGAATAGAGATTAGAACGGTATTTCGATGTTCCAAGCGACGCCACTAACACGATAATTTGTAGCATTCTTGTTCTTCACTATGATCCACGATGTCTCATATTTTCTAGTCTATTTGTTGCTACATAGCGTATAATTTTAAACTTCTTCGTACATAACCATAGCTAGCTAGTAACTGTTCAACTTTCCAAATCTAAATTATTGTCTTCGTTATAGTACATACAGAAGTATGAATGCATTTGAGCAATTTCCTGCTTACTTTCCTACTTTAAAGCTATTGTTAAATAAAAACAATGCAACATTGTATGTATATTGCTATTAGACTAAATATTTCATAGTTAAACTGCAAGTGTTTATGCAAATTCATATTTTCAGCAGTTTATTAAAGAAATATAGTTCAAGAATTAGAAAAAATCACATCTGAAGAAATAAAACTTAAATCAAAATTTGTTTCACTCTTTACATTTTATAATATACTCTTTACTTTGGATATTTTCTATATTTTTGTTAAAATGCAACCTAGCAATAAAGAGATTTGCCCCACGAATATTTTACAAGAAGAAATTATTGCCATAAAGCCTCACTCTTAAAATTCTTTAAAGAGGTATATGCCATAATTACCTTAAACCAACTCCAAAAAGTTTACGAATCTTTCCGATCTCATTTCCTAAAGAGGTAAACGCACGCGGAAAGTTTGCGTCAATCAAAGCATCGCAGTGACTGGGAAATCGGAACGTTTGGGTTTCAGTTTTCAGCACGCAAACTACTGTAAGGAAACTCGTCATCCCTGTCGTGCATGATCATTATACTTGCGGTGGGACGTTATCGTCTCGTGAGTCAACAGCACAGACGAATATCGATTATCCGCAGATCAGGACTGCTGGTCACGTTTCAATGACGATACAAAAATGGAACGATCGTTCAATAAGGGCCCGGTTACGATTCTATCGTGAGCTCGATCGCGGCGTTTGTCTCCTATGCGACACACGCCACACGTGTTTTGAATCAATCGCGTGCAAGTAGCTTCCAGATTGTACCCGAGTCCACCTACGTGCTCTATTTTTGCCACAGATTCTTTTCAGTGTCAAATGGAAAGTTTCTGGTTTCATTGTAATTTGTTAGAGGGGTCTGTTAATTGTTTTAATCCCTAGCCTTACGAATTTTTCAAGTACCATATATTGTAACATTAGCTATTTATTATTTTAACGTTGTATCAAATGCAAAACGTTGAAATATTATTAAGGGCGTGCAGAATTCCAGGTTCAGGGAACAAATTCTTATATTGTCTCGACTTCTCATTTTCGGATTCTCCTTTCTATTAAAAAATCATGAATTCAATAAAACGAATACCGAAATATAGCCTTCGGATTCTCGAAATTCGCAGAAGTATCGACAATCCTGAAAATGTCTGGAAACATGGATATTTTCGGGAATCCTGAAATTTACAGGATTCCGTCTCAATCTTAAGAAATATTTCCGCCCGTCTGGAATCCCGCACACGCCTAGGTAAATATTATACATTACTTGTTCTTAGTAATCAATTGAAAATTACAGTTGAAATTGAGATGAAAATTTATTATGAATGCAGTGTGTTGTTATTGTATCTAGTCCGTAGCATGCGCCATGAGTCGTATTTGTAATTGTAAAGTAAGGAATTAACCCTTAAAAACTACTATAGAACCTTAGGACAATCGTTTCTTTCTTTCCAGTTTCTTGAAAAACAAAGTTTCAGAAATGTATCTGGAAAGCCGTATACTTGAACTCGTAAAATTAACAAATTTATAGCAATTTGGCAGAAATGGAGCACACTACAAACTCAATGTAAATATATAAAAATTTCTGCATTTTCCCGAATTTGTTAGGAATTTTCTGTAGCTAATAAAGTAGCTAATAAAATACCTTGAAATATTTCACAGAACTCATGTTTAGTTTCCTTAATTTTGTAAGGTGCAACTAAAATGAAGATGTCAGATAGTTTTATTACTTAAATCTAATAATACTTCAAGGAAATAGTTCCAAGAACTATTCTGAAAGCTTAAAATGAAATATCCTCTCAACTAATAGCGTCCGTGTAAGTGAGCGGAACATTAAAACCAGGTCGAAAACTTCTCAATACCCAATTACAGAAAACTAACAACTATCCCAACATCATCCTCGTACTCATACCCTTCCGTTTCAACATCCAACTAAAATAAACCTCTGATCGCTTAATGAAAGTTTACCTACCAGTGAATGCTATAAATCAGTATTAAAAGCTAGTTCCAATATTAAGTCTTTCCCTTCAAACAATTTTTCTAATCAAACCAGGAATTCAACAGCAAATTAACACTACTTTATCGATCTATCCTGTACATTGCCACAACATTTTTAAATTTTCCTTTCATTTGCCAAATTAAAGTTCAATTATATTCCGATAGATATAATTTTACGAATAAATTCAACATTCTTCCTAATTTGATAAATCGATAGTTACAAGGAAATCACTATTCAAGCATTAAACAAAATGAACTTTGATACACAAATTAAATACTACAAAAATATTGGATATTTGTAAGAAAACTTTCTACCAATATTTCTGCATTATAGATCATTAAGCAATTTATTTTTAGATTCCATGTAGACACGTATTTCCTCATAAGCAAATAGTGTTTCTACTTTTTAAAAATGTCTAACTTAGTGCTTTCAAAAATATGCAGAAAAATATTTACATGCCACTTACAGGTACGTTTCCATTAGGTATCGTCAAGTAAAAGCCACGAGCTGACATCAGATCGAAGGTTTTGCGTCGCTTTTTCTCGCAAGTAGGCGGAATGCATTCTCCGTCATCGTTGCAATTATTACCGCGTTCATCGCGAGAACTGGCATCGGCCTCGTAACCAACCATATATTGTACCTACGTACATGTAAGTACGCACAGAACTAGCCTAAGCTACGGGCGTGGAAAAAAATAATTAGGGTCATGCCGCATAATTCCGCGGTACGCGAAACCTTCCTCTTGCAATTGGATGCAATAAATTTATGCGAGCCGCGCGAGCTTTCCGCGCCAGTGAACATCCCGGCAGAAATTTTGTGAACCTTGCAAAACCGGAGCACGAAACCCGGTTTATCCGCTCGCCGCCTCAAACGGTACTTCGCAACCAAAAACTTCTATTCCTAATAATAAAAAATTCCCAGAGGGCCAGATGTTCCTTTTGTTTCAATGTTCTGCCTTTGTTTAAACTGTACCTATAGTTTCGCGATTTACTCTCTTTTATTTCGACAGTTAGAATTAATAAGAGGACATTGAAGAGTATAATTTTGAAAGATGTATATCGACTTGCAAAAATTATCAAATAGGATTATTATTTTAAAATTATTTTGAATATGACAGACAAATACATCGTAATAATTCAGATTGCATATCAAGTACATTTTTTTTTAGTTTTATAGTTAGTGATTACACTTCTAATAATTCTTTTGTGGGCAAATCATTTTTTGTTACGAAGAGTGCTAAATTGTGATTAATTTTTTATCACTCAAGTAGGACATATGCATCCCATTAGTCATAAAAGAATTAAGTGAAAAATATCTAATCAATTTCGTGAGTTGCTTTAAATTGTCTAAAGTGTATTGTAATTTTGGATTGAAATGTTAATACTGGATGAAAGTTTCGTTAGTGTTGCTGGTGGAAAAAATTGTTAGAGTAAACGATGGTTTAATGGTACAGTTTGACCAAACTCAATTGCCTACCCAAGGCGACCCAAGCGTAAACCCTCACCACTTTGCCTTGCCATTCTGTCTTCGTATCTCTTTTGTTTCCTTTCTCCGTATTTATTCTGGCTTATCATTTGTTGCGAGGATCAGAAAAGCAAGCTTCTTTATCTCTTATATACCCAAACAATTTTTACATGATAAATTACGTTGTTCGACAGGAGAGTTCTAGAAACGAAACATCATACTTCTGTGAATATTATTTTTTTTCTATAGAATGACAAATTGAAACTTCGATACATCTTGAATATATTTTGATTGAAAACTAGACTTTTATAGATTATTATGGTATAAACATGGTTTAACCCTTGTGTGATGATACAGAATAATTTCGAACTACTTTCGCAAAACCATGAAAAGAACAGTTAAAAGAAGTTGCTGAAACGAAAACTCGATTATTCGGTTGCTCACAGAAGGGTTAACTAATCGTTGCTCTAGAAAAGATATTTGGAACAAATGTCAAGAGTTCGTAGTACATGAATCTTTCCTTCAATCACTGCACTTTTACTTCTACAATAAAATCCAACGCGATCTGTTGTATCCTATCTAATGTTGTAATTAATTCCCAGAACGAAGTTCCACGTGAATTATTCAGCAGAAATTTTACGAACCTTGGAAAACAAAACTCTACTCTCACTTTCTAACATTACTTTACAATAAAAAGTAGATCCTATTTTGTTTTACTTTCTAAATATTCGAGGGTGGAACGAGATCGTCTGCTTTTCAATGAATTCCTTCTTTTTAATTTCACCCATACACGTAGAGACGCGTATACCACAACATTTAAGACTTTCATTTTTACCCATTCGAAAACTTTCTATCGCACGTGCAATTATTTTGATTTCTGCTGGAAAATATCGACCATCTATCTATCGAACCATTTTTTCCACGGTGTAGAAAGCGTAAAAAGCTTCTAAGTAATTCGAGCAGCGAATGTACAATAGAAACACGATGATCGCCCCGTGTGTTTCCAGGGACAAATTCAATGCAGCAATTGGATCGTAGCTTGGATGATCGTCGCTCTAGTTTCCCATGAAAATGCCTACGACTTTGCTTTCTCGTAATTTTCGACCCGACCGAATTCACGTGAGGGAATAGCCATCCGTGACTAAGGGGATTGCCTTGCAATGCTGACCATCGGACAAAACAGTGGGGCTGTAAACTGTTAAACCCTTCCACAGGGACCCCGCGGCTAGGGGTTTACGAATCTAGGTGGTGGTCCACTATGAACGAACTTAGGGTGATTCTTAATTGCGTGTTAATACTTCAAGGACCAAATTTCAAAATCAAAAGGAAGACTTGTCCGTGTTCTGTTTTATGACGGGGGCCATTTGAAGGGTGAAATTGCTTTTTGTTAAAAGTGTTGTAAAGTTTTGAAGCATTCAAGAATGTTGAATGAATAACCTTTTATTGTTTTTAGTGTCTGGTTCTAAGAGAATGAAGCATTCTTCTGAAATTGCTGTATAATAAGCATCCCCTTTGTGCCACGAATGGTATGATTTGACAAATTATGAAAATTCACAATTGAATATAAACCTTTCCTGAAAATATCCACAGTCTTGTAAACATAAATATCTTCTAATGAAAAATACTTAAAAATACTGAAGATTTCAAAAATTAATAATCTTTAAGAAATTAGCGCACTCCAGAACTTATGTTACGAATAGTATATGTATATGTATGCATTTTAATATTAGTTTTGTTACCTTTACTAACTACCATAATAATTCTAAATTTATATTCAATTAACTCTTTACTTGCAACCTGGCTCATTTACAAACCTGACGAAATTCTCACTTTCGTTACCTTCAGTACAAAAGGGCCCTTTCTTGCAAAAAAGGTTAAACGTTTCGCTTAAATATCACTTATACATTAAATTAGAGACTTCAAAAATGTCTCAGAACTTTTACAGATTTTTTGAATGTCTACAGCTATAAAAAAATAAAGTCCGAACAGCAGTGATCTAGATTGGAGATGGCGTTAGTAAAAAATATAGCCTGTACACGAATGGTTAATATCTTGTACAAATCATTTACAGTTTGGAAAGATCTAAGTTTATAGGCTCTTTCCAAGTGCTGGTACAGTCAAGCTATTGGAAGGGTTAAAGATCAAATGTTTTTGCAACTTTAAGCTCAAGACTTTCCTCCAGCAGCTTCCCATTTGCCCACACGAAAGATCCCCTTTTATCTTTAAAGTGTCGAGAAAGTTGTCAAAGAAGTCGAGGCAAACTTTCGATCAAAGTTTGGACTTTAATTCCGATTTCCCGTCTACACCGCCCAAGGGGGGATCCCTTTAAAATCGATTCCAGAGATTGGAATTCGCATTCGAGTGGCTTCCTATCTATTCTTGGCACCGTGGAAACACATCGCTTTCAGCGTTTCGTTGTGCAGCTGCTGGCTGTGCGTTTCGGCCGAGGAATTTACGAGTTTATCGATCCGGTACACGGGAATCACGGGCAAGAACGATGCGATTCCGCGCGTGATACTCTTATGAATTTCATTTTGGCTTCCTGTACTCCCGCGCGCCCAAGTGTACTTCGCGAGAAAAGAAACGGTACACCTCGAGCATAGTGATACGTTATCGTGACAGGGTTTCAAAGAACGAAACTCAATCCCAAAGTGTTCTGCACGACTCGCTGTGAAAACGACTATTTTATTCTTGCATAGAGTCGCTTGCGTCTTTGAGGAAGGTGAGTTTTTCTCATCTTCAGACGTGATAGGAATGGGAATTTTCTTTTTTGAAGGATGCACTGTGGTTTCTAATGGCTTTGGGTACTTCAGGTGACAACTATTTAACTGGTTTCTGTAGGGGAGACATGGGGTGAAAGGAACGCTTACTAAACGGAATACTGCAATTATCTGAACGTAGAAATGTTAAAAAATTACGTAATATACTGCTCACTGAATAAAGAAAATGTATGAATTTAAATTAAAAGATACTTTCCTACACGAAATACATATAAAGATTTGTCTTTAGTTTTATAAATACGACACACCTTACCAGAAAAGATAAAAACATTTAGCTAATATATTATGCTATAATAAAACGATAAATGTGGAACTTTTAAAACTTCAGTATCAAATTCGCACTTTTCATAATTTTCTAGCACTTTTAACTTTTGACAACCGGGATTTGCAATGAAAATATCGGAAAAAATTCTTCAAAATGTATCTTCATATGTGCAGAATGTCAAAACTGTTTTCAGAATTTTTGCAAATCAATGACTAGAAAAAATGGTACAAAAACCGCGTAAACACTGTAACTATTCTATCAATTCAGCTAGAAGGCTGAAATTTTGTGTAAAATTGTACTTTCAACCGTAAATCACCTTTAGTTCAAAAATAAGAAATACCTACAGTTAAAACAAGTCACACAAAAATCCAAATAAATCCACACAAAATACAGATTGTTTCTACAAAAGTATGCAAACCAAAATAAGTACGCGCCTTCAAATTTTTATCGAGCAACAAAATTCGCAAGCAACTGATTCATCACTGCGTTCAGCACTAAAGAAATCCACCTTCTTCTTTCCCGAATAACAGTAACCATAATATTCCAGTGTTCAGTAAGATAAACTCATAAGCTAGTAAAACTAGTAAAACAGAAAAACCGATGGATCTCTCAAAGCCACACGATCAGATTCCACGATTCCTTGGTTCACAGGAAGCGAACATTGCAGTGCAAAGCCTGGCATTGTTACGGAGGAAAAATGTAATTCAGAGAGATGTCGCGCGGCAGGTAGAAAAAGATCAATGCCCGGTATTAGTTGAATAGGCGAAGCGAGGCTTTGTGAAGCGTTAAGAACGAAAAGGAAGCTCTCTCGTTGCTAGAATCCAGGTACGACGCATGCATACTTATATATACATTTTCTTCCGTTTATTTTCCGAGTTTATACACGAAAGCAGCGATGGTACAGCTGCAAGGTGAAGTATTCGAGGGCAGTGCTCGTAAATACGCTTCACGCCGTGCTCGACTTAATGCTCGATTCAACTGTAATTGCAACTACGACTGCTTCTTGTTCGATCGACACTTCCTCGCGGTAGAAAAGGCAATTTGTCGCCGTTTAGAAGTAGGATATTTCATTTCCATACGAGAAATAATCGTTCCAATTCGGTCTATAAACCTACTCCTTGCTCTCTTTTTCTTTAGGATGATTAATGTAGGAGAAAAGTGGACAATTCAGGGTAAGATTAAAATACTACGCTGGAATCTTTCAGAGAGTAGATCTCGGTACATACGTCTTTTTGAGTATAGAATACGGAAATCCTTTCTATTTGGATGGGTGAAATAGAAAACCGCGTCGTCGTTAAGGGATTAAAGAGTCCCCTTAGTGAATGGCATGGGTTATCTCACCTTGGTATGTTAAAGGTTAATTTGATACTGTTTCTTTACAACTCTTCATCTATTGTAGCTCACTCATTTTCGTGATTGTTATTTCAAACGAATCTAACCGGTGCCAATGAATCATCCATCGAAGGACAATTCGATACTCAAACCGCGCCACCGATAGTTTAATAAAACTTATCTACGTTTCATTTGCTGCAATTTTAGCATCATAAGCGCAAGTGCAAACAATGAGTAACCATTAGTTAGAAAATAGCTACTCGCGTTAGAAACTGCTCGATAATAATTGGTTAGTGGGATCGTTGCAATTTTTTCAGATTATACGTAGAGAATGATTTATGAATTTCTTTGTTAGAAACTAATTGAGTTTCCTTAAATTTAGAGGTTAACAACCTTGAGAAATGATTTGAGAATTTTAATTTGGAGAAACTTTCTTCTTGGAATAAATTTGGAGCCTTTGCGAGAGATTTGAAAGGATTCTGAAGTATAACATTGTTAATTAATCTCTTATAAATGCTAATACATTAAAATGCAGAATTATACCGAAATCATGACTGGTAAAAGTATACAATCTTTAACAACGACAATTTAAATTGTAATTATTGCTTTCATTTTTACTCGAATAAAGCTTTCAAACTTCCTCGGTTAAATCCCACTTCGTAAATTATTTATCAAAAATAAAATTCAAAATGAGTCGTTGTTTTTTCCCCACGGGTACATATCGATATAAGAAAACAAACCTCCCAGATTAATCGATATAATTTAATTTGATAAATTTTTACAAAATAAATTTTCAATAAATGTCAATTATCTTAAATTCTAAGCTCCTTTTCAAGGAAATCTCGAAAAATGTGTCAAGATATGCAATTTTATCATAATGTAATTAATCAATATTTAATGAAACAAAGATCCTACTTTTCTTAATTGAAAAGGTTTCTGAACGCTACCATTATACCATAAAATTATCTGTGCCATTTTGCGCCATAATTTCCGTAAATTCTGAGAAATGAATTTTCAGTAAACTTTAATCTCAAAGTATCTCTTAATTTTCCATTCAATGAAATATAGAAATGATATTAAGAAACGCAATTTTACTAATCAATACTTTATCATACAGAGATCTACCCGAATCGAAAAAGTTTCTGAATTACTAGTACTTATATCTACTGAATCATGAAATTATCTAGATCTTCGTGATAATTGCGATAAGATTTCAATAGACGTTGTTATACACCTCATCGGGACAATTATACAATCACTTATTCTAGAAACCTTATCTTCCAATAAAAATAATCCAATATTTCAATGTTCTTACTAGAATTAACTAAACTTCTTCACGTTACGTAAACACTATCACGTAACCTTATCACTTCAAGTATTTCTTCGATCGTCTATATAACAAATTCTATAATTATTGTACAAAACAGCAAAAGCAATCAAAACGCTAATCATGAAAAAAAGCTGCAAAAAATTATGCTTTTATAATCATTATAATTTTTATAAACATTTCTTTCATTCTTAATCTTGCTATGTTCTTTAAAACTGTACGTGACCCAACCATACTCCGTTTCTTTCAAAAAAGTATTTGATGTCATGAATAATCGAAATATTTAAGCAATTCTTTATGGAAGTCGCAATTTGGCAAATATACCATGATAGTTATTAAAACTAGAATTTAAGGATGATTATACAAGCAGAGGAATAGTTTAATATTGATTTGCAAAATTTAAGATTAATAATTTATCATTGGAGAGAAAGTCAGGAGGAAAATTAGACACTCTGACACTGGTGAATTTTATAAATATATGACAATGAAACTAACGAGTGATTGCTAAAGAAAAGTGTATAATGTATATTTTCACTTTGAAAAAACATGTTATATGCATCAATCTGATAGTAACTTCTTTCAATTCGTTAACGTATCATTTTGATCGTAATGTTCTTTCTAGTGTTAATAACTGAATTAACTATGGAATTTCATAGTGAATTTTTGCATTACTGTTAGTAGATTTAATATCGATGGGTTAATTTGTTTAGACGGAAGTTTGGACGACCTTGTATATTCTAATCGAACAGGTCTGCAGATTTCGCATCTCTTCACGTCTATTCCCTAAAGAGGAGCGAGTCCAGGATTACGCGCGTGGACGACGAGGTTTCAATTTTGTCGACCACGCGGAAAAGGACAAAGGCCTGGCTTTTATCTGCGACAAAGCGGTACGCGCATCCCACACACGCCACTGCTTAGGCTACCTACGTTACACAACCATAAAAATTGTTTACATGGACAACGCAGTCGCATGCGAATTCATACACTGCACGCATCCCGACTTATAAGGTCTGCGCCAAGATTTTTTACAATGATTAACCTGATTCTATGCAAAATTTCTCTTAATGATGAATGAAAATAGATGTCAATAATCTCAGTCTTAATACCATATAAATTTATCATTTCGTACCACATTATTTATAATAAAATTGTAATAAAATATTGTGAACACTTGATTTATGGAACCTACTAATTTAACGGAGCTTAGATTCTATGGTTTATGTTATAGAAAGCAGAAATACTATTTTTTAGTAATTTGTGTTGACTTTGATTGATGTAATGATACGAATACGAATGTATATTATGTATATCTACTTTTCTTGAAACTCAGAAAATTATTACCATCCACGCCCGTAAATCAGGTGTTGATTTATTTTCACATTATTTAAAAGAATATCGTATTAGTAGAGCTTCAATGTATTTACCTAAATTAAGTACAAAATATTAAATATGAAAATTGTACATAGATAATAATTGAAAACTGAACATGAAAATGGCTATAAATAACACGTGAACTTGAACCTTTCTTGTAATATAGAATTATCTTTTCGTTAACTAATATAAATTTAAAATTATAAAATAAAGGTATATTAAGATTCTATTGTATGAAGTAGTATATATAAAAAAAGGTAATTATTTAGAAAAGGGGGGGGGTCTCATCGATTTCGATGATTTTTTAATATGTTGTAGAAATCAACATTTTAAACAACTTTTTCCTATACATATAACCGCCGCTCGGCCTTAGTTTCCGAGATTTTTCCCAAAAACGATCGGTACTACTACTACTACATTGCATTGTCTATACGTACGCGTTCGTGGGAGCGTATGCGTAAGCGTTTGATCGGCAATTGTCCGCGGGTTTCTTGAAACACATCGAGACGGCCGACATTGGACGCGTATAACGGGTGCGTTTAAGAACTCGATTTGGGTAGCCGGCCGCCTGATGGCGGCCGGAATGAAAATCCGACCCGAACCTTACTGAAATCGAACTTTTCTATCTAGTAACTATTTTAATGGATTAAGTTCGGTTTAGATTTGGGTCAGAGTATTCATTCCGGCCGCCGTGAGGCAGTTGCCGATCAAACGCTTACGCATCGCTCCACGGACGGGTACGTATAGACAGAATGCAATGTAGTAGTACTGATATTTTTTGGAAAAAATCTCGGAAACTAAAGCCGAGTGGCGGTTATATGTATTGGAAAAAGTTGTTTAAAATGTTGATTTCTACAATATATTAAAAAATCATCGAAATCGATGAGACTCCCCCTTTTCTAAATAATTACCAAAAAAAACTAAGTTTTGTATATCTTTCGTTAATAAATCATATTTTGGCAGCTACAAAACTGTTTCCATGACTCTGGTTATTTTTCTGACATATATATAAGTTTTTCTTATGTTCAATCTTCCACCATCATCCTGCTACAGTTTTTGGGTAATTTCTGACCTAATCATGTTTCCCCTTTTTTTAAAAAGTTCTATAATTGGAAGAGGAATACAAAGGATTGATGTTAATATGTAAAACTCTTAACTACAACTTATACTGAAGGTTTGATTTTCCGAAAATGAGAAGATACTCTAAAGAAGTAAGTTTATGATTTGGTCTACAAATGTCGAAGACCGCAGCAAGATTAATAAAACCTGAGCTATCAAAACAACCTCCAAAAGTATTAAAATACAAAATTATCTGCAATCAGTTGCAACTGCAATTTTGCGAGAAGCACGAAGCTATACTGCAACAAGATGAAGGTAAAACCGAGGTTTGTTTAGCCAGCTTAGATTAGCTAAACAGAAGTTCTTTCACTCTCGCTGCTGTCCTTCGAGGACAGTCAATACCGATAGATCGAGTGTCTCGATCATTGTGCGCAAGACGTGTGAATGCACTTCGGAGCACGGAAAAATAAATATGGCTTTGTACCCGAGGCTACACTTGCGTGAATTACTATAAACTCATTGGTATCCGCGGAATAGTATAGATACAGTACAGGGGATTATTAAAAAGAATCCTAATGCTACTCGAATTGAATTAGTTTAAGTATTCTACTGACACAGAAGCCCTTTTTCCCAGTGATGAACAAAGATATGTGTAGTTATGTAAGATTAAAGGAGATTTCAAGACTGTTCCTTTCAATGTAACTACTTCTGCAAATTATCTATGATATCCTATGGGTAAATAATTACACACTACAATAACATGCTCTCATAAGTATGACTATTGAAGTTAAACAATAGTTACTATAAACATTAATCGTAACACGTAAACCTTCTTCGTATAATACACGTATTTACTAGAAAAATATTAAAACTTTGAAAAGAATTAAGCAGTACTCACAATTCGGTTCCGAAATATAAATTTAGTTCTCGAGGTTCGGTAATCGGTGGTAGAATACGGTTACAAGGGAAAAAATTCAAAACTTCCATGACAGACACATACGGAAATGCTCGCGAGTAACCACGACATGGCTGACTTATCGTCAGCTGACAGATAAGCGATAATAAGATTTCCGATGCACACTGATACTAATCGCAATATAAAATTTTTGTGATAATGCGCCTGGTTTCACTATGTAGAATCGCATAATACAAAATGGATAGGTAAACAAAGAAAGCCGCAATTCCGTCATTGAATACCAATTACCACTCGGAACCGATTGAACATTTCATGAATTATCAAAAGCATCACACAGGAATTCAGTAACTTGCAAAGCTATTGCATGTTAATTCATAATATCCTACATATCGTGAGAGCCTACACACGACCTCCATCTCCCTTTCTCTCTCCCTCGGCACAAAATAATGTTCTGTACATTCAATTGATACAATAAGCTATTGAATTCCAATGAGAAGATCGGTGCGAATACTTCAACTATTTCTAATAACTTGGAAAAGCATAGAACGCATTGAGTACGGAGCAGAAGGGGGCGCGGTCATAAATCTCGTGTAAAATGAGGGAAAAAAGTACAAGTACGTGCAAGCTACTGCAGGAATGCAGCGAGAAAGAAAGGAAGAGGAGAAAGGGAGACAGAGAGAAAGAGTGTCGTGTGAGCCTTTTGTATACAAGTATGTATAATATACGTACGTGTGTATGTATATACACGAAGGGCCGCTCTCTGCGTGCACCACCAATCAAATGTCGAGTCACTGCACTGTTTTCTATCGCCTTTTTTATTTTTTGCTCACATTACCGCGCTTACGTGTTTACGATTTCGATTACAGTTCGATTGTGCACCATATCACGCCGATTTGTCACTATTCACATTATACCGTCTCGCTGATGAGCATCGCGCGATTCATTGCCCACCCAACATTCGCATCTTGTGCTCGCTTCGACTGGCCTCCTTCGACTGCGCGTTAAACACCCTACTACGACTGAACACCGAGTGCGGTCGAATGAAATTCTGGATCGCACCAGGGACTGGAAAATCCTCTTAGTCCATGTTACGATACAGAATTTTCACTACTAGATAGCACCACGCTCACACGTAGGTAGCACCATCTTGCGATTCAAATTACAACCACGTCAATAATTAATACAAAGAAGCACTGATCCATACAAAATATACAATAGATTATTCATTTTACGGAATGTTGTGTCACAGACGAGGTACAGAATAGATTTATCATCTTATGGGACTTTGTGTTCCACGTTCTGAAATATCGACCATGGAAAAAATTCCCCTGCTTCTTACGCCACCTAAGATTTAGAGCGGTGAGCGTAGTAACTATGATCGATTGAATCATCCGAAATGATAAAAATCTCTATTCTGTCGGCGAAATAGGTATCTTTTATTCCGTGTAAATTAGAAACTACAATATCATCAATAAATGTATAAATTATTATATTTATGGTTGCAATAAATTCTCTAGAGCACAAAGTTTTAATAAAAGTGGAACGATTAAAAGCCGAGATCTAAACATTTTTCTAATCCTTTCGAGAATGACATTTTGACGCGTTACATGAATTTGTTTATATTTTACAAATCGACGCACGTATCCGATTATATCCAATTGATTCTTAACCACTGCACTCCGCACTTTCATTTTAGGCCGATATTGACGGAAACGAACGATTAGGAACCGATATTTAAGCGTTTTTCTAATCCTATCGAGATTGCCGTGTTGAGATGCGTCACATGAATTTCTTTATATTTCACGAACCGATGCACGTACACGAATAAGACCAATTGATTATTGTCCACTGTACTCTGCATTTTCATTTTAGGCAGATTTGGACGGAAACGAACGATTAGGAACCGATATCTAAGCGTTTTTCTAATCCTATCAAGATTCTAGACTTGATGCGTCACACGTCACCCGATAGTTAGTCGTTTCCCGCGTAAAAATAGCGGAAGCGGAAACACCGAGGCAAAATTTTACGTGAAAGACTAGTGTAAATACGAATGTACCCGACAATGAGAAAGTTATTGTCGTTCATTGAAATAAATATTTTAAAAAAGCTAAGTTACCCTTTCATTTATTCTAAACCTAATCCTACTACTAACTCCTTCTACATCTCATCCGTACTTCGAAATTATTGGCGAAGAAAAATAAAAATCGAAACTATTTTCCTGTACAATTGAATCGCGGCAGTTTCTTGCGCTTGTACGTCTAAATTTTCTAACTCATTAAATTCTCGCCTGAATTCTAATACTCGTTTTTTTTTTAATTGCCTATCTATGCATTGAATAAAAAACTGCTGCACATTTTTTGAAATCTAATATTATACTTTCATTATAACTGTACGTTCTTAGAAAATTAGTAGCAGTAAATATGATAATTTATACATTTTTCCTTTTTACGATTACATTAAATTCAGTCACGGAAGTTGATAAAGGCTGCAAACGCAAAAAGGATCTTCTATTACATCCTCATGGAAAGGCGAATACACTGTCCATCAAAAGTTTGCAATCAGTTTTTAAGTTATGCCTATGTGGAAACTCCAGTCAACTTTCTTATTAATTAAAAATTAATATTCCAGATATTAATAGTAATTTCTTTTATTTTCACGGATTTGTAACTGAAGAGATGTTCATTAAAATGCGTAGGGATGTCAAACTTTTAGTCGATAGTGTATGTAAGTATATTAGAGTATTCGAAATGATGTTTAACAAGTTTCTTGCGTATAGAAGTAAATAAAGATAAATAAGCGTATTACGACAGAGGTTCTTTTAGCTTTCAACTCTGAAATTAATATTAATTCCACGTTGACTTAATCGCATCTATTCGATAATGCCACCATCTGACCAAGGAATAGAAGGACGTCGCTAAATAGTACTGATTGTCCTATTTTATACTCTTACAATATGTAAAACAATACAAGATGCGAGAAGAACTTCGCTTTTTTTCACTTTTTTATTAACGCGGCAATTAATAAACGCAAATTACCTTATCTGATTTCATCGACTTATCGAGCAATGCTCCGCAGGCGTTCAATGATGAGTCGTTGCACTTGCAGCTTTTAGAAAAACCTATAATTTTATTGTAAATTACTCTATTATATATTCATGAAAGAAATTAACCATTATCTTTCACTATTTATATATGAAAACAGAAATAAAAATGTAAATAGTGAACAAAGAAATACGATGATTATGAGAAGTATTTGCATTTTACTGTATTTATTTTTGCATTTAGGTACTATTTAATTAGACCTAACTATATTGAGTTTAATAGAAATAATTAATAGAATATAGTTTAATAGAAACCTTATGCGATTGTAAAAATATATGAATATGGATATGAAATTTGGCATTTAATCACAATCGCAGACTGAAAAATATGGCTATGCGCAAACACTTTCTATAATCACTGTACAGGAACTTGTTATTGCACTTGATTGTTTTATCACATAGTTTATGATAAAAAAAGTATTATCGAATAAAATTGCAGAAATATTTTAATGCTCGATTGACTGTAATTTTACGTAAATGTATTGAAAGACTGGTATTGTTGATGTAATATATGGCCAAATAAGACAAGTTTAGTAAATTGCAGAGCAAATTTAAAATTCTAAATATCTAATGATCTATAATAACTGAATCTTTAACCACGATGTACTTTCTTCAAATAGATGTTGACAACCTCGGTTTATCGATATTTTCAAACGGTACCTCCGAGGTCTTCGACCATCGAGAGGCCTCCGCCTGTTTGCAACCTCGCGAGAATTCTCATAGCCCATTCTGCATGCAAATGCGTCGCCCGTATTTTTTTTTGTTTACACTTATCTCACGTACAGGATATTTTTACCTCCTGTGGCTGCCCCACCGTATATAAAGTCGCGGGAGGATTCACCTCGAACGCGCACACCTGTGTTGCATCCCGAAGCCGCGTGATCGATTTTAGACGGAAAAGAAACTGGGATCGACCAGTTTCCTACTGGAGTTCGCCACGTGAAAGCAGAACTTTCTTAATGGAAAATTGCAATCGATCGTGAAAATTGTTCAAACTTCAGCATCTCAAGGTTTATAACTTATCATTAGAGTTTTCTTGAAATTGTTTGAAATTGATGTGTAATTAAAAAGGAAGCAATTTATATTATTATAGTGCAGATTGGTGGTAAAAAATTGTGAGTGATTGAAAATTGAAAATAGGAAATTGGGGAAAAAAGAGAATCTGTGAAAAGAATATTGTAAATTATAAAAACTGAAAAATAAAAAAATAGAATATTGCTGATAGTGTGAATAATACTAGAAATGATTTCTAATATTCTATAATATTTTTTGCATTTGCTAAATTGCATTTTTACCGAATATCACCGAAAGAAATCAAATTCTATAATGGAAGCTATTCTTCTACATTTTCTCCTTCTTCTTGGTAGCATTTATGCTACTGAGAAGATACGATACGATGGGTACAGATTGTACAAAGTTTTCGTGCCAGATAATACTGGCTTAGAATTATTAAAAAACATGGAAGACGACGACGGTTATCATTTTTGGTCTCGACCAAGAGTTAATGATAGCGCGAGCGTGATGATTTCTCCCGCAAAGATTCAGGAATTCATGAAGGCCGCCAATACGACTAAATTGGACCCAGAATTGATGATGGATAACGTGCAAAGGTATATCGATGATGAAAATCCTCGCGGAAACTTACGAGGAAATTTCGATTGGCTTGGTTATCATCGATTGGACGTTGTAAGAAATTATTTTAAAAGATTATTCGTTAAATAGAAGTACCGTATGAATACTAATCATTGGATTGCGGATTTTTATGCATTTATGGGAGATTTAAATATACGAAAAATTGCACAATGTACAAAATATCCAAAGTACAGTATGCATGATAATATTCAAAGGGTGAAATGAATCCCTATTTAAGTTTCCGTTCTTTGACTGTATTTGTAAAATTATTAGTTTGCATAAAACTCCGCAGGCTACTATTCGTGATTAGGAGTAATGACTAATCATTTTTTCAGATTTATCGTTGGTTTGATTCTCTGGTAACTCAGTATCCCAAAATCGTGAAACCAATTACTGGCGGAAGTAGTTACGAAGGTAGAAGCATTAGAGGTGTAAAACTTTCATACAAAGAAGGGAATCCTGGTGTATTTATTGAAGGTGGAATACATGCCAGAGAATGGATATCACCTGCCGTTGTTACATACATCCTGAATGAATTAATTCTCAGCGACGATCCTCGTGTTAGATACATGGCTGAGTCTTACGACTGGTACATTTTCCCTGTATTCAACCCGGATGGTTACGAGTATACCCATACTACGGTAAAGAATCTCTAACAGGTTTCATATTACACTATTAAATTGCGAATGATTATTTGGAGAAAAGTTTTAAATTATGTATACATTCAAAACAACTTTTCTGTTCTTATTAATCGATTTGCAATATCTAAACTCCGAAGAAAAGTTTCTTACATTATAAATTTTTTACTTCTTTTCTTCTCTAGTTCAAGGCAATGCCTAATTTAAGCCTGCTGATATCGTCATATTTTATTATTATTTATACACACACACATATATATATATATATTATATTTTAATTGATAGAATCTAAATATTTACACTTATATTATTATTAAATTAAAAGAAACTACTTTGATCATCAGAAACGTTTTCGAATTATACGTATGGTAGTGAAAGGGTTAAGAATTTTATTTGGCATTGTACAGGAAAAGGTATTGTTTGTAAAATCAAAAAGTTCTTCTAGTCGAAAGGCTTAAAGTATTCAATAGATAAATGTAAGTAATTAGAACTTTAATTCATTATACGAGTTGTAGTGTCACCTGTAGTGATACTTTAAAATACTCTTAATCAATTTCTGTTATTGTCAACCATGATTAAACCGATTGTGTATATTTACGGACTAAGTTTGAGTTTTTGTCAAGCGTCTATACAGTTATTATTTGATTACAACCCGAACAGTTAATTTTATATGCGGAAAGATAAACAGTATATGCAAGATACAAAAATGATTTTTGAAAATCGATAAAATTGTCGTGCTTCACCTTTTAATTACTTTATCACGCCATTCATTATCTATAATTAGTTAAGATTTTCTAATCAGTTGCACATGTATTCATTTTTTTTAATCAATGCTCACACGATCGATTGATTTATATCAGCGAAACGTGATAGTTGTGTGGCTTAATTGATAAGACGATAGTCGAAGTACAAAGTATGATTTTCTTGGTTTAGAATCGTCTTTGGAGGAAGACTAGAAGACCTTCTGGAAGGGGTTGCTATGGTGCTGATCCGAACAGAAACTGGAATTTCCACTGGGCTGGTAATGATCTGATCAAAATAAAAGAAATATTGCCCGGTCGTTAGATTTATTACTAAACTGCATGTTAAAAATCTAAAAAGTCATTTTCCTTCTATATTATACTGATATCTAAATTACAAGCCAATGCAAACATTAAACAGAATTCTATATGTTAAAAATATATAGTTTATGATTTATAAAAGAGAGAATGCAATTGAACGAAGTGAGTAAAATAATTAGTTACAGTTCTATTGCTTACATTTTAGAAAATATAAAAATTGGCTTTCTACAAGTTATAGAATAACAAAAGAAATTCTTAATAAGTTCAATATTCCTTAAACATATAAAAAAATGTTCTCCATATTTTTTAACAATTTTTGTACCTAATTGTCTATATTTTAATACTGTGAATTACATTTTAGAGGGTGGAACCAGCCGAAATCCATGCAGTGAAATATACCCGGGCGAAAAACCCTTCTCTGAAACAGAATCCAGAACTATGTCACAGTATATTGACAGTATCCACGACAAAATATTCTCCTACGTAGCGTTCCACAGCTACAGCCAATTATTGCTCATTCCTTATGGTCATTCCAACCAGAGGATCGATAATTACGACGACCTCTTTCAAATAGGAAATTACTCTATAAACGCTCTGTCTAAAAGATATGGGACAAAATACAAAGTTGGAAATATCGTAGACGTTATATGTGAGTAAGGTCTGATGCAGACGAGTGATTTTTTCACGCATGTTATGTGTCTTTTTCCTTATTTTTCTAACTGAAAACAGTGAAGACAACCATACGATCGCGCAACAAAAAGTAGCTTATCTGTTATTTTAATTAATTGCAAATCTTTATCATTTGTTTTTATTTGAATGTTTCAGATGTTGCATCCGGTGGATCGATGGATTGGGTACGAGGAACTTACAATATCCCTGTGACGTTCACTTACGAGCTTCGAGATACGGGAAGATACGGTTTCATTCTACCAGCCAGTCAAATTTTACCGACTGCAGAGGAAACTATGGATTCTGTAGTTGCTATGTTCCAACAGGCTGCTAAACTTGGCTATGGATCGTCCACAATAAGCACATCATAATAATTATTTTATACAAAACGTTATCGTGTAAAGAAACAAAGTACTGCCTGCTTTCTCTTAACAAATATAAGGATTACTTCATTTTAATTATTATAAATTATATATACGTAAGAATGGTAGTAGAAGGTTCCTGCGGTTTTTTTATCCGAGATAAATTCTAATTTAAATTTAAATCAAATTTCTTATTGTATTTCAAGGAGAGTAACCTAATGATGGGATTATTCGAAGATATCGTCCACTTCGTATTTTGTTAAATTATATTACAGGAAAATCTGAATTACTTGAATTTTTATACGATTAATCCGCACGAACTATTTTTACCACTTATATTATAAGAAGTTGAAATATTGTTTATCACAACAAAAGAATAAAAGTGATATTGATTCTTTATGGTATTTCTAAGTTATTTCTCCTATCTGTGTAGAAAATAATATTAATTTTTTTTCAGTTCTATAAACTAATCTTTCAAATTATTGTATGTATTATTAGGGGAGCGTATTTTCCCAATAAGAGTTTGATTACAAACACGGACTATCGAATGTTTCTTTATATGTCTTCCTTATCTTGATTTTTGATAATTGTCTTAAAATAACGAATAAGCACTGACAATGGCAATCATTGATCTGGTTCGTACACTTATGAAGTATCAAGATACTTTACGATCACGATAATGCGATACTTAAATAGGTTTCTTTATTTAGCATTTATAATTTGTACACGCTACGCTAATTGATGTAGTCGGTCAGAGTTGTCATTTGCATACGTTACTTCACAACAGCATTAGATGGGATGACTCCATAATTCAATTGCGTGTAACAATCCTTGAAAGATGCAAATCAATAATGCCATGACAAAAGAATGAGGATACTTCCACTATTTGCAGGCATTGTAATTTACGATCGTTGCTACTACATTTTTGTAGTACATTTTTGTACATTTAACAAAGGAAAATGAGAATGAATGGAAGAATAGTTAGTTTCAATAGTTTCCGGCTGTGTTAGGTATTCATTAATGTATAATGAAGACAAAAATAACTCGAAATTTATTTTTAAACCTTTACGAACGATTGTTGCAAATAATTTCCCCAAATTGTTTAATTTTTTAGACGCATATGAATTTTTAAAGTAAGATACAACTTAATATTATTGATAGACACAGGTTAATAATTGGGCGAAAATTAGTTAAATATGATTTTGTTCCGTCCGCAAGTTATTTTAATAATGTTATGAACAATTACTTTTAAATATATTGTAAGTATTATAGCTAGCCTACAAATATTTATACAATTATACTACAAATAAGCTGTGATATACAAAAAGATATTTAAAATATTGTTTGTAAATATTTTGTACAATAACAACTTCTATATAAGTATTTAGATCCCATTTCTTTATTCTCTTTCGATAAAAATATGAATTTGTATGAAGATCTTCAATAGAATTGTGACATAAATAAACAATAAATTGATGAAGTTTCTCAACTGTGTAAGATAGGCGAATTCTTGTGTAACTAACTGTAATCTTATTCTTGGATATTAATCGTACACAATATTCAAGATTAAAGAACTGTTGTTAAAATTTCAACTAAAAGCACATACACTTACTGTTAAAATAAAGGGGAAAAATTGTACACATTCGAAACTACATCCTGGAAGGAACTTGAAATACATATCTCGAAATTAAAAGCAGTCTGCAACTGATTATGAAATTGTAGCGACGCGTCGCGTCGTTTCGAGTGGTTTGCTGTGAGGTCATCCAGATACAGTTCATTTCAAACAAATTCGATAAGCAAGATTCAGATCTAATAAGCTCGCTCCTTAATTGATCAAAGATATGAAATTTTTGTAATAACGATTCAGGAGTTATCGTTGGTGCCGTGTGCAGGTAAAACGTTTAAATACCATGATAGAAATCTCGGCATCATAATCTTCTTTGGTCACCGCACTAAGGTAGGACTGTCTGTCTTGCATGTTACTGTATTTGAAAGTAATAATATACACAATAGTGATTGTCATAGCTCCAATTATTTTTAACTTCTAGTATTTTAAAGTAATTTAAGAATTGTTCACTTTCAAAATTAAAAGCTACATTCACAGATAATTTCGTTTAGCATTATTAGTTCGTTTGTTAAATTTATAAGTTCTTTCATTTCTTCCTTACTTTCTTGATAGATTTTGGATTTTTTGATTATTAATTCCTTGGTGGCTGACAAATTTTAAGTGTAATTGATTTTTCGTTTAGGGGGAGCATCATGTGGAAGCTAATTTTCTTCGCCTTAGTCGCGTTGGCGACAGCCGAGAAAGTGAAGTACGACAATTACAAAGTATTCCGTGCCGTACCTCAAACGGAAGAACATTTGGAAATCGTACGGGATTTGGAAGATGCTTCTGATGCGGTAGGTACATCCATATTGCAAAAACGAAATCTCATAATCACTATTTAAATTACTACAAATTTTAATAATCAAAATTAAATCAAACATTTGAAGAATCAACTAAATTATCATTACAGTCCGAACTGGGTAAAATACCATTTGAATTAGCAAATAATAAATAAATATTTTCTTTTAGATCATACATGTACTTTTAAAAATAAAATATTTTATATTATTTATTTAAAGACTATTGAACATATTTGAGACATAGGATAAAATATTTTATTTATTTAATTGATTATCTCTAAATATCTCTAAAATTTAAAATCAACTACTTCAACTAAACTAACTTAATCAACTCAATTAATTTTCAAATATATAGTTCTCTTTCTGGAAAGATCCGAGCACCATTGAGAAAGCTGTGGATGTGATGGTTGCCCCCCATAAGCAGCCCGAGTTCCACGAACTGATGCAAAAATTCCAAATCCCATACGAAACCTACGTCAACGATGTTCAAGAACTAATTGACAGTGAAACACCTCCAACTCAGCCCTTGGTTGCATTCGATTTGAACAAATACCATACTCTGGACGAAATCAATGCGTATTTGGACAGTTTAGCTAAAGCTCACCCCGGAAAGGTTCAAGTAATTGCCCCTGGAAGAACGTACGAGGGTCGCCAGATCAAAGGAGTGAAAGTTTCCTTCGGAGGGAATAAACCTGGAGTCTTTTTGGAGGCTGGCATCCACGCCAGGGAATGGATTGGTCCAGCTAGCATTCTGTACATGCTGAATGAGTTGCTGACAAGCAAGAACGCTGATGTCAGAGCACTCGCCGAGAATCATGAATGGTACATCTTCCCAGTTTTCAATCCTGATGGATACGTGTATACTCATACCACGGTAGGTAATTTGAATAACCGGATAATTTGGATAAAAGTTTAAAAAGGTTTCCTAGTTGTGAGCTTTGGGAAACTTTTGAATTTCAATAGAGATTGTTCGTGTATGTGATGGGATATTAATAACATGGGAGAATCTCAAGAAATATTGTACGGCTTTAATTAACAGATTGCGAATTTTATCATATTTTAGAACACATAACTAAAGGAAATCGCAGAAGTTAAATAGAAATTTACGCCATCCTTTAAATTGTAACATTCTGTTTTTAGAATGTATATTTGTGAGTCGCAAATTGTTAATTATACTTAGTTTGGATAGTTCGGCATATTTTTACATGTCATTTAGACTTTATATTTTTTCCATATTTAAATTTGTTTTAAATACCTAAAAATTCACAATTTATTAGACACCATAATATTTTTAAATCATCCATGAAAATGAAGTGCAATAAGCTTCTGAAATACACAATATTTTATGACATATCCTAATTATTAAGGCGTAATCGAATATTGCAATGTATTAACTTTCGAAAATACGAAATAGTTTTAAATTCGATAAAACTTTAAAGCATCGTATCGAAGTTTCTCTATATACCTATAGTTTTACATTGCAAAAAATAATTTCGAAGCAATGCATAACAATGAAAATTACTAACTTCAATGAGCTCTATACATGACATTTGTCTTTTAGAACCGTATGTGGAGGAAAACTCGCAAACCATACGGCGCTCTGTGCCGCGGAAGTGACCCTAACAGGAACTGGGGATACAAATGGATGTGTAAGTCTTCAATCTGATATAAAATTGTTTTAAACGATGCTCCTTTTATTAAAAGGATTGTACTGATTTTTATTTAACTTTTAGCTGGTGGTGCTAGCAACAGTCCATGCTCTGATACTTATGCAGGAAGCGCTGCATTCTCTGATGTTGAAACCAAATCAATGTCGGACTACATAAGGTCAATCTCTAGCAAAATCAATGCCTATATTGGATTCCATAGCTACTCACAGCTCTTGATGTTCCCCTATGGTCACACCAAAGAACATTTGGAAAATTATAACGATTCTGTGAGTAGAAGTTGAATTAAAACTTGTTATTACTAAAGGAATACTAGATTGCTTCATAGAAAGATTCAGTCAAATTTTTCTTCATGATAGTGATTTGGTATCAAAATAAATATATTGATAGTATTATGATTTTATGCTATATCGTTTATCAAAGATAAATCACGCACGATTTTGTTTAGATTGTAGATTTTATCAAGCTTGACGTATCTTAAACTGTAATTAATACTTTAAGCAATTGATAATAACGATTGGTGGTAATTAGCTTTCTTCATCTATTCATCGTTAAACCAATTCTTAATTGAGTTATTAATTAAACTTCATGGACAATGAATAACAATTAACTTTGTTCGTTTGCAGCTCATAATTGGCCAGAAAACCATCCAGGCTCTTGCAAAACGTTATGGAACTAAATACCAGACCGGAAACATCGCTGAAACCATTTGTGAGTACTCAATTCGTTCGTTTAATTACAAAAATATAGTCTTGTAAATATGATAAATGTTCTTGATATTATATTCTTATAAGGTCTTCTTCGTACTTCACTCAAATTGTAATTGGAATGAAACATAATTCTTCGCTAACAATGTTAACACATTTACTGTTCAGATATCTAGAATAACAAAATACTCAACATAAAAATACAGCTTTTCATTTACTATACATATACAATTTATTATCGTAATTTTTTCATCTATATAGCAGAATAGCAGTTAATACGAATTTTATTTAAATAAAATTGATTTAGTACTGATTGTGCGTCACATATAATGCATTGGACAGTGAACGTGTTAATTAGAATTTAAGCTTCAAATTGAAGCATTGAACTAACATAATCAAATTGATGAACTCTAATTGATCCAATCTATCGATATTCTTTTTTTATTATTGACTATTCACCTTCACGTTTTATAACTCCAATTTCAGACATTGCAAGTGGAAGTTCAATGGACTGGGTGAAGGGAAATTTCCACACACCCATTACCTTCACTTACGAACTGCGAGACACTGGTCGTCATGGTTTCGTGCTTCCAGCTGATCAAATTGCACCCACAGCTCTAGAAACCTTGGACTCCTTGGTCGGCATGTTCAAGGAAGCTAAGGCACGAGGATACGAATAAACGCGATTGTGATAATAATTAAACAGATTAAGAAGCTACTGTTTTGTATTATAAATTAATACAATAAATTTTAGTAATTTTGCTTTTAATATCTACATTGTGGATTCTGTTTCTTTTCCTTAAGTTTAACGTCTTTATTGTATTCAAAATTGAACGCACATATATACGGTCATAGCACGAAAAGGGTTAGTGTAAATATTCACCAATTTCCAAGCATCACATTGCGGATCAAAACCATAATGGTATCAAATGGTTCCAAATCATTGGACTGCGAATTATTATGCTTATTTATATATTTGTTAAGAAAATACAAGAAACAATATCTAAGTAGGGGGTTGTTTCATTTTTCAAATAAAATAATATTTATTTTACTATGCATTCCTTGTATACTTTACTACATTATGTAATTTCTCAAATCTTTTGCATATTCAAATTTCCCATAAATACATACAAATCTTCAGTCTATAAATCATTGTAGTATTGACTTTGTGTCTTTCTCTATCAAGTACGGTAGTAAAATAATGTTTTCTTTGTCGTCACTAAATATAAATTCGACTATCCGATGTAATAGGAGCGTGGGGTTGGTCGGATAATCGAAGTGTCTGCTTTTCAGAGTAAGGGCGGTATGTGTTTTCAGGATTCGTGAGGATTTCAAAGTGAAGTGGATCCTAGAAATTTGAATATAATCCGTTCTAAGACATAGTTTACACTTTGCATGGTTCGAATTTCATATTAAGTTTTCTCATTTGACATAATGCAAATTATAATATTAATCTGTTCTAGACGCTCGAAGTTTATCAACAACAGATTCATACTTATTGATGATTTCCTTTTTCTTTCTATCGTAGAAAATGCAACATTTTTCTAGGATTTTTAATTTTAATTTCCTTCCTTGAAATCATTATGAATGAGAATCATTGAAAAAAGTCGGAAATGAATGTAAAAATAACTAAACGAAATAAATCGATGATCATCGATCACACGTCACATTGATATCTCAATGTTACAACTTAGAGTTTTCGTTCCAATTTAAGAGCTGAAACTTCTTTCAAATTTTTGTTCGAATTTCGAATTGTTCAAACTTGCCCTTTTTCCGAAATGGAAAATGAGAATTCAAGGCATTGAATGACGACGTTATAATGCTTCTATTCCAGCTCAATCTTGTAATATACCAATTTGGAATTTCAATACAGTGTTGGATTCCGGGAGAATTGACAGCACGTTGAAGATAACTCTTAGAGGGTTTATTAATACGGGTACTGCACTCGACTAGTGAATACGAAAATCTGATAGTTCTATGATTTTGCGGGCTTTTAAGTATTCTGGTTGGGGATGACTAATAGTAAGGACAGTGGTCGAGGAAGAGGGTGACGAAGGAAAGGTACGGAGTACAGGATGACTAAGGAACTTAGATTAGGGTGTTTGTCAGATGAATGTGGTTTAGGATGAGTATATGGTGTTTACAGTGTGAGTGGTCGAGTTGGGTATCCAACAATAGTATTAATGCAACATTATAATGATTCAAAATATTCAAACTTGTTTTCTACAGTTATAACATTTATGCATACATAAGTTGAAGATAAGGTTCTTACGATATTTTCTTCTAATTATTCTGTCATCAGTTTCAACATAGAAAACACGGCTAATACTATTTAATATTATTTGTAGTGTTTTGACTTTAGTATTCGGCATTTAATAAAGGGGCTGCATTTGATTTGCAATAGCTTTTAATTCTTTCCTTGAAATCTTTGATGAAGGAGTGTGTGGAAGACTTGGTAGAAACTTTACTCCGCCTCTCAGTTTGAAGGAATCCATCAGGTTGTTGGCCACCAACTGTATTAATTCTTCTTCGAAAACCTACATTAAACCATACATTCAATTCATAATAAATTACCAATTGATAATTAACCTGCGTATACAGTTAAGAACCAGTGCACACAGAAACTAAATTACGAAAAATAATTTGATAAACAAGTTATAAAAAAAATAAGTAAACTTAAAGTTTAGTGATACTAATATCGTTTCAAACAGATTATGACAATTAATTCATTACATAATATTCACTAATTTTAATGAAAAATATGAACTGATTCCTTTTTGCATAATTCCAGATTTTTATAAATTATGCATCAAGAAATCAAATCATTCGGAAATAAAACTGATAATAATAGTTTTAATTTAAAATTTGTTTAATCAATATAATACGGGGCGAGTTTGATAACTGAATTAGTTCTCCTTTAGTTCACTTTTTGTTGACTGATTTGTATCTACAAATCACGGTTCGATTATAAGCTATTCTATTAAGATTAGTATGTTATCTTTTATCTATACGTGCTACATACCTCTTTATTAGGTACCTTGCTGATAAAAGCAACGGGATGTTCGTCGTCGGTGGGATGAGGTATACCAATCACCGCTGCTTCTAAGACAGCAGGATGAGTTTGCAAGAGATTTTCGATTTGGGTTGGTGCTATGTGGTTTCCCCGATATTTGATAAGTTCTTTCAGTCTGTCGACGATAAAGAATTCTCCTTCTTCATTATAGTATCCTAAATCTCCCGAGTGCAACCATCCTAGAAATGAAATTGGAAATAGAAATATACATATAAAATCTTTTATGTCACCTGAAAAAGCATGTTTCACTAAAAGAAGTCTGTTTAATTTTGTATTTTAATCAATCTTTCGGTCATATTTTACTAATGTGAGTAATGAACGGAATAAACTACAACAAATTTAACCAGTCTGCGCATTAAAACTTCATCAGATTAGTCAATTCAAGTCGCTTCTCTTTAAGTAACTCGAATCTACTTTATTAATATGAATCTATTATTTGACTTGACTTGAATTATCCTTTCAAGTGAAATTGATGTTCTTTCAATTTTTTTCTCACTTTAAATAATACTTCTTAAACGATGCGAATTTTTATAGTATGTAATTTCGAGCAAATCAATCTAAGCGTGTATTTTGTGCATATTTGTGTATGTGCAGTAAGAAAATTTTCGATCAATGTTACTTAGGTTTAAGTAACATTTAATCAATCTGGATGGTGCTTTCGAATCAAGCTAATTGAAATAAAGTCGCTTCGATTCAAGTGTGTTGATCAATCTAACAAAGTTTTCTTCGTCTCGTCTGGTTCGATATCTCACGACTCTAGAGGTAATTTTTCTACCTGAGTATCCTCCATATTAGTAGCCTTACTCAGTACATTTAGAAATGATGAATCATTATATTACCATCATTGTCGATAATGCTCTTAGTGGCTTCTGGGTTCTTGTAATATCCCGTCATCATTGTCAACGTTTTCGCACAAATCTCGCCAGTTTGATTTGGACCAAGTGCTTCCCCTGTTTCGATATCGACAACTTTTATCTCACAATTCGTGCTCACTTTACCACAAGAACCGCTGGTGCTGTCTTTTGATTGTATAACAACCAAACCGCCAAGTTCTGTCATACCTAAAGGAACAAATTGATTTTCAAGAGAAAACATTTGTACCCACACTTTACTTTTTCTTTCAAATATATGGAAACGTAAATATTGATTATGCATCAAATTTTCTAAACTTACCATATGCCTGTATAATAAGTGTGTTTGGCAAACGTTCCTTTAATAAATCTTGCGCTTCTTTTTTCATTGCAGCACCGCCAGTGAAGAGCAACTTCACGCAAGAGAGATCATATTCTTGCAGGTGAGGGTATCTGATGAATCGATTTGCCATGCTGGTGCTGAACATCAACCATGAGACCTAAAAATTATTGGTAAATTGCAAGAATAATTTGAGAATGATATTTAAAAGCATTGCGAGAATATTGTACAGTGCATAATATAGAACGCGTTAGCTAACACCGACAGTAGTTTACCAAGTGAGACTTTTATGCTGAATCAATGCAAATGGGGCTATTATCAACAATCTTATAATATAGAGCAACGATGACGAAGAATTGTTCCAAGTCATATGTATTCAGTACCATTTTGTAAAGTACAAAGCAAACGTAAATCTTATTATTTCGAAACCTTTAATTCACTTCAAAAATTTGTAGCAAAATGATTATAGAACACTTTACAATGTACATGTTAAATGAACTAATTACACTTATACAATAATCTGAGCGTTTAATTTGATAAAGTATAGGATGCTTCCAGCTTTTACCTACGAGTTTTATAAGCATAATAAGTGAGAACGAGAGAAAAAACGTTATGTGAAGTTTGATTGCAAACAGTTTATCGCAAAGTTAAAAATAAATACTCCTCTTACCTTCATATGGAGAGCTCTAAAACAAAAGATTTATCGTACAGAAAAAATTGCAAACATCCTACATAATACTGGGATCCTAGATAGAGAAATTGCCAATCACAGATAATGTAAAAATCCCTGTATTTATGGTAGGAAATAATAATTAATTTAACTTCGCGTTAGAAACAATGTGCAAAACTCTCTACAAATATAAGCTAATGGAAATTATTTTATTGAATTTCTCTACTTGAGACGATGATTTCGTGTGAACTAATTTAATAAATATATTTAAAACAATTACCTTAAACTTCTCAATGAGTTCACAAGCTGTCTTTTCATCGAAGTCGGGTCCAACAATTCTCGTCGCAAGACACACAATATTCTTAAGACTAAGCATACATCCACTGATCCAGTACAGAGTAGTAAACCACATAGGTTTAAGCTCATTCATATCCAACTCATCGACTAATTCCAATATATATATCATCGTATAGTGCGAAAGTTGCGAGCCTTTTGGCAAACCCGTGGTACCGGAAGAGAAAATAACGAAAGCCGTATGACTTGGATCATCGATTTCTGTGCATTGAAAATTCTCCAATGCTGATTTGGAGTGGCCTTCCAGTATTTCAGAGAGGGGCGTCGTGCCTGGATGATCGCCGAAAGTCACTACTTCCGTGTGGAAAAGCTCGATCTTCGACGCCTCCAATGCAACCCCCGCCGATTTCTCATCCGCAAAAACTACTTTTGGTTGCGATAATTTCACAAAATGACGAGCGAGTGCTACGAAGTCATAATAACTTGTTAAACGTTACGTAATCATGCTAATTGCTTTCTATTTGAGGTCATTAACACATGTTATGCGTATTAATACGAACAGATAATTATTAATGAGACGCTGTTGCGTGCTTCACTTGTATTTGTCATTGATATACCTTTTTCATATATAAGCTTTTAGATAAGAAAATATTTAATAGATACGAGTTCCTATCTTCTTTTCACGTTTTATTGCAGAAAAAATGTTATATTGAGTTAATATTATTCATTTATTGCGACAATGTGATTGCATCTAATTTGTGGTTTCTGAGTAACTGATATAAAATAATAATACATTTTCGTTCTGACTTGATACCTGATAACAGTTTGGCGTATGAATATGATATTCTTACAAAATTATTATCATTCAAAATATTTAATCTCGTTTTGTGGAAAATTATAATTTCTGAGGTATGCCATTACACCAGCATAATTTGTAATTACGATTGCAGTAACGAAAGTATCGGAACGGCTGTACCTAATAAATATCTTGTAATTCGAATACAAGTTATCCTTATTTATCCTTCATGTTTGTGTACATTTCCTTATCAACAAATTAAGAAATCATAAATATTCCTACGGAGACAAATACTTTCAAATTAAAGTAGTCATAGCAAAGTTAAAGAACAAATAAAAAGACGATTATCTTATTGCATGAATTTCAATAAGTTGTATAAAACTTTTGTAAAACTCAAAAACTACAGGACATGAATATTAATTAACAAATACAGTTTGCGAAATAAACCGGTAATCCGTCTTGCATTTTATAATAGCGGTTCATCGCACATGGATGTACCTATCCGACTTTTATAGGGAGTCATTATAATTTACATAATATTTGCGTAATTGTATATTGAGTGAATTTTTTTGGGAAGTGAACAGCTACTGAATATTAAAATTGATTTAACATAGATACAGCAACTGCACATTAATTCTTATGAAACCATAGTCTTTGAATCTTTATACATTTAAGCCAGGATTCTTGCCACTTTTTAAAATAATTTAGGAGTTTTTTTAGTAGCCATTAATTGATTTATCGCTTTCTACTTGGTTTAGGGTTTAAAATATCGCCCGTTTTAATGGCAATTTTATTTTGAAAAAAGACAAAAGATGCAGGGAGCCAAGTGTGTGCTATGGAGAAGTCAACAGACTTAAATATATCAATTAAAAATTACTTGCCTATCGAAATTCGCTAACCATTTGGTCGAACTATGAAACCAGCGATTATAAAGTAATTACATTTACTCAGCAAAATTTCATTCCTACCTGAGTAGCTTCATAGAAGAATTTTTTTACAAGTGTGCACAGTAAGGTCTTTTCTGACTATATGCCAAATTTTAAAAGGGTCACTTTACCAGTTTTCGAAAACTCCAGAATAGTTAAATGCTTTTCAGACCATTCTCGTATATAATTAAAATAATTTTATTCTACATAATAGTCTTAGAACATCTATTTTAAACATTTAAGAAGTAGCTATTGTATTGGGCAAGAACAAAAGTTTTAATGAATCTTGTTATAAATGAATGTATAGCCATATTAAAAGTAATTTACTCGATTAGTTACATAAATTAGTAAACTTCAAACTACAATTCCCTTTGTTGAAATTCAAGAATTAGCAACAAAACATTATTAGTTCCTATCATGTACTCTCAGTTCATCGACAATTTTCACATAATTAATATTATAATTCGAAAGTTATAGATCGAAAACTTACTAATATTCATTTGGTAATCCCATGGATTGACAATGGCACCAAGAAAAAGTGTAGCAAGGAAAGGAATTAGACAGTCGAGTTGATTGTGGGAACAAATTGCGACAACATCGCCCTTTCCTACTCCGTGTTTCTGTAGCCATAGTGCACATTTTATTGCGCGGTCTGCAATGTTTTCAAAAGAATCTTCCTTCCCTGTGATTGCGTCTACCTAAAGAATGTAATCGCTGTTATCAATGTGATTAACCCCCTGAAAACCAATGTTGCGTCAACGCAAAATTTGATCTATAGTTTGCTACGAACTTTATACATTTACAGAAGCAAAGAGAAAGAAGAATAGCGACGGAAATATTATTATGCAAATTCCTGGAATAACCAGAATGTTACAAAATAGTAGAACTCTCGTCAATGCAAATTGAGTGAAAAATATTGCGAATGAAATACTGCGTTAAAGCAACTTGGTAAATTAACGGGAAGAGTGACCATGTGTTTGCTTTCGATTGAAATTATAAATTTGATTACAATTTTTAATTCTTGTATTTTTTTAATGATACGTATGGCGTCGATGACGAAGGAATTATGTTTAGTGCGTGAATTCGTTGAAGGTGCGCATGTTAACTTTAGAGTGAAAATGATGAAAGCAGAAAGTAAAACAGAGCTGCTGAAGAAGGCAAGTATTATATTTATACTGAAAGGTGATTGCCAGATTGTAGATTACAAAAATGAAAAGTAGTGAAGCTAGTAAAACTGAAGACCAAACTAAGACCTACCTTTACTACGATACAGCTTTGTTATTTGGTCTCCTAGTGCTAAATATTTGATGGAGATAAGTAGTCTAAATAAAAGTAAGTATCGTAGATAAGTAACCGAAGATAGACATCTGCATCGGTGATTTCGGATCTCAAAACAATAGTCGAAGATATTATCACACGAAAGGAGAAATATCTGCTTTATTGTCACGTACCTTACGTTATATTTTAACTCTTATTCACACTTCGAAATTTACCTAATAATTTCCTTTTTGTCTAATTTTATTACCACGTTAATAAGTGCAAATGAAATGCGTAGTGGCATTAAAAATTTGGTGAGACAATATAGATAGATTTTCAAATAACTATATTAACATCCATTGAAACGTGTTGAATTTGAATCCGTAATCCAACGGAGTGTTAAAATAAATGTTCGATATGTATAGAAAATATAAATTAATCAATACATAAATTAGAAGAGACTCTATCTCTCCGCTAGCTTATATCTTGTTTTAAAATAAATATCGTATGTGAGTGAACTGTGTAACTATTGAACGATTATACAAAAAGTATTACGATTCAATAGAAACACTTTCTTAAAGTTTTTATTCAGACCGAAGTAAAACAAATGGATATACCTGACCAATAAGATCTGGATGACTCTTCAGAACATCAAAAACTAATTTTCCCACGCTGGTGTATGCACTTTTATGCGGTACCACTTTTCCTTTGTGCACATTGTTTTCGATTTTAGATGATGGCTCAGCCTAAGAAAAATATTATGGTCAAATGCGAACAGTGATATTACTATCTTGTACATCCATATACACACGTAGCAAAATGAATCGCGATAAATCGAGAAAATACGTTCACTAAACGACTTACGTTGTTTTCCTTTGTAATACTGGAAATCATGTTAGCAAGTCTGGACGAACGACTGTATGTCATACAAAAATCACATTTAAGGTTTTATTTAATATATAGTTGAATAAAAATTGAACTATCCTACCAAGGAGCAGAAGAGGTAGGGCACTGGGCTGTGGTTTCCAAGCGACTGACTCGGGAACAGTTAGATAAATGTCTTTTTCTTCGTGTATCTATTGCCCCCCCCCCCCCTACGAGCAAACCTTATGCAGGCAATTACCATTATTATAATTTGTACAATCGTATACAGTCATGCAATATAAGCAATCAGTATCAACAATATCAAGTGACAGTGCTTTATAATTTGGAAAGTGAAAGCAGTCAACTGTTGCTTTCATAATTATTCATACTTTTTAATTTATGATGTTTATTAAGAATGTTCAATACCATTTTCATATTTTTCCATCATTTTTAACGTATTTACCTTCTTGCACTTTTAATTTATAGAAAAGCAAAGATATTTCGCGAATAGTTCTATTCAATTGAAAAAATATTCTGTGATATTTTATCAAATATTCGATCATAAAGTTGCTGCTTAAGATAATTAGCAAAGGATTTCATCACTTTGTACGTAAACGTATTTAGAAAACTCGTGTCTTTGTGTTTTATATTGTACATGTTGAGTAAACATGATTAACGGTAATTTCATCACCTTTGTGTTATACATGTAATCCTTAAATGGAGTTTTGGGTATGCAAATGGTGAGCGCAGGAGCATCATGAAAAAGTGCGTTGAAGTCAACAACCAGATTTATTAAAAATAAAAAGAGTTACAAAGTGTTCCTTAATTTTTCTAATTGTAATTATCACCTTAAATATAAAAAACTAATACTTAAAACTAAAGTCACAACACAGTAGTCAGTTACGTAAGAAAGAGGTACTGATAAAAATCCGTAATAGGAGCTTTAAAGCAGCTATCTCTACGTAACGTTTAAATTAGATTAACAATATTGTTTATTCCGTGGGAAGAGGAACAAATTACAATATCAATTTTAAAGGAAATAAGAGTAAATCTTCGGGTGTAAATATAGAAAATAATTAGATACTTTGGTTTAGATCAAATGTTAGGTATATTTCATTTAATAAAATGGTTGCAGCTGATTTGCAATAGCTTTTAATTCTTTCTTCGAAATCTTACCTGTAGGAGTGTGTGGAAGACTTGGTAGAAACTTTACTCCGCCTCTCAGTTTGAAGGAATCCATCAGGTTATTGGCTACCAACTGTATTAATTCTTCTTCGGAAACCTACGTTAAATCATATATTTTCAGTTTTATGGTTCCTATAGTAGGCAATTATTTAAAATTGGATATTACTATAACTCAGACTTAGAATTAGTAGTTATTTCATTTAGCCGCGTTAGAGTGCGAATAATAAGTCCACTCAGAAACGAAATTACGAAAAATAAATTGATAAGCAAGTTATGGAAAAAATAACTAAACTTAAAGTTTAGTTTTACTTCTATCGCCTCTAAATAGAATTATAACAATTACATAATGTTCGCTAATTTTAATGAGAAAGATGGACTGATTCTTTTCTACATAATTCCAAATTTGTATAAATTATGCATGAAGAAATCAGTTCATTCAGAAACGAAACTGATAAAAATAGTTCAAATTTAACATTTTTTTAATTAATATAATGCGAGGGGACTTTGATAGGTGAATTAGTCTTTCTTTAGTTCTCTTTTTGTGAACTGCTTTGTATCTACAAATCACGGTTCGATTGTAAGTTATTTTATTAAGATTAGTATGTTATCTTTTATCTATACGTGCTACATACCTCTTTATTAAGTAGCTTGGTGATAAAAGCAACAGGATGTTCGTCGTCGGTGGGATGAGGTATACCAACCACCGCCGCTTCTAGGACAGCAGGATGAGTTTGCAAGAGAGTTTCGATTTGGATTGGCGTTATGTGGTTTCCTCGATATTTGATAAGTTCTTTCAGTCTGTCGACGATAAAGAATTCTCCCTTTTCATTGTAGTATCCTAAATCTCCCGTGTGCAAGAATCCTAGAAGTCAAATTAGAAATAGAAATATACATATAAAACCTTTTGCACCGCTTGAAAAAGCATAATTTGTTAAAAGATTCTATCAAACTTTGTATTTTAATAGGTCTTTGGGTCATTTTATACTAACATGAGTAATGAACGGGACAAAATGCAACAATTTGAACTTGCCTGCACGTTAAAACCTGATCAGTTTAGTCAATTCAAGTTCCCTTTCTTTAAGTAACTCGAAACCGTTTTATTAATGTGAATTTGTTATTTTACTTGACTCGAATATCCTTTCAAGTTAAGCTGATCTTTTTTCAACTTTCTGTGGACTTCAAATAATATATCTTAAACGGTGTGAATTTTTATAGTGCGCTATTTTGAGCAAACTAACAGTAGCCTTATTCAGCACATGTAGAAATGATAAATCATTATATTTACCATCTTTGTCGATAATGCTCATAGTGGCTTCTGGATTCTTGTAATATCCCGTCATCATCGTCAATGTTTTCGTACAAATCTCGCCAGTTTGATTTGGACCAAGCGCTTCCCCTGTTTCGAGATTTACAATTTTTATCTCACAATTTGGGACCACTGTACCACAAGAACCGCTGGTAGTGTCTTTTGACTGTACAGTAATCATACCAACTTCTGTCATACCTAAAGGAACAAATTGATTTTCAAAATAGAACGTATTTATTCACCTTTTACCTTTTCCTTTGAATATATGGACACGTAAGTATTGATTATTTATCAAATTGTTTAAACTTACCGTATCCCTGCGTGACAAGTACGCCAGGCAAACGTTCCCTTACTAAATCTTGAGATTCTTTTTTCATTGTAGCACCAGAAGTGAAGAGGAGTTTCAAGCAAGAAAGATCATAATCGTGCAGGTGAGGGTATCTGACGAATCGATTTGACATGCTGGTGCTCAACATTAACCACGAGACCTAAAAATTATTGATAAGTTGCGAAAATAATTTGAGAATGACATTTGAAAGTATTTCAAGAATATTGAACGATGCATCACGTTGAACGCACTGTGCTAACACCGACTGATAGTTTATGAATTAAGACTTTTATACTGAATCCATAGAAATGGGGTTATTATCAACAGTCTTATAATGCAGAGTAATTATGACGAAGAATTATTGCAAGTAACATGTGTTCAATACCACATTTTAAGCAACAAGGGAAACGTAATTTTACTACTTCTTTACCTTTAATTTTTAATGACATCAAATTAAAGTATACAGTGCTTTCAATTTTGACTCACAAATTAGGAGCATAATAAATGAAAATAAGAGGATAAATTTTATACGATGTTTGACTGTGCACAATTTATTACAAAATTATAAACAAGTACTGCTCTTAACTTCTACTTATGGGGCAAACTGACACAGAAGATTTGCCTTATAGAAAAAATTGCAAGCACCCTACATAATAATGGACGATGCATAGTGCAACTGCCAATCACAGATAATGTAAAAGTTCCTTATTTATTGTAGAAAATAATAAACTACTTAACTTCGCGTTAGAAACCATGTGTAAATATGTTTACAAATATAAGCTAATGGAAGTTATTATATTGAATTTCGTTACTTGAGACTTTAATAAATAAATTTAAAACAAATACCTTAAACTTCTCTATCATTTCACAAGCGGTCTTCTCATCGAAGTCTGGTCCAACAATTCTCGGCACAAGACGAATAATGCTCTTAAGACTAAGTATACATCCACTGATCCAGTACAAAGTAGTTAACCACATAGGTGTATGTTCTTTCATATCCATCCCCTCAGCTAATTCCAATGTATATATCATCGACTGATGCGAAAGTTGTGAGCCTCTTGGCAAACCCGTAGTTCCGGAAGAGAAAACAACAAAAACCGTATGGCTTGGATCATCGATTTCTGTGCATTGAAAATTCTCCAATGCTGATTTGGAGTGGCCTTCCAGTATCTCAGAAAAGGGGGTCGTGCCTGGATGATCGCCGAAAGTCACTACTTCCGTGCGGAAAAGCTCGATCTTCGACGCATCCAATGTAACCCCCGCTGATTTCTCATTCGCAAAAACTACTTTTGGTTGCGATAATTTCACAAAATGACAGGCGAGTGCTACAATGTTATAATATCTTGGTAAACGTTACGTAACCATGCTAATTGCTTCCTATCTGAGGTTATCAAAACATGTTATACGTAATAATGCGAACAGATTATTACTAATGAGACGCTGTTACGTGCTTCACTTGTATTTGTCATTGATACTCCTTTTTCTTATATAAGCTTTCAGATAAGAAAATATTTAATAGATACGAGTCCTGATCTTCATTTCACGTTTTATTGCAGAAAAAAATTTATATTGAGTTAATGTTATTCATTTACTGCGACAATATCATTGCACATAGTTTGTGGTTTTTGAGTACCTGATATAAAATAACAATACATTTTCGTCCTGACCTGATACCTGATAACAATTTGGCATATGAATATGATATTCTTATAAAATTATTATGATTTAAAACAGTTAATCTCGTTTTGTGGAAAATTATAATTTCTGAGTTATGCGTGTACACCAGAATAAGTTATTATTCCGGCGGTATTTAGTGATTGTCGTGTAATTTGAATACAAGTTATCTTTATTTGTCCTTCATATTTATGTACAGTTCCTTAGCAACAAATAAAGAAACTATAAACGTTGCAACAAAGACAAATTATTTCGAAAACTCCAGAATGGTTTAGTAGTTTTCAAACAGTCCTCGTATATAATTAAAATAATTTTATTTGATATTATAATCTTAAGAAGTAGCTATTGTATTAGACAAGTGCAAAATCTTTAATGGACCTTATTATAAATTAATGTACTTATTAAAAGCAATTTACTCGATCAGTTAGATAAATTTGTAAACCTCAAACTACAATTCATTCTCTTGAAAATCAAGGATTCGTATTCATTGAATTGAGCGAAACATTATTTCCTATCGTATACTGTCAGTTCATTGAGAGTTTTCACTTAGTTAATATTATGATTCGAAAGTTATACAAGATCGAAAACTTACTAATATTCATTTGGTAATCCCATGGATTGACAATGGCACCAAGAAAAAGAGTAGCAAGGAAAGGAATTAGGCAATCGAGTTGATTGTGGGAACAAATTGCGACAACATCGCCCTTTCCTACTCCGTGTTTCTGTAGCCATAGTGCACATTTTATTGCGCGGTCTGCAATGTTTTCAAAAGAATCTTCCTTCCCTGTGATTGCGTCTACCTAAAGAATGTAATCGTTGTTATCAATGTGATTAACCCCCTGAAAACCAATGTTGCGTCAACGCAAAATTTTATCTACAGTTTGCTACGAACTTTATACATTTACAGAAGCAAAGAGGAAGAAGAAATAGCGACGAAAATATTGTTCCACAAACACCTAAAATAACCCGAATGTTACTAAATACAATAGAACCTCGGTTATCCGAGCCCCGTTTAACCGAGCCCCGTTTAACCGAGCCTCCGTATTATCTGAGGTACTTTGAAAGCGATAGAGGCTCGGTTATTCGTGTTGGTTCTATGTTATCCGAGATGAGAATCAAATTACATATACATACATATACAATGTAACTCGGACCAGCCGATCGCGACTCGGCGTCATCGATTCGCGGTTGTTTTGATTTCAAAGAGCATTGCCGCTTTGTTCTTTAATTTTAAAGACGCCGCGAGTTTTAAAGACGAAATGACAGTTAAGAAGGAAACATATGAAGGCAGCGGTTACCTTGCAACCTTCGGCTCGTGAAGATCACAATTTGGACTCTATACTTTTTTATATTTAATATACACACATTGTTCTGCTTGTGTTTTATTCGTTAAGTTTGTATAATTACTGTGTAGCATGAGTGGAAAACGCAAACGTGTTGTTGTTACATTGGATCCGAAATTCTCCGCACTTAAACACTTGGATGCAGTCCTTTTTAAGACATCTACGGTATGCTACAGCAAAGAAGATAACAACAAATGCAATTAAACTGACGTGTATTACCTCATTTTTTTCGAAAGTTTAAAAAATCTTCAATATGTTCGTATCTTATTTAACTTAAATATACGTGCAATATTATCAAAATGTAATTCATAACTTGATTTCACCCATCGGTCCTTCCGTATTATCCGAGTTTTCAATTATCCGAGGTTGTGTCGGTCCACATTACCTCGGATAATCGAGGTTCCACTGTAGTAGAATTCTCAATGTAAATGGAGTGAAAAAAATTGCGAATGAAATATTGCGTCAAAGCAAGTTGGTGAATTAATGGGAAGAGGGGCCACGTGTTTGCTTTCGATTTTGAATTTTAAATATGATTACAATTTTTAATTCTTTTATTTTGTTTATTGGTTAGTCTGGTGTCGATTTTTGATGCATAAATTCGATGAAGGTGCGCACGTTAACTTTCGAGTGAAAGTAATAAAAGCAGAAAGCAAAAAAACGCTGCCGAAGAACCCATGTTTTTGTAATGAAAGGAGATTCACAGATTGTAAATTACAAAAATGGAAAATAGTAAAACTGAGGGTAAAACTGATACCCAGTTTTACTACGATTAAGCTTCGTTATTTGGTCCCTTTGTGCTAAATGTTTGATGAAGATAAGCGGTTGAACTAAAGGCAAATATCGAAGATAAGTAGCACAAGATGGACATCTGTATTGGTGCCTCCGGCTTTCGAAACAAAGGTCAAAGACAACATCGAAGCTAAGGCGAAATAAAAAACATTTATTGTCACGTACCTTACGTTACTTTTTAACGCCTCTTCAGACTTCCAAATCTACCTAACAATTTACTTTTTGTTTAATTTCACTACCACGTTAATAAGTGCAGATTCAATCCACAGCAGCATTAAAAATTTGGTGAGACAATACAGATAGATTTTCAAACAACTATATTAACACCCATTGAAATGTGTTGAGCTTGAATCCATAATCCGACGGAGTGTTAAAATAAATGTTCCATATGTGTAAGAAATATAAATTAATCGATACATAAATTAAAAGAGACTCTACCTTTATGCTAGCTTATATTTTCTTTTAAAATAAGTATCGTATGTGAGTCAACTATGTAACAATTGAACGATCACACAAAAAGAACTATGTCTCAATAGACACACTTCCTAGAAGTTTTTATTCAAAACGACGTAAAACAAATGGATATACCTGACCAATAAGATCTGGATGACTCTTTAGAATATCAAAAACTAAGTTCCCCACACTGGTGTATGTACTATTACACGGTACCACTTTTCCTTTGTGCACATTGTTTTCGATTTTGAACGGTAGCTCACCCTAAGAACAATAATATCGTGAAATACGTAGAATAATATTACTACCTTGTGCATACATAAACGTATTAAAATGAATCGAGAACAATCGTGAAATATGTTCACCAAAGGTCTTACGTTGTTTTCCTTTATGATACTGGAAACCATGTTAGCAAATCTGGAGGAACGACTGTATGTGTTACAGAAATCACATTTAAAATTTTATTTAATATACGGTTGAATAAAAATTATTTGGTCATAATAAGGAGAAGAAGAGGTAAGAACACTTGACAGTGGTTTCTAAGCGACTGATACGGGAATAGTTAGATAAACGGATTTGTTTTTCGTGTATCCGTTGCTCCGCCCACGAGCAAATCTTTGGCAAATGATTGCCACTGTTATGAATTGATCAATCATACAATATCAGCTACCAAGGTGACAATGATTTATAGTTTGGAAAGTCAGCTGTTGCTTTCCATAATTATTCATACTTTTTAATTTATGCTGTATATTAAAAGTGTTTAATAACATTTTCGTCTTTTTCCATCATTTTTAACATACTTATCTTCTTGTCCTTTTAGTTTAAATAAAAGTTTAAGGAATTTCATTTTGTTATTTACTGAATATGTTATATTTCCCTTAACACTTAAATTATTTGTTCATTTTCTTCTTTTTTATGCAAATATATTTTGCTTATAGTACTACTCAATTGAAGAAATATTCCGTGCTGCCTTATCAAACTTACGATCATACAAATGCTACTTAAGATAATTAGCAAAAGATTTCATCACTTTATACGAGACATGACATAACGAAATACACATGTACGATTCTCACTACATTAAAATTGCTAGCCACATTTAGATAAGTCGTCTGTTTATCTATTTATATTTTATATGTTGAGTAAACATGATTAACTGTAATTTCATCATTTTTATGCTATACACGTAATCCTTAAAATGGTATTTTGGGTATACAAGCGGTGAGCGCAGAAACATCATGAATAAGTGCATAGAAGTCAAAAACCAGATTTATTAAAAATAAAAAGAGTTACGAAGTATTCTTCATTCTTTTCTAATTGGAACTATCACCGTAAATAGCAAAAATGAATAGTGAAAGCTAATGTTAATAGTATAGTTATGTAAGAAAATGGTATCGATAATAATCCCGAATAGGAGCCTTAAAACAATTATGTTTTGATACCATTCAAATTACATTAGCAATATTGTTTGCCCCATAAGACAAGACACAGATTGCAGTCTGTTTTGGAGAAAATAAGAGACTAAGAAATTTTAAAAAAACTCCGGGTATAAATATGGAAAACAATTAGATAGCATGTTTTAGATAAAAGATTCAGTATATTTCAATGTACTGACGATTGTACGTCACTTTATTTAAAAATGCGGTAAACCAATACAATGATTTGTATTTTTATCTCTATCCTGTTACTACAGAATTATTTATAATTAGTGCATAACAGGCATCACAGAAATTCATCTTAATTACATTTTTTGTACATTTAAATGCCCCATAAGTGCATAAATGTTCTTAGACAATGCAAAACTTCTTTAATTATCCATCTTTCATGGCGTATCACGGTGACTTTTCAATTTGTAATTGTTGGTTTGCACCCACGATTAACACATTGCATTCTTAAACAGTATCCTGGAACAGGTGAGTCGTGTGACATAAATGCGATAAGAACAATATTAAGTTAGAAGAAAGATTCCACATCATTGTGCCAATGTATAATTATCGTAAACAACTCACAAATGATGACACGTTATAACTTATCATAGTTGTATTATGCTGCATATTTGATAACCCCATCGCTTCGTATGCTTATTTTGTTTACTTTGAAGCAAGTACTGTTCCTTTCTGCAATCGTAAAGCCCTACATTCTTCCAATTTTTTCCGCAGCGCATCTATTTCCGGTGAAGTTACAAGTTGAGGCTGCTGCTGCGATCTGGATGATGATGCGCGCCTACAAATAAGTGATTACTGTTTCAGTGATTAGTGGACAACGGATGTTTATGTAAAATCATATATTTTAGAAGATAACTAAAAAAGTGGACTTTACATATGGTTTTAGATTATCATAATTAGACTGCGGATTTTTATGCAATTTCATTCCTTTATAAACAAACGTAAAGAAGTGGAAGCTAAATAGGGAGTAGTTTCATCCTATAAGTATTAAAGTGTTCTCTCTAATTTAATTATATCATATAAAGGCCGCGTGTTTGATGCCACTGCCTAAAACTAATAGAAATCAGAGGAATGCGTTCCGTGTTATGCAACATATTGAAACCGTGTTTTCATAGCATCGCGTTATATTGAAACCGTGTTGAGCGAAACTTAGAACAAATGCAAACCAAACATTGTGGTTTGTGATACATCAAAACCGTGTTCTTGGAATACATACACATATGTAGAAGGCCTGTGCCAACTGTCATATATTTTTTAAATTAGGCAGCGTGTGAATCTATACTTGAAACATTCGTATTACGTGAGGGTTGTCCAAATTTATGAAGCCAAGTTATATGGGAACAGTTTTATTCGAATGTTATGTTGAGGGAGGACTGTTTCAATTTTTGCACCATGTTATATAGCGAAACTGTGTTACAAAAGAGCTGGCTGTATATAACGAGCTAAGTTTTAAGGCTCGTAAGTTCAGTCAGGTTTCAGTTAGAACTTACGGAGACGCTCTAGCCGAGATCGAGTTAAAGTCTTATTCGTGCAATTATACCGCGGTACGTGAGTGTTCCAGTCTGCTGTCTAAAATTACCCCCATGCTCGCGCTGCGTTAAAACCGAGAAGCATACTCTCGCTAGTAACGTAAACTATTATCTTTGTAACTAATTGTAATTTAAACTCTCTTTCCTTTTGTTAGTTGTATCTTTGTTAGCTTACATTCGCCGTCTTTCTTAAAAACCCATCTTAAATAGTATTACCGATTAGATCTCTTCAAATTGTCCATGTTTCACCATCCTGTTTTTATCATCCGATTGAAAGTAAATATTCCGATCGTATATCCATCATTGATTTTTTAATTAAAAACAACGAAAATCGGACGGTAAAATCCGGACAATATGAAAAGGCTCTAACGCACACGCGACCTGCGTCCGGACGTCCCGTAACAAATTATATATGCGTACATAACAATATTCGAATTGTTTGGATGTTCGATTACTCGCGCTAAAACTAATATTTTAATTTACAAAATAAATATGATAAACATATATGAAATATATAATATATTTTTATGTATGTCATATAAAAAATGAAAAGAAAAAAATATGCAAAATATACATTTACATAGGTCTTTGCAATGTAGTAATTAACAATGGATAACAATGGTGGAATAACTAACTTGCTTGCTTTGTATTCCTCAAGCGCTTTCCGAGTATCCTTGATTAAGATCTTTTGTCTTTCACGTTCTCGATGAATGGCAGATTTTTTATCTTTGATTTCCTCATCTAATTTCATCTTCATCCAAAATAATCTCTCTTTCAACTAAAATATAAACCGAAATGATTTGTAAAATGTTTCTATGATATAATTGTTCCTTTTTAATGGGAAAATTATAAACCTCCGCTAAGGACATTTCACAAAGGAGGCCTAAGCCACTCGATTCCGTTGGATCAAAATCTTTGAAGGGTAATGCTCGCAAGGATTGGATTGTCTTAATCTCTTGGATCAATTTGATCTTCCTTCGAGTTTCTTCTTCTCTTTGTTTTACTAACTGAGTTTTCAGTTGACGCGATTCCTCAGAAACATCTGCAGCTGATTTTACGAATGTAGACAAAAGATTGCATTAGGAAGATAAAACTTCGGAATATTTTGTTAAAGGCTTAATGTTATCAAAGAAAAGTGTTATTCGAAAATTGAAATACCTTTTTGTTTTTTTTCATCAATCATTGCATTGAAGGCTTCGCGAGAAGCATGTTCGATATCGCGACATCTTTCAACGATTTCTGTCATTTCTTTGTTATGATTTTCCCTCCATTTTTCTAATTTCTCGTAGAGTTCTTGTTTCTGTGAAAAAGTAATAGATGATTTGTTCAATTAATCACAGTCAGTCAAGAATGAAAGTATATTACAGAGCTTACAGAGAAGTTTAATGATTGATGAGAAATTTTATATATGTGTTTGCAACTTTGCAATTTCAACTTAGCACACGTTATGTAAATATTTGCTATATCTAATCTTAAATTTGTAGCAGATAAATTCATAAAATACCTCCTGCCGTACGTTTTCTGCGTGGACTTTGATGTCATTTAACAGGGTTTGTTTTGCAATAAACACACCTTCACGAGATAATAACGCCAAAAGATGTTTCTCTTGTATTTTCAGTAATTCCTCCTCACGTTGCTGCTGGCGTTTCTGTTCTTCCAATTTTAGAATCGATGATGGATCAAAACCACCTTCTGCTAATGCTTTCAGTCTACAATTTCACATGAATATCGAATAAGTAAAGAATAAGATTATAATTATTAGATTGCGAATATTTATACATTTATACAAAATTTAAATATGCAAAGAAGTAATAAAACATTAGAAGTAAACAAGTATAGAAGTATAGAAGTATAGAAGTAAATAAGAATAGAGTTTTAGAAGTATTGAAGTAATATGAAAAAATATATAAAATGTTAAAAGTAAAGAAGACATTATAATATTTAGAGAGTGAAACTATTCTTTATTTAGATTCCATTTCTTTACCAATGTTTACGGATATATTAATTTGCATAAACGTCCGATACCTAGTAAATCATTTTGGTAGATTACGAATTATTTAGTCTGAATCTTATAATTTGTAGATCGCCACCTTTCACTTTCCTTAGACAAAATCTTATTTCATAGTTTTTATTAATAATATACATTTACTTTTTAATCTCTTTCTCTTCGTTGCTAATCACGCGTGCGCATTCTCTTAATGTGGAAGCTGTCGTCTGTTTTACTTCAACAGGCTATAACAAATATATTTTATCTTTTTACCCATCTTTTAAATATGAAACAAATTATGGAATAATAATAACGTTCGAAAAGTTACAGTGATTATTATTACATTCTGATATCATTTTATGCACCTTAAAATTTGGAACCAATCTCCTCACAAAAGTTCTTTTTGGTTTTTCTGATTCAACTTTCTTGGCTACATTTCTACGAGGCTTAAAGCAACTCGGAGCATTTTCATTCGCGTCCTTCAACAAATTCATGGCACTCATTTTGTTAGCCACGCGCAAAGACTCTAACTTTGTTTCTGTTAATGGCTTGAGATAGTTCGTCTTCGGAATTTCGCGCGTAAACTTCATCGCCGACAAATCCTATCCAGGATATGAGTCTTCAAAATAGGAAACCTTAAAGGGTTCGTTAATTCAACGGTTTTAACTGACGTCAAGTCATACGATTCAATTAATTCGGTAACTAAGTGTTAAACAGATAGGTTTTGATACCTATATGACGAAGTACGAGACACTATTAAGAAGTTAACTGAAATCTTTGAGAATGTAACTGCAATCAATTAGAATTACAAAACAAAATTAAAAATTAAATGCATGTTGTGAATGAATATTAATTGCAACACTGTAGTATATAGAACGTTGTATATCAACTAATAATTTTCTATTCTTTGAAATTCCAAACCTATACAATCTTTAAATTTTAGGATTCTTATGCCTTTGAAATTTCAATTTTTTTAAATTCAGTTATTTCAGGATTCTCAAACTATTGAAATCAAGCATCCATAATTTCCAATGTTTGTAAAATTTTCAAACCTTTGGATTTCCAAACGTTTACATTTTCACTTTCGTATTTCGGCAGTATATTTTGAATTTAAATTATATTTTACACTTACTTGAAAGAATAATGGATTACTTATGAATGCACCTAATAGTGTTTATCAAATTGTAAAAAAAAACTCACTTCAGGTGTATTAGGGGGCACCTTTGAATGCGGTCGCGGTCGATTCAAGACATTCATAAACATCGGAGTGGTTAACTCCTTTTTAGGAATTTTCATGTTTCGTATATACTCCTTTAAATGTCCTTGGAGCTTCTATTAAATATTAATCCGATGAAAATTAGTGTTTACTATATAGTTTAACGCAAACCATGTTTCAGGAAATAATGAAGGAAACCTCCAAGCATGACGTCGCTTCTAAAAATGGTAATACAAGTTTTTGGTCCACGAAATCTCCCTCGAATGTTAAACAACCCTTCTCGTGATAAAAATTCGCAGTTCCATCTTGAAGAAGATACATAACGAGAGACAACATCTTTTTTACTTTAAAGTGAACAAAGCAGTCGACGGAATCTTCGAAGAATAAACTGAATATTCTGTACGACAGGATGTATATAAAAACTGAAAGATTATATTTGTAAAATAATTAGTTTGAGCACCGGAAGACTAATTTTTATAACAATTAGATATATTCATTTTCTCAAAAACAGAGTATATCGATATAAATTAAACTTACCCATAGCTTGATGCAGATCATTATAATTACGACAATTCTGCTTATCCAAGTAGTCTTTACTTATTGATTCCAAGAAAACCGAATAACGAACGATATTCATGAATAAATCTATGATTATATTTTGCAACGTAGAAGATAAAGCCTTTAAAATACCCAAAACCACCATTTATTATGTAAAAACCATATCTATTATACAAGGAATGTGAAGAATATGAAATATGTGAATGTATGAAGAATGCAATTTAACCTTAAGTTCTTCAAAATTGTTAAAATGTTCTCTAACTGGATTGTAATCAAGCTTGCACCTTTCTTTCGGCTTCTCCTCAACGAACAAGAAAATGCAGAACTCATCCGGACTTAATTCCAAATTAAGAGTCATATACACTTCCAAAATTTCAATTAGCGGAACGAGAATACCCAATTGAAAGACATTTGTTTTTGCCAACTGAAATGGACACTTTTAATTGACAGAAAATTCAATACGTGGAATTAATTAAAACCATACCTCTTCCTCCGTGCAGTCCATGTTTTTGTCAATCAAAATAATTTATTTCTAACTTAATAAGTTGTAACCCCTTCAATCTTCAAACTTATTGCAAAACTCTTCAATTTGTTATTTAAAATCAAATCAATCTCCTAACTTCAGGACAGAAAGATACGTCATATGCCACAGATAAATTCAGAGTGGTTAAATAACTAATTCTAAATAATTCTCGAACTAAATTTCAAGTAAAATAACTGTTTATCTTAATTCCTCCCAAATAAACTTTGTATCGTCTTCTTGTACAACGATTTTAAAATCTTCTTAAGAAACTCTTCCAGAAACCTACATGACTAGATATCATTCAGTAGAGACAATAAATGGAAGGATTTTATTTGCCAACGATCCAGTAATCGACCAGTATAATGGTACATGAACAAACAATACGTTTAATCACGCACGTTTATTGACTCTCATTCATCAACCTCCCAATAACGAAAGGCACTTTACACCATTAAAAGCCTAGAAAGGACACCTAACACGGTATCCAGTATAAAATATACCTGAGACAGAATTTGTACTCCAAGGCGGCATAATTTCGTTTGTCCGCCATCCGGTGTCGACGAGTTATTAATACTATCATTATTATTAATACTATTTCGGTACAGTGCGTCCGCGGAAAATTATTTAAAAAATCCGCATTGGACATTAGGCACGAGTTATTGAAATTCATAAAATTATTAACCGCCAAATCATTGTATTTTAATCTCTTCTATAAAGAATACTGCTCTTTTCTACTAGTATTTTACTATCTACTTCTGCATGTGTGGCAATAGGATGAATGTAAATATCTCTTCTCTATCTTCTGATCCAGTTTTTAAAATACCATTTTCTCAATCTTTTTGTTTGAGTTTTATGAACAGGCTATTGCGAATGCACGCAAATGAAATCATATGTTTAGCGAGTTTGTTTCCTCGAGGTGTTTATGTACAAGAAAATCGATCTATTTCTGAAGAAAACAGGTATCCAAATGTTACACTGTTCCAACTAGACTTTCCGTTTTCGTTAACAAGTTCTTTTTCCATTTTTCTTTCATTCATCACATTTTGTTTGCTATATCTATACACATATAAAAAGTTCAATATTAAAGTAGGTTCGTCGATCTATGATAATATACAATCCAAGCAATATATATAATTTCTCGTCGTCGTTTTTGCTCCTCCTGCTTTATAAATATCGACCATACTGCAATAAACAAATAAATAAAATGTACATTGAATCGACTAGTTACATTAATTACTTACAGATACATCCCTTCGTAGAGTCTCTAAAATCTCGCTATGAAAACTGAACAAAAAATCGTTCGCTTCAGGAATATAACAATTATTCCAAGAAGTAATTTTTATAACAAATCATATATTATAAAAATCAATACTGAGGTGACCAATAACACTTGCGATATTATCTAAAAATTTAATTTTAACTTTTTATCTGTGACTGTACAAAACGGTATTTCAAAAAATATTATTGTCTTTTGGTTTCGATGCGCCGCGAAACGCTGGTCACCATATCATTATCACAATTATTATACAATTATTATACGCAACTATAATACATAAAGTTACAATCGGGTACGCTTGAAGAGAGTTCTATCGAGCTTTTAAAAAAGCAACGCAATGTTCGACGAGAAATCGCTTTCACAATTCCGAATAAAATTCACGCTTCTGAATAAATCTTTTGTCTTTTATATTACACTATCGTCAAGTATGATTATCATTAGACTGCGGATGTTTATAGCGAATTCATATTATTGTAGAGGAAAAATACAGAAATGAATTCTAAACAGTTGATTATTATCTACTATTGATAATGCTAGTGTAATGCAAAATAATTTCAACAGAAATTGTAAGCTGCTTAAATAACAAAGTATAAATTAATTATCTCTTGTGTGCGTAATATATTTGCAGAAACATCTACAATCTAATCATAATTTACATCTTGATGTCAACGATTACGTATTCTTGTTCGTCATGGTGTTTTTATTCCTTTCAGTTCCCCTTTTTCATTAATTCGTACAAACTATGTGTGTATCACGTGTAATTGCAGTAACAGTCAGTTTCCGTTTTTTTACAGTGAATTTGTTGCATCTAATCGAATAATCTACATGATATTATCTACGCTATATAAATCTAAATTTACGTCGCGTTCAGGATACAAACAACTAACACTGTTTATTTATAATATAGGCGATGATATATTACAGACGCGATTCACGCGACGTGATATATAATTCGAAGATCGCGGTTACCAATATTTTTCTAATATTGCACTTTTACTTTATCGTTTCTTTCAAACAAAAAAAGTGAAAGAAATAATAATGTAAAAAAAGTAAAAAATCTCCAAAGTGGTTGTGTAGAAAAATGTGTATCAGAAATAGTACTGTATTCGATATTAATATCATTCTAATATCGATAACAGCACAATGAACACCCGAATTGGTAACTGCAATTTAAGAATTCGAGATTTGTTACCCTGTTGTAGAACCATAAAGTTCTAACCACTTTAACAATGTACAAACAGATCACAGATGACAATTCCATTTCTAAATCCGGACGATACAATGCGAAATACTATTAAATTGTTGCACAATAATACGTCGCTCTTCGATACGGTCTGCTTTCAGCTATTTCGAAATCACAAAATGTTCCACGATTGACTATGTATCGCATTAACAATTTAGATGCTTCTTATTGTGATTAATAGATTGCAGATTTTTCTAGAACTTCATGTTTTTTCATAATTAATAAAACTGAATCTTAATAAGAACTTATTTTTATGTTAATAACTATATATGTGGGATTTGACAAATTATGGATTTTTTTTTAACAAAATTGAATACCTATCTTGCTTTAGATATATTTACTGTTATTATATAATGTTTCGTATCATCTTTTCGGCAAGCTGTAGATACGTAACTGATAAAAAGAGCCTTGATCTTTTGTTAATTAAGTTCACCAAACAATTTAAAAATAGTGGCTTACTTAATGGTAGCTACTTTACCGTAACAGTAAAGAATTAACGATTTTTAATGTTTCAAGCAATATGATTTATATTTATTCAATCCTTTTATCTCGAAAACGACGTTGCCTTTATTGTGCGACAATTTAATAAAAGAAAGATTCGACGAATAATGAATGTAAGGCGTAAAGATTCGTATGAGCTCGAGAAATGTGCTAGACTAATAAATAATGTAATTATTAATAATAATCTAGAGAATTTCAAATGAACCCCGGCTTTGCCCAAACATAAGTGATCATTGCCTATATGCTCGCGTAGATGTCATGATCCGTTGGTAGCGCACGTGTACGTACAAATAAAAAATTTCAACGACTTATACAATGAACTAGCCTAATTACTTGCTAAACTCGGTAATTATCTTGGTGAGGCTTTCGTACGTGCCGGTCACGAAGCCTAGAAAGCCTATTAGTATTATTGCGATGTCTTTCGCTATCGTGAAGAAACCCAAAGTCGCGTTCTGCCAGCATACAACCATCTCAATGATCGGTGGAAATAACAACGCAAGGGCAGTACTGCTAACAGCACCCACAAGTGATATGAACAGTCCCAATTCAGGTATCGCTTCGGCTAGAATAACTATAATCAAATACAATTATTCAGAAAATTTTATTCAAATTATTACTGATCCATAGAAAGTTCGGAAAGAGTGCTTAATTTTGTTATTGGGTTGGCCAAAAAGTATTGTCATATTTTAAAGACGTATAGAAGCAGACCTTACGAAACAATGTATTGTCTACCATTTTCAACAACCTTCTGCTATATTAAACAGTTTCATTGTTGCAATATTACAGTTTCAATATTACATTTTTCTCTCATGCATCTTCTGTTCTACTCATGCAAATAAAAGAAATCTTTAAGATTTTTTTCCAAATGATAGATGGAAATGTCTACTAACAGATTTTGCTTGCATTTGAAAAATGATTACATATTTACTTATGTATTGCAATTCAAACGCCATGTTATAGAAGAACGATAAGACTTTTTTGCCAACCTAATGTGATTTTGGGTATATTGCGAATTGCATTCTTTTTTCGCAGAATAAAAGTGGAATAAAGACTTATAGTATATGATAAGTAGACTGAGGATCTTTATGCATTTGTGGGTAATTACCTATAAGAAAAAATGCAGGATTTATATGATATACAAAAATACATAAAATTTACAAAATAAAGCACACATGATTATATTTAGGGGGCGAAACTAATTTTTGTCTAGGCTTCATTCTTCTGGCCATGCTTTTAAAAATATGAATTTGCATAAAAATCCACACTCTAGCGATAAAGCTAGAAAATTTTGTTTACATTCGTAAAGATACTAATTTCGGAGATATAAAATGTTATTATGGAACTTACATGTTAAGAAACACATCGCTGACCGGAAAATAGTCTCTGCAAGAACAGGCCACTTGAAAGGGCCAAATTGGTTGACGATACTTGGCCATATGATGGCAACAGGAACGTAAAATTGCAATGCATACGAGAGTAATATACTCAACGAGATGGCAACTTTTATGCATTGCGGTAAGCTGCAAACAGAATAGCATCTTGTGAGCATCTGACGATATTCTATCAAATTTTTCACTGTTAAAAGCAATAAAATTATTAATATTCACCCGGTATAATTGCTAAAACTATTCAGTATTGTTAAATCTATCGAAACATGCAAAGGCGTACACGAAGAAGGCAGAAAAAAATTGTAATAATTATTATTATTATTGCGTGTTGGTAAAAAAGACGATGTCACAAAACAGTATTTTAAAGTAAAAACACAACACTTCTAGAAAACCTATGTATGATAGAAACCTTGAATGGCTGACGACGATTTTTCCATCCACCCTTCGTATGCAACAGAAAATTACGTTACAAACAGTATTTTCTTAACTATGTTTTTTTCGTCTTGCTATTTTTGCTATCATTTTGTGCGATTGAATTTTGATTATTCTTAACGCAGCGCGACTTATCACCTGGACGCATAACAATCTACTGTAGGATCCGCAGGGCAATTTTCTTATTTAAATGCTATCCTTACGAAAATTAAAGATCTGCTAATCACTTGCCTAATTATTTTCATGCCAAAATGTAATTTCTATTACAGAATTAAATACTATGAAATTCGATAGTCAAATGGAAAAATGCAACTAATAATATATTATTTTTAGTAATTTAGTAAATTGATTTAGCGAGTGATTAACATATGGTACGTTAAATTAAGATAGACTTTATCAATTGAGTACTAATAATAATAATATCTAGAAGACCGATTTATAAAAGTAAATTCCATACTTACACTTCTTTCGATTCAAGGTTTAACGTTACAGATCCAGCTACTGCTTCGCCATACTTTAAATAAGATATAAAACCCATCGCGACGAACATCGTTCCCACAATCACCATTCCGACATTTAAAACTCCTAGTGGCTTACTGAAATTGCTCGGCTTCTTCATTTCATTCTTCAAGGGTAAAACCTGTAATGAAACAAAAAATACATTGTTAAAGCTTTAAAAAGTTAAATACATGAATTACTATGATTGTTTTACTCGGCACCTTTACAGCCTTATTCTACATCGAAAACTTTGACATACGATAGTTCTCAAAGATATTCTTTATCATACAGAAGGGATGAAAGTCGCCTTCAAAGTTTGGGGCAATAAACATATTTGAGCTGGTACCTCGAAATAATGTAAAGAGACGAATTTTATATTTTTGAATGAAAAATTTGGGCACGTAAACAAATTTGAAAAATCTGTTTGTTTAAATAATATATATAAAAATTTTGTTTTTCTTTAATTTTTCTGGTTAAATATTTATTGATTTATCATCAGCGCAGCTATGGAAATATTTAAAAGGAATCTCTATTTCATATATCATGTTAATCGTTATAAATATTTGAATACTATAAAATACTAGTCTGTATTGATTGTCAAACAATAATATTATTTAACAAGTTCATCGAACTTATTTGCCAAAATTGACAATCAAACATTATAAAATTATGAAAGGTGAAACAAAAGTGAAATGAAATTGCAGTAATAGAACCTTGGAAGGTAATTCGCCAAGGTTCATTGCGTCGAAGTGAGTTTTTCGCCTTCTCTAATTGTAAGTCTGTTTCTTATTAGAAGAAGGCATCGGGACGACCAAGTAATGGTCGCCAAATTTGTAACGCGTTACATAAATGCGAAGGAGCACGTGTAGAAGAGAGACGGCTTACCAAAGTGATACCCTCAAAAGAATATATCACAGTGCCAAAGAACAGAGGCAAGTCGTGCCAATCGGCTACGTATTTCCTCTCGTGAATAGGTGGCAGATCGTCGCACATTATATACATAGTAGCGAGGTAGCCAGCAATAACCAGAAAATTCGCCATGGATGAGACAGGCACCAGGTACTTCAGGTTCCTGATCCACGTACTTAGCATTATGGGAATCAGGATCACAGCCATGTGCTGATGAACGTCCATATTGATCCCGTACACGTCCAACACCTATAGAGAAAATTGACGCTATAAAAACGACATCATAGTAGCACTTCCATCGATAGAAAGTCAAGTGAAAAGAAAATTGGAAGAGAAACTGAAGATTCAAGACTCACCTGCTTCATATTCTTGGCAATGAAAACGAAATAAACGCAGCAAAATCCAAGTTGCGTGATACATAAAAATACATTAACCAATTGTCTGGAACAAAGCGACGGATGGCAGTGTAAATCGAGAGAAAAGGTGCGATGAGATAGCAAACGTATATGAACAAAGCAATTGAAAATATCGAAGTAACGTAGCGATAACTAGACTGTGGAACTTAAACAACATGTAAAAATGTGCAGGGTGCATATTTGCCGGTGATCATGTAAATGGTGTAAGTCAAGAGAGAAACGAGAAAAGAAGCTTCCATATTTTTGTGGTATAAATCAATTTAGCACAAAATAAATGATAAATTTAAATATTTTATTTACACCACTTTCATAATTACCAGCACAATTATAATATGCAAAAGTATACTAAATATTTAAAGTAAAGTGCACCTTATAATATTTAGAAGGTGAAACGAATCTGTATTTATGTTCCATTTATACAAATGTGAACTTTTACAAAGTTTCGCGGCCTATTAATAAGATAGAGACGAGTGGAAAGAAATAAAAGATATAATTTGCTATTGAGGATTTTCTATCTTTGCTCTTTCTAGGTAAATGTTTAAAGGTAAGAGTTTGCTATGGCGCTATGCAAACAGTGGATGGTGTCCCTATTTCATCTTGTTCTTATTACACATATACGCACCTCATAAACACAGAGTATTTTCGGAGTGCGAGAGGGCCGGTGGCGAAGCACAATTCCACGGTACCCGCAAATCCAGTCGTAGCACTCGGATCATTAACGCGACGCGTCACCTCTTCGTTACACTTTACCTGTGAGCACACAATAATGTCTATATATATATATATATTGCTGTATACGAATTCTGGCTTAATAGTATATTGCATGTTACGAAGAAAATTGTGAAATTTAATTCTCCAACACTGTCGAGTCATTATCAGACTGCAAATGAGTATGCAAATTCATATTTCTATAAATACATTTAAAAAATTAGACCTAACAGGGGATGGTTTCTCCTAGTCTGAAAAATAAATTGGCTCGCGTTACATTGATAAAAATGTTGAGTTTTGACAGAGTTCAAGATTCAATAGTTTAACCATAAATACGCAATTAATAAAAATACTAAAAACAGCTGGTATTTTTTCATTACTTGAAACCATCAGAACTTTGGAACTGCTGTGTAATTTTATATTTTTAACTTGTGTAAATTTGATAAACGTTACAGTTATTCATGCTTTGGAAACACTGAAAATATTTAAGATTGTATTATATACGTTACGAAAGTACGCTGTATAGCAAACTTTGTACGGCAGTATTAAGATTTAAAGAAATAGTATACTGCTCGAATTAGAAGATCACGTTTCATATGATTTTGTTATTAAAATACAATTTACTATTATTAAATCTTATGAGAACTGAAACATATTTGCAATCGTTAATGGTCAACACAGATTTCGCTATACCATATTAAGCTATCGTATTCACAAAATTTAATGACAATATAACAAATTACGATTCTGTATTCTTCAATGAATCTACTAAAAATCGCGTCAACATATCTCAAATTAAATTACACATAAATAAAGTCGAAAAGTCCGATTTTAATACAGCTTGAAATAAAAATATTACAACAATCTAAAGATAAGATGGGGTCGTATAGGGCCGAACACAATAAGAGGATCACAGATACATAATTTCCACCATACTTGCTTTACAAACGTGATTCAATATTTATTCTGCGCAGAAATGTGTGTACTTACACCCATGCCCAAAAAACTTGCGACACCGTAGAATTGCTATTGTTAATAAAATTTAGTTAAATATAGATTATGAACTTTTAACTGTATTTATTATTTAGTACAAATTAATGAATTTTTTTCCTAGATTTGAAGCAAATATAATTATAAGATTTTTGAGCAGGAGTGTACATACAATATGTTACAGCTAATAAACGAATAATGAGATTGTGATCGTTACTTATCAAGGAAAAGTGTCGAAATTATTGGTTTTACGTACAAGAATGTGCTGAGCATGAACACAAATAACCCCAAGGAACATCGTAAGCGGCGCAGCCAACAGCAGTCCAGCATGCTTGAAAGCATCCCCTAATGCAAATATACCCGAGCCGACGTTACCTTTGAACAGGTGCATCATTGTTTCTAAATACCTGTAATTATTCATTAAATATAAATAACCTTCTATGTTAAATGAAACAACACGTTCGTGCCATTATTCAATATAGTCAAACAAACTGTGTTTGGCGATCAGCCGGAAATATTCCAATTACTTGAGTAATGGTTAACAATGAGCTCATAGGTAAACAATACCAAAACCGAAATTATTCAATCAATTGCGATTCGATCATCGTGCACTGCTTTATTAAAATTCATTTTTACATAGAACCTTTTAATTGCGGATAGAGTTCATTAAATTAGGATTTTGGAAAAGAATCAATTTGCCTTCTTTTTGTATTTTCTGATACTACTATTAGGTTCCCAAATTTACCTGTAAAGTATTTTGCATTTAGTAAAAAATATAATTCGTATAATTTAGTATTAGTCTTTATCCAGTAAAAGAAGTTACAATTTTTTATTTTAAATGGTCAAGCAGCATCGAAAAAGGTTGGTACAGTTGACAACAAATTTCCCAAGCATTCCCGTGTCTCGTCGAGTGAGCTAATTTAAAATCACCGGCGAATGAACCGACCGACCGAGTTTCAAAATGTTCGGCCTATGCCTGTCCCGGTGTTTTACGTTTCGCATAAACACGCGCAACACTAATCTGCGGATATCGTTAATTATTCAAGAGCACGATGATTCTTCGAATAGCAGACATAAACGAGAATAGAAAATCAGGGACAAAAATAAAGTAGACTGGTGCTGCTCTTGATGTATGTGACTCGAACGTCTATAAATATCCCTTTCTGCATTTTTGTAATGTCCTATTCTGATTCATGAATTCGTAAAATGTTAATAATATTCTTATACTGAACGTGAATTAGCAAAAACAATTCTGAGTCGATGGTCAAGTTCGATTCGTAGATAATACTTAATAGTTAGAATAGCTGAAGAATTGAAATGGTAAACGCTATAAGTGCTAAGAAAATTAATAATTACTTCTTCAATGAAGAAAGATGTAAATGTCATATTGAGTACGATAACGAATGCATTAAATTCTGAAATATTTATGAAAAAGAAATAAAGTATTAATTTACCACTTAATTAACTTAATAATTCTTTTTTATTTCTCTCACGTTTTTAGTCTATGTTGAAAATCTTCATTTCTGGCACTTAGATCGTTCACCGTTTCAGCCCTTTAATTGGCCGATGCTCATAAGATTAAATGTATAAAAAAATGTAAATATATCTATTAGGTATGCAAATTCATGCAGAATATTTTTAATATTTATTTAGTGGGAAAGATAAAATTAGAAAAATTTCGTAAGTTTCCTCATGAAATTTTCCTGTGTACTTGAGAAGGGACATTTCAGTGAAACGCATATCTGTGCAACCGATTAAAATACTATTAATACGTCACGACAACAGCGATTCCCTAAATGAAAAGTTAAATGTGGAAATTACGCGAACCAATGAGGACTTATGCCAACATATTTATTTCGAGATGTGGCTTGGGCTTTCGCGGTTTGTCCGAAAAGCCTAGGCCTCATGTTGCTCGTCAATCATGTTCGTCGACGTTAAGTATACACGTATGTTTAATCAAGCTGAGATAGATCCAACTAAAGCTTTAATTTGCTTTAAGACTACATAAGTTGCTTCTCTGTCTCAATATTTAAGAGGATTACTTAAAAAGGATTGTTTGAGAAGATTGTTTAAAACTTTCTTAACCACCTAGAGTGGCTATGCTTTCTAAAATATGGTGTTCAGCATCCTGCTCGACATTTACCTCCTCATAAATTGTTTCATATCGTGATTTGCATTAATGTTGCGCGTACTCGCGAATTAAGGAAATTATTCTCGCACGTGACTGCAATACGCGATCTAGTATAATATTGTCGGAAGAAACGTGTCTGTGTAACGTGTCTGTGCCAACAATAACGCTACAATTAAAAAAGTAGACAATTTTGTTCAGCTCATAACTCGTGGTTGAGAGGAAAGACCAGTTAAAGGTTAAATATATTCAAGTCACTGCAAACGATTTAATGTATCGCGTGCTGAAAGAAGGATCATAACAGATTTTTATGAAAAGAAAGAATACTTTCTCAAAGAAAACGAAATACAAATGGATTATTTTGCACGAATCATAAAATTAAGAAAAATTCGAAAATGACAATACAAATACTACAACAGTTCTAAAAATTGAACTAAGGATTCTAAACCGTTCCATGAAAAATTTAAAGTAACATATTGTAAGAAACTTCAAAGAAAATTAGAAACCGTAAAAATTAAAAAATAAATATTATTACCGAAATGATACAAGTTAAATACTACAACAAATATCTTACTAGAAGTTTATTAATTTTAAAAGCTTTTAATACTCTAAAAACAACTAACATTCATTAAAAAATGACTCAAGAGGGAACCAAGACAAGGTTTGTGCCAAGACGAGGGTTAATATCCCTTAATGAGCAAACGATAATCAAAATCGCGGAATTAGATTACCACTAGGTATTGTAAATTTACTGACTCTTTCATTTACCGGTAATTCGGTAATACTTTCAATCATAACCGGTTTACTGGTATTTTTTGAGGTATTGAAAATATAACAATAAATATTGCAAAAAAGTATTTTGACGGGATTGCAACGTTGCCAAATTGCAAATCACAACGTTTCAATTGAAAGGAAGAGAGAAGACAAATGATTCCTTGTCTTTTTAGTTGAAACTTCAACTTTGCCGTTGTGTATCACACTGAAATCACTTAATTACGTGCATTGTATATTCTATACTAAATCTGTCAACTATTTCGTTCCTCCCATCATTTGCCAATTACCGCGCAAGTGCAACTTTTATTGTACTCTTTTCCCTTATGCGAGGAAAATATAAAATGCATATAGGTACTATATACGCACCGTATTATTATATTCAATTTTTTTAATTATCGATAAAAAAGAGGCAAATTACTAGTAAAACTTCGACGCTATTTTCGCGATTTATCGGAAAACCAGTAAATCGATTTACCGGTATTACAATCACTAATTACCGCGTATGTTGTTATCTTAATGAAGATATTCTTGTGAGAATAGTATCGAAACGTTTTATCTGTCGGTCTCTTAAATATCCTCTGGTGAATGGAACGCGAGGTTAAGAACATTTACTTGAAGCGTATATGCGTTTAAGCATGTGACGCACGAGACTTCAAGGCCCTAAGTTTTACACTTTGAGTTGTGCCATAATAATCGCAGTAAGAAAAAATGTAAGTCGACCATATTGCAAGTCGATTCGTTACTAAATTGTCCATGATGCTCAGTAATTACTTTTGAAAATAGACCTTATATTCTTGAAATTATCCTGTTATTCTAAGTACAGCGAGAAAAAAACTTGAACACCGCAATGCTGGGGGTTTCTAATTTATATGTAACTTCCTGGAAAATTGTAATAAGTGTTCCGGAAAACCACTATTATCCTGTAAAGTACATCCTTCCTATGGAATGTTTTCATCGAACGTGTGAGAAGAAGGGATAACGTATGTGTGAATCAATTTTTTAACCATGGTAAGAGGAACAAAACCTTCTATTGTTACCATCGGATGTATCGTACTGATTATGAGATTCTGACTAAGCTGTTGTAAGAAGGAACAAAGAAATACAACTCTTACTGAAAAATGAAGTCAATGTTTAAAATAGAACGTGAGACATTATTTTACGAAGTTTCAATAAAACCAGGAAAAATCGTACATCAGTTTCTAACTAAGTATTCTATATTTTATTCGATAAATGTTCCACATTTTATTCCATAAATATTCTATATTTTATTCGATAAATATTCTATATTCTATTCCACAAATATTCTATATTTTATTCCTCAATTTGTAACAAAATAGTTGAATGCTTCTATCTTCTAGCTACATAATTACTGCAGAATTTCGTAAACCTTTAAGATTCTGCGGAAGGATAAAAATAATATATTCGTAATAAAGTAACAGAAAATGACTACAACCAGTGATGTGTAAGTTAAAACCGCAAAAGCGGAACATATCTTGTGGCTATGTAAGGTAGATACACATATAATCCATATACAAAAACACGCGAGTATGAACGTAAAAAAGTGCATTCTTCCTTCTAAATATTGCGACTAAGTTAGAGTTATTGCTTGGTTGGTAATCGAAAGTTTATTTGAAAGTCGCCCTAAAAATTGATAGAAGGACGACTTGAGCAAAACGAGAATCGAGAGTTGCTGGGTAATTGAACTTACGAGGTCGGATGGTTGACGGATATTCCATGCTCGTCGCTTCCGCCTTCCATTTCTGAGCCCTTTTCGACCGCCAGGATGGGGTCCTTCGACTGGAAGGCTCCATACGTGCTGCCATTTCTGCGAACACACATTATACATAAATATAAATATTATTCCATTATTCTTATTTTACAATAGTAAATTTATTAAATTCCAAGTGTATTAAATAGACCGTGTATGTTTCTATCAATTCGTATTATTATAAAAAAAACATAAAGAAATGGTAGCTAAATAGTAATTTGTTTATGTTACAAGTATTTGTTAACTAATCATCACCTACATTTGTTATGATATATATTTGTAAGATATATTTCAACGAGTTCTTACATACTTCAATTGAGTATATTTGCTTAAAAAGTCGCAGTCTACTTGTACTAATCTAAAAGGTACTTTTCCACTCAGTGCTATGCATCATTATGGATTTTTATTCGAATTCCTATTATTATTAACAAAATTAAGGAAATGGATTCGGAATGAAGCGTAATTTCGACCTCTAAATATAATAATAAGTATATTACTTTGAAAATCTTGTGTATTCTCCATTTTTTGCATTCTTCTCTAATTTTTGTCTAGTGATGAATATTTCACGTTATATAGGAAATTCACAATTTCCTATATTCCGAAATGGTAAAATCCAGACATTTCCATGTAATAATTATTTCCTATATAATTCCATCAAATAATTCATCTGCGATACGTTTGCTATTATTCCGATTGTAAAATGATTCTACAATTGCAGCATTCCGTATAAGAATTAAAGATTCCGTATTACACGCGTATTACATAAAGATCAGTATTAATAAAACTTTTAATTGCTGAATGTCTCTTTGTAGAAGAAACCTGAAACTGGTCGCAACAAGTGCAACTAGAATGCAGTGCCAGCGAGTCTGCTTCTGTATAAAGTTACGTGTAACTTTTCCCGTGAACGTCAAACCAGTTGCTTGTAGGATTTACGATTACCATAGCACAAGTTCTATCGTAGACACGCCGACGCTAGCCAAACGCGTTCTACTTTCACTTAAATTGTAATCCAAGTTAAATAATGATCAATCTGGAAATACGTTTGGTGAAATAATTGTAACAAGGTATACTTGGACAAAGAGCAGGATAATTACAGTTCTATAAATTAACAATTGAGATCCATAAAGTTTACAAAATTTACGATTGGAAATACATTCATGCGTATTCAAAACTGAGCTCTATAAAATCGTTAAGGTGTAGGTTTATTAAAGAAACTGAAGGAATTGTGATTGAAGGAAAGTGAAAAGAATTAAAAATATTTGTTGATTCCGTAAGAAAGGAATTTCTAAGCAATTAATTTTTTAGGAGAATAAGTCAAAGTTGCACAAGCTGCGATTAGTTGAGGTAGTGTGAAAGTAACTGTGTCTAATCGAGTTTTTATTGCAAGATTCCTGTACGTCTTATATGTACACATATATATGTACTCTGATATTAATATTTCAAGGTGGGCCCCTTGCAGATCAGTCGAAAATATATTTTTATAAGTTCGAACAGATATTTCACACTTCGCTTCTCGGACAACAAGCGATGACACGAACAACGTTGAATTTATCACGTGTTATTTATAATTCTTCTTAAACCAACGTGGTCATTTTTCCTTTCAAAGCCCACGTTGAAAGCTGGTTGTAGTGATATTCGATGAAATGGTTACTATAATTAAACTAATTTCACCGTTTCAAATAATTTACGCAGGTTTCTTTTTAAATAAAAAAATAAGCAAAAAGTCAATGGAACTAGAATTGATCGAAAGAAAATCGCAAGAAAGGAATTCCTTCTTAACATTAGATTTACGGATATTGATAGTATAATTTCACAGGCTTCCTGAAAAGTAGTACATTATATAAAAATACTCGAAGTTAGAATGTCGGAGCGTAGCGAAATAAATTATGATATGTATTCATATCGTTGCATTAATCGAAGTCAATATCAATTTCTAAAAATTAATATTTCTAATGTCTGTAACTTTAAAGGTAAAATATGTAATCCGTCAAATTGACGGATTCCGTAAATGTAGCGTTAAGAAAAAAAAGTTATTTCATTGTTTACAATTTATTTTAGAAGAAACTATTACATTTATTTTAAAGTCTTTATCTGTTTAAAATTCTTATCTTGAGCCTTCTTTAAAGTCCTGTTTGAAAATGAGAAACATTCTGAGGCGCAATAACTGCGAAATATGTAACAAAAAAATAACCAGTTTGTGTATATCCTTGAATAAATGAATGATTAACTATCGATAACTACCATAGGATATAATCAATGAATACGTCGTAAACCAATGTATTTACAGAGATAGAGTTTAAGGCATTGATATAATTTTCATTTACAATTATTAAGTAGTTTCTACTACAAAAAAATATTGCAAGTAGTAATATGTTTAATTTCTATACGTGTAACCAAGGTTATAAATCTTTTCACGTGTAATATCAATTGCGCAACGAGATCCACTTGATTAAAACGGCAGAAAATAGCGATCTCCATGCATGCAACCTCATTTCCATGAAATCGTTGCACTCCGCCAGGCGAAAATGTAAATTTACGAGTGAAAACCGTGTCGAATGCCGTAGAAGTTTCACGCTTCGATGCGAGATCGAAGAAATATCACTGAGTGCCAACGAGCTACGTCACTTTTGGCTTCGGACTTGCCATTGAAACAGGAACACGTATATAAGGCTTGCTAGTTTCGCAATTTGCCCGTTTAATGCTAACCAGTCCATTCCACTGACTATTTTGGGCAACCATGAACTGGATAAAATATGTTTGGTGCAAAAATAATTGAATATTAAAACTATGTTGCAGATTTTGCATTAAAAGATTAGAAAGGGTAATTTAGAAGCACATATTACAAAACTAGAGTAATGGATCATTAAAAATTGGAATTATTGACAATTTATAAAGATATTGATAAAATTAAGAATTTTTAATAAAACAACAATTTATAGAGACAAATGTTTGTAAAAATAGCTTTGATAAATTCCTTTGAGGTACTATAAAACTGAAAGGAATAACACTGATGAAGTATTAGATGCTTACACAGGTGCGTAAAGCGATAAATTTCTAATTAACAATACTTTTACTGTAGAACAATCTGTGGTTGCACAACGTTGCTGCATGATAAATTATTCAAGCGACTTGGTGGTGATTGATGCATTTAAACGGCGGACATGTGTTGCAGTACAGGCGAAAAATTTGTCGCCATGGTATGATACACTTTGGAAGACGCAAATATAAATATTTTACATTGATAAATAATGACATATCGATATTTATTACAGAGCAAATATTTATATATGATGTCCGGATGTTTCACAAATTCTGAACTTTTATGTGTATTAAAATCTTCCATCTTCGGAAGCATACTTTTTCTGAAAAATATTATCGCGTGGTTTGGAGCAAACATTAGGTGTATGAATAAGTAATCCACGATTTTTAAATAGGTTGATCAATTTGCTTTATCAAAAGAATAAGCTCCCACCCCAATAGGAATTTCTAACTTGCCCGAAAAATGGAGTACATGACAGCAATTATGATTAAGATTAAGTGAGTATTTACTAATTTTGTTAAAAGTAAATACTAAATTAAACAAAGAAAAGTGGATTATACATTAGTACGCCTAATATAGTAGCATTGATCGTCTCTGTTTAATTAGGAATACCTACTTCAACCCTACACTTTTTCACGAATTTCCGTTCTGTACTTACATTAAGCACTCTGTAGAATTTGTTTAACATCATTCGTGAACTCTTTTCGGTTAATATTCTGTTTTCTTTATGCTTTATTTAATTGTATTTTGTATGTTACTTACATTCTTTGTACGTTTATACTTTCATAAAGTTACTAATAAATAAATAAAGTTTACCTGTGCGGTTCCTTCAAAGTCATTTCGTCACCTCGTATGGAGTTCTTCTTTACGCTATTAGAGTTTTTGTGCATTTCCATCTGCAAACATAATGATAGGATCTTAATTAATAATAATTCAGAATTATACAAGATTAACCCTCTATAACGTTATGTGAAGTGGAAATTTATATCTTCAAATGTATTATTTTAAGTCTTATTTTATTTCTTTAGAAAGTAGTCTAAAAGTTTCCATATTTTTTCGGATAACTTTAGTGTTTTTTTTAGCTATACGACTCGGTCCATGTTTATAATTGATGACATGTGTTATAAAAAAAAATATATTTTGACAGTGTATAATGCTCAAATTTGGGATTGGTCCTATATATACAATGTGGTGAATGAAAGCAAGGTGTTATGAGAGAATCGACGCCAAGAATGTTACATGTCATCTTTCGTCAACTTGGAACGCCACTCGTAAATTTCTTTATCTACTTATCTTGCCCCAAAGGCAACCAAAATTCCTTAAGTTTGCTTGTTACGACCAAGAAGTTACGTAAAGCAAATAATATAAATTCTGAAATTTGTTCATGTTGTTACATAAACACTGACCAGGCAGAAAAATAACGATATTTAGCCCGTAAAGGCCGTAAAATGGATAAGACGAAAAATATTCTCAACTTAATGCATTATACTTCAACTAATTGTTCATAATGTTTGACATCGGAAAATAATTGATTTTTAACCCTTTAAGTGCGGAGGTCTTCTGATTTAAAAACAGACACAGCATTAAATAGAATATTTTTACTTCTCCCAAACATGCGTTTATTTCAAATATTGACAATTTTTATTTATGTCGCTTTTATAAAATAAAAACTTTCGCTAACTCATATATGCGTTCATAGCACTCGAAGGATCGAAGATTCTTTATAGAAGTTATTATGATTAAATTATTAACTATTTTTACTTTTTTAGGATGAAAAAACAACGTATGGTTAACCCAGAACCCTGTAAAAATGAAATCTTTCCTTGGGGACTTCAATTGGTTAGAATATTCTCGTGTATTCCTTTGTGAAAATTCCATATTTGTGATATAAAAAAGTGGTCGGTTAATTAAGCTCTAAACTGACACGTAACCGGCACTTTTCTTTGACGAACAGCCGATCGAGCTGAGGTCGTGCAAAGTTCAATGGAAGATACTGATCAGACGATACGGTTTCCCACGGAAACGTGACCAAACATCTGTTCGCTAGCTTCGGTTTTCCCTAGTATTATTCCACTTCGTTAACGAGTCACTTCTGCAAGCAAGTCGCGTGCAATCGACGGATACCGTAAAAACAATTTACAACTTTTGGTACAACTCGTAATATGTGTACAATTCGGAGCAGTAGTAATTTTTCACATTAACTCACGGAAATATCTCATACCGTATTTAATTTTTACTAATAATTAGACTGCAGATTTTTATGTATTTATAGGAAATTTAAGTGTGTAGAAAATCGGAGACGGTATTTAATATGCAAACAAATACACAATATTTGAACATTGTATATATTTGAAAGTAACAATTATTATATTTTCAGGGTAAAATATCGCTTCACTTAAGTCTCGTTCCTTTAATTTTGTTAATAAATGTATGGATTTGCATAAAGATCCGCAATATGAAGAAGTTACTGTTAGGTTGGCATAATGATAAAACATCAGTTTTTCTAAAAATTAAGAAATTTTCTGAAGTGAAAATCCAATTCAGTATAAAATTACCCAAAGATCGTAATAGAATTAAAGATCAATTCCACCTCTTCTTTCATCCCTTAAATTTTCTAAATACTTTGCATTTTCAATCATTCAAAATTCACAATTATTTACGAAAGAAACTTCGAAGATTTTTAATACTTAATATTCAAACATAAGAATACGGGTATCATTAGATAAAGAAAAAAATTCTTTTTTTTTTTAATGACATCAGCAAGGTTGACGTTTATTTAATCTATGGGGTTAACATTCTATCTGAAAGATTGGTAAGAATAAAAGAAACAATGGTCGACGTCGCAAAATGTGTCGATAGTAAAGCCGCAACTAAAGCATGTATCATTGATTGTCTTCTTAAGTAATACTCGTGCGTGCTCGTGGGCAGATTGAACTCCTTGGTCAGAAGGGGAACACGTTGAATCGCGAGAAATCGCCAGGGCACACGCATCATATACGCACGCACGTGTACACGAGGCAGCAGCAATAACAAATTGATTTATTCGCCGATTTGTAGTGGCTCACGTGTATCGTACATTACGAGCAGATAGAATTCGTGACTCGATTGACATGATCATGCTTCATCACTGATCGAAGGTTTTCTTTTATACACTACCGCTTAAAAGTTTGGAACCACTTAATCGAGGATAGTGGAATTCAGTCTTTTAATGGAAAAATATGAATAAACGTTTGAACGTTTAAAGCTATAGAAAAATGATATCATTTATCGTTTACTTAAAATGATCATTTTAGTCTATTTCAGAAACGTTTTTACAAGGACCCTGTACACATATATTTATGACTTCCGCATCATAAATTATGAAAGTTCTTTGGTTGAATATACCTTCAATGATTTTGTAATCATTTCTGACAGTATGTTTTGAAAGTTGGTTTGCATTGCTTTATACTTTATGATATGTAATTGTACACGAACAGAACAAAGTACATATTTAAGTTTAATTATATCACCTGTATTTAAAATTTAAAATATGACCTTTTTTTGATACTCCACGTGTCTTTTACATATCACATGAGTCTGAAAATTTTTCAAGGTGATTCCTGCAGAATTTTGTTATTTAATTCATTAATTAACCAGTCAACTCTGATGTCTACAACACATTTAGTAAACAATGAATCATCCAGTGAATAATAATAATTTCGTTTATCCAATGTCACACATTTCATCAGGTTGTTTGTAAATATTTTCAACTTTTATCGAGTCCATAATTATAAAGGCTATGTTAAGGATTTTTTGCATTCCATCATGTTTACGCTGATATGACAACGTATCAAATATTGGCGTTTTTTATAATAATAATTTTTCAAAAATAGTGGCATCATCCACAGAAAGGCAAAGTAATTAAATGGCATATAATTAAAGTTTATATAATTAACGTAAACACGGTAAAAAAGACTTCGATATTGCAATGACAATGGAGACTCTCAATTTTTTCGCAAGTATTTAAGAAAACTTCAGTGCTATTTAAATAGAGACAAAATTTTAAAAAAGTAAACAAATTTAATTTATTGTACACATTGAGAAATCTATCAACATCAAAATCTAAAACGTAAAAATCATTGCGTTCGATTATAACAACTTGAAAACTTGGGAACCCATTATGAAAATTAATTATTTTTTAAATCCCCCGAAATTATTAGCCATTTAGCTTCATAATTTAATAAGAAATAATACTATAAATAATCAATATAATATATTATTAGGTATACCAATAAGTAATCCATTATTTTTAAGTGGAATATGTAGAAAACGTAGAAAACCACAGCAATTATATTATTTTAAGATAAAACAAAATATCTAATATTGCTCGAAGTAAATGCTAAATTAAACAAAAAAAGTCGATTATTCATTGGTACACCTAATATAATAATATAATCACAACTTTTTTTATAATAATAATAACGTAACACCGTTTTATGAGTAATAACAGGATACACAATGAGATTGACTTGCACCACTCTAAATGTTTAAAAAGTTAAAAAGTCTTTGATATACATAAGCAAGTTCTAAAAGTGCTTGAGAATAATTTTAAAAATACACCTAAAGAACTTTCAAAAAATGTAAGATTTTATTTAAGTACAGAATCATGAAAACTGTAAGTGATTACTTCAAAAAATGACAACAGCATTTCAGAAATTATCATTCCAAATATTATTCTCAAGAATGAAAATAAGAAAGGGAAACCAAAAACAGGATAGAATGTATGCATCTGAAGATGAATCGTTTCTTTCACTCCAACGAGTTATTATTGCTCAAAATCTTTTGAAATAGTCCATAACAACTGTACAAATATTCACGAGAAGAAAAGTTTAGTTGTTTCAGCCGTACTAACGTTTAATTAAGCTTCTCTCTTTATGTCGGAGTGACACAATGAATGATTTGCACCCATCTAACTACGATAATGACACTATCGAGAGGTGGACGCGTGTTATCTTCTTCATATGTGTATAATTATCTTTTAACCGGTTTTCCGCTGGTTTCACACTGGAAAACTTTCGACAAGATAGCACTTATTAGCATATTAAGATAGACAATCCTTTGCCCTGACGTAACCGACAGGCAGATAACTGCCTCTTTTTTCCTCTTAAATAGCAAAAACGTGCATCCGTCTTTAATTGCTTGTTACGACACGATACTAAGTAACTGACATGCTTCCAACATCCTGACTGACCGAATTCCGTTAGCTTGAATCCTAATTCGCTCATTGCGAATTACCTGACTTTATTATTCAAATATATTCGGTTGGAATGAAAGTTCGTAACGTTTTCCAACGGGTAATGTTAAAGGGATAATACTAATGATAATAATAATATTTGTTTAAACGGGTAAATCCCTTTTGTGTACAATACATGCATATTGTATAAACAAACTTAAGATGGTGCAGTCGTAGTTATTGCCTTGATTATGGTACGCCTAAATTCAGAAATCGAGCAAAAGAAATTTATGTTTTTCCCGTATTTGTTAACATTTATAGTAACTCGGTTCACAGAATATTGACTGCCATAGAGTATCATATGACTTTGTCATATAACTTGACGTAACAACATTTTATGTCTAGTAACAGGATATATTTAGTTTGTTTAAACAGATGCAAATGGAAAGATGGAATCTTTACATTAATAAATACATGGCAAAAAGTAGTGTAACGGGACGACAAATACAATAGCAGAATAAAATTATGTGCAATTATGTGAATTTTTACATTAAACTTTCTTTAAACAATGCTACAAATTTTCTTTTCAACCCAATATTATACATAAAATTGAACTTACATATTTTTTTATATCTGACCAATTCTCAGATTTGTAAAATGACAATTCTTAATATTTTCTAGCCACTGTCATTTGATTACATCGTGAAACGATTGCATTGAATTTTTATTTGCCTTACCGATATAATACTCGCTTATTTGCACCGCAATTGGTTTCCCAATGAAATTAGAATTTTTTCGTTCAGTGAATGGAACGAAACGGCGGCATTGCGCGAGCATAAAATTAGACAATAAGTGTGATCCACTTTTGCGAAACATGCATTGCGATCGCACGTGAAAAATGATGCGCTAGTGCAGCGCAATCGCACATGGAAAACAATGCACTAAGGTATCGTAAAGATATCGGCGTGTAACACAATTCGTCCAGGCGAAACTTCGATAATAATTGGTATTCGCAGTATTCACTAAACTCTCGTCTAATATGTCGTTCTATATTTCGTAATAACTCGTTAATCATAAATTAACTACATAACCATTATGAAATCGCTGATAACATTTATCAATATTATCTTCACTGTGGTAAATAATGAATTCATTGGAACATGTTTACAATAATAGTTAATAAATGTCACTTTATTTATTAAATGCGTGCCGTGGATTTCATAAATATGTGTAAATACAACCTATTATCTTACTAAAAATTATCTATTTAAAGATTCAATTAATCGTTGTTGTTTCTAATAACTTTGGTCCATCATTTTGGTAGCAATCGGAGCTGCCTGTAATAAAAAATATCTTATCTTCAAAGAATAGTAATACGCAGCTTCTCACATATTCCACTGAAAACCTATTAATTGTTTTGTACTCACCCAGTACGGAACAACGCGACAGTAATTATATTATCTTTTACTTTTCTGCTTTCAATTCCTATTAATAGCACGAAAATGTTTATCTTTAAGTAATTTTCTGTTTTTCTTTGGCATAGAGGTAAATCCAGTGAAGATTTAATAAAAGCTAGCAAAGTGATCTTCAAGGATATCGTTAATACTTTTAAATATTTGTTCAATATTGATGCGTAGTTCCATGATAATCGAAAAGTCATAACAGAATTCCTCTAAAAACAGAGTAATGTAATCAAACTTAATCAGATGTGCAGATAAGATATGTAATTAAGATTTAGCTTTTGAGCGAAGTTAAAAGAAATTGTTCATTTCCTGTAAAATAGCCAGCTACATTTAAGATTTTTAAACATGGCACCATTTTGATACACCATTTCGATCTTTTTAGCCGTTCGTTCAATCAAGACTACATTAGATGAAATTTTTAAATGGTATGCCTTTGAAAGAAATTATTTTATTCAAAGCGATTACTCTATTAAAGTACACGAGCGTAGGACGTAATTACTGTCGAATTAGTTTGACACCTAAACTAGCGCCGATCCTTTTTCACTCGACTGAATGACACCTGGTGTAATTGAGCGCTTCCTCGTTATAAAATTCTCGACCTTGTTCAACAAAACGATCAGTGGTTTTCGATCATTTCGGTTCTCGCTGCAAAGCGTCATTTCCTTCCTCTCTTTTCAATGTTGAAAATTGCCAAATTAAAATGCTTACAAGCACAAAGGATCTTGTAGGAGTGGCTACTTTTTGTGTCAAATTGGAAAAAAAAGAACTTGTTACGTTTACATTTGAGTATCTTTTGAAGTTGGATCTTCTAAAAAAATCGTGCACTATATTTATGCAATAAAAATTACTTCACAAGATAATTGTTTAATTTTTAACCCTTTCAATGGTATGACCGTACACGTACCGTAAATCTTATTTACAAAAATATAGAGTTAACCCTTTACAAAAAATTGTCGCATACAGTCACTCAAGCTTATTTGATTTTTTGTACACATTTCAATTTTTAAAGTAATAAACTCAAATTAATATCATTAATAGATACTGCTGTTAATAATTGGACCAGAATTTGCTAAGTCCTGTCCTCAAGGGATTAATTGGGCGAAAATTTGTTAAATATTATTTTATTCCGCCCTCAAAGGGTTAATAATATAACCAATCTTAAATTTCTTTTAGTAAATATAAATAATTAAAAATGTCTACTCTGTTAAGTTTGGTGAATCAACCATGACGTGCTATAGTTTACGATCCGCAATAAAGTGTTCTTTGTAAAAAGTTTTCAGGGGCTAATTGACGTTTATTTTTCAATAGGTAGAACAAATGAAACGGTATAGATAAAGGTAAACTCACGTGCTATAATTCGCGTTAAACCGAAAACACGATGGCAATAAAAAGTTATCCAACATGACGGACGCATTATAATCGACCTTCTTTAAGAACGAATTCCACGTTTTCTTTGTCTGCATTCGAACACCGTTCCACTTCGCTAACTTTTCCATATTAAGTTTCTACAACGAAATTCTCTGGCATCTATAATGAATAACCAGCATTTGTTGAAAACTGTTGGAATCTGAGACACAGGAAAATATATTCCAGCGATCTGTAATTAATACTTTGTTCAATGTCATCTTCAATGTCATTTAAAGTTCATAATTTCTTATAAAGAAAGCTATATTGCATTAAATTAGTGCATATGAAGTTACTGATTTCTAATTACATAGTCTCTTAGTTTATGATGGGTGTGGAAATACAAAACAAATACATTAGAAATAATAGATAAATAATTTAACTCTCCTTGAAAAGCGATTATAAGTTAATCAAAGTTATAGGTAGTAATTAAATAAAGTAGTTTGAGAGCTGAGAATATAAAAAACCAAAAGATTTAAGAATTTGAAATTTGCAATTTCGATAACTTAGAAATCTAAAGACTTGAAAATCCAAAAACTTGAGTATCGGAAGGTTTGGAAATCTCAAAGCTTGAATATTCGAATGTTTGGAAATTCAAAAGCTAGGAAATTTCTGAAATTGTACTACAATTCTACTTTAATGCACAATTGTATTTCATTTCTAAAATATCCTAAAACATCAGGATATTCTTCATTATAATGCAAATATTCTCTTATCGTATATCTGTTAATTATAGGATGGAGCTATTACGATTAAAATATGAAACGCAAACGAAAGGATTAACAAGATCGTAACTAAATGAAGATTCATGGTTCCAATTATAAATTAGTGGTCCATTCTTCGATTCATAGGAACGTATTCGGCTGATTAGGATGGCAAAGGGCACGGAAATTATGCTTTTAAGTCAATTACTCTTTTAATGCGAATCTTGACACGATTATGACGGTTGCTGCAATAACGATCACCGTTATTGCGATACGTCATGGGTTTATGTGGTCTCGTTGACTCGATGATTTCTCAGAACACTTTAACTAGATTTAAATTGAATAAATACTAAGGATGTTTAAAAACAAGCAATATATAATAGAGCATATAATAGGGTACTTGCTATTCAATGGTACAATTTCTACAAACGTATTTTTAAACGTTGAATACACAGTAGCTTTATTGTTAGATTACAGATCTTTGTGCATTTATAGCAAATTCAAGTATGCAAAAAAGAACATATTCCTTATGATATATAAAAATATACTAAACATTTAAATTAGAATACAAAATTACAATATTTAGAAAATCAAACAGAATTTTTTTCATCCGCTCTTTCAGTTTTACTTATGGAGATACAAATTTGCATAAACATCCGCAATCTAGTTATACATAGTGTTTAGGGATTGAAACTAATCTCTATTTAAGCACCACTTCTTTAATTATACATATAGAAACATGAGTTTGCATAAACATCCCCAATATATTTATTACATTCCAAATTTGTTAAACGGTATTTAAGTTTATTATTGCAGCAACAAACTTTTTTATTAAGTGATAATAATTTTTTAACCGAAAGCAAGAAGAGTATTTTATACGAATAGAGGCAGAAATGTTTCATTTTACAAAATATAAAGAAATTGCGAGTCGCAGATAGTATAGAAGTTCTTTTACTTATGGTAGCGACACAATAAATAAATAATTTAAAAACAAAAATAAATACATATCCTAGTTTGCTATTAACACTAGAACTATCACAGCGGTCAAAATTACTTGCTTGCAATTTCTCATAAAAATTGTATCAACTTACTGCGATGCAAGTTTGTAAGTTTTCCATGATTTTATATTAAAAGAATGATTAAAGATTTATTTCCATTGGATTATATACTTCTTCGAATATCTATTGCTTTTATACCTTTGATCAAAATAAGTACACCTTAACTGTTTGTTGGCAGTACTGGTGTTAAGAAACATATATTGTACAAGCCGATGCAAATTAAATTGATTGAATAAAATAGTTGAAGAAACCAAGAATATTTTGCTTCAAACTTCCCTGTCCCGAATATTTCCCGATTGATTTGTTTTCAATTTCTCCTCTATCAAACAGATATGACAAATTAAGGAGAGGAAACGACAAGTATATTTTCGGTTCACCTTCATCATTATAATTCATCGCGCAATAGTACTTTTTTTTTTTTAAATAACCTATCCCGTATATTGTGCAAAACACGCGTATAAATGGCGCCCATCACAAAAATAACCAATGCCAAATATTTTTTTCATCAGACTTCCGACGTCGCAACGATACGCTGCAGGTTCGATAACGTGGCGCCCCGTTGAAGTTTAGGAATTCGCGTTTGCACCACGTGCACCAGGAAGAGATACATCGTCTGAGCCAGAACAACGTCTTAGCTAGATTTAGCCCTCCTATTGGCCCAACTTTGAACCATTCCTACTCTTGATACACGCCCAATATCTGTTTTTAATTAACATTTTGTTGGGTGCTAACGCGTCTATTTCAGGCAAATTTAATTTTATATTTCATTCGATTCTTCCCCGTACTTTACCGTTAGTCAATTTATTACCGTGTACTGTACTTCTAAATTATGGTAAATTAATTAATCCTTTTAGTAAAGTATAGGAGGACTTTATGAAATAAATATAACAGGAGATACTGTTTTAGAAAATTGTGTTATTTTAAGATCAAAAGCGCAGCCATGTATACGCAAAATGCGCCGTTTAAGAGACACCCTATATAATATTGTTGATATGTTTACATTGACTATTGGCGAGCGCGAGTATGTGACCAACGTTTGCGCAGCAATGGACCAACTGAATCATACAATGTTAAAACACATCGGGAGATAGAAAGATTGACTCTTATTTTACCAGAACTTGTATGTCTACATGTTTAGTACATACTATTTTTACGAGCTAATGCTGACAGGTAAAACATATTTATACATGCTTTACTATAATAATAAGTAAAGAAATGATAAGTAATAGATAAATGAAAATACCAAAAATGGCTGTAATATTTTGACTACTTTAAACCCTCTTTTACTATTTTAGAATCTATTAAATGTTATAATACTACCACTATAATAATAAAGAAAGAAATAATAGATAAACCAAGAAAATAAGAGTAATCGTAATATTTTTGTTACTAGACTACAAATTTTTATTCAAACATACACATATATATTCATATCGACAAGTCTACACAAATATCTGTAATCTACTTAACACTTAAAACCGCTTAAATTTTTAGCCTAATCTAATAGATCTGCGCGTATCTGTTATATCAAGAAAACTCAAGACTTGCAACGCAAAATGGATAACAAATAAAAGTATTAATTAAAGAAATAATTGAATGTAAAATTAACTGAAATATCGCATTCATGTACAGATATGTTTTAATAAATTGCGTACATGTAATAACAGATATGTCGCAGCGCGTCTTCCTGGGAATAACCCGATGTCGGTCCCTAAAAGAATTTAACATTTAACTTCACAGAGACTGTGATCAGCGATAATAGTAAGCTCTGTTTGCAGACATTATTCATTCTTATCCAGTTTTACGATCACGAGCTATATCATTTATTAACGACTGAGTTATCTCAGCAATTCTTCAGTACTCAGGCAACTGTACTCAATCATCTTTGTAAAAATCTATAATACATCAAGGATCTTCCTAATAAAGATCAGTGCACTGTCACAACATTCGAATCTATCATTCTATTGTCAAAATAAATAAATCCAATAAAGAAAAATTCTAAATAAAAGAGATAATGTAAAAAGAATCCGAAAGAATGATATTAATCTCCGCGCTAATTGGATTGTGTTTCGAACATAGTAATTTATGTTCTAAAAAACTCTTTGTCTTTTAATGCTTCCTTAAATTTCTTATTAAAAGCCCAGTAGATATATCATAATTAGATTTAAAAAAATTAAAGCCGATAAAACTAAAATGAATATCCCTTCATTCATTTTAATTTTATGTGCATAAAGGAGACTCTAACTAAGAAATTATGTACCCAGTTAACGGATTAGATATTGACTGATAAAACGTAATTAAATTTTCCTTTCCGGGTTGAATTGACATCCGAGGGTTAAAATAATCAAATTGTTAAGTAATGGACCAGATTCTGATCTTGCGCAGTTTGAAAAAATCTGTTTTCCCCTTCGAAGGAACGCAGCACACTTTCCTCTATCGACGCACCATGATACTCGAGAGCGAACGTAACTGAAGTTCGCTGGAAGGAAACAGGAACGAAACGAGAAACACTGGTTCTCTACGTTTCAGCATTGACCGACCCAGTTGCATGGCACAGGTATTCCATCAGAGACGCTTTCGAACCAGCACAGAATCGCCTCGTTCACTTGCGTTTTTATTTGCTTTACCGGATTACATCATCGCCGATTATATCCGATATGATTTCGAAGACGAAGATCAGAAGGAAATTTCCTCTCTTGTGCGGCTCAAATTGGGGAATTTGACAGATAGCAACAAAATCGATTAGAATCTTGGGAAAGAAAAATCGTTAGATTAATCTTTAGGAAATTTGATAAAGATCTTTTCAATGTTATCGTCTTATATTGATATTATGGTATTCAGTGATATCATCAACACGTTGTTTGTTGCGTGGGTCGCAAGTGATACTCATTCAAAGATAAAATTCTCAGTAGCAAAATGAAGCTATCCTCAATACGAAGGCAAAATAGACAATACAATATGATGATCTATTACAAAAACAATTGAAAAGATGTTCTCTCTGCAAAAATTAAACATTATTATTAGACTGCGGATTTTTATGCAAATTCATATTTTTACAAACGCGATTAAAGAGATGGGATTTGAATCGAAATCGTTTTCACCCTCTAAACATTGTAACTTGTATTTTACTTCGGCTTTGTTGCAAATTTCCACATAGAATGTGGATTTTACATTGTTTTGCGAATTTCCCATAAAAGCATCAAAATCAGCAATCTAACTATTACTATTGAAAAAGTAAATTGCAGACAGATGTCAGGATTCATGTTAAGTAATATCTAGTATATTTCACCAGCCAGCAAAACTATGGCTGCAATATTAAAATACTCTAATGAAACGCCAACTGATAGAATAATCTTCCCTTGGATGCAGGTTTGCAAATAATAGGTTTTTACTTATACTTCGATCGCATTATCTTAAAGCAAGACTTAAAACACCTAGAATAAATTCAACTGATTCAACACTCTTCCTTTGAATGCAGATTCACAAATAATCATTTCTCTCTAACGAAACTCTCCATTCATTGCATATTTTTCAATTTTAAATTATTATTTCTCCATGACTATTCCTTATTCCATGAATTACTGATATACTTCAGTGAAATCTTTGGACCTTTCTTCAAAATTATTTCAAAATCTTCAATTTTCTTAAGATACACTTGATCACCTCAAATAACTTGTATATTATTTGCTATAGAAATAAAAATGTCTGAATATGCAACTTTTACTTCAAACATCTGTTTCCATAATAAATAGTGCACAAGTTGTTTAGGATCATTAAGTTAGGAGACTCACCTTGCAGAACATGTTAACCCTTTAAAAGTACCGATTTCTGTGAATTTTGCTTAGTTAAATTTCAAATCCAATATGAAAGCAAAATAGTTAATATTAAAAGTTAAAAATTATTGCTATATTTTTATAAATATTCTGTTGATAGGTTCGAGCCCACTTTTTTAATTTTTCTTTAACATTCGATTGAAATTCTTAGTTTTCTTAAAATAAAAACTTGTTAACCCTTTAAAGATACCAATCTCCATGGATTCTTAGCCAAATTTGTACTCTCAATGATCAAAGTACAATTTGCCTATTATTCTATTAACAAAAAATTCTTGATAATATTGAAGAATATCCGTGAAGGAAAATTCTAGATGCCCCATTTTTTGCCCTAACCGAGATTAAGAGTGTTCACACACATTTGTTATTGAACATCCGTGAACGTTGACCAATGCAACTTCCTCAGAACAGACAAGGAACTGATAAGAAATTAGGATAGCACCCTGATACTCTTTATCTACTTAATTCATTGCCCGTCCATTTCGTCATGATAATTCCGTGGAAGATTTTCTCGGACTCTATTCGTTATCATGATAAAGCAAGCGAAATGTCAGGTAGCCTAGAGGGTAACAAAAAGCCGTTATCGCATGAACCTTGAATGTTAATACATGCAACAATAAATAGAGAAAACTGTTCCATATTGCAAAAACGATAAGTGACATAGACAAATGTTTAACGGACATAACTTGACAACTTATTTAGCAAAAAATAAGAAAAAGTGACGAAAAAGTGGATTAAGTTGATACCGAAATTATGCAGATTGGATTATCACAAGTTCACAAAATTTTGAAACGCAAAATTGATAAATCAACATATAATATCGATAGCATAAATGAGCCACATGACAATTTGTTTTTTTTAAAACTACATACGAATAAAACTAATCGATTCGACGCGTTGTTGTAGATTGGATTTTGTTCACCTAACCAGTACGGCTTTCTTGTAAGTAGATAGTCGACTGAAATCGTATGTACTCGTTATCCTTGTGAACGCGGCTATGGGAAACTCACGTTCTTTTTCATACATTCAAAAAGTGTACAAAGTTGCAAAGAGCTGCATAAACGGCGCAATAGAGAGCACGTTTCTTCCACGTGCCGAGATGTATCGGCCAAGATTCTTCGAATGTCAAATGTTTCATCACCAAATTGATTATCAATATTTACCCGGATGTCTCCCTTTCCATTCAACGTTACAATTGCAGACAAAATGGGCAAGAAAAACCAGTATCTCTTGAACGAATGCAAATTGTTCGTTGGAAGTGAAGTGGAAAAATGTCAATGTCAATGGTTTAATGAATGCAATTCTCAGGGAACTGCATTCCAATCGTGTATTGTATTTACATCGTATGTTTTTGATTGGAAACTAAATTAAATCGTGCTTGATTGACTGATCGTGAGTTGAAAGAAAAAAGGAGGCTGAATATAATTCTTATTTTTAAGTTCATTAGGCAATGATATAATTAACTAATATTTCATATGGATGATCGCCAAAAATTATCCACGGTCCATTGACGGAAATGTTGCACAATGTTGATCGTTTGGGAGTACAGTGGCTTTGTCACGCTGAGGAATGAACATGAAGTATGTGCTACAATGTATTAACCATCTTAACGCGTTGAATTCACAAGATGTGAATTAGAAAGAAAAATCCGTATATTTGTATATAAGTCATAATTCTGTGATTTGAATTATAGTTACAAAAATATCCGGCCACCTGGACACACTCGAGAAACTCCATCTAATACTGTTCATTTATGTTATAATATATTTTTAAAAATAGCATTTCATAATCTTATTAAAATAGTCTTTTTGTCCATGTAAAAGAAAAGGTTTCGAGATATTTTGTTCTTTATTGATATAAAGTTACACATAAAATTGATTGAACATCTGAAATGGTTGAATACTTTTGTGGCTAACCGTACGTAATGGTACGAAGATAATTGCGAACAATAATTACTTCTTTTTCCAACTAATAAAATTTACAACTTTTTCTTTTGCTAACCCTTCCTTTAATATGTATTTACAGGAAGCCGAACATAATTATGTTCCATATAATCTGCATTATTTTGAATGATATTTTATTTATATTTAACTTAAGGATAAAATAGTCTTTCAATTAAATAATAGGTTTATTAAAATTTGCTAACAATAAGAGGTATGAATATTTCTTCTAAAAAAGATATGCATAGTCGGATAGAAGTGTCTGAAGTGCGTTTGAATTGAACTCGATTTGTTAAAAAAAATCAAATCGTTCATTTTGTGCTATTTTTCCTATTTAATGATCCCCTTATTTAACCATAATCTTTAATATTGAAGTTCCTACTTAAATGTCACAATTAAGCATCATTTTTTATGCAAAAGGAATTCAATAATTATTGTGAGAAATTCAATCCAAATTTTTGATTGATTTTTGGAAAATACTTATCTATTGAATTCACAACATGCACTAACGAGGATCTGATATGCATAATCGATACGATAACTACGTTTTGAAATGAAATGACTAATTATATCAACGAATACCACTTTTAGCTTAATTATTGCACCTAGCATATCGATAAAATCATTGTTTTACATGCATTATTGAGATCATTGTTTTTCTGAGAAAAATATATCATGAGATCGCCACGATTTTATTATCAAAGGAGATACTTCGATTCATAGTCATTCAACAAGGAAGATATATTCTCGATAAATACAAAATGTGCCGAACACGACATGTAATAAGTAGCTAGATAATCAGATTAAATAGTTCATAGATATTCAATACCCAAAAAATTTCCAACAGTTATGTAAGGTAAACGTTTTTAGAAGCGGGATGATAATATGATTTCGTTTAAGTGGTTTCCATTATCTTTTTACTTGTATAGCAAATACTTGTGTCAACAAATACTTGTATACTGTATCGCAGAAGTTACAAATTTTCGTTCTAACTGTAAATACAATTTGTCGTGTAACTAGAACTAGCAAAAATTAGAATACACTTAAGTATCGAGTATAAATACAAATGTTTATGAATGATGAAAGCAGCAGTGATGCAAACACCTAACGTCAACAGAAATCCGTGACTTTGCTGACTGTCGCTTAAGCGAATTCCATGCGAGATACAATCAGAGTAGAGTTTCAGTTAAGAAAAGTGCAAGATCGTTGGTTTACTATACCAGAACAACAAGTCAGGCTAGACGTTTTCTAAGAAATGAATAAGAGAATTTGAATACACAAATGAGAGCCTGCGTTTTCTTTCGCTTTTGCTTTTCGCAGCTGACTCAATTCGTTGATGTCATTGAAATCCGTGGCTAAATTCTGCTATCGAGACCTTGGCAAAATTAAAAGCCACTGTCCGATAAACGAACGGCGAAAGTAAAATCATAATTGAATTAAAGAAGAAACAATATAAACATATGGGTACGCAACTCTAAAATCATATATGTAGCTTTGTAGAGACCAAAAAAATTGAATTGTATGTACATTGAAGAGTTTTCCGTATATTTTTCTCCACTAGCAGCGAATAATTAATATTTCATACTAGATTTACGGACAATGATTGTACGAGTATAATTTAACGGGTTGCTAAGAAAAACAGATATCACAGAGTCGAAGAAGAGAAGATGTTCAATTACGATAACTATTCATATCATTACACTAATCAAGGTCAACATAAATTACTTGAAAATGATATTTATAATTCTTATAACTTTAACCACGAAATCCGAAATCCGCCAAATTAACGAGCTCCGTAAGCCGAGTATTAAACAAACTGACAGATTTTTTAGTAGTTACTTTAATAAATGGAAAAATTTAGTATGAAAAAAGTGATTGCTTTGTTATCCAACAGTTCCTATATCTGGGCACTTATATGTTTTACTTTGGATATAGCAAGTTGCTGTGCTGTGTATTAAGTACAGGAAAAAATTTGTACTGTCTTATTAATATAAAATTCAAATAATTTAAACTTTCTCGAAATATCATCTTATTTAACAAAAGAAAAAGTAGATAAAATCTCCCAATAGCTACATAATTATTATTATGTTATTTTTGTTAAATATTTTATATTTCCGACAGGAAAACCTCATAATTTTTTTCCAGTATCTAATATTCTTTACTCTACTGTTCTATTCTACTTATTACTCTATTTACTACTTTACTGCATTTCATTTCAATTGAAATATTTGAACTGTTTGTGTTTTCAAAGTGCATTGACAGTACGCAAATTTGCAAAGATAAACTGAAAATTTAAATTTCTATTAATTTCCTTGATTGTTCGCGCCTTAAGTCGAAACAAGCACGTGAATTGCGTAAACAACGCCGTCAAAAAGCGATCATTTATCCGTATAATCACATCGTCCCAGCTATGAGACGGTTTTATTTAAAACCCTCTTTAAATCAAACCAACCAACTAGCCGACTCGACGCTATTCACCTCGCACAGTCCTAACAATCGCTCCACATACAAAAGATAATTGAATTACTCCTTTCAAATTGGTCTGTGCTCCTCTGAAATCGATTAAAAGGACACTATTCGTTAAACTAAAAATATTCAATATTCTACAATACAATGTTTAAAATGAGTTAAATAAACTGAAAAAAGCGTACTGTGATATTTTTATGAAACAAAATAAGACTGTCATAAAGTTATAATGAGTCATGGCATGAAATGTATTAAGATAACAAGTACAAGAAAAGATGAACTTAATTTTTCACTTGACAGAGAACAGCAATTAAAATGTCTTAAGGGAACTTATTTATACGAAACACGACAATTATTATCAACAAATGATGATTACAACATGTCACAAATAATTTACATTTTCCCAAAGAATATCAAATTTCTGTATAGCACTTTTATCTGAACAAGAATTACACGAATTATCGCTAAAAGATATTGAACAGCAAAAGTTCATTACTTTGTATTAATCAATTTTCCAATAACAATTTTTAAAATAAGGTCCCCGCTTCTTCTCGAGTCTACGTGAATCAATATGAAGATTATGTTTTAATAGATAGTATGCCGTAACATATTTAAAATTCCCGTAGATTACACTTATACAATAATATTCCAAGAGTGCAATATTTTTCTTCATCGTTCCACTATAACCCGAAGAGATACAAATGTGAGGAATAAGTGCGGAGAACAGCAGAGTTAATTCAGTCTTTTTATGCTTATAGGTATAAAGAAATGACGAGGAATAACTTACTTTCTTGTGGTCAATTGAAAGTATCCAGATGTGAGAATGGGTACTGGTAACCCATGGATGATGATTGTCGTTCGATCCGTAAAGCACGTGCAACGGTCGGCTGCTTCCGCGCGACTGAAACGGAGTCGCGCTACTGAGAACACTCAAGCCAGCCACCAAAGACTGCTTGCTACTTGTTACTACTACTTTACTGCTGCTTGTCTCCCGGCCGGTGTCATTCTGATCTCCGCCGTCACGAAACCAGCACGGCCCCTGAATTTCGTCTGAAGTGCACGAATTGTACACATATGGGTACAACTACATACTTACTATCTTTGCCAGGGTCGATGAAGACGTTCAACCGCTGGAAAATTGGCTTCCGGAACACCTCGAGGAAGTCACGGACAGATTTCTTTCGCGTACGCGCCTGTGACCTGTAAACATGCACATATAGCGTTTCCGTCAACTCTTTTCATATTCTCGAATGATTTCTAAGCGATACCTTTTAGAAAATATGAACTGTGAGGAGCCTAAGGTAACATTTTAGGAATTGCGATTGAAATGACTTCGCAAATGGACGCCTTTCGAAATTTTAAACAAAGTTTAATGTCTGATCGCACGGTCTTCTTTTTTGAGATATATAGATTGAAAGTTGGTTTTCATAGACGTCAATCCACTATTTGCCATTTCTTAAATATTTCAAGTTGTTTAAGTCAAAATTCTTTTAAATTTTAAGTTCTTTAAGCTTTCTAAAAAAATTCAAGAACCTTACTTCTATACGAAATGGTTTCCTTTAGGAGTCTGTGTCAATATTTGCAAAATTATTATAAATTTTGGCTGCAAAACTAATTTATTTTTCTTTGGATTTTTATTATGTGAAATAAATTTGCATACTGCTACTTGTAGAATGTATCCATGTATTTAATTTCTAAGTAATATAGTTTCTTGAGAAATTCGTGTGGAAAGGTTTGCAGATTAGAATTTGATTCGTCAACCTATCTGGTTATCTAAGCCTTAGATTGTAAGGAATTCATGTTCAGTGATTCGCAGATTAAAAAGCAGTCGGGCTTAATATTTTAATCAGTACCCTGATGCAACGTCTGCATTTCTACTATAATCCCCTAGTCTTACTACAAAGATAATAAGCGTATAACACTCTTATTGTTTTGAGAATCACGTATATGTCAAAAAATACAAATTAAATCGCCATAAAAGTAAGCAAATCATATTTAACGAAACAGTAATATACGATTCTTTAAAGTCTCCCTTATTTTTTACGGAAAAATTAATTTTGATTCATATAGAGGTTGTATAAAGCTAATATTTAATAAATAAATTAAGAATTAAACGGAAAATTATAATTAAAAATGTATTGGTCATTTTTACTGATTATAATTAAACATTATCTTTCCAAAAAATTATATAACTAATATATAATTCCTCAATTTAGTCACGTGGTTGCTAATTGTTGTTATTGTTAATGCAACCACATTAAAATAAATAAAAACAGTATTAATAGGATAATAAACAGGAAGTCAATCTTATTAAGGATTCTGCCAGCGTATATAAACTTTTGTTGGTATTGTAAAGTGCTTTCAACACAGGTTTAAATTTTAAGGATGAAACTCTGATTGAAGAGTGGAATCAATGGCTTTTTGACCTCGACCGAAATCCTTTTTGTTAGTCCAGTGTTTGCCCGAGCTATTGCGTGCAAAATCATTTTGAATTAGCGCTTTGCGTGCAAGTAATGGCGAATCAAAGTTCCTATTACGTTCTTATGATGTATTATGCTGCCTGGATCACGTGTTCCATTAAAATTTCTTCGAACCGTAAGCCTATCATTCAAAAATCATAAAATAAGAAAGTTATAATGACGATGTAATCTTTTCAGAAGGATTAGTGTCGTTCTCCACCTTTTACCTCCATTCTTCTATCGAAATCATTTAATTTTCTTTGTTTCAATCCTTTTCTCTCCTTCCACGCGCAATTTAATCTCTCTTTTATGTAATTGGAGTAAAAGTTTCCATTAATTATTTTCACCACTTTTGTATGAATCATTATGTGTTCGTCTCTTTAACAAACATCGATTATAGCAGAGTTAAACTGATTGCGTGTATCTATCGCCAAATTGATCGATTACTATCTATCTGATCTATTCGATGAAGGATTTTGGTGAAGTATACCTTCGTGCATATTATAATATGCAAACCATAAATGGAAACGAGGCCGTGCCTGAATGTAACATTTTTATGGGCGCGGAACGACCTTAAACTAAACCAGCCATGGACGTATGCATAACATACCCGTGCATGACATGTTTCGTTAATTTTCGATACTTCAATTGTTATGTTAGCAGAATCTAACGTGTACCTACTTAATCGAAATGAAAGAAAGGAGAGGCAGTTATCATTACATAACTACGTACATACATACGTGTCACTGGACAATGGGTAACGCGATAGGGAAGTTGCTTTTATTTTTTGTACAAGGAAAGATAAGAAATATAAAGGTATTTGATGTATTTAAAAAATGTATATCAATAAAAGATCAAATCCATTAGGAGGATCGCGTAATCAATTACAAATTAATCACCTGTAATCCCAGGAGAAATCACTTCTAAGACACGAACTATCAGCCCCTTATAAATTATATTTATCAATATTTCTTCTTAGCATTTTACAATAGAATCCTAATCATTTGAACAGCTTTATAATCGACGATTATTATTAAAGGGCGACGCGCTGACCAAGTGGCTACGATTTAATTGTATTGATTTGATGAATTGTCATCATCGGAAATTTTATTGGTAATGACGACACTCCTTGTACAATCAACAAATTTACACTTTTTATCAGTTACACATGATAAAAGACACCAAATGTGACCATCTGTCAGATACCGCAAACTGGGGGAAGATTCGCACTTCAGGGTAAGAGTGCCAGTTACAAGACTGATATTAATGATTATTATTTAATTTTTCTCACATTATTTTTTCACATATATTAAAAGTATTGACTTTCATCTATAAAGTAGTGTTGAAATGTATTCATTTCATGCATTCGGTTCAAAGCTATGATTATTTGAAGTCAAAGATTCGAATTCTTTGCTTTATGCAGCGTTCACTTTATCTAGTTTGATTATAACTTTTCTATCATTGTTTCAATAAATAATTGTATACTTTTGTCATTTTTTTAAAACCTATAGAACGTTTTTATTACATTAACATCGGAAGATAATTAATATATATAATAAAAAGTGGCAAAGACAAAAGTTTTATGCACTTTTGTACTTATAATAAAAAGAATATTTAAAATAAATATATCACAGTGCAATATTTATGTTACGCGACAAAATGTTATAAAATCCTGTCAATGTTCCCCCAGTTTACGCTACTTTGGTGTTTTTCATGAAAAGGTGAAAATAGTTAACCATAAAAAGCAGTGCATGCAGCATTCACTCGATGGATTAATGAAGAATGACGACATTAAGATTTCAGGTGATAACGTGATACACGTCTGATTCGCATCGCTGTTTATCGATAATATTAGATGATCCTCCAATTTGCAAAAGTTGTGATCGTTACGTACACATAACTACTTTTACTGCATACAAATAATTTGTCTAGTACATACATACATGAGACGATCATTTGTCAGTTTCTTTCTCCATCTTATGCTAATTTCGTTACACCTACTAACTCTTGTAAAAAGAAATCGCTAAAGTGTTACGATATTCCTACGAATCTTTCTCAATCCATGAATAATGTTCGCATTTTTGATGAGGGAAACCTTTCTTGTGTGCTTCGTACAAAAATGTGATTATTTTATCTTTCTATCTTCCGTTCCAAGGGACTCCACATTTTCCACTTCGATGACGTAGTGCTTGTCAAAGTAAATCGAGTGGAACTAATAGAATTCTTCGCCTGCTATCGAACTGTATATTTACACAAATTCAATTTGACTTTGTTATTATCAATGGAAAATTCATGCGGATTAATCGTTTCTGTTGCACAGAAATTGTTCGACATCAGCTACTGAAAATGTGATTCCCTAAGGTAATTTATACCTATTTACATAAATTAAGAAACTACGTAAAAAGTATTAAATAAGTGCAATAACTGTGATAAACTTTATAAACAATGATTTAAAACTTCGACGATCATATTGATCATATACTGCAAATTCATCAAAATTTTTTACCAGCTCAATAATATAATTATTTTCTTATCACAGTTTAATATTTTGTTTAGAAGTGTGATTTCTTTTAGGAATTTGATAAGGCTGTTTATCTTTAAAGGAAACGATAAACTAGACCAACCCCCACTGACCATATTGTAAATAATTGTCGTTAATCAAGCAATTGATGCAACATTAAAATCCAATTGAAAATAATTATTTTCTGTTTTGTCTCTTATTCTAAAAATAATGAAAAAATTTCCGCGCTATTACGACAGGCAAGGAACGATATAAAAGATCGCAGAATTAAGCTAAACTAGAGTTCAAAGAGTTCTTGATCCTTCTTATTGCGCAAAATTATTTCAATTCTAATTGCTGAAAATATGATGGAATCTTTGAAATTACCAATTACTGAATTGTAATACATATTCGTCCCATTTTCATAAGAAGTTTCAAAAATTTTACAAAAACTCTTTTGTCCTCGAGGAATCCTTCAGCTACCGAAAAGATGAAAGAAGGTCATCGATCGAAATGTGCGCATATAATATTAAATTTACAAATAAGTAGCTTTAAAAACACTGAAATGACAGGACGAATATATGTTGCAACGCAGTATTTATACCGAGTTAAATAGGTGATAATGAAGTAAATAGGTATTATTATTCTGTTTTTTATCACTTATTCTAAGAATGATAACTAATATTCCACATTACTTCAACAAACAAAGAAGAATATAAAAGACTTCTAAGCAATTTCCATCACGTACTAATCGTTCCCCCGCATTTTTCAATTATCGTGCAGCATGTCTATCTCGTTCGTAATTAAAGCATTCTTACGTAATAATGTCACTCAATAATTATCTGAATATAACAAAAAATGAGTACATTTACGTGTTCCGAATGATGAATGACTGGAATCCATCAAACGTTATCTTAGTCTCAAATTTCCACGAAAGAATCGAACGGGGCATAGCCACAAGGGTCGTGGAAAATTTTCCACCGCGACGGAATAACGAAGGCCGAAAATCAAAATAGGCTTTGCCCAGCTTGCGTCTTCTGGAAAATTCCGTTCCTACAAGGGACTAATAACAAACAATGACTAATCCGCGTCACGAAACTGCTTATTTTGTACAATCGAAGTAAGTACAAAATTTATAATGAAATATTTTTTATTTAATTCGCTTTCCTTTCTTATCATTAAATTTCACCAAATTACATAAGATAGAAATATAGTAAATAACCGGTTGCGGGCCTACGTTTCGATTTTATTTTGTGTTTTCAAGCTACTATTTAGAGAGTGGTGCCAAGATGCTCACTCTCGGAAGAGGATCTAAAATAACTAAGCCTTTTGCTAGCTCCTGGTCAGTGACCGACAGGTTTTGCGACCTCCAATAATAGGGGAAACAAGGTATTTTAACTGTACAAATTATCTGACCTACTCGACGATAGAAACGCATGTTTTCTATTTAAGCATTTCGTTCGCACGTTGATTATCGCAAGCACGTAGCTACGATATTTATCGCTGTAAAAGCAAAATTTTTTTTATCGAGAACAATTTTTTACGAAAATTTCAATGGAGACCTGACATGTTTTATAATTACCTTAATTAAAAAATTGTAAAATAAAAATTAAAATATTTCTAAGTTGCATAAAGAAAATAGATTTTAATAATACGAAAATGGGAATTACTTTATGGTAAATTTTCACACAAGACTCTTTATCTTTTAAAAAAATATGTTTAATAAGTATAGTGAAATACACACGAAATTGTTTACAGTAAATGCTTATAAATTATTTATTCGTGAAAAAGTAATGTAGAAAATAAAATTACCAACTTATTTTCAATAATAATTTATAAAACTTGTATAAAGAGTATAAATATGCGTCAAAAGTATTCGCTTCAATGTCGCTCAAAATAATAAGTTTAATTTTTCTTTTTTGAATTATCTGTATGCATTTGTCATCCTAAATAGATTCTATTCTTGCTCTTAACGAATCTGTGTTACATTTGATACATACTTATTTCACGAATACTCACATTACAATATAGTAATCAGCAAATATTTATAAATGCAGTACAAAAAGCAAGTATATGTAACATACAAAATGCATTATTTGAATAATTATTTTAAAACGTACACACTGTAACTTATACATTGAATTACAAAGCTGAAGCATCGCTATTAGCAAGAGCAAGAACTGTGAAACACACTTCTTCCGGATCACGAGACATGTATTCCTTACAAACACGTGCAGCATCTTCTAAAAGTGATTCTGGACTAGTTGAACCATGGGTGATAGGAGCAGACTTGCGTCCATCTACAAATTACAATTTTTTAACATTGAATAATGGTATATTGTAGTTATTTGTTTAAATGGTCGCATCAAAATATTTACCTAATTCATATAAAGTTCCATTCTTTTCAACAAATGCCACAAAATGATGATACACTGGTTCTTCTTCACTTGGCACCTACCAAATATTTTCAATTGCATTTCTATAATTACACAAAGAAAATGAAAATCATACCTCTGTTTGGCCTTCCTGGGCCACATCTTTGTGGGTAGTACTAATTCCATCTGATTCTATCAAAAGTTTCCCACATTCAGTAAAAGAAAGATCTTTTGATTTATCTAAAAAGGTTTTTAAAAAGCCATCTTGAAGGTGTATCCTACAAAAGCAAATTAAATAAAATACAACCTATATTAATATTAAAATCAATGCAATTTCTATATTATTAATTAAAAGCTTACACATCCTGGTTATTTGCAACACTATGAATTAATGCAATTGTACCACAGGCATTGCGAATATATTGTTTCATATAAAAAACTTCTGAATCTTTAGGAGTACTTGTCTCTTCCTCCTCTTTATCATCTTTCACTTCATCTTCTAAAGTTTTACCCTAAAATTACATAAAAATATTATACATCATAAAGTATAATCTTAAATAACAATAATAGCAATATAATACTTTAACCTTTTTGACCAAAGGATATAGTAAAATAACAGCGAGAACCGGTTTAGGTACAACTGCCAATAGGTCAGGTTCCAATCCATAAACATCAACAATAGACCATTCTTTTGTAACACCTAATTTGTGCAAAAACTGCAAGACAAATTTTGTTATTATAGAACTTAGTAAATACAAAATTATGAACATGTTTTTTTTATAGTAAAAGATATTGTTTAATGTATAAACAGATATATTACCACTAACTTGTAAATTAATTAAAAAACTTTAAAAAAAAATATTTATAATATAATGAATCATACAATTGAAGGTCACTTTAAGAATGAAACGTCATAATGACTTACCTTCGTCATAACCTAAAACAAAGAAAAAGAATTAGTTTAATATAAATAGATTTATATATTTTTAACATCGAAACAACTGATGAAAATGTAGATGATTACATCTGGATTTGATTCCATTGGTATCCAATTTGTCGTCATGATGAATATTGAGATCTAAAAGGTATCGACAAATTCAACGCTCCACAGTTCAACTTGAAATTTACTATAAATACTTTCTAATGGAAATTTTTAGTAAGGGAATTACCTTCAGCGAATTCTTTGAATTCACAACAGCGTATTTATAGTTTCAAAAATAGCTACGTACAAAATTTTAACGTTGTTGTTAATTGTATCAAAACCGGCCGCAAATTTACCGAAGCCTGTAATTCTGACACAATCTAGCACGCTATTGGCTATTGATAAGATCGACATGAACTGGTAGTACTTGAAACAATTAGCAATAAAATATTGACTTTTTATGTCGAGTATATTTTATCAATTTTATGGTAAGGCATTTAATACACTAAATTATAATTGTTTCATTTATTAATAATAATTGATATGACTTTTTTATAAAAAATCTTTTTAAGGTTTGACCATTGACGAAGTATAGAATAGACTATCCATTCCCATATAGAATCATCAGGGGGCCACCTGTCGTGACCTGTCTCCATTACCATTTTAGTGTCACATGTGATATTACCACAGAGTGCTCTGCGACCTGGCCACAATTTATGGTGTGCGCCATGAAGGGAGCTGCAAAATTATGGTGTGCGTCATGAAGGGAGCTGCAATAGCTATGGTGTGACTGAAGAAAACCGCAAAATACTGCACATGCATTTGAGAATTGTGCATTATGAATTCAAAATATGTACTGCATATGGGTCTTTCCACGCTAAATCGATCATTCTTGTACTCGATTTCTGCGATTTGATTCAAATTGGAATATGTTACAGTATATGCGAAAAAGGGGGGGGGGGGGGGTTAAGTAATCATTTTGCTGGTTTTGACATTATTTAATTCTTCAATGACGGAGCAGTTTTCTGTTCCTCTTATGCGGATTGAAGAGACTTATGCATTCACAGAGATTGGTAGATTAATCCAGTAATGTAATTCAATATGACGTAACTTAAAACACAGAGATTGACATTGCGTCAACATACTCGCGAATGAATAGTTCTTCTGTCTTAAATAATTATTACATTATTCCCATACAAAGATTTAATTATATATACTGTTATGTTGCTGTGTGCAATCAAAATCACCCGAGCTCTGGCGTTTGCACGCGTGTGCCGACAAAGAAACTATTGGATCGAAGGATCACCCTCGTTCGAGGGAAAGAAACAGTGTGTTGACTAGTTGTAGACAACTGGGTGTTGTCCAGTGCTCGTATCTAATATTTCGCGTTGCTAACTATCTAACTATACTATTCCAATTGTTCGAGTCGTTCTGACTCCTTCGAGAGTTCGTTAGCTACTATGCAAGTGTTTTAGTACGACTGTTCTTGTACGACTGATGTCGGGATCGCGAGTCTGTCTCAGCTCCTCCTTGGAATTTGTAATTTGCCACTGATTGATTCCTTCCAATTTTTGGGAAGTTCCAACCAGCGGGCCTAGGTTGGAAGGACACACTTTCCCTTACGCCCTCAGCGTGTTTCCTTTGAGGAAGGGGTCGCGGATTTCTTCAAGGGGGCGAAACGTAAGAATTCGGCGGGGGTGGGCGACACATCTGGTCAACATCTGATACGGTTTCCTTGCCCCTTGCATTGGCCGCGGAAACCGTTGGGTGACCCATGGCCCTCGAAGACTGCACAGGCCGTGAAGGTTTACGACAGGGTAATAGCTATTGAGGCAAACGGAAAAAATGCGAAAGAAACTAAAGGTTATACAAATGCTATGACAAAAGAGTAAAAATCGGGGAATTGTACCATCTGGCGAGTGTCATCCAGATGACAGAAAAACTAAATTAACGAATCCTCAAAAATAGAGGTACTTCTAAATCTTGCCATAAACCTCCCACAAAACTGGCCCGAACATATACAATATAATGAATGTCATTCTCAGCAAAAATAAAGTACATAAAATTATATATAGTAACTGTCTTCTATTTTTTATCGAATTATTATTTATAATGTTGTTTAGTAAAAAAGTACTAGAAAAAAATTACTTGTTTAAATATTATGTTCAAATATTGTCGCGCTTTTCGCTGTTTCTCCAATGCATTTCTATCCTTTCATACACTATAAACAATAGAAAGAGATGAAGATACATCCAGTCAGAAATGTAGCAACGCTGACTGTATAGTGTGCGGAAAAACGCGGCCACGAACATCAAAGGTGCCGAAGGTAAGCTTCGCCCCTGTAGTTACTCAATGACCTGGTCCCCTTACCATTTTAGTGTCAAATGCAATGTTACCGGTTCAGACTAGAATAAGACAAGAGCGCTTTTAAAACGGTGGGAATTATAACTAAGTATTGCGATTATCAACCACAGAAAAGATACACAGGCACAGACGAGGTACAGGATAGACCGATCATCTTATGGGACTTCGTGTCACCACAGACGAGGTACAGGATAGACCTATCATCATATGGGACTTCGTGTCACATGCTCTGAAATACCGACCTCGAAAAAAATCCGAGTGTTTCATACGCCCTCTGTAGTACTCATAGTTATTATAATCCTTGCATTCACCTTAGCGTATAAAAAATAGGGAAACTTTCTCTTTAAAATCTTTTTTGTTTCATTTAAATTCTACTTTTTATTGGAAAAATATGATTATCTAAAGAGAAGCGCACGTTTTACTCTTTCCTGACCAACCACAAAACATCTATTAAAACGTTTCAAACTTTAACTCGCCGCCATTTTGAAGCTGCAAGAACGTTTTCAAAATCCCTGCACCACCATGATCGGTGAACCTTCCCCTTTAAACCACTTTTTGGTTCACATCAATTCGACTTTAGGTTGCCGAGATATCGTCGTCTGAAGAGAAGAGCAATTTTAATTAGTATACTTTGAGTTTCTCCAAGAAACTTTAAGAGAACATAGAATGGATTTCGGTTCACAAAACTGTACAACGATGCTTAACCCTACTATTGTATTCTGTTTCTAAGATACGCTTTTTTAACATGGAGCCGACGTACGAATGATAAGAGACTCTACTGACACTTTGTTACAAAGTTAGTGTCTTGCAAAGAGGAATATAACGCGCGAAACTAAGCTCTACTTTACTGCACGCAACGCTAAGCAAATAGATAAAATCGCGAGCAAAGCAAACACGCACTCCCATGCGCAACAAAACCCTATACTCGCGCGCTCTATCATACGACTCGCACTCACCCGAATCGAAAGCAAAATTCGAACGCGACTTACACGAGTCTACGAAATCGCTTTCAAGACCGAGATGAAGTTGTGCTGTTCCGCGGAGGAAATAGCGGCCTAATAGTCGGATCGCAAGAAACTAAACGTTGAGGGCAGTAGCGGACCACTGATGCCGTCTGAACGGAAGACGTATCCCCTGCGACAAACAGAAGGCCATACTGCGTACCCGCGGTAAAGATGCTTACGATCAGGGCCTTGGTCCCCTATCGGGCACTTTCGATAGGGGCTGCAAATCCTCGCATTGCAAACGCCGCTCCAACTCGACTCGAAAGCGATCTCAAAGACTCGAGGCGCCAACGAAATTTGATCGCGATTCGGAATGAGATTGAAATCGTATGACAGAACGACTTACCAAGCATAGAGTTCGATCGTGCATGACTACCCTCGAACAGCGCGCCTGTTTGAGAGCGAGTGCGTGGCGAGAATCTCGAAGGGATCGAGCGATTGCAAATTGATTAACGCGAGCAAGAATGGGATGAAAGATATTATGTACTTTGAAAGAGAAGTTAAGAGAAGTTAAGGCTTTTTGGCTCTAAGTTGTCGAGCGAACCTAGAACAAAATGCATGCACAGTAATCGAGGTACAAAATACTCTGACTAAATGTACGTAGCTTATTCTAACTTAGAATTAGACGCACGCATCCCGCGATGAATCTTCTTTCGCTGATTTCTTGTTAAAATTCTTCTTAAAATTCTTGAATCTTCGTGACGAAGATAATCTGTTAAAGTGAAATTAGTAGTCCACGCAATAAATTAATAAAAGACAAAAGTAATTAATAGAATAGAATGTAGGTACAAGAAACGAGAAATAAAGTAAAATGTTAGCAGAATAAAATGTAAGCAGAGTAACATTTAAACAGAATGAAATATATAAATTATTAGAAGACAAACGTAATTAATAGAACAGAATGTTGATACAACGAAACAGAAAACAAAGTAAAATGATAGCAGAATAAAATATGAGAAGAATAACATAAATAAAATGAAAAATAAATAGAATAACGTAATAAAAGTTAGTGGGTAGCACCTGCAATACAATCATACATGCACAGATATATGTGTATCAACCGTAATGGGTTAAATTTAATCTTGAGTCTAAGAGAAATTAGTAGTAGGTGGGTGGTGGGTGGTGGGTTAGCCCCAGTGGTCATCTCTGGTCATCATCTACCTAAAAAGTGAATCTGTGATATACAGATTCGATCCGATCCCTTCGGGAGCACCTGCAACAATAAGAGTCCGCGTCGCCCTTCCGCTGCTTATATAGGCGAGGAGATGTCACGTGACTCCCCTTCTTCGGATCACGCGTGAGAAGAGACCTTTCTCAATTTTTCACTAGTTTTCTAGTACAATATGATAAGATTTATTAATTTTTATATCTTTATTATACGTTTGCGCTCTGAGGAATTTATTGTAACAATAAATACAATACGTTAAACATTTCGTTACGTAACAGCGTAATATTAAAATAATTTAAAGAGTATACGAGATACACCATGAGATTGATTTGTTAATGCTTTTTAATTCGCCGATATTGTAAGTGGTGGAAATTATATATAAAACTGTATATCCAACCATATTTAAATTGTTACGGATATTATAGTTTTAATTCTTATCACTTGCAGCGCTGCACATTTATTTCATGCTTAACCGTTAACGTTGGACGTGACACGAAAATGGTAATGGGGCTCATGAGTCCCAAAACCGTATGACAAACAAAAGCATTGGATGAGTGGTCTATCCTGTTCTTAGTCAATGGTGTCACATGCTCTGAAATACCGATAACCTAAAAATTCTTTTCGAAAGAATATCTTTCGTTTTATTATCTGACAAAGAATGTAAACACTTCTAAAATATTTTAATATACAAAATGTAAGAGCAAACGCAAAACTTATACATTTTAGACAATCGAAAAGGTAAAAATGAAACGGATTTTGGCTCATGAGCCCCAAATCCGGGTGACAAAGGAAAGCATTGGATAAGTGGTCTATCCTGTTCTTAGTCAATGACACAGGTCTATCCTGTACCATTGACTAAGAACAGGATAGACCACTCATCCAATGCTTTTGTTTGACACACTGTTTTGGGGCTCATGAGCCCCATTACCATTTTCGTGTCACGTCCAACGTTAACGGTTAAGCATGAAATAAATGTGCAGCGCTGCAAGTGATAAGAATTAAAACTATAATATCCGTAACAATTTAAATATGGTTGGATATACAGTTTTATATATAATTTCCACCACTTACAATATCGGCGAATTAAAAAGCATTAACAAATCAATCTCATGGTGTATCTCGTATACTCTTTAAATTATTTTAATATTACGCTGTTACGTAACGAAATGTTTAACGTATTGTATTTATTGTTACAATAAATTCCTCAGAGCGCAAACGTATAATAAAGATATAAAAATTAATAAATCTTATCATTTTGTACTAGAAAACTAGTGAAAAATTGATAAAGGTCTCTTCTCACGCGTGATCTGAAGAAGGGGAGTCACGTGACATCTCCTCGCCTATATAAGCAGCGGAAGGGCGACGCGCACTCTTATTGTTGCAGGTGCTCCCGAAGGGATCGGATCGAATCTGTATATCACAGATTCACTTTTTAGCTAGATGATGACCAGAGATGACCACTGGGGCTAACCCACCGCCCACCGCCCACCACCCACCTACTACTAATTTCTCTTAGACTCAAGATTAAATTTAACCCATTACGGTTGATACACATATATCTGTGCATGTATGATTGTATTGCAGGTGCTACCCACTAACTTTTATTACGTTATTCTGTTTATTTTTCATTTTATTTATGTTATTCTTCTCATATTTTATTCTGCTATCATTTTACTTTGTTTCTGTTTCGTTGTATCAACATTCTGTCCTATTAATTACGTTTGTCTTCTAATAATTTATACATTTCATTCTGTTTAAATGTTACTCTGCTTACATTTTATTCTGCTAACATTTTACTTTATTTCTCGTTTCTTGTACCTACATTCTATTCTATTAATTACTTTTGTCTTTTATTAATTTATTGCGTGGACTACTAATTTCACTTTAACAGATTAACTTCGTCACGAAGATTCAAGAATTTTAAGAAGAATTTTAACAAGAAATCAGCGAAAGAAGATTCATCGCGGGATGCGTGCGTCTAATTCTAAGTTAGAATAAGCTACGTACATTTAGTCAGAGTATTTTGTACCTCGATTACTGTGCATGCATTTTGTTCTAGGGTCGCTTGACAACTTAGAGCCAAAAAGCCTTAACTTCTCTTAACTTCTCTTTCAAAGTACATAATATCTTTCATCCCATTCTTGCTCGCGTTAATCAATTTGCAATCGCTCGATCCCTTCGAGATTCTCGCCACGCACTCGCTCTCAAACAGCCGCGCTGTTCGAGGGTAGTCATGGACAATCGAATTGTATGCTTGGTAAGTCGTTCTGTCATACGATCTCAATCTCATTCCTAATCGCAATCGACGTTCGTTCGCGCCTCGAATCGTTGAAATCGCTTTCGAGTCGAGGTGCAGTGGTGTTTGCGATGCGAGGTTCTGCAGCCCCTATCGAAGCAATTCGATAGGGATGCAAGGCCCTGTAGGCTGGATCGAACGCATCTTTGTCTCGGGTACGCAGTGCGGCCTTCTGTTTGGTGCTGGGGTTAACGTAATGTTAACTTTCTGTTAGACGTCATCAGTGGTCATTATGTACTGCCCTCGATGTAGAGAGATTCTTGCGATCCGACTATTAGGCTGTGCTGGATCCTCTACAAAGCAACGTAACTTCACCTCGGTCTCGAAAGCGATTTCTTTGACTCGTGTAAGTCGCGTTCGAATTTCGCTTTCGATTCGGGTGAGTGCGAGTCGCATGACAGAGCGCTCGAGTATAGAGTTTTGTTGCGCATGCAAGTGCGTTTCGTGACTCGTTGGTTCTTTCGAGAGATACTAAATTGTGTTTGCTTTGCTCGCGATTTTTATATTTGCTTTTCATCACCCACTTCCGGGCGATTGTTCAAAGAATTAGCGTTGCGTACAGAGTAAAGTAGAGTTTAGTTTGCCTTATTAAATTCCTCTTTGCGAGACACGAACGTTTTAACAAAGTGTCAGTAGTGTCTCTTGCTTTTCGTAATATGGCTCTAAGTTGGAAGAGCGTATCTTAGAAACAGAATACATCGGTAGGGTTAAGCATCGTTGTACAGTTTTATGCACCGAAATTCATTCCATGTTCTCTTAAAGTTTCTTCGAGAAACAAATTATTTTTCGCGCGAATACTCAGTAGCTTTAAGAAATACTTTAAGAATAATCTTCAACGGGAAGTCATCGAAAGAAGATTCATCGTGGGAGGCGTGCGTCTAATTTTAAGTACATATAAGCTACTTATATTTAGTCAATGTAAATTTTGTACAACGATCGCTGTCCAACTTGCAGCCAAAAAGCCTCTAACTTCCCTTTTACAGTACATAATATCTATCATCCCATTCTTGCTCGCGTTTATCAATTTGCAATCGCTCGATCCCTTCGAGATCCTCGCACGCACTCGCTCTCAAACAAGCGCGCTGTTCGAGGGTAGTCATGCACAATCGAACTGTATGCTTGGTAAGTCGTGCTGTCATACGATCTCAATCTCATTCCGAATCGTAATCGACGTTCGTTCGCGCCTCGAAGTCGTTGAAATCTCTTTCGAGTCGAGGTGCGGTGGCGTTTCCGATGCGAGGATTATGCAACCCCTGTCGTAGGTACTCGATAGGGGGTCAGGGCCTGTAGGCTGGAACGTAAGGGTTTGGTAACCCTATGTTGCAGCTGCAGTAGTTTCTAGGTAATGCTGGCTCTGTACTTTATTCCTGCCATTAGGGTTTGGGGCACTTGCGATCCGACTATTAGCCTGTGCTAGATCCTCCGCAAAGCATCGCAACTTCACCTCGATCTCGAAAGCGTTTTCTTTGACTCGTGTAAGTCGCGTTCGAATTTCGCTTACGATTCGACGTGAGTGCGAATCGCGTGATAGAGCGCGCGAGTGTAGAGTTTTGTTGCGCATGGGAGAGCGTCGCGAAGCTCGTTGGTTCTTTCGAGAGATAGTGAATTGTTTTTACTTTGCTCGCGATTTTTATATTTGCTGTTCGTAATATGGTTGTAAGTTGGAAAAGAGTATCGATACTTACATTTAGTCAAAGTAACGTGTACCTCGATTACTGTGCATGTATTTTGTTCTACGACGGCTACCTAACTTGGAGCCAAAAAGCCTTAACTTTTCTTTACAGTACACGATATCCATTCTCCACGCACTCGCTCTCAAACAGGCGCGCTGTTCGAGGGTAGTCATGCACGATCGAACTCTATGCTTGGTAAGTCGTTCTGTCATACGATTTCAATCTCATTCCGAATCGCGATCAAATTTCGTTGGCGCCTCGAGTCTTTGAGATCGCTTTCGAGTCGAGTTGGAGCGGCGTTTGCAATGCGAGGATTTGCAGCCCCTATCGAAAGTGCCCGATAGGGGACCAAGGCCCTGTAGGCTAGATCGTAAGCATCTTTACCGCGGGTACGCAGTATGGCCTTCTGTTTGTCGCAGGGGATACGTCTTCCGTTCAGACGGCATCAGTGGTCCGCTACTGCCCTCAACGTTTAGTTTCTTGCGATCCGACTATTAGGCCGCTATTTCCTCCGCGGAACAGCGCAACTTCATCTCGATCTCGAAAGCGATTTCGTAGACTCGTGTATGTCGCGTACGAATTTTGCTTTCGATTCGGGTGAGTGCGAGTCGTATGATAGAGCGCGCGAGTATAGGGTTTTGTTGCGCATGGGAGTGCGTGTTTGCTTTGCTCGCGATTTTATCTATTTGCTTTGCGTTGCGTACAGTAAAGTAGAGCTTAGTTTCGCGCGTTATATTCCTCTTTGCAAGACACTAACTTTGTAACAAAGTGTCAGTAGAGTCTCTTATCATTCGTACGTCGGCTCCAAGTTAGAAAAGCGTATCTTAGAAACAGAATACAACAGTAGGGTTAAGCATCGTTGTACAGTTTTGTGAACCGAAATCCATTCTATGTTCTCTTAAAGTTTCTTCGAGAAACTTTAAGGGCGTAGAATGGCTTTCGGTGGGTCTCGGCGCGTAGTCACCTCCTCGTGGTGAGACCTGGTAATTGGTATAGTTTTCCAAAGAATGAAACGTCTTTCGAAAACGATACCAAGCTAAGAACTACGCATTAACATGTAACCTTTATATTGTAGTTTATATTTTACCTTAAACTTTAGTTTACATGCTTCGATCTTAGATTACATCTTACAGCTACCAGTTTCCAAGAGTGATCGACTTCGATTTCCAAATGCATGTTACACGTATCTTTGACTGTGTTAATATTTTGCAGGCTGTGCATTTCTACTTTAATATTGTATTAATATCGATTAGAGATCTGTGTATCGTATGATTTAGACTGTTACGAATTTGGTCTACGTTGAAGCTTTGTTAGTTTCGTGCTCGTGTGACTCAGTTTGTCGTACGTGTAAAATATCACGCATAATATTTCTACATGTTTTTAACATATTTTGCGGAAAGAGATGTTTATTGTACGTGCATCTTATGACGTGGCAATACACAGCAGCTATATCTGTAGGCGAATACGCCTACGCGTTCCCGAAACATTCCTAAGTGTTTGTAGAAGCAACGTGATTTTTATGTCACTGCTCTTTTATACGTTTCTTTCCGTTTCAGTCGCCATGACTTACGAGTGTGGTACCGCCACGTTACAGTCTTGCGACTGCGTTAGTAAAGAGCGTGCTAAACATCTTGTATATTGCCGTACATTTGTATTTATTGTAAATATGTCGTGCTGTTATTTGTAACATAGTGTTCATGTATTGAGATGTAATGTAGTGACACTGACAAAACATAGAATAGACTATCCTTATATATTCTTATACGAAATCATTAGGGTGCTACCAGGCCCCTTGCTATACGAAAACGGCAGCGTTTCTAAAACGATAGAATTTCTCAATAAACAATACGATAAATAACTGTCTCCGATATACGCGCCGCGATATATAATAGCTAGATTTAAAGTAACGTGCAGACAAGCATATCTTCATATGTATTGCACTTCTATCATTGATTCCTACGCGTTACTCCTTACTTATTTTCACGCGCCTTTATGTCGTTCTCTGTAAAGTTAAACGACGAAGACGAGATATTATAAAGATCAGATAACCACCGCCTAAACACGAGAGAACGATACTTTTGTCACCGTCATCGGCGAGTCGACGGCGACGGCTACTGCTGCGAAAATTGCAGTGTGCGTATACGCACGTGAACAGAAAAACAGAGTCCCAAAACTGAAGTCGGCCTCTTCGAGGGCAACAAGATTGTTACTGTGGGTATAGGCGGCGTCATTGCTAACGGCTCTACTGGTGAGAAAATCAAGCTGAATAAAAAAGGTTTTCTTATATACCGTCGAGCGCGGACTATGCAGAGCGACCTGATCGTTCCTTGCCAGTGTGCGTCCGCGTTTCAAAGTGCTTGCTAGGTCCCGGCTTCTAGGTGTCAGATTCCGATCAAACGCGTGTCAGAATAAAGGGCCGCTTCCCCCTGCGAGAGGCACGCGGCTTCATCACAGTAGCACTTCCGGTTCGGATTTTATCAGCGATTCTTTCCTTATACTACATTCTTTATATATTCTCTCGAGCGCGGACCGTGGAGAGCATTTCCCGGGTGTTCCCTGACAGTGTGCGTTCACGTTTCCGAAAAGTAGTAATATCTCTGTTTCTGCACATCCGATTCCGATCAACCAGCAGTCAGAATAAAGGGCAGGCTTCTTTGATTAGTAAACGTAGTATATTAGCGTTGCGAGAAACAAACAATGTTTCACTCACGCGTTCATCGGGTTTACGAGTGGATGGTTGGTATTTTTTAGTGGCCCTTCTGGCTGCTCAATTCCGTTTTGTTTAACACTCTTTGGGTCTGCTCTTTTTTCATATTTCTATTAGCGCCCTTCGTGGCGGCCTCGCGTTTATATTGCGCGTTGTTCGTCGAGCGTTTATTATAGAAAAATAACGTTGCAAAACCTACATCGTTGCACCCTCGCGATTAGCTCTCGAGATCTAATCATCTTTCTAATCGTTAATCATTAAAAAATTACATTTCGATGCCTGTACGCGTAATGCCACGTAAATGTGCAAAGCATAAGTTAATCATTTTACCAGTATAATGTATCTCTATATCGAAAACTAACACCGTGCTACAGCAAATGTGTCTCTTATTTACGCGAAATGTATAACGTATTGTATTCATCGTTAGAACAAATTTCTAAGAGCGCAAAATAGCGCCCTTCTTTAAAACTGCTCTTCTCTTCAGACGACGATATCTCGGCAACCTAAAGTCGAATTGATGTGAACCAAAAAGTGGTTTAAAGGGGAAGGTTCACCGATCATGGTGGTGCAGGGATTTTGAAAACGTTCATGCAGCTTCAAAATGGCGGCGAGTTAAAGTTTGCAACGTTTTAATAGATGTTTTGGGGTTGGTCAGGAACGAGTAAAACGTGCGCTTCTCTTTCGATAATCATATTTTTCCAATAAAAAGTAGAATTTAAATGAAACAAAAAAGATTTTAAAGAGAAAGTTTCCCTATTTTTTATACGCTAAGGTGAATGCAAGAATTATAATAACTATGAGTACTACAGAGGGCGTATGAAACACTCGGATTTTTTTCGAGGTCGGTATTTCAGAGCATGTGACACGAAGTCCCATAAGATGAGTGGTCTATTCTGTACCTCGTCTATGCTTATAGGTAATGATCTTATTGTAACGAAATCTACCATGCCTGCAAAATCTGTGACGTCACGGGAGGAGACTACCAGAGTTTAGTACTATTTAGTACCCAGCATTATAATTAACGTCATTTTGTTGTATAAAATTATACTAATATACAGTATTTTGTATTAACTATGTATAAGCAATAAATAAATATAATTACAGTAAGTAGAAGTAATATGGAAGTATACTAATCTTTAAAAATGTGGTATATATTTTGTGGACTCTCGGAAGAGTTTAGGTATTGCAATGCATTATATCGAAATATTTACAGAGATTTCAAGAAAATATAAGTGTGAAGCAAGATAAAACCATCATTGAATCAAATTGAAGGATTTAAAAATTGATAAAGATATGTATAAGTTAATAGAGACCTGAAATAGACAAAATTATTCGTACAAAACCAAATATGTAGGTTAAGTGAACACGTGCAAAAAACTAAAGAGGTTAGCATAATTAGCTATTGAAAGGAACAATTATGCAGTTAATTATAAAGTCGTGTTAGAGGACAGTATTATAATTGTGGAAAATTTCCTCACCACCCTAGGGGTATTTACCATGGTGCATTACCTTTTTTTTTTTTATTATAATGGGTGGTTTGCCAATAGCCATATCATCCAATTGTATAAAATAACATTAATATTTTTAAATAAAACATAAAAACAACTTTTGTATTCATAAAAAAATAAAGTATTGCATTTTAAAATAATAAAATAATCTTGAATAATACTAATAACAAAAAAAATGAAACATACTCATGAAATACTACTATTAAAACCTTATATCTTGTGAAATAGTACATACTAAGCAAATAAATAAAATGCTATTGATGTATTTAAACATATTGAAAAGAATAAGTTAAATATATATATATATATATATATATATATATATATATATATAAAAATTGATGTTTGAAGAAAAGTGAAATTAAAAAAACTTCATTGAAAATCCAGTTGCTATTAAAATTTTTAATTTTACGATTTTTAGAAATAATGTCTGTACGCGTTTTCAACTGACTATTATTTACAGTTTTTACATAATCGTTTAATAAGATATTTGAAAAAATTGATAATTTAAACAAAATACTATGGTAACCTTCACTACAAACACATGTATCTGAAAATGTTAAATAATGTATATCTAATTGAATACTAATATATGTTAATTTACATAAAATATGTATACGATTTTCAGGTTGTCAAAATTGAGATTCCAAATAACCATCATTTATTATGGTCTCCAATATTGCATACACAGTGGAAACAGAAAGGCCACTTCTTTGAAAGTGATCAAAATATATATTGCCTACAGTTTTACCTTTATTCTCTACAATTAATAATCGACATATCTTGCAATTTAATTTTTTAGCAAAAGAATGGGACCCATACCTGGATGTGTAAATTTTAATGGAATCATCAACAACACAATCGGACAAATGTGCGGAATCGAAGATTCCTAAAAAAGAAGTAACATCACTGGAAAGATCATGAAGATCGTTACTATTATCACAAATTCGAAATTTATTTTTGATTTCAGTAAAAGAAAACGAACTTGCCGAGTTTGTAAATATATGTTGCATGAATTGTTTTCGTATATGGTACATGATAATTACAACCAAATAAAAGTCTATAATTTCCAAATATTTTCTCTAATTTTTCGGCTGTAAATTTTCCAACTAATAGATATGATATATAAAAATTTTGAAAACAGTACTCTGTAAGTTGTAAAAGAACTATAGTAGTTTGATGCAAAGCTTTGAAAGTATCTAATGTTAAATGGCCAGTTGTGTCTAAATTTTGCCAAGAATTTAACCATATTAGAAATTTATTTAAATATTCACATCTAAATTCATTGACATTCAAAATCCGTTTACAAAATTTGTTTCTTTTCCTGTTACCTTTCACACTACTTGTATTGTTGCCCGCGTCTCGCGCTCGACCGCCCGCGATTAAAAGACGCCGCGTGGCTATAAGACACCACAGAACACTCAACTGCAACTTGTCTAAAAGGCACCCCAGAACGCTCGTTCATCAGTCCGTCACAGAACGCGACAAGCCAGAACGTGTAGTCGAAACGAAGTCAGAACGATGTCTAAACGATGTCAAATCGATGTTGAAGCGAAGTAAAAACGATGTCGAAACGTAGTCCAAACGATATTAATACGAACTCAAAACGATTCTACTATGTTAGTGCTGGATCACGAGAAATCGAAGTGAATTCCAATGATGCTTGCACCCCAAGATTTGAAATATTCTCGAACAAGTATATATTCTCAATTAGTTATACACAGAAGGTATTTATATTATGTAGTTAAAACATATAAGTACTCGGTACCGCACATATCAATACAAAATGAAAAAAATACTATATTCATTATATACCGATACGAAGAAAAATAATTACTAAATAAATATAATATAAAGAAAGAATACATACTGAATAAATGAGGTTATGAATACCGTACATACAATTAGTTTTTAATATATATATACACAAGAAATAATAGTGAAGGAATATAATATTATTTACTCAATAATGTATTCTTTATTAACATCGTATACATTTACTTTTTATTTCACTTCCTATTGACTCATCTTGAATGTTTCAAATCTTGGGGTGCAAGCGACATTGGAACCCATTCCGATTTCTCGTGACACGATCTTAGCAGTGTCTCCATCCTTTACTCTGCCACAGTCTATCTCTTTCTTTCGACTCTGACCAATCATGGCTCGCGGCAATAGTTTCCGTGGTACAGTACCCTCCATAGCATCTATAGATGCCATCCCGTCGTGAGAGTGGCAAAGGGGAAGGTTCACCGATTATGACGGTGCAGGGATTTTGAAAATGTTCACGCAGCTTCAAAATGGCGGCGAGTTAAAGTTTGAACCGTTTTAATAGGTGTTTTGGGGTTGGTTAGAAACGAGTAAAACGTACGCTTCTCTTTCGATAATCATATTTTACCAATAAAAAGTAGAATTTAGATGAAACAAAAAAGATTTTAAAGAGAAAGTTTCCCTATTTTTTATTCGCTAAGGCGAATGCAAGAATTATAATAACTATGAGTACTACAGAGGTCATATGAAACTGTCACGTATCCCCTTACATGCGAGTAACACTTTATGGATTAGTAACCTTTTCATGTATTTGCCTGTCATGTGAATGAGACTTCAAGTATTAATAACTACCGCGCAAGCGCGAAAATTCAAAAGAGCAGCGGGGAAAAAAGAGCGACGAGAAGAAAGAAGCAACGAACAGAAGAAGAAGAACCAGGAAGAAGGAAAGACGCATTGAGAATTCTCGCTTTAATAATTTCCTTAAAACTAACACAAGAATAAACAGAAATTCAATTCAAATAAGTTTTATTTAATATTCGCGCTCTCGAGCAAAGTGGTTTAACACTTCACGGGCATAGAACCCAATAGTCCTAGACCCATCAAGAAGATCCGTAACAAAACACTCGGATTTTTTTCGGGGTCGGTTTTCAGAGCATGTGACACAAAGTTCCATATGATGATAGGTCTATCCTGTACCTCGTCTGTGGTTTATCTGCTAACCTAATGATACCGGCAGTTGAACAGTTTTTAAAGATGGCGCTATAAAAACATGTCGCAAATCATATATAATATTTACAAAACAATTCGTTAATTTATATGTCTGCAAAACTGCAGCTCTACTTATATTAAGCTAATGATTGGCAATGTTTGCTTAATTTGTTATATGTGTTGAGGCAAACTGTATGGATTATTAATCAAATATTGTGAAAAAAAGAATCATATTTTTTTGTTAAGCTGATAAATATTATTTTCAATTTGGTAAGTTCATATGTTATAATAATTTCTAATAGAAACCATCATATTATTCTAATAATTTGTGTGCGTAAATGTATTCCTGTGCGTTTAATCGATGAACTTTTATATCTTTAGTAAACAATTTTAAATATTTATAACTGAAACCAAAGGTGATGAACAATTTAAATTTGCCCTCTGTGTTATTGATAATTTTTTGTGTGCATTAAGCATAACTGTTACACATAATGTAACTTTTTTTTAAGTTCAGTCTTATGCTATATTACTTGGCAGAATCGAAATTTTGAGTTTATGTATATTATATATAATACAATATTTGCAATATTGATTTTATTTTTTAATGTACCACTATTCTATATAAATTTATATTTCCTTTGTGTTATCACTTTAGAAAGATAACATTGTCTCTAAGTAACATTTTACGACTGGTGTTGAAAGATTAAATTATATAGCTCCATGTAAAAACAATTTTAACATTGATATTAGAAAAATAATATCTTTAAGCATTATTGTTGCAATTTATCTATATTCAAACTGTATTATGTATGATTAATTTTTATGTTTGTTTGATATACATAGAAATTGAAATTTTAATAATTGAGTTCTCATTATTCCTAAATTTGTTTAAAAAATAAAATCAGTAATATAACATTTCCGAATTAATTTCTTACCTACAATATAAATAATTAGTTTTTATTTTTTCAGAGTGTGTGATACTTAATAAATAATCCAAATTTAATACACAATGAGTCGGTTCTTATTTCTGCTATTGTTTGTTAGTCTCATAAATAATAGTATATCATGGAAGACTTTTATGCGAGGTAGAAGCAAATATGGTAATCTAGGTGATCCAATTTTATCTAAAGATCATGAACTTCCTCCAGAACAATGGTTTATACAGGCTTTAGATCACTTTAATCCAACTGAGGCACGTGTTTGGCAACAGGTAATGCAAAAATGTACTTAAAATTCTCAAAATTGTAATTTATATTATAATAGATGTAAAACTTTTGTTCATTTTTTCAGAGATATTTTGTAAATGGAGAATACTATAAGAAAGGTGGTCCAATATTTTTAATGATAAGTGGTGAAGCTGCAGCAAGTCCAAAATGGATGGCAGAAGGCCAATGGATTGAATATGCTAAGCAATTTGGAGCATTATGTTTTCAAGTAGAACATCGTTTCTATGGCAAAAGTCATCCCACTTCGTGAGTAATATTATTCATAGAATGTACACTTTTGATATATTATAAATTATTAATGTAATACTTTTGTTATTTACAGAGATCTTAGTGTGAAAAATTTAGTGTACCTTTCATCAGAACAAGCACTTGCAGATTTGGCTTACTTTGTGGAGATTATGAATGTTAATTATAAATTACCTAAAGGTAGTAAATGGATTGCATTTGGAGGATCATATGCTGGATCATTGGCTGCATGGTTACGTGTTAAATACCCACATTTAATACACGGGGCAGTTTCTGCAAGTGGTCCTCTGTTAGCAGAAATTGATTTTCAGGGTGAGCTTAAAAAATTATTCATTTAAAAAATGTTTTGTATTAATAATTATGTTTTACAGAATATTTTATTGTTGTTGAAAATGCCCTCAGAGAATATTCTATGGCATGCGTAAATGCAATAGTAGAAGCAAATAATCAATTTCATATAATGTTACGTCACCCCATTGGTCAACAAGGAATAGCTAAAAAATTCCTGTGAGTGGAAAGTGAAGTTATTACTTATGGGTGCTATTATATTATCATTAAACAATTATTTTTACTTGCAGCTTATGCGATCCTATTGATTCAGGACATACTAAACGCAATGATATCTCAAATTTGTATGAAACAATTGCAAGCAACTTTGCTGGTATTGTACAGTATAATAAAGACAATCGCAATAACTCTGCAATGGCAAATTTGACTATCGAAAGTGCGTGTAATATCTTAATGGATGATAAGTTGGGTATTGCCATCGATAGACTCGCATACTTAAGTAAACAAATATTGAATGCTTCAAAAGAGAAGTGTTTGGACTATATGTACAGTAAAATGGTTCATGAACTCCGAAACGTTACATGGCCCAGTAAAGACGCAGAAGGAGGTAATGCATTTTGTTGACAGTATTGTGTTTTAGTTTTTATTTACTACACTTTAATATTTATTTCTGTAGAACGTCAGTGGATGTACCAAACATGTACAGAATTTGGATTTTTCCAAACATCCACTGCGCGCCCAAATTTATTTAGCGAGACTTTCCCGGTCGAGTTCTTTGTGCAGCAGTGCATTGATGTATTTGGTCCAAGGTTTGTTCAAAATTATAAATAGACTTCGGATTTTTATGCAAATTCATACTTTTACGAATAAATTTCAAGAAACATGTCATAAATTGAAGGTTGTTCCGCCTTCTAAATATCATAACTTCTACTACAAATACTTTAGATATATTGTACAGCTTTACAAACTACATGCATCCTTCACCTTTAAATTTCCGATGAATGCATAAATATCCGCAATCTAATTATAATAAATACATCCTTAGTTACCAACAAATCAGCTATATGAAATTATATATTACGTTTTTATATTCTAATAGGTACAATATGCATTTGCTAAATTCGGCAGTTAATAGAACAAATATTATATATGGAGCATTAAATTTGAAGACTACAAACGTAGTGTTTGTACACGGATCAGTTGACCCTTGGCATGTTTTGGGAATTACAAAGTCCTCCGATCCACAGATGCCTGCCATTTACATTAATGGTCAATAAATATTAATTTAAATTTTCCATCTTCTAGATAATACCAAATATTAATTTAGTATTATAATTTACAGGTACTGCTCACTGTGCCAATATGTATCCTCCTTCCAAAAGTGACTCACCTGATTTGAAAGCTGCTAGAGTTAAGGTTGGGAAGCTAATCAGTCAGTGGTTGTATAAATAATTGTGATATTTTTAACGTTTCTTGTGATAGATTCGACTGCTTAATAATAAGTGGAGTTTATATTTTTTTAATGAGATAAGAGTATATTACAAGAATTAAGTTTATTTCAGTAATCTTTCAAACAATTTGTATTCTTTTTTTTATGAATTGCTGTGAAACAATTATGCTACATAAATATTTTTAATTCAAGTAGTTTGTGCATTATCAAGGGTAAAACTGTGTTAACGTATGTAACATGTTACTAAAGATATACGAGTGTTTACCATCCTGTGTTGTATGTTAAACCACAAGAATGTACATATAGATACAATTAAACAAGTTTGCCCATAATGGCACTATTACGATTTCTTGTTGATTACCGAGATATTAAATCATTAACATGTACAAATTTACTATGAATTACGTCAGTCAACGAACGAGTAAGTACATACCATTTACTAATAATTAGGGGAAGGTTTCTCCAGTATCGACTAAAACTATTAGATAGTGATATTTTACTCGCATAAATAAACGAATATTATAGTTCCTGTGCAACATATTCTAAAGTTTTACTGTTCAGTTCATTTGTAACGATGTTTTTCGATATTAAGTTTACAGATTCACATTCGTCGCTCAAAAAGTTAATTTTTATAACTGACATAATAATAGACGAAGAAAAACATACGTATGCCATATATGATATTTGTAGTAACAAATTTTTAATGATAATTGTTCTATATTAACATTCGAATGAAAATCTTCTAATATTATTAATCGTTTAACATCTAAATATTTACTAATCAAATAATTGGTCGGTACTGTAAATTAGGACACTTTGATTCTTGTTGATTATCAATCCTTAGTATTCAATTTCTAAAAGAGAACTTTCCTCGTTTTATTAAGTCTCCTTCATATTACAATTCAATCTTTTAAAGTTTAAATTCCATTGACTCTATCTCAAGTTGTAGTAAAGGTAGTTAGAGTGGTCAACACTGGGAGGCCTTCCCGTATGTATGTTTTATCCTCGACGAGCATGGGAAAAAATGTTCAACTGATAAAGATAACGCTATATGAGTTATTTAAAAACCAAACTAATTAATTACCTAAAATGAATTAAATTAATTTTTTTATGAAATTCAACGCTAACTATGTACCTGGATAATAAAATTTAGATACTCACAAAAAAGTAGAATTGATCAGTTTGGTTTCTAAGAGGCTCATATGTAAATGATACGTAATAATTAAAAATGTTGTGCAATCCGCAATTACGGATACGACGTTTATTCGAGTTTTAATACGCGTATATTATCTTAAAACGAGCACCATAACTAAATGAATTTTGTTTCTGAAATGGTTAACGTCGGCCTCTCCTTAATGATTACCTCCTTCGAATATCGTGTCGCTAAGAGAAATGCGGTCGATTCCCTTAAGGCGAGGCCAAGGTGCCCATAACAGATTACGATCCTACCGAGCATATGATTTTTATACGTAAAATATACCATTAAAAATATTATTGTAATCAAACATTCCTACAATAACTTATATATATATATATATAAAAAGAGAATTATTAGAATTCGTTTGATCGGTAATTACACACACATATATATTACTCTCTCTTTTTTGGCATATCCTTCGATCAACTTGTGATCCTCCTACATTCGCAACTTCCGTCTCTCACTTACGCTACTGCAGTATACGGTATTTACATTACGTAACAAGGTAGTCGTAAATAATTTACTGTATAACAGAACAATAAATGTAGGATGATCTATTTCTTTTACCTATTAATCACGCTGTAGAATTCTCCTACGCAACGTTCGTTGAATCGTTCACCACGTTCCTTTGAATTTCACTTGAGATTTACAAGTTGCTTCCTAAATGGTGGTTTAACAAAGACAATAATGATTTCGCACAATAGAAATGAGACAAAAATGAAGCATAAAACTTATCCGTGTGCAAGTTTACTTCTGAAACAGGCGATCTTAAATGTCTATTTTTAGGTGTACAAATTATTTCGGCTCTTTCATCTTTAAACTTCATGATTTTATCGATTCAAAACCTCCCCCGTTTTTCAAAGAATTTCGTGATTTAGTCTACAATAATTTAATTTTTTTATAATAATTTAATTTAATTTTCGTCATTTAGACAAGAATAATAGATATTATATTGGATATTGAAATTATATTTAATTTTTGATAAACATTGAATTTTTTGGACAAACGTACCGAATTGATTAGAATACCTAATAAGATCACATGTTTCAAAATCAAAGCTTTATATGACCTATTCAGAGACCAAAGTGATTAACTCCACTCTCTGAATTTTTTTAAACTATTAGGGCCAAAGCATTTCATGTTTAACTTTTATATTTAAAATAAATTTTTTTCTTATATCAGCTTAACACCTCGAAAAGAGAAAAATATTTTTGGTCCTGGAATAATAAATAATTTATAAAAATAACGCGTATTCCAAGGATAATACTATTCTATGCATTTTATATGTCGTTAAATACACCATTAACACTACTAACAATACATTCTACAGTGTTTATTTGAGTTTAAATTTTAAAAGCAATTTTAAAGAAGGCTATCAATTTATTTGACCAATTTCCCTACTTTTTGTTTTGTGGAAATTAGTCGTTTTGGCAACTGAGCGGCTCATATAAAAGTAATTTTATTCCACATTTTCTATTTATTTCTTTATGCAAAATCATCATAATCCACCATTGTATCACCATTTATAAGACACTTGTAAGATATTAAAAAAATAACTTACTCGTGATTCAATCGCGACTTGTCACAGTTATTCACCAAAAATCTCGGATATAAGGGATCCTAGATAATAGTTCTGGTGTTCAGTATCTGTGATGGGACTGAGACTGCCTCCATTCGGGCGTAGAGTTACCGTGGTGATGATGATGATGATGATGGTGGCGTTTCTTGTCGGAGATACTGGCGTGCTTGTTGGATGGGTACGTGGCCACATCGCTCACAACTAATTCCGAGCCATCTCTCTCGGTGTTGTTACCACGGTAATTTTCTCTATATCCTGGTTCATCCAGGGTCTCCTTGCGACGAAGGGGAGGATGATTGTTCTTATGACCGGTCGTTTCATGCAGATTTTCCCAAGCTTGACGGTAGTATCGATTCAGGCCCCCTCGACTCTCGGAGGAACTGCTTCCAAAGCTGGCCACAGTATTGCAATCGGGGGATGCACGATGTCGATAATGCTTGCTACTTCCACCGCGATTTCTGTGCGAATACATTAATATATATTTGTTAATGTACCTTTTTGACGTAGCATTATACTGTAAATATTTAATTTTTTATTTGTAATTGATATAATTTATGTGTTTCATGTTTTTTAAGAGCAAAGAGATATATTAAGCAAGGTATACATGTGTATATGCATTTGGTTGTATGATCAATTTGGCTTTTACATATTCGTACTGTGAACAAAATAAAAGAACTTTTATCCAAGGATAAATTTTTATTTTAATTTTGCTTTTCTTTGACTAAATTAAATATTCTTAGAGGGAAAGAAACGAGGTTTATCAAAGAATACGAAGATATTATTAAGTGGGAAGCCAAATCGATTACTGAATTTTGCAGAATGTATGTGTATATATTTAGATAATATATTAGTGAAGTGTAATTGAAGCAATTTCTAGCGAGTAAGTAATAATACCACCACCAGTTTGAAGATAAGAGGAGCGGAAAGAATTTAGATAGAGAGTAAGTGTTTACTAATATCATATATGTAACCAGTCCCTAGCAGATTTTGAAATATCAGTACTTGTGCTATATATTATTTTATTGAAAATACGTATTACTTCGTTATATTTTTTAAATGTGTTAATACTTAAATTTTAAAGGATTACTGTTGCTAAAGCATCCAAATTTTTAATTTCAATTTTACCGTATTTAATTATAATAATGTTCTGGAGGAATTACATTATTTGTAATGATTGAAGTCTATCAATTTCAATTAGATGTAGCCAACTAATTAATAATGGCTTATAGTTTTGAACGGAAGTAACCACAGGGTTCAATTGAACTAGATAAAGTCTACTAGCTAAAACTTAATGAACAGAGGATACTTGGTGAGTAGTATAACGAAATCGGAATACTTATTGTCAGGAAAAGTTTCGTAAACTTTCTTGAAAAGCTATTTAATAGAAGTCCTTCGAGTATCAATACGTTTAAGTTACTTAAAAATCTTGCATTTACCGAATGAAAAGAGCATAGTAGGGATATAAATCGAATAAAATGTGAAACTACCTGTGAGTATAAAAGTGAAAGATTCAAAATCAAATATTAATATAGTAATAAAATTGTTTAGTTGAATCCTAACAAAATTTCGTTGTTCGATTAACAACAAATACAATCATATATAATATTTATGAATTTTATTCATATTTAATATTATATTTGAGTGGGATTCAAGCCGGTTTAAATGTTTTTGAATTATAATGCTATTCCAAGACACAGAAAATCGTATTTAGTGGCGCGGACTGTGAATGTTTATACAAATCCATATTTCAATTAAAACAACTAAAGAGATGTAATGTATAGTAACAAAGGAGATGGTGAGAGATTAGTTTAATCCTTTAAAAATATTGGTTCACCCTGAAAGTTTCTGCGCATAAGATCCTTTTAGTAGTTTCTGGATCATGCTTCTTTATATTACGTTTACAAAAGTGCGCGGAACATAACACAGTTCATTTAAAATAAAAATATTGAATTTTAGCAGAGTTATGTTTTTTTTTTAAACAGAACAGTCCGAAACTGTAGAAATTTTCAAGGTGACTCAACAATGCTGTAACACCTTATTTCAGATATTTCGTACATGTTTACATATTATATGCATTTTGTACTCGTATGCGCGTTAAAATTTTCCACAAATGAAATCAACTTATCGCGTTATATTTACCAAGCGTATTACACAATAAACGCGTAATCTTCTTAGAAAAAATAATTGCAAAGTCTTCTTTGTTATAACTGATAAATTCAAACCCGGAGTATTTCCGTTCTTTCTAATCGAATCAAATAAATAAGTACTCTCATCGGATCTAATTGTGCTCTGTCTATCAAAACGGTGCTCGAACAATAGTACGGTACACACAAAGGTAAGCTACAGGGACCCGGAGGGGGGGGGGGGGGGGGGGCTTAAACGTTGCATTTCCAACGTGTGTGCGTCCGGAAGAAGCGTTTGAAACTCTTTGATAAGCTGGTGAACGAGCTATCGCTGTATAAGGGTGCTCATTATAAACGTTGCTCGTTTACCTTGACTAGTAATCACTCGCGAGGGTGGCGCATGGCGGTTGTAGAGTGGTACGTGGTGATGGTTGATGTAGTGGTGGGCGGTGGTTGCGTGGAGGGTGAGGGCGATAATGGTGGGCTATATATATATATAGTATGTATACACGGGAAGATAGTTGTTTTGTGGGTAATCTAGAGGGAAGGATTGGAGAAGTATCCAGCGCGATGGGCCGCCGAGAAACCAAAGGAATAAGGATGATCGGTGCCGCGGCGAGCCGTCAAATCCCGGCGCCCCAGGTGCTGGTCGGGGAAGGGCAGCGCCAGTAGCGTATACCAACGCGAAGGCATCCCGGTATCACCCCTTCCAAGGCCCCCACTACCGCCACCCCTCAACGCACCGACCCCACCAAGCCCCCTGCGGCGCCTTCCTCTGACGCTGCCACTGCCGCTAGCCACCGCAACGCAAACGGGCTCAGTGTTAATTGTTATTCTTGATCGTTACCTAGTTTCCTTCGATCAACCTTATATTTTCTTATTTCTCATTTGTTTAAATTGTTTTTCTGCTTGGTATTACCACCGACCAAGCATAGTAATAGACGACCATTCATTCTCGTATAGTATCAGCGTACCATTTCAGTGTTAGATGCGACATTTCTAGTTTAGAGTGGAATAAAGTTAGCAACGCTTTTAAAACCAAGGGGAATTATAGTTAAATATTGCTATACGCGATTGTTTTCGACATAATTGATTTATTTTGAATCCAGATTTATAATAACGAGTAGAAGTGAGTCGAAAGCTAATTTTTAGGTTCGCGAAACTCGAATCCAAAACTTTGCGAGGCCTCGAAATTGTCGGAGCTCTCGAAAGTAAAAACCTCGAAACTACAAATACTTATTTTGTTTCGTTTGTTTCTAAGGAGAATCCATTTTGCCAGGAATTAAAGTCCTACCAAATTCTCTTTAGGAAATCAAATTATTTATTGAATCTAATCAAATGAAATTTAAATTTACTTTTAATTTATGTAAGTGAATAAATGAAGAACTCACATCGTGAGATATTCTTAACTTTTGTATGCTTCATTTGTCCTTACAATTGTAGTGAATTGATGAAAGCGTTTCAATTAAAATGAATCTGCAATATAAACAGAAACTCAATTTGATTGTTAGTTAAATAAATTTGTACCGTGATAATCTACTGGTTATTAATGCAATTAATGCGAGTTCTCGAAACTCGGAACTTTTTGAGTTTTCAGAGGTTTCGAGGTTTCGAATGTCCCATCTCTAATAATATTTATATCATCATATATATTGGAATTCGATCGTTTATCCCATCAATGCAACGATAAAGGGAAAAGTGGAGTAACACACTAATATGCAAATAAGATAAAATTCAATAAACTATTAAGTCGCGTTGCATTATAGAGGTTTAACCGTAACAACTCCGATGGTTGGATTGAGTATAATTCTTAAAATCACCAATATAAAATACCTGTTTTTTTACACGATCGGTATTTCAGTTTGAAATTGATGATATTTCTTATAAATGAGTGGTCTATCCTGTATTTAGTCAGTGGTATTGCTATTTCTTTTCTACGTTAATTATTTATTTTAAATATTTGAAGTGTGATTCGTTCTATTGTAGCAGCGTTTTTCAGCCTTTTGGCGCATAACCCAAAATGTATGTTAGTAATGGTATCTCGGCTCGAATGTTTATAATGTAAAAACTTTAAATATCTGATTGACTAGAGTCATATTGAATAAATGAAAAAAATTATATACATTTAACAGTAATTTCTATATGTGTAAAATAACATTCAGTACATTTCTATTATAAGCAGTTAAAACATATTTCGATTTGTAACAAATACTCCAATTTCATTTTCAACGGTGGAAAAATGTAAGACTAACGATTTTAAATAAGACAAGCTGCTTCAAAGTTATAAAAATCAGTAAAGTAGTTTGTACTATATCTATTAAAAACTGTTATATGAGCTGTGAACAAAATAATACAATTCCAGCTTCAAGCCACTATCATATCGCGACCCATTAGAAATTTAATGCGGCCCAATTTTTGGCCATGGCTCATAGGTTGAGAAACGCTGTTGTTGTAGGATTAACCCTTTCTTTGCTGATTTATTGCTTGACTTATGGATTATTATTGAATTTTAATTGCCAATGCAATAATATGCAATAGTAGAATATTATTTGAACTTTTAGTATGAGTCACGGAGTTAAATATATTAGGTTGGTGCATGTAAAATTGTCATTTTGGAAATAAAAATTTCAAAAGAAATATTTTCTCGCTCTAAAATAATCTTATTTAGTAAAAACGATTTCTACCAATATATACGAAGTTTGAAATCTCGAATTTCAAAACCTTCAAATTTTCAAACTTTCTAATTTCCAAGCTCTCAAACTCCTAAACTTTCAAGCTCCAAACGTCTGGATTTTCAAGATTTTCAGTTTCCTAGCTTCTGAAGTTCTAGACTTTTAAATTCTTAAACGTTTGAATTGTTCATTTGTTTTACCTTTTAAACTATTTCACTTATCCAATGCTATTTTTATTAGCTTGTATAGGTAGCTACGTGCCATCGAACGGATAATTGTATTAAGTCAATTATTTATATTTTTCAACTTATTTATTGATGTCTGCCGACCATAGATGAAGAATCTATGCTATTAGTGATTAGCAATTTCCGATGCACCAACCTACTAATACGATATTTACATTACATTTTATATACTTTTGAATATGTAATTTAGATGTAGATATTAAAATCGTTAATTATAATTTTTTAATATATAATTGCTAACTGAATAATTGGCAGCAATGAAAGGGTTAAAGTTTCTCACAGAAGGCAGAATTAATTAATTTTTAACCCATTCGTCGCGAAGGATGCAGAACGTAAATATACTCATATTAAATTTACTTATACGATTTTTTTCATTTCAGAAAAAAGAATGTTAATTATAAGATTACCTTTTACAAGAAATCTGCCAAAACGGAAAACTCTTTAAAACTACTCTGTATTATATTTTGAAGAATGTAGAAGAACAATTCTGCGAGGAAAAACTTTTATCTTCAATGAAAAAATAAATATGATGTAAATTACCATTGCTAAATAATTAAAAATAATTGAAATAAAATTATACACATACGCTGTTCAGTTTACAGACAGATACAGCAGATCAAATTGTAAAATAGTCTTTTAATTCCAAAGGTATCACTGCGACAGGGTTAATTGTTTCATTATATTCTGTCGTAATTTAATTTAATTATAACGAAAATTTAAACAATCTTGCCCCATGTATATTTTATATAAAATTTCGATAAAGATAATTATTTTGGATGAAGAAAGAGAAGTAGGACCTCCATTATTCAAATTTCTACTTGAATTTTTATTAATTAAAAAAGTATTCGTGTCGAATTATTTTATTGTTTAAATGACATTTCTGATAATTTTGCAATATTATACTTTTAAAAACAAAGTACTTCTCACGAATGTAATTGCGGTACAATATTTTGTATTGTAATTTAATAAATGTTAACACTACCAGCCATTTGAAAGTTTAAAAAATGAATATTTAGATTAACTGTTACTTTTCTCGATGATTCACACAACAGAAAGAAAGAAAGAAACTAATGTAAAGGAAAAATTGTAAATTGAGCTTTTAAAATGTGAACTAAAGGTGAGACATTTTCTGAAAATTTTATTTTAATTCTTTCGAATAACGGAGGATCTATATTTTCTTCATGAATAACCATTTGTAGTAAGTCGTAATTTGTTTAACTTTCCTTCAAATTGATTCGTAATGTACGTCGTGAAAAATGTATTTTAAAATATGGATGGAAATCTTTCAAAAGATATCTCGGTCACTGGTTGCTGATAATCTTGTATTTTTGTAATCAAACCAGGACAAGAGTTTACAAATATACCGTAGCAAAGCTACATTCGTAATACTGTCCATAACTAAACAAACAAATCGACAATTTAAAAAAAGATGTACAGTGCAAATGAAGAGGGCTTGGAGGCTGTTGATTTTTACATTCACGTAACAACTTTTTGCTACACTAGTTACAACGCTCAAAATGATGTAATGTAGATTACAATATTTCAAAGGGATATGAAACGCGCGATTAGTTAGAGAAAAAGACAAGAAGATAGACGAAAGAATAGAGAAACAGTTTGAACAAAAATAGAGTAAGCGATACAGTATACACACGTAGGGTCAAAGAGCGAATGTATTGTATGTATATAAAAGCTATAGCTATGTATAATCTGTCCAAGAAATAATGCCTGGTACAGAAGTCGAAGATAATGCGATCTTTAAGTTGCGCTTATTCAAAGTATACTCTGATTAAATTATTGCAACGCGTAGATAACACATTTTATGATCCATATTGGTACTAAAATAAGAATAATGTAACCTCCACCTATTCATATGTATATGCGAATATTTGTGGTAATTAATGATCAATGACAATGACGACAGAAAACAGTCTTTAAAAAATGGATTGCTTCGAGCAGTTAGAAAATTACGAGTTTAAAATACTTTATTTGTTATTTTGCTTCTAACGAAGCGGTTCGCAATTGTAAAGAATTATTTTCTTTATTAATGTATTATATATTTCTACTAATAAACTTCAAGTATTAAATGTAATTTTATTTTTTAAATATTTGATTCTATACTCTTTCTTGGTGATTAATAATGTATTGAGAAAATTGGAAATATTATTAAATACTTTACTTAAATTCCATTAAAACCTAATTATTATTTAAACTGGATTGTCATTAAGATGTTAAACATTTTATGAAAAACGTTTCATTGAATCATAAATTTGTTATTAATTCAAGAACTTTAAATTAAATTTGAATAAACTAAAGAATACATCACGAGTTCGTTTATACTACATCTATGCACATACGTTTTAACTTCGGTAATTTAATAATTCAAAATCAATATTTGATCCAATGATCACTTTCTGTTTCAAAGCTACTTTTCCCTATAATAAAATAATTTTTGCAATAATGACTCTCTAACTGCTCACGATGGTAAACGAACAAACCAACAAAATAAATCACAGAAGACCATATGAAACGCAATGCAAGCGTATAAAAATAAATATATACGACGTACAATCATTGTACAACAGGCGTTACTTCTGGAGCAACAACAGTGATCACAGAAAAACTAAATAAACCGATTGTAATTCAATGCCGTTTCTATTCGCGGTTCGCGGGGTTACTTTAATGATTTGCTTTTACCTGCGTATGAGTATTACGACCGTGGTGATTACAGCGGCTAGGAATACGAAACCACCGAAGACACCCAAGGCGATCACCGCGCCTAGATTTAACTTCGCTTGATGAGTGTTACTCGATTGGTCGGCACTGTCCACCCTGAATGGTCCCGAAGGTTCCGGGACACCGGTTCCAATGCCAGCTTGTGCGTTATCCACTCCACTGCCAGAGATCTCGTTATCCTGAGGATGATCGCTGCTATCATCGTTCAATGCTGGCGATGGAGGCGATGCTGGCCTTTGAAGGCCAACACTTGGTTTCCTAGCGATCGTTTCTCGAACCGTCGCGGGTAATTCGGCGGTACTGGATACTCTTCGAGGTGGTACAGCAGTGGTTATGGTTGTGGTCGTTGTTGAAATTGTTGTGGTTCGAACTCGGGGCGGTAAGAATGTGTGCCGCGTTCTAGTGGTCGTTGGTCGCACGGTTATTCGGGTAGGAACGGTCACTGTGGTACGTGGTTCCTCTGAAATGTTAAAATTTCGATTCGTTTCCGTTAAATTTCTTGTAATTGGCAACAAATTTTGTATAAATTATACTCGTACAATTAAACTTCGATAGCTAGAATCTCGAGGAAAGAAAATCTTCGAGGTATGGAAGTTTCGACTTAACGAAATTTTCGAGTAAGAGAAGCCAATGTTATGGTATGGGGATGAATGGAGCGGTGAATAGAACCGGAAATCTCGCCTTCAATGACGGAATTGAAGTATTAAAGAAGAAGAAAAATCTGAAGGAAAGTGTGAATAAATTGAGCTTGTCCATAAAAGTTTCACTTACAGAGATAAATTTCGACTTGTAGAGATCTGGCTATGCGAAATTCGAATTACAAGGCTGGCAAATGTATCTAAATATATGGCAAATAATTCAAGTTAGGGTAAGTGTTATTTCGATTTATAAAGGTTTTCGCAGCGGAGTGAAAAGAAATAAAAAAAAATTCGTGTTATAAAGATTTGAATTATTGTGGTTCGAATTATCAAGGTTCGACTGTACAAAGTGAGTACAAAAAGTAGTTCAATTGAAAGTGACAAAATATGAGTGATTACTACTCTGCGGGTTTTGTGTGTCTACAGACGCGAATAAAGAAGTGAACACTATATGTCGATTGGTTTCACCTCCTAAATATCATAAATTGTGCTTCGTTTCTGATATTGTATATATTTCTGCATATTATACACATTGTGCATCTTTTTGCAAATTTAAATTTCCCATAAATGCATGAAGATTCGTAGCCTAGTGATTATATAAGAGAAATGAATTCACATACCTGTACAAGTGGGTGCGACGTGATCGTACAATCCAGTAGGTAAACACAATATTTGACGGAATCCAGAAAGCCTGTAACCCTTCTCGCACGTATAAGTAACAATACTTCCTACGAGGAGGCTTCGATTGAAGTTCGTCTTGGACGTTATCGTCTCAGTTTCGTCGATTTCATCGATCTGGATAAAACTGTGTGGAACTGGAGTTGGAGGATCGCAGAGGATTGGCTCACAACGCGGTGGTGGTCCATTCCAGCGTTCATCGATGTCACAAGTCAGCCTTGCACGACCTTTAATCAAAATAAATTACTTCTTGTCTAAAATTTCCCATTAATAAATCTCAGTTAATTACTACGTATATATTTATTCGAGATAGATGGAAAACTAATTTTTAGCAATTAGATTTCCGAAACTCGATTCTGAAACTTTGCGAGGCTTCGAGAAACCCTCGAAAAACTTGAAACTGGCGATTCTCGAAACCTTGAATCCTTATTTTTCTTCTTTTGTTCGTAAAAAGTATCCAGAGTGTCATGAATTAAAACCCTAATAAATTCTTTTTAGAAAATCAAAGTACAATATTTATTGAATCTAATTAAATGAAATTTAAATTTAGTTACACTTTAAATAAATGAATAAGCGGAAAAGTTTAGTGAGATAATTATTAATTTTCATTTTTTCTCGAAACTCGAAACTTTTTGAGTTTCCAGGGTTTTCGAAGTCTCGAATGTTCCATTTCTAATATTTATATGTATTTTATATAGTGTTCAACTAAAAATGGCAGTTTATAGCAATTAAAGAATGTCCTTATAAAAAAAACCTGGACATTTTGGTTCTAGTATTGCATATTAAATGTTTACTAATTAGATTTAACTCTATGCATAGTAAGTTTTCAAAGTACTATTATGCGAAGCATTTCAACGCGTGTATCAAAGTATTACTCGCAAATGATACTCATTTATCAAAATGCCGTGAACTAATGCCTAACGCCACGATAAATTCTTACCAGTCATCTCGTATCCTTCATCGCAGGAGTAAAGCACCTGACTCAGATAACTAACGGTATTGTTGATAAGTGTGTAGCCTCCGTGTTTTATGTTCGCTGGATAACCGCACTCGATACCTGAAACGAGCAGAATGTTGAATTTAACATCGCTTACACGAAGCGTATATAGTTCATCAAGTACAGTCGTTCTAATAAGAGCTTGTCCACAATAGAGATGGTATCAAAGATTTGATATAAGATACCCGCAAATCCGAATTAATTCCAATACAACAGTTTCGTTTCGTGGAATTTGAATGCTATTCATAATATTTCGATTTTACGTACTACCCTAGGCAAAAAGTTTTTGATCAAACGCGAGTACATGGAATTAACTAACGATACGAACACTAAAGTTTTTGAGATGCGAAATATTGTTCGATGCATAAAAAAACATTTGTGGTAATTAATAAATCTAATATGAAATAAATGGGGAAAGGAAAAGAATAGGAATACTCGTTCCTTATTAAAAAGAGGGCAGCAAGGGAAATAGATTTATAAAAACCATAAATGATACTTTACTTAATATTCATATTACTTAACATTTTCTAATATTTCTACGTCCATATACGATTACTTTGATGTGTTGTAGCATTGAAGCTGCAAAATTTCCACAGCGTGAATATGGAATCTCTTTCCACAACAATTTCATTATTTCTTGAAGCTGACTTTCACTTTTGCGAACGTTTTTATTAACTAATTTTGCTCTATGTTGTCTATAAATTCTGTATTACGTTTCACAGTTATACAGTAGCACTTTGCGCCATAAAAGTTCTTAACGTTTTTAGCTAATTTTATATTATCGCATTTGATCAAAACCTTTTGTCAAGGGGTAGTATTTGTAAAATACTTGAGTTATACTTATATAGCAAGCTCGTAAAAATTTGTATGCGTCAAAGCGCAAATATTTCGAAGAAAGAGAAAGAGAAGAAAAGAAGGAGTTAGAGATCACAAGCTTTTCAAACCTATGTGACGTTAATTCGGAAGAATACAGTCCCTCAACAGTCCCCACAATCCCATCGAGGTGGGAATTTTTCTCGAGATCGAGACTTGATAAAAAATGCATTTTACTTTCTTCCATTTCAATGTTGCGTTAATCGCGATAAATAAAATCAATCGTTAAGATTATTTTCCAACCGATAGATTGTAGTATCTACTAACACATCGTAGCATTATTTTCATATTTCCTTATGTATTGCTATCGTAGAAAAACGGCAAGAATTTTTGGTCATCCTAATATTTGCAATATGTCGCACTTTATCTTTACTTGTTAGACAGACTGTAGTCTGCACTTGTTCATTGTTAATTCTTACTTTTGCACACCGGTGGAAACTCGTTGTAGAAGCCGGTGTCGAGACAGGTACGGCTGGAGGGACCTATAAGAAGGCTTCCAGCGTTACAAGTATACTCCACTGTCGCTCCGACTTCGTAAACGCTTCCGGAATTCCGATCCGTCGTTGCGGTTACCGTCATTGTGGAATTTGGCGGCTGTTCTGGTCGACCACACGCCCGTGGTTCTAAAAGCAAACAAAGGATTCACCGTTTTTACCCTATGTGTTGGAATTGTTTGTTGCTTTGTTGCTATCTTTTTGCGCAAGCATTCAATGATGCGGGAAGTCGAGGATTCTTCGACTACATCAATGTCTTGAGGGGATTGTTGGTAATTCTTTTGAATTTTACGAGTCAATGTATTTATAGGGAATTGTAAAGATGTAACAAAAATACAGAATGCAGCTGCTATTAAAAAATACAGAAAATATTGATTATAAACTACAAACTGTAGTATTTAACACTAGGTTTACGGACGTTAATTTGCATAATTTGACAGGCTTCCGGAAAAATACGTATACTGCATACAAATATTCGAAATTAGAAGAATGAGGATGCAGAGAATCAATTAAAATACATATTCATACCATCGTATTAATTAAAGTTAACATAAAGTACTGAAAAATAATATTTATGGTCTCTATAATTTTAGGTATGAAATCCGAAATGCGTCAACGCGACGAGTTCCGTAGACCTAGTGTTAAAGGGTGAATCAACTCTCTAGTTGGATCTCGATTCTTTAATTTTAGTTGCAAATATCTGAATAAAACCGGAACTTAATGAGTTTTGCGTTACAGGCATTTGTCAGTTCACCATTATTTCTAATTTTTATAAAAGACATTCATTTAGTAATAATACTGAATTACTAAATTAAGTAGTGAATGACAACTCAGAGAAGAAGTGATATTTTTTTTTAAAAACACGTTAGGTATAGAAAACTATACATAAGATCCGCATTTATTTAGTATTGGGCCGCGCTAAATTTTTAATAGGCCGCGAAATGATAGTTGCTTGCAGCTGCCATTGAACATTATCTTGTATTATTTTATTCAAATGTAATTCAATAACTACTTCAATAAATTCTAACTATTTATTCTAATTCAATAACTATTCGAGTAAATTATAATTGTTTATTCTAATTGAATAACCAACTTAGTAAATTCTAATTATTTTTTTTAATTCAATAATTCGAGTTGTTTGAAATTCGGACCATTTGAATTTCGACGGTTCACAGTAATCTTTTCTGGACATACACCTTAGCTTACGTATTATAGGCTGTACTCATTTAATTAGCAGCGGTAAGTATCTCAATGAAAAATAATCTGTGGAATAATTACAAACTATTAACGCAATTGACAACGTGTGTTGTGTCCTATAAGAATGTTAATATTTGCAATAATTTATAACGGCTGTAAACATTTCGTATGCTACTTTCTTTATTAATATATATATATATCATGCACATGTTTATAAAAGATCATGTTTTTATTCTTTGTCACGAAGATGGTATTAGTATCATCACTTGATAGTAATGGGAGAAAGAAATACGGAAGTAACGTTAGAAATTTATACTCGATACTCACGGTGTTGACAGATGAAATTCAATCGAGCTGTGCAAGGAGTATCGGACCAAAGCCAGCCTCTGCTACCATCGTATCGAGCACAGTCTTCTTCGGTGCCTTGAGGAAGGCTCCAGAAGGAAACAGAAACCTCATCGCCACTTCCGGTCCACCTCCAAACCGTGCGATCCTTTTGATCTCTTACTGCGCCCATCCAGTATTGACTTGAAGTGTCGCTTCTAAGTAAGAAACAATAACAAATACGTATGTTTTTTTGAAATTTGTCAAAAATTATCGTGGCTCCTTTCATTACAATACCACTCGTTCTCTGAATTATGGTGTAGATTCGACAAAAATAGTTACCATTAACGGTAAAATTTAATTTAAACTCTAATTTTAGCTTTGTGTTATAATATTAGAAATTATTAAGTAAAAATAGCCCATAATATTCAAATAATTTGTAGGTAACACGATATGAAAGCAGAGATCAGCTAACGCCAGCGTATGCAAATAATAAAATGATTGTAGTGCAACGGGTTAAGCATTGTATTAATAATGAAAAACAAAGTATGGAGTATAATATCTGTATTAAAAATATAATAAACAACTGTTATACAACTGTAAACAACAAATAAACAACTGTTTATAAATGTTTGGCCAACTGGATTCTTTGATTATAGTTAAAAATGTAGCAAATTTAGAAGAAGGAATTATTTTTCTTTAGATCAATAATTGTATATTAGTGACGATAAATCTTTGATGTTTTTTAATTAAAATATTTGTTTCATATTAATGTATTATGATAAATGTAATTATGTATTATTAAAGGAAGTAAAGCGTATTTGAAATACCAGTTTGTTTAAAATGAATAAAAAATTACGGTGGAAAGATGAGAATAAATAAAACTACATTACAGTATTCCAAATACGCTGCAATTCCTCTTAATTATAATATATATAATTTATTACTAGTTATAATAAGAATGTCTTCTAAGAGTTCACATAAGGAAGATAGGTTGAATTTATTTCAGTATGATAATAAAAGATGCACAATAAATGATTTAGGCACTTGAAATAAAATTACATAAGAACAATAACAGAAGTGTGATATTTTGTTGATTTTTGCAAATCTCTTCTCTTACTTCGAAAAGTGTTCATTTAGAATTTAGAAAGGCTTAAGAAATTCTTTATAAGTACGAACGTAAGAAAGATTTTACGTACCTGTGCCTCCTCCAAAGTTCCCATGAGATAAATCCTTGTAAAGCAGGATTACTTTCATCCACTAAAGTACCACCTCGTGCACGGCAGAATGATAATGCTTCTCTGAATATCATCGGCTGCCTATTATAGAATATGTAACACTTTCCATTGTAGGTCGCCGTCGAACCTGGCGGCTGATCTCTAAACTGTGGACACCTCTCAATAGGAAGCGCCTATGGAGAAACATAGTTATGGTGTACGTCAATATAATACGATATATAACAGGAAATTAATTAAAACAGCTGTTTTAATGTCTTTATCACTAGATTTACGAACTCGCATTGTATAATTTGTCGAGTTTCCTGAAAAATAGCTGTATTATATACAGATACTTGAAGTTAAAGAGTCGGGGAATGGCGGAACGAATCACGATGTGTATTAATATCATTGCATCAATCGAAGTTAACATAAATCGCTAGAAAATAATATATATGATTTCTGTAACCTTCAACATAAAATTTGAAATCCCTCAAATTGACGGATTCCGTAAATCTAGTGTTAAAGAATCTTTTAAAATGTCAAATGTTTATATACTGCGTACGTTTTCAAAGTGAACTCATAAAATTATATTTTAATAGAAAAATATGAAGCATAAATAATCAGTAGTATATTTTATTAAGTACGTGGAAAAGTCTTAATCCGTACTTTTTAATTTTCTTTTACTCGTGATTAAAATATGATTATCATAAATTAAATTTCGAAATATTTTCACTAATTTTTTATCACATTTTGCCACCTTTGCGCCAAGTTTCGGATTCCGCCGAAAACGAATGAAATTGATTTTATCAATTCCAAGTTAAGACTAAAACTTTGCATACATCTAATACAGTGAGAGTTGAAAGCACTTAAAAGTGAGTATATGTTACACCTCAGAAAAATAAAATTGAGTGAGATTATAAGATAATTGTGCAGGTGATTTTGAAAGTAGTGTCAAAAGTCAAAAGAAAACAGGGGAGAAAAATTTCCATACTTTTGTGATATAAATCGATGTAACACCAAATAAGTGAGAAGCTCAAATTTGTCAGTTTTTTGACTGACACCACTTTCATAATTATCGGTACAATGAAAGTGTGACTATAATATTACTTATAGCAAATAAACAAGAATTGTATAATAATAATACACATACATTTTTTGTATGTGTATTATTATTATTATACAATTCTTTTTCATTTGACTATAGTATTACTGATAGAAAATGCATTCGAATATAATTACAATGCAATTTACGGTAAATAAATTGTACCATAATTTCGTTTTTGTAAATTGAATACTCAGTTTTGTTTCTCACGATATTTTAGATATTTTGTATACTTTTGCATTCTATACATTTCACAATGAGAATCAAAAGTGAGTTTACACCTTGCAAAAATGAAGTTATATTGTAGTATAATGTAGTACAAATGAAATTACAGTATAATTATAGTATTATTAATAGTGAATGAACAAATACTTACGATAAATAGATTACGGTACAATTACGATGTAATTTACAATAAACAAATTATATGTAGTAGGTATAATTTCATTTTTCTAAAGTGTATATACTTTTTAATTCTCATCGTATGTTTTAAATAACTTTTGAAATCTAATATCTGTAGAAATTGTACCTGATCAGTGTAAACGAAAGCTTCGCACAATGAAAGTTGTACTGGAATTGGTGCCGGTGTATTTGCTTCCAAGTGTACGGAAACGAAAGCTCCAGGCATAGGCGGATTGCAGGGTAAGAAAAGAGGTTGCCCTTCTTCAAGAGGACCGGTGAAACGATTGCAAATTGGATTCGTTCCCAAGTCCGGCCGATTGTTTCCGACACGAACCACAATGGTTCCTGGAATACCCTCGCCTGCAATCAAAAAACGTGCGAAGAATGTAAGATTAACAGTATCTACAAATAACAGGAAATCAAATTGTTTAAAATAGTTCAGAAACTATTTTTTTCGGACAATTCAAATGCAATCCAAAATTGGAATGAATAAAATACTGCGTTCTTGATATATTAAGCGTACACATTAATTCGATGCCTTTTTTTAGAATTTTCAACGTTTATGTACAAAAAAATCAAACACAATTTTACAATTTAAAATATTAGATCGATGCATATAAAATATCGTTTTTTCGAAGTTTGAAATTAATAAGCGGTTACTATTCTTTTAATTTCGTAAGATCGTAAATTGCAATAATCGAAATATTTAAGCAATTCTTTATGGAAGACCAAATTTAGCAAATGTACCATGGAAGCTATTGAAATTGGGATTTGAAGAAAATTATATAAATAGGGGAAACATTGATTTGTAAAATGTAAGATTAATAATGTTTCACTGGACAGAAAAGCAGGAGGAAGACCAGGCAATCCTAAAATTAGTAATTTATAAATGTATAATAATTAAATTAGCTAATTACTGGAGAGAAGTGCGTAAAATCCTGCAGAAATTATTTTAATTAAATATATGTATGGTGTATTTAATCTTTTTACTTTGAAAAACCGACATTTCATAAGCATCAGCCTAACAATAGAAATCATTTAATAAAATTGCCCTTTTGAAGAAAGATAACGGTTTTAAGTTGAGGAAACCCTTGAAAATAAAGGCAAGAAGATCAATCTTTCATCGAAGAAAAGGAAGAATACTTCTAAGTTTAGATAATAGAACAAAATACATTGTACTGTATTCCCTGAGAGGACACTTTAGAGGCAATCTGCAATTCGAATAGGTCTTAGAATTGATCCAAGGCTTTCACTACTGGCTTCAATTGCTATGTTCGTTTGCTGAATGATTGCAAACGTAGCATTTGAACGAATAAAATGATCTAAAATAATCCGGTGCTCGGCAAGGACTACATCTTCCGACCTGGAAAGCATTTCAGGTGTGACCAGATGGACGGTCGCTGCTTCGTCCACAGCCACCAACTTCAATTACATGCTTTCCACGTTTTGTCCCTTGTAATCGTGTTCGAAGTAGCGACAATTTCTTGTTTACATAAAAAAGAAGTCTGTCCGCGCGCGGAGAAATTTCTCGAGTCATTCCACCTTATATTAGAAACTTCGTTTCTAACGATACGACACTGCAATCATAGAAATGAAGAAAAGAAAAATATTTACAGTAAATATTTCCCTGTGTCGGATTAATATGAAGTGATAATATAAGTCAAATACTAGAGGAAACATTTACTTGATTTTATAAACGTGTTACAGGTATTTCGATTACAAAAAGAAAACTGATATGAATTACTAGATTTAGTGTTTAGTAATTTATTATTATTTAAACATTACTATTAATACCATTATTACTACTATTTATATATAAATACTGATCTATTGCTTTTGATTTGCAAAAACTTATATAAACTAATATAGATTTTGTGTTGCACTATTATTATAGCATGGTAATTTGGATTAGTAGTAAAAATAGTCAGGAAGTTAAATTTAATTAACGAATATTTCATAGATAACATCATTCAAAGCTTCCGTCTCTCTATAAGAAAGTAATTTTATGTCTGATTGCAAATTATCATAAGGAAATGTATGTTTAAATCATACATTTAATCAAGCTAAAATTTGTTCAATGTTTACTGCTCAGGTTTTCTATATCTTTTCGCATGACGAGGTATATATGACGTTTTAATCAAATCAAATATTATTATATAGAGCGAAACATCTCTCTAATTAAAGTAAACTATTTATTTATAATAATGTACAATAATATTGCGCTATCTTTACAAGCTGCTTTTATTTTTATTTTAACAGCCCCATGAAAATGTAATTATTAATCATTAGACTGTAGATTTTTATGCATTTATAGGAATTTTAAATTTGCAAAAAGTTGCAAATTGCATATAATATGCAAATCTATATAAAATGTCCACAATAAAGCACGTGTTACAATATTTAGACAGTAAAACCGATCTCTGTGTTGATGTTTCGTTTCTTTAATCGTGCTCGCAAAAACATGAATTTGCATAAAAAATCTGCAATCTATTGATTACAATTTTTCCTCAAAAATAGAAACTTAATTTTGTAATTTTCTATCTTCATGTATTATCCAGAGGTAACATATTTTTGTGAAAAACGAATTGTTGCTTTATCCCCTAATATGATCTTAAATGAATTATAGAAATGTAAAGACCCACCTAACTTTTACATTTAATAATATAAGGTCGCACTTATATTACAATGTTTTATAAGTTATTACTTGCATTTCTATTTTTTGTTTGTTTAAATATAATAGTTACATAATTAATTGGTACAAGTACTCGAATCTACAGAATGTTCATAGATGTTATTTAAAAAATTGTTCATATCACTTTTAAATAAATTCTCGATTTTGAAGATTCCTCCAAATTCCAACAATTTTGATCTTAAACCAAACTTCCCGTTTTTATCTATACTTGTCACGAACGAAGTCATTCGTTTCGCATTATCAAATACGAAAAACTCTTAAGAATGTACAACGCTTCGTGACTTATTTTTTGCAACCGTGCCTACTTCTTTTATTCCTTTACTCGCATTAGTCATACTTTTTACTTCGAAACAAATCTGTTTTTCTTTTTTTCAATTCTTAGCTATCATCAAGGAAGTCGTTTGTTTCACATTCGCCAGCGCAAGAACACACACGATACTGCGATGAGTTATGCCAGCGCGATGGCATCGTGTTTCGTTCCGTTCTAGCGGAAACGCGAGCAAGCGAGTTGCTGCTAGTAAACGATAACCGATCTCGTTCGTAATTAAAACGCTCTGCTAACAGCTTCTTATCGGTGGGATGAGCCACGTGAAAGTTGCTCCTTCTTGTATTTATGTACAATATCAGTCAATTTAATTACGGCCATCATGCGTTCACCGGCAAAACGCGAATATTATGTACACGTACGTACGTGTGTTAGCTGAATCGTGTCCGAGGATCGGTTTTAAGAGGAACGTTGTTAGAAGTTGCTCTTCTCGTAGCTAGAATAACACGCAACTTTTGCATGCATAACAGAAACATAACGAAAGTATAACTACGTTGAATCTTGATTAATGAAACTTTTACGATAACTGTTCATCAGCGAGATAAAGTTACAAAGTTTCAAGAAACTTCCATTTTGTAACAATCACGAGTGTTCGTAGTTTTTAACATTTCAATTAAACTATTCTTTATCTATCCGTCTATCGACTGTCAAAACGTTAATAAAATTCACGATCGCATTCAACAGATATTGAAATTTAAGTGTATATTTAAGTAATAAAATAAGGAGATTTTGTTGCGCTTGTTAATTTACGCAATTCGGATTCAGATTATTTATGAATAGATTGCGGATTTTTATGCATTTATGGGAAATCTAGATATGCAAAGAAGTATAAAATTTACATAATTGGCGAGAATGTACGAGATACCCAAAGTAAAGAACATTTTATTATATTTCGAGAGTAAAACAACCCTTTAATATTGTTAATGAAGATATACATTTTTTTTGTGTAACAGCAACTAGATATGGTAATTCAGGTGACCTGAGTTAGGTTGCATAATCCGTATGCATGATTATAATATCTAGTTACGCTTTTATATACGTATATGTTATTATTCCCCGCGATTACAGTAAAATATTAAAAAAAAAACTGTCTATAGGAAGTGAGATGTACAGTCTTGTAAATTAATCATTTGCTACTGTTTTACAATATTACTTCACAGGAGAAGAAAGCATGTAGCGAGCGTAGCATTTCATAAATCATATTTAATCGTTGATAAAATATCTTTCATACACGTTATTATACAATGTTGCATTTCTAATGCACGGACTGGTGCTTCGTGAAAGGATGAAAATTACATTTTTCTCTTTTTTTTTTCTTTTTTTGAGGAAGAGAATAGCAAGTTCCTTCCACGAATAGCAGAGTACTCTCACTATTTATTTCCGTACAAATGGCGAGTCTGCCGTTATTATCGGGCATTTCGTTTAACGGTGAAAGTTTTCCCTTGTTTGATCGGCTCTATAGACCGCTGTTAGATTTAACTACGAGCAAATGTACTACCGGTCGGGACAGAATTGCGGAACTTGTAAAACTAAGGGAAATAAATGGAACGGTAAAAGTCTAACAACTAATCGTGAAAGAAATTTATAGCAATATTATAATGACAGTTTAAATTGTAACTCGTTGATAAATTTGTCTAATAAAAAATGTTATTCTTCAAGGAGAGTAACAGATAATTATGGCGACTCGCTTTGATAATGAAACAAATACTAATTTAGTGAAGTTAGAATTACTGGAGGAGGAAATTGTGTCAATTTGATTAAAGTTAATGTGCTACACTGCATAAATTTATATTATGATACGTGAAATTAATGTGAATATACTTTGAGCCTCTTGAAAGCAAAGTTGATTTGTAAATATCTCAAATTCAACTACTTGGGTGCTTGGCTACTGTTCCATTTTTTAAAAAAAAATCAAATCGTTTGATTTTATGAATTCGTATAGTTTAACTTCTGATTGTGAGTGACTCATTTAGCATTGTCTATCATTTAATATGGAGGTAGATGGGAACTAAAATTATAGGTTTCTTTACAGTAATTTGGAAGTAAGTAGGGACAAAATATTGTATGTACAATATTTAGATAAATATTTTCAATCGAATTATCCGTAGATCTTAGTTAACGACCCAATGAAAATGTTCAAAACATTAGAGATCTGGGTACCAAATTCATTTGTACAACTAATAAAATACTTAAAATTTTCAAAGCATAAGATAACATAGTTGAAAAAACACCCACGCATAATAATCTAAAAGCCACTAATCTACATTACATTTAAACCGCGTTCGTAGAGTTCGTAGTGGTAATAGGTGCACCTTAACATTTTAGTAAATAATTTTGCGCGTAGCATTTATTGTTCGACGATTGTATGGCTATCAGAAAGTTTCATAATTCCCTTTTCGAAAAAGTTTGCACTGTTTGCACACTTTCTTCCCTCGAAATGAATCCATGCGAGTAATTCTTGTAGGCTTCTAATTTATTCAATTTCTGACCATTAATAAAGTTTTACAAACATCACAATAAATGATAATAGTAGAATATTCCAGGCAATGATTAACAATTCTTCCTACTTCATTATTTAAACATTAGTGTGTTTAATGTTGTTCAATGAAAGAAGTTACCTTTGCTTTTAACTATTCATTGTCGATCAATTATTGGATTTTAAGTGGCCAAAAAAGGAAAAGTATTCGTTCAGGTTAAAAATGCTATTATTTAACTAAGGTTCGTAAAAAAAATAATTTCCTACCAATTCACCAACTACACAACTGAACTGAATATTATCAATAGTGTTACGAATTTTCCGAAACAACCCGATATATGACAAGACATTGTCAAAATGTTTAAGAAATAAATGCATGAAAATATGTAACGACTTGTGTCTTAATAGCTAATAAAGTCAAAACGCTGTTTGAGAAGAGTTTAATTATGTACTTTATAATAACTAGCCGGTACTTTCTACTGGAAAAGTGTGTCGATGTGATTAATGGTAGCGACCGAAACGTGAAATAAAATTGTTCATTTTAAATGGGACATAAAGTTACCCTCGTAAATCCGCGCATCATTTTTTTTCGCATTTTTCTTTTACCCTATTATTGATCGCGAGCATTATTGGCACGCGAAAACTTTTCGAAACTTTCCAGTGCACGAAAGTGACAGTCATTTCACTTTTGATTGCTAGAAACCAGTGTCATTCCTTTTGTTCAATAGCTCCTTTGTTCAATTGCTCAAATTACACCAATATTAACAACCTTATTTTCCTCATTCATTGTACTCCACGTTTCTTTTTATTAGGTATCTGCCGTCAAAATTGGCACGTTCGTTTCGCCTTGATTTTATGCATGTTTCTAATTTACGGTCATCATTTTTTTTTATGGTCAGTAATAACCGTTAGGGAGTTGTGACCTTAAAGAGATAAATAAAGAAGCAAATTTTTAGGACACACTTCTTTCAGCTTCATTAATTGACGATTTTATGTTCTAATAAAAAGAAACTGCGACGCGTTGCAATTTTACCATTGCATACTTTTAATAATACCAGTGATTATTCACAATCTACCATCGATAAATTTAAGAAAAATAGAAAATAATGGTAATAATCTCTTACATTTATTAAAAATAATTTCAAATTTCTCGAATTGAAAGAAAAATCGTTCATAGGAATATACATGCTATCCACCTGCTATCCAATAAATTTATATTTAGGTGAAATGAATTCAACTATATTCAGCCTAAGAATTTATAAATGATTATTTTAAAATGAATTACTATAATATATTTACAATTTTGTTTTTGTTTAATCAATATGTATATTCATAATGTAATGGTATATAAATAGATGTGTTAAAATAGTTTAATAAGATTTGCAAAATTTAAAACATATATACTTTTCCTTGGAAAATCGACCACGACGAACAAAATTGAAAACTTTTACAATTAATAATTATTACTATCCACATTTAAAGTTTTACACGTCGATATCAATATGATATTGTCGTTCATTCAACGTAAGCTAAAGAACAATATTATTTATGAAATTGTCCGGTAGTTTTCTAAGCGAACGATGTACCTGAATTATGACAACTTGAACAAGTGCATTTTCGTTACAATTCAATTTCATATCCTACTAACATCCATCAATTTCATGAGATTCGATCGTAATGCCTGAGGCAAGGTACAATAGCCTGGGAATTGTAGCAAAAGATAAAATCTGTATAGCGGCATGAATGAAAGTGTCGATCCGTCGCGTCGTTTACGCTAACGGTGTATTTTCATGCTCGCTTTGTTCGTTATTACGCTCACCTCCAGAGTATCGTATCGCGAAAATTTTCGCTCGCAACGTGCCGTTATTACCCTGTAATTGGCAGCGATGCCGGTTTATCGATAGAAAGCCAGGAGATCGCGTCATTGAAATGAAAGTGGCGTTCCATCGTATTAGGAGACTTAAACTCTGTCCAGTAGGTCGCGTGTAACTCGGTCTCTTTACGCCTTCTGACTAGTTTCACCGACGATTCATCAATGTCTTTTACTCTTAACTCTTTCGTGACGATATTGATTAGATATTTTCCTTCCGGAATATTCCTCGGATCCGATCGAAACTCGTCGAAGTTAAAAATATTCCTATTCCTTTTAATTTAATACTATTTTTACGCCCCGAGACTCTTACGGTCTAAAAAAATGATATTTCGGTAAAAACTGATCTTTCAAGCGATTCAAAATTTTATCTAGTTCTAGTGTCTACTTTTACTTCATTTGTAAAAATAGTTTTCATTTAATTGCGTTTAGTATAGATTTGTAAGTTAATTCAATGAAGAAATTTTATTGAATTTTTGATTGCAGATAAAACGAAAAAATGTAAGTGTGCTAGCTTTCGAGAGTTTCAATGAAAATATTATTAATCATGTATCTATGTTATATTTTTTACCGATTTATACTAGGTTATTCTTTAAGTAGTGCAAGTATGTTAAATAATTGTGAATGAAATAGAATAATGTGTTAAATTTCCTGTTAACGTGAAGCAAATTTCATCATACTGAATACAAAATGCATCATACATGGACAATGAGTATTATCACGAACGAGAATAAGCCTGATTGCGTCAACCAGAATCTCTTATTTCTGTATGGGCAATAACAGATCGTTTTCATATAAACAGAATCATGGTGATCGAATACTATTGTATTTACGTGCCGTAATATTATCGAAATTCAATAAAATCTTGGACGCAGTTCTTAATAACAGCATTCATTGTTCGTAAAATTGGATAAAGAAAAAATTTTAGAACGAAATTTTATTATGTCACGTTGCGTTTGAAAATACTGTACAATGCAATAAACTATATTTCGAGGAAAGTTCTTTTTTGATAATATTTATTCCTATTAAAAAGATCTCTAAGGTACATCCATATAAAGATAAACATAAATTTGAACACAAATATCTTTACTAATAGTTAATTGTATTTAATTAAATAATTATTTCTATAATTATCTACTTACAGATATCAAACACAGGAATAAAATCTATTAAATTCGCTATTTCGCGAAGAAGAATTATTTTTAGTAGAAATAGTAAGACAAAAATAAATGTTAATGAAATTATGATTTCAATATTACATTATTACAGTGGAATCCCGTTTATCTGGCTGAAACGGGACGATCATTATTCATTAACAGTTATATTCATTAACGACATAAATAACACAGTTTATATACGTTTTATGTTATTGGTGTATACTCCATGAAAGATTGAAGCTGACTGAAAATCAGCGAGTCAAGTCGGTAAGGAAATACATGTAACAATGAAATGTGAGATAGGAAGTGACGACTTAAACGCATCGTCGTAAACACAGATTCGGAGTGTTAACTAATTAGCAGAACATGAAAATTCTTGCTTTAAGAATATAAAAACTTTCTCTACATATTTCTTCTCACTTCTGAAATAAGGACAAACCGGAAATCCGTATTAACGAGATCCGAATAACCGGGGTTCCACTCTATTATTATAATCTAGTATACCGTAACAAATAACGATAATAATAATAATAATATTATACACTATTAGTTCGTACGTTTGCATCACTCTGTTACCTATAATTCATTGCTAACAATTTCTTTAGTTGTGCCTTTCCGTTTAGTAATCAATAAATAATATATACTATTAATAAGTAATACTATTACTGTCAATGTACACAAAAGACAATAGGCCCGATAATAAATAAACAATAATATATAAATAGAAATTAATTTCTACAAATAGTTTCTACAAAAAAAAAAAAAAAAAGAAAACGACGTAGATGAATGTGATAAAATAAAAACGTACGAACTTTCCGATCGACTCATTGTCAGTAGATACGTACAATAATATTACTTACCACAGCATGGTTTGCCGAAGTCCAGTCGCACAAGTTGAACCATGTATGGTTCAAGTAAATTCACGTACCACCACGGCCTGTGTTCTGGCCTCGTGAGGGTACAAGTTTGTGGGGTATAAATTTGTCCACTGCTACCATCGACAGCACGCTGCGGAATTCCACCTTCCGAGCTGCTCGATTGCATAGGAGCTTTGCCTCCGGCAACATTTAAAACTGTAACAGAAATAGAATAAAATTTAAAATTTAAGATCCCCTGAGTTTTTTTGTTTAATCGTAAATGTTATAAAGTGAGCCTCACATTTGTTTTTTTGTCAAGATTTTACGTCGATTATGTCATTTATTTCGTTATCAGTAATTCGCGAATATTTATTTGTACATTTATGAGAAATTTAAATGTGTAAGAACTACGGCAGAATTGACATGCAGAGGCTAGCATACAAACATTCAACTTAACAGAAATAAATATGAAAATTATAAAATTTAATGTTTACAAATTTTCATTCCACGAGAAACGCATTTTCAAATGACGTACTGCAGGAAGGAATAGAAACAATTTAGAATCGTGTAATCAATTGAATTTACGGGTAACTGTTTCTCTAATTATCTGCTCGCCACTGGAATATGCAAAACTTTAAAAATGAAATACACGTTACAATATTGCGAAGGGTAAAACGAAGTTCTAATGGAATTTCTTCTAAAAGTGGTAACGCTAAAACCACCGGCTACTAAAAACATACTTATTTGTACCAGAGGAATAAAATTGGCAGACGATTGAAAACAATATACGATACAACTGAAATGAATATTTATTTATATTTCGTTTAAAAAATCACGGGATGTTCTCAAAAACGTGCTGCTGCAAATTTGCATGACACTTACGATAAATTAGCGAGCCGTCATTTTGACGGCCTTGGTAGTTGCAGCGTTAATGAACGGATCGCATTTATCTCGGATAAAATCTAACAAATTTAGTTGTCAGACAGATGTAAAATTGAAGGTTCTTGTCGAGTGAATAAAAAAATGTACCGCAAGACACGCGACAGGAAGTTTATCATCAGATTAATTTCTTTTTACGCATCCCTTATGCGGTTTGTTACACTCCTAGTTACAAACTCTACTCATGGCTATGCATTGCGGAGTGCCCCGCCCCAATTGCGGTACTGTAACACGTGCTCACGATGTGCAAAACGTCGTTACATTAACTCATGCATAGTTTCCAGAAGTTCTGCTACAGCCACTTTGAAACTGGTTATACCTGATCTTAATCTCTTCGAGATTATTGGACGATTAAAACGTTTATTCATTAGATAAAACCTACAACTGATAACAGAAACTATGTATTTAGATGCAACTTGAGCATAATTGAGGTTGATTCATGATTATGGTGGGTAATAATTTAGACTATATGGGTACTGGGGCAAATACAATACCTTGAAACGTGTAAAGGAGAAGTAAAATATCTTTCGTAACATCATTAATTGAATTTATCTTCTACATTTCATCTTCTTTAATTTATTAATGAATGTGGTTTCGAGTTTTTATATTTAATTAGTACGTTGCAAATCTAATATGAAATTATATAAGTATCTCTAATGTACTTATGTATCTATGGTATAAGGAATAACATACTTGGCAACCGCATTAAGTAAATACGATATACATTTTTACTAGTTCTTCGAAATACTGTAAACAAATACTTCCACGAATAAGTGATTACTTTTTCTCGTATTATACAATATATCCCACGACTGAATTCAACGATCAAAGTAAGTTTAAAAACCAATCCTATTACATTTGATCACTTAAACTAATAATTAGCTATAGTCTAATTATTTAAATCAACAAAATCTACTAACAAAACGATTGAAAGTCTACGACAAAATATATGCTTCTATTAAGGCAATTAAAATCAGTATTTATTAAAATTTCTGTTCACAATGATCTTACGAAAAATCGGTCAAAGAATAAAGTACCGAAAGTACAAGTAAAATAAGGATTATCTCTTTGCCCATAGAGCGGTATCAGAATAATATCATCGCAAATCCCATGTCCTAATTTGCTGAACATTTTTAATTACATCGTCCCACATACTAACGAGCGCTTCGTACATCCAATTACTAAGATACTCATAACCAACACCCTTCACGCATTCCTCCATATTCTCACCGAACAGCAGCAATAAACAAGGTTATACCGACATAAGCTCAACGTCTATGCTAATACATCAATGTTCATCAACGATAGGATACTTAACGGCACACCGTTTCCAGTCATTCTTACGGCACGCCAGCTCGTGATCGTCATCGAAGGACGAAGGAGTCGCAGAAGGCAGGCGGTGAGAAAATCTCCGCAGCTCATTGTCATTCCCATTAAATAAGAAGAATGTTCCCATTAAATAAAAAGAAGGTCACGAGGCAGGTTGCACGGGTGAACAGCCGTTCGACACGCAGATGCTCTTTGGAAGCTTTTGTGCACGCCGAGCGCACGATGCACATATTCGCGAAGAAGTTACCGGGCTTGCGGTAGTTTTACTGTACCGTAACGTGAGAATTTTATCGGCGCTGACTGGCATTGCCTCGATCTCGGCAACTTCTCCACGCATACGGGCGGCATCGAAACGAGATCGCCCTTTTTGCCGCGCGTGCACACAATCCAGGTTAATCCCGATCGACCCTTATAAAACGATATCGGTGTAGAGCTAGTTCATTCGACCTACTGTTAGAGGAAGACGTGAGCAAAGATTGCGTGTTGCGAGAAAGATTGATGATTCCTTTGGATTCGTAGTCAATTTCATTTACAAATCCTTTTAATAGAGTAATCTAATAACGTGATCTGTTCGGCGTGCCAACGAGTAATTCACTATTTTTAAATGGGTTAACGAATTTACTTTATTGGTAGGTCAAGCTACTTTTCGAGCGGGAATTTATATGTGTAGCTTTCCTGAAAGATGGCGTAGAGAGATTATAGAACGGCAGTGATTATATCGGGTTGTAACATAATAGCCTAAAAAGGTGAATTATTCGTTACCACGTTTATTCAATATTTAACTCCTTGCCTTATTCAATTTGCAATTATTGTAAAGTTTGAGTTAGCTGTTTATTGCTTTATCAGGTAAACTAGAAATAGCTACCTATTACACGTAATGTGTATTTGGTAACCTTCAATTTTATGGTTTGATAATATAGTTAAGATTAAAATTATAATTCATTACAAATACGGAGCGTTTTTATTACGTTCAGGCCATAATCTCCGTCACGAGTCACACTCGTCGTTATAAGGCAATGTGTTAAATACCGATTATTTGAACTAAAACAGAACTGAAATTGTTCTACTTTTCTACTATGTATAAAAGTTACATATTTGCTGTGTTGATAAATTAAACGCACGTTACTATAACCGAGCATCGAAATCGTTGCGCGACTTTCTTATACAGGCGTTGAAGTCTCCAGCGTATTTCGCGCCTCGCGTACCAAAATTTACTAGGCATCTAACTTCATCCTCTAAATATTATAGCGTATACTTTCCTTTGGATATTTTATATATTTCTGTATACTATAAATATATATCTATATCTATTTCCCTGCACGATTCAAGTTCCCATATAAGCGTATACGCATCCGCAATCTAATAATAAGTAGAACTAAGCTATAGGCGTAAAACATGAGAAGTGTTCTAATAAAATGATTAAAACATCATACTGTAATGTAAGTAAATTACAGTATGTTGCAATATAAATCATAGTCACAGTATAAATAAAGATAGTAACTTGCCTTTTGCCGTGTAAAAAATATATATTTCGTAAAAACGTTTAGCTCCACGCGATCAAGGTTAATCCTGATCGACCCCCATAAATCGGTGTCGCTAATTTATTCAGACGATGCGACGGTAAGAAATTACAGTTGAAGGTAGTGTCGCAACGAGATCTTTTTGATAGATGGGATTTTAGTGAACGTAGAAATGGAGGAAGGGCTGAATGAATATTTCAAAGATAACATTCAACATGTAGACGGAGATTCATGCCGTAGATAGAACATTATTTTCATATCGTTCTAATCATTTTAATAAAAAAACTTATTATGTTAACATACATAACTCCGCCCAATAATTTTAGAACAATCATTATATATAAGATATAACATCATTCGATTAATACTTTATTAGTAATTTCAGCAAAAGAAAAAAATTAATGAATAGTTCACGTAAAAATAAAAATATTAACCCCTTATGTCTCATACTTTGGATTTCCCCTTTTTTTTAAAAAAAAACTATTCAAGTGAAATGTATTTTCTATTTTGTCATTAAAATAAATATATAAAAAATTGTAATATTTCATATTTGAAATAAAGATATTAAAGAATTCTCTTAAAACATCTTGGGTTACGGTGGCAGGTTATTATTTTACCATTGTTTCGAGATATTTTTGCAGATTCACAGGGACAGTCTCTTACCACGACCTTAAGATATATACTTGCAGAACAATTGGAAGATGCATGAATGAGACAGTAAATGCATTGTACAGAGAACATTAGTCAGAAGAATGGTCTGTTATAACGTTACCTCATACAACACTGCAAACGCTATGTTCGTAACCATCCTCCTAACTGTTAAATTTTTAATAACAAGAAGCAGAAACTTCAAGCCGACATCTAATTATACCTATAGCTGTTACAGCAATTATATATATTTACGGGTAAGAAACCCTTTGATGTGCAACAAATATTTATACAAATTAGTCGCAGGTATCAATGGGCAGTGTAACGCTTCGTTTAAAATTGGATAGAGAACAAAAGAAATTAAGAGAGGAACCATGCTTATTAACATTGATGGAAACTCTGTTCAAACAGTTAAACTGACCGTAAAGAGTATTGTGATGTTCTTCGCGTAGAAATAATAATAATCAGCGTCTAATAGAAGGGTGAGGCGTATTAAAGCTAAATCTAGATACAGTTCCAGGACAAAAGACAATTCTGTTTACAATTTGTGTTTGGCAATTTCCAAGCAATTATTATTTGTCTACTTGTGGACTAATAAAATGATTCTTTAGCTATAGTTTATTTTAAACTAAGCAATACACGATTCGAAGATTTATTAATATCTTTTAAATTTTTAGAAAGATTCGAGATAATATTTTTCCAAAACAGTATGTAAAATTTGATGCTTTTCTCATCATACAGACGATGAGTTATTAAATTCCTGATCATGACTATGTCTTTTAGATTGGCCACTAAAGTATGTCAAATCTTGTTTCATTTATGGCTGGTAAAGTAAGAATAGAAGTCAAAAAAGGAAACTTTATTCTCTGCTACTATAAACAGATAAGGAAGTTTCTCCTTGAACGCTTTTCTAAATTCAGCCATTGTAAATGATACACTAGCTCTTATAGATCAATCACTTCCAAATGTATCGAAATTTATCTACGAAGTGGTTTATCTCCTTTTTTAAAGCCGTGTGCACACGTTCGATTTAAGTGTACACTTTTTCTGCAATACATTCCTCAAGGAAATACTTTGTTACTCCATATTAAGAAGACTAATTTCTATAAAATTTTTCAAAGCTTTTCTAACGCTACTGTGAATACGATGTAAAAGTGGAAATGATATAAAATCGATAAGAAAAATAAATACCAAAATTAAACTGGATCACATAAAATAATAATTGTTGAAATATTAATCACTACAATAAGTAAATACCCTATAAATTACATGGTATATGAAAGCTTGCATGATAACTACAGAAGAAAAATGTAATAGGTCTACTTTTATTCAGATAAAATAATACGACAAGTCTAATTAAAGATGGAAAGAGAAAATAATTTTCGAATAAGAAAATAATTTAATAATTCCACGATGGATAAAATATTAAATATTGAGTTATTCAATCAAATATTTTTGAAGCATTTAAGACAGCAATAGAAATATATTTCTATATTTTATCTCAAAATCAAATAAAAGTACATTCTGATAACTTGCTACTGGTTGAGAGCATTTCGACTTTCAAGATTCCTTTTCCATAAAAAGTAGCTGGTGTCTTAATATATAAAATATGTACAATAATAATCCAATTAATTAATATTCGTGTGAATTAATAACAGTTAATATTGTCGGATTACCAATAGCATACGAAGTCACGCTTACATACAAAAACAACTTTTATCGTGTTGGCATTTACATGATTCATATAATTCTTTTATTGGTAATATTACTAAAACGAGATTTCTTCACAGTGTCTACATTTGCACACGTTTCAGAATAAATAGAGAAATCTTTTTAACAAATTGGTTAAACGGTATATAATTATAATTTGTTACAGGATTAACAGAAGCCTTTACGAAGACCATAAAAGAATTCATGTGAATCTTCACCTCATCCGTGAGTCTCGTACTAGAAAATCATTCAAGAGTTCTATCGTCTTCCGATGAATACCAATACAGTCTATTACAAAGGTGATCGGATCCATCCTCCTTCCATCGCGATGGAACTTTTCCAGCAAACGCTGGGGCGGTGAATATTCAAAGTGGAAAGTCGCTCGCCAAGCCAAGGAATTCGAACTTTCGAAGCATTCGAACGGGCAGTTTAAAAAATCATCCGATTACGAAGCCAATCGACATTCTAGCGGGGCGTAGGTATGCTACACACAGAACGCGTAATAGATGCGTTCTCGACCTAAACCTACATTCCGGCTTCTCTGATTGAGAGTTAACGTATGTGTATATTCACCACACGCGTACCCACAAGCTCGACACATACGTGGCTACGTCATAATTTACAGTTATTTCTTATACGGGCCATTACGAAAGGTTTCATCTGTACAACCATGTTATTCGAACATGCTGGATCGAACAAAACGACCAACAGCACGTGCCGCCATCCAGTTCAATGGAAATCGTACAGAACAGAGGAAAACGGTTCCCATTATTCATAGATCTTTTTGACCAAGTATATACGTGTATTTGGGAATTTTGAAAGCTCTGGTAATAATACATTTTTAGATATTCGTTGTATTTATTTCGTTGGATTGCGAATAATTGGTTTGGAAAAGTGGCTGTAGGAATTATTTTGAAACTTAGTATTCATTTCAAGCCTGTACGAGAAGAATACGATAAGTCGTGTGTTTCATTTTTAACCACTAGAACTACCGACAATTAAGGATTACTTATCTCTATCACAGAAATTTAAATTATAAATACCTGGACAAATATATTATAATGCAATGGGAGAAAATCTTTGAATTTTCTTAATAGAAAATCATGGGAAATTTGCAAAAATGTATCTGCGTGAAATTATATAATTTTGATAAAAAATTACGAATGAGTCATTTTGACCACTTTGGTAGTTCTAGTGATAAAGAATCTTTTTATTTTAATGGTAAAAAAAATCGAATTTTTATCTCATATTTCTCTACGATTTTATATTTTAAAGTACGAGGTGGTCCAAAAGTCATATTATTTTCTGAATAAAATATAATTTAATAAACTGAAGTAAAATAAATAGTAACGAATGCAACTGCTTTGGAACAGACGTATTCTTTTACAACGTATACATGGTTTGATTTTATTTCAGTTGCGTATGAAATATTTTTCGCTTTGTCATAATTAAACCAGATTTATTACTTTACACATATACACGTATGCTATATATTTTATTATATTTGTTATATTGTTGTTCCAGCATTCCAAATATCACTATAATGAATCAATTTTAATTCATAAAAGTCGTTTTAGTGAATCACTCGCTTGACGAAAACAGCGATGAAAAAATAGTAATGAATTGGTTTTTCAAAACTCAATATGAAAATTACTTACTATTCTATTATTAAATCTTTATTAGTGTTAGAATTTTATTAAAATATTTTAAAATATTAAATCACTGCATGTTCGTCATTATTCCGCAGCATAATATTTGTAAGATGTGACAAACGTGTATAAGATGTTACAAGACATAGCATTTGAAGAATGTCATGAATCGTCATCATCATAAATTACATTAGCACCATCTTAAAAAATACTTAGATGAGCAAACTACATTGTACTTCGCGTGCAATCAGTAATAACAAAAAATTTATTAACTTTACAACAACTTAATGAATTTGAATGAAATCCTTATTTGAGTGAAAGCATTAAATTAAGAGAAAATGTGAAGATTAATAAAAATTCTATAATACTAATTCGATGAGTTTATACAAAAAAATGTTCGGTTTATAAAATATACAGCTAAAAATCATACTTTTATTATTTGGATGTAACATAATTTGCGTAATAATTTGGAATACAATATCAGTTTATATGCGTATACATAATCCAATATAATTGCTGCATTCTGTTCACGCGTCACGTGCATTTATGTTTGCATTATTCGAATATTCAAAATGATGATTAGTTCTCTTTTAAAGATCAGAATATAAATGTACATCATTTGCATGCCAAGGAGTGTTCAACTGGTTAAACCATAATTGGATGACTGTAATAGTTCAATTTTTACTAACCACGTCATAGCCAGTTAATGGTCACGCATATGCATGATGCTAATGCGTTTTCTACTTCTACGCGTACATGCGTGGTAGGGTTAAAGGTAGAGAATCTTAATCGTAAATTCTCGCATAGTATGAATGCTTGATTAAAGTAATGATAGCGATGTACTTTTCGCAAGAACCTAAATGAAATCTAATCCAATGAACTTTTATCGTATTCTACGAAGGGCTTAGTTAGGTGGCCCGTTTTAAGTGGCACTCTCTAGAAAAGGAACATAAATCATTTGTATAACGAGTATCATTATCTCCAATTTTAGACTTGACTGGATGATGCCAGTTGCGGGAAACACCTTATGTTCGAAAATAATGAAATATGCAAAAAGTAGTGTAGATATAAAATGATTCCATACTACGTATAATTATACTCCTACGTATTAGGTAAAAAGTATCTCGAACTTAACGATCGAGCGTTATCATTTCGAGTTAATAGAAAGTAACAGATGACTTTCTTGCGACTCATAAACATAGTTAATGGGACTTATGATCCTCTTGTGGAAGAGAATTTGCAAAAACACAAGTGGAGGATACCAGCGTTTAACTCTCATCGCGAAGCTCTAAATATGATGATTAGGATTTTTACGGATGGAAAAATCGAAAGAAAACAAGTGAAAGTTGCCGTAAAAATTGCATAGTACAACTACAGCCGCGAAACGTGATTTTACTTGTTAACTAGAAACGAAACTCACTTATAAATACGTCGTGCCTTGTTGGAATACATTATGCAGCAATTATACCCAATACTAAAGGAAAAGTGATACCAAAACTAAAAATAAATTAAATAAGTAAATAAAGTAACTATTAGATTGCGCATTGTCATGCGTTTATTGGAAATTTAAAGGTGCAAAAAAGTGCAGACGGCATATGATTCGCAAAATTATGCAAAACATCCAAAAGTATAATAGAAATTGTGATACTAACAGAGTGAAGCAACCGTCAATTTAGGTCCTATTTCTTCAAACTTATTTATAAACGTATGAATTTGCATAAAAATCCACAGTCTAGTAATTATGTAAAGTAGGGAAATAGCAATGATAAAAATAATGATGAGTAGCTCAAAATAACATTGGAATTTCTGCAATTTTTAAGTCAGTCTGCATTGTCGGTATTAAAAACTGTGATAATTTTTAATTTAGGTTTTCTCATTGCACCGTAATTTTGACGTAACTAGTTCGTTAAAGAAACAATATTGGAATATCATTATACCCAGGAAGTTGCCTTTTGAAACAAATGCTACATTTTTGTCAATACTTCTGCTTCAAGTTTGAATAGCTAAAATTAAAGTTTTATACCAATGACGAAAAGTTACCTTTCGATTTATAGAAATTATGAAGCGACGCGAATCTATTCAAAGCTATTTAAAGTAGTTCGATGGAATGACATGAATTGTTTTCCTTTCTTTCGCAATCGGTTTAAATGACAGTATAGGAGCAATTACGTATCGAGTTGGCGGCGAGCGGTATAGAAGTTTTACCTTCGAAAAGTCAAGTTCACGCACAAGTGCGTAAGTGGCAATCCGCTCCACGCGGTTGGCAGAAAATTACGAGAAAACTGCAGCTTGAACTGAGCTAACCGAGCAATTTCGCTCACAGATTGCAAATTTGTCTGGTTGTTTATTTACGATGAAACGGGGCCGCGTCAAACTAATCGTAACAAATGCTTTTCTAAACGAATATCTCGTTTGGAAAAAAATAAGATTTCGTACGGTTTGATTGTCTCAAATTGAAACAACATAACAGCAGCTATTATGTTGGATACTGTTAGAAGCTATATTCAAAAGTTGCGTCATTGTAAAATTACAATAAATCGTTAACCCTTCTTCAGATTATATGAGCCGTTGAATACAAGAGTGGTGTAAGTCCATTTTTCGACAATTTGAGGTAATACCAGTGTTGGATGACCAACGCGACCACTCACACTGTAAACACCATAGACACATCCTAAACCAAATGCATCTGACGAACACCCTAATCTCAGTTCCTAGTCATCCTGTACTCCGTACCTTTCCTTAATCACCCTCTTCCTCGATCACTGTCCTTACCATTAGTCACCCCCAACAACAGTACTTAAAAGCCCGCAAAATCATAGAACCGTCAGATTTTCGTATTCACTAGTTGAGTGCAGTAGCCGTATTAATAAAGCCTCTAAGAGTTATCTTCTACGTGTTGTCAATTCTCCCGGAATCCAACACCAGATTTCGAAAGATCGAAAGAACCCTCATTCTGCTTTGTGGGAAAGTTATGTATGTAGGTATATGACGATCTTTTTCGATAAATGGCAGAATAAGCGAGCAGTGCACGCTCGAATAGTGTTGGGAGTATGAGCAAAAATTGGTGCAAGTCAAAAGAATATTGAATAAAATGATCATATACCTTGATTTTCTGACAAAAATGGTATTATTATCTTAACTTAAGTCTTTAAAGTGGCTTACAAGGAGAACATGTAACAATTTCGTGTATTATTGCATCTTACAAAACTTGTACTTCATCTTTAATTATCCTGAAATTAAGTTTTTTGACTGAAGTCACTCTTGCATTCAACGACGCATATATATGTATATATATCATAACAATCCAAATTTAACATGTTTCAATGGGTGTTCATATAACTATGTTAAGATTTATTTAATTTTTTATTGTTTCACCAAATTTTGAACACGGATACGCATTTAGATTGCCCTTATTAACATAGCAATAAAATTAAACAGAAATAGAGAAATGTAAATTGTGAATTAAATTTGAAAGTCCAAAGAAGGTTTAAATAAACAGTTCCTAATATATAGGGTTACCCATCTAAGGAGGCTACTTAATTATAGGTACACTGCCAATCATAAGTATTAAGACCGAAATTGACCGAAACGCTATTTATCTTTGAAATGCTGTAACTTCGTGTAAAGTGGTTTTAGAATAACTTTCACGGGGTCATTTTAAAGGTTGTACCCTATACTTTTACAATATTATATTAAATTCCCTACGAAATCTTTTTACACCAGGAAACAAGTAAAAAAATGAAGTCACATGTTTTTTCCAAGAAATTGCAAAAATTCAAACTGCCCCCAAATCTTTAACAATTTTTTTATGCAACCAAAGCTACCATGAATTTATTAATAATTAGAATATCTAGGTTGCAAAGAAAAATCGTGAAAAGCACACGCAAATTTGTTAAAAGTTCAACATTAATATGATGAATACTTAAACAGAGCTAGAGATGAAAGCCAATGAAAAATGTTTTATCTGTAACAAATTGCTCATTCTATACAAATATAGTGGACATTTTTTTATTCCCGCGTTGCACCTCATTTAAAGTGGTTCACAAATAATTTGTGTTATGTAATTTGATCTCTTTTTTTGTGGATTTAAAAAGCAACTGCATTTCAACTTTCGTAATAAATGAAGCCGAAAAATCGAAAATTTGCATGCTCCAATTTCTAGCAACACTATTAATGTCTTTCTCCGGTTAAGGTAGCGGCTAAACATTAAATATCGCTTCATTGGCTGTTCAGGTCCGTTGGTTGAAATCATCAAAGTAGTACGTTTTCCCTCGAGCAGTTGAAACATCTTCTAATGAACTCACAAGATCCTCCTAATGGATAAAACATTTAATTTCTAATACAGTATAGAAACTGGTATCTATAACTGACGATAAGTGTCATTACAACAATATTATGTAAAAGGATATTTTTTAACTGAAACGTTTAAAAACTATTAATGTTCACCTATTAATTAAGGATGGATCACTCGAAGCATCGAATTCTCTTGAAACTCAAAATATTTCGAGTTTCGAGAACTCGTACCTTTGTGTTATTCTCATGCTTCGAAACTCTCGAAACCCAGTCAAATAATTTATATAAATACCGAGAACATTTTCAAGATACGAATTTGTTTAATTAATAATCAACTAAAGTTCGTGTTTAAAGTTTAGACTCATCTTAATCGTTACAATTTCACCAATTCGTTACAATCGTTTACAACGAGATGAAATGAAGCATACAAAATTCATTTATTTAAATTATAACTAAATTTAAGTTTCATGTAATTAGGTTCGATAAATAATTTGACTCTCTAAAAGGAATAAATTAGGATTTTAGTTTCTGACAGAAAGGATTCTGTTTATAAACAAGAGTAGGAAAGTAAGAATCCATGGTTTCGAAAATTTCCACTTTCGACGATTTTTAGATCGCACAAAATTTCGTATTCGAGTTTCACGAATCTACAAATTAGGCTTCAACCCATCTCTACTATGAGTAGAACTAGAATGACTAATATCGATGTATCTATCAAAATGAAAATCGTTAATTACAGATTTCTTTTTCTAATCTAATATTTCAGTATATACATATATGGCCAGCGCTATGATCACTTCAATCAAGTTGAAATTAAATGAATAAAATGATAAACATCCGTATCATTAGAAATGGAGGTTACATTGATCGTGTGAAATCCTTGAAGCTTTCTGAATCCAGGACTATGTAATCAATATTGTTCGAACGTTTCCGGTTATAAATTATATTCTTCGGAGAAAGGTTTCCAACGCGTTCGTTATTATTAATATTATTACTAATCCTGACATTTATTAAACGACGTGAAAGATAAACTATAACTTTGCTAATATCCAATAAACTTTTATGTCTATATTTTGTTCACGATTTCGTAATTTTCACTAAAGTTAACTATAAAATTAATAAATCTTTTAACAATTGGTAACTAAATATATTTAATAAAGAATGTGATCACTAGGCTGTACATTTTTACGCAAATTCTTATTTTTATTGGCAAGGCTAAGGAATACAATTAGAAGGGTCATTCATTCTCCGAATGTAAAACGATCTACTTTACTTTCCATATTTCGAATATTTTTGCACATTGGGTGCATTCTATACATTTTTTGCATATTTAAGTTTCCCATAAATGCATAAAAATCCGCAGTCGAGTGATTACTGTACAGTGACTCTAATTATATTTACAGTTGTTCCCACCGAAAATCGTCCATCGCATTTACTTTCCTAAATTCATCTAAAATTTCAACTGAAATAAAAACAAAAAAAGAGAAGGGTAAAGATAATTGACACTGATTGCTCAATTTCGACGTCTACGAATTTTCGACTTCATCACTTCATCGCAAGATATCATAATCTTAACTGTATCTTTGAGTAGACAACAGAAACCCGTTTCTTTCCAAAGACACTGACGCAAGATCCTCTTCACGTGTAACCAATGCCCGAACATAATAGCCGATAAATGTTCCCACTTCTAACGAGTACTACAGTTGCATTACGAACAATCTGAAAGACTGGCACGTTTTTCCAAGACACAGATTGCATGGAAGAATTTAGCAACGGTAAACGGATTGATGGGGTCCTGGATTCTCAACGGAACTACTTTCCACTACAAGGCACACTTTATATTAACGCTTCATCGATTACTTTGCCTCTATAGGCTTCTAGTTTATTTACCCAAGTCTAATGGTAATTTATGGCCCGATTAACGTAATGGATGCGTTGAAATTTTATTTTTTCCTCCAGTTCTTCTCCCACGTCTAACGATAACAGCCGATTACATTAGTATGGACGTTCTAAATAGTTGGGTAGAAGGAATGTGCTTCTTCTTATTAGATGTAAAAATCCTTTGAATGAGGCGGAGGACAGCCAGTCCTTGTGACCGCTGGAGCGTATCGGAAGCATGTACGCTAGTAGCTCTAATTCGTGCCATAACGACCCAGTTCTGTATCTTTTTAGATGCTTCTTTGATTTCGATCAAGTTTTGAATCGATTTAAACGAAAGCTTTTTCGTCTCATTAAAATGCATTGTCTGTTTCAAAGAAACGTTATACATTGATATTGTCTCGGGAAACGAGAATATAAATAGAATACCAGATACTTTAAACGGATTTAAACGAAAGTTTATCTTATTGGAATACACCATTCATCTTAAAGAAACATTATAGATTGAATCATAAGCATTAAAGATTTGTACTTAGAATACAAAATATTATTATTTGCAAATATTCTGCTAATTTTCAAATCTCAAAAAGTTGCTTGTATATGAAATTTAATGTTACGTACGTATCTTTCACGATATTTCCTTATGAAATAAAACGCTATAATATGTTAGGAAATTATATTTTTAAATATTTTAGAAAAATCTGTCAAATATTGGCAAATAAAAGAATACTATACGTTTGGTAGTGTAATTGTAATTTTTGTTTCAATTTCTAAATTAAATTAATCACTTTAAAAGATCATACGAGAAATAAAAAGAAACATCCTACGTTCTTGATACAATAATTTTGTTTAATATTTAAGATTTTACTCATAAAACAAATTGAATGCGAGAAAATTTGAAGTGATTGATTCCACCTAAGAATTGAAATCATTCGACTAGATAATCACTCAATTTACCTTTTAACAATGATTCCCCAATAATCGTAAAACCATTAAATGATAATAACTGTTAATAGTAAATTAAAAAGGCCCTCGTTAATTTCTTCTTAAAACTGTGCTATCTATTTGATGCTTTCTTCAAAAACATACAAAGGAAGGGAACAAAAAATTCAATGTATGCATGTCATCACCAGCCTTCTTTTTTAAGATCTGGTACCGTTCCACGATTTACAGTATCTTCCGAAGTTCACTGAACCTTTACAAATAAAGCAAGGGTACTCGATTCGTTCTTTACATTTGGAAATGTTTCTCACCATTCGAAGCAGTTTTGGTTGGTTAGTTTCAGAAACACAATCAAATTTCTTTATTAACTGTGTGTAATTGCATAATACATTTGCTAATCGCATGGATGATACCAGAATAATCATCATTTTTTCATTTAATAAACATCTAAAAATGTAAATATATCGTGTATAACTCTGCTAAATAATTATAAAATTCATTTATATTAATAAATGAAAAAATATTAAATGTATTATAAGTAAAAAAAAATTTATCTACGTTAATATTGTAATATAAATTGATGTAATATAAATGAAAAATTTAATTTTCTTAGGTTTCCTTTCATTCTGTTCTCTTCTCCTTATCTGCTATTTAATGGTAATTATTCCGTTAGACATTTATTAGAAAAATTTCTGTATTCATTACAAAAAAGAAACGTCGGAGTCGCTTACACGACTTTCTTAGGCAGGCGTTCAAGTCTCTCGCGTATTTCACACTGCGGGTACCAAGATTTCCCCGAAAATCTTTCTTAGCACCAACTAATTGCTTTAATAATTTAAAATCTTGTTGGAAGAGAATTATATACTCTAATTTACATTTTATTTGATACAAGTCGAATTCAGCCTAAATAGATTTTTCGGATTTTTCAATTTTTTCAGCGAAATTTAAACCAGATGGTTCATTATTCTCTTGCAATTTTTGCAAATAATTTCAACAAATTTTTAGTTCCTTATATAGCAGTAAATACATTGATACATGTTTTTGTATCACGATGTCGTAAAACTAGTTAAAATGATATAATCTAAATCAACTATTATGTTTCGTATGCACCTAGCAAGTGTATTAATATTTAATAATAATAATAATGTCTATTCACCATTCATATTTTACGGTCTTTCGATATAAAAGTATATAATACGTTTATATATTTTTTTATTAAAACATGAATACATTTATATATTCTTGATTAAAGTATGAATACATTTATATTTTATCTCGTAACTTATTTGTCAACATATACATATATACAGTCTTATAACTTTCTTATATTGTACTTTTTACATGAAAATTGTAAATTTTTAACATTAAACCTTAAATTTTGAACTTTAAACTCTACACCTAAACTAAAACATAAACCTTGACGCTCTTTGGTGTGTAATGCACTATTCTTAATTGGTACCTGCCTTTTTGCCATTTTCTCGAAAACCCTACCATAGATGAAAAGTTCTATTCTTAATTCGCCCGCTAGTAGATCATTTATCACTTCCCCCCAATTCGCCTTTCTCACCACCTTGTCTATACATTCTTCAATTTCTACTCCAATCTTTCCTCTCATAGCTTCGCATTGTCCTAATACTTATGTCCGGGAATTTTAAATCAGACTGACAAGGAGAAAACCAGGAACCGAACACTAATTTTTTAATCGGGTTTCGCTCAGTGGTAGGGTGTGAAAAACCGAAACTAATGATACCCGATTTCGATGGCAAACGGATTATAGTTTTCAAGATATTTAACTTTAAAATTAATTCACCGCTAATTATTTGTTGAAGCATAACCGTCTTTGTCAGAAGAGAACGTACATAACAAAGTTAATACGACAATTGATCAATAATACGATGATCGAGGGTTCTCGTATCCTACCGAAAGAATTTTTCTTTTATAGGAATTTCTGTTCAATTTTCTTGTTTTCCTTTAATTATACGTTACAATATAATATACTATTTTTAACTCATCTTAAATATATATACTTTTCAACAATGAATTTAATTTTTACTTGTGAGTAATGTTTCGAAAATGTCGGATCGTTGGGAGGGGAGATAAAGTCGAGCTGGACCGGGAAGGACGAAGAGATGAACCTATGTCAGGAATGCGCGCGAGGTTGAGAAGGCCGCGGGCGTTCTTAGGAGGTAACAGGTTCAGAGTTAACGGTGTAATGCCCCCACTATCTTTGGTATTTCTTCTACTGTCGTCGGTCTCCTCGGTCAAGGACACTCGGAATCAGGTCACTTGCCACCCGAAATTTTGTACCGGAGAAGATAGACAACAAAGTACGAGGATGAACCCGTTGTTACGCTCTCGTTACAGACGTCCTTTTTATGCAAAGATTTCAGAAATTGCGCGACTTTTCCATCTTTTATTTTAACAAGAATTTTAAGTCAAAGGAAACAGTTGATCTTATTTCAGTTTTCGTGAAATGAAAAGAATTTTGTTTCTGGATATTTGGCTGTATCGAAGATTACTTAATAAAAGTAGCATATATTGACTATCCTTTTGTTTATTATTTTGTTATTGATGTTACTTTATTATTTCTGTCAGATTAATATGTGAAAGTTAAGTAGCTAATTTAAATTGGTTGAGATTATGTCTTTTGGTAAAACGAAAAAAATAAATATAATATAATCAGGTGAAAGAATAAGGTTTCTAAAGGTTAATTTTGAACATGAGGTATTTACGGTAATATCATAGTTATTTATTATATTATAGTTTTTATTAAATTTTGTAAGAAAACGGTATGTAGTTTAAGCAAGATTAAATGTGTCTTATACTTATTTGAAATACACTATTATGAATTTTGTTTCTCTATATGTCTAAATTATACCATACCAATTAAATATTCATAAAATATACCACTACGCAACTATGTACTATATCATTAAGAAACTAGTTTTATTTTTAAAAGAGGGTATCGAAAACTATAATTTTATAGTGAGGTAATAAACTTAAAATCGTGTTGAGTCACAATATAAAATTGTATATAAAATTTTATTTAGGTATTCATTATTTCGGACATAGTCATTTAAAAGTGATAGCTATAATTTTTTTATAATATCCTTAAATACAATGAAATCTGATTTCTAACTCAAACCTCGAATTCGATACTTCGTGAGACCACGAAGTTGTAAACATTTATTAGACATGATTAAATTGAAATTCAATGGAAATAATTCTTTTTAAATGTGAAGAAGAAATAAAAGCTAAATATAGATGAAATTTTTATTCATTTGAAAAGCAAGTTTGCGTTCAACTATCTATTTTTGGGGCTTCGAGAATTTCCAGTCGCAAAAATAGCGCTAAGTTTCAAGTTATCGAAACTTGTAACCTTCTTACGTTTCAAGAGGTTTCGAGGTTCAATAAAATTTCACTAATTAGAAATATTGCAGAAACAAGGACCAGCGTTGCAATAAATGCTCTTTAATAGTGAATTTTATTCTTGTACTATCTTAATACCGTTAAATCTTTTTATATTAGAAGTATTATTTTAAGAATGAGCTACATTCTATACTTTATAAGTATCAGTTCGTAACTGGTAAAGTATTTAATAGAGGCGTGACCGGAAATACGCATAAGTTTCCCCAGAACGTCGAACTTTCTCTTAAGCCCACATCCGCAAACGTGTTTGCCTCCCCGTTACATACGTATCTCGACTTTACTCCTCCAAGAATTCTTTTGTTAATGCAATTTATTCACCGTACGTCTTTTGCATACAATATTCTCTGCGCGTTTTTATTTAAATTGTCGTATACTTTAGAATCTATTCAACGTTCAACTTATAAAGATTTACAAGAAACGATGTTAAAATAACCGACATTCTCGAACCATACAAAGAACCGTACAACCCACTTGTAAAAATCAGAAAACCAACATTTGTAAAAATGTCAGTTTGAAGAACGTATGGTACAAACAGAAAGTTTGGAAGTAGTATGTCTTTTAAGGAGACAAACATACAAACAAAAGTGTTCATTTAGAGTTCCTTTTGCATGATACGTTGTTGAAACAGAATAAAATACGATGTAATTTTAGTATCATCTGCTTTATTAACTTCTTTGGTATTGTTGGCAATAAATATCTGAAGGAAAACAGATTTCGCTAAACAGTTTTGAAACGTAATACTTGCAGAATAAATTGGATATTTCTTATCATACCACGTACAAATTATTTGAATATTACAGGCAATATTTGTTTAATAACCTCCAATCTTATAAGTAGACTACGTATGTTTATGTATTTATTGGAAAATTAGATACTCAAGAAGGTATATAGTACGCAGCATTTGCGAAAATATATAAAATATACAAATTAACCAAGATACTATAATATTTAGGGGATGAAACTACCCCCTCCCTATTTAACTTCCATTTCTTTATTTCTGTTTGTAAAAACATGCATTTGCTTAAAGATCCGCAGTCTACTTGTAACACAAAGCCAAAATGAGGGCTCAAGTCAAATCGTATCCTCGCTGCGGCGCGTTTTCGTTGAATCTGTGCCATAATTCATAGCACGAGTGTAACTCGTTATTGTAGCGCAAGGGATTAAAATAATTTGTATAATTTTACATCTCTAACGCGACTGTAAAAATTAAAATACTCTTTCTCGTAGGAATTAAAGAATGTTCAGACTTACCACAAAATGGTACCCCTTCCGGTGTCCAAGAGCCATCAGCCTGACATTGCCTTCTCGCAGGGCCGAGAAGTTCAAAGCCTCTTTCGCAAGAGTACGTGGCCACGGTGCCCACGGGCAGTATCGTGTCCTTTAGAAGGGCATCTTCTTCATCTATAACGTCCTCGGCACCTGGTTCCGTGAAACGGACGCTGCTGTGTGCAGGAGCCCCGGGGTAACCGCATCCGGCACCATTGCAGCCTGCAAATCAATACAGAGATGCCATCATTATCGTGTAACTATGCTTATCGTTTCTTAATGCCCTACGTAGCGACGTAACGCGAACGGACTAGTAATGGAAACCAGCTGTCTCACATCTTCAATCACACTAAATGAGCGTGGAAAAAATGTAAAACAATCGCGTGAAAAATGATCGAAGAAATTTGAAGTACTGTAAATCAGTGTACATAAACATTCTAAATTTTAAATAATTATATAGCACGCGGCATACTTTAAGGGAATAAAAATAATTTAAAAATATGTGAAATATAAGACCGTAAGTGAAAAAGATTCGTAGAGGAGGTCCCTAAAAGTGTAGAGGATGTTATTTGATTTATGTTCAATAAATTATGGAACGTCATAGATATACCAAAAAGTCTAACAAAGTATAAATACAGTTGCAGTAATCAGTTTCGTTTACTTTAATACAAATACGAAGATTTTCATGCAATCGTGTTTTCAGTTCGTGTATATTTTATTGTAAACAAATGGAAAAAACATAGTTTTTAACAATCTGTCCGGTTTTAATTAGTCAATAAATTTAAAACTTCGAAGTGTATATAGACTTTTGCGACTGGCTGTACATATAATTGTTAAAGATCTATCGATTCATAATATAACTAATATTATTTATTTAGATTTTTCTAGACGCCGAACAATAGTTAGCTTTTTAAAAATAGTTACAAAATTCATAATTATCTCATTTTAAAGAACGAGCGGAGAAATAACGATGTTAAAATTCTATGCTAAATTCTTATTTAATTAAGACATGAAATTATCAAAGGTTCTACTGTGACATTGACAAACCATAATGTTATACTCGGTGGTTGCACTCGGTGCTCGTACTAATAAGAAATGTATAAACTGAATGCAATGTTCGCGTGTATCATGCTAGAATTACCGCAATTCATCCAACATGTATGAAATACTTAGTACGATCATTTCGAGAGATATGACGACTAGAACGAAGAAGCTCGAAGACAAGGAAGAATATCTATTTTTCCTCGATACAATTTCATTCGCCTTCCCGTGCGGCTAATTATCTTTTCCCTACCCTTGAAGAATACACAGTAACACGGACGATGATCGCACTTCAATCTCTCGTGACTAATTACACGAATAATGCAACGTTTTATTGCTCGCTTGGCAATCAGTGTACCGGTGGTGGGCATGATGGGTAAGCGAAGTGTATGATGTTACAGAGGGACATGCAACACACGTCATCACGCACGAGCTGCATTAAAGTCATTGCAAAGCGGGACGTTGCCTCATCGAGCGTTGGAGTTTACAAGCTGGTGATTTCAATGGCCGGTGAGAGAGCCTCGTCACCTCCGTGAACGCGAATAGACATTCTACTCGCCGATTTAGCCTTTCCCGTTTTTTCTACCTTTTGTCTCTCTACCGTTTCCTTTACGCAATTAGAATCGACGATCGATCGAAGCATACAAGTGGTTGATCCGCTCGCGTTGCCTGATTATCAACGCGTACTCAACTGACGTAGAAACTTTCTTCACCTTTCATTCGGTAGTAGATGCGCGAGGTGTTTATGTCCAAACCGCGGAGTTTTCTGCAAATTTCTATCTTTATTAACGCTTTACTTATTCGACACCTACTAGTAGAGTTTTCTATGAGTCTAGAAATAGTTCTAATATCGAAATTATAAGCGATAATACAACTAAAATTTCGTACAGTGAGAGAGATTAAAATGATACAATCGGCACCCCGAATGTTTTAATTTAAAAATTATAGAGCATTAGATGTAAACGCAGAGATTTCTACGTGATAGCAAAAATTGAACCGGTTGGGAATGCGTTGCAATTTCATCCACAAGCAGTTGGTACTAAAGTATACAAAACTGATTGTTATAACTGTATTTATACTTTTTTAAATTCTCTGATACATCTGCGACATCCTGTAAATAGAATTATATTTTGTATACTTTTAGGTCCAATTTTCTTAATATAATCAACGATGGTCCTTTTACGAAATGTCCCCTAGGAATTTCTTCGACTTGCAACATTGTATATTACAAAATTTCACTTCATTTTTATTATTCCATAGCATGTCTTACATCGTGTAAATATTTTAAATTTGAAATCCGTATGTAGACTTATATGACTGACTGTATATCATATTATTTCCAACAAAAAAAAACGACGCATTGCCAACGAAATGTTCACGCGTCGTCAGGAGCACGTCTTGCAATTCTATAAGGATAATCATTGGAAGCCGTGTGATTCGCCGATTAGCGATAGTCTATCAGAACCGCGGACGATTTGATTACGACTAGCGGTGAAACAGATTTTATCACAGGTATCACGAGCCGTTAAATCAATAATCTTTGGTAACTACCGGCTGCCCGTGGGCGTAGATAAGCAGAAGAAAACGCCACGAGTCCGTAACGGAAACGATAATGCAAGCAGCTCACATCCTGCGGCTATCGCGCAATCACCTAGGAAGTCATCGGCTATGCCGGTGTACGAGCGTGCACGCGCGTGTAAACCTGATGGACGTCCATCCAGAGGGGAAATCCATGAAAACCGAGTGGTCTCGTGAAATTTCACCTCGTCCACTTGCGTAACCCGTCCAGTTTTCTTCTTCACTCTTGTCCCTTCTTTTTCCTTTTTTGTTCTCTGGCCATCGTCACCGTTCTGGCCATTGGATCGAGAGGATGCTTTCTAACGCGATTTGCATTCCGAGCATGCGGATCCATTACTCGCTTACACGCGGAAATCGAATCGATTTCTAGCTGTTCTCTTTCCTTCGCGCTAATGCGATTTTTTTTACAAACTTCTACGCCGAATTTATCGCTGAATTGCGACTTGCATCTTGATTAGAAGTAACTGAAGTTTAGTTTATTGTGACTTTGGATAGAGGAGTAAGGGTATTCCGGAATGGAGCGAATTGACACGTTTCAAAAATGTAAGTATCTTGTTGTATCAGGTACATACAGTCAGTCGCTATTTTAAACAGTTTAAAACGCTTTAAATGTTTAAAAAATTATCGAAGTTTCGATCATTTTAGGAACAGAAATTTACTGATTAACTAAAACTAGATAAATAGTAAAAAAATAGCGATGGTTTTTCTGTTTATTTGTAACAAAATATATATATAAACCAAAAATATAATTTCACAAAAATTTATCCTCACTAACTGCAAGATTTCTAAACACATCCCCAACATTGCATACGCAAATCAGATTCACGACATGGAGCACTTATCTTCAGTAGATATCCGATCGGAGGCGACACAAGTTAATAAAAAGACTAACACAGGCACGGAACACAGATTCACAAAAGATTCATTCAACAACAGTTCACTTGTAAGATTCGTAAAACGTCGCGTAAACGGTTCACTTGTAAGATTTGCGAAATATCACGTAAAAAGTTCACTTGCAAGTTTTGCAAAATATCACGTAAATAGTTCAATTTTAAATTTCGTAGAAACAACACGAAATCACTTCACTTGTACGATTCGCGTATCAACCGATCTTTTCAACCCCTTGCCCTACGATTCGTTTTATTATCTACGTATGCTAGCATTAGCTGATCATTGATTACATATCGTATGTCGTACAAATCAACAAAATATTATATTTAATATAGCAAAAAATATTTTTACTCGTTTAAAAAAGTTTTTATCTATGATTAGCTATGTAGTATTAACTTACTGAATTTTCTTCTATGTGAAATTTAGTGAGACGATAAAGAAGAACGCATAAGCACGGAATGTATAAGCCTATCTCCCAAAGAGATTATAACATTGGAAAGTGGTTTGCAATAAGAGTCTGGTATTTAGGTTTATTACAGGATGTCGATTATCGAAGGCACAAAAGAAGAATGAGAAAAGATGAACACTAGATTTATAGATAACGGCTTCTGGCAAGTCCCACTGACCAGGTGTTAACTGTAAAAGTGTTAACTCGAAGAATTCATTTCGAAGACAATAGGATATAGCACACGCGCGAGTACAATGCCGTACAACTCCTGGAAAAGCTAACAGGAAATATTGCGAAATTCATTTTTTTGAGAATGCAACCTCGTGTATAGAAACCTTTCACGAGATTTTGAAAACACGTTTAATTCTTCGCGGACGGATGTCACAAATAGCTATTCAAGATTTTTTGATTTTACGGACGCATATCAATTTCTGAAGTACGAAAGTCAAATTAGTATCATTGATAGACGTTGCTATTAATAGTTGGACAAATTAATGAGCAGATAATCAAACGAACATTCGTTAAATGTTGTTCCATTCCGTCCGCAAAGGGTTAAAGTTAGATATTCTGATCGGAGTTTATATCGTTAATCCTTTGAGTGTAGAACTCTTCTGATTGAATAGTAGCACTTTGCATAAAGTACTGATTAATATTGCTATTATACTTTACGCAGTATTAAGAAGATTTGTGGATCTCCCAAACGTATGTTTCGTTCAAACATTGATCATTTTTATTCATGTCGCGTTTATGAAGTAGAATGATTTCCTAACGCATATATGCGTCTCTAGCACTCAAAGAGTTAAAAAGCGAGAGTATATTAGGACTAGAAGTTAACCCCTTTTTTTAAAGAGTTTACTATTTATACATAAAAAAACCACACATCGTTTACTATTAGAAATGATTACCATTACTTTCGATGACTCTATTCAATTTTTCAGGCAATTACCTAGTCGTTCTAGATGAGCAATCTTTCTTCTTTTGCGAGTCAAAATTGAAAGTCTAATATTTCATGTGGGCCACAATGAACGTAATATTAATCCTTTGCGCTCGAAGCCTGTTTTAATAGTATAATCTAGCAATAATTCCAACACATTTTTACGGTTCTTATGAAAATTTAAAGTATTACGTATCGTGGAAAGCGGGAAAGTTATCTTTAATTTGCTTCGCTTCGAAAGAAATGAGTATTGAACTGACGAAAATAAATCAAAATTTCTGATCTATATTTTTTCGAAAATTTATGGGTGTCTCCGTAGCAGCACCAACGGTGTGCAAAGGATTAAACATTTAAATATATTAGTCAAACAATTTGAATTTACGGAGTCAAATTTGTTATTCTCGACATAGATTATTATCACTAGACTGCGGATTTTTATGCAAATTTACATGATCGCGTTTAATGAAATTCATCTCAAGTAGAAATCTATTTCTATCTCTAAATACAATAACGCATGGTTTACTTTGTATGCGTATATCTTGTGTATATCTTTGCGCGTTACATGTTGCAAATTTAATTTTCCCACAGATACATAAAAATCTGCAATCCACTTATCACTTCTATATTCCATCTAAATGGAAGGCGGACCGCAAGTAATTCGAGGACCACGGTTTGCTCATCACTGTTCTTAATTATGTTGGAGTGATTTGAACGCCGGATTTCCCAGCCCAACGAACAGATGATATCTTTTGTATCTTTTGCGATATGTAATATTTACATATAAGCCAAAGCTATAAATAAAGGCACCGAATTAATTTATAGGCCTAACGTTTCTAATTAGATACCATTGCCGTTGAAACGACATTCCTTAACGAACAACTGGCTAAACGGTTTCGAATGTAGGCACAGAAATGATGACTGCGTAACGGTTCATGTTATGCGATTTACATATTTATCAGTCACTTTGCCTGTTCTTTCTGCCTTATCTTGGGTGACCAAAGTGTTAAGGCACACTATGCCCACTCTGCCAATTTTCTACCTGCGCTTTCCGCGTCGCGTCGCGTCGCGTCGCGTCCGTCAAACATCTGTTTCACGACGATGAATGAGAGGGACAAACAAAAAAGAGAAAAGTGAAACCGTAACTTGGAAACGAAGAATTGAGCGTTGATGCAATCAGTGTTTGCCGACGTGAGCAATATTATAGTCATGCGCGCAATCATGTCAATGTACTCGCAAAGTAACTTCTCGAATTCGTTGAAGCACACATACCTAATACTGTACACACTGCGAATGCTTATACGGATTCATATTTTTATACGCGCAATTTAAAAGATGAAAACTAAATGACAGGTGTAGCAATGAGTAATTCAATTTTGCGATCTTTGGAATTCTAAATTGTTGAAATTTTACGAATTACTAATTTTTATTACCTCCAATCCTCGAATCTTTGAACATTTGAAATTATAAATGCTTGCATTCCTACATGTTGCGGTTCTGAAGCGTTTAAAATTTCTAAACGTACAACTTTCCAAATTGTTCAATTATCAAACCTTTAGACTTTCAAACGTTTGCATTTTCAAACTGTTAAACTTTCCCACGCTGACTGGATCCCCAAAAAATTATCAATCCGCTTTCGTATTTTGGCATTTATTATACTTTGAAAAAATCATACAATTCGCACTTTTCGTATCACTGATGATGTGTTACGTGTGCAGATAATTTTGCGATTCACTGTACGTATGTGTATAATTTTTAAAGTGGCGAACAGTGAATAAGTGACTTCTGTCTGTAAGGGTCTGTGTACGTTCACTGAAGATTATTGAGCAGCCTGCTTTCCAGAAAAGTTACTTCGTAGCTGAGCCGACGGTTCGTTGCATCCGCTTAATGTAGGTTGCTGCCTCGCATCATCGTAATTGTTAAGCCGCAAACCGGGGCAGAACCTGAACTTACGCTGAACCTCGAGATGCAAAGCCACATGATATTTCTTGCTTTGGTTTCGCTATACCGATATTTGTTTTACAATTGTACTCTGATTTAGTTCCGACAAACATCTTGTTGTTTCCCTTAAAGGGGTAACAAACTATTTCTTCATGACGAAATGTTTTGGCTTGCGAGAAGTACATCTTATATTAAACACATTTGAATACGTTTTATACTAAACTAAAAACGCAAAATAAACAAAAAGTGTTTTTTTCCTATTTTCGTAAAGAAGGTTTGAAACCAGTTCTACTAAATAAGAATATACCTACCGTTTAGCTTCAGTGAGTTAAAGTGTAATACCGCAAATGTACAATGTCAGTCGTAAAAGGGTTAACATGACGGAAAAATTATTACACATGTTTCCACTACGATAGTTACAGTAATTTGTACAAACGATCAAAAAAATACAAAACATATCGTATTTTTGTAATGCATAATCTTCTACTCAATAATATGCGCAGTAACAATTCTCAATTGAGTGAAATAAGTAATAAGTAGACTGTGGATCTTCATGCAAAGTCATATGTTTATGAATAAGTTTAAAGGAGCAGGACCTAAATTGGGATGACTTCACCCTCTAAATATCATAATTTCTACTATACTTTGGATATTTTGGATAATTTAACAGATTATAAAAATCCATAGTATAGTAATAAGTAAGCCAAAAATTTCAAATTTCCATTTGATCAATTGTGTGAATCACTATACATATATGTGTTTAGGATAGATGACCGAATTTTCCGGGACAGTCTCAAATTTTCATCATTTGTCCCGGCTTTTTTAATGAATAATTCGGAACGGCTGTTTATCCTAATTTCAGTTATTCCATCCCAATTTGTTCCAAATTATAGGAAAATAAATAAATGTGTAGATTGGTAAGTAATATAAGTCAAAATTATAGTCCTACGACATATCGATCAACGAATTAATACGAATCCGTTCAATATATTGATTTGCATATTATTACGCATTAAATCTATAATGCTCTCATCGATTGTTACGTAGTAAATAAATTTAGCGCGAACATAATTATATATATGCACGAATCCCCTCTCCGAATCAACCGTTTCAAATTTCATGCTCAGAAATGTAGTCACCTTAATTTAGGACGATAATTCTCTAACATTTCTTTAAATAAACTATCTATTTAGCAAGATGTATATTTTAATAGTAAAACTATTTTGTGGGTGGGCAGAATCTAATAATATTTTCTACGCATAGCCAAAGCGGAAGTCATTGAATTCTGTCGTGATTGAAATTATAATTAAGTACTTATAGGAACAAAACGATGTTATTGAACTCGACCATGAGTTTAATAGTAATTGTCATTAATTAATGATATACAATCTATTATTAGGTGTACCAATGAGTAATCAACTTCTTCTGTCAAATTCGGCATTTTTTATTAACACAATAAAATATCCACCTTAAAAATTCTTACTAAAATGGAAACTTGATTATTGGATAAAATAAATTCATTGCCCTATTCTTTTGGGTAGCATATATTAAATTTAAGCTACATTCGTTTGAAAAATAGTGGATTATTTACTAGTACACCTAATACAATAAAAAAGTTTGATCATTTAATACGATGTATATTTGATCATTTTTAGTAGAATTTAAATATGAATTCTGTAGCAGTGAAACTTATTTGAACCATCCAACACTTTACCTCGAATCAATTTTAATAAATACATAAATTGCGTACGATTTACTTTGTTCTTCAACGAAATATGAAAATATTACTATTTAATAAATTCTAGAACAATCGATAATCATTTTAATGACACATTATATAGTATAGATATCTGCTTTACTTGGCAGTGATTTTTATAAACTATAATTGTAACTAACAATTATATTTGCTCCTTCTGTCGCTAAGTAACATTTCATAGAGATACAACGATGAATTAAAATTACACACAATTAAACACTGTTTCATACAGTTGAACCACAGGTATAATAAATACACTACTTAGAATACGGCATACAATAAGAAGGATTGAATAAAAACGGAAATTATTTCACGAAAGCCATTTTAATTAAGAACCAAAGATGGTAAAGGCAGCCTGGCAAGAATCTCAATTATACTCATCCGCAACATTACAACGGCTCGGCGCGGCGGCTCGATGAAAGTTGGCACAATTATGCGTGAAGGATACTTCTTTTATTGCGTTTGCAAACGTTTTCAACAGAAAATCTGTACAAAGTATATCAATGCTCGTAAGATTCATTTTTATATCTTAATAGATTTCAATAATAGAGATTACATTTGCATTTACAGTTTAATTAGATTTTGATAACGATCAACTAGAAACCAGGTCATCTTTGATTTAGCCTTGTTCTTTATAGATGTATTGTTGCAACATTATTACAACATTAGGAGTTTTTTTACGCAGCTTTCAAGATGATTAAATTATCAAAGAGTTAGATATTAAATGTACAAACTGATTTGATGTTCTTTTTAATCAAATTCAATGTTTATCTACAACAAATTAAATATAATTTTAGTTGCAAAAATTTACCTAAAATCTTTTATTTTGATTAAAGTTTTAAACAGTATTTTGTTGCTAAAATCTCACCTAAAATTCTTTATCTTCAATAACGTTTTAAACACAATTTTAGTGTTAAAAATTCGCCTAAAATTTTTTATTTTGAATAACGGATTTTAGAGTTTAAAGTCCGCTTAAAAATCTTTATTTGAAATAACGTTTTGCCATTTATGGTGTAATTGATTAATTTCTTGCGAAATGATGATTTTGGATCGATGAAGTCGCTTTGTTCGATAGGCAGCGAATCAATTTGTACAATTACAAGTTTATGAATTTATCGTACATACAGTACCACCAATAATTATCGGAACGAGAGAAATTTTATTATAAAAGATATGTTACTTCTAGCACAGATTATTTCTTATTAGAATCGTTAACATTGCTTTTTCGAATCGTTTCAAGTTCCAAGCTTTTGGATTTCTAAGCTTTTGAATGTTTAGCATATGAATTAATGGGAATGTTCGCCAATTTTTAAAGTTGTTCAAATAATTATCAGCGGTATTGTATGTAAGTACAAGCCAAAATGAAAGAAATTCACGTTTTCTCGAAAATCTACATTTACATTGACTGGTAAAAGCTTTCAACCAAAGTGTTACTTTATTATTAGACTGCGGACTTTAATGCACTTATGAAAAATTTGATTGTGTAAAAAAACTACAAGGTTCACGTAATATGCGAAAATATATAGAAGAACTAAAATAAAGCAAATATTATTGTATTTAGAGGATGAAAGAAGTTTTTATTAAGCTTTCTTTAGAGATGTCTTTAAAAATATGAAATTGCATAAAAATTTGCAGTCCAGTTATTATATCAGTATCACAAAAAATAGATAATTGAGAATAGGAGATCATTACATAAATGCATTATGTACTATATTTTCTGAAATTACATATTATTAAATCGTTTATGAAAGAAAATGTTATTAATGCATAATGTAAATTAAAGTAAAATTGTGATTTCAGCAATTATAAAACACTTTTAGTGGACATAAACTTTTTATTATGTACTTTTGAAAACTTTGAATTCCTATAAAAATAATCAAAATCATTTTGTTAACTGCACTTAAATTTTTTAATTTACTATACAATTTACTCGAATTATAATATTTTATTACATAAATTTATCATTATTATTGGTAGTATATAGTTAAATTTTTGTAAACCCAATTAATATACCACTGTTACTGCTTCTATTCTTACTATATATATATTTTGCAATAAAATTTACTTGTTCCTTAAGAAATCGTTGGTTGCACAGAGGCTACTTATATTTCAGATACGCGCAATATATGTAGGTCAGTAGAGTGGACACGGCGAGTTACAATTGCATGGAAAGGGTAAAAGTTATTCCGTTGCGAATATCAGGTCACCGCTACTTCAACCGTTATCTTTCAGTAATGATTATCATAGCGATTTTATCGATTATCCTGCCTGTCTATCGAAGCAACTGCATTCCGTTCTACATTTTTCAACATTTTCTATAACGTGGTAACCATTCACATGGCTTATAAATTTTACAAAACTTATTAAAACCAATTTTTAACTGAAAAATTGGACAAGATTTGAATGACAGTTTCACACATCAATTCCGTTGCGGTCTTTGAGTCATATTTTACTCGATGATGTTTTTAAAACGTATAGTATTTTTAAAAGAAAGATTTAAAAGAAAGAAAATTTAAGTTTCAATATCTATATTGGATGTTTTTTTTCTTTTTCTCAGAATCATGAAACTCTAAAGAATAAAAAATGCAATTGAATTGAATGGAAACTCGGAAACCGCAGAAGGAATAAAAAATGCAAAATATAGAATCTCTGTATATTTTCCGTAAAACTAGGAAATTTGTATAAATACTGACCATTAATGATTCAGTTAATGTGCGATTTACTCGGAACCATGACTAAATTAATAGTTAGACAGTTTCAATAAAAGAAATTGTTATTGAAACTTAAACAGAGAATGTTTCCCTTATAATATGACATTTGGCAATTATAACAAGATACAGAAAATAATGGATTAAATCTATGTGGCGTTTTATAATGCTTTATCTTACATAATCTTATACGCCACTATTTGTATAATTTTAATAAAAATATTCAATGAATTTCGAAAATCATCTACCTAATATAAAAGTTATCCATAGCTGAAAAATTAGGAAATTCAACCTGAATAATTTTCTCGTACAAAAATTGTAACACTAAAATCATTTTAATATGATATATGTATAGCTACTACGCCTTTTTCTTATTATTATTCGTGAACTGGTTAAACTGGTTAATTCAATCACGGTCACTTCAACATTCGTCTAATTCTATAAAAGGTGCAATTACACTAATACATACATGATCAAATCCAAATCCAACTTTCAATTATTATTCCAAAATTTCCATATACGTTGTATATCAAAAGTATACGATGCACTTAATCAATAAATTTCGAGATTCCCATCATTTTATAGCAAAAAGAGCGCTGTTTAATTTGTAATAATGTTAATTTTTTCCTTTATCTGGTGTTTATCACCTATCAAAAAATGGTAGTAACATTATCAACAATATTAACTAAATTTTAACTAGATATTAATTTAATTATTAGTAACGTTAACTAATTCATCGGATAATGGAATTACAACACAGTAAAAGAATTCTCTATAAAATTCGAAGACTTTCTAGCCAATAAACAAGTTACAATTATTTTATAGATGACATAGAGTATCGCTCGTTGCAGTTATTCGAATGATAAAGATTTTATACTTCACTACAATTTTAATACGTATAAAAAATTCGTAAATATTTTATATTATCTACTATTAGCGCGGACTATTTTCTGCTAGGATAATTAACACGATTTTTCACCGCCAATTAAGTATAATTGTATCTTGTACCTAAATTATTGATGCAATAGCTAAACAGCTTTCGAATAATTATAAGATAGCGTGTACACAAGTTTTCCAATATTAATATCGTTATCTTTATTAACAACGTTTAAAATAAGACGAAATTCAAGAATAAAAGGTTACCGTTAAGTTTCTTAATCATTATTGAGTAAAGATAGGTAATAATATTCCTGAGCCACAACAAACCGTTCCTTTTCGACGACGATTTGAATAAAATGTAATACAGCGGACGCAACATAAGAACGCCAAACAATAGCAATACAACAATATTAAAGAGTTAGAAAATTCAATAAGACGCAAATTAAATAAAATCCATAATAATAAAACATTGTTCTTATTTGATGCAATTAATCAATACATTGACTGCACGCCTCCCCTTGAATTAATTAACTTTTCCTGTTGTTTCTTATGCTAGTAATTTTAAACGTATCGATCCCTTAATCAGAATACTAGTATATGCTAATAGCATTTTCGACCAAATTGACTTTTTTTCCAAGATCAGTTACAAATTGTAGGAATACGGCCTTGACAGCTGCAAGTGCATGTGATGTAGTGTATCTTGGTACCACTTGTAGTTATTATTGTAGTGCATGCTGTTTCTGTTATTTTTTGCCATTATTTCACTTTACGTCAAAGTTTCGTGTTATAGTTATTTATGTAGTATGTTTTCATACTTCACTGTTTTCTCTGACCGTATACTATACCGTTCACACACTTTATTGGCATACATTTTGTGCAATGGACTAAATTGAATTAACTTAAATTAAAATGTAGAAAGCAACGTTACAAAAATTAGTTAATAGTATGCAAACTAGAATATTTGAACTTATAGAAAAGAAGGGCGATAGTACCAGTTAATAGATTGCATATTTAGTTCTCTCAAACAAATTTAAGAGATCGTAGGTATATAAATTTCGTTATATTTCTGTGCATTAAATTATAATATTTTGTTCATAACCGAAACTAAAAACTAAGTTATTTTCAATCCTATTAATAGTATTAATTTTCTATTTCCTATTATTTCTTAATTATTCCCTAGCATTCCTTTCGGTATATGATCAAAATCCTTGATATTTCGATTAAAAATGACAACGTTCTTATAGAAATTTCGTCCACTGTGCACCGAGTATCGCGATTTTCTTTGAAAGAGAAACGTGTGGAAGTAAGCCGTCAGCCAATCGTAGACTATTCTAACTGGATATATCCGTAGCACGCAACACGTGGTTTCGTCGATTCGCCCACGTCTGAAGAAAAGTGGATAATCAGGGCAAAAGTAGGTGAGAAGAGGAAGGTCGAACTCCGCCTTCTTCTTATTCTTCCTCTTCTCTTTCCTCGTTCACCAACGTCTCCCGTTACTTCACGGAATCGTGGGAAATTAGGAACTGAGTCAGGCTAATTAAACACACGTCGACCTTTTGTTTTCAAGGTAGAAGCTGACGTGAGCTGCACCATGTGTACGCTCACCGTATGCAACGTGCCTATGCGTGTATGTGTAACACGCACGTGTCAGTCGCTTTCAATCATTTCACGAAGCCCTACCAGTTTTCCGATCTCTTCCCGATTTCTACATCGCTGGTCAGTAGGTCGATGCCAAAATGCGAACGCTTACTTTGCAAAATTTTTGCCGTTCGAATGTGATCGGCTGCGTTATCTTCGATTGACATATCTTGGCGACGAAAAATGACGAAAATGAAATTATTCCTGCTGATATGATACCGGCTAGCAAAATTGTTCACTTTCCAATCTGTACAGATAAGTATCAATCCGAGAGGATTTTGTAGCGGAGAATGGTGATAAAGGTTAGTACGAGAACAAGTTGGTGCATACCGAGGGAAATCCGGTATAGAGAGATACAACTGTTTTGAGTTTCTAACATGAAGAAATGTGTAATACTCCAAGAGGATTTCCAAACGGGGAATGATAATAAAAATTAGTGCGAGAACAAATTAGTGGATACCGAGGGAAATCCGATATAGAGAATGTCGATAATGATAACGAGAAATACAGCTCTGTATTGTTTGGTTTCTATAATGAAGAAATATTTAATATTCCAAGTGGGTTTCCAAGTGGGAAAGGATAATAAAAATTAGTGCGAGAACAAGTTAGTGGATACCGAGAGAAATCCGATATACAGAATGTTGATAACGAATAGTGAGAGATACGACTGTTTCCTGATTTCTAAAAGCAAGAAATATATGATATTCCAAGAGGAGTTGGTAGTGGAGAATATTCATAAAAATTAATGCAAGATATAAATGTTTCTTACTTTCTAAAATGAAGGAATTTGTGAATTCCGAGAGAAATACAATACAGAAAATGTTCGAGACTTTTCGATTTTTACAATCTAATTTATTCTCTTAGGTATACAAATTAATTCAGAACCTTTATCTTTAAACTCTTGGTATCCTCATCAATTCGAGATCACTACTGTACTATTTTTCAAGTGACGAATTTGCTTCATAAATGAGCAAATGCTGAACATTTTTGGATATTAAAATAACCTTTTATTTTTGTGAATAAATATTAAATCTTATGAAATTGTGAAGGCTCAAAATTAATTTGTACACCTAATAGTATTTTTACATAAAGTGTTAACTAAAGTTACTATTACACTTATTTATTTACGCAGCTCTAGATGGAATATTTCTAGTTCTCCCAAGCATATATTTACTTCAAATATCGATCATTTTTCTCCATGTCGCGATTGTAAAACAGAAACATTCGTTAACGCATATATGCGCCCATAGCACTCAATGGGTTAATCGATTTATTGCAATTACGAAGTCAACGACCCAAAATCACTTGCTGTATTACTAGCCTTTCTAGATCTTTATAAAATAATGTATGCTTTCACTGATTGCAAGATTTAATTATACTTCTACGCTCAATAGCAGGCTATCGTAACACGATAAAAAATAGACAAGCAGGGAAGCTATTGTATACGCGATAAAAATTTAATACTTGTGTGAATTCAAACGCACGAGTACAATCAGCCGATCGACCGATTCGAAAGAAAGCGCGCAACACTGAAAGATAGTAGATAAAGAAATGAAAGGGCTTAGAAGAAACGAGGGGAAGATTGACACGACTGAGTAGCGATCCAAACGGAAGAATGTAATTAGTTGGGAACACTAAGGAAGTAGTTGAAAACTGCGTAACAGAAAAGTGCGTATGGCTGCTGATGAAACGTGGGAAATACGGGCAAACCGTCACTTTATTATGAGAAGGTGATCGCGATCGTTAAACGTAGAAAAGGCATTTTTATGAATCGCTTTTCACACACAATGTAGGTAGAGTACCTAATCTCGAAATCTACGACAGCTTTTCTAATGGAACATAATGAACAGCTTGCAAAATAGTCTGATCAGTATACTGTGGATCTTTATGCAATTATGGAAAATTTGAATGTGCAAAAATGCACAGAATACGTATAATATTCAAAAGTATAAAAGTGTTTACATATGTTCCATTTCTTTAGGTACATTTACAAAAATATGAATTTGCATAAAGATCCACAGAGTACTGATCATGTAATGTGCATCACTTCTTGAAAATAATTGCCAATTTTTCTTCTTATAATTAAAAAGTTACGTTGCCAAACTAGAAAATTTTTGAAAACGTTTTTCAAGCAGTGATTGTCTAATTGAAACAAAATGTTGCAGTTTCAATTTTTACAAAATAAATTCCTCCTTGGTAAAATATAAACAAATAAGTGGCCAATTTATCACGAAAAATCGGTAATCTTATTTAATCATCATTAATTACAATTCTTAGGGAATACGATATAATTGTAGACTTTGCAGTAAGAGGGAGGGGAAGCAACTCCACGTTTAATATTTTCAATTAAATTAAAAAATTTTGTTTACGAAATTATTGCCTTGACGTAACATTAAAAAGAAAGCAATAATTGCAAAAATATATATTCACACAACAAGTAATGATTATTAAATTTATGAGTTTTTATTTCAATGTATTGCGAATTTTTGAAATCCAGAGCTCCCTCTGATTTGCACACAGCTCCTTTTTATAATCATTGCACAATATGAAACGCAGTTTGCTGACTTATTGTTATTTTGGTAATCAGATATAAATGAAATATATGACAAAAAAAAACAACATTATTCTGCATTTGTTTTGTGTAAAACAGTAATGAGGATAGATTCAAAATTTGCAATAAATCACTCATTTTTTATCAGATTTACATCAACTTGCATCAAACGAGGCAGAATATTTTTTTCACAAATATTACACGTAATAACTAAAAGACTGTCGAAAGTGGAGTTTCTCCCCTGTTAACGTTGCTGCAAGGTCTTCGATTATTAGTAACATATTCTTTTCTGACACATTTTTCACTCACCAGTGAGTCGCGACCCATAGTTTACGAATTATAGTTTTATGTAATATATCCACTGAACAGTTCAAAAATGGAATTCACTGTTCATAGAGACTTCAAACACCGAAAAAACTCGATTATTAATCCTGGCACTCGATGATAGCTAATATAATAAATTGAATTAAAAAATCGGTTTAAATTACTTTATTGCCATTAATCTTGTTTAGAAAAAGTGTAGAAGTTAATCAACGTCAATTTACTCTCTAGAAAGAGAAATGTTAATGAATAAGTGGTTTAGAATAGTCTCAAAAATGAGAAAGCTGCAACGAAGATTTTAATTACAGAAGATTCATATCAAATCATCAAGGTGCAAGAAAACAGCATTACACTATAAAATAACTTCCAGAAGCAGTTATTAAAATTTATCGGCAAAGTTCTTTATAGCATTGACGAGATAACAAAGAAAATTACAATGTCAAAATCAGGAACAGTTTAAAATAAATGAACTAAAACTACCTCTAAATATTTTCGTTACAATACACAAAATCTTTAATAATATTTCTATAAACTATAATCTATCCGACATGGAAACAAAGATACTGTTTTAAAAATAATGTTGACATAATTAATAAACGAGTAGAGTGCCACTAAATATTCAGAATACCATGAAAATTTCTAATACGGTTAGTAACTAGGCTGTAGATATTTATGCAAAAATACCACATCGAAGTATGCGAGAAATAGTTTAAAAAATCATTTATAAGTATTATTTATAATAAATATAAATAATAATTACGTGACAAATTTTTATGCTTATAAATTTCTACTAGTTCTATCAATTGAAACCATAAAATAGATCCCTATTTGCGTCTAATTTATCTGTTTTCTCTTAAAAATGTATGGATTTGCATAGACATTCGCAGTTTACTAATAATGTTTGCTAGCATGATCCATCAAATGCAAAGAGCCGCGGTAGAAAGTCAATTTGACGCGCGTGCACGGAAAGATGAGTCGATTTACCACGTTACACCACGAAAATGGATTTATGCGTCAAGAATGCATGCATCCAGTTGGGAAAACGAGTTTGCTAGTTTCGCGCTGCGCTGGTGAAATCGACTCTGAAGAATTATTCGCCCTTCCAAGATAGATAGAAATACAGATTGAGAAGCTTATGTCCGGTTTCACCACTGAGGGGGATTATTCATCTAACTAGCACGACAAACGAAAACGATAACGGCAGGCAAAAGTGATTTCTAATATTTTTACATACTTACAAATACAATTTCTCGAGACGCTATTAAACATAGGAACAGATTCATGCAAAATGACTAGATTGCGAATTTTTAAGCAAATTTATATTTCTCTCACCGAAGTTAAGAAAATGGAACCCAAATAAAAGATTCTTCTACTTTGAAAATACAATAATTTCTGCTTTACTTTGTATGTATTTCATATATTTCTCTTGCAAGTTACGACCATTTTATGCCATTTGAATATTTAAATTTGCCATAAATTCATAAAAATTCGCAGTCTTCTTATAACACAAAAATCAAGAAATCTGAACATATTTTAAATTTCAAATATTATTTTATTACACTAATGATGTTACCATTGTTACGTTATCTCCGCGAAGTACTACAAGTGATTCGATTTGAATTTATATCTGACAGGAAAACTGCACGAATTTTTCCCGGTACCTGACGCAATATTAATATATCGAATGATATTTTATCTTACTTTTCGTTTCATGAAGAATAATACAAACAAATGATAATCAGTAATAATTAACTAATTGTTTCTACAGAGGAATTCTATTATTTCTAAATTCAACAATGAAACTTCTAACTTCGAATGCTGGATGTTCGGTAAATAGATTTAGAAAAGTATCTACAAACATCTAATCCAGATTGTCGCATAGTAAGATGCAAAAAATAAACGAAGATTAAAGAATAATAACAAGATTTTCCGATCTATTAAGCGAATGCAAAAAGTCTGTCGGTTTTTGCGTTACGCACAAATAATTTTGTTTTTGTAAATGAATTCTGATGAAACCTTACAACACAATGTCTTAGTTGAACAATAGATAAACAAATGGTACACACAAGATAAATAAGAATACTAAAAAACTTGTAATGTTTTTATTATTTGAAATTAGCGGAATCTTCATACTCATCTAATATTTTTAACTGTGTATCGTAGATCATCTTAAATCTTTTATTTAACAAGAAAAATGCAAAAGCTCGTAGAGAGTAAAAGATGACAATTATGATAAGAAACAAGGTGTTACAAGTCTGTTAGCACATGTCGCTTCGTTTAAATAATATTTGAAAGGTAAACCTGCGTTTGTTAGTTAATTTTATTCCTCGAAAAATGCTGGTTTTCGTATATCTCCTGTACAATCGTATATTACACACCGTTATACGATATTTTGTCGTGATAAAAATTATGTTGTATGTTGCGCAGATTTATATCTTTTAAAGAGAGAGTCACGGGCTTTGTTCGTAAGATTCTCGTAGATTTCCTACACCCTTAATTAATTAACGTTACACTTACCCTAAAGAACGAGCGGATGCTCTCTTTAAGATAGGTAAACGCGGGATTTCATACAGCTTTCGTAACGAGTTTAAACGTGAACTCTAAACTGAACTTGTCCTTTACCACGATCTTATGTAAACCTTTGTCTTGTTACTTATAAGCAAGAAATAATACACTATTATTCTTCTTTTTGTAAGAGATAGTATGTAAATTATTATAATACGAACGATTTGTGAGAATTTCTAGTTTCACAGTTAATATTAATTAAATACTTGAAACGAATAAATGCTGAAGAAATAGTGAATTATTTTATTATTATTAACTGTAAAACTGAGAATTCTTACAAATCGCAAACCGTTCATGCTTTAATAATTTACATATTTTAAAAATTAATTTACTTTTCCATCAATTACTCCGTACAAAAATTTAAAATTCCCTTTAACCTAAGGATATTGATTTAATTGATTAAGAATTTTTTAAGATTGCTAATAACGATTTATTGTTTATCCGATCATTGAATTCTGCTAGCAATCATTAATTGAACGTTGGATATAAAAACAGCTGTACGCATTTTCCATTCGTTTTTTTCTTACAGCGGTATGCTGCATTTAATTCGAAAAAAATAATTTTGTATTTATCAAATTCTTATTTATCAACAAAATATATCGCATATTCTTTGTTACACACTTTGTTACGTTTAGAATTCATTGTCCTTATGTCAATACCATAAATGTGCGATTGAATAAATTATGAAAATTCCCAATTAAATATAAAATGAAATCAACTGTATTGAAAGATCAACATTTTTAAATTTTCTTATGGATATCAGCTTTTAATTCAGATTTAAATTGAACCGTGAAGTAATTTCTACCTGCAACATTTTCTTTCACACTGTTACTTGACTCGATAAGTGAAAATTTGTACATTCACGACGTTTGCATAAGAGCAATGAATAATCTTATGATATTTTGATTGTAACATTTCAAGATTTTATTAACCAATTAAGAGAACAGACTTATATTAGAAGAAAAATTGTTACTTACAGCCTTTGTTACGTCCAATTTTCAATTTTCCACTACAAATGACTAAAGATAAATGGCAAAAGACAAACCTCGTGTAACCAAACCGACGACAAGTAGAAGAAACACAGCTGTTCTCTCCATGTCTTCAGCCGATCCTTCCACTGAACTTTGGCCCCGAACGATCAGCCGGTAGTCGTTTCCCCGCGATAATGATCAACGAAGTATCTGTGTTTTGGTAGCACACCGACTTGCAATCTTGTTGTTAATCCAAAAAAAAAACGGGCACTCTCCGAGATCACCGAGTTTACCGCGAGGATAACGTCATTTCGCGATCGTTTCCGGAAGATCGGTTGAACACCGACGAAGAACCGGAAGCGTTAGATGAATACAACTGTTCCGGACGAGACGCGAGTTAATTCTTCCCTCTTTTTCTTTCTCAATCAAGATAGGTACGTGTCCTTTGATGGCAGGTGACTTTCGGGGATACGTGGATTCGAACGACCGACGTGAAACGATCTTTCCTGAAGACTGAGGTGCTTACTCCCTGGCAGGAAGTCGTCCAGGTGTTCTGATCCCCCACTTGCTACTCTTCTCTACCACCTCTCCAGTCAGGTAACGACCGATGTGCTGGTTGCCATCGAGAACGAGGCTGACTTGTGCGACTGACTGACTGTTCGTCCTCTGTACTTACGTGCTCCTTCGGTATTCAGGCCAACTTTTGATGCGACATCGCCTCGAGAGCCTCGGAGATGACAGGACAGGACTCTCCTAGCGAATAGCCGTGACGAAAATTCGATTTGGACATGTTGATTCCGCTGGCTGCATCGTGGTGTACATCGTTGAATCTGGAACAGAGGAAATAATGTTAGAGTAAAGTCTAGAACGTTGGAGAGTCTAGGAAATTGATAGCAGCATATATCACAGCTCGTACACTACTGATGACAAATTTCGACGCGCTAACATTTTATAAGGTACTACGTTTGTTTGTTGTTATACAAATTATGCGACGATGAACAATGATTTTGTCTAACAGTTACAAATGGATCGTTCATTTTCAAAGTGGCGTGTAAGTCTATTTTTGGAAAAGAATTGAGAAAACAGAAAATGTATATATTTTACAATGTGAACTTGATGTTAATGTAACACAATTGTTGATACTCTGCAAATAAATTATCATTTATTTTATGATCGCCTTTTATTCACACATTTGTTCAGAGCATTCTACGAATATTAATAAGAATATACATATAAGAAGTTATACATTCTATTAGGTTTACCGATAAATAATCCACTTTTTTCTAATTTACCATCTTCGTTACTGTAATATTGATTGATAGAATCGATCAGATACATTTTGAATGAAGTCATGGTGCCGTCAATAAACAAAAAGTAGCGTGACATTATATTCTAAGTATAAACGATCAAATACAAATTCGAAGCTATATTTTAAATTATATTTGTATACATTTTTGCTTATTACGAGCGGTTCGTGCCGTTTTGAACATTTAAATTTCCCATAAATACATAAATATCCGAAGTCAAATTATTACTTTACTTAACTGTGAATTATAAATTACTGTGAATTGATACCTATTACACATGTTATTGAATAGAAGGTTATTCAATGGAAAAGATTGTTATTAATTATGAGTCACTGTATAAACATATTATAAGCTTTTCATGAATATTATCCAGTTATCCTTTTTTTCCACTGAAAAAGAACCAACAATGAAACAGTTAGTTAAAAAAAGATGAACTAGTCGAGAAAAGGCATCGGTTAGAATGTTAATGTCTCATTACCCGAGATCTTTATAATGCTAATTGATGCAAGGTAAGTTTTTCTAAACAACACCTTACTACTTTCCATAAAACGTTTTGAATTTATTTTCTGGTTGGTTCCATGGAGCAATATACTTTCAAACATTTCGAACGGTGATTAGACGCCTATTTGATGTCTCCGCAATATTCGTAACTCGTAACTGCTAATTAAGGGACACCTAATGTTCAAACGAGCTCGATGCATGAATCAAGATTATTCATTACGCGTAAGTACTTACACTTTACGTGCTACCAGTTTAACTCTTGGAAACGTATCAATTTGCATTGGATGCTACTAGAATTTTCCAGTCCGTGATGATAACGGGATGATGCGTGCAGTTTGGTTCGCAAATTTATTCGCTTTTAATCGTGACATTCGCATTAAAGCAATTGCTAATTATGTCACTACTAACCTTATGATGTACAGTCGCGATGACAATGTTTATGGTTATTGCTCGATCAACGTTTTATTTCTACAGTATTTATTGCATAACTTACACAATTTACATGGTAAAATAAAAGGGGAGCCTAGAAAATTGGCGACGAACGCAAATCACAATCTGTATCAATTTATTATACAGTTTTACAATTAAAATATTAGGTGTACTAGTAAGCAGACTGCGGATGTTTATGCAAATTCGCAGTTTTAAAAATGCACGTAAAAAATTGGAGTCAAGACAGAGATTTGTTTCATTCCCCAAATATCATAATTCGTGTTTCACGTTAGATATTCTGTATACTTTTTCATATTACACGCAATCTCTATATTTTTACGCATCTAAATTCCTCGTAAATACATAACCATCCGCAGTCTAGTAATAAGTAATCCGCTACTTCTAAACGAGTTGATGAATTCAGTTTATCGAAGGAATTAGTTTCCACTCAGAAATTTATAGCTTGCCTGAAAAATGTAGCAAATAACAACAATTACGTTTAACATCGAACGACTATGTAATTTTGTTAGAAATAAATGTTAAATTAAACAAAAAGGAGTGGGTTGTTTATTGATACACCTAACATATTACACAATAATATACATAAATTTACAAAAAGACAAGTTTCAAGAAAACATCGCAGGGGTTAATTGATGGTGCAAGAAACAATAAACCGATGCAACTACGTAATGTGTCTCTTTTCAACAAAGTCCCCCAATTTTATTTGGTAGTAATGCTGCAACATTGGAATCAGGTGTACCAATGAATAATCCACTTTTCTGGTTTAACTGAGCATTTACTTTTAACAAAATTAGATACTTACTTAATTTTAAACACAATTGCTATTATCTATTATATTTTTCCATTAGCACGTAGAAGATCTTTTTGTAAAAAAAAAAAAGAAAAATGTCTTTGGCACTTACGCTACGTTCCACAAGAACGCTTCAATTCAATTACATTAACGTTACAATAAAGTATGGCACATCAAATGCGTCAAACAAAGACAGCAAAAATTTGCATCGTCTCTGAAGGGTTAACAGCGTTTTAATGTTTTCAAAATTTGTATTGAAAAGTGAAATACATCGATTTCTCCTGAATCTAATAAAACTATCGCAGATTTGCCAATTTACTCTACGTATCCTTGCCTTTCTACTTTCGCCTTTTTACTCGTATCTCTGATAAAATTGACAGATTCATTTCACTGTGAATACCGCTTCATTCTTTTTGTATTTCCTAGGCATCTAAAAGTATCGGTAACAGTGGCGTGGCTTGTGCATGCGAAACACTTTCACGCGAACTATTAAATTTCACGGCTACGGTAATCATCATGTTCGGGGTGAAGGAATGATCGCATCATCTCATTGTTGGCGCGAAGCAGAAACAACAATTAGCTTGAATACGGAAGCTTGGCCATCAAGGGTTAGACAGTCCGGTTTAGGGTGTCGCGGTTCGTTGATCATCCTAGCAGTTCTTCCTGCTTAGACACTACTAAAACCTCTCTTTCTTTATAACCGATGGTTACACTTGCTTCTTATAAAGGCAAGAAACACCGAAACGATGTATAAGTAGAGAATGTTAGAGAGAGATTTTTTATTTTAGTTGCGAAATTGTAAATTTAGGGGAAACAAGTGTGGCGGAAGTTGCCCATTTTTTTTTTAATTTTTATGCATTCGTTTGATAAGATGTTTTTAATGTAGGATATTATTTGATAATAATAGTAGACTTTAGAGGTGGAAACATTCGTCACATTTTTTTCATTTAACACAAAATTTCAAGTAATCTGGATTTTATTCAAATATGCTCTCATTTAATGAAGTAGAGAATAGACGAAATCTTGTAATAATATCATCGCTATTCTGTTATTTTCACGAAACACTATAAGAAATTCGATTTTAATTTATCTCTAAGAGAGAGAAATAATGTACAATCGGTACAAAAGGAATTTGTACACCAATTTATCTACTTTGACAAATTAATTAAGGCCAAGTATGTTAACGTTCCTATTATTCAAGAGTGGTTTCATGCGACTACATAAATTTCGTGTAGTGGAAATAAAGTATTGAAGTTGATCATAAAGTGTTACGTTGGAAAATGCAAGTATGTACGAATAATATTTACAGCTATCTACGTATTATGCACATTTCTCTATTATTTTCATGCTGTCCATTATTTAACGCATTTTATCACGATTAACTGGAACAAAATTAAAAATGATTAAAAACCGTAAATCACTTATTTTATAATAATTTACATATATTTATTTTTCACCGATTACTACATAAAAAATTAAAAACTTCTTGTCTCTTGATAATTATGAACATTTAATTTTATTTCACATTAAACATTAATTCAGATATCCATTGTTTTCAGAATCCGTATGATGGAATGATTTTATATAAAACATTATCTTAATTATGATACCGGATTCAAAATGTGCAAATTTTCATGGTACCTTTTTCACAGGTCTTCCAAAATTATTACCTTTCCATTATTAAAAATAATTTTAATTTACGTACTATTTTGAAAAACATAATAATGCTACGATTACATTTCAGAAATTTAACAATTGGATTGTAAGGATACGTTTATTTATTATGCAAAGATATTAATAAGATATTAATAATAATTTCAAAATAAATTATTGAAATAGATTCATGTTACAATTTTACATATTTTTTTTTTATACTACACGCAAAGAAAATACGAAAATATTGATTTAAAACGTAAGATTTCCATGTACGTATTATACATATGTTATAACTACTCATCCTACAAACATGAGTAATTTTAATTTCTATAAACGACTCTTTATTCCTTGTCACGTGAATATAAAATATGAATCATATACGTTAAATAAGATATGAATATGCTTATAAACCATTTCACTTGGGTGGTTCATTATCATTTTAATTTATTTGCGATATAAACAGATAGTAATTTACTATTTAATCATACATTAAGGAAAGTAGTGATTTCTTATGAAATTTTATGATTGACAGATAGATATATGAACGTTATTTTAACGTTGAAAACTTTCTATATCGTTTGTCAAAAAGTAGCGCCTAACCGCGTTCCTCATCGCATCGGCATCTCGTTTTCCTGGTGCATTCTGTGTCAGTCGTTCGAGAAGAGGTTGCGATTGGATATTCAATTAGAAACGTAATGCATGAGCAAGTGAGCTGAATCTTACATATGAAATCGCAGTGGATTGCAACCTACAATAATTAAACCTCAAATATCTTTAAAATCAATTATATTTTGCAAAATATACTGTTATATTAGGCGTACAAATTCATTCGAAACCTTCATCTTTAAACTTTTCGTATCTTTATCAATCCGAGATCATCACTTTACCCATTTTTCAAATGGTGAATTTGCTTCACAAATGTGATAATACTGAAAATTCTGAATTTTGAAATTGTATTTGATTTTCTGTAAATAAATGTTAAATTTTGTGAAATTCTGAAGACTCAAAACTAATTTGTACACTTAATAAATAAGCGTGTAACGTTACGGTAATATTTGCATAAGCTGAATATTTCGAATAAAATAATTGCATATATATGAACAATACTTTGAATCCATTGTTCGAATAACGAAAAGTGTTCTAAACTTTTGAATGCTAGTGTACATATCTCTATTAATATATATAAAATAATCTACATCTGCCATTATTTCACAATTACAGAGCTCGCTACAAAAACCGGTTTAACTTCACTTTCGACAAAACACGACTTGTTAGCTGATTTCTAAATGTGATGAATTTCACATAATTCAATATAAAAATCGAGCATTTTCAATAATGGAATATTGATATCGTAAAATTAATTACGTAACTATTCGATGCTTTTAGTTGCAAAAAGTAGTCAATCCTAAAATTTTGTGTTTGCTATCGAACAGTTTCAAACAGTGGTGCAGACTAGTTTTTACACCTAGCCCTTCAATTTTTATCAAATTTCAATCATATTTATGTATTTATTTATTTATCTACGAATGTTTACCCTTTGGTATACATAGTGTAGTACAGATAATAGGTATTTATAGGTGAACGAAGCATCGATTAATGAAGATTAGTGCAATTAAAAAGGTTTCCCTACATGCATATTTCTACAATAAATAGAGGAGTCTACATTTATTATCATTCTATAATTTACATTATCGTTTACAAGTATTCGGACATTTGACGCAATCCGGTCAAAAGGTTTATGTCTTTGGATACATTGTAATATTAATCGACATGCAAATTGACATGCAAAAGAACTAAAATGCATTACACGTTGATAATCTAATTCACAAATGGATGAAATTACTGAATTCTAACTGAAATAATGAAAAATGCTAGCAATGCTCCAGCGCCATGTTTATCTATAAAGAAGCGTTGAAACTTTACAAAATTTGTATAAACTTCTATAACGTAGCTAAAAATACATATTTCAATGGTTCAATAGTATTAACAATCTATTCTAACATTAACGAATTAAGTTTAAAGACACTTGGAATCTCAGTTTATGTAAGACCAGTCAAACTTCAGTTATTGCTTTCTTATGTATACTAATTGAAATTATTTTCATTCATCATTATCAACTGTATTAGATCATACAAAATAGCAACAGTAGTGGAAATTACATTTTAAATTATTGCTTGAAGTATATTTCAAGTATTTCTGATAATGTAAAAGTGTCCAAATGCTTATGGTAGTATATGTTCAATCCAAATAACTATGTTCATCTGCATCCGCCCCTTGCCAATAAATAAAGCGTTTCAAATCTGCTACCATTCCACAATTTTCGCCCATTTTCAATAAATTTTCTATTTATATTCACCTTAGAATTAGAGGGTCAATACACACACACACACACACACTCATATTGAAAGGTGGGATACACTTTTGTATCGAGCACGTGACTAAAATTCATAAGGGAGGCCGAAAGTCCATTCACGGAACTAGGTGACTTACTGTCGGTGCGTGCTTTTTTAGGGCACTTTCAGCATCACGGTAACCGACGAATTGCGTAGGACCAGATTTGGTAGAGGCGGAAATTTGGTGCGACGAAAGCTAGCGGTGTCGAGTCACTTGTTAGTAACATCGGCTTCCTGACCCACATACCACGACCGCCATACAAATGTAACGCCAAGCACGTAGGTGTATGCATTCTCGATGGAACACAGCCGCAGATGAGCGTCAACGTATGTACGTACATATGTATAAGCACGAGAAGCCACCACCGTTCGAGGATAAGGTCCTCGTTCACGTTCCTGATCATTCTGACACAGGAAACCACGGCTATTGATGTCGCGCTATAACCGCCACTGACACTCTTTCACAATTATAAACGAACAATATTTACAACGTTGTATTGGTTTCTAGGATCCTCCGTAGAAATAGGATGAAATTAAAGATGGGTAAATATTAGGGATGGAACGGTGAAAATCGCGAAACCTCGAAACCGTTCAAAACTCAAAAAGTTTCGTATCCTCGAAACTCGTGACTTTGTGCTACGTTTATGATCCTCGAAACGCGAAACATTCAAAATCTTGAACGCTTATTTTGTCTCTTTGTTTTTTAAGAGATATCTTAAAATCTTAACAATTTTTTTTTTTAAGGAAATCAAATTATTCGTTGAATATAATCGAATGGAACTTAAATAGAGTTACAATTTAACTAAATGAATAAGCGAGAACAGTTTGTGAGATAATTATTCATTTTTATTGTATATTTCATTTTTTTTCTCTGTATAAACGAGTATAATGAATTGGTGAAATCGAACCAATTAAAATCTATCTAAAGTCTAAACACAAACTTAGTTGGATTATTATTAGTTAAGTAAATTCATATCGCGATAATATTCTCGTTATTTATAGAAATTCTTTTTGTACCTAGGTTTCGAGAGTTTCGAAGCATAAAAGTGGCACGGAGCTTCGAGTTTAGAAACTCGAAACTTTTTGAGTCCCACTAGGTGAAGTATATCACAATTCGAACACTTCAAATTATCTAATGCAAAAATGCAAACATTGGGTTATACCGAAAATTCGTAGAGCCTTTGATAACATTCACATCTGTTATGTAATTTATGAACTGGAAAGGGATTATTTTTTATGACCTTCAGTTAAATAAAACCTTCCTTAATCTGAAGAAATACTGTTTCTATTTCAGTCACTTAAAAGTTCAATAACTAGTGGACAATACATAGTTAAAAGCAAAGGCAACTTTTTCCAGTGGACAACACTAAACAACCTAATGTTTCAATCATGACGTAGCAAGATTTGTTAATCGTTGAATGGGATATTCTACCATTACCGTTTATTGTAACGTGTGTAAAGCTTTATTAACAGCCAGAAATTAAATAAATTAGACGTCTAGAAGAAGTACCTACATGGCTATATTTCGGTGGAAGAAAGTGTGAAAACAGTTGCAAACTTTTTGGAAAAAGGGGATTATAAAACTTTTTGATAATCGTACAATTATCAAACAATAAATAGAACAACCAAAATTATTTACTAAAATGTTAATGTGTACATATCACCTGTGAGTGTTTCTAAAATATCTTTACGAACTTTCCTAATATAAGATCACCTAGCTTCTTACTTTTTGTGCTGATGATCGATATAAACTACCCTTACAATGATTGGTCTTTACTAAAATGTATGTAATGCGGTGGCATTTATTTGTCACAGTTACTTTTTTCTTGCTCTGATATTTAGTCCAAAAAAAGGATGAAAACATTATGAAGAAACCTATTGCAGGTGAGTTTGAATTTGACTGGTTAGATTCGAACATTTCGTAAATAGTTTTAAGGGAGAAGCAATACTTTTAAGTAGACTCGAATATTTATTTCATTTAAGGAAGTTCAAAGCGGTAAGTGGAAAGAAGTGTAAGCAGATAGCCGTGCGAATCTTAAGAGAAAATTGTGTAATCAATTCACGTTTAATAACTGTTAATGTATTCTTTTCTAAAGGCATTATTCTTCTTTCTTCTGTTATTATCTTTAACTGCTAGAATACCAAGAGCGGAACAAGCGAACTGAATGAATTCGTTTTGATATTTTTCCGTGGAACATCGAATTTGTATCTTTAAAATATTTTTAATAATCTCCTTGAAACAGATGAAATATAAAATATATATAAACGATTAATGGATATTTAAATGAAATTACTAATAATGTAAAAATTCTCATCTTATTTTTTCTATGTGACAGTTTATTGATATCATTTTAAGACCAGAAAATTTAATATAATTACTCATTCATATTCATTTAAATTGAATACGTTTCAAACATTAATGCATTTATATTATTTACCTTATCAATTATTTAATAGTCTTATAAGGTAAAATACGATAAGTACACGACTTTCTTTCACGTCTTTTAATAAATTTGGTTTCTTATCATACTTATTGAAAATAATAATATTATCTTTTAAACTAGCTGGAAATATTTATTGTAACTCAGATTACATCACAAATTACGCAATAATACAAAAATTTATTCTAAATGCTTCAATTATGTTAAGAGCCTCGCTTTCCTATTTCTATAGTTTATTACTAATTGGATTCAAATAAAGTACCGCAAAGTGAATAACTTAAAAAATTTAATCTAATGCCATGTATCAAGTTTGCTTACTCTAAAGCGTAGAAAGTTTTACAAAAATTCACATCATACTCACGCATGCTAATGTCGATGAATGTTTCCCTATTTAGTGCGTCATCAATTATGCCTTCCAGAGATCAATGAATAAGCATCAGAAGATTCTTCGACTATGTAAAAGTAGGGTCATCGACCGAATAGACGTCTAATCTGACCGAATCAAGTTTCTCCGTTAGGTGTCGTCCACGACTGTATATCCATGACTATATATCGATGACATTGGTTTCTTTCCTGCATATGAATTTTATTCGTTGGCCACATCCTAACATTTTTGGGCCATTGAACGTTTATTCATTCTATTGTTCTCCCACTTCTCCATTTTCGTTGTTCAAAATTAAATAATCGCGAAAATGTTCAAGTAAAATCTTTAGCTATAAAAATCTGTATTTTATTATGGAAAAATTAACATTGGAAATATTAGAGTTTTCGTAAAGGTATTAGATGTACAGATTAATTGGATGTCTATCTGACAAACTTCGATTGCAATTGAAGAGTTCGTAGCGAAAACTACCCTTAAATTCTACCACTATCTAATTACATTTTATTAATTAATTGCATACAGTCATTCTGCGAGCAATCGTGTAATATAATGAATAATATGTAAAAAGAAAAATTCAGATTTATTGAACAAAAATTAAAGATACTAAATGTATGTCTTTGTTCTTGTGGAAAATGACAAAAATTAACCTGGTATAGCTTTCAACATGAACTTTTCAATTTTAACATTCAAAATAAACTCCATTATTTTGGACTACTATTTTCTATTTATCATATAACTAACAAATCCTTTGTTTAAAAAAGAAACGACATTTTTAAATTCATATTATTTTACTAACAAAGTAAACTACTATTGTATTAAATAAATAAGTATTAAGCATAGAAATCGTTCAAGTAGTTATGTGATTTTTTTAATTATCTTTTCTTATTCTCGCACTGATAAATAATTTCTAATCATTTCACGTTTATATATTAATTTCGAAATTTCGACTACAGCTGATGCTCCATTGTTAATTTGTAATAATTAAATTGACTATTAGGTGTACCAATTAATTCTGAGTGTTCAGGATTTAATGAAATTTAATATTTAAAGGACACACAAAAGACAGAGAAAAATAGAGAAGTAACGATTTCGAATTGACAAAGATACGAAGAGTTTAAACACAATGGCTCTGAGTTAATTTGTACATCTAATAAATAAGTGGTTTTTTTTATACTCATTCCTTGTAGATATATGATATTGGGTCGACTTAATCCAAACTTACAAGTCACGTAATTTCACAAATTCCATAAAAAGTTTAATATATGCTGCAAAGAAGAATAAAAGGCATTCGAAAATTCAATACAAGTCACGCAGTACCCATAAGAATTTAAATCTCTTCGGATGTCGAATGATTTTCTATTTTCTTCCATATGGTTTTTAGTAAAGTATGTGCATATTGTTTACGTATGTGCAACGGATTCCCATAGAATAGTTGCACAGTTGTGTTACTCGCAGCAGCAGCGTGACCTCGATTTAAGCACCTGCAGAGATTCCTCGAGGCAGTCAATGTTCATGGAAAGTCAAAAGAGTAAGAAGATCCTAGATACGGATATAGTTATACATATTGTTTCCCGTTCACATGCGCAACTTGTATGCCTGTATTATTTTCTCACAATTTCTAGCTTTCCTGGCCCATTATCTGTCACTATTGTGCAATTTTGATTAACTAATTGTTTGATTAATTAGCATTTAATTATTCTAACTAGCCAAATTTCGTAAGTGACTATAAAATTACACGAAACACTCGTGGCGCACACGTGCCTAATAAAGCAAATTATATCGTAGAAAAATATACATCTTTGCATGTTAGCTTGCGTTGAAGACGATTAAGAAATAATTTCCCGAGGATAAATATTGCACTTTAACCCTTTAACTACGGGTGTCGTCAATAGACGACAAAGCGAAACTTTCGTGAGACACAGGTATCGTCGATATGTGATTTTAAGATTTTAGTCGAGTTTATTTTTTACCATATGAATAAATACAGTTTTATTCTATGGTATATTGCGCGATACATGACTTCTCAAAACATACCCGTAATTAAAACGTTAAGCAATTTTAATTCCCCTTCTTACTATCTTTTCAATGTCTACAGAAAAAATTATCTGAATTAACTATTTACGATTTTATAGTATATATTAGTATATTTAAAGCAATTATGCTTAAGCAATGCTAAAGTAATAAACTTTTATGCAACATCGTAAAGTGAAGCTATTCTCGCACAGAAACGATGAAATCTATATTGAAATATCGCACGTAATTTGTATTTACCAAACCTCGATGTTTCCATTTCTCCTTACGTTTTCTTAAGACACATTCTTAATATTGTTTAGTACTGTTCACTAATTATATTTGTTAATAGCACACCCAATTCATAAAAAATAGATTGAAACAAATAATTTTTTTTATTTCGACAAGAGTAAACATAAATTCTATACAAATTTTGTACTTTAAAACAAGAAATGTGAACATCGTCATTTTTACGAAATTGCTTGTCCTAATGTTAGTATTTAATTATACTTAATTACATCGATTTCACTAATCAAATAAACCAATCTTAACATCGTTCTTAATATGTCAAGTACACAAATGTTTATAATAGGGATACAAAATAAATAGATTGAAAAAATGAATTAAAATTAATTGGAAAGCTGGCAATTGAAGTAATGTATTAGGACTAAATACAATATTAATTAAGAAGCTAACAATATAACAAATTCAAATCTTTAAGAATTAGAAAGTTTGTAGTTTCTTAAACATGAAGATTTAAAGGCTTGAAAGTACAAAGCTTCGAAATTCAAAAGTTGGAAAAATCAACAATTTTTAATCGAATTTAAAACAATTTTAAGGCAAGAAAATATTAATATACGTTCTTCAAAGCTTCCAAACACGAAACTGTAATTTCGTATACATCAATATAATACTTTTTTTACGATCATTTTCTGGCATTCGTGTTAACGACTCAACATTTAGTCGTTTCGATTTGCGGGTAATTTGATAATGAAGCAAACAAGAATAATTAGAATCAAGTATTTTGCAAATACCATCATAATTAACGCGTTTGTGAGCATAGTAGTTAATAAGTTCTCGGCAGCGTGTACGTATTCTCGCTTTCGACTTGTCACGCGAGAACAAGCTGTCCCCTTTACGTCCGATTGAGATACTATTATTTCCGCCTTCCTACGTTTCCACAACCTCAACGATCATCCGTTTGCAGTGCAATATCACGACAAATCTATTTTTTCTTTTTTTTTGCAATCTTCAGCATTTCGAAATTTTCTTCTGTCCGGCGTGCACGGTTCATTGCAACATCGAAGTGATCGCACGTTATACATCGTAACAATATTCACAATAATACATACACACTGTTGTATCGCTCGAACTTCTTGTTGACCAATTGAAACGTTTATTTCGCTTTCGCTGAGTGTGAAAGAACATAATTGTGCCACTTCTACGTATAATACAAATATGCTTAGTATAGTGTTACGGTCTTTTGTAATTATGCTACTTAAAACGATAAGTTTGTGAGCAGATAGAAAAATGTTGAATTTATGCTCATCTATACTTATTCGTTGAATTTATTTAACACTAGGTTTACGAACGTTACGTGCATAATTTGACAGGCTTCCGGAAAAATACGTACACCGCATATAAATATTTGAAATTAGAAGCGTGAGGATGATGAGAATCAATTGGAATGCATATTCATACCATCGTATTAATTAAAGGTAACATAAAGTACTGAAAATAATATTTATGGGCTCTACAATTTTAGGTATGAAATCTGAAATGCGTCAACGTGACGAGTTCCGTAAACCTAGTGTTAAAGAAACAAACACGACTAAATTTAACGACTAAAATATTATTTTCTGGATTCTAGTTTTAGGTTTTTATGATGTATTATTACTATAGTATAACCATCATTAGTTCTAGACAATGGTTTGTTCTCTTATATTTTCCATTTCTTATTCTTATTCTTCTTCTTAAGTTATCCGTGCGGTGTTATATTTTTCCATACATATTTATTTTTTTGATTGATACAGCATTATACGAACATCTAGTAACTTATTTATAATAATTATTATTAACAATCCTTAGATTTCGAGTCAATGTGAAAAAACCATGTTTATGTTCTACTTAATAAAATAAAACGGCATACATGTGCGCCAATGATCATGAAAGTGATGCAAGTGAAAAATCTAAAACAATTGAATTCATCATTTACTTCGCGTTACATTAATTTATGCTATAAGAATATGAAAGCGATTTGTTTCTTTTTTTTCTTGACTCACAGCAATTGCATAATCACCTGTACATAGAAATGACTCACGAAATTGATCAAATGAATTTATTACATTTGTTGCTTCAACAAAATGCGATCGTTGACCAGAGAACTTTGCAGACATATTTGAAGTACGATTTCCATTTTGATATTTATCCCATTTGACAATCAATTTTATTAAAAATCACTTTCATGAATCACTGTATAGTGATTTCATATAAAGTATTGATTGTAAACTCAAAGATTCCTAGATACACAATTCGTTAATTGTTTTAAACGCGACAATTCTACATTATACCGATCGAATGATTAAGAACTATAAATGTCGATAAATCGTGAAGATTTCATAATATTTACGAAAATAACAATTAAAATGAAAACTATAAAAAATTAAATTATTGTTTCGGTAATTGTATTTTAATAAATTTAGTATACTTATTTAATTTCATTAATTTTACCCAACTTTGTGCACTCCTTTTCCAAAATAGAAATTCATCAATTGTTTGATAAATGAGAAGTTGTCATTCGAAATAGTTAGTTGATTATACTGAAAATTATATTTGTATTTGACTTTTTGTAAATGAATATTGAAAATCTGCGCTGAATTAATTTGTACACCTAATAATACGTTTATAATTGTCCTTCTCTTATCTGTATCTAATTATTACACTCGTAAACATCATATGTCAAGCTTTTCCATTCATTCGCAATAAATTAAAACGTACTTACAGCATTTTTAATTATATATAAATAATGAAGGAAAGAGGGATTGTGTATGCATTGAAATAATAATGTGATTTTAATTACAAGTAGTATTAAGAATAATGTGTAACAAAATCAGCATCATAACTCCTCCTTCCTTCGTAAAGAATAATTACGAGACTCGTACAACGACCGGGAAACGAAGTAAAAAAAAGTACATTTAGCACGTAAAATAACAAACCAACGAAAAGGTCAAGTTTCTATTATAACATGCTTTCTCTCATAATTAAGCTGGGGAACATATATTTAGTGGAATCACTGAAAATCCTCATTAAAATCCAAATTATCATTTCGACCCTATTAAGAAGGAAGCAGATTCTTATTATAATTAAAACTACACTTTGCAATGACCACCAAGAACTTCGCCATCATTTCCCTGCTCTTCCGTTTCATTAAAAACTTTCATTAAAGTTTTTGGCTAACTTAATCAGATTTAAACCGCAAATTATTCGTCACCAATGTTACTTTATTACGCGGACGGTCATTTACTTGTAAACATACCGTTTTAACGTCATAATTGCGTAACATTTCTTTATGAACACATGCAGATGTTTCCGCGTAAATATTTCGACACGCGTAAACAGTCAAACATTGCAATAAAAGTATGCAAATTTGAAAATACCACTTGCAACGTAAAATTACAATGTTAATCGTGTTCACAAAAATTTATACTGATTCCGTTGCGAATACAATTTTGTACCGTTAGAGAAACTCAATCATACAACATGCACATATTTGCGCGTCACTGTATTTATTTTCGCATTTAAATATTAATTAATTAAGGCCAAATATACTAAATTTCCTATTATCAAGCAGTACTCTTATGCGACTATATAAAATCGTTTCGCAATTAATGTATAGAATCTGATATAAAATCTTCCGGTTAAAAAATTGAAGTACGTACGAATACTTTTCGTAGTCACTGTAGACCAAATCAAGAAATCTGATTTCATTGTAGCAGAATTAAAGATTTCGAAAGTACAATGATTTAAAGACACGGTTGAGATACATTAAAATTACATGAAAATAGAAATCAATTATTCTATGATAAGTAAACTACAGGTGTTTATGCATTTACAGGAAATTGACAGTTGCAAAAAAATACAGATAGAATCTAATATGCACAAAAATATAAAATATCCTAAGTTGAAGTACACTTTATAATATCTAGGTGATAAAATTAGTCTCTATACCGTTTCGTTAATTATCTTGCATAAATATCCGCAATTTAGAGATAAGTTTTAAAAAGTTATCACTATTTAACAAATTTCCACCATATTTTTTCAATTCTTTCATATTGCACATTTTTACTGTATAAATAATTATCTAATCCATGAGTGTGAATACCTTTGGATTATTTATTAAAACGATAGAAGCTCTGTACTCTACGGAATGGTTATTGTACTTAAAAGAAAAATTATAGTAATGAATCTGAACTTCGAATTTAAAGAATTTTAAGATCATCTTCATTTTTTTTAGAAAAAGGAAATTTATATATATCAAATAATTTATACACTTAATCTAATTTATATTTCTCATAATAACCATTCGAATGACTATCATTATAATGTAAAATTGATTTATTTTAGTTACATATTCTAATTTATTGTAATTCATTTGTTTATTTTAAGTGCCATTCCATATATGGAACACTTTAGAGTAAGCACATTATTAATTTTATGAAGGAAATACGCTATAAACTTTTCTTGTTATGGATCTTGTAATTATGATTAGTCGACAAACAGCTCGCAATTCGTTTTCTCTTTTAAGTTCTCGTAGTTCCCATAAATTTTGCCTTGACATTAAACTTTACTTTTTTCTCTGCTTCCCTTCCATGTAATTGTAATACGTACAACTTTCTTCTGTTTCTTAATTATGTAATATAATTTCAACATGCAGAAAGCCACTTTTATATAGTTTCTGTTACTCTTTAACTTTCTTCGTATTCCGTAATGAATAGCAGTGATTACAAAGTACCGTTCACATTCGTACAATTCTTCCTTATTATTTTCTTCCATTTTCCTTATTGACATCCTTATTGACATCAGTTTTATTAACGTTACATCTTCTCGTACCACTTAAATCGTTTCCTTTTTTCCATGCACCGGAGATTATTGTAATAATTTATATTCTCTCTACTAAACTAACTAACGTCTAGTCTGCTAAATTATTTTTTACTTCGCGGCGCGTAGCCATAATTTAAAATTATCATTTTTCTTTGATCATTTACTTGGAACGTTCTTGTTTCATTCTGCACTGCCGCGTGCTCCGATGACAATTCATTGAACCTTATCGATCAACCTCTCTGAGGCTTTTTACTTTCTCTCGATCTGTCCATCCCTCGAACTTTCTAGCTCGCTCCATAACGCTTCGAGTGTTTTCATACAGCACCGTGCAAAAGTCTTGAATCACCCATCGAAACAAATATTGTATTGTTTTACAAACAGGTTTACGAATACCTGGTATCATTTTAATTGTTTCGACACTTTTTCTAACTATGTATTTTATATAATTCAAAAGTTATTAATACATCACGAAATACTGATTAACGCAGAATAATCATTTTTATTGTGTGTAACTCTTTTTTGCTTCTCTACAATAATAGATTTCAGAATAAAGTTACACGATTATTTAATAAACCTTTTTGAATATTCTTGCAATTCTGTTTTCCACAATTTAAAATACTTATTTTCCTTTATACATTGCTTTTCATTTTGAATTGATTCTAAGCAGTTCTGTTACTAAAATTCTTTAAAAACGTATACGACATAATTTGATGTAGAAACCTATAGTTTCTTTTAAAAGTACGTAAGATATGTAAAAATAAACATTTCCGTTACCACATTCTAAGTAGTTTTATACTATTTTGAACTTGGCTCTGTGCATTTCCGAATTCTCGAAATAACCGCGAACCTGATAAATAATTAATAACCACAAGTAATCTCTTCCTGTTAAATTTAGCATTTATATTTAACAAAATCAAGTACTTACTATATTCTAAATATAAAGTAAGACAAGCTATAGATTCGTATCGCAAGGGAAATTTAATCCTTTTAATAAAACACATTCACCAATCTTTTTAAAAATAATGGATTCGATACGCGCAACGATATAGATTGTCAATCGAATATTTAATTATAAGCAACTGAAAAATTACATTTCTTTCGGGTAACTTTTTCTTCGCAAAATATCCGCTAAAAATGGTGTCGTACTCGGAGGAAGTTTGTCGCAAGATTTTCCTCGTGACAATTTAGATGCGCATAGTTTTCGCTCTCTTTAAATGATAGATCAGACACGCAGGATTTCTATCGGAGCGTGAAAATTGCATCTTGGCTAAAGGCGCGATAAGCCTGAGAAAATGAGGCCGAACTAGATCAGCCGACGAAGGTCTCAGCCACCATTTATTTCGCTTGTTTGCCGGAGAAAGCTACGCAAATTTACTAAGCGTGTGACTCACGTGAAATCGTTCATATAAAATGCTTAATTCTGTGTCACCGCTATATCCGGCGCAGCACGGTCAGAAAAAAAACATTTGTCACCTTCCTTCCTTCCTAGTTTCACTTTTCACACACGCTTGATTTTCCCAATGGCAATCTAACATTTTGTTTACTAATTATAACTTAAAACGAGATGAATAAATATAGATGCTATGTCTACAATTATTTATCACGTGTACCAATGAATAATCCACCTTTCAATTTTTGATTCAGCATTTATTTTGAACGAAATTAAATTTTTACTCTGCCATAAATAGATATAGTTGTTATTATTATATAATACTTTGTTGCATGTTTCGGACAATTTATGGATTCGTGTTTGAAGGAAAGTTTCATCATTTGATCAAATAAATTCGTCGGTTTATTAAGAAATAGTGGATTACCTATTGGTACACTTAAAAAATATCCCCATTTGTGAGTTTTCATTTGTGTTTAGAATAAGACGCATGATTTCTTTGAAGAAGTGTTACATACTTTTTTAATAATTGTATTTTAAGATAAGATGCAGGCTGTCACTTAAATCAGACCGTCTAATTACTTTTTACATTATACGTTAAGCGTACAAATTCATTCGCTGCCCTTTTTTCCAAAGTTTAAGTCGAAATCACTTTTAAATAAGCTAAAAAAGAAAGATTTCATATAAATAGGACTTTTTGGCGAGATGTTTGATGATTTCTTTATTAAAATTGATTAAGATTATAATATTTTATTCGATATATAATTACTTTATTTTATCATTTTTTCTCGACAAGAAATAAAAAACTTCATATTATAAATAACAGCGTTGTTTGAAATTCAAGAACAGCAGTCAATTGTACAGAATATTTTGCAAAAATATTTTATATTATTTTAGCAAATTATTCTATAACTGCTACTGCTTAATATTAAATATTATTTTGAATTGTAGTTTGGAGAAGATTATTTATTTACATTTGTATTTGTATCATTACATTTTGAAATACAAATCACTTCTTAATTATGGTGCAGTGAAAAGAGAAAATATGTCCAATGATCAAATTACACTGTCTTAACTTATGGCATCTGTCCCATAAAAAATTAAGGTAATTTTAACTTGATATTCTACTTTGCGAAATAAATAAACGTCTTCAAAAATTTAAATATAATTTTTTGGCTACATTTATTTTGGTATAAATATGACCAGGTTCTTATTGTTGCATGATTTTTTGTTGTTAAGGCATTAAGAACGCAACCAATTCCACGTATTATCCACAGAAGTTCGAAGCCAGTTCCACTAACGGTCTTCCACCTGTTATTTCTATGGTACAGTCTATTTCCACCTCCCGTAACGAATGTTCCATAAAGATTTGATAGAAAATAGTATATCAACTACTTAGTATACAAATTAAAATAGAAATGGGGCACATTATTTATCGTCCAATTTTTTCCTATTATTTTATAGTCGCACCAACTTGTTTGAGATTGTGTTCTAAAAACTCACTATAATATTCGACTTCTGCTTGTAACATAACATTATCTAACAGTTAGCTATACGAGAAAATCACAAATATTTCAAAATATTACAAACTCATGAAACTATACGAATATTCAAATTTGTATTGATTAATACAAGTAAAAATAAATGTTAGGCTTTCAAAGAATAAGTACTAAACGATAGAATACAATTTTGATTAATTTGCTAATTTATTCCATCAAAAAATAACAAAACAATTAAGATTTCAATTACGTGATTGAATTACAAATAAACAAATAGATATGCAAATGATTATATCTATAATTTGTAAAAACAAACACTCTTTTGCATAAAATATTCAATCATTTAAAATTATTCAAAATATTGGAACACGTTTACACAATTGACATCTATAAACTTGAAATTTCCTCTTTACTGAGAAACTGATTTTGTGCACACATTGTATCGTATCCCGAAAATACTATGAAATTAAAATAAATAATAACCATTTTTGAACTTCTATTATGTAATTATGTAACGTAATAAATTGTTAAAAATTCCAAGATACCTAAGAGATTCATATAAAAAAAATATAGAATACAACATCAATTTGAAACAAAAAGAGCACACTCAACATTGCTTCTTATTCTTCAAAACAAACAAATAAAAAATACCTATATTTTATACATACATATGTCCTACATATTGCACATCCCATTATACGTAAACATGCAGAAAATTGCTTTCGTGAGACATGGTTTATGAACGTTATGAAAGAAAATATAAATATTAGGTTATTCATTAAAATCATGCCACATTTTATATCGAGAAGGTATAACCGAATATCAAATTGAGCTTGTGACTTCTCATCACATTTAAAACAAAATGTTCTATGCCAAATTGCAGTTACTTACCCTTAGTATTAGTATAATTATAAGCTACACTGTGATCTATAGATTAAGCCCAATCTCTTCCTATCGTAAAATAAGTTGTACAAAAGAATTGGACACTTTTATGGAAATTCATTCGAATTTTTCAAACGCAGAGTCGAATTTTAAAAAATTAAGAAACGAAGAATTAATCGACTTACTATGTATATATTTTTATAATTAGCTTTGCAGTTATAATTGAAACAGTTCGAAATGTAAGTTACATACATTGTGCCGAGAACTTATTAGGCAACCTAATATTTTTTGAAATATATTAAAATCGATAGAATTCTATTACTTTAGACAGAAAATTATTTTACCGTAAAAGCTGTTATTAAAAATCTAGTCACAAGGAATCCCTCATTAACCATTTCGCTACGAAGGGCGCGTATATACGCCCTCAACGATTGTACAATTATTTACTAAGAGTATCGATATTGTTTCTCTATAGTGTAACATTATTGCTGTTTTCGCTTGTACAATCACATTAAACCATAATCGATAACACGAAGCATCTAAATGTCTATATTTGCCCGATTTTCATATTAATAAAAATGATTCCTTATCTATGGTTCTAATTTTCGCTTCTAAGAAGCTGTAGCAAAAGGGTTAAAAACAATGCTTTCACAGCGACATGATGACGCGTGTCTAAACAGAAGCAATTATGAAAATTCATAGGATATAATTCTCAACACTGTTGGACAAGATTATCAGCTTGGATAATAATTCTCAAAGATCGTGCAGTAACGTTAACACAATGACTGCAAGATCGCCGATAGAACGAGGAGTTTCACCGTATTAAATTAACCAATTGCAGGTCAAATTGATCGAAACGAGATAATGTTCTGAAAAATGTAGCGCGACGTGAAAGTTCTGTTCCATGAATCGAGAAGGGAAAAATGACCCGTTTTTTAATATTATAGAACTCGTGAGTTGTCTCGCGATCCCTCTTGTTTTTCGCAACCATTTCATTGGCTGTTTTCATACGACATGGAGACACATCTCTAAATGATCGAATTAATCATGATACTCTTTTAAATTCTCTAATGCAAAGAGGAAATTCGACGAAGAGAGAAGCGATTACGTTACGATTCATTTTCAATACTTCGAAATTGCTCGTGTTTCTTGCTTTCGACTATACGCATTCTGAAACGCATTTCGCATGTACGCATCCTATTTATTCCTCTGATTTTATAATAAGTTAATAATAGGATAATATATTACGTTGTTACGTAGCAGAGTTTGGCATTATTCGAATCATTTCGAATAAATATTTATCCAAGATAATTATCCGAATAAATTCCGTCTAGTCAGATATTTTATCCACAGAATAATTATTCATTATCTGTAACAAATTACTCTCTATTTATTCGAATAAATAACCCTGCTTTATTCGAATAATTTTGTTTTAACTACTCGAATAAATCTACTTAAGAGCAATAAAGCTTTAATTTAACATTTGAAGAATAGTTCATTGCAAAAGCCAACACGATGAGGTTTCAAGAATAAAATTTGAATAAATATTTCAAGGTTCGGTATTATCTAAACTTTACACATTCTTACTTTACCTATCTCTGCAATATAATATAATGTAATGTAAAGAATTTCTTATCCGAACGATTTATTTGCATTTTCCAAGCGAATTCTATACGAACAACCTTCTATTTGAATAATTTCTTATTCGGATGAATTCTCATCCTTTAACAGCGAAGAAAGTGCTAGTCCTGACTTTTATCCGTTATCCATTATTCAAACAAAATTTCGCTCATCCCTGTTACGTTGTAAACATCACCTTTCAGTAACTTCAATTTAATTTCAATTTCTATTCATTATTTAATGTCGCTCATCGATCGACAACTGACAATTGACCCTTTTTCCTGTTTATTTCTTTCTTTCTCTACCTATCTCAGAATTGTTTTGACCAGCATCATCGATGGTATCACCGCTATTACATATACTCCTTTCCAGATACTATGCATACGCATACGTATACATATTTTACTGCAACCTTTCTTTATTATTTCTAAATGATTTGTAGTTACAGTATATTGACTAATACCACCTACTTATCAAATATTTTACAATACACGATTTTATTTCACTGCATTACTTATCCCTTTAAATCAATTAATTACTAGTTTGATCGTCCAAAAAAATATTTTTCTGTTTTCTTTTTATTGCATCTTCTTACAGTTGAGGAATTTGTTCGTGGGATATTGACGCGAAACTCGCAAAATTTTAATTTTAGTTTAAAAGAAATGGCGCCGGTGTAACTTGTAATCGTACGAGAAATTTTAAACATATTCTTCGCAAAATGCACATTTTTCTAATTCTTTACCATATTACCACAAAAATCAATCGTTAAATCGCTGATTCATTTGAACTAGAATTAGATAAGTCAATTTTTGCAAAATCCGATTTTTGTGAGCTAAAATACGTATTACTTCTTTGGCAAAAATTTAATTATTTTCCGGGCACCACATTTGTCTTTTACTCTATTCCAAATGATAGCTACACTAATACGGATTAATCTATTTGACTTTTCCAATTCAAACAAGTATAATAGCTGATTTTGTAAGAACCATTCAGAGAGGTTTTTGTTTTTGGCAGAGCAATTAAACTTCGGATAGAATAGTCATTTTGTAACGAAGAAATTTGTGCACGTTGTTTGGCTATTATTAAATAATGCGACACAGTTTTAAATTAATAAATGTATGTATCAGTTTTGTCGAAAAAGCTCCCAAAAATCGTCTAATTTCTCAGCCGCAAAATTGAAACGATTCCTGAATATTTGCTGACAGATATATTACTACAATATCCTCATACGGAGCCTATCAAGACTTGAAGAAATATTATAAACTTCTACAACCAAAATAGCAAAAATGGATAAATGGGAAAAAGAAACGAAGAAAGAGATTTTACTACGCGAAGTCTTAAGTAAGATATTTAATTTATTTCAAAACGAGCCTACTTTAACGATAGCAAACGTTTACACGGTTTGACAATGATAATATAGCATAAAAGCAATTGCATCGTGAAGAAGATTAAAAAAATACTTGGATAGATCTATCATAGACGAGGTACAGGATAGACCGATCATCTTATGGGACCTCGTGTAACATGCTCTGAAATACCGATAACCTAAAAATTCAGACTTTTCGTAAGAATATCTTTCGTTTTATTATCTGACAAAGAATGTAAACACTTCTAAAGTATTTTAATATACAAAATGTAAGAGCAAACGCAAAAGTTATACATTTTAGTCAATCGAAAAGGTAAAAATGAAAACGGATGACAAAGAAAAGCATTGGATAAGTGGTCTATCCTGTTCTTAGTCAATGGATCTATCACAAAATGTACTTACCGCAGACGAGATACAGAATACACACCTATCATCTTACGGAACTTTGTGCCCCACGTTCTGTAATACCGACTACGATAAAAATTCCCCTGCTTTTTACACCACTTACGAGTTAGAGCGGTGAGCTCAGTAACCATGATCGATTGAATCATCCGAAATGATAAAAATCGCTATTCTGCCGGAGAAATAGGTATCTTTTATTCCGCGTAAATTAAAAACTAGAATATCATCAATAAATGTATAAATTATTATATTTATGGTTGCAATAAATTCTCTATTGCACAAAGTTTCAATAAAAGTGAAACGATTAGAAGCTAAGCACTTTTCTAACGCGTCACACGAATTTACTTATATCACACGAATTTGTTTATAATTATCGAACCGACGCACGTATCCGATTAAAACTAACTGATTATCATCCACTGCGCCCCGCACTTTTACTTTAGGACGGCGCCGTTCGAAACAAACGATTAGAAGACGGGAACTTTTACTAGTGTAACCTGTATCATCCGGTTAGTCGTTTCCCGCGTAATAGTGGCGGATGCGCAGTCACGGCAGGCAAAGTTTCGTGCGCGCGCAATTTAATTTTACGCACAGACGTAATAGAAGCTACGAGGAATGAGTTATAAAGTATACTACGAATGTACGTTACAAAAATTTTCAAACACGATTGCCCAACGAAATCGTAAAAACGATCACGTAAACACGAATTATAATGGTATATTGAATTTTGCCTGTACTAATAAAGTTCGACGTGTTATTTTCGATATATTTTCACACGTGCTCGTGTATTTCTATATATATATAAAATATATATATATATATATAATTGTTTTAAATATTTACTTATTCATTTTAGACATAATTATGCGTAGATTACGGACCGACGTTTTTCCCCACAACGTAAAAGTATACGATTTTAGACATTAATCAAACCAATCGAATAGCAAATCAAGTAATAATTTATTTACACGTTTCATTGAAACACACATTTGCATGTTTTTCTATTTTTTGCAATTCCTCTTTCCTCCGTCTTCTCTCCTCCTTCTTTCTTTTTGCTCTCCACTTATGTAGTTCTCTCTTCTCATTCTCTTTCCTTTCACGCAGCATTTTATCTATTATATACACATAACATTCTATTCCAGCTAAATATATACTTAACAAACTGAAGATATTAATATACAAATATTGATAATGAATATTCGATAAAAGTTTCGCGGTTGGATACCTCTAGAACTTATAGCACATCTACAGCATGCGCATTGCTCCTTTTTAGAAATTGATGGCGTCTTTTCATGTTTTCTTACTATTATCTTGCCCAAAGTTTTCCTTGATTCATCCAAGAAAAGAATTGTTATATTACTAATGATTCCGTAAGAAGATGCATCACGTTATTCAAAGGGGTTGCTGGTTCGATGAATTCGAAAAATCTATAAATTTTGTTTCTACGATTCGGTAGCATTGAGTGTCTATAACGTAGGACTACGTTATCGGTGTTCAGCTACAGAATTTGAAATGACGTAAAACTACGTTAGCTGTCCCGAATGCGTTAAATTGACGTTGTTAGCACGAAGAATCGTGATGCATCCTGTTTACTTTTAAATTTTATCGTACCAGGATTCTTCCTTTTTACTCACTTTCTATCGCGATTTTCTTGATCCTTTTCCCTCTTCTTGTTAGAAAAACTTTTCTGGAGGAAACTGAACCGTTGCCTTTTCTTCTTCTTCTTCTTCGTGTTGTGCGCGTAATCCGGACCATTGATAGAATCGTCAGATCCAGTTCTATGGCTCGTCTTATGGTCTTGATCGTATCGACTGCACATTGCACACTTTCCTGTGCAACCACCCTCGATATCCGAACAAGAGCAAACACCGTCGTCGTCCCATTCCAAACAATCGGTGAAGGTATCTTTATCCTTTTTATTGTCGCTCCAATTGTATCTAGATTCACAATTCAGAAATTAAAAAAATGTTATACAAATACCTTTGCAAGTCAACTTGACATTTAAATTAATTGTTAAGACTAAATACATTATTTCTCAATAAATATAATAACGTATTAATTTAATTTTTAGTACGTTAAATATGAATGGTGTTCGTTTGTAAAATTCTTGGAGAAATTTCTGTCGAAGGAGTGAAAATAAAGAAAGGAATAAAAATTTGTTGCAATAGAAGTGGAAAAAATACACCAGATAAAAGGGTGACATAACAATTACTTCACAAGAACATCGATCTTGATTGAGAAAGCAAGTAAAAGAAATATATGTGCTGAGATTGCGCTTTCTTTCTCTACGATATTTACTTGAATCGCGTACCACGTGCCTTCGAACGATTTCGCTTGTAAAAGAAGTAGACGACGCCAAGGCAAACGGCAACAAAGAATAGAATGAACAAAATTGAACAACAGATCGACTGACGACTGACGTATTCTTTTTTATTCTGATGGCGATTTTCTTTCTTCTTCAGTTCGTGACTCTTGCGACTGAAGTACATGAAAACGAACGACTTAAATAACGTTTATTATATCATTTCAATTGTTCAAATTTGGAAATTACATAATAACTATCTTAATAAGCAATCATAATTTTATAAAACATTTTTATGAAGAAAGTAAATTTTGTATGCAATTTCAATTACACTTTAAGCGATAGAAAATTATTACTAATAATACTACTTATTTGTAAGCTCAAGTACACTTATCGCTAAGCCTTTTGGAATGTGGTCGATGAAATCATTATTGATAAATAATCATTTAATGTACGATTAAATACTTTAAAAGGATAACAATATAGGGAAAGAAAAATTCTTACATTGCCGCATGTGCTGCTGTAGCAGTCATTGCCTTTTGAATCCCCTTATTTTGCACCTTAGAACCTTCGTGATGTCTTTTTTTCTTTTTCTTCTTTCTTCCATGATTGTGCGAATGTTTATCTTTTTCTGAAGTATGTCTTCTCGAAACTGTGTGTCCTGGAAATTCTAACGTATCGGCTATATCGTAATCTTCCGCGTCGAAAGACTTAATCGATCTGCGATTGTCTCTCACATACTTTGCTAAATCAGGTCGTCCTAGCCATCTTAACGTCATCTCCATTGCTGCTCTTCCATTAGGTTTCGTATTTACTGTTATCAAAAAGTATCCGATTTGCACTATCCACGACAGTTTCTTTAAAACTTACATCACTAAAATTTTCAAATTTTATTTACGACAATGGACACGTTTATTTCTTATATTTAACTACTATTAGTAAAATGCGTTTATTTTTTAATTATTCCAATCAAACTTTTTGTTTTTATTATTATTATTAGGTGTACAAATTAATGTTGAACCTTCAAGATTTCATTAGATTTAATATTTATTTACAGAAACTCAAATACAGTTTTAATATTCGAAACTTTCGTTCAAAATGCGTCACTTGAAGAATGGTGTAAGATAGCGATTTCGAATTGATAGAGATACAAAGAGTTTGAAAATAAATGCTTTCAATTAATTTGTACACCTAATATTTAAATCACTATATATCATTTTTTATTATTATTAAAATCAAGATACATTGAATCTTTTTCATTATTATATTTATTATATGACACACTAAAGGGTCACGATCAATATATTATCTATGAAAATATTACAATTCAAAGAAACAAAGATAAAAAATGCATTTCTTCGATACAAAAAATACACCAAACAAAATAACCCCATATAATAAACATTTATTCTTTCTTCCAAACTATTTTGTTTTGTCGTGTTCAAAAACTCGACGAGAAAATAAAGAACTCAAATAATTATATCAACACATACTTTGTATAAAATGATGGGATCGTCAAGGCCCTTATAATTCGCAGAAGAACTTAACTAGTAGTTTAATTACAAATGTTTCAACAATTGATTATTTTAGGTAATTTTGTCTGTTAGTTTTTACTTGGAAAGTCATCGTTCCATTGTTCAAGGTTAAAAAGACATTCCTTGGATGATGTTAAAATCGGAGTTGAATCATCTCCCAACCCGTCATGCTTTTTTACTTTATGTTCCGCTCTCGGCGGAGTTAAGTCGTATACAGCTTGTACAAGCTTCAAACATTCTAAAGCATTTAATTTCTGGGACAGATGCATTAGTTCGTTCTCTTCTAAGTCGGCGATACATCGTACCAAAAATTTTTCCTTAAAGAGGAAAATTATTTGACTTGTATTGCATTTGCCTTAAGAAATATGGTGTCACTCAAGAGGACATCGTTTTGGAGCGGAGTTGGGCAAAAACTGAATCAACGATTAATGACTGAATTTTTATTTCAATCTTTAATCGTAATTAACGACTAATTTCCTACTTTAATCATTGGTTACAACTATCGATTAAATTATTACTTTAGTGGTCAGTCGCAATTAACAATAATAATAATAATAAATTTGTTATAAATTCAACAGGTAAGAACCCTTTAGTATACATTGAAAATAGAAAATATACACAGAGTAGCGGTACAATGCAATATAAGAGAAAGACAAAATGAGAGAAAGAGAAGAAGGAGAAAAGTAAAATGAAAAAAAAAATAAATAAATAATATACAATAGAGTAATAAGAGTATAATAATAAACGAGTAATATTAGGGATTATTGACGACGGCGGTAAGAACAGAGTGTTTGAAAGATAGATAAGAGGTCCCGAAGAAACTTGGTTCACTGCAAAATTTGTCATTTTACACAGTTAAATTTCGTATAAACACAGTTAAAAAGAACGAAGGAACTGTATAGTTTTACAAGAGTGGAGGACTTAGAGAAATACTTGGAAGTACGGAAGATAAAGCCTAAAATATTACGACAAGAGCTGGAAACATTATTGAAGTGCATAGAAAAAGGCAAATCACTGAACAGAGTAATACCCAACTCACGGATGTGATAAACATCAATTAAGGAGGAACCGTTAATAGTGTAAGGGAATACAATCAAATACCTTTTAATCATTAGTCGCACATAACAATCAGATTCCTACTTTAGTCGTTAATTGCGACTGACGGTTGTTCAACGTTACATGGCGAATTGGATAATTGATTAACAATTAACTAATGAACTTCTTTTTATAGCGAAATTAGAATCTCATATTAGTGTTGTTCAAACATATTTGGACGATAAGAATAATTTTTAGTGGAATATTATATACTTCAAAATTTTATTCGAACTTCATCTAAAAATCATCGATTAGCAATTGATTCATTTTTTTAATCAACAATTAATAATTTCATGAATCGATTAAATCAATCGACAATTTTTCGACAATTAATTTTTTTGATCGTAAGCATTAATCAATCAGGTTCAAAGTTTTAATCGATTGATGTTCAACTCTGGCTTGAAGCATGTTATGTTTTCAAGGTAAATAAAATTTTCCTTAAATAAATAAATGCCCCATTGATGAAGTCAGTTTTCTACAATAATGAAACTATTGTCGATTATAATTCAAGAGTATATTTTATAAATATAATACGTTTATTTTTAAAGAAACCATACTGATTTATGAACAGCAGCAGGAGTGCAAAAATACTGTAAAATTCATTTCTAAAAGAATTGAAATTCTAAAAGATTCTCTTTGAGTTTCTTTTTTTACGAAACTAAAAAAAAAACATTTTAACCTAATATTCTATATGAATACGCATTCATTTTCCACATAAAATTGCATACTTTTATACAGCAAAAGTACTAGTATTTATAAACTTATCAGCTGAATTTTTAAAGAAAGGAAATGCTGCATGAAACCATTAAAAAAACGCGGAACATGATATTGCGCGATAAGAAAATTATCTGATTATCTTCACTCTGTGTTATCAGTGTATTATTATCGCATTACGCCACAAGATATGATATTGATTTCAATCGAATCTTACATACAACTAATAATCACGAATTATTTATAAAGACTTACCGTATTCTCTGCAAAAATGACAATCAAAACGTAAATCGAGCATAGAAATTTCATACTAAAACGAACACACGTGTAAAATTCACTACAAATTGGTGGATCACATTTCACTATCAAATAGTAGAATACATTTTTGACAGATTCATAATCGACAATCGTTTTAATCCTATCGATTATTATCAAAAGCGACTATGGCATCTAGGATTCCAAACATTTTAATCAATCATCTGAAAGCCTGATTTCATTCACGAATTATCCAATGTCAAGGAACATAATTTATGCAATACATAATAGTTTTCGCGATGTACATAAGCTTAATAAAAAATGATCGAAACGAAGTTAGGCATAATTTCTCGTTAAAAATATTTTTGGATACTTTACCTCTTCTGTGTCGCTGTTCATGTATATTTGAATTGGTTCTGCATAATTTTTATTTAACAAATATAATTGTCAATTAACGCTGAATAGTGTTTTAAACGAAATTTCAATTTTCAAGGTTCCATTTTATATATTATCGAAGTATTGCTTTATTCTTTATCTTTGCTAATTTTAACGTATTTCATTTCCTTAACCAATTATATTTATTGCAGACTTTTGAGGAAGTTTGATTTGTGTGAAAACTGTACAATCAGTATTATTTTTTCGAAGACTATAATGAAGTAACTTCCATGAAAAGTTACTGGAGCATGTAATCGAACTGTTTTTATCCATTGAAGCTCTCGATGAACTTAAGAAACGTACTAAGAAATGTACTATTATTTCTTCTGCTCTGTCTTCCCCCTTCCTTCCTTCAGGTACACTTTATGCTAGGTATACTTATAATTAGTCACATTTATTTAAACACGCTATTGCATAGTATATCGTAATGCAAACAAAAAATTTCTGCTGTTATTAGGAAACAACCGTATAAGTTAATCAGATTTCTAATCAGAAAAAATAGTTGCCAGAGATACGTTTTAACAATAATAAAGAATTAAAAGTATTATAATTCTTTTATGTTACATTATTTTTTCAATTTTTTCTTGAATAATAGTTATTATGTAATACAGGATACAACGTCAGTTAAAATCGATAAAAACTATAATATGTTGCTTTCTGATTTACGAAGATCGTTACCGAAGTCGACGTTCCAGAACTCCAGATGTTAGCGTCGAATTTAAAGCCCGAAGAGTGTGTGAAACTTGTGTCTTTAGATTCTCATTGTTAGTATGTCGTATTTTCGAATTAGTATCGTAATTTTGCACGAAATCACGTATGCAAATAAGTTTAGTGAAAAGAATATGTACACTTGTACGTAAGAAAATGTAATTTTAAGAGTTCTATAAATGATAGCATACAATCGTTTTTATTCAAATTAACACTATAACTGCCAAGACAGTCGAAATGGCAGGTCGCCAATTTACCGTAAGAATTTTATAAATTTACAGTGACGCATTGTTGGGAACGTTCTGTGATTTTCTGTATAAAACACGAATAAAGATTCATTTCAATTGCATCACATATTTTTCTCAATCGTCTACCATTTTGATTTCCTTGTGGATAAAGAGGTACGTTTTAGTCGTCGGTAGTTCTAGTGTTAAAAATGAAATATTATTCGTATGATTATAAGCAAAGAACATGACTGATTAATCTGTCTTCAATGAAATATCCAATACAGAGTGGACCACCTACAATTACCACTTTAAATTTCTTTGAAACCATAAGAATAAGAGAAATACTTTTCGAAACAATTCCACAAAAAGATAGTTTCGGTTTGGCAACGATTGCTTCTATGTTCAAGTGTAGCTGAAGTTTTAATTTTAGTAGCTTTTCAATCAATTTTGATCTTCGAAAGATTGAAGCATGCTCTTACTATGTCCTTTCTTTCTTAAGAAGTTGCGGTTTAAGTAGTTAATTTAATTGAACATCACTGTTGCTACAAATAACCACAACATACAATTTCTGTTTATATAAAATGAAATAAACCTCAAATGAGGTTTCTAAAAGATTTAGTAAAAAAAAAAAAAAAAGATGGTTCCAATTCCGAAAACTATATAAGAGGACTATAAAATAACTTCTTTTATATTAACAAACTAATTTGTATTAAAAAAATGTATTTTATGCTTTCGTGGTTCAAAATGTATTCAACGAGGTAATTTCTATCGGTTCACCCTGTATACTCGGAATAAAAAGTCTAATATATATCTATGCTAAGAAAATACTATAACATTTAAGAAAATGTTCAGGAAGTAATCGGTCCAGAAAATTATTATAATATAACTTGTAACAGTTCCACTGTCGGAAGCACAAATACAGAAGTTAGCTCGAGAACAAAGCTGTTTTCCATTGCTTGTAAAATGGATCTGTCAATTGAGAACGGTTACGAGGAATACATGTCCGATCTTGAACAATCTTCTTGAACGCATTGGAAGAAGAGATTTAATAGCGTGTGTTGACGAATTCAGTATGAAAACATCGAAGTCGCCGAAAGTAATTCGTGAAGCTCAAGCACCAGATGATTTTGAGTAAGTACAAAAATAATTTTAACTTGACCAACAAGTCCTCTTGTCTTTTTCTACAACGTAATATTTGAATCGAGATACGCGAGTAAGTACATATATGTGCTAATAACTGTGCAACACAAATAAAATCTAATAGTAGACATTCCAATCGGTGTTTTGGAAGAAAATTTGTAAAAATTGAATATCTTTAGCATGTATAACGTAGCTTAGAACTGGTAAAAAAATAAAATGCACTTTTGACATATTATATTGTATTGCTAGTGTAAAAATAAGGATCCACCGTAGATCAGCGAAAATTAGAGTTAATAATAAAATTTGCTACTATCAAAAGATTTTCACCTATATATACCCTTATAAAATTTTAGTAATGAAACAAAATTCGAAAACTTTAAAGCTGGGCAACTCATCTGAGCGTGTCCTCTACTGGAAAAAATGTAAAATTTGTCAAGGATGAAATGACAAAATTGTCTAATATGGCAACGGGTTGTTGATAACAATGGATATTATATTGTTTAATAAAGTTTCATTTTTAGACGTCTTTAAAACACGACAAAACTTTTCGGCCAATCCAATATTATACAACTTAATTTGTATATAATTCAGAGATATTTTTTAAATTATAGAACATATAATAGATTATGTAAAAATATCGAACAAATTCTAAGGTAATAATAGATATATAAAACTTTAATATCTTTAATAGAATTTTATCGTTGCGAAACCATTGGTTACTCTTTATACTTACTACACGCTTTTATTATGTTTAATACCAACTTATAAAGTAATTGATAAAATTACATAGAAAAATTGAATGTCAGAGAACTCTGATATTTGAATCTAAATCAAAGAATGAAACGTATAGATCATTCTAACAAATAGAAAGTAATCATTTTCATAGTAATATATCTCTCCCTGCAATCCAAGTAGTTTTCCTCGACACTTAAAAAAGTACTGAATGATGATAATTGATAAACGTTAAAAATGTTGATATCACTTGATATCATTGTAGAAGTTAAAATAATTTTCAGGAAAACGATAGGAACACTCATAGGCAATTCACCTGTTTTCTTGAATTCAGTATTTCTTTTAATAAAATCGAATGCCTATCCTATCTTCAATAAAGTTGCTATTGTTCTGCAACTCTTTACGCCATTTTTTATCCAAACTATCGATTTCTGGTCAAAAGAAAGCCAAATCTTTCGATGAAATAAATTTATTAACTTATCTAAAAATAGTGGATTACCTCTTGGCGCACGTAATATAATTTATATTGATGAATCATCTCCAGTTAAAATTCTATCAATTATGAAACATCGAATTATGCAATTTGAAAGCACGCCATCTAATTAATTACATAAAATGCAACTTAATGAACATCACCAGTTAAATTTTAATCCATTTTTAATATTCTCAATTTTATAACTATTTCATAATTTCGTTTAGAGACTACGATGGAATCGCAACAACAGCAACACCGAAACCGAAAGAGAAAGATTCGCAAAAGGACTCCAAAGCGGAAACCCAGTCTCCAAGCGAAGCATTCGGAAAAATCATCGGTAAACTGTCCTGTACCTGGTCAATATTATTGACGATATTTCATAGAATGATAATGTAGGGGATAATAATTGCGAGGATATTTGCAACAGTGAAGTTAATAACTATTTATTGAGTACAGGTTGTCTAATACTAAATATCGCACGATATGTTACACCACTCTCTCTCGCTTGACTCCTCACGCCCAAACTCTCCCGCAAACTCTACCCTCACGCGTCGCATTCATCCTTTAAAACCCTTGCACACGCATTCACACACTCTCACACTTCGGGGACGACCACCCGAACATTCACTCAAATCTGGCTAACACACGCAGGCACGTTGGCCCTTCCCGCGGGGTCCCAGGCATCTCACTCCGCACATCGTTCATTGGCGCCAGGCATACGTCATGCATTCACCCAGGCACTCGCCATCTCACAATAATATTAATAATCCAATTGAACACTTTACTTTACTTCTTTTTTTTCACTTATTTTCCAATCATTTTTGTTGATATCCTTGACATTTTGCAGAATTCAAGCTTAGATTTCAAAATATCAAGGTACACACTATCAATGATATTATCAATATCGATAAATATTGTGCATGTTATTTATCGTACGTGGACCTTTTAATGAATCTAACGTTAGAACCACGATTGATATCTATTCTTTAACTTCTTCAGCGCCACGAGCCTTTGCAAAAATCCGATCGAAAAATACCAAACGTGCTATCGCGCTTCTTTCGTTACGCGTTGAAAAATGCCAAACAGCACGATCGCGTCTCTCTAATTTTATCTAATTTTAATGTTAATACTTTCGCTACGCCGGATTTTAATCAAAGATTATGCAGAAATCGCCAAAATGCTGAATTACATTGCGTTAAATTCACATTCTTCTTCCAATTCTTTCCTATTCTTCAGATAACGAAGAACTTCAAGCGTTTGAAGGCACCAATAGTGTTTTTAATTAACAAAATTAATCGGTAATGATCATTAACAAAGCGCAACGCTTGAATTTCTTGAGCGCCTATAATCGCCGATGATAATGAAAGGGTTAAAAAAATCAAAAGAGTTTTCAGCTTATGAACATTAAATATTGTCACAGAGTATTCATTGTTATTGTGAGAATTCTACGAATACAATAATCGTCTGGCATTCAAACGGTTAAAGTCTATTTATAATACTCGAGCCAAGAGTAAACTACTTTGTTGCCAGAAAGATACGAAGCATGTATTGTTAATTAACTCTTTGAAGCACGTCGGTATGGAAAATGTCCCACCTTTTTTTTATACCCAATGGGTATAATTTACATGGTAGAATTTTTTTAAACCCGCGTATAAATTTTAAAATTCCAAACGGTAATCTTGTGCCTCAAATGGTTAAAAGAAGTGGAAGGTGAAATAAAAGATACATATACACGTACTTACTACTGCCGTATCGCAAGAAATCGGAAAAGTGTTGTCAACGAATCTTTGACGATTCGGGAACGCGGCTCAGCCGAGTATTTTTAACAGCACGGCGTTAGCATATATTTTGTACTTCACCATCCGCATCTTTTAATTAGCAACACATGTCTCGTATATTTCGGACAACAAAGTAATTCGCACTTGGCTCGACTTGTGCTCTCCCGTCGTATAAATGGATCATAATGATCGTCCAAATCTATTTCGATCGCACACAGGACATACCACTTTCCGAGTATCGTTGAAAACCGCAGGGATCGTTATTGTCTCCACCATACTTGTAACTTGTTGCTGTACTTTGTTTGTAAGGAGCAGGGTAGCGAATCTTTTCAGCAAGATAGGAGGGAGAAGAAAGAAAGGGTGATTATTTCGATTACCTCGATTTGTTTCTCGAACCGATAAGAAAAATATCACGTATGCGAACCGAACAGATAAAAGAAATTATTTTTTTGATCAGTAAATTTATAGCGATCGAGGATGACGCAGGAGACGTTTCCAGGAGCTATGTTGTTCGAAAAACACGGGTAAAAAGGAAAAGAGCGCCATCGTACGAAATGGTTCACGCGGCCACGCAAAACAATATAGTAGCTGTAGCAAAAGAACCTGAGGAACCTCCACCGACGGGTTGCTACAAATGTTACAAGAAAAAGCGAAAGAAAAGTACTAAAAAACCTTACAGATGAAACATGTAATTAGACGTAAAGGAATGAACTGTATAAAGCTCATATATTAAACGTGTCAGTTGCTTTGCCAAAAGCATCATTCCGTATTCATCTAAACAGGTCGAGTCTCGCAACTTGATCACCTCGAGTAACTTGTGCATTATTTATTTATCATAGACAAAAATGTCCCGATAAAAAAGTAAAGTAACGACAAACTAATCACGGTGCTATATGTTTCCCTTGATAACATGCAACTTTTATTTCACGTACTTTTTTTTTCATGTAGCATACAATGCATAAGTTATTTGAGGTGATTGAGTTGTGAAATTCAACTTGTATATTCAGATTTGCTTTTAATTCTAATAAATATAATTAATATTCGATAATCGGATCTCTACGCGAATAATTTGACAACTTGTAAGTATTATATCATTCTTCAACTTCGATATTTACATATACTCCCTCAAAATAGGGTCTCTGCAAGTACAAATTTTCTTAAAAGGCGTAACATAAAGAAACCATTCTTTGAAACCAGGAATTATTGCGGTGCGTAACTATTATTGCGTGCCAATTACTGCATTCGTCGATAGCATTAGAAAATAAATAATAATGAAGATATGCATTGATTTTTAAACGCAGCAATGATTAATATATCTAAAAATTAATTTAAAGTGCTTACTTTATCGATAATAACAGAAATATAAGCATCTTTTGGCTAGCCGTTTAGAACTGCCACTACTGATATTTTATTATACACAACTAACGTTTTCAGTAATCTTCGAATATCAAATTACAATAAACGAATGAAAAGATAATGTTACTCTTAATTCTCTCGTATTAACTATGAATAACAAACATTTAAAAAAATCCTTTGATTTCTTTTCATGCAATGTATCGTAAAATGTTAATTTTATAAATTACAACAGTAATTGGTACATCCACAGTTCACGCTTACCCTGTGTGAATTCAGCTTAAAGATCGTCTGTGAAATTCGCCAAACCTGATTCGATGATTTCTCGAAACGCAAAAGCGAAAGGCAATTCTTTCGTCTGAAATATTCGAGATATCTGGCTTCGTTAACCTCGAGATGAAGGAATTATTAAAAAGATTCAAGTGGTCCATGCGACTGAGCTTTATCGTTATTTTATCGCAGTACGATGTTCTCGGCACGATCGATGTTAACTTAAACGAATTAGAATATTTGGCTGCACGTCTCAATCCTTTCGAGTGCCGACGTTTGATAGCCGCGCTTCATTACACCACTTACGAGTTACCGAACAGCTTAGCAGGTGCTGGTAAGTCTAACGTGAAAATTTTATATTTTTTATATTTCGTAAAAAAAGATGCCAAAATGGGGTAAAAAGAAATGAGCGTTACCCCTTATATTAAATAAAACAGTAATGATACCTGTCATTCTTACTAAAAGCTTTGGTCGTAAAATTCATTGCGTAATTTATACATTGCAGACCGTGTCTAAGTTTTAAGAAACAGTGCATTGCTATAATTTTATTTCAATTATTTAGCGATAGAGCAGTTTTCCATTCGAACCATATGAATGAAGAAAATTTACATATTTTAGTCAATGCGTACGTCGTACGGGCAAACCAGAACGTGCCTAAAACGTTTAGTCTACGCGTTATACGGGTTAAAAAAAAGTAAGAAAATAAATAAAATATCCGGGAAAAACATATTTTCACGTCATTTATGATAGTTAGAGGCGATTTCTTTCGCATAAGAAAATAGGCGTTTTTTTACCATCGTTTGTAATTGTAATAAGCACTCGAAGGGTTAAAGAATTTATTACATTATTTCAATAAGCTAATTCAATATTATAAACTTCAAAGCATAAAATTAATATCATTCCTCAAAAAACACCAAGAAATGATCCTCTCTGTTCTAAATAATTATTCATTAACCCTCGTATAAAGAAATGAAAACTCATGCGATTTATTCCTTCAAGTTACCGCTGAGGGGTTAAATATAAAAGTTTAGTCTATTATCGCACCATATTTTTCTCGCGTAAAATAATGATCCGGATTGATGATGTAAAATTGATAATCTTATGAACAAGAACGCAACGTAGACGACGATATTCCTTGCATTCGACACCTGATACATTGGAACAGCTCTCCGGCGGAGGGCAAAGGTAGAACGCATGAAGCTTTAGCTCACAGACTTCGGCAAATAAATCGAAATGATCTGGCAGACTGGTTAGGCAAATCTGCGTTTAAACAATTGGGAAAAGATCTCGATAGGGCGGTAGTGAAAGCGTTCGACGAACTTGGCAAGGAGGAAACTGAATTGCCGTTAGTATTTTACATTCGTTACAAAATAATTCAATTATGCCAATGAAACATCTGGATTATCATTATAATCGGCTGATCCATTTCCATTTGAACGGAAAAGGGATCAACTAAATGTGATAAATAGTTTGCGCGATAAACATTTGTTAGTAGAACCAATTTTTACTCAAATACAGTACGAATTTTCTTTTCTCTTATTATAATAAATTCTCGATAAGGATGAAGAGGGAGAGATAAAGCAAGACTGTAAGGAATAAGAAAAGGATATAGCCAAGGAAGGCGAAGGAGATCCGGACTCAATGTTTGTCGTTTTTGTTTTCTTGTTTTTATTTTTGTTTTTCGTGCAATTATGGAATTCTAAGATGATACGGAGCAATTAACGATTTAAAGTTGAAAATATGTTTAGTTACCTTACATACACCAAAGAATTTTAAAATAGGATATAGTTTATATTTTTAGAGGATTAGTTACTCACTTCAAAGTTTATACTAAATATTATAGTTGATATTATCTATCTTTATATTTTATATTATAGTTATATTGCATAGGAATTAAAGAATAGTTAAATTTAAGGTATAGATAAGCCTAAGGTTAAGATAGTTAAGATAATTGTATAAATACAAAAAGTATAAAGATGCTTGTACAAAGATTGTAAGGAGTCCCCCCCCCCCCCAATAAGCCGGAAGGCAATGAGGGGTAATAAATAAATAATAAATAATAAATAATAAATTCTCGGTTAGATTTTGAAATTTTTAAATCTCCAAATAGCGTATACAGTAGATTTAAAAATTGTAAATATTATAATTACCTTGCCTCAATGATCAATGTGCATATCATTCAATCTTCACAGTCACCCAATAACTCTGGAACCAAAACGTTACAAAGAGGAAGATCCCTGGCTACAAGTTGATGTCGTTCTCGTAGCAATTTTACTCGGATTGTTAGGAACTCTATTAACCCTGATATGTGCCACGATTTTGCACAGAATCAGACAGCATTTTCGTCAGATGAAATACAAGTACGATTTAGATGTATTTCCATACAGTGAGTTACAAAATTATTGGCACACGTAAAACATTATAAATGATATAAAAAGTAAAAAGATAATAAAACAAGTTTCTCGACATTTTATTTAAAATAGTAGCATTCGTACGTTAAATGTGTAATTTTCAAGGAAATAAGATTAAATTTTTGTTATTGATAAAGTTGACCTACAAAATAGATTGATGGAAGGATATCGAAATTACTTAAAATTATTTTAGAAAAATAATAGAATCGATGTTAAAGGGAATTGTATTAATAATTAAATAGACAGAATACCCCAGGAAATATGAATTATGTAAACATTATTTAGCTTCGAAAAATGTGCGAATAATTTCGCGACTAATAAATAGTTCTTACACTTTGTTGTGTATCATAATTTTGTTATTCGGTTTAATAGTTTTCTTAGTTCAAAGCCTGTGGAAATTGCTATATTATCTCCATATTTTTCATATTTTGTTGAATTTTCGTTTGTGGCAATAATTTTGTAACTCACTATATGTATCATTGATGAAGTTATTCAGTTTTGTAACGTTGCGTAAATGTCAGTGATGAAAATTACCATTTTCCTCTTTTTACATGTGTGTGTAACTTATACTAAATCACATTAACACAAAATTATCATTGAATGAGTGCGATTTTGATTGAAATGAGTTTTATTAGTTTAAGAGAGTTTTATATTCATTACTTCTTGCTACATTTTCTGCATCGAAGAAACAGAAAGGAATTCATTTATTTCCTATAAATGTACAATAAATTTACAGAAAACTGAAGCAACAAGAAAGTAAAGATGAAAAACAGGTAATGGATGCAGAGAGAATAAGAAAGAAATACGCTACTAAAAGCAGCAGTGAAACTATTGATTATGTACATATAGACAGTGATTCTGACAGTGATTTTGGTTAAAATAACGTTTATTTGTATTTACATTTTTAAGATGTAACAGCTTCAATACCTACGAATATTTTTAAAAATAAAACATCGATTGTTTTGTCCCAAGCAGCTTCCACTTCAGCGGGAAACTTCGATTTTAAGACGTCTTTCATTACGTCCATCATTACTCCTTTCAAATCCTAAAATGTAACATAATACGAATATATAATAATCACATGATGTATAATAATAATATCGATACAAAATATATAACTACAGTGTATAATAGATATAGTACTTATAAAATATTAATTACTAGGTGCGTATATTAATTTGAGGCCCTTGGAAGCAGAATTTTAATTTTACTCGTGGATCATGAAATATAATCTTAATCATCAAAATAGTCCCCATTAATTCCTACAATATTGCGAATATCATATGTATATATATATTTTTTCATAAATGGGAAAATTATTTCAATGTAACATTAAGTATTAAGAAGCAGTAAAATTATGAATCATTGTATCAATTTACATACTTTAATGAAATATGCAAAAGAAAAGGTGCGCTGATCATAATCATTTAAATCATCAGGTCCTATTACTTTAGATCCTTAGTATCTGCTAACATTACTTAAAAATTGGACTTTGCAATTTTTTGGCACTTAAGGTTATTAGTATCGAATGTATTAACCTTAACCTTATAGATGGTACCAACGAGTTATCTGTATCTATTACTTTAGAAATCATTACTATTGAGCATATTAACCCGCAATTCTTCCATGTTAAATTCTACGACCTGAGATCATTGACTTCTGTGACCTGAATTCTCAATATCTGAGAGATCAAGCTATATATTAAGTGCATAAATTAATTCGACCCTCTTTTTCATAAAATTCTAATCTTATTTATGGATCCTCTTAACATCAATCTAATCCTCAAAATGATTTAAATTGTTTCTTTATAATTTCGGTTCACGTGTACCGCCATAAGACGAGAAGATATTTGAGTTGAAAATAATTGAGAAATTAAAATAGTGGACGATGTAAATATCAAAATGAACAGACACATATTTCGTACATTATTTACCCTTTTCCTACCTAACACATACCACAGGCTTTATTTTTTAAATTTGCACAAAATATAGGCTGCAGTTGTTTACTTATATATATATATATATATATATATATATATATATATATATATATGTGATTAAAGTTTAATAAATATGAACACGATAGAATCATTTTCCAATGTGTCACACGTGTGTATTATATACAAATCCTAGTTTTCCGACTTGCAATAATAAAATCGATGCGTCATACATAAGTATTTATTTGATAGCGAGCGTGTTAATTATTAGAAACGAACAACCCTAAAGACCTAAGATTAATCTATACATATCGTATAATAATAATAATACCATTTTATCAAATTAGTATTGTATCTTACGGACAGTAAGTAATCGATAAAAATTGATTAAGTTGAGAATCATCGATATTACACAGTCGATGATAAATAATTTATATCGAATTATTTGAACCGAAGAATTAAACATTAGTTAACTATACTGTCTCACTTGTTCATACGAAGTCAGCCCTGAAACTGTCATTATCAACACTTGTCACGCTCTACAATCCGGAAGCCGGGAGGCTATCATTAAAGTATGAAAGACTTCCGGGTACAAGTCTTGACCTTATAGAGAAGCGTCTCGTCGACATCGTTTCAGTTCCCTTTCAATTTCAGTGACTTTAAAGCAGTAGGTTTAAGAAGCAATTGTCTGAATCATGTAAGTTGATATGTTTTATCTTTGAATTCTTTGAAGAAAATCATTTAATATTGTAAAACAAATTGTTCTTCCACGTAACAGCAAATTCGACAATTTTCAATAGTTAATTATTCGCATATTTAACGAAAAGTATGAAATAAGGTGTAACAAGAAGAGAAAATATGTAAAATATTTAAAAAAAAAAATAAAAAGTGTTTTACGTTAAGTAAAATATGTAAAAAATAAACATAAGTTTTAAAGTTAATATTATTATGTAGACCTTACTTATTCTGTCACCTCAAATAAATGGAAATCAAATCGTAAATCAAAATTTTAATAAAGAATATAATAGCAATATAAAAGATGTTATGTATATGGCACTAATACTATTTCAATACCCATAAATTAAACTATTTCTGATTTAATTGTTTTTCGCTAACATGCTAATTATCAAATATGAATTAATAGTTCTGTTAATGCTGTAGTTCGTAAAGAATATTACTGACAGTTGTGTAATATTAATACTAGGTTTACGGACGTTATGTGCATAATTTGACAGGCTTCCAGAAAAATACATATACTACATACAAATATTCGAAATTAGAAGCGTGAGGATGAAGAAAATCACGTAGAATACATATTCATACACCATTGTATTAATTAAAGTTAACATAAAGTACTGAAAAATAATATTTATGGTCTCTATAATTTTAGGTATGAAATCTGAAATGCGTCAACGTAACGAGTTCCGTAAACCTAGTGTTAATAATACGTTGACACGTTAGCCATAAATGCTAGCTCTGTATATTCATCTTCGCTAAATAAAAGAACATTGACAAGTATCAACTTGCACAAATATAATCTAATCAAGTTCCTACGTCTGATAGTATAAATAGTGATAAAATCAATCGGGAAATATTTTCTCATCGAAAAGCTGAGACATGTTTGAATATAGGACTGAAGATAAAATAGATACAGATTTCAATTGTTTATAATGCTTTATTGGAATCCGATACGGACTCCACCTTTGGAAATTTGTTAAGGGAAACTTTAATGTCTTTCTTACTCTGTTCTGTTTTATTTAAACTATAAGCATGCCACAATGTCGGATCGATTTGAAAGGTTTCTTCTTAAGAATTAATCTCATCGTTCTTAGATAAAAGTACGTCATATACGGGATAATGTGCAATACTCAAAATGCGTCATCAAGCAACATGTTAAAAAGATAATAATAATCTATTAAGTTTTAATTGGCAATAGATTAGCGATAATCAAAGGCTTTTTGTGAAGTTCTTCTTCAGGCCTTTTTAATGTTTCGCCCTTCCCTTGCGTGTAATCAGTAATTTTAGACATTGTCTCATATAGTTCAAGATGGTGGACGCTTCGAACAATGGCATCATTAACTCCAGTATTTCTTTTGTATTAAAAAAAATATGTATATATATATGTTTGTTTCTTTCCGTTTCTCAGTTATTAATTCTTTTTGTCTGCCAGTACACCGCGGACCACTGTATCTGTAGTTCAAGGTCAAGTCGTCACACTTATATTAAAACCGTAAATCTGTAAATGTTCACTATTTGAATAAAAATGTTAAAAATTTTTTCCGGGAAAAAGAAATTTCCGAGCAAGAAAATGTTATCACACGTAGCTATATTACAACTAATCTCTTCCTGTTTAATTAAGTTCGTCGCCATTAACGATTTTGCAAAATTGAAAGTATAGTATCCATTCGTGGCCTCCAAACTTCGGAAAAATGGCAGTTTATATGTACAATGGATAATCGGTTAACGAACAGTTCGGACTGCGAACAAATCGGACAACGAACACTTTCGCGGAAAATATTGGTGTTCGAATAACGAGCACATTTTCCGATAACGAACACATTAGGAGATAACTATGACATTAAAAACATTTTGGAAAGATAAATTTGATATTCTTGAAGCTATCCGTCTGATTCGAAACGCGTGATCAGAGGTCAGTCAACGACAATTGAATTCTGCTTGACGAAAATTGTGTTCATCCTCCATTCAGGGAGGCGAAGATGATGTCCCTGTAATTATGGATGAAATTGTGGCTTGGGGATCTCTACAACGACTATGCTATTAATCACTTTCGAAGAATCCTGAAGAACAGAGAAAAGCAATTGACATTGGACGGATTCTTTAACGACCCACAAACGAAAAAAAAGCAAGATAAATAAACGTAGTAGGAAGAATAATTTTTATTTATTTTTTGGATTTCCTGATCTGATAAAATTGTACTAATTATAGATGGGAATAGTTCGTAACATGTACACGTAACGCGATCAAAATTAGGAAGAAGAGATTTAGTTGATGTGATAATAAGACAACAAACAAACTTACCATGAATTCTTGTCTACCTTGACCTCGTCGACCATGTCGTTCACCGGTAGCATGCAAAATCTCTTTCATCAAATCGGCATCGTCCAAAGCATCGATAGCATTACTCAAAGTACTCACAATGTTTTGACAGTGGGCATGAAACTTTTTGTTAGATGCTAACTGTTCCACCGGAATATCCTTAAACGCAGGGAACACTTGATGATATTGCGGATATTTGTTGAAATAGCTGCATAGAAAGCAAAATTACACATCTATACTGCGTTTAAATGGTGTGCTTCATCAAACGAAAATTTTTACATTGAAATAGTACCACAATATTAATAATTAATTTTTTATCTTATCTTTCCCAAATTATTCACCTCTCAATTTTACATCTTCAAAGAGTTATTTCGTGATATTACGTTACCATAAAGTTGATATAATTTTATCCAATATTGAATGTACAGTAAATCACGAAAGTCTCCGTACACATTTTAAATTACAAATGAAAAAGATTCATGGAAGATGCTTCATAAAGGAAGCGTCACTGATTGCATCAATAAAATTGCTCTTAAAATAATGTAAGATAATTATAGGAGGTAACAAATGCGGCAGAGGAGCTCAAAAAGTATAAGTACAATTATAACACTAAGTTCCGTATGCTTTAGTACGCATACATAGATTTCTGTGAAATTACATTTTCGTATATGTATATTTTGTTCTAAATAAATAGGAAAAAACGTTACTATTTTTCGACAATCTGTCTAATTTTAATTAATAATTAAATTACCATTGTTGAAATGATGGTAACTACTGTATTTTTTAAATATTTGTAGTTTAGAAGTGTATATGGACTTTTGCGACTGAGTGTACATCTTACCTTGCCATAATAGCTACACCAGTATTCACTGAATTTGCACGTAATATATCCCAGGTTTTTCTTACGAGTCTCTTGTCTTTATTAGTTAAAAGGTTCGAATCGACGACATCGTCGTCTGGATAGCCGAACAAGTAGGTGAGTATAGAACGCATTGTAATAGAAATCTCCCGTGTAACACTTGTTGCCCGTTTCCAGTATAATTAAACACTGCAGAGCAATACGTACAATTCGAAGTTGGTGATCGATAAAAGAATATCAGCTCATAACTCCACGACTTTGAACTTTCCGTCACTGATTGTGCAAATTGAATTGATCAAAACCTTTTATTTTCATTTGTAACCACGTATACTGTCGAGAAAGAACCGCTTGCGAAACGATCGTTCGAACGACTGTTACTCAAGACGAAAGGCGGTTTATAACGGACTAGCCGCAGGTGCTTGCTATAAAACGTAGAAATAGTAGGAGCTACTTTGTCATTTGGTCACGTACTCCTGCATAATGTAAACTGCAGTTAAAATAGGAAATCATTTCTTCATTAAAAGAATTGAAGACTTCGATACAGAAGCTATTATAGTTATCAAATGTAGCAATGAGTAATCCTCTATTTTTAAGTAGGTTGATCGAAGGATGAAACTTTCTATCCAGCAGAAATCTATAGTACTCGACAAAAGTAACGTAAAACATTACAGAGTGAGAGTAATTATATTTAAAATAAGATAAATACTCGACTTTATTAAAAATCAATACTGGATTTAGCAAAAGAAGTGGATTATTCATTGGTACATCTAATATCTCCATTGTTCGAAATTTTATACTGTCAATATACGTTTACTCACAAAATTACACATACTCGCCAAAATAGCTAAAATGTGAATATAACACACATAGAAAGGTGAATAAAAACTTTGAAATTTTTAAAACTCAGAAATTGAAATAAATTATTTGTCTATATTTAATAAAAAAAAAAATGTAAAAATATAGCTATTTTACTGACACAAACTTGAGTGTACACATCGATATTTTCGTTGTTATATATAAGATGTATAAGCCACTCATTTGCCAAATCGATTAACTCCATAAAATAAAAAGTAGAAAAAATGATGAAGCAAATTATTCGTTTTTAAAATTCTTCTTAAAATTTACATTCAAGTAAACACTGTAAAATATATTATTACAAGCGCAGCTTTTATCTAACGACATATAAAATTCATAAAGTACTATATCATTCGAATAATCATTTTTACTTTTATGAATTGTTTATCATTCCATGATCAAAGACATTTTTCTCATTCCATGGTGTTAAGCTTAATTATTAAGGAAATTTATTTTAAATATAAACAGTTAATCATCGATCAAGTGCTCTAGTACTCAAATTTTAAAACATTTAGAGAATGGAGTGAACAACTCATATGTAGATTAATATTTTATTGCAAACCCTTTTAAGTTAATAACCACCTATAATCTTCGTAACGTAGAATTAATTAATTTCCTGTAAAAGAAGACGAATTATTGTGCCATTCTTCTTGTAATTTCATTTTCAAATCTTCTCTATGCGTAAAATTATAATTTATCATTTTAGATTTTAATTTTTCCCAGACACTTTCGATCGGTTTTAGATCGGGGCCAAGAATAGTAAATGATCGGGGGAAACAAAATATTATCCGAAAAATAGAAGAAGATCCACGGTTGAGTGCACAGACTTTAGCTGCAGGATATCGAGAAAAAAGTGGAAGTAATCTAAATAAACAAACAATTCGTCGTGCATTTGCAAATAAATTTATTTCGAACGAAGAGTTATGGAGTGACGTTATATTTATAGATGAATCTAAATTTAATCCAAATATCTATGACTCACAAGCGAAACATGGCGTGGCGTAAACCAAATACTTCGTTAGATCCTAAAAACTTACAAGTCACATTATAACGGGGTGCAAAAACTTGTATTTATTTAAAAAATCATGGACAACATTATCTTAACCTTTTAAAAATAATTTGAATCCACGATTCTATTGATTCAGGCATTGAAGGGACGTTTACGGACTTATTAGCCCGTTGCACTCTAATTGTAATTCTTAATTTATATATTTCTTATGAGTGATGAATTTAAAAATACTAGACGAAATTTTGAATTAATATCCAAATTTGAAATATTACTCCTTGATGATAAATTTCACACAAATGTAGATTATTAATATATAGCAACCATTTGATGACGTGTCTATTTAATATTAATAAAATAATTAAATATTCTAAGTTTTATTTTATTTAAAATAATAAAAGAACAAGTGTTTCTTTGTTAATCGTAAATTTACTTCCAACTCTGCTCAAAATTTGTTTCGCGATAGAATTATTACAAAATTGATTCGTAACTCTACTTTGTTTGAATAGACTATTATCAAATGTAATTCTATTACCAAATAATTGAAATAATTCAGATCATGTCTGTTTGACACAAAGTAATTTCGATACCGCATGCAGATAATGTCAATCTCTTGCTCAAAACGTACGTAACTTCTGATATTGAACAGTAAAAATCAATAAGTATTCCTTATCGTTACAAATGTAATTATCGCACCGTTTTCTTATATTTAGAATTATCAAAGTGATTGAAAAATTAAATTCTCAAAGAATTAAAGTTTCAAAGTTTGAATGATTCTATCTGAAGCTGCAAGTAAATTCAACATTATTGTTAACTTTATTCTAAAATATTTCGATGTTTCCCACGAAGGCGTGCTACAAAGGACGAGTTCATAATTACTAGTCTGCAGACTTTTGCGCAAATTCAGATTTTTATAAATACAATTAACGAAGTAGAACCGAAATTAAAGCTTGGTTCGCACTCTGAACACGCTAATGTACGCTACACTTTGAATACTTTGTATCTTTTCTAATCCTCTGTGTGTACTTTACTTTTTGCACGTTCAAGTTTTCTATCAACTCATAAATACCTGCAGTCTAATAATTACAAACATAAAAAGTGTAAGTCCGGTATTTTGAGTTTATTGTTATTAATATCATAAAAAGACCAATACACACATTTCTTCGGAAGTTATGAAAACATGCAATAAAGATTCTGGATGAAGGTTTTAGGAATTGAAAAACATTGTCAACTTCAAACTATGAATCTTACTTTCACCACTATGGATCTCAATCCTTCATATGCATTCGTATTTGTAACAAAAGGACGTCATTAGTGTCCTTATTATTAACCCCACAATGTACGTATTGATTCCATTTTGTACGGATTTAAAACACGTCAATTGCTGTTAAGAAACAAACGGGACTATTAACTCTTTATATTTTAGTTAATCTACAGTTTTCCCGATCATAATTCAATTTAATGAAAGTAAGGAAAAAAATTATTGCTCAATAAAAAGCTTTCACCAATTTACAACCCAACTGTTTGATCTATGCCGATAAATTACACCAAAGAAAGGTATAAATTCCAACAAATGAGACTTTGTAGTGCAATGAAGGTAATTTCGTTTGCAACAGCAAGGTACATACATTATCGAGGACTATTCCAAATATCTTATAATCATATCTACAGATAAATATAAATTATCGTGAAACAAAAAGTACCTAACATAAAATAAAGCTAACACTAGCAGTAATAATATACCAGAACATTACACGCAATATAATAAATAATATTATCTATCGAAACAAAAAAATGATCGATAAATTTATCGTCGATTACATCCAAGTTATATATTCTGAACAGTGATAGAAGAACTGCAAGACGGAACCCGGCTGATATTGTACTTAGTTGCACGTATCTACAAAGATCGCTGTTGCTTCCTGTGGGGAAAAAAGTACTCTTATCTATATTTTGAGTAATCAGGAAGTTTATAAAATGGATAAATAGCGGCTGTCATTCTTAAGTATCTGATGACCAGTCGATGGAAATTATTAAGAGCGTAACAAACTACAATCCAGTTTATATCTTCAGCCGTGCTGCTTGTGAAACGTGAGTACTTTAGTATTTTACAATTTAACGTCATGACATCTTTTGTAAAAGAAATATCATACATTAGCATTTGACATCTCTTTACGTTCCATGTGCGCACACTTTCAACCATTAGGGAGAGTTTCCCTATTTCCAGACAGTTAAAGATTTCATTAAATAAATGGAAAAAGAAAATTAAATTAACGGTAAACTTCGGTATACGTTTTCAAATGAGGTTTGTGTGGTCCCTATTACCGGACGCGGCAAAGATTTCCGACATAAATTAAGAGAACTGTAAAATAATTTGCAATGCTCACATGTATAATCATCTGAGCACACCGGAGTATCGATACACGCATCACAAGACCATTCTCTGCAATTTGAACATTGAATCCAATTTTCATCGTAAGTCTTTAAGCAAACCGCAAAAATCATCTTGTCGTTCGTATTCTTCGCTACCAAAATCTATTGTTTCTGGTCCATTTGTCTTCTTAATCTTCTTTTTTAATTCTTTCCTCCGTTCTTTAAAATGTTCTCTTCAGTTTTCACCGTATTACCGATGCGTATTGTATGCCCGCGATAAGTTGGCCGCCTAGTAAGCGCCCAGCGGAATTCATTGTCAGATTTTGTTCGACCGTGTGACTCGTCCCCGCCTTCACCGCGAATGTTTCGGCCAATAATGCCAATACGTGTGACTTTTGTTTATAAATGTGTCAGAGACGCTGGCCCTCTAACGAATCAGATCCACCTTTTCGCCAGTACGTCCACCTTGCCCCTGTGCCGATTCGGCAGCCAACTTACCGCGGACGTATAATAACTGCTTTGGATTTCAAATATACGACTAACTAGGGTAGATGTACCACGTACTGCCACTTTAAATCTATCGCGTAACTTCATTTAACTATTTTAGAACGTATTTAACTTAAACATCGTTCCAGTTTGGAATATAATATTGTTCAACGTCCCTTTTTAATTACTAATTAATTACTACGTAATTGAAAATATGCAACAAAGTTCAATGTCCCTACTACTGTCACTCGAAAAGTTTCTCATTTAAATGGAAACACGTTTTTACGTATATTAGTACGTCAGCTTGTGTAACAGATATAGGGTTATCCAAAATAGACTATAGGAACACCTATCTTCACTTTTTTTCTTTCCCTTTCTGCTTTACCCTTTTCTAATCTGTCTTTTTATTTCCATTATCTACGTTCGTTCTCGGTTATAATTTTTATTTTTTTCACCTCTATTTTACTAATGGCGTTTGCCATTAAAACATGGCGTTTGACAGGTATTCTCATTCAACATCCTAAAGGTACTTTTGGATAACCCTATATAAGATATATAGTAAACGTATCGCCTTTTGCTGAATTACGAAACGTCCCATACTTTATAATTACAATGGTCAAGTTTTAATGTTCAACAGCACATTTACCTCCCAATATTTCGTTGTAAATATTAAGTGTAAACGAATATACAACGTCTATGTATTATTACGTATACCAAAGGTCAAATTTAGTACCAAAATTTGTTTATTTACGATGCTTCACATATTACTTTACTATTGCATAAACGAATTAAAGTGTCGATTATAGGAACGCTGACAGTAATTGGGACATCTATCCTAACCGGGATTAGGTGTTGCTCGGACGTATGAATGCCGCCACATATAATGCGAATGTTTCCTACGGTCACTATCGATTCGGTAAAATTACTGAATCGGTCAAAAAATCGTATCGTAAAAACGTTCTTTTTCTTCAGTTTGAAAATGTTCGGATTCTTGACTCGAATCCTATCGGAGCATAAAACTTCGGCATAATTTCCAACATTTTCCCTTCGTCTTCGACCAATGCAGTGCTCGCATATGAATAGTCTTGTATAGAATTCTAGATGACACTTGACCCCTCTACTTATTCCGGAATTCAGTACTTTTGATTGCGCGCGAAAAATACCCGCTTCGTCTCACAGTCACACCACTGCCGTACGAGTATTATTGCACGATCCCTTCGTACTTTACTTAATTGTCATCCATATAAAATCCGCCATTCTCTATCACATATTAATCGAATTAAATCCATGCATAGGATTTTAATTAAATGATGCAGTCCGAAGACATCGAGCAATAAAATTTATTTGATTTTAGATGAAGGGTTTAACAAGTAACGAAAAATATTATTGCCATCAATAAAAATTATATCGGAAAGATACGATATTTTCTAATGATTAAAACGATTAATTAATTAAGCTGAACGGTTAGGCGGTGGGGAAAAATAGCGTGCGTGGTGATTTCTGAAAACCGAATACGCGAAGTAGGAAGTTTTACGGGCAAATTAGAGATACAAACTAAGAAACGCAAATAGAAAATTTATTCACTTTAGTCTAATAAACGAATTTCGGTATAATTTGAATTGAATTATTCATCTATTAAACAAACAATACAATCAGTAATAATAAAATAGTGTATATGTATACACATTATATACGCTAACACCAATATGCATAAGAATTTAGTAATCTTAAATATATAAATAAATATATTTCTGTTTAATATGCACAAATCGGTTTCGAAACATTTTTTGTCTTTTTTCTCACTTTCGTCAAACGTATTCTAGTGGTTGTACTTGTGCGAGCACGTAAAATAGGGCATTTTATATACAACGTTAGTTCTTAATAACTATAAAAGAGAAATTGCGGATTATTTGTTAAAAATATCAAGATTCATTCTTCAGGAAGCGAAAACCTCGTATATTTTTGTGAAAACCACATCCATAGTTTTGCTCCATGCTGTGGCCACTTCCGGCGTGTACTGCTTTCCTAGTGCTTGACGAAGAACCTCCAACACTACTTCCTTTAAATTCTAAAAATCGAGAAAGCAAATTTTTAAGAAACGGTTCTCCCATTTTCATCGGCTTATTTGCCCCTTTGGAAATTATAGGGTTGTTTCATAAACTTTTGCATATTCAGTTCTCTTAAACTATTTATAAATTCCATATTTTTTTTACAAAGTTGATCACCATAAGTTATTTTAGGCGGCTGCTCTATAACAGATTGAAACCTATTTATTCTTGATTTTCTTGACCAAGTTCTATACTTCATCTTTAAAACACTAAATTTTTGAAAGCAAACAAATTTACTATGAAGTAGTAGAAAATTGAATATAGTTACATTTAATTAAGTTGTACATATATACACGTCGAATTAAATACATTGTTCTCCTTAACTCGATTAACTGAATGTTAGTCCTAAAAATTGAGGTTTTAACTAATGAAATCATTTGAATAACAATAAAGACAAATAAATTAGGTTATTTTTAAAAATTTACTTAGCACACAGAACATTTTAATTATGCTTGAAAAGTCAAAATTAAATGGAGTTGAATATTTTACAGTAACTTGAAAAATGAAAATCTGATGGATTAAAGAGGGGAGTATAGTGATGAGTCAATACATTTTAGGTTCTTTGTAATAATTACATAAGTAAACGCAAAAATTTATGAAATAATCCGATGTTATCGATTAAATTTACTATTCTAACAAGTTTCCGATGAAATTAAAATTTCATAAGCTTTATTATATGTAATTAAACTTTAAAAAAGGGCACATTAGCGTTTAACGAAAAGAATCACTTTGTTAGATAAGTGCAAAAGTTCTGTTAGTTTCTGCTTCACGTACAAATAAAATTTTTCTTTACGTAAGTTAACTTTGATGGACAAACAAGTGCACCTGAATTAAAAAATATCTATAGATTTCCTATTTCAATAATAAATTAACAAACAAAGATAAATAAAAATGCTAAAGATAGTGATGAACTGTAATTGTAAAAATTACAATTTTAATGCTTTTATTCTGTAATATCGACAGAACTTTTGCACTTACCTGGTATTGTAAAAAGATGTTTTGTCTGCTTTAAATAAAGTTTTCAATCGCACTAAAAATCGGTAGTTCCTTTCGCTTTTAAAGGACGCAAGCACAGCACGTTGGATCGATTTTCTACTGTTACTTAGCATTCGTACCTGAAATTCTTCTTTCGTTTGGCCGCGTTTTTTATGCCTTTCGGCCAAGCCGATTAGGCTTGCCTCCATTAATCTTGGGTCGTGCAAGGAATCGATAACATTATTTAGGGCCGTAATTACACTGGCACAATGAGCTTGAAACCGTTTATTAGCCGGCAGTTCGTTTAACGGGATGTCCTTGAAAGCACTAAACTGTCGCTGATAATCCGGGTGTTTTTTAAAAAATCTGTAAATAATTATCGTATGATCGGGTTTCATCGCCCTGAAGTAACGAAATTAATAATCAAAAATATAGAATTGCTTGAAACAATAATGAATCGATTGAGGTCGCATTTTCATCAATGAGATTCAATCGCAATTTATTCTTATTAATTGTTATGAGCATTAACGCCCAATTGTAATAATTTGATTCTATTAACATTATTGCGCGATGATTTACATAAGGTATGCTTTCATTTGTACACAATACGACACTAATACATGCCCATAGCTTTGTCTATTATACATTGACAGTTACAACGTGAAAACATTGTATAACGTTATATTAATATTAATTTTAATATTATATAATATTAATTTTAATATTATATATTATTAATGTTAATTTTAATATTATATACCACTAATATTAATATTATATTAATTTTCACGAGATCCAGCTAATTAAGCATAAGTGAAATGATTTCACTTAAAAAAATCAAGTATAAAAATATTTCATGGCAAACACATCGAAGAAAGTGGAATAGTATGACATACGGTATCGAAAATAGATTTGTTGATTTTTCCATTATCACTTAGGAAAAACGTCACACATGCTATGATACTATTAAGGTTATCGGTAATTCACATTTATAATATCTCATAGTATTAAAAAAATCATGGTAATATGTACGCCACGCAGTTGCAGATAATGTTCCAGTACTACGTAATGCAGCTGTATGTATAATTCACTGTTAGCGCAAACAATTTCCAAACGATTAAGTTTTAAAAAAAATCTTGCCATTTTTTTTACAAAATCTACCAACATTCACCTCGATGCGTAAAAGAATCTTGCCAATAATATTTGTGTATCACTTACGTGGTCATAACAGCTATTCCAGAGCCTACCTCATCCTTTCTAACGAGTGCCCACGTGTTCTGCACTAATTTCTTCTGTTTCTCCGTTAACCCCGTGGCCTGGTCGATTCTATTATCATCCGAAGAGGATCCAAAGAAACGAAGGAACGGTTCCATATTGGGTGGCTGGGTAACGTTGAAGAAAAGGGAAACCTTTCGCAGAAAGAGGAGAATAATTGTCTTCTTTCCAAGACACAACGAGAAAAAAAAAACACCGATTACGAGTGGTTGAGAAACACGCGCGACGATGATATGACATTTTGAGGGATCGACGAGTGAGAAAGGGAAGAAAGAATCGTGAACGATCTGTCTGGATCACGTCATGATAGTCGGTTATCAGCGTGCAAATGGTCGATTCGAGTCACCGCAATTACCGTAATTTTATATGATATGTGTATGTCACGTGCCACGTACTGTCGTTTCAATTCGCTCAATCGCTGACACGGTTGGACGACGACTACTCGTTCTTCGAGCCCGACTGACGGCACTGCCTATCTAATGCTATTTTAAATCCACCCCCTCCGCTTGATCGTCGCTACTAATGCCACGCGATTAAATGATTAAAGGATTAAGCCTCTTTACACGATCAGCAGCCAACTGTTTAAATCGGTTAACCGATTCGACTAGTTAACGCTTTGGTCACTGAACTCTTCTTCGTTCGTTTGTAAAACGGCGATCCTGTACGATCGTTCGATCCTTCCGTGGAAGGAGACGAAGAAGACTTTATTAGCATCCAAATTGTTTTATGATCGTGCTACCGACATCCGATTAATCGATTCATATCGAATTATCTTGGGTACCGGCTAGCTTATTGTCTCAATCGATTAGCCTTGCGCGGTGCGCTGTTGCAACGCATCGACGATACGTAAATACAGTAGCTATTCTAATCATTGTTGCACATGCTTTTTAGTACAGACGAATCGAAACCTGTTTTACTTCCTTAGAAGTCGACTTGGAAACTTCGTTGGGCTTCCGAATTTTTGGAACTAGAAGTTCTTGAAATTTGAGGTGCTAATTTTGAAAAAGAAAACGTATTTCGTCAGAAATGAAAAATTTAATGAAATACATACTAAAAATTAGATTCTAAATCTTCGTTAAACATAATCGGATAAAAATTAGACAAAGATCATTATTTTTAAGCACGAACAAGGAGCAAAAGTATAATAATACGACATGTTACTTTGTTTCAAAAGACTCGACTATCTATTCAATGTCTATATTTTAAGATATGCAATATTTTCAAAATTTGTCAAAAGCATTAATCTATAATACGAATACAGTTCATAACCGCTTCTAGAATTGGACTATTATGTAAGCATTTGAACAGCAATTACAAGAAATACGTGTAAAGTGGAAAGAAAAATGTCCGGGGAAACCGAAAGTTTCGTGATCGATGTACATATACATTCTGACCACAATTTTTCTTTCCTATAATGGACAAACTGAATCGTCTAAAACTCCCAAAGGAATTCCGCGTGGAATGCAAAGGGCCGTAAATCTCTAAACGTTATGAAGCCACGAAATTCGAAAAAATGTTTCGCTAACGGTAAATTGTAATATAGATGAGTTTTTCCATGTAATTTTCGAGAATGATATTGAAAAGATCTTACTAAGTTAAGCTGATATTTTGCATACATATTTATACATGTTTAAAATGACACAAACGTTTTCAAAAGTATTTTATTAGAAACTGTACAAATTATAGACGAACATACAGGTCGTATCGCGAAATAATTTGTCCAATTAACAGTATCAACCGAATTCAAATGGAATTCTGAATATTCCTAAGGTAACAATAAATCTTGCGTGATTTGTTCTACTGCAATAAAACGTGCCACGATTAATGAGCGTCTTCCTGATGACAAATGTGGCTTGATGTACACCTGTCAGGTGGTGAAATTGCAACATAACTTCAATTACTCTGCATGGAATTCACGTAGTATTGCAAATAGATACGAGTCAGTACTACATACTTTGTTGCACGAATGATTTTGGTTCCGTTAAAATAAACATCATTAATGTTCATTAAGCGTTTTACATTTTATATTCGGATCGAATTGCCTTTCACGTTGCATAAAAGTAATGAAAAATATTATTTTGCTTGCATAAGACAAACACAGGTTGACAAAGCAGTTCAGACAAAAGAAGCCAAGACAGTAGAAATAATCGCGATAGAAGGGAACAAAACAGAGGTAATCATGGCAGAAGTAGAAGAAATAAAGACAATCGAAGAACAACCTAAGGAGGATAAGAATAAAATCCATGTCCAGTTAATATCAAGTTTTGTAGGTAAGAATCTATTTTGAGAATATATTTAATTTCTTTTTTATTAGAGCGTACTAGACGTGTACAAAGATGTTGTCAATTTTGAGTAACAAGAACCTGGTGAGCTTTTTTTAGCACTTCTATAAATTACCGTTCATTGTTGAAAATCGTTAAATGATGAATAAAATCTTCAGCAGAATTTTTGCTCTCATTCAACAGATTGTATAGTAATAATTAATTTTTAATTATAGTACGTGTGATTGTCACTAATCTTGTTTTGCTTTTCATTTTAAAGTAAAATGTGCGTGCAGTTTCGAGAAAATTTGCAGCTCTGGTACCTTGAAATTATAACAAGTTTTCTGTGGTGCACGTGCACACTAGGAACATATTTCGCATACGAAATAGTTTCCATAAAAAAAAAAGCTACTTAACGATTCGAATCATGCGGAAGGAAACGTGAGTTTTCACATCGAGTTGTAGGAACCTGCCGAACCTGCTAAACTTTAAATAAAAGCTATTTGCACTGCAAAATAGACAATTACCAATATCAATTAAATTATTCTTCTAAACATTTGATTCGCTACTGGATACGAATTTCGAAAGTTTTTGTGTTAATGAGACACAATTGTTTACCTGCGCTATTGCCACGTCACAAGAATATCGACATTTAGATCCCTTATTGAAGTTTTGTATCAGGCGGTTTCGAACGAGCTTAGCTGAAGTAGTCCGAACACGCTGTTACGTTCCGAACAAAATTCTTTTATTACGACTAACGTCGGCGAGAATGCGATTTGATGATGCGTAGCATCGTAGGAAGTCCCTTGTCAATCGTATATTTTGCCTTTGACGTTTTAAATAAGCCAATATCTTGGTTTAGTTCTGACAGCTCATTTGTTAGTATAGCGCATACCTTCTTGGAATCAACGTGGTCCCATAAAAAAAAACCAATAGGCACTATCGTTTCTTGGAATTGATGTTATAAACAGGATGCGCGATGTGAGTCCAGCGTGAGGACGATTATTGCATTCTTTCACGTCTACATATAGTTATTCATTTTCGTAGCGAGCATGTCACCAATAGTTCATTCGTCGTGAGTCCTGAGATAATCGCAACGCGAGAGTAATATGCGTTACCGTAAACCGGAGCGTGAATATACTATAACTGCGTCGGTCCTCTTCACTGGAGATAGAGCAAAAAAGACCACGAGACGATCCCTTCCTGCAACACCTTCCAACTGCGCCGATTCGTTAAAGATTATAAACAATTCTACTTCCAGTATAGCATTTCGAGAGTGGGATTGTCCAACTTATTCTCGAAGGGTTAAAGCTGCTTCGTTACCGTTTCAAAGCTATTATAAGATCAGCAAGTCGCGAGATGCGCCATCGGATAGTCCGTGGTGCAAAATATTGAGATAGAGTTTGTTACAAGTTGTGTGCAACTTAGAGTAACAAAAAGACTCCGTGCCGCGTATTCTAATTAAACTGTGTATTCTAATTATATTGTATTCTTATTTTGTAACTCTACTGTTTCTATATTTTTATTACTTTACATATTTTAAACATTCTTATTGTTTTACGTATTTTCCGTATCCTTAACGTTTTGTATATTTTGATCTTTTCGTTTCGCTAACATCCATAATTTCAAACGTCTCTTCTTGCATTAAAATTTTAATCGTTAATACAACCATCCCTTCTCCAGTGAGGAAGGCCTAGGAAGCAAACATCTATAGTAAGCAAGCATTTATAGCACGCAAGCAAACGAAGGTTTTTACAGTAAATTCACAAACAAATAATCTGATTGTCAATTTATAATTTCGTGCGTTCCATTTTATTTCACTATGCAATATTGTTTTCAACAAGTGATGATAATCAATGCGTAGTCATTGTGGGATTTCCCTAATTTATCGTTGCTGAGTTGACATTCATAATTCCTACATTGTTAAAGCCAAATCTTATGTCAAATATTTGATTTCTGTATCCGCATATTTCTCCTCGAACAGTTTGTAACTCATTATCATTTCCATTTTCCAAATTGCTTGTTCAGAATATATGTTATATTGACTATATATCCATCTACATTTGATTCAAACTCTTTTCAACCTTTATTTCCAACACATTATCAGCCTCCATACATAATTAACGACTGCACTACCAAGGACCCGTATGGGACTAGTGTAGGCTTTGCGTTATGAAAATTAAACGACAGAAGGAAATGCAGGATGCCGACAGGATGAGAAATAAAACAAGACAGGGTCCGTTTCTACTACTGTCGATATATACAGTTTTTTTACACAGATATATTACGTTTTTTCGCTACCCTCCCGTATTTTATAAAATATTGAATGATGGCTGGTATGCTTGAACGTTTTAACTCCAAGTTAGTTAATATTGTAAACACTAAGAAAGGAAACAGTGGTTTTCTATCACATTCGCCATTACGAGTTGGGAATTATATAAACTCGTCGGTTAATTTGATAAATATTCAAGAATTCATCACATTTACCAAACTTAGTGGCGATTATATATAATAACCGGTAATTATACATAATCACCGGATTAATCAAATTTACCGTAACATATACAGTATTGCCTTGGAAATTGGCCGGGATTTTGCCTTGGATATTGGCCGGTCGCTATCCCCACCAGTTTTTCGACCTGGCTTCGTGGAGCATGTCTTCGACCCTATCCACTTAAGATATACATATGTCTATGTTTTTAAATCTACCGTGAAATGTCGAAGAGCCGTGCTGTCTATCTCTATCTCACTCGCTCTCTATGAACAAGGAGACACTCAGGATTTCCTGAAAGATCTACCTCCCATCAAATTTGGCCAGATTCGGTCCCGAACGTCGGCCAATATCCAAGGCAAGACTGTATATGTTTTGTCGTCAGATGATGACTTCGTCGTACGGGCGCGGCAATACTCAAAGAACAACCCTTCACGGCCTGGGTCTACGCTATGACTGTCCTTATTACCATCTCGAAACGACGCTCGAACACGTCTACTCGTAACAACGCCATATCTTCTACCTGGGCCGAACGCCCATACAGGGTCGCCGCGTGCGGGTGTGCAGGTTGTGCCCCGTACACGAGCACTTCATCGAAGAGGCGCCATGTCGCCACAATAATTTCGTGGCTTCGTTTCTCCCCCGCACCCCATCCAAAATCTTCACACAGGCGACTCTTACCTACGCGGCGGCCCTGCGCCCATAGTTGAATAAGATTAGGAGCGCATGATAATGAGCCTACTATTTACCATGGTCCGCACGAATGGTCATGTGTATTACCTGAAATCCGTTCGAGCAGACCGTGTTACGGGGAAATCGGAGAGAGAGAGAGAAAGAATACCAGTGTAGTCCGTGGACACGAGGATGAGTAGGTGTTTGAAATAAACGGAGGTACAATCCCGTAGGCTGTTACCAGAACTATTGAGAGTTTATTCTGCCCGGAGTTTCCTTTTATACATTGGTATCGGTGACCATGTTGGATGCAGAATTCAAATGACTAACATGTTTTCGGGTACAATTATCTTAAGCGTATGGATCGGAGTGTCTCGCAAGGGTTAGTAAGCGTAATGAGGTCATCTTGTCTATCGGTGATGGAGCGTGTTTGGTCGTTACAGATTATCTTAGATCCATAGGTTGGGGTGTTTTCGCAAGGATGAGTAAGAGTGGTATCGTTCTGTCTATTTGAAGGGCCTATCGGTCATGAAGCGTGTTTGGCCGTTACAACCGTGATAATACCATTAAATAAGTACAGGATAGACTATCTATTTATAGGAAACATCATAAATTTCAAACTGTAAAAACTCTGAAGTTTTTTACGCTCCTTGCGATTTAGAATGGTTCGTTTAAGAATCATATTCAATCCGACCATCAAAGTTGATAAAGTTAACCCTGTATCCACGTATTGAATATATAATTATACGTTTATTCATATTATAAAAGTAAATGAAATTCGGGTTATAGAAGGTTAAATGATAAAAATCCAATACATACGAAGATATACTTCTATACACGTTATTATAAATCTAGCTATTATAGATCGATTATATTGGAAACAATTAGTTCGCGCAGTATTTATTTGCAATTCCCATCGTTTTAAAACCGCTGTTGTTTTATGTTAGTAAGGAGACCAGATAACCCACTGATGATTTCATATAAGAATGTATAGTCTAGCTTCCTCAATGATGTTACAGTGAAACCGCGCTCATTGCATTAAATCTTTGAATTTCCAACGCTAGAAATTCTCAAAGGGCCGAATTTTCAATGCTTTGAGTTTTCATACTATCCGATTCTCAAGGCTTTGAATTACTGAAGTTTAGAACTCTCAGTACTTTGTATTCTCAATGCTTTGAATCCTCGATGTTTAGAATGCCCTATGCTTTGAATTCTCAAAGCTTCGTATTCCCAATGCTTCGAATCTTTAAAGCGTCAAAGTTCCAAAGTTGCGAATTTATAGCGCTCTACATTTTCGAAGCGCCGAATTCCTAATACTTTTAATTTGCAAACCTTTGAATTCTCAATACTTTGAATACTTAAAACTTAAAATTCCCAATACTTTGGATTCCCCGAACTTACGATTCCCAATGCTTTAAATTTCCAAAACGTTCAATTTTCGTCACACGTCCAACTCTCAAATCTATGAATGCTGCCACATATGATGTAAATGCCGCCTTCTACAAAATTACCGAACCGGTCGGAAAACCGTATTGCGCGAACGAGCTGTTAATCCTATAAAATTCCAACGTATTTAATAAATATATTAACATTGTTTTATTTCTCTTTTCTTTTTAAGTTACATTAACATTAGCCTGCACCGGATTTGCTGCCGCTTGGCCGGGGATATCTATACCCGAGATTACAAATGAAAAATCTAGCATACATGTGACTAGCGACCAAGCAGGCTGGATAGGAAGCGGATTATCAATAGGTGGTTGCTTTGGTCCAATTGCATCTGCATTACTTTTGGACCGGATTGGTAGAAAATGGTTCCTCTACTCAACAAGTCTACCTCTTATCGTTTGCTGGACACTCGTCTATATCGCGAAAAGTTGGATATATCTTTTCGCAGCAATGTTTTGCTCTGGCATATCGGCTGGTGCTTTATTCACCATGGTCCCGGTGTACATTGGAGAACTAGTAGAGACGAGAATCAGAGGAGCTGCCAATGTGATGATGATGTTGTCGCTCAACTTAGGATACATAATTACATATGGCATTGGTCCGTTACTAAGTGCAAAGGTAATTGTTACGAATTAAAATATTAAACGTACAATTACGTACAACACAGGTATTACCAATGAAAGTATTATAAAATATTTATTTCTTTATTATTTTATTTATTTATTATAACCATTTGTCTTGCGGCTTAGGATGTCTTCCGGTTACACTACATCTTCCTTAAGCTACGTAATTGCACTTATGTTGCTTATTATACATTTATATTGCGCCTATATTCTTTGTACTCTGACGATAATAAACAATAGGAAGCTAATATCTTAATCGAAGATAAATTAACGTAATCCGGGATAACAAAATGTGATAGAATACTGCATTTTCACTAACATACTAGAATACTAAAATCGTATACTGTTTTGCACTCTTACACTACGCCTACGCTACTCGCCTATGCTTTGGGTGCTAAGTAATTTTGGAAGCTTGGCGCGTCCTTAGATTTATTTTACGGGTGACGCTTGCATGTGATTTTTAATATAATTATCGTCATTTTTATTAATCGTTACAATATTTTTAAATTCACATTCGGTGAACATTTTGTATCGTTTATTATGCGTTGCTTTAAAAGAAAGAAAATAAACTTTATATATCGTATCCAAAATTCAGCGCACATGTGCGGCCATAACACTGAAAGGATTAATACATCGTATCATTTAATTAATTATTAACGGCACTATATTTCTGTCTCCGTATCCGTGTTTCAGAATTTCGTATTCATTTGTGTAACACCAGCGTTGATCTTCCTTGTGACGGCTCCATGGATACCGGAATCTCCTTACTATTATATAAAGAAGGGAAAAGAAAAGTCTGCCACGCTAGCTTTGATATGGCTAAGACGTAAAAGAAACACCAACCAAGAAATCGAAGAAATGAAGCAGCTAATACAAGATGAACAGCACGGTAACATCAAGGAATTGTTCACGGTACCAGAACACAGAAAGGCACTGCTTATTCTGCTGCTGTTGTTGGCGGGTCAACAACTTTCCGGATTTCTAGCTATTACAAACTACAGCATGATTCTACTTTCTGAATTGAAATTATCACTCAATAGCTTCCATGTCCTCCTCGTAATATACACACTGTCCTTGATGTCGAGTTTCGTGTCTATGTACACCGTCGACAGGCTTGGCAGAAAGCCTGTTTTCCTGATAGCCTCGTACACCACCTCTTTGTGCCTTTTTACTGCTGGAACGCTTTTCCTACTTAAAACCATTAAGATATCGCTCGGTAGCCTTTCAAATTGGATACCACTGGCTGCCTTCGTGATTTTCTTCATTGCCTTCGCCTTTGGCTTAGCCTCGATCCCGTCAATTGTTTCTTCCGAAATCTTTCCTATAAAAATGAAAACCTGGGCAACCATGATTGCGAACATCTACGGATCCGTGCTCGGTCTGGTAGCGATGAAAAGTTATCAGATAGTAACCGATGCTTTTGGACCTCACGTTATACTTCTCGTCTTCGGACTTATTGAACTTGTAGTCGCTATCGTCGCAACCATTTGCATGAAGGAAACGTCACGCAAATCTTTCGCGGAGATCCAGGCAATGTTGAAAGGAAAGACGGTTGAGGTGGCTAAAGAATAAGGATTAATATAAAAGGAACACAATAAATGATATTTTTGTATTTTATATATTCAAATTTATTATCAAATATATAATTCTCTTTGCATTGTCGTCATAAACGCGAGGAGTTCGCAGCGTGATACTTTCATTCAGCTGGATTCTGTAAATTAAAATGTGTAAAAACATTAATATAAGAAGAAGAGAACGAAAATGATTGGTAATAATTCTATTGTACTTCATACCGAATTGTAACCTGCAGAGTTATCGAAGTATGCGTTACGCATTCGTTTACGTTCTCTTGCAGTTTGATTCACGATTTTACCGTTTGTACCTTCACCAAAAAGCATAGACTAATAATAATAATAATAAAAAAGAAAATAAGTGCGAAAGATTAATTGTAAAGTGTATAAAAGATATACCTTCCTGCAATTCTGAAGTTGCGTTGTGAGCAGTTTGTGTTTTCGAATTTTTCGTATCATTATTATCATTCGGATCATCTTTCATCTTATTGTTAGACGGTAAGGTATTAGCAATAGTGTAACTATTTTGAATATTACTATCCTATGCATTTGTATATAGTAACATAAAGTATCATTCACTTGATAAATAAAAGAAGTACAAACAAATTTTATTCTACCTCTTGAATAGTTTCCATACGAGAAAATTCAGATATAAGATCACTTCCCATCTGTCTTCTTTTCTTCTCTTTTGCTAGCAACCACGAAATTCTCGTCGCTTGGCTAATCTTGTCATCTTCTAGACTTACCCCTTTTAATGATAATGGAAAATGAATGATTGATAAAACCTAAGAATAATTTTGTTGGTTTTATCTGCGTTAAATAAAACAATATCTCTAATATTGAACTTCTATATAAACGAAGATGTTTGGAAATGGCCGAATTTTGTCCAAGAGACAGGAAGTAAACTTCAAGCGATGTCATATAGAATGTTTAGCGTATAATAACGTGATGTAATCAGTTTTTCTGTATACTATTAGAAAAACGTGGAAATGTTGAGAAGAACCATGAAAAATACCATTTTTTTCTTCCATCCATATACTTCATTTCAAGATCTATTTTTTATTTCTTATAATTAAACGAATGCTAAATTCGGTCATTTATTAATATTGCCCTTTAAATTTGAATTACTGTAATCAAAACTAATACATAGCTTAGACATTACTTAATGATTTATCGTGCGTACTATAATCCAAACTATTGTTAATTTCCTTCGATGATAGCATTTTTGTTTGTTTCCTACGACTCGATCTTCTATTTTCTACCGATCTCTCACGAGAACGCCTTCTTGCAAATTTATCTCCATTAAAATTAAATTCCTGCGAATTCATTAACATATCTGCTTCCAACGATGCCCAGATCGCCTTTCGATATTCCCAATATCGTCTTTTATACAGCCAATATTTCAATGGATAGCCGTACATAATTTGTAATTCTGGATCAGTGTTCCACGTACAACACTATTAACAACTCACGTTTAATTTCACTCAGAATCAAGAAGCGATTAACTTTCCATAATTTAACAGATTTAATCAAATCTTGCAAATAGAATATACTTTTTTCATTGTTATACTCGTACGCGATATTCGTGACATCTTTTTAGCATGTTCTTCTATAAGTTTCAATAATAACTCCAATACAATATGAAAATATTTTACTTGTGCTAGGATGTACTCCTCGGTCATTAAATTCGGTAATTCTGCAATTAACGCTTCCATTAAATCTGACATGAAGTTCTGTAAATGAAATTTTATTTACGTTACATCGCACATTTTATCGCGTTTACGTACAAAAAGATGACGAACTTCGAAATCTAACAACCCTAATCCCATATCTTTGTGGACCATCGCGATGTAGCCAAGGAGATAATCTCTTTTAGATGGTCTATCATAGTAATCTATAAATAAGGAACACATGGTGTCACATATAGTGGTGAACTTCCTTTTGATTTTAGCTTCTTGAACGAATTCCGGGATTGACTCATCTTCGAAATACTTCATATATTGCGGATGATTTTTAAACATTCTGCAAGTTTGTTTCTCCTGGATTAAGTAATTCAGTCGCTTCATAATTATATTTTTATATTACGACGGTTTGTAAGTACACGGTACAGATCGCGAACCCATAGTACCCGCTATCCTGCTCCACAGTTCGCCAAATTGTTTTTACTTTCCGAAAATATTTATATTCAACTTCGGAGTTTCCGTCACAATCTTTCTTCATTTTCAAACGAAGAAACGAGTTATTTAGAAAATTTCCCATTCTATAATTTTAGCTGCTTGAAGTACTCTTATATCTTATAGCATGTGTGACATTCATACAGCTGAATATCACGCATTCAATTTGATGACGAAGGTAAAATACAACAAACAAATTTTAATATAATCGTTCTTTATAATAAATTACAATATTTAATTACAACATTTTTTCGTTTCGAATACTTTTATTTTACATACAATTCATATCCATTCTCATATGTATAGAAATGCAATTTTAGGCTGCAACTTTCCCTAAAGTATCTGCATACTGAAATTCTGAACTGTTTTCATATTCGCACATATCCAATGCAATTATACAGCTTTCGCGTACAACTCTCTTACTGTCATTTATGTATTTATTTAAAATTTCAAAACAATCTGGAGTAGCAATGGAGCCTAATGCTTCTGCACACTCGTGACGCACCATTTCATTTTCTTCTGCATCCTTTAAAGAGCTTTCCAAGTATGGGACAGTAATGTCTTCCTGCAGTTGTCCAAGAACAAATGCTACCTCATGTTTAAACAAAGCACTGCCTACCTTTAGACCTATTAATATAATGTTTTCAAAATTATACAAAGTATGAACAATGAAATATGTTTTAAACAAGAAGATTGTTATTATTAGACTGCGGTTATTTATGCAAATTCATACCTTCATAAATAACTTTAAAAAAAAAGGATCTATATTGAGGGTTGCTTCATTCTCTAAATCCACGGTCAAATTATTATATTTACCTTCACTGAGGGCAATTATGCTTTCTGGAGTACGTATGTTTCTCAGAGAGAACATAGCTCGATATCTTTCAAATAAAGAAATATTTTCATCCAAAAGTATCTCTTTCAGTTGCTTGACATCAGTAATATCTGCTGGTGGTGCAGGGTCTACTGACATATAAGGACTCTTTTCTAAATTTGTTGAATCATTATTTATCTTCAACCATTGTAGTCTGCATAATGCTAATTGACATGTTTCTGCAACTTCTGGTACACAATCTTTACTATATTCCTCTAGTATTGGTATTACATCAAAGTCTCCAATTGCACCTAAAGCTTCACCTATCACAAATAAGTAAATTACTTAAAAGTACGAATAATATAACATAATGTATGACATACGATACAATATTATACAAATATAGTGTACCTGCTTCATGACGAACCATTGGCTCTTGTGTAACGTCTTCCAATATTTCTATAAGAATTGGTACAGCACGAGAATCTTGCATTTGACCAAGACAATATGCAAGTTCGTGCTTTAACAAAGCTGAGTCATCTTTAAAGCAATTATGAATTTGTTCAATAGCTTTCGATCCACCGATATTTTTTAAAGTAAATAAAGCACGAAATCTCTCCTTTAACGGTCGATTTTGGTCATTTAAAACACGACCTATTGCAGAAATTTGATTTTCTTTCACATTCAACATATTTCTGAATTTTTAAACAACGTTTTTCACTTCAAACAGACTAATCGGGAATACAAGATTTACTAATAATTTATATATTAACGAAATTTATATCTTAAATATAATAGCATACGTTAAATTGCTATATTTGAGGTTATATGCCCAAACAAATGTCACATGTTCATTCCGTTTAAAGGGAAAGCACAGTAGAAGCTTTGTATCCGCGAGAAATAGACTCTAGAATTTCAAATCTCTCCGCGAATACTAGAAGTCCTAGATAATAGCGATCGTTTTCCATTTTCATGTATACTTGTAATAAAATTTAGTTGACAAATTATGCAAAACATTCCTAACATTATATGATAATTATTATATTTATGGTTTCTCTCTTTTATTCTCCATTTTAAATTAACGTTTAGGCTGTATTTGTTTTACCTGAATTCTCCCAAAATAACAAAGCAATGAGAAAGGTCGATCCACACACACAGTTTAAATATATATTTACATTTATTTTTAAAAAAAAAGCTTGGCCTCTTCAGCAAAATCGATAAATTGAGAATAAGTAAAATCACGGAAAATTGATCCTTGAATATAGAGAATCTACTGTATGCAGTGCATACAAATGAACTGTGGATCTATATACGCTTATCATCCATGAGTATGTAAAATATAATTTAGAAATTGTTGATTTTATACATAAAATATGGCAAGTAGTAGAACACAAAGGATTGGAACAATTTTCACAAGGTAAAATCTATTTGTACGTATTTTTTAAATCATATTTTTAGTACAAAATAGGTTATGAATTACAATTGTTGATTATTACGTCATCTAAAAAATGATCATTAACATTATACAGAAAAATATATATGAGTAAAAAAGGAAGTTGCAGCAAATAAAAATATATTTACTATGTTAAAAACCATAAATGTGATATAAATTTATTTAGAATTCAATGTTCAATTATTTCAAAATAGTACAAGTATCATAAAGTAGTTTTTAATAATTTGTAATAATTTTAGGGTGAAAGCATTGTTACGTTCAGGTGCATTAGACGTAGAAAGTACACCATTGTGGTATGATGTATATAAAGCCTTTCCTCCAAAATATGCACCATCTTTTACTAGAAAACCACCGACAAATAAAATAAGAAATATTTTTTACCCAGAAGATCGTATAAGAGCGTAAGTATAATTATAATTACATTCCGGATTTAATGCAAATTCCTATTTTTATTAACAAAATTAAAGTAATGGAATCTGAATGAAAGGTTGTTGTTTTACCCCCTAAATAAAATAATATGCATCTTATTTTGGATATTTTGCATATTCTTGATTTTATTACATTCATCTCTAATTTTGTGCATATGTAAATCTTCCATATATGCATGAAAATACTCAAAGTACTTATAACTTTTAATGAATATACACACATCATTATTGTATGTTCATATTTTACATGTATAATTTTGCAGAAAATTTCACAAAGATATACAGTGTCCACCAATACACCTAGATGGTGATAAAGTTAATCATACACAATTATTTCTCACTATATATGAAAGTTTACTACAGGTAATATGCAAGAAAAATCCTATTTTCTATCAAACATGATGTTATATAATTACTTATTATAATGTATCATTCAAATTATAAATTTGACATTATTTATTTTAATCAAAGGGTCATATAAAAGAAGAAGAAGCATATGATGTAGCATTGGAAAGTTATAAAGCAATTTTTAAGCCCCAAAATCGCCCATTAAAAACAGAAACATTATCAACAAGCAGTGATGTAGAAACTAAAGAAAAGTAGATGTAATAATTTGTATTAACTACATTTGTAATGATATGTTAAATAAACAAAATATAATGTTAAATTAAATTTAGTATGCATACTTGCTATCTGTTATCCATAGTGTTCCCTTCTGATATTATGTAACTTATTGCTAAATATAAAATCGTCAAGTTATTAATTTAATTTCATAAATATCTTACACATCATTATTAAATAATACTTCATTCAAAATTTTAGTATTCATACGTTAAAAATATTAACAATATATAGTTAATAATAAAGGATAACTTATTCAGTAATGTCCAAAATTTCATTCTCCAATCATTTTTTACTTTAACCTTTTTTGTGATAACACTTTGAAGGGTAGAAATTTCAAAAACTACCCTTAGTACGTTTCGCGCTCTTTCGGTAGCATAACCTTTCAACAACGTTTCAAAGTAAGACGTAAAAATTGATACTGTAAAACAATTTTCATCACTACTATAACTTTTATTAAAGAAACAATATAAAAATAAATATTAACTTTATATTACATAAAATAAAAACTGCACATGTAGTACACTAATCGTACGATAACATTTTTTTACAAATTTGAGTTACACGTGCAGATTTCAAATTTTCAAGCAAATTAAATATATTAAAATGTCCGTGAAAAAAATTTTTTCATTGGTGTTTATCAGAAAGACAAAGGAAATTTTATTGGGCTTAAAAAAACGAGGATTCGGGAAAGACAAATGGAATGGTTTCGGCGGTAAAGTGGAATCAGGAGAAACAATTCTTCAAGGAGCCATACGGTAACAACGTTATAAGTAAAAAATATATAAAATATTTAGTGCACACTAATCACAAAATGTATACACTTAAATTTCATTGTAATAGTACCATTTTAGAAAGATTTGTGTCAACAACGAGACAAAGATTTTGTATTCAACAATATTCTATATTTCGTAATAATCGATACATTAAATAACAACGAATGTCAACAAAAATTTTCACTGTTGTGTTCAACAATATTCAGGATGATTCATGAAAATTATAACAAAAGTTTAACGTATAGTTAAAATTGTGGGTTAAATGCCATGTTATTTATTATTTGTATTAAAATTCTGTTTATTTGAAACTTATAAAAACAATAAAATTCGCATTCATGATCTTTTACTATATAATCAACATGCAATATCATATAAGTTCATAATTTGAATGCAATATTATATACGAATTAAATTATTATGTTTGACTCTGTTTGATTTAATTGTAAAAATTATTTTTATATTTAAAAAGAATTCTGAAATATTTTCCATGAATCACCTTATATCCACAGGTACAGTTTTAAATAATTAAATAAATAAGAAATATTATGCATAAATTAAAATTCTAATAATAATTAGTAAAAATAGTAGAAAAAATACTTAAACTAAAAATGCAACATATGCAACATAATAAGAATATTGCATATATTGTATTATAATATTGCTATCACATATAAGATAGATATAAAGATTAAAGCAAACTTCCCAAATTACCAATTTATAATTTTACAGTGAATTAAAAGAAGAATGTGGTTTATCTGCACAAGAATTAAAACAGATTGGTGTTTTAGAATTTGAATTTGAAGGAAATGAAACACTGTTAGAAGTTCACGTTTTTGAAACATACAAGTATCGTGGACAAATAATAGAATCTGAAGGTATTTGATTTTTAAACACTAAGGCTTTAACTAAAATTAATATTACATTATTAACAAATATTTATTCTTGTTATTAATCATATATATTTTATGTGCAATTCTATTTATAATTTAATAGTTTTATATTTATTTTAATCATGTTGCAATCAATTTTATCTAATCACAAGCAAGAGATGGCATGTTGTTGCTTGAATTATGCAAAATTGTAGAGACCAATTAAAAAAGAAAGAAAGGAAAAACAAACAGAAGTATTATTTGAGCAAAATAAGAAAGTTTCAAAATACATCTATTATATGTTTTTTGCAATATCTAATATTTATGTACTTAAAAATATAATAAATACACGGTAATTATATATGTATTTTTATGTTTAGAAATGCGACCAAAATGGTATAATTTGAAAGATATTCCTTTCAAACAAATGTGGCCGGATGATGAATATTGGTTCCCTTACATGTTACAAGGGGAATTGTTCAAGGGATATTTTTTGTACCGAGGTCAGGACCTAATTCTTAAGCATAACATTGAAACTGTGGAAGAACTACCAGCTGTAGATCATGTCTTTTAACACGCATGCCTCATTCATTATTTCCACCCATTCCTTTACATATTAATAACTTCAATTATTATTATTAAAAAATCCACTTTCACATTTTCATAATTATAATAAAATTTGGCTTTACACTAATTTGATAACTTTTTCGATAGTAAAACTATTTTGAAATTACTATTTCTTCTTATCACTCTTTAATCTTAGATTATATTCAAAGAAAGTTTTAAGCAGACATTGTACAAATATGTTACATTGGTACTACATTAGTTGTACCTGCAACTTTGCGTCAAGTAAAAGTACTTACACATACTAAACTGTCTTAGACATATACATAGATATTTAGTTATATTTGAGAGATCATTAAATAAAGTTTTCGAATATTTTGCGAGGCTAATAATCCCTTCTCTACCTTTTTTTTATGAAATGAATTTTTCATTCGTTTGCAAATCTAAGTACTTACAATATGTTATAAAACTATACTATGTTACATCACATAAAGATAAAAATATCCTGCTTAAATTATGCTTATTCTGCAAATTAAAGTTTTGCAGGAAATATTTGAATCAAGCACCACATAGCTTGGACAGATTAAAGGATAAATATTTTTATCTTCAGCTCAAAAGATATACGATGGGGCAAGATAGAAAGCTTAATGTCTACAGACTAAAGTATATATCATGGACGTATAGAATTTTCAACCAGTTATATCACTTCGTATCTTTGCACCACAAAGCACTCTTGGCATTATATAAAAAAAAATTGTGATTAAGCAGCTGACCAATGCTCAGATCTCCATAAAAGAGCATACATACTATGTTTAAGATCTTCGGCGTCTAAACTATCGATCGGAAAATCTGTATATCGTGAAATTAAGCTTCGGTAACCCTGACCAACAGTTGCCAATACTAATTTTTTTTCGTCTGTTGATTTAAACGATATTATCTGACATACTTTACCCTCAAAGGGCCTGAAAACAGTAATTGGTCTAAGAGAGTTACATTCAGCTACTACAATACATCCCCAAGTAGTACCAATGTACAACTGATTCCTACAAGTCTCAAGAGCTGTTACTTGGCACTTTTCTGTTGATAAATTTTCCTCTATAGAAATAGATTTCAAACTTTCCGAGCAAGGTACTAATTTAGACATATCTAATTTATTTATTATTTGTCTAGTATCCACATCCCATTGATACACAATACATCCAGGGTATGTATATGATAAAATGCAATTTTCAGCACTTAATAAATGCGTAGCAAATATATTTTTAACTGCTACATCTCCAGTTGCATGAGAAACTTGTACTGTATCTATTAGACTGTTGTCTTTTAAAACATATATTGAAACTCTACCAAAACTTTGTCCAACCCATAATTCTAATATGCGTTTCTTTTTATAAACAGCTGTTAAAGAATATGTCTTTACATTATCTTGAATATCAGTCATAATTTCCATCTTTTTCATTTGTGTAAAAGAACTCGACAATAGAAATGTTTTTCCACTGTGCAGTGCTACTGCAAATTGTTTCATTGGTTCCAAATAAATTAACCCTACTATTTTAGATTCTAAACTATGATCCGGTTCAAGATTATGGCTAGCAACACAACCGAAATTACTGCCTAAGTAAACATGTACTTGCCCTATATCATCACCAATCCATATGTATCCATCTACTCCACACATTGCATATGGTATTATAGGAGTTTCAATTCTAACATGTTGTAACCAGCCTTTCTGTGTTCCTAATAACATGTCAACTTCACCATTATTATGTCCAAACCAAATCTCATCACCATTTATATTTTCTTCTATAGTTCTGTTTGTCATGGTAATAGCAGTTACTTGAGTTCTTTCCGTTAACAATATAACATCTATAAGATGAGTAAATTCAGGTGCTGATGCAATGGAAACTATTTGACTTGCGGTAGGTCGATCTTTTGGATTTTGAGCCCAACATATGACCATTAAATCAAGAGCATAACAAGGATGAAATGTTTCTCTGTATGTTAGAGGTGGTCTTCCGCCTTCTAATATGCATTCCTTAACTGCCTCATGGCCTTCAAATGGTTGCCTCAAAGTAATTAATTCATATATAAACATTCCAAATGAAAAGGAATCGACTTTTTCAGTATATTCTTCTTCGCCATTATATTTAATAATTTCAGGTGCCATGAATCCTTCTGTTCCTCCGAATCCTTTAGCACCAGTTGGTAATGTTAGTCTGGAGATACCATAATCAGCTACTTTAACATGAACATTATGTTCAAGATGATCTTGAAACGGTAAAGGCATTTGCCAGACTAAAACATTTTCTGATTTCAAATCTCTATAAATTACATGTTGTTGATGAAGATATTCCACAGCTTTTGCTACTTGAAGAATTATAGCTTGCAATGTGTACGGATCTAATTTAGCACTTGACCGCCTGTAAATTTTTAAAACATTATCCAATGCACCCTCTGGTGCTAAATCCAACACTAATGCTAATGGACTAACAACTATTCCAACTAGAGGTACAATATTTGTATGTCTGAGAGCCAACAAAATGTTTAGCTCTTGTCTTGCGGTGCAATAAGCTTTACAAGCATACTGTAAAGGATCTCTATCCCATTTACTTTGTGCAGCTTTGTAAGCAAGAACAGCAGATTGTTTTGAATTAGGACCTGGTGGAACAGGTTGTAACATTTTGATGGCAACGTCGACCTTGTGATAAGTTCCTGGTAGACGGCAAACGCCTTTAAATACAAATCCAAATGCGCCTCGACCTAATAGTTTCCCCAATTTAATATCTTCCGATTTTATTAAGTGTTTCGCTCCGAGATCCATAAAAATAATATCTGGCGCTACATGCGATAATGGTATATCGGAGTGCTTAGGGCAGCTAATTGGTTTGTTACTATAAGCAGACAGAATACATTCTTCAACCATCCAGGAATATGCTAGGATTCCTTCGGAATGGGTATTTTGTTTAATAACGTCTGGATGACCTTCTAAAGATGGCATTCTGCTTGATGTTAGGCTATCATACCCGACACCGCTATCACCATCAGACTTATAACTATCTTGGCTCTGTCTTTCTTTGTTTATGTAGTATTTCTGAACGTATTCTGTCAAACGGTCATTATCACTAAGTTCGTTATCATTTTCTCCATTATTTAATAGACACCGTGGACACGGTATCAATCGTGTGACTAATAATTTACCCTCAGATGTATGCACAAAACGTGTACCTAACGTAGGATACCAATCTTCCAACAAAATATCAATATGATCGACTATTAATGCCAATAACTGTGGCATACTTTCTGGACGAGGTTCAACTACAATGGCTTGATAGCCCATTGGTTCTTCTTCAGCTGAATCTGACATGATGGGTTGTTTAATTACTAAAGTATCAACTGGGAACCAAATTTCTAAAATTGCTGAATTCTTTAAATCTACTGTACACCATATTCCATCCTGCTTCAGTTTAAACTTGAATTGTCTATAGTCGTATGGTGAATTCTTTAAATTATAATTGACTTCTTTAAGACGTAGTAAAGTAATGTTGGAGTATCTTAACTCTATACCTGTTTGCCAAAGTACCCATTCCGCTTGTGTATCTAACAAACTTGTGAAAATATTATCATCAACAAAATCTTTAAATGGCGCTAAAAACGACATTACGATCTCAACGATTGCGTCGTCAGCTAAAATTCTAGTGATGAGTCTTGACCAAAAGCCGCTGGGAAAATAAGACATTAAAAGTAATCGTGTAACAGAACAATCCGGTTGTGCCCTGGACGTCAATACACATTCCGTATTCGTTTTACTTTCTGCCGAGGAATTTTGAAATGTTATCATAGGAGATGTCATTTTTTTAGAACGTACATGCCAACCTCGTATTTTTACTGGAATTTTGATTACTTGATTATTCCTTAAAATGTCCTCTTCAGTTGGTAATAAAGAAGGAATCAACAGAGTGCGGTAATCCCACGTCAACGCAACTTCGAACTTATTTAACAAGCTAACGATATATCCTTGTGTATCTATAGATGATATTGTAGAAGATTTAAAAACATGTTGAATGTCGTCCAATTTCATTATACCAGATCTGGCGAACGGATTAACTTCACGTATCGTTACTACATGTGCTAACATATCGCAAAGCCATTGCGGATCGAGAAAATATAAATCTTTTAAAGTAGCGTCGTCATAATGTAAAATAATACCATTTTCATGAAGAAAAAGTGTTGCTTGATGTAATTCAGCAGGGTCTCTAAACGATCTGTGTAATTTTTGAAGTTCATTATTTACTGTTACATAGTATTGGTCGGCTTTTAAAACTGGATCAGCACCAGTTAATTTCCTATCGTGCGCAAGCTGTATCACCACGTCTTCCAAGGCAAGATAACTGGCAGGAACTTTTTGTTCGAGTAATAATTCTTTGCTTCCGGGTGATCTTAAGCTAAAGACAACGTCGTATATCAAATTGCATAGCATTTTTATATTGTGTCTCGTTTTACAACTCACTTCTATGGTTTCCATGACTTTCGGCAAGCCACACTTTTCGGCATCGACTACATTTATAAACTTGTCTCGTATATATTGCTGCAAAGCCTCACTATGCTCGTATGATATATCATAATGAGTGCCAACTATAATTACTGGAGAATTAGGTGCTCTGCTTTGAATATTTACCAACCATTGAAATATTTCAGATACACCTTTAAAACCATCCGTGATTCTCCATACAACCAAGTATAAGCTTCGCTTAGACAGGAAATATTGATGTGTTGCATAGTATTCTCTTTGTCCACCAAAGTCCCACGTTCTAAAATAAACTGGACCATAGGACGACTGGCCTCTCACTTTCTTCTCATAGATCCAATCTCCAATATCAACACCAACAGTAGATATCGTTGTTCCTCTGGCAGTCTTCGCGTTAATATTTTTATTGCCCATTCTTTTCGCCCAATGCTCGGAAGATTTCTTTTTACTCGGAACTTCTCCCTCTTGTCTTAGCTGTTCTAATAAGCTAGTTTTACCGATACCTTGAATTCCCACTATCATTAATTTCATTCGAGCGTATGGTTTAGCGTCCTCTAAAATTGACTTTAAATAACCAATCACGTCCATTGTTTTATATTTTTTGGACTCAATCATTGTTTTCAAAGGTTCTTGCAGTCTACAACCTTGAGTATTTAAATTCCACAAGCGGGAAAGTAATCCCATTTGCGGTGGTAATTCAGTGATATCCGAATTACCGCTTATATTCAAAACAGATAGATTACTGAGTTCATAAATGTTTTGGGGAATCTCTTTCAGTTTATTATTGCTAACATCAAGCATGCTAACATTGGGGAATAAAAGATATAATTTGGAGCCTGAATAACTGATCTTTGTATCTTTATCCGTGTTCTCCTCTTCTAAATTTGGCATTTCTCCATCATCTACCGACGTCAGTTGAATTCTGGTCAACAGATTATTAGCAAGAATTAACGTTCTTAAATTCTCCAATCGCAAGTGACGCCTGTGAGTGCAAACCGACATGAGAACTACGTCACGTAAAGATGTTGCTGTTTGTCTGTTACTGCCTGGAACAATCGGAGACTGTACGTTGGTTGCCGGGCAATAACACGCCGTATTTGCTTGCTCCATTAAATCGGCACCATCCACTTGCGGTAAACTGGGCCATCGAGTAATTTGATTACTGGATAAGTCCAATTGTTTCAAGCTTGCTGGGTATGAAGTTATATGACTCATAGTTCGAAGGCAATTGTAAGCCATATTTAATCTTACTAGATTAACAGCTAAACACGGCAAAGCCACTGGAATACTATTGAATAAATTATGCGCCAAGTTCAAGGACGTTAGCACCGATCGCGCTCCTCCTTCGTTATCGTCTGAGATTTTTTCTGATACTTGAACGGATTTGGTCCATACGTGAGGACGATCCATCTCGATGATTTGTGCATTTGCTATTTTAGTAAACGACTCAAATTCCAAAGAGTCCTCTCGTGAGATAGCCAGTTGCGATGCTAAACTTCGGCTGCTCGGACTATTGTTCAAACAATCATCCCGCTGCGATTTTCGGGAAATATTTTGGAAAACTTGACTAGGTAGATCTCTCAACAAATTAAACGATGCGTTCAGTTCCTTTAATTTTGGTGCCCGCCATAAATTGTCTGGAAGACATTGCAACTTGTTGTTTGAAACATCCATGATCTCCAGTGCAGGTAAATTCATTATAAATTCCGGTAATTGTTCCAATCGATTATCTTGAAGGTACATCTCTTCTAAAACTGGGCACAGCTTGTCCTTGAGACTTTTTGGCTCGGCCGTAAGAGTGTCTATTTTATTTTGAGCCATATTAAGATATCTCAGACTTTGCAAATAAAATATTACGGGTGGTACAGAAGTGATAGAATTATGAGAGATATCTACCCTCGTGATAGCGTATAACACCAAATCGTTATTTTTTGCGCTCAGCTTTTTATTTACGTGTAACACAGCGTCGGTCAACCATTGCGCTCGTATTTGTGAGAGATGACATTGCTGATCATGCCAATTTATCATTGTTGGTGTATTTGGAAATAGCGTGGAATACGTAACGTTTCCAAAAGATGACAGCGCGGAAAAGTGAGAAGTTTGAGTACATTCGGACATGGCTTTTTTGTTGATTTTGTATTCTGAATCGGGATAAGCTTTTATGGATAAAAGTTTTGCCGTCAGGGGTTCGTCTCGATTTTGTGCGGCAATTTTGATTGCTTCGCATGTATTATCGACAGCACCGTGCTTCAATAAGAGATCGACAATTTTTATATCACGCTGTTGACAAGCTACGATTAATGCGCTAGAATAATTACTTTCTGGATCGCTCTGATCATAAGGAACTTTTACAGGCAAATTAGGATCGGCACCCGCCAATAATAAAGCTGTTACTACTTCTGTATGCTTGCCTTTCACCGCTGTATGCAAACAAGTTTCGGTAGCGTTGTTGCAATACAAATCTAAAATTAATGGACATATCATATTGTCATCCTTTTTATCAAACACTTTGCTTCTAAAATTTAAACTAGACATCAATCTTTGTATTCCGCTTGAAATTTTCCGTTTCGACATAGGAAGCGGTTGTGCCACTCCCATGTCTTCCTCTTTGATATTTTTTGTTTTTACTCTGTAATTTAATAATAACTCTACGATTTTAATATTCCCGAGCATACTAGATATATAAAGAACATTTTGTCCTGTAACGTCCTGAGTATTGATATCAAATGGCATCTCGTACTCGAATTCTCCGGACGAATCTTTGTAGCGTTGATACGTACTTTGCGGATATTCGAATTTCAACAATAAATCGATAACTAAATGATGACCGTTTATAGCCGCCGCATGAATTGGTAACCATTTTTCAACGGTTAGAGATTGTACTTGTTTAGGAAAATGTCGAAGAAGTAATTCAACTATTTCTACTTTTCCGTTGTAACAAGCTATGTACAATGGACAATATTTGGTAACAGGATGTATTCTGCAATCTGCACCATGATCTAGAAGTAAACGAACTATATCCTTGTGACCCATTTCACACGCTATAAAAAGTAGAGTATTCGCGCCATTTGGTGCCATGTTAACAATACATTCCAAATCGGATGTACGTCCTTGAATGATATTCTTAGCTGCCACAGTATCTCCCTGAATGCAGGTTGCACGCAGAGAAGCATGTACTGCAAGTTTTGCCAGTTCATATTTTTCAGCTGCTAATTTAAGTAAATTCATACAAACATCCTGCTTAGCTTTCTCAGCTACCTCTAATGGTCTTTGACCATTGTTGTCTTGGATCATTAGATTAGCATTGAACTTCAAAAGATTTTCAATATTAGAACTATGACCATGTTCTGCACATATATGCAATGGTGTTCGAAAGTGACCTCGTGGTCCACATGGTATATTTGGATTAGCTCCAGCAGACAGTAGTACATCCAAACATCTTGAATTTTCAGTAATAGCTGCAGCATGCAGTGGAGTCCTACCCCATGAATCTTGACTATTTATATATTGTGCATGTTCTCCTCTTAGAAGATCCTCTAATAATTCCGCATTATCCCATAAAGCAGCTTGGTGTAGTAGACGACCAGGAAAATCTTCATCGATGGGAGTATAATCTTCCATTATGTAAACTACAAATATTTACAATGCATTCTTATAAAGTTTTTGTATATTTCCCATTTAGAAAATATTATTTTATACTAACCAAATGTGTCTATAAATTCCTTTGAACTTCAGTTATGCATCCACATTGTTGGTACACTCTTCTCTTATGATATTTTGCATATGACTTTTTATTTTCAATTTGATTAAAATTGAATATTATATACTCATTTGAATTTAGCATATAAAATATGTTATCATTGTTTATAAATTTTACATCCACTGTATCTAAAGTGGAAGTTAGATATTTAAGATTGTTTATATACATTTGTAAAATTTCAATTATTTATTTATTTGCTACAACATTAAAAATGTTACACGTTTCAAATGCAATTTTAGAATTTATTTAACACCTCATTATCTAATATCTTCGTCGCTTTCTTTTCGTCGTTGTGTCAAATAATTCTATTTACGATTTAAAATTTAGCGCATAAATACAAAGTTCGCGTATATGTCAAAACGTATATTAATCGGAGTACGATTAAAAAATATGTCACAAATAATCATGTTCGATCGATATTTTTTAATTTTTTTATTATTCACTGTGTACACGCGATTTTGTTCTTGTACATTTGATTTATTTGTCTGGCACTGACAGCTGAAGTAGCGGCTTGACTGACGCGATAACTCTGGGACAAGAATCCAGTTTGATTCTAAACATAACATTTAGCAATCGCCATTTTGTCTGTTCTCTTTATCGACTGTACGCACCTTTAGCCACAATTTTATGCATCAGTAACGTTGGATCGATTTAAATAAATAGTATTACCTCTGATATTACGTAATGTCATTACTGACCCTTTTCATCAATTGATTATATTACACACTGTGTATATTATTACAATACTGTTATTGTTACGACGTATTTTAACCATGATCAATTATAAACTTTTTCCTAGAAAAAAATGTTTAAATATTATAATATTATACTACAATAAGTAATTGATGGTATATGTTTTAATTGTAATCTAACGCTTTTTTATATTAGTATACGATTTGTAAAAATTATTGAAATGTTATAATGAATTGAATTTATTGTATATTATTTATGGTCCAACGAATAATTTTTATTATATTTAATATTATAAATATTCATCACATATAATTTACTATTTTAGGAGATAATGAACTCTAAATATCGATTTATTATCAGTCAAAGTTGCTGAACATTTGTTAATATAGTTAATTACCGTATTTTTTTTAAAATAGAAACTCTTATTTTGAAACCGAATATGACATAAAAGTACTTTCACCTTGAATAATTGATGCAATTTAATTTTTATTGAATTTTAATTAAATGTGGGATATATTAATTGTAAACGAGAGTAGCCTTGTACCGAATATCGGATGTATGAAAACCAACGAATTTTTACATGTAACTATTCAACATCTTTTTAGACATATTCAAGGTTCTTATACTTGGGGATATATTAATATCAATAAAATATATACATAATAAAATTTATTGTAGTAAAATAGCATTGATATTAATTAATAAAAATTACGTTTAAAATATTTAAGTTTTAATAAAGTATTTTATCATTGTTATAAACAATTTCAATTAGATGTACAAACTTTGTATGTAAAAATATTTATTTATTTACAACTTTAATTCGTTACAATATTATCAAAATCGATGTTTATATCTTAGACGAGATTTATTACAGTAGAATGGAATACATTACTAATTATGAATGGAGATTTTTTTAAATTAAAAACTTAGAAAACCTTTACATAAGGAATTCTTAATAAACTTTCTAATGTTCCACTTGGCAACTTTCAAGACTTAACGCTCGAGCTAGGTTTCTAGCAACGGCCAGTCGGAAGATTTCAATTTCACCTTGAAATTTCGGATCATCTCCATGCGCTTCTAAACAACGTAACAATTCAAAACAATCGCTAGAAGACAGAATTACGTCTTTGGCTTCCAGCAGAGGTATAGCATCTGATAAAAGAATTGACCAAAAGCTGAAATAAAATTTTTCTATAGGACAGCATTTTTCGATTTAAACTTAAAGTACATTTTTATTCTACTTACTATTTCGGTGTTAAATTTGAAACTAAAAGAGATACTAATAAACTTGCAGCTTCTTTAAATTCTCCAATACCATACATTTGATGAAACTCGCAATACTTTCCTAATTAGGAAATACAGTAAAAATTATATAAATATAATTGATATTTATTGATCGTTTACTTGTGTCTTTAATGTTTTGAAATAGATTTACCTAAAAATGTAAGCCTGTCACTGGCCATCATACAAAAACCTAAATTCTCCAACAGATCACGGCATTCCAATTTTCCGTATTCTGCATAATGTTTCAAAAACTGATCCGCGATATATGTTATAAATCCACTATCTTGGGCTTTTAATGCCCATGCAAGTGCATTTCCAAGTCTTCCTTGTTTTATAGATTTTATTCCTTGAATTTTACATATGCTAGTAACTGAAAGACAGAGTTTCTAAATACCGAATACACCCTATATTAAAATGGAATAAGGAATAGTGTAAGAGACAATACCGACCTATATGGTCCATTTTAAGATCTCGTGCTATGTCTAGAATCTTGTTTACTCTTGCTTCTGACCCCATTGGTAGTGATTGTAACAATATCTCCAGTCTAGCCAAGCCTTGAATAGGACAATGTATCAAATAACTTGCACCACATTGCCACAAAGAATGATGTCCCATTAATGTGTTACCATATTCTAATATCAGAGACTCATGAAGTTGATTACTAACTCTGTTAAAAAGTAAAATTTAATTTTTTTTTTTTAATTTATTTTGTATGTAATATGAGTCACAAAATGACTTACTCTATTTGATCTTTGTCTAATATTTTAAGTTTTCCACAAGTATATAATAAATCTACTAAATGGGCAGCAAACCATCCGTTGTCACCCATGTATTGTATTTCTCTAATAACCTGGTGTAAATTACTCTCCATTAAAGCACGTATAGCATTATCAGAAGGTCTATTAGCTTGCCATCTTTTGGAAAGATAATTTGCATGGCGTGAAAGCTCAGGTTGTTTACAACATGGAGAAGTATAAAACAATGATGCTGCCAACAATTCATACCAAGCATCTGTGTATTGTGAAAATTGCCATAGTATATCTTGTTCTCCTGCAATTAACTGTATTAAATGTTTTTAATAACTACAGTAACATTATTTCTATGCATTTGTAAGTATTTGTTGTTATAAATACCTTCATAATCATTTCCAAATTAGTATCAATAATGAAAGCTTTACTATCTAGATGTGAACGTAAGTCTAGTTGCCAATGTTCTCGGCGAGTAGTAAATTCATTTACAGAATAACCACCATAGACATTGTACACAGGCATTGTTTTAAGAACATTTTCTGCCAATACAAAAGCAGGATGGTCGGCTTTATTATGTAATGCTAATAAAGCTCTTACTAAATCTAACTTTCCATGTAATGCACAACCTATTACAGCTTCCCAATAATTTGTATGTTCCAAATCAGAACCAATTGTTTTTTGAGACAATATCTTAACTGCCATAAGTTCTCTAGATGGAAAATGAAATTTAATCCATTCTAACAATTGTGGTAACACCACATCACCTAAATTTAAAATATTATATCTTAGACATTTTTTATGTTTCTTTATTATATACTTTTTATTTTTAATACACAATCATAATAAAATAATTTACCAGGTACTATATCTACATAAAGAATTTCAGTTAAATGCCATACGCATTCTATTTGATAAAAAATAGTCAGAAAATTCTCTAATGATTCTCTTTTCAACCTATCTTCTGAACTTTCTTCATCTGATGTAGGTTTCTCACATATATCTTGCAAATTTTCTATACATGCTCTCAAAATTGACCTATATTGTTTGCTATGCTTTAAAAGTTCAGGTCTAACATCTCCAGAAGATGATTTCATCTTTTGAATGGATAAAAAGACACCATTGCTTTCATTTACCAATTTACGTAATTGTGGTGAAAATAAGATTACTTCTGGCCTTAAAATATGCATTGTTGGGTTATATTTCTCGTGACTTTTTTTATTTAACCTTCCATCAGTATATATGCTAATTTTATTACTTTGTAACCAACTTCCAGCAATTCGTGCATGCTTAGAAATATTTGGAATATCCTATAAATAAAAAATATTCGTTTAAAGTTTGTTTTAAAATATTATTATTGGAAACGGAGTAAATGACATTATTTTACAAACTTAGATTAATTTTGATAATATCATTGTAATGTTTTCTCTCGATAAAAAGTTTACATCAATTTGGGAATTAAATTTTATAAGATGAAAGTAATAATAATTATACTAAGAGACGAAAATGTAGGTTAAGTATTATTTCGAACTTCGAACCACGCGGTAAATAAAGTTTTATTACTTACTACAATTGGCGGGTTTTCGACTTCATCCATGTTTGACAGCTCTATAAAAAAATGGTATTCAAAATATGCCTTTTTATAATAATCTTTACATTAATTTTTACATTCGTAATTAACGTGTTATTGTGTTTCTATAAATTAAATGCACAACAGTACTGACAAGTATCGATAATTGCATTCGACTGTACAATAATCGATATATCGTATCCGTTTATACTTATCGATACTTAACAGAATTATCGATCGTATCGAAAGAAATGTTTTATCGAATTTGCAGTACCGACATTTAAAAGTCTATTCGATTGCAATTATGTTTATTTTTGTATACTATTATATCCTACTTTATACTGATTATTAAAAGCGTACGTATCAATAAAAGATTTTTTAATTATAATTACGTGTAAGTATACAATAAGAATTAATTGATTATTAAAGTACAGGTGTAACATTATAGATTACAAGAAGTATTACTGTTATTATATTCTGAAATATTCTAATTAAACAAATTAAATAAACCTAGGTTAAAATCGGCGAGTTATTAGCAAGTGATAAGTAAACATTTTTCGTTCAGAAACTATTTTTGAATATCTTCCAACTTTTTAGCGGTAAGAATTTGACTAGCTTCGCAATCTTATTTAGACCTTGCACATTTCAATTTTTTTACTTTTCAAACTGCAATTTATATTTTAATTTAAATATTTGATTTATAAAAATAATATTTACTAAAGGTTTCCTATTCATTATCATTTAAAATATTCAAATTCAGCTACATTCATCCTCAAGTTATTGTTCATTACTATACTGCGGGATTTTATGTATTTATGGCAAATGTTAAATACGCAAAAGAAAAAAATAGAGAAAGCACAAAACATGTAAGAATATACAAAATATCGATAGTACAATACATATTGTTTCATGTAGAGAGTAAAACAACTCTCTACTTAAATTCCACTTTTCTAATTTCGTTAATAAAAGTATGAATTTGCATAAGAACACGCAATCTACTAATTACATAAATAATATACGATACCAAAGGGATCAAACTGATTCAGCACTCATCATGCGAGGATCAAATACAAATGATCATACAATGCTTAAACTTTATTTATAGCTATATTTTACATTCTATTTGTAGACGAAAAACCCAGACAGAAATATTGAAAATATTAAGTTGCATTGCATAATTTCTGTCGTATTTTCGGGTAAAATTTGAACCATCAGAATTTTCCAAAGACATTTGAAAAACAGTTTAGCGCGACTATTACGAAATGTTGAAAATATTAATATGGGATACGGTAGAAAGTATACGACTTAATAACTTCGCAAGATTATACGAACCAGCCTGCGCTAATTGTAAATTCTCCAAGCGACGGTAAGAAACAAATGATATCCAGTAACGTTCACCTTTGTCGGACGTTTCCTTCCCCTAGCGCCAATGTGTAACCATAACAAAGTACAAGTCACTCCCCCTAACGTGGAACGTTTAGCAGGTCGGGTACACCATTGGTGGCCGAACATAGCCGAGGAGAGACGACCCTTAACACGGCCATGGGGACCGGATTCCGTACGGATAGTCTGGGCTTGCGCGGTGCTTTCGAAAGGCGCGTCCTGTCTCGGTGGTCCGTTCGCGGTTGAGGTTTTACTTGTCGACGAGCTTTCGTGCTGGAGTGTGCGCGTCTGATCATAGCGAGAAAGGGAGAGAAGAAGGAAGGAGAGAACGGTCTCGTTCGCGTCTGGTCGGGTCACCACGTACTAATCTTATAAGCAGCAGAGACGCTGTATCCAGGAAGGCTAGATAGGGTTGTATTGCCCGCGAAAATGTAACGATCTTAGTTGTGGGGCCGGTTGTCTGAGAAATTGGCTTGGACAGAAGGGGAGATAGAGGTGATACCGCTCCCCGTGTCGCGACTCGCGAGTGAAGCACCTTGCAGAGGAGATCCATGGCGTGAAGCGTCGGCACGGTTCATTGAATTGTTCTTTACGGAAGTTTGAAGCTCGAGAAAGATCAGGTACGTGGAGATTGAATTTTTTCCCTTTCGTTTTGCGTTTTTCGGGTTATCAGCTGTAGAATTTACACGTCGAGTCGCTTTGCTTCTTTCCGCCTCGCTACCGGCTTTTCTGACTCTTTTCGCTGGTTCCTGTAGACGAGCTAATGCAGGAAATTCATGTATATACGCACGAAAGTTCGTCGAAACGGGGGGAAGGGTTGACTGTTTTGGGGGATGATGTAATTTGGTACCGGTTTTTTGAATGATGATTATTGTGGGGATCATGAATAAAGACGCTAAATAACATAGATGGAAGGTAAATTTTTGCGAATTTTTATAAGTTTTGTTAGAGATAGTGATTGACGTTTTGCGTAAAATTTCGTCTGACTGCATGGTCGACTACGTACGACGCAATACGTCGTTGGCCTCCCCTTTCACCTTTCAACATTGATATAAACTTAGTTATTATGACGTTGTACGAATTTTTATTGTTTTTCTATTTACTATATTTTGTTATCTCTTAGTTTTAGTAGTCAGAAATATAATCTAGTATATTTATTAGAAATTTTGTAATTGAAATTCTTTGTTAATACTCCTAACGGATTCATTTATTCAGAGTTATACGTGCACGTATGTATGTTTATAGAAAAGTAATTTTAATAATCAGGAAGATTATTTCTTTAAAGATAAATTGTAGAAGATTACGGTTATACGAGGTTTTCGTAATATTCGAAACTATGTTTTCTTTCTGTTAATCGAGGTCAAATTTGTTTGTGAATTAGAGCTTGTGTATAACGGTACTAGGATTTTCGCAACAGGTTACGTTTGTAGATTTCGAATACACAAATACGTGGATGCAAAAACAGTGTGTAGACCGCAAGCAGATGTGTGTCAATACACTTCACAAAGAATTTGGTTTGATTTAAACCAGTCAAATAACTCGAGAAGTTTAAATATTTTGATATTTTCAAAGCATCTGTGCTGCATCGAGATATGAGGTTCAGTAAAATATTCAATGTTTTTAAATAATAATTTTGATATTCTTATGTAATTAAATTAAAATCTTTTATACAAGTTGAAAGTTCAACAGAAGATTCTGTATTTTTTAATACTAATCACATATTTTAGGGAATCGCAAAATAGATCAATTTATTTAAATGTTATTTGAACTATGATTTTAGTTATTTTTTGACTTACTAAAGAATTAAAAGTTATAGAAAGTTATTAATCTTTAGCTTTTTGCTTTTTGATTTCTAGTTTGCGATATAAAAAAAAGACTGCAATCTAATTAAAATCATGAATTAGGAATTGAATGAAATTAGATCGTTTTAAATTTGTTAACAGCAATATTAAGAATGCATAAAAGAATATTCAAAAATGTGTGCTACTCATGTTTAGTAATTTAGATAACTAGTTTAGCTAAAAATAATCTCAATTTCATTATGACAATTCCATGAAAATTGCCATACGTAATGTGTGATTAACCCCTCTGCTATGTAACACTCTAATGTGCCTGTGAAAGTTGGTCAGTCGTTTGGTAAAAGTATACGTGTAATCTAATGTACAGAATTTTTCCAAAGGCGTGGTACAAACAAAAAAGAGATGATTCGAAAACTTTGAACGAAGTTTTTTCGTTCAAACTTCTGTTGACGAGAAAATTGAATTTGAATTCGATCAGTTACGAAATTTTACGTGCAATTAGTTATGTTAAAATGTACAAAATTTGTTGTTATAGTTATGTACATATAGTTGGATTTTCCAAAACATTTGTTACATTCTATAATTTGTTTGGTATAAATAAGAGAACATCTTTAGGCAGTTTCATGAGCAATTTTATTCATAATATTATTAATAGTGTATTATTAGGTACGACTACACCTGAGTAATCATAATTTGCTTAGATCATTCACTCTCTGCACTTATATTTGCATTTCTGTTCGTAAGCCATGCCAGAATTTAGTATGTTTTCAAGTAAAGTATTAAGCTTCCTTAGTGTATTTATTTTATTAACTTACAAATTGCTGAAAACTGTTGCACTTCTTGTTCAGCAAATTAAAGGGCTTTAAACTGTGATGATAGTATAGTATTTCAATTATTCGCTGTTTCAAAAATCTGTATATCACTTTTTGGCTGCAGATGATTTTGATAATTTTTAAAATAGATTGCTATTTTATGTGAACTTAGAAATTACGATCAGCCAAATGCACGCATAGAGAACGAATCTTCAAATTTAATTTTCTCGAAAATAAAGCCTTGCACGAAAAACTTTCATGTACATTTAGGACTTAACTTTTACTATGATTTTAGAAACATTCTGCGTACATATTTAAGTATTGTTAATACTAATTCTAGAATAATCAAAATTGAGGTCATCTATATATCGAAAACGCTTTTAGTATTGATGTGCCTTAGCAAATGGGTTAATTTCCCTGTACTAATATTTCAAAATGCGATTTTTTTATTTGAGATGTATAGTATGTATACGACAATAATATATGTTATAAAAATAATTAATTTTATATGTTGTAAAACGAATATATGTATTGGTTCCAGATTGTTAAACATATAAAATTGCTTAATTTACAACTGGACAAGACAAGTATTGCGATTTATAGGGACGGAGTTGTTAATTGAAGCACTGAGAATTTTTCCCGCTTATAAGGAAACGAGTTTTTTTTCCATTTGTCGTTGCTTAATAGAGTCAAGTTGCAAATGCTGGGTTCTTAATGCAATGAGGGAATGAAATTACTTTTCTTCGAGCGATACGTACCTTTCTTTCTATTCTTGATACCTTCCTTCGATCCTTTTTAGGGTCAAACATAAAGAGTAGGTTAAAGATCTCTGAATACATGAACGTAAACATTTTACTTCGGTCGATGACTGACTGAGTCGGACAAAAATAAATTCATTCGTTCTTGGTCCATTTTACAGATTACTTATAAAAGTTTTTTTCTTGCGTCCAAAACATTATGGCTTATATTAATTATAACATTTTAGTGTTTTTTCCACATGAAAATGTATATAGGAAAGGTGATATACTATTTTTGTAGAAATTACTTTTTATCTAAAATACAATAATACAAATTAATTGAAATTAATTGTATTCTAAAATTACAAAATTCCATTATTATTATCTAACAATGCACATTAGAAAAATTGAAAATTTTTATTTTTTTAAACGTTGTGAGTTTGTTGGAGACTTTAAGAGATGTCGTAAACTATTTTTTTTATCGACTACAATTCGGTCCTTCAAGGTGAAGAAACACCTTATATGTATGTGTATAGCTGATTTCCTATTCACGTACATATGTATCTTTAAAATTGCAATAGGTATGAGAAAGTGTTTGGAATAAAAATCTTAGAGCATTTTATGCTGTTTAAGATTAAACTAATCAAAACAGGACAAATTTTCTATTTAAATAAAAGATTCCCCGTTATTACAATTAAATAATATTTTAATTTTCCTAATCATAGAAAGCCTTATTATAGATGCATATGTGTTAAACTTGTTGAATAACGGGTTATTACGATGTCCTGGTGTAAAAAGTGTCTTTGTTTTTCACATTTTATTTAACACAATAATTGTAAAACATTCTTATTAAGTGTTACCAATAATAACAAGATTTTGTTAAACTTCACAAGCAATAATGGGATGAATCTCGTTATTCATGTAATTGCATGCATTTGCACATATGTTACGCTATTTGATGGAAATATACTTCATAAAAAAATCTACATGATAAAAGATGACGCATCGTTTGAAATGCAATGCAGGATATTGCATTATATTTCTACATACGTTATATCGATGTAACTTACGAACCACAGCATCCGATAAGTTTAACATAAACATCTCCATTTATAATACGATTTTTCACGAGAGAAAGAAGTAAAATATTGTTTAGTGGCAGTCTTACAAAGCATAAAAAATTATTAAATTTTAATTGCAAACATTTTCTTATGCCTATTGTAGTTTTAATTGTTATGTAGTTGTAGGGGGTATCTTCACCTTGAAGGACCAAATCATAACTGATAAAAAAGAAAGATAGTTTCCAACATTTCTTAAAGTCCTCAACAAATCCACAAAGATTAAAGAAAATCAACATTTTCGGGTTAACTAGTGTCTCTTGTAGGACAAATAGGACGATAAGCTTATTATTAATATGATACTTTTAAAATATATTAATTGTGTAAATTAATTCGGTGTTATTAGATTTATGCATTTCTAATAATTATATATATATATGTATATATTCAATTGTTAGGTATGCAACAGAATTCGCAAACCTTTAGTTTATTGTGACTTCTTCTTTTAATTACAATAAACGTATTTCTCGATTATTTTTCTGGTATTATGTATCATTCGGAAGCATTTTTATTTTTGTATTTTGCGATTATTTTTCTATACAGGGTGTTCCAGATTATAATGGCCAAACTTCATCAGCGAATTCATTGAATCTGAATAAGATAAAAATGTTATATAAACATATGTCGTTTACAGGTTTATTCAAAAGTTATGATATAAATATGATATAATAATGAAATAGCAATACTACGATATACAATATATCAACAGTATTTACACTTAGTCTATCTTGATTTGTGCCAGTAAATATTTACTATCTGAGGTTATCAAAAGTGTTATGATCATTCCGAAGAATTCAATATTCTTGATGGTCGATTCTGCCTTCGCATAGTGCCATAAACGTCATTTCCTTCGTAAGGTGGCGTGAGTGATTTGCTCAATAATCATCTTTTTGCCAGTGATAATATATAAACATGCTACGATTCGGTATTCTTCTGTGTTAGGAAATATGCGTTGATACTCCCTCATAGCAACTCTAACATTCCCATTGCAAAATTCATAAGCGAGGTAAATATCTACATATTCTTCATTCGTAAATAACCGAGGCATTTCAAAGTCCAATAACTTATTACAGTTTATTCTCATTAATATTGAGACACCAGCTACAGCGAAATTTATAAAGCACGAAAATCCTAATCTTAATGAAAATTGGCATGCTTGAAGAGCACAATGAACTGTACGTGGAGCAAAGCTATTCGTGTAAAAAATGTTCGGTTTTTAGCATTTTATTGCCTTGTTATGAAGAAAGTCCCAGACAAAATTCCATTTAAAAAATGAAAAAGTACTGCAATTTTAGGGAGTTGATTACAACCCTCAAAGAGATTTCCTGTCGACAAAAAAATGCTCCGCGTACAGTCCATTATGCTTTACAAGCATGCGAACTTTCATTAAAATGAGGATTTTTGTGTTTGGTGAATTTCGCTGTAAGTGGTGACCGAATATTAATGGGAGTACCTGTATGTAATAGTACTAGTGAAAATTACACTCATAATGTTTGACTATCTTTATGTAAGCTGTTGGTATATTTCTACATTGTATCGTAACATTGCTATCTCATGTTTCTATCAGATCTTTTGAATAAGGCTCTAAACGACGTGTTTATATAACATTTTTCTCCGTTATGTAGGCACAAAGAATACGCTGACGAAGTTTCGGCGTTAAAATTTGGGACGCCCGTTAAAATCTGAGATGATTTTAATAAATAAATTTGTTTAAGAAAATATGAAATACATAAACTTAATATAGTTGGCTTCTTAATAGTTTCTTACTTACGGTAGTAAAAAGTACACCAAGAGTACAGAAGGTAATGAAAACTATTTTGATGATGGAGTTAATACTATGTGAGTCATAAATATTAGGTGTCCCAGTGGATGATCCACCATTCTTATTCAAATTAGCATCTATTTTTAATAAAATCTGATACTTATTCTATTTTATATATAATTGTTGTTATTTTATAATGCTTGGCGCCATCTTTCAAGCAAATTACAAGTGACTATTTCTATTTTTGATAAAGTATATTTGTTAACTCATTTAAATATGGTGGAATACTTATTGGTACACATAATAAAATTTGAATTTTAAACAGACATCGAATTAATTTACGCATATAATAATCGTTGTTATCCAATATTTAATCTAATGTATCTTACCAAGTACGCGTGAAAAATATATGTTTCTTCGCAGATTCTAATTATATGTGCTTATTTCATTATAAAATAGTGGTAAAGCGTATGTGACGAAAATGCGCAATAAATGGTGGTAACTGCATGTAGAGAGCATAAATTTCTTTAGTTCTGGTAAAGTATGGGACAAGCGTGTGAGGTAAAGCAGGTTCTGGTTTCATTGGAATTCTTTAATTAACTTCGAATATAATACCTCGACATTTCCACCCTCCCTAGACCCAGAAAAATAAGAATCTTTAATTAGAATAGTACGCGATACGAGAGAATGCCTCGAAACTATACATTTAATTTGTAGTTGAATTGGAATTGCAATATTTACAAATTTTTATCAAGTTTCGTTACATTTGATCTTCCTTTAATAATAAAAGTGGATTGTGAATGTGTAAGGTGTATTCTTATTAAATTATATTAGCAAGAAGTAATTTACTAACTGATGATACAAGCGGGAAAGTGTTGGTTTTACGCGAAGAATCTTCAGAGTCAAAAATCTTTGTGGAACGTTTGATAAAATCTATTCGGTAGAGGGATAATTGACGATTGGCCGCGTAAATAAAGCGCTTACCAGAGTAAAACGAACGACGTGGTTCGCGGTGTCGAAAGTCGAGTGTTCTACACATATTATTCCCCCTGCGATCGAGCCTTTCATCCCCGTTGCTTCTAGCAGGGGCTGGGCTCCTGGTCCTGTTTGATTTGATGGTGTGTTCTTTGTTAAGCGTGGATTCTGGTGCGCGTGTTGCTTTTGCGAGATGCATCGCGTCGATGCAATGGAACACGATGAATCCGACAATCAAAAGAAACGGGGCTGGGGGAATGCCCCGAATACATTTGACTCTATCGACTGTACGCGTTAAGCATTTTTTTGCTGGAATAGAAAATATTGAAAATATACGTGTGTACCGTCAAATGCGAAGATCTTCCCCGCGAAATCGAGGAGTAAATAATTTGTTCGTAAACAAACAACGACAATCGAACTGTCATGTGTTTTTGTGTTTTTCTTAACAAATCGTAACAGTATAATCTAAATACTAGTATAGATAAGAAAAAAAATATTGTACGATGCTCTGCTGTAAATAGTTAAGTATAAATTTATAAATAAATGTTAAATACGATATAAAATTTATACATAAGAACGTATTTTTCATTGCAAAATACGCACGAAAAGATGAATTATTATGACATCACTGTTAATAATATTGATCATAATTTATTTAAAATTTGGTTAGATACAATTATAGATAGATTAGATATAATTAGACAGAAATTATATTTGTACTATAGAAATGATACTCGTACTGACTGTAAAATGTCTGTAGGTATTGTTCGATTGTTCGGTTGAATTAGAATGGTTTATATTATTTGTTAACTTTTTCAAGTATACGCAGGTACTATTGCATTTCAAATTTAGAGTTGCATTTCGTGTTAGTGTATTTTATCAACATACTTTTGGACTACTTCTTTCACGGAGAAGTTATTCAAGAATTTATTCAAGTTAAGCACGCGATCCAATATAATACTGCAGTTTTAAAATACATATACATATGTAGCATCAATTTTTCTTATTAACGTTTCTGTACAGAAGATTGGCACTAAACGATTATTTATTGCCGCTAATGCCGTCAAAATTATCATGGAAGAGTTGCTTATAGTTTAGGAAAGGTATTATTTAATAAATTCTTATTATTAGTCTTCAAATGGGGAGAGTAGGATTACTTGTACAGTTCATTGTATATTTGACTCTATGTATTCATCGTATCATGCACATCGATACACATATTCGTTTAGTCCATTTAAAGTAAACCACGTTAATTAAATACCTCTCTCAATGTTTTTTTTTTTTTTTTTTCCTTTGGCGAAAACATTTCGATAGGGATTGAAAATTTCGTGGAGGCCAAAAGCAGTTGTGCGTTAACCACGAATTTCAGCGTACATTACGCGAATTTCAAGATGCTCGAGTTCAAACTCACGCTCATCTGTCGTTAATAGAAGTGCAATCGATTTTGGAGGACCACGACGATTGCTGCCAATCTGAAAGGTCATTCGCATGACCCACATTCAGGCTCTGTACATGAAACGAATTTTCATACGGACGAAATCACGTGAACCGTGCAAACACGCATAATCTTGAGAGAACTAATTATACATTAATGACTGATAACGCCTAGCATCTGTTCAATTAGCCTAATTGAATTTCCGGCGATATGTTAGAATATGTGCCGACAAAAAACTGATATACGTTTGGTCAGTTTAAAGTCTAAAATAAAGAAATTTGAAATGGGAGTGTTTAAAGATGAACAAATATTTCAGGGAAATGTAGGAAATGGAAAAAAAAATTAATGAAATGGGTTTCGAGAATTGAACAACTTTTTCAAAGACTCTTTTGTAAGTGTACTGCGGATATTTATACAAAGTCATATTTTTATATATAAAATTGAAGAACTGGAATCTATCTCGAAATTTGTTTTAACCCCTAAATGTTTTAGGATGTATTTTGGATGTTTTGGAAACTTTCTACTGTTTTGCACATTTAAATTTCTCATAAATGTATAATTATCCGCAGCCTACTTACAAACAATAGAAAATATTTTCGTATTTTATATAAAAATTAAGCCATTACTATTTTCTTTTGAAAATTTTCGCGAGTTAAAATTTCAAAGTTAAGATTAGTATAGTAATGTTTAAGATTATCAAGAACCAGGAAAAAGTATTAACCTTTTATGAATAATAAAAATATGTTATGCAGTAGAAATTATGTGTATACTTTGAAAAATATTTTAGGTTCATAAGAAAAAGGAAAATTTAGTATTGACGCTATAAAATAAGCACTTACCATATGTATAATCTCAATATGTTTATCTTGCACAAAAAGCCATAAAAAGTAAAACGTATTTTATATTTGATGGGTCGTATATTTCGTTTTAAAATGTTCAAGTATATTAGATTACTGTTTCTTTTGTCGGTATAATTCTCAATGATCTTGTTAAACCATTTATGAGGATGTTTATGTAGATAACAAACCATAAGAGTACATATATACATTCAGTTTATTATTCATTCAAAAAATTGCGTTCATCTTTTAAACTGGTTTTGAATTTCTATTTTTATTCGATAGAATGATTCAAGAAATTCAGTGCTGCGTTATTATGAATAAATAGATATACTAATCGTAAGCAATTTCACTTTAAATGCCATGGTTTATCTAAATTTCCCTTTACTTTCTCTAAACTTAAATACTTAACAATTTTATTCTTTTATAATTTCTTATCGCTAGACGCTGCAGTTAAAAGAAAATTACGTTTATAGTTTGTGAATAGCTTTTTAAGTACTAGAAACGTTGACGATTTGATGAAGTAATAAATAAGGATATCGTATCTAGTTAGAGAAGTATGAAAATGTCTTTGCTAAGCTCTCATGGCGTTAAACTAGAATCATATTGTAGAAAAAAGCTAGATGCTATACCACTGATTAAATAAAATAATAGCAGTACGATTTTTTCGTTATTCAAAACCAACATTGCTTTCCCAGAAACCCAAATAATATATTCACTGATATAAAATGAAATTGAAATGAATTTTGTACAGTAACAGCTACCGGTACCATTATATTGACAGCAACAATGAACGTTGTAAAATGGAGTACTAATAACTAGCAATTCTGTTGGTTGTCAATTTATTTTTGTTTTGCATCATATTTCCAATATAACTATTTGATCAGTCATCAAATGATGTATATTTATGTAACATTTTCTGCTCTCTTATAACCATAGAATATATTGACAATGTTTCGGCGAAAAAAACTGAGAACACTCTGTATATTATAAATTATACTACAATTATATTATTACTATTATAGGGGCAAGTTGAACAAATCAGGGTAGTTTGATAATATGGTGTACTCAATTGTACGGCTTTTGCACGTGTTGCAATTTTATTAATTGCAGTAGAAATATTTTCTATATTCAACACAAATATTTTGGAAACAATTGAAGACGATAAGATATTTCTACTAAAATGTAAAAGCAATGGCACTTGGAAAAATGATGGCATTCATTTATTATGAATTCTATAATTATACCGTATATACAATTTCATATTATAATATTTTAGTTTCATTTTTGTGATGTGTATATTCACTTTTGACTCTCACCTAAAAGTAGGACCATTCGAAATGTGAGAAAACTGTTTAGGCTATTGAATTTACCATTTTATTTATTTATTCAAAGGAATTTTTTTACGATTTTGCTCACACCTTTGGATTTGTCTAACTTTCATCTAAACAGCTTCTGTGTAAAACTAATACTTTCCGAAAATGTTTACACTTTACATTTTCTTTTGTATGTTGAATGTTTCTTTACAATGTTACTTCTATCTTGGAAGAAGTATTTTTGGTTACATAAAGTGACATTAAATTTTCTACCCACATTTTGTTACCATTTGATTAAAATTCGTATTTAAATTTAAAATTACTCCTTGCACAGCATTTTGTTTGTTTCAGTACATTTTATTTTCTTATATTTGTTTAACATATTTCTTTTCTATATTGGTATAGATCCATTCTGCTTGTAATTGAACTTCCTTAAGCAAGATTGAAATGTACGAGTGAAAGAAGTTCGCTAGTCGATCAGAGTCCAATTTTATTTTTGCTTATCCTTAGAGAGATTGAGCTCATCTGTTTCCCATGAAACCTTTCTATTTCATTTATCTTCCTTAATTTGTATACAAAAGTTAACTTCATTCAACGTAGCAGCAAAACTTTCACGCGATACCAAATATTCATAAACTTGATAACGGAGTAATTTGAATGTAAAATTTATAATTTAATTATGGTTATTTATGCAAATATATTGTTTCGAAACCAATTGAGACGAAAGGTATTTAAAGTATGTTTTATAATAAATTCACAGTGCTGGGCAAAAATATAACAACATTGGTATAGTAATCATTTTCATGGTCAATGTTGATAATACTACGTTTAATGATTTGTGGACATTCTTAATGATGCTTTCTAAATAATTGCTTCTTCAAAATTATAACTTTGTCAAATATTGTAGGTAATAGTCAACTGACAAACACTTGCAACATAAAATAAATTTTAGTCTAGGTTCTATTCTCTCACTTTTATTATAGAAATGTAAATTATCACAAACATTTGCAGTCTAATAATACAGGTGTTGGTGACATTAAAATTGAAAACGGACGTTTCACAAATGAGTGGAATTTTCATCTCTAAACAGCGCTGCACCCCATGTAAGTGATTTTAGGTGATTTCAGGCCCCATTCCTTTATTTCCTTTATACAATTGCTCAGAAAAGCATCCAGTCACATTAAGGATTCAACATTTTTTCTTTGAAATGATACATCGATAATGCAAAAAACTGATGCGAAATCCACTTCTCGGCATCAATAAAACGTCCATTTCAATAAAACTATGAAACGTTAACTTCCAATAAATATTATAACATAAATGAATAATAATTGGATGAAGTTTTTTTCAATTGTGTAAGACGGTCGAATATTTTTATGATTAACCGTATAAAAATAAGAACTTGCATTAGCATCTGTAGTTTATTTACATCTATTTATAGTTATTCCTACAAATTGATCCAGTACAATATTTCATTATCTCTCATCCATTTAAATTCACACAACAATTAATAGCGACAGTAGGAACCACGCAAAATGGTTTTATGCTCGTTAATGCAAATCAAAACATATGCATCTGCCTTTCAAAAGGCACAATGCCGATGCAGAAAGGGTTGGCGGATCGCCAACCCGAAAATAACGAAAAATAAGCGGCGTTCAAAATTTGCATAATAGCGAGACATCTTCCGCTAACGGAAGTTCTTCGCATGAAGTTTCAAAGGTGTTACCAAAAATGGAGCGAAGTAAACGTTAGATGTCTCGAAATTTTGTTAGAAAGCACCATAAAAGCCTGTGCTAAAATACACAAGTCACCAGGGTGCACGTGAAACGCGACCGAAGTTTGTTGTCTTCGTGCTAAAAACGAACTCCGTTTTACTCGCGCTGCACGTGAGAGATCACTCTGCACAGTTTCGATTCGTTTTTACGAGCGCCTCATGTTTTACACCCGGCGCGTCGTCGTTATGTTCCCGAGAAACGAAATCAAGGAAACCGGCGAATCTCGTGCAGATGTTCGGTATACGAATTCGATTTACGTGGAGGATTTTAAAGATGCCATTTCTTTGCAAAAGCGGTAGGAATTAATGTAGTCGGTTCATTTCAATCTTTAGACAGTGGGGTGTTTGGTCTCTTTTTTCTAAATTACGTTGGACAACCAACCTACTCTTAGTTACGATTGACAAAAGGGTTAAGTGATAAACAATTCGTTTGAGACTGTTTCAAAATAATTTGGCTAGTATTCATCAACTTTCTGGAGAAAGTCTAAGTTGATAAAACCGTCTTACTCATCGGGTGGAGTAAAAGTTGAGAACTAGTCATCATTTTCTCACCAAATATTTAATCTATACAGTGTACGCAGTCAGTCATGAAAGTCTACAAACACATTACAAATTTCAAATACTTGCATAGTTTGGAGTAAAGCATATTTTAGAATGATAAAAATGGTGTGACAATTCATAAAGTATAAAATTACAACTAAAAAAGATTCCTAAGAAATGTTTCATAAAAGGAATATCATTGATTATATAAATAGAATTACGCCGAAAAATGTAGAACACGTTATTTTATTTATGTTAAAGAAATTGTAGAATGCTATAGATACATCAAGGGAACTAACAAAGTATAAGTATAATTATAATAATGATGCACGCATATGGATTTTTACGAAGCCGTGTTTTCGGTTTATGTAGGTATATTCTCTTGTATACAAATGGTAGAAACATCACCATTTTTTTGCTAATCTATTTAATTTTAATCAATGTACAAACTAACGTTCTTGAAATAATTGAAACTCTTATATTTTTTTCAAATATTTTGAATTTAAAGATATGTAGATTTTTGCAATTCACTGTAAGTATCATTAAAAAATTCAAAAGGTGAGCATTGGTAGTACATTGAACGTTTCTTCAACAACACGTTACTATCTATTTTCGAAGTACTCTCTTACAAGTTGTTACTTTTTAGTTATAGTATTCGTATCGAAATATTGAGTACACAAGTTAATTTGGTGCACAATTTATAGGTGTCTTTGTCTGTAACGTACTCACTGTCTTAAAATCGTCATTTGTTTTTGAAGAGAAAGTTTGCCTCGTGAATATTAAAGTATCATCTAATAATGGATGATATTTTTGTGGCGCTGTAGAAATGGGATAGGATAGGAAAAAGGAAGGATGTTGCGTTTCGTCCTGGGCCTGCTAGTGGACTCATCAGTAAGGCTACCTAGCAGGCCCTGCCTTAGACACTGGGGTATTGGAAGGAAGGTTGAAGGCGGTATATATGTTACGGTAAATGTGATTAATCCGGTGATTATGTATAATTACCGGTTATTATATATAATCACCACTAAGTTTGGTAAATGTGATGAATTCTTGAATATTTATCAACTTAACCGGCGAGTTTATATAATTTCCAACTCGTAATGGCGAATGTGATAAAAGTCCGTTACTGTTCGTTATTGGCGGTCTTTGTCGATGTCGGATGCACTCTCTTTTTTTCTTACGTGGTCCCTTTGGCGAGCGCCGAACGTGCACGTGTCGCGATCGGACTTTGTCCACGATTCCGCTCGACTAGTGCCGACTCCTACAGTAGTATTTCCAATTTCACGCCGGCTAGACGTTTTCTCGCTACCCTCTCGTATTTTATAAAATATTGAATGATGGCTGGTATGCTTGAGCGTTTTAACTCCAAGTTAGTTAATATTATGAACACTAAGAAAGGAAACAATGGTTTTCTATCACAATCGCCATTACGAGTTGGGAATTATATAAACTCGCCGGTTAATTTGATAAATATTCAAGAATTCATCACATTTACCAAACTTAGTGGTGATTATATATAATAACCGGTAATTATACATAATCACCGGATTAATCACATTTACCATAACATATACAATATTACCTTGGATATTGGCCGGGACTTTGCCTTGGATATTGGCCGGTCGCTATCCCCACCAGCTTTTTGAACTGGCTTCGTGGAGTGAACCACCGATCCTATCCACTTAAGATATACGTATGTCTATGTTTTTAAATCTACCGTGAAATGTCGATGAGCCGCGTTGTGTATCTCTATCTCACTCGCTCTCTATACAAAAGGAGACACTCAGGATTTCCTGAAAGATCTACCTCCCATCAACTTTGGCCAGATTCGGTCCCGAACGTCGGCCAATATCCAAGGCAAGACTGTATATGGACGAGGTAGTTGGAGCGAGTGCTTTCGAGAAAGTCTTATTTCGTATGTCCCTCTAGTGGTGGGTGCAGGAGAGCCGCCACATTTTAAATACCACAATTCCATTTGATCTTTTGTAAATTAACGTTGAACTTTATGAAAGAAGGCACTTAATTAGTGTCGCGACGCGTATTTGGTCGTAGTAGCTGTAAGCGGCTGCAAAGCTATTTTATGGTTTAGCTTGTGACCAGGGAAAGTCCGCGGCCTGCTGACCACGTGCGTCGGTAAAAATGTCATTACAGGGAAACGGTATTTTTTCGGCAGGCTAAAACAGACGCGCCGCTTCCCACATTTTCCACCACATTTTGTATCCCTTCCCTTACTTAAAACGTACCCCCGCAGACAGTTCGACACCGTCATTCGAACAGGACAGTCCACTACACGATTTCAAACGCATCACTTCGTTAGTACACGACATAGATTCGCTGAAACTCACCCGACACACAAACTAAACAATTTTATAATAACCACCCGTTACCTCATTAAGTTGAAGTAAGGACAGCGTTGCCAGCTATCTATCAAGGACGATACGGTGACGCAACAATTAGTTTGTATGTACATGTAGCATACTGGTAACATACTTCGAAGTTATTTTCACTTAAGTCGTTTTGATAATTGAAAAAACAAATTTTTGCAAAAAAGAGGCACAGAAGGGTATATAATATTTTATTAAAATTTTGAAACCTTCAAACTGCGGATTTAATCTATGAAATCTTGTTTGGTACGAACAGATAATTTTATTCGGAGGATAGTTATAGTACAGCGGAGATGTTAAATTCACTTTCTACGATGCATAATTATATTTTTAATAACAAAGGATTACTAGCGATTTTAAGAGGATAATAATTTATTAAATTAAGCTCGATATAATAGGATTTTCGGTCACGTAATTTATCAAATAATAAATTAAAATTTCCACTGTCCATTTGAAGGTGAATCTCATTTATTATCCTCGTTACTGTTTCCGTGAAAGTCTGAAACTCCGTGGATCATGGTGATTGGGCAGAAGGTGCGTAATTTAAACGGGAATAATGACGGAAAAAACTGAGTGGAAATTCGCTTCGCGGTCGAACGTCTAATTAACAGATTAATTCCTAGGATTATTTCCCGGACTAAACCAGGGTTATTTGCGGTCTATTTCATTGGGATTCTAATTTTACATTAGTGAGAAAATCTTTCATGGCTTTCAACTACAGATTAAGCAAATTACGCTTTTACGGAACGAAATCACAATTACTGTTGTCCGAGACTATTGATTTGCGTTACTATTGGTTTGAAAGCAACTTTACAGCAACAAATAAAATTATTTCTTGACTGTGTACGTTCTATTAGGTAATGCATTCTGTGTCTTTCTAAACAAAATTCAAATATTACTTATGAATCATGTACCTAATATGAACTTAATCATTAAAATAATTTTAATTTTTCCAATTTTAATGATGTTACATCTACTAATTCATAAAATGAGAAGATATTTAAAAACAACATTTCTTAAGATTCGGTACTCTAAAGGGATCGAATTCATTTATATACCTAATAAATTAAATGTGGCCATCATAATTTTCCTGAAATTACGTTTTTAATTTTTGATCTAGGAAAATCAAAATGTATTGCGAATAGAATTACTCTCTTCCTTGTAGCAAAGATTTCTTGTAATCAAGATACGATGCGTGTAATGTTTTATAAAAGTACATATACTTGTAGTATTTAAGTACTTTATTTATACCAAAATATCAATTATTTTACATTATAAATTTAACAAAGAAAGCGAATCCATTATACAAATGTCAAAGTTAAATAATTTTTATATTTTGTACAGGATGAGTCACCTGAAATAAGTCGTTATTTATTGATTTTTATAAAAAAAAACTTAGTATTTTGTGCGACAATTATTGAATGCATTTTTATCGTTTTATATTTTACAGTTTTTTAAGTAAAGAGTAATTTTAAATAACATAAATAATATTGGATAATACATTTTAATAATTATTATGTATTATTTAAAACGTATGGAATAGAATTTAACAAATTACGAGCTAGTCGATAAAAATGAAACGAACATATTTCAATACTTTATTAATAGTAGTAGTTTGAAGTCTTATACTGAATAACGTGAGTTAAAAATAACTCAATTGTTATTTAATCAAATTGCTAGAAAATTATCTATATGTATGGTTAAGGAAAATATAATTAAGCAGAAAAAATTGAATTTCAACCGTATGATTTCACTCGCGACAGGCTATTAAGTTACGTAAGCATTAATGGCAACTGAAGTATGGATGTGAGGGTTACTTTGTCTAAAATAACATAGTAGTTCGTGTATTCGGTGCGAAAACACATGTTGAATGACGCGGAAATTCTAGCTATATTTATTCTGGTGCTCACGTATGGATTTCGTTTCTAGATCATCGTGCAGAGAATTTTGTTGCCAAAATATTTCTACTCTATCCCGTTATTTTTTCGCCATTTAATCTTTTTGTGGCTGCATTATTTTATTTGTTTAGAATCCGTTACTATATTCGTTGTTAAGTATGTAACGGATATTCCATTAATCATTAAATGGTTACATATCGTAGGTTAAAAAGTGCACCGAAACTTTTGTATTAAAATAGTTCTACTTTACCTGGTCAAGGTACGAATTAATAAACAATGTTAAATTGTACGTTTTATTTTATTGCATTGGAAGGACATTTTGAGATATTACTTTCCTCTTGGAAGCAATCACATCGCTGAAAAATATATCCGAATAGTAGTATAATTGAATTTCGAGCGAGATCCCACAAACGTCGAACGCGATTAAAGTTTAAATGCAATACTTGGGATGACGAAGCGCGAGTGAATTTCATTCCCTGCTCGTCCTTCGAATTTTCTTCGTCGGCATACCTTCTCCATCAAGATCCGCTTAATTCTTCCTAGACGTTGTACTTTTTTCTCGAAAAAGAATTCTTACGACAATTCTTACTTTAAATACGTCAGAAAGGAGTCACGGTAAAAAATTGTATTCTGCGTTAATATTATATTAAATATTGTACTTACAATTTCGAAGGCAGCACAGTTCAAAGTGAAAATAATCTCTTATCTTGGTGAAATAAAAGTTTTGAAATGTCACGCGAAGGTATATTCACGAAAATAACGACAAATGGAAGGGTAACAAGTATAGAAGAAGAGAAAGTAGGCAAGAGGGAAAATATTTGTGCAATAATTCATTTTCAAGACATTAAACTTCGATTGGGACGAAGTGTAACACGTTATACGAGTGCTATCGAACCTACTTTCTTGATAAAAACTTTGTCAAGCTACTCGTAGTTGCTTAAGTAAGATTGAAATATTGCCGCTACGATGGGAGCTTGCTAATCGATTACAGACGGTTTTTATTTATGCTTATCCCCGGAGAGATTCTGCTTATCCGTTTTCCTCGGCACTCTGCCATCTTCCTTTTTTACCTCATTTATTAAACGGTGGTTGACTAAACCCAATGTAGTGATGAATGCTTTATGCAATGGGAAACAGTTATAAATTTGATATCAAAGAAAGCCAAATCAAAAAGTGTTTCTTAATTTTTACTTACGTATCCAAGGCTTAATGCACCTTCCTCGTATTATTTAACTTTTTTCTTATTTTGGTATTCCATCGATTTCTGTCATTGGTAAATTGTGGATGCTTATGCAAACTCATATTTTTATATACATAGCGCGGAAAATACGAAGAACTGGAATTTAAATTGAGACTAATTTTCCCTCCTAACATACAATCAGTCACGAAGGTCTTCGTATGCTCCTTCAAAATTTGAATATTCAAAATGATCGCATGATGATGAATTTTAATTTTTGTATATTTTCTTGCAAAGAAACGGAAGAAAATAGCCATTGTTTTAAATTGCGTCCAATTTTAGAGAACAAGTAAAATCAGCGCCTATAAAATGTTCAAAACGTATGTACATTGAAATGAATAGGCGTACGAAGATTTTCATGAGTGATCGTATAACGTACATGCATTCTCTATCTTTTGTATATTTAAATTTCTAATGGATAAACTACTTTTGTCGTCAAAGTCAGTATTTATTTCTATCATAATCAAGTATCTATCCTGACTTAAATGATCGTAAAATAAATTTATCAATTCATGCTTGTATCTTGGTAATATATTTTCAATTTAAACTGTATGTTGAACTTGTTACAGAAATAGTGAATTATTTGTTGGTACAGCTAATATTGATTAGTAACATTTAACGAAAAATGTGACAATGATCCACCGAATCAATCGATAGCTACGCAACCGATTTTTTAGCCATTTGCCGAAGCTCATCATTTCCCTAGTGTTCCTTCTCGTCTGATCGAAGCAACAGTTTTCGATTGCCTTTGTCTTCGTATAGCCTATCTGTTCCTCTCGGACGCACGCGACAATGGCTTGAAAGTTTCTTCCTTCCCCCTGTCTATGTTCACCCTTCTGTTCTTCCATCGTCGCTGGTGGTTCGGTAGTTTATGAGAAGCTTCGCGTGAATATGCCTCGTCCGTGCCAACAGACAAGTCGAATCAATGCCTTTATCCGACGCGATGCTTGTTGCGCCCTGTAGACCCAATTTTCTCGTTATATCTCGGTACCCTTGATGATCGAACCATGGTCGAAGCCCAGTTCTGTGGTGGTCCAGGCTTGTTCAGCGTCGAAGTGTAATAGTTAACGCTAAAATTACCGAGGTAGTCAAAATGACTGGTTACATATTTACCATAGAAATTACACATATAAATTTGCAACGGTGCACTTTTTAGGATACTCCATACTTTTCTGTACAAAATGTAAGTGATGATTTATTGTACTTCAATTACATGGGCTTCGTAAATGTATACCATTTTTATTTCTTTAATACAGATAAGTATACTTTAGTCGTCGATAGTTCTGGTGTTGATGACAATTTAAATGCCTTATGATTTTCTTTACATTTCACGATTATCTTTGTTGGTACATATATTATAATTTAAATGGTCATTCGATAAGAGCTTCCAGAAGTTTTTCGTGACGAAAATGCGTTTCAAATTGGAAAATTTAAAAAACTTTAATTGTGTTCATTGTAGTACAATCCTTTACAATTGTTATGCGTGAAATAATTAAAATAACAGCAGAAAACATTGAGTAGCTACCTATAATCCGTTAAATAAAATAATGGCATTGTGATGAGATAAGTTGTTTTCATCTCCACGGAATCGACATTACTTTTACATCGACAAAATATTTTAGCTAGAATAATGATTTACCAAAAATCATACAATAATATTGCCCATATTTTTTACAGTATTCTCTTACCATTGACATGTTTAATTCTCGGATGCTGCGATACTTTCTTGCAGTATTTTATATTCAACCACGAGAATGGTATCGAACAATGGATACATTTTTCTACGTTTAATAAAAAAACATCTCTTTTACAATTATTCCATATGTGACATCCTTCCTTCTTTCCTCTTTTATCCATTTAAATGTTTGTCACGTGCAGCAAGCTGTTATCGCGCGAGTGCACCTGGCTTGCCAAGAAATTATTAATTTTGGTTTACCGTGTGTTCGCGAGCGAAGAGAGTTTGGCAGAGTGCCCCGTTGCCACCAGAAAAAAAGGGTGCGCTTGTTCAGCCGCTTGTTGTACGTCAAGCTTAATAAAAATTTGATGGACGTATCGAGAATTGAGGAAACCTTTTCCACCCGGGTTTTGCGGAATTTTGTACGGTAAATCACGATGAACGTTCGGTGTTGTTTTCAAGCTTTAATTATATCCGCGTCCTTGTTTGCGTTTGCTGTGAAACGTTTTATTGAACAAAATTGATTGTTCCATGCATAATTTCTTGACATACCTATTCGCATTGTTCACGTGTCAGCCGCGATTTTCTCCGCTTTATTATTTGTTTGTTCAGATGAACGAATGATTTGGCGATCCGCCTCGCCGGTACCAAGAAACAGTTTCAAGAAGCGAAAATAAAATTGCCTCGCGTGCTGCGTCGACGCGTAAACTGTTTCTTCAACGCCAATTCAGAGATAAATTATTCCCTGTTCCGTCTAGTTCGATGTTTTTCTGGTTCTATTAGATCTGGGATTAATCTCAGGGTTTACTCTGTTCAGTTTAGGTAATCGATTCGATTAAAAGAGATGCTCACGATTCATTTAAAGACAGATCCAAAACTATGCACTATTTTGGAATCATCTGTTTCAAGAATGTTAAGAGGTAATTGAATGGAAGCTTTTGTATTTAATTAAACAATCTTTTAAGATAAAATTCAACTTTTATTTGGGATAAGTAAATTTAATTAATAGACTGGATTTTTATACATTTATGGGAAATTTGAATATACGAATATGTATATAATATATAAAAGTACACAAACTATTCAAAATAAAACACACATTATAATTTTTAAAGCGAAACAAATCTTTACTCGAGTATCGCTTCTTTAGTTGTATATACAAAGATCCGAATTTATTTCACGCGTGGTCTATTAATTAATGAATATAAATGAAAATCTTCCATACAAGTCCCCAGAAACGTGGAGTACTCTCACAGCGTTGTGAATTATTTCTGCATAAGTTAATCTGTTAATTTAACTGTAGTAATAATCAATAATAGAAGTAATCATTCATCTATAGATAGTCCTTAACAGCGCAACTTAAAGACTTTGTAAAAGTCGCGTTGGTTTATAGAAAATAAAATTATCCTTATCAGTAGAAGTCAGCCAATTTTTTGGTCATCAAGGAAAAAGTAATGACTGATTATAGATATATTTTTACTTTCTTTTTTACCCTTAGAGTTACATAGTAAAGCAATCTCTCTATTATCCGGTCCCCAGATTATCCGACCTCCTGATCGTAAAGCTAAAAGACTCATTAACTACAATAGCGATACAATCTACAGTATAGAACTGGAGAGTGAAGTATAGATTAGAAAGCTAGACGAATTGCGAATTTGAATTGTTTACCAACGTGTTTTATGGTTGCTATCGAGGTACGTAAATAAGCGATATGAACATACATCGTGTACTGTGGAATCCTCACGATTCCCAAAAACTTATGTATGTGTATTTATATATAGCGTTGAAGGTATTAAAGGCGAACCGGAACTATAAAAATTCTAACAATTTTATCTTTCTATAGAAATTAAATATTTATATGGGAAAGAAGAATGAAATTCACGAAACAGATTAGCGGAAATGCGCGTTAAGTGTCATAAATCAGTTCAATAAAGTAAAAAAATATTTTTGAAAATATTCAATTTACTTTTGCTACCTTCAACGCTTCATATCTACATTTTCCTGGGAAAAAGTCTGATTTTCCGAACACCTCGATTATCCAACCAATCCCTCGCCCCTATTAGATCGGGTAATCAAGGGGTTACTGTAATGATATTTAACTTTTCTGGAGATCGATGAGAAATGAGATTAAAAATCCGTTTCGTTTATCACGGTTTCCGTGCCTTCGATGGCTGTTTCCACCGATTATATTTGTGTTCACAGTGTCTAGCGTGCATTGATTCTAATCAATGCGACCGTACAGTTGTCTGTTGCAACGGCTGTTAATGGTAAAATCTGATATTACCGAGCAATAACTGCGCGCAGCATAGGCCCGTTTCACTGAATCGCCTATTAGAACTGCGTCGTTATTAACACACATACGTGATTTTTACAAAGTTTCCACGAAACTTACGATGAAAAATATACGTAAATGGACTATATTCGCCGCTGAGGGTAGCTTCTATTAAAATGTGTACAGAGGAAAGTTTCAATTCTATTTTCGCTTAAAAGCTCTGGAAACGTGGAATTTTAAAACGGAAGTTTTTATGTGCTACAGTGTAATGCATTTGGTATTAGTGTTGGTTTAAAAACCCGAATAGTATAAAAAGTAAATTAATTTTAAACTGAAGTGAGTTTATATTCTTTAATAGATAATAGAAGGATGAATTAAAAATTAATAGAGTTAATACTTTTACATTATTCTGTTACAAATAAGTTGAATACAGACATTTGCATAATTTTAATTAAATCGTGCAATCGTGTTAATTGATATTAAATGAATCAAATATGGAATGGTTATATGAAAGAAAATGAAGATTTTAAGTAAATTGAAGTTCGTAACTATAGTGATTATCAGAAAATTCAGACAATGCCTAAACGATAATAAATATATAAAAGGTATATTCTACCTGTTTAGAGATACCGAATTAATCAATGAAATATAGTAATTATATTAGAATCTGTAATAGATAGCTAAGACCAGGTAAATAATCGACAGCAGACGCACTCAAAGTCACATACACTTCAATTGTATATACATTATACAAGGTTTCTCGCACAAATAATGAAGTTCTATAAAAACACGAGTTGTACGATTGATATCGACGTATCGAACCAGGTAACGCTGATGTACACGTATACAGAATATCTTATAATAATGTTAAAATGTATTTCATGACTGTAATGTAACTAACGTGGTTGCTAATGGCTAAGTAAGCAGATGCGACCTAAAATGAATAATATAAAAAGAGAAAAAGAAAATTCAGATAATCTGCGTGCATTATCGACTTACAACTCCTCTCTACGACATCCAACGTGTTTAATATCGTATATCCGTTCACAGAACAAAATAAATGGCTTACGGTTCTACGTAATAGAACATAATAGTTAGCGTATAATCCCAAGTTTAGGCGTGTTACGAGCCAGGTGTGGTTACAAAGTTTCAAGGTGCGAGGTTGAAATTGTTCGTTTCACCTTCGACCGATTCTGTCGTCGCATTAAACGAAGCATGTGAGACAGAGCGGATGCATTGCCCTCAGAAGCAGCATGAAATTACTCTTGTATAATAATCCAGGTGCTTTTTGGCCAGGTATTCCATTGTGAAACGTGTCGGGCATTTCAGAATCCTTTGTACACTTATCCCTGAACACGTCTCACAATGAATGGCTTCCTTTCCCTGTGCGAGGCTTTACGGGCTAACGATATCCCGTAATCTGTCGTCTGGTTTCGGTTTAGTAGTTAATTAAATTATCCACGTCGCCGAAATTTCCAACCGTTCGGGCGTATTACGAAATTCTTTGTTTTTGCGCGAGTTTAGGGTGGTTTATATCAAGTGATTCGAGGGGGATTAAAGTAGAGCAGAATTAAAGATAAATTTGCATTAATAAACTCTTCGTTTAATACCGATCAATTTTTATTTGATACATTTTTTTTTATGAAACTATTAGAACCGTTCAAATATCGTCCCGATCGATTCATAAACTATCTTTCAAGTTAATTATTTTCTTAACCCAATTAATAATTGTTGAATTACATACTTCTTAAGAAGGTAACGGGAGAATAAAATCGATCACCATTTCAATGATACACCAGCTATCACATTAATAAAACGGTTTTTTTTCAGTTATTGGCTTAAGAATTTTACGCAGTATTTCACGATTCGCTGGAGAAATTTTTCTGCGGTATACATATATTTCTATCTGCGAAAGTAAGTACCAGCTGGCCGAATAGCGTGCCAGATGAAAAAACGTGGAAGCCAGTTCTAGAATTAGCTCGTGTCTTCGACTGAATTTCAGGCAACAAAAGCCCTCACGTTGAATCGTTCCGACGCTATGAGATCTCTGCTCATTTCCAGGCGTGCCTGCCAATGAATAGGTTCACTTTCTGGCCATAAAGCCGATTTCACGGCAGTACGATGTCGGTAATCTCCATTCTGTAAGTTTGGTTTAATCTTTAATTACATTATCGAGACAACCGAGGCCCGTTGTACAGTGAATAGAGACGAAAGATAACGGTACAACATATTTAAGTTCATTCACAGTTGGAAGATCCATTCAAACGTTGTCGACTAATGAAGATGTCGTGCACTGAATAATACAATTTGCGCGCAAATGCAAACTTGTTTGTTTATAATATTAAGCTGAAAACTTATTAAGATGAAATATTCGGTTTCGCAATAAAATTAGTTTTTTAATAGTTTTTTAAAATACATTTAGAAAGAAGTAACTAAATTCTACATATGATAAATACTATAATGTGATCGGGAAATGATTGTTTTATATATTTGAATGAAATGTAACGTGATTATATCATTTATAGTAGAATTTCGAAATTTTCAAAATTTCTAGACTTTGAATGAAATAGTAATTTACTTGTAAAAGTAAAGTATTTCATTTTAAGAAAAAGTTCTGTAAAGTAATATTTTATTTAAAGGCTATACTGGAAATGTTTCAGTCATAACGTTAAATATTTTATTTATTTAATTTACTATCAGTAAATCAAATATTTTTATTTTAATAAATTAAAGTGTAAAAAATCTGTATTTTTTTACCCGAAGCATAAAATGAAGTATGCTTTCTTACTCTGTATTTGGAGCGAAGCAAATAAATTTAATTTACAAATGCTATTTCCTATAATATCTCTTTTCACGAGTTATCTTCGTATTAAGAACCTCTTTAAACAATGATGAAGTATTTTAGTTTATGCTTTAGGTTATCAAAATAAAATATTTCATTTTCTAGTTTAGATCATCAAAGTAAACTATTTTATTTAACATTATGGATCCTACAAATAAAAATATTTAATTTTTTGAAATTTTGCTGCTTATTTGAAACGCTATTTTATTACAATTTTAAAGAATTTATTATTTAAAATAGTATTTGAAATATTTTTTCTATAAATTTTACCCAGCTTTGCGTTTGGATGACTTTTATTATTACTGAAAAGTAATTAACTTCTGCAGAATATTTGAAAACCTACTATCTCAATTTGTATATCTTTTATCAAAGACAAAATATGATAGAGAACTTTTAGCACTGATTATTTGTAATTTAAGTGTTGATCTGTTTTTTAACCAGATCTTCCTTCACTTTTTCGTTTTTATTGACTCAGAATGAAACGCACATCCGACCCTTTTTTTTCTTTTTTCACATGCGTCAATGGAACGGCGAATGTTTAAAATTTCTGATTTTTACGTTCTCTTGGAAAAGCATTAAATCATGACGTTCTACAGTCACGTTGAACATTGGATGGAGCACGGACGCAAGCTTAATGAATTAAAAGAGAAGGATCATGAGGTCGAGAGATTGGTTGTTGAAAGCCAACGTCGGTATGTCTGCATTGAGAGATGTAAAAACCGAGATAATTCAACCCACTCGAGTGATCCTCGACCTCAAAAAATTAGGTTCCCTGTTTAAAAAAGCAAGAAATCTTTTCATACAGTCGTGACTCTTTTACCTCTTTCCTTTCACAAAGTTTACTTTCTATTTTCATCTGGGAATAGACTTAAAATCAGCAGAAGTGAAGGAAATTTTAGCGACTCTTCATATTAGATCTCCCCTAAGCTGTTGAAAAGCCACTTATTTGTTTCCACAAAACTTTTTTCTATAAATTTCTGTACGTTAATTCGGAAAGTGAAAACAAATTATCATTAAAAGTTAGTTGCTCGAATGCATCTGATTACTTTCTATCTATGCTACTTTCTCTTTCATATTTCGAGAATAAAGAATCAACCCATGTCGTATAAGGTTGTTCAAAAAGTTCAGAGCAATATTAGGAAAATATTCAAAAGATATAGAGAGTAATGACTATGTTTCATATTATTAAACGATACCGTACATAATATTCATTTGAGTAACTTCTTGTCCTTTATTGGATAGTTGAACAGTTTCACTGAATCTTTTTCGAAAATCTTCACAATTCTCGAAAATAAATTTATTAAAGTAGTTCTTCTACTCCTCTAGCGAATTCAATTATAGATCACTCAAAATAAATAACGGTGTGATACTGCTATGCTCAGAATATCCCAGTTAAGATCCAACAATTTTTCTCGGTATTTCATCCATTTTAAGCAGTCAAATCTCGTTAAAAAAACGTCGCGTTTTCTTTTCACAAACACGAGACGTTTCTCTGTAATTGTTACACTTAAAGCATATTCAACCGGACAGCATTTGTAAGAATTATGAATTCCATTCTTCAACGAAAATTCGTAAGTAATAATTCTCGTTTAATTCCATAATGTATCATCAGAACATAATACCAATGCTGTTGAAAACGTTACGAATTTTCCGAACAATTTAATGTATAACATTTTAGTGTTAAAATGACCTGCCCAAAAATGTTGTCAAAGTTTGCCGGTTTAGATCTGAAACATTCTGCACAGTAAATTGTGAACCCGTTTAACCATGTTTCATTCCCTTTATAATGTCGTTAATAGCTCACACAAGTGGTTGGCGTCACTATAAATAACAGTGAAACAAAAAATTTCATGTCCAATGGCTTCGTAACTCGAGAACGTCCGAAATTTTGTTTTCCACGGACAATACCTTTTATCGTTTGAACATTAATTCCGAAACGCGTGACGATCGGCCATTGTCACGACGCGAATCGGATGTGGATAAATAGAAAGCAATAGGGGTGATCGATTTGTTGGACAGATTCACCCCAGCTGTCGTCTGCCTATATCTGAATTTTCCGTTTGAATGAAGTTCGTCGCCCACTCTTCGATACTAGCCTACAAATCTCACTCCTACCACTGTCAATCGACCCTTTTCGTAAGCAATTTTCACAGATAACGACAACTGTTTAATAATGCCGCGATAACTTCATTTTTCCGTGCTTCCGATTTCCATTGTCTCTCGTTTTCCACTCATTTACCAATTTAAAGATTTACTTGCTAACTTTTACCTTCAAATGTGTCTAATATAATACGTTTTAACGTACTTAGTTTTTAATAAACTCTATAAATTTTCAATTGAATTCAAATCTGAACCATGCGATGATGCACATTCGTGTAATATACTGTTTAATCATTTGCGGACAGACGCAATAATGTTGAACGAATTTTTACTTCAATTAATAACTCTTTATAGACGGAACATAACGAACTCTCGTTCAATTATTAACAATAGTGTCTATTAATGATGTTAATGCAATTTTTTGGTTTAAATACTGATAAATGTCCCGAAAACTAGAAATAATTGTGCGACTATTTGCTGACATTATACGCAAAGGATTCAATCTTCAAAAACGTTTTTAATTTTTTCGCAGTACAGTAAAATCAAGATTTATAGTCTTGCTGCAAAACAAATTTTTTCAAGACTCATTTTTACTGTCTCTTCTAAATATTCATATATTATTATTCAATATTCTTCGGTTGGTTCAACAGTATATAGGAAAAATGTAAAGAACCTATTGCAGTTTTCGAACGATAAACAATTTTATTTGTTTAATGCAGGCTCAGTACGTATAAGTCGGTGAACTTTTCTACCCGAAGAGTTAATCAACTTATGAAACTTTGAAAGGTTTATCGAATAAAGGTTTACGAAGTTATCGAAAAAGAATAGTGCACCTAAGCCACATCTGAAAGTGTAAAGCATTGGGTATCTTACAATCTTTAGAATTAAAAATATTATGTTAAACAATACGTTAACATTTTAAAGGGAAGTTCTTATTAGTGTTAACATATTACTAAATTTTCCATAAATTTTTAAAAATAATATCTCCATTTAATTTTTTACTACATACTTCAATTTTATATTTTTCTCCGTCCCATTTGGTATTCTTTAAATTTTGAAGAAGGTATTAAGCAAATCAAGTAATAGAAAATAAATATAGTACATTCAAATCTCGAATCTCAAAGGGAAAATGAAAATCTTCGAGTTATAAAGATTTCGATTTATTAAAGTTTTCGAGTATGAAAGGTGTAACCTACGATAATTCGACTTACGAAAAGTAGATGAGTACACATACACAGTTATAACTTCGAGTTATAAAGTCAACACCGATAAAAGTTTGACTTATAGAGGTAAACATTGACTTGTAGAGATTTGACTATTCTAAATTCAAGTTACAGAGGTAAAAAATGCATTCAAGTATGTGGCAAATAATTTGAAGCAAAGTAAGTTTTATTTCGATTTCTAAAGGTTTTCACAACGGAGCGGAAAGGGGTGAACAAGATTATGGTGTTATAGTGGTTTTTGAGTTGAATCGAAAACCTCTATAAATCGGAATAAAACTTACTTTAACTCGAAGTTATAGCTACAATGAGTCACAGAATTATTGGTAAAGAATTAAAAACATAACAGAAAGACACGAAACATACAGAAATAGGATTGGATTTTTCAAAATTATTTTATTGTTAAATGTACCTGTATATCAAACTTTGAATTAATATTTGGTAATATTAAAGAAAACAGTATTACAATTTTCATTATAATCTTTTTATTTTTCGTATCTCTATTAATTGTTATTCTGTGTCAATAACTTTTCTGGTTCACTACATGTATATTTCACAATTTTTCAAATGAACGAATGCTGGAAAACGTAATTATTTGCCACATTTCTATCTCTCTCAAGTTTTATTCGAAGACTCTATAACTCAGAAATTTTATTCCTTCCCTTGAAATTCAAGTTATCGTGATTCGTCTGCATTGAGATAATAGTAATCTAAAAATGGTAAAACAACAATTTTATATTGTAGAATTCATTGCACGTTATTCTGCTACGTTCGATAAAAGAGAGTTACTTTTTTTTTCTTTTATCGAATAATGTCAATTGTATTGTCGATAAAATTACTTCCGCCCTTAAGTATTTCCTTTCGTAATCCACGCATGGCTGCAATTTTTGCCGATCCTTTTCACGCTAGAATCGCTATTCGCGCACAAATAACTTCTCATACAATTTCAAGGTTTGATACGTGGCACGCGATATGTTAGAAGCCTTCGACAGGATTTTCCAACCGAATGGACCATGGTCCACTATCATTTTTCACCTTCCTTTCAGATTCGACATATTTCTTTTCTAGCTTACGTTCACGGTATATTACGTATGTTCGGAAGATTAATTTCCCGCCGTCTTGAGCAAACGTATTTTTGCTCCGAGTAACATTATAAATGATTCGCGAATAATATTATCCTACCTTGCAAAATTTATACTTTTGTAAATTTTGTTGTCCACGTTATCATACTTTATACTCCTTTGCTCCGCAAAATGCGCCTCAGGAAATCGATTAAAAACGAATAACCCTATTACGCTTTATCGGCGCCAATAAATCGATACAATGGCGTGCTTCCTGCAGAAGATACAGAAATAACGTGAAATTGGCAGGAGAGAAGCAGTAAGAAAGGAGGATGTAAAACAGCAGCAGCGTTTCAAGCTTTATAAAGTAACATTAAACAGTCAAGAATAAGAAGGCCATGGTAGTTGTGAAGAATAATTGAAGACAGTGATCATGCAAGAGATGAAACGAGGGGAAAGCGGGAAAATTACGGATAATAAAAATGTCGAAGGACGGCGAGTAAATCGTGGAATGAACGCTTGATAAATCGAGTCTATCATCGTGTCTTTCATTAAAGATGGATTGGTTACATCCATCAAAGCACTTGTCGAGACTAGTAATTTAAAAAAGCGTCCAAGTAATATAAACAGCGTCGTAAAAGAATGGAAACATGAAATACTTCCCTCGTGCAAAGATAATTATAATTCGACGTTTATCACAGAATGGTTCACCTAAATGATTTGAAACAAATAGTAACATTATGTTAGATTATAAATGTTCCGTTTAAAATGATAAATTATTGTAACGGGTCATAGAATTATTGGCACAGGTCGAGATTTAATTGAAATACGAAAAATAAAGAGATAACAAAGCAACTTTTTATATTGTTTTATTTAAAAAAATGTATAATTCAGGCTCACAGCTAATGAAACTATAAAATAGAGCAATAAAATTTAGATTTATGGTTAGTTGTGAATAGATTGCGAATTTTTTGATACGAATTCATTTTGTTGTATATAAAAATAAAAAAAGAAAAGCTAAACACGACGTGGTTTTATCTTCGAAGTATTCAAATATTTCCTTTAATTTGACTATTTCATACATTACCTGTTTAATTATTGACACATTTTATAAAGTTTAATAATTTTTACATAATTAGTATTTCGTGTGATATCCGTTTTATCTAATTATTTTTTTCAGCCCTTTTACCATTGATTCTATGATTTTCTTCAATATTCGGTTGTTCTTTTATCAATCTGTTTTGGTGAGCGGTCTTATCAGTAACAAAATGTTTAATTATATGTTTACAGATCAAGTGTTCAATGTAAGTACAAATAAAATTGTACATTATTTTTAAATAAAATGTACAAGAAGTTCATTTATTGTTCCTTTATTTGCCATATCACTAATAACGTTCTGCCTGTGTCAATAATTTTGTGACTCGCAGTATGTTAAATCATAAATATCAAATTACTGAAATTTTTTCGATCTTATAACAGAAATTCCATTGTCGTTATTTTGATATCTGAAATTTAAAAACATTCCATTGTAGATGTAAGAGAATTTAACGTTTCATTCAATTGATACAGCAGAAGCAGCAGATTCTGTAACCTAGAAATTGGTCGAGGCATACGATAGTAAATGTTGGAACGATCAATCGAGTCAGTGAACCAAACGAGCCAGAAGCAAGTTACCTGTTTGGAACTTTGGTTGCATAATTGATTTGCGTTTCAATGATTCACAGCGTTGAGCAAGATTTCAAACCTGATAATTGTTTCGATAAACCGACAGCGATAACTATATAGAAACCACAATGAAACTTACCTTTTGTTTGCTTTGAATACATATATACGGTAGCTTACAAAATTGATCGAATACTTTCCATTCATTGCATTTCTTGTTTATCCATTTGACTGTGGCGCGATACTAGAGTGATAGCCGCTGCCACTACGAATTAATATAATTAGATATTCACGCATAGTAGAAGTCTATAAAATAGTTAAGGTGAAATGTAAAATAATAAAATGTTACATTGCTTTTCAAATAAATCTTCAAATATTGTCAGTAATAGTTGTAGCAATAAACTTTATTTCGGTATCAGAGCCATAAAATGTGGACTTGGTGTATAAATTATCCTCTTTTCTCACTCACTCGTTCCTCTCACTCATTCCAAAACTATTAAGAACTATATAGCTTTGACTATATAAACTACGAAAATTAACTTTAGAGCTACACCATGTACCGTAAACCTTTTAACTATTTTCTTATCTATTTATTTTAGTTTTTACACCTTCCTCTTTGGTATATATCTTCTTATTGCCTTCTATCTCTTGCCAATTCACTATTTTTCTTTACTCAAATATTGTTATATAATGGTAAATTAGGAAACTAATTTACGTTGTATTGTATGAAATCTGCTGGACATATACGCCTCTCGCAGTTAAAGGATTAATCAACATGCAATAATTAGATTGCGGATTTTTATACAAGTTCATATTTTTATAAATAAGTATCAAGAAAAAGGATTTAAATAAGCGGTTGCTTCACCCATTGAATTTTACAATTTTTACTATACTTTGGATATTTTGTATAGTTTTGGAGATTATATGCATTCTGCCCACTTTGTATCTTTAAGTTTCCAGTGCATGTAAAAAATCTGCGGTCGAGTAACGACTGTAAAATCTTGGACACATATTTAATGTGCATTTTGAATTCTTCTATTAACCTTGTTCGAGACATAATTGCTCTAATCGTAAGAAAACCATTTGTAAAATAATTCCATAGCAATACTATTATTTGATCAATTTCATCAGTCACTGTGAATTAGTCGCCACGATTGTTTAGCTGATTCTGATAGCTTAACAAGAGATTCTTCAAACTGAAGTATGAAATGATCATTGGTATCAATTGAAGAATTTATTAATGTAAAAGAAACCTTTTGCAAGAGACAACGAATTCAATTTTATGAAATTATCAGTAAATAATTCTAATAATTCTTGAAAAAAATCTCTTCAATTTTAATTGTATTTATTACTAGTGTCGCCTTTTGCCAGTAAATTATCATTATGTGTAATCTTCAATTTTCATATGTATTTAATATCGGCAGTTTAAAGTTTAATAATCAAACGATTATAATAAAAATTACATAGAGTGAATGGATAAAGAAAATAAGGTTTGTCACAAAGTTAAATGGCTTCCAATTGTCACGTAGAATCTATAAGGAAGCTTAATAATTCTTTTCAGTAAAAATTCATGAAATAAAAAGTCTCATTAGCAATGGTTGGTTTCATTAATCATTGTTAAGGATGGCATAAAATGTCCACGTAAAGATAACGTTTATCTTTGCACGTTACATTGCCGAAGACAAATTATTCGCACATACAAAAATGGCTCATAATACGGTCGACACACAACAATTGGATATAAGAGGAGGAAAGGAAGATAAAAGGAGAAAGAACGTTGTCGCATCAATAATATTCAATTGGTATAGAAAATCCACCAGACTTAACAATTTCTCTGCAATAAAAGTTCAATCAAGCATTTTATTGTCAATAACTCTTCCATTTAAAGAAATACCAGTCCTTTTCTTGTCGTCAGGGTTCTATCTTCTCCGGTGATGAAACCCATTTGCCATTTTATATAACTTCACATGCTTTTAGCATCGATACTTCTACGTACTTCGACAAATTGTTACAGGGCTCGCCATTTAATACAAAGAGAAAAGAAGCATAAGAGTAGAATTAAAATGGAAACAATTACGTAGAGAATTAATGTAATAAATTATTTAGAGAATTTGAAAAATAGTTAGACTTTTATTTAAAGTAAGAATTTAAGTTTTTTTTTCTGGAATGAACCGGAATTATTTGATAATTGTTTATTGAAAACGAATATAGTCGTAAAAGTTCCAAATACAGGAAAATTCACGCAATTGGGACAAGTTATATCTCGAATTTGGCAAAAGATAGAAAAAAACCGCAAACAATAAAGTTGAATGCTATGATAGCGTTTATTTTCTCGCGACCTCACTTTTTCCGTAACCGCAACGATACACTTTTTGTTTAAATGGAATAGCATATTTTTCTACACGTATTGATTTCTCTTGTTATTCTGCGTGAAAAAGCATTAGGGTACTGTGTTGAAAGAAATCAATATTTCGTGAGATATTTCTTACTTTTTGTAAATCATTTACTTACTTTACAGAAGATGTATTTTTTTGTATAGGGTCATTCAAAATAGACTATAGGAACATCTACTTTCATTTTTTTTCTTTCCCTTTCTGCTTTACCCTTTTCTAATCTGTTTTTTATTTCTATTATCTTCGTTCGTTCTCGTTTCAATTTTAATTTTTTTCACCTCTATTTTACTAACAAACATGGCGTTTGACAGATATTCTCATTCAACATCCTAAAGGTATTTTTGTATAACCCTTTATGAGGTTGTCTGAAAGATAAAATATATTCGCGATCATTTGTGTCTGTGGAAGATTGGAAAGAACGTATTAGACTACATTGTTCTAACATAACTAGTTACCAGCTTAACTCTTGTATAAAAGACGTTAAGAAACAATGGTACGAAATGTGTACGATAATTTTGATACTTTGAAATATTTTATAAGTTTTTACTGTACTCGATTTCTTGCCATTAACAGAACTTTACAAACATTACATTAAATGTTGATAGTAAAATATCATAGGCAACGTCTAATAATTTTTGTGGACTCTTTATTGAAGCATCACGTTATATAATGAAAAAATTTAGTCCTTTCCTTTATACTATTGTTCATTATCAACTGTATTTTTGGTGGCCTAAATACGAATGTTACTAATAAATAAAGGTTCATAAAAGCTAGTCCCAACCCTATCAGTTACACAACAGAAATTGATACCATTACGAACGCTATGAACTTTCCGAAAAGGCTAATATGGAAAGAAGAAATAAAATGTGTTACAGATTTGTACTAAAAAATATCTCACGATTATAGAACGAGACTTTTAAAAACTATAGAACAAGAAATACAATTTGTCTTTACAACGTATGGAAACGTACCGCATGTAGTCTCTCGGATTCAATGTCAGTAGCTACGGGCTAATCCTGTCGTAAAATTCTTTCCCACAGAAAACCTCAACTTTTTTCTCATCGTTCAAGCCCTATCTATTCCATCTGGTGACTATCCAACAAGTATCGACCGCCATTGAGCGTTAGCCAACCTAACAGTTCCACGTGCTGCTATCATCTCCAATTCCGAATACATTTATCCTTGCCCATATCATCCACCATTTATCACACATATACACAGACAGAAAAAAAGGAACAAAGGAAAATGGAAAGAAAGAAAGAAAGAAAGAAGAAAGAAGAAGAAGAAGAAGAAGAAGAAGAAGAAGAAGAAAGTGCCATTTATGAACGATCGGCTGCGGCCAATGATTCGTCGAAACACCCTCGGGAGCTGGCGTTTCGCATGAGAATTAAGGTCATCGCAGGGTGACTCGGCCGTTAATTTCCTTCTTCTCTGTCGAGCGACGGAGCGTCGCGTCGTGGCGCCTAGCGCCTCACACACAAACTCACGCACCAGTGCACGTGCACATGTGTGACCCGGTTGCGCGTACTGCACTATCCCAAGCTGTGTACTTTGCGTTTGCGTTCCGCAAAGGGGATGGAGGATGGTCTATTGATCGGTCGAGGAGGAAACGATTCTGCTGCGTCCCGCGCCTCGTGATCGCAAAAAAACCATCGGCTATTATTCATATTATAAAGATGCGTCTTTTCTTTGACATTCTTAACATTTTACGTTGCGACCAGTTGTCAACTTTCTCGTTCGCGGCTCGAACGACTTCGGAAAGTTACGATCTCGCGGAAAGAAGAGTTTACCGAATAGAAAATTATTTTTATTTGGAAAATTGCAAAGAGAACTCGTATTTGGTAGCTTTCCAAATGAAATAGTTTGGGAAATCTGAGAAAATATTATTTCCTTTGAACGCTATTGGCAAAGATCGCGGAAGTAGATGTTTATCATAATAACATAAATATACTAATTACAATTGAGGAGTCGAAATAGTAAACGATTCTAACAAGACTTACTAGTTTTCATAGATAGGTGATTTCGTTTATAGATTAATGTTTCTGATTAGTGATTAGCGAATTTGTATTAATTGCGTATAATCTGAAAATGTGAAATAGGATAATCAGTTATTTTGCAGCTTGTGAAACGTATTTGTAGATCTGCATAAAATGTTCAAAACTCGTGTATTTTGCAATGAATGGATGTACGTAGACATTCGTGAGTGACTGTATATAATATTCAAAAATGGACTTGTGCCGGTTTGGAATTCTTAGCTTCAACCGTTTACAATATTTCAAGTTCAACTTCTGTATATAACACAATATTAAATAAATAAATGGCAAATTGTAACACGTGCAGTTATTAAAAGAAATAGTAAGTCAAGGGGTTAAGAAATTGTGAATATTATATAAGAGAATTAATTGGTTCTGATATCGTTATTTGTAATATTGCAATAATAATATTAATTCGGTTGCGTAAGAGGGTTTTGGAGGGTGGAGAAAAATGTGTTGAATTAAGGGACGGTTTTATTGTGCCAAAGGTATAACGAGTAGGATAATCTTAAGGGTCGGGGAGATACATTAACCTGGAACGCACGAACGGAACATAAGGAAGCAATTTTCGGCTGATCCCTTCCTGAATTTTGTGGAAGTCTTCGAGTAGAATTGATTGGGTCGAATTGAATTCTGTCGAGAGATAGAAGAAAACGAAATTTGAAGCGAGTTGAATCTAAGTTAGATCTAGATTAGAGCTCGTTAGGAAGTGTTCGAAGCTCGAACACGAGAATTTGAAGTTAGAGAGAAGTTACTTGTTGCGACGCTGTGTCTTGCGAGCGATGTTCTTTGTGTTAGACTGAATGTGTGCCATTAGCAGAAATTTCTCTTTATTTGATCGGCCATTCAGAAGCACTTGCAGGGTACAAGATTTAATTATAACGCGTAAATTTCAGAAAGATTAATGTATTTAATAAATCATTCGTAATTATTAGACTTTTAAGCATTTATGGCAAATTTGAATGTGCAGAAATGCACAAAAGGCACGCAATATGCAAAAACGTACAAGATATCAGAATCGAAGCGTATTTTATAATGTTTAAAGTGTGGAATCAATCAGTAGGTATTTAGCATCCACTCCTTTATTCGCGTTCATAAAAATACGAATGTACGCACAAATTCGCGGTCTAGTAGGTACATATATTTTTTAAATACTATTTGATTATTATATAGATAATAAAAGATACTTGTAATAAACATCGTCAACTGTATTTCTCAGTTTTATGCAGAAAGGTCTGCATGAAGGCAAAAAATAATAAATCAATATTGCTAATTAATTGATCACGCAATTTCTACTATAATAATAAAACTGCATAGTAGAAACGTACAATTTTTATATGTAACAGACAATCTTAAGACAACTTTACTGCGTATAAAAGATACTTAATTTCATATTGTTTGGCGTTACTTGTCTCGAAACTTACGTTTGGTACTGAGAATCGTGTGTCCAACAGACCAATTGTAAAATGAAGATAAGAATTTGCAGAACGTAAAAGACTTAGTAGACCAATTATTCATTGGCATTTTTTGTTCTCTTTTGTACGCGCGATATAGAATAGTCATTTTGTAACAAATGAGGGTTTCATGAGGGAGAAAAGCAAAATTCCCTATTATGAAGTCATCTTAAGGAAGAATGGTACGTCTTACCACTGTCGAGCATCTTTTAACATTTGAAGACTTTTAATTCAAGCCAGGAGCATGAGTGCGCTCACAAACGACTTAAATTGTACTTAGAAAGACATACAATTTCTCCGCGTTACTTGTCGGGCCTCTTAAACGATAATTGGGACGAGGTAGAAACTGTGATTTTTTAACATTCAAGAACGAAGGAAACGTACTCGAGATCGGTTGAAACGGAACGAAGTTTCGAGACAAATTATGCGCGGCACTGATCTACATATTTTAATAACTGTTGAATATTTTATTTTGTCGGAGGAAAATAAAGTAACTTAGTCAGAAGTATACCATCGAGGCAGTGATACTCGTAATGTTCGATCGTATAATTATATATAACGGAATATTTTTAAATATATTTAATTAGAAGTACCGGAAAATTGATATGACACAGATAAGGGGCAAAATAAATCGCTTTTGATCAAGGTGTCTCATGGAAGGAAAGAGTGGCTATAAACGATACTTATTGTTAGCTTTCTAGTTAGCTTGATATTTTAAATCACCACGCTTTTAATCTCAATTATCATGGTACCTTTGTAAATTGGAAAAATCGAAGAATGAGGCTAACGAAAAGTGCAATTACCCGGTGAGTGAACGTATAATAACTAATTCCGTGCTTCTATTCTAGTATCCTTTTAAACTAATATTTTAAAAAGGCAAACGTAAAGGATTTAACCCTTTCATGAGTACGGCCAAAAATTATTGAGCCCAAATGAATAACTCCATACATGTACGACTTGTGTTACATAACTGGAGCATTGTTTTTCTGCTCTATTTAATGAAAATAGATTTTATAATGTGCCGCTATTTTCTTTACTATGTTTTTCCATCGCGGAAGAAAAACGAATATGGAAAAAATAATTTCCGTGCCAATGTGACGTAAGTTTTCCAAAGAAAAATATTATTGTACAGACATATCGAATAATTATCATTTTTATATTCATATGTGCCCATAATTATGAAAGTGGTTTAAGTCAAAATTTAAAAAAAAAATGAGTTTATCAATTACTTTACATCACATTATTTTAAACTAAATTAATTCAATGTAATTTTTACGATATTATTAAAAATGAACCGTTAGATAGTGCTTGTTCGTTCAACATTATATGGAATTCATTTAGTGTTAATTATGAAAGTGGTCTATATCTCGAAAAAATAAATATATGTTGTTAGACCACTTTCATAATTATGGGCACATATGTGCATATATTGATCATCTTCCATATCAATACATGTAATCAAGCACATATATATATATATATTTGTACATTGTGAAACAAAGCTTTCTCCTTTGCGAGATACATTTTTTACTCGTAAAAGGGTTAACTTTTTTGTACTATTCATTTTTTAACAGATTTATAAGAAACATGCAATAAATTGTTAGTGAATCTAGGAAAAGGTTTCCTGCTTTTGTATTTATTGTTTTTAAAGTCATTTTAAACTGAGATATATTGAAATTAATGGAAAGATATCCAAATTGTTGAGGTGTAAATTGATTTAGTATCCTTACACATTTTCATTCATATCATAACTATTATTTTTTTTTTATTATCCGATAGTGTTCTATAGTTATAAAAAGTAGTAGAAGTTATTTTGATTACTATGTTCATGTTAGGTAATCCATAAAATTTGAATCTTGTATAAAAAAGCACCGAATCAATTTAAGCTTCTAATAATGTTTTTACGCGAGTAATGACCATTTTTTTAACGACTTATCGTATATTAATTTTTCAAACAAAGATTGAATTTTGTCACAAATGACATAGAATGATTTCTTACATCTGATAAATAAGAACTTAACAATGAGCAGAAACAAATGTTGAGGACTTGCTGTAATTGTTCATGAAGATAGTCAAATCAATTTAGAACTTTGATCAAACAGTTAATTACATAATTTGCTATTATTAGCAAAATTCACTATGAACGATTCACTTCATCTATATATATTTACAGTTCTTCGAAGAACAATGTCGAAGTAGTTACAGCCACCTTGTTTCTACTTTAATAATTAATTAAAGTCGAAAGATCGATAATGTTATCAAGCAGTCTGTGTAAAGTGTTTAAATATAAAGTCTTGTGAGCGCCGGTACGTCGTAACAGAATTTTAAGGGAGGATGTACTTTATTATACTTACATACCATGCTGGTAGTAACATCACCTTTCTTTATGTTTCATTTCCCAAGCACAAAGTGTGATTGAAAAATATTAATACTAAATTAACTGAGTGCAAATATTGAGTATGATATTTGAAATTTTAATTGGATGTCGAAGTAACAATCATGATGTAAAATACGATTGTCTTTTATAATATAATTAATTGAAAGAGTACAGAGTATCGTAAAACACAAATATGCAAGTAATTAAACATCGAGCAGTATATTCGAAAGTTTTGATTTGGATTTGGTATAAGTACAGCAGTGACCTCGTTTGTAAGCAAGCTTCTGATCTGGTTTTTCATTGAAGAGTTAGAGAACGTTATTTAGCATCAAAGCCATAAATTATTCAAACGGATATGTTAAATATCATATTCAGAAGTTTAGATTGCGTTTAATTAATGCGCGGATTCGTTGGTGTAATTAAGGTTTTTTATCGTTTTTTGTTAGAAACGAGAGAGATGTAATTAAGCATTCACATGTGTTATTTAAATGAGATAATTAAACGTATTACGTAATAATTTATATTTTATTGTTTTGTAATTGTCACACTACGGATGTCTATACATATTCATATTTTTATTAACAAGATTAAAGAAATGGAACCTAATTAGAGGACTGTTTTTTCACATTTAAATTTTCCATAAATGCGTAAAAATTTGCAGTCTAATAATTATCATTACAGTTTTACGTTTCATTGGTAAAAGTAAAAATATCTTCGATACGTAATAACAATATATGACCTATACTGGAATATTAAACAGTACATTTCCAGTTTGGTGTGAATATAATTTACGCCTGGATCTCGTTTGTAGTCAGCATTAAAGTTTAGGAGTTCATCATATTTTATCGGGGAAAGGGGCAGTGTCATTCAATGTTAACAATGAATCATTTAAATGAGAACGTTGAATTGCATATTCAAAATTTAATTCTGTATGTATTTTAAACGGATCGTAATTTATTCCATCGAATTCTATTGAAAAATTGTAAATGAATATAACGTATCGTCATATAAATTGCTATTCTTTGACATGTTTACAAAAATGATAACAGAATTTCGAACCATAGTATCTTTAATTTAACTGATATGAAATTATTCATACTACTAGTTTAATGAATCATTTCTATATAAATATATTTTATTAACTTGCCATTAGTAATGCCATTTGATAGTTTAATGTAAGAATTTAATTTTTCCAATAAGTGTTATTATTAATTAAATAGATTCAATACATTTATTTGCATATGAATAATTAAATCAATAATATAAACAATTTCACATTAATTCCATTTTACGGGATAAGAAAAACTACAAGATGAATCTGAAGAAATTGTCTACTTAATCTTTTTCAATTTTTATTTCGTGACTACAGTAGTATAAAACCAGTACATAAAACGACAGTCAATTTCTATGACTGCCTCCAATAATCATATACCATTGCAAAGATGCATAAATTTCACAAAAAGCGCACCACTCTATACTGTTAACACATTGTTGACCGGTGACGAGTTAACTCGTGTTTTCATGCCCAAACGTTGTTGACCGATCACGAGTTAATTCGTGTTTGCACTTGCATCATCTATTTCAATTTATGAAACCCAGGGCATAATAGAATATTTCAAATACTTTGTTCATTCTGTTTAGTCGTGCCCACTCTATTATAAAGAAAATACTTGTCTTGGTATTTAAATTAAAAAATATTAAAAGTTACATAAAAAAATATGCCCGAAGTTCCATATTAAATCATTATGTAGAAATAAAGTTTATTGAAGTTTATTTAGATTGTTTTACCTCCACATTCGATTACGAAATAACAGCCGGTGTCATGAGATAGTTTCTGTGTAAAATTGCCGGTCAACAATGTGTTAAGATCCTCGAAGCATTGATCCGACAATTAAATGCCATAAAATCCGCATTCGATTCGCACGTGAACCTCGCAGTCTGGGGTATCTCAGCCAAGAAGATACGAATCGGCTCGATTCGATCGAAACGAATAGGCTATCGTTGTTTACGATGGACAACAAAGGCCCTAAGATAAAAATCTTATCTACAGGTTCGCCTTCGTGTAGGGCGAGTCTCCAGCCTTTTCCTACCGAAGCTCGACCTACATTTGGTTACAGCTCTGGTAAATATAAACCTGGCCGCGTGTTCGGGCACGCTTCCTCGTCTGCTCGCGATAAAGGAAGTTTTCAGCAAAACAATCGAGCGGAATAACGGGCCTGGTGAACATACAGGGAACCGGAAGTGGAGCTATGTCGCTGCGTTTTAGCGCGTATGAGATTCGACAATACCCCCCATTGTCGAATTTCTGCCGTCGAACGTGGAGAATTGCTTCTGTTTCGTTTAAATTTAGGAAATGGAATCGCGTCAGACGTAGGCCTGAAAAACTAGGAAACTTGATTGGAAGAATTTATAGTGGCTCAGTCTGGAAATCGACCATTAAGTCACGGGCACATTATTGTCGCGTCCCGTAAAACGCATGATTTCAGTTGACAATCGTAGATCGTGAGAAAGAGGTGACAAAAATAATTTGTGTTGTCGACTCTTTCTGTCACTCTGCGATTGTCAACTGAAATCATGCGTTTCAGGTGACGCGATAGTAGCGTGTCCGTGCCTTTATTTTCGCTTATTTATTTGTCCCTATGCAATGCACTAGACCTGTGTTTCCCAACCTTTTTTGTGCCATGCCCCACCTAAGCCTTTCTAAAATTCTTATGTCCCCTATGTAACATATGCATACGTTTTAATTTTCAAAAATTGAATTGTTCACCGAAGAATCTTAAATGATAGGTTTTAAGAAGAAATCACTAGGAAATTGCTGGGGAAACACACGTCTATTATCTATAATCTAACGTTTATCCAGCCTGAATAGCGACTGAGAGTCTCGATACGGTTACTTTAACTCTGGGCGAGTCCATTTTCGAATTGCCCCCCGTCACAATCAAATTGCCCCCCTGTGGGGCGTGGGCCCCACGTTGGGAAAGAAACAAAATATGTTTATAATCGATGTAGATGAATTTTAACTTTATTCAATGAATGATAAAATTAGAAAAAAATGGTATTTTAGAAATGTGGAGCTGTGGAGAGGGGATAGAATGGGAAAAAGGAAGGGTGTTGCGTTTCGTCCTGGGCTTGCTAGCGGACTCATCAGTAAGGCTACCTAGCAGGCCCTGCCTTAGACGTTGGGATATTGGAAGGAAGGTTAAAGGCGGTATATATATAGGACGAGGTAGTTGGAGCGAGTGCTTTCGAGAAAGTCCTATTTCGTATGTCCCTCTTGTGGTAGGTGCAGGAGAGCCGCCACAAGAAAATATTGTCTCGTTAAAAATTGCAAGATCCCATAACTGTGTTAACACGTTTATACAAAAGAAAAATATTAGGATGGGATATTGTGATACAAATATTCCATGTTTAACACTAGAACTATCAGTAATTAAAGTATACTTACTTGTATCAAAGAAATTGAAATTATAGACACCCGGAGAAATATTTAATGCGTTGAAAATAAATATTCATTGAAATTTATATAATCTTTATAAAAAATCACAAATAAGTCATTTTCACCACTTTGGTAGTTCTAATGTTAATGCAATAGTAGTTAGTAATAGTGTAGTATCTTTTTACAAAGTTTATTGCTGATTTAGCTTGTTATAAGCAATTTTTATACATGAATTATTGTATGTTACAAAGGGAAATATGGTTCAGCGTATAAAGATGCATCACAGTCTTTACAGTAGTATCATGATTCTTTCCGGCATCGATAAATTAAGAACGTGTAAACACGGGATAAAGGCAGTTTTACAAAAGAAGTTTTTGATGAATGCATAAAAGTCTAAAGTCTACGTTTAAGATATTTCATCGTGTCCAGTTAAACTTCGAACAAACGCTCTGTAGTTGCGGCATTGGTAAGACAAGTAGTACAGGTACGGTTTTGGTCAGGCCAATTATAACGGTCTTAAATGGAATGAGCCAACGTAAATCAGACAATTTTTAAGTGAAACAAAGTGGTGCTTCTCTGATGAGTAGAATAATGCAGTATCGATCGGACAAATATATTCTTTTCTCAAAGATATTCTTTGTACTCAAATTGATTCGTGGAAGTAATTACATATGCATAGAAGTATTAGCATGATAAAATCTCGGGAAAATATCTTTAGTTTATCGATTTCCCATACATTATATTACAAAAAAAAGTACCTAGTGTTTAGGCGTGAAAAGTTAAAAATATATTTTGTTTCAATAAATGAGGACAACAGTGTACTTCGTTTCCTATATAATAATTTTGTAAGTGATACTAAACTCTATAAGTTGCAGAAAAAATTAGATACTTCTTAGAAGATAGGCAATGCTCAATTTGCTTCCTTTAATGTACGGAAAATTCAGATAATCGATCAATCTGAACAAAAGCTACAAGCAGAGGAAACTGCGATTCTTTTCATCAAAAGATATGAAAAGACGCGTATGACGTAAATATTATCTAACAAGTTTTGTCATGTCTAATTCATTTTTTGTTACTCTTACTTTCATCCATTTTCGTCGTATCAAAGGTTAAGATTTCCTTACATTGAGTGATATCCCTCACATGAAGTGATATTAATAGGATATTATAATACAGATCCTGCCTTTCGTTAGTAACTTAATTTCTCATTGTTAGTATCGAGACAAGGTAGAGTAACTTCTTTCATGAAAAAATGAAGTTACAAAGTTTCGCTTGCTCTTAAGAAGATAAATATATTCAGCACAAAAAGGAGCTTAGATTTTGAATAGAATTGATGAGATTATACGAGTCAATATTGGGATAAGATATGAATATGCAATCTTCGTCGCTGATCCCCTAGCAATCATGCCACTTTATTAAGAAGAAAATAGGTTAAATAATTTAAGGTGAGAGCAGGGGACTCTGTTTATCGTACAACTCAAACCACAAAAGAGAAGAGGTGTATTTAAAAGGGAAAACAAATTATTTTGCAATAGTAAAATGTTCAATAGCTGTTTGATAAAAGAATGAATATGGGTGAGTCGTGCATAAAAGTCGTTTCCAGCTAACACGCGAGATTTTAAACCGTCATTTTCGATCGAATATGTATGTATGTTTGCTCTTTGAGATACTTGCTGTGGGTGGTTTTCATTAACCGGAAAGCATTGATGGAAATTTTCCGGAATTTTATTGGAAACAAAGTTCGGTTTTAGTACATATCTCATACCAAAGCTTAGTTTCATCGAAACTTTTTAGAATTCAGATTTTTGAGGTTTTTTAATTAAAATGTAAACAGTATTAGATCGGCGTATACGAAATTGCCTTTTTCAGTACGAAAGTTTCAAGCAAAATAAGTATTTTTTAAATTATTTAAATGACGATTTAATTAAAATGATTCTTAAATCTTCGATTTTTTAAGCTTTTCAATTTCTAAGCTTTTAAATTTTCAAACCCTCCAATTTTTAAGCTTTGAATTTTCACGCCTTCTAAATTCTGTACTATTGAATTCTCTAGCTCTCGTATTTTCAAATCTTCGAATTACTGATACTTTCACTTTTTCAATTATTTTATTTAATCAAAATAATTTTCATTCGAAGTAATTAGCACGTATAACTAGTGAGAAATTAAGTCGTTTGTTATTTGTTTTAATTTCCTATAAGAAGAAAAAGTATTCAATTCAATGTTATATATTATAACAATTGTCCTATTTTCAAAAGAAAAAATTACTCTTCTCATTCCTGAGCAATAAATCTGTTAAAGTGAAGAGGAACCCTGTAGAGAAACTAAAGTGGAACAAATCGTTTCGCACGTTTCGTTTAAGAAAAGTTTTCCATTTCAGTACATTTTGATTCTCAACATTTCTCTATGTATTAAATTTAGTTTCTAATATCATGCTCTGTAGTACAAGGGGAAACAGAAAGTCTTGCCGCAAAAAGGGAATTACTTTTATGCCGTTAGCGATTCTTTCACAAAGGCAGGGAAAATATAGGGAGCTTTTTCGAAGGATATGTCGCAGCGGTGCGCAGTTTACAAGAATCCTGGCTTACGTACATCCCCAGGAAGCCAGGAGAAGAGAGCATTGTCGAAGATCCATTAAAGGAGCGACAACGCCAGGGGACTTCCGCGAGAAACGGGGACACATTCTTCTCGGTTCTCTTCGAAATCTCCTTGAAGGGAGGAAAAATTATTATCATTATTTTCTACGTCTTTATCACACAGTTCTAACGTCGGGCAAATTCCAATTGGGGGCAAAATTTATTGTAAGAATTCCTTTCATAGGTTAATACAATATTCATGTTGGTCCTAGTAATAGATTTTAACTTAATTAAGTTTAACAATATACTACCTGGATATCATAATACATATCGGACTTCATATAAATTTAAGATTACAAAATAGAATAACAATTTTTTATGAAAATTCAGTATCTGACTGAATATACTACTTCGCCCAGCAAAAAAAATGATCGAAAGTATTATTTTGTTAATGATTAGCGTTAACACTAAGTTTACGGACGTTACGCGCATAATTTGGCAGGCTTCCGGAAAAATACGTATACTGCATATAAATATTCGAAATTAGAAGCGTGAAGATGAAGAGAATCGATTAGAATACACATTCCTTCCATTGTATTAATTAAAGTTAACATAAAGTACTGACAACTAATATTTATGGTCTCTATAATTTTAGGTATGAAATCTGAAATGCGTCAACGTGACGAGTTCCGTAAACCTAGTGTTAATTATTATTATTCGTCTTTGAGATAATTTTGTCATCTTATCTTAGTATTTCTTTGCTTCTTAAAAATTCCACAAATCTATATAGTTTCCTCCATACTTGCGGTCATACCGATCTAAAAACGACGTTGTCTGCGTTTCGTGATTTAAAAGTCACTGCGAAACAGTAATCGCGAAAAGGCGAACGAGTAGATCCTTGCCTATTTAGCGAAGTCGATCACAGGCTTCCAGAGGAATCTCCGAAACGGTGTACGTTGCCAAATTTGCATGGAAGTTGCGCCTGTGAAGCGGGTAGATATTCGATGCGTCCGCGTCCGTGAGAAAGGAAAGAGCACAAGTTGGAAGCATTCGGAGAAATTACTTACAAGTATTCACAGCGAATGCGGCGCCATTGAATTCGAGCGCGTGCAGTTGCTCTCAAATGGACTAGAAACGTCGAAACAGTGGCCTGACATACTTGAGAGATAGTTACTTGAGTTGAAATTCCTAGATTAGAAGAACGCTTGCTTAAGGAGGAAAAATGATGCTCGTTTCGAAGTAAACGACGATAAGGAATAAAGGGAGGGGATTTGGAAGGGTGTCGTTTCTCTCAAGAAAGTATAAGAGTGGAGATAGTCTTGCAGTAACAAGAATGTTATATAATATAAACTGTAATTATATGGTTTTTATATCACTTGTAGCATTGTAATTATGTGATTCTCGATAATTGCGTAAACAATGATTTTTCTATGCTACTGAAAAAATGTATTGCATCAGCCGAATGCTACTGAAACATTGGCAAATCTCCAAGTTCCATAGCTTTATTGAACTTTATTCAAAATTCTTGCGACAGAAACTGTTAGATCGATGTATATGAAATGTCGTGTTGTTTTTTTCAAAGTGAAACGGTTAAACATAAGTAAATTTTCAAAACACTACACTTGTATTTAGTCCAAATCATTTTTACATGATTCTATATACTTTTCTATAGCAATTAACTAGTTTCATTATTATGTGTTTGTAAAAATCACGAATTTCAGGTTTGTCTGATCCTTCTCACGTTTCGCTCAGTGGAAAATTATTAATCTCAAATTTTGCAAATCAATGTTCTCGACTAAGTGTTCCTTTATTTATATAATTTTCAAATCCCAGTTTCAATTGTTTTAATGGTATATTTGTTAAATTTGGACATCCATAAAAAAATGCTTAAATATTCTTATTAGTCGCGATGTTAAACACTGAAGTCTTCACAACTTTATTATGATGTACACATATCTACATTACAGTTGATTTCTTCTTCTTTAATGTGCTTCATTACAATTAACGATTTTACAAAATTAGGGGAATAGGATTTATTCGTTAATGTTATACTTCGGAAAAACGACATTTCACATGCATCCACCCAAGTTTTCGATTAGGGCTTGAACCTTCTACTTACTTTTTCTGCCTTTTGAATCGTTTCATTTAAGTCGATGCGTCTTAAAAAAAAGGAGGATGTTAAATATAAAACCATAAAAATCCTCGTTGGACGAAGTTTCACTTGTTTCGAAAGTAACTTTATAACACTGTACCTCAAAATTGCTAAACCTGTTGCTTGTAGTTTTAGCACTTGTCAAGCGTCAAGAGTTTTTTTTTTACAGTATGATAACCTACTTAAGGAAGGATTCTCTCTTGGCATCGACTTAAACGAATTCGTTTAGAAGGAACAAAAAACGGAAGGTTCACGTTTTAAGTCAATTCAATTTTTTTCTCAACATCGTTGGATGAATTTTAACGAATGTTTGAAAAGAAAGTTAGAAGACAATCAAAGGCGCATCAAATGAATTAATGTTCATGTACATGTAGCCATGAGAGCTAAAAATAGTCAGGTATAAAACATCGGCATTTATGAAGATTTAAAGTTTGTTACGAGTTCAGAGATGTATTTGTAGTATGGCAATATCTGGCTGGTACCATGTACATACTTCTGCTGAGTATATGGTGAGTCACGCAACGCATTGCGAGTCAATACTCTTGGTAACCAGCGCAGAAACTGTAAGAATTCTTATTACTGACTTCTGTAACATTGACTTAAAACATGTTACGTAACTCTTTTGTTACTATTCGAGAGATCTCAAACGAAACATCTGCTTCTCTTCAGAAACAAGCTCGTTTACAAAGAAACTCTTTCATTTCAATACATTTAAATAAGCACAAAATATTGCATGCGTTTTATTACATGCATTGAGAAATATAACAGAATACAAGATACAATTAAAATTGGAAAAAAAGAAGAAGATACAAAAATACATTATAACTAAGTGGATGCAGATAGGATATTACTGAATAGGTAATATGAGCCGTTATTTTTGAAAGCGGTATAAGGCCACCTTTAGAAAAAAATGAGTTGATGGTAATTTTAGCAAGATATAGATATCCTCTTTTTATTCCCTTAAATATCTCCATGTATGAAAAAAATGGACTTATTCCACTTTCAAAAATAACGGCTCATATGTAACAAAATTTAGTCTCCCTATTGGCACTTTAACATAGTAATTTCATTTAAACTGTACACTATCGAAAGTATCTAATTTTGATTTCTTAGGAAAATATTTCCTTGGGAAATACATAGTATGAGTCTTAGAAGAATTATATTACTCGTCCAATTAAAGATCGACGCTGCATTAACGAACATTTCATTCGCAGTTTTTCTAAACGTCATAAAATTGTAAAGTTTAGGTGAAAAAACAAATAGTGACAAAAAATATTCTTACGCAACTCCTTGCAATGCCTTTTCATAAGGACGATGTTAAAAATAGAATTCAGTGTAACGTGACTGTAAAAAAAAAAAATTGGAAATGAAATGTTGCTATAAATCACGTCGATTCTTAAGAAGTTGATTAGACAAGTATATATCTATCTGGTGATTAAAAATTTGGAACAACTTCTTAAGTTGTATTGAAATTGTATCTACTGCTAATTTTCTTATTAATTTCAAATGAATACTTTGGTTATTAATAGACTGTGGATCTTTATGCAAATTCATAATTTTGTAAATGCAAATGAACAAATGGAATATAAACACGACTGACTTTATCGTCCAAATATTATAAGATCCATTGTACATTGAATATTTTCTACATTTTTCTATATCGTATACATTCTGTACATTTTTGCACACTTAAATTATGCATAATTGCATAAAGATCGCAGTCTAGCTATTAGTACCAGTCACCTTTACTTTCATAGATTTTTAATTCAAGAGTTTTCTAAAATAACATATTTCGAAATTCTTTCTTTTCTTCAAATGTGTTGTGGTCCCAAATTTTTGATCGATAGTATATATATATACATATTAATTAATAAGAAATAATTAAATAGGTACCATGTAGTACGTAGAGAAAAAGATATTTTCGAAACATTTTATCACAAAGATTATTACAAAGATTTTTAAAGCAACGAACAGATAAAATTGTTTACTTGGTTATCTTTTGTTCTTTATTCTTACTTCTAACAATAAGAGTCGTTACATTCTAAAGGTAACCGTCATTGTAACTAAGAGCAAATAGCAGAAGGTTCAAAAAAAGGAAATTTTCAAAGAAACTTTCTCTTCGCAATAGCACTGTAACGAAGTAAAATAGTAAATGACATATAAAAGTTACGCAAATAGTGTCAATAAAATGAAAGTTACTGCTCAATATTAAACATCAAGCTTTTTACTACTCACTTACATTTCTCGTAGAAAACTTTTGCGTCTACGCGCTGCGTCGCAAAGATCCTTATATTTTACTTTTACGTACAAAAATAAAGTGAATTATATTTACAAAGTTAAATGGAAATAAGCAATCAAGATAAGTAAAATATTGTATTAAGAAGCGGAAAAATTGAGATTTCGTTACTTATTGATATTTTACTATTCTCCATTTTTACTTCTTAGGAATTTTAGAATTAAACATTATAGTTTAAATATAATACAATAAAAACACGCAATAGTTGCAATAAGTTGCAGTTTTAATTCTAATTGTAATGTCAAGTAATAGGATTGAGGATCATTAATACAAATTAGGTATAATATTTTAATGTTTTATATTCAATATAATTTTGAAGTAATAAATAGCTAATTCTACATGAATACTTTCCAGTTTACTTGGAAAATTAGTTTCGTAGATCTAATTTATTCATGAAAAAGTCGGGAGCAAACATAATGTTTGTATTAGTCTCATTCAGGGCAATTTCATTTTTTATATTCTGTACCATTCTTCATATTGTACTGAATTATAATAATTTTCTCCTTTTTTTTCTTATATAGAAAGTTAAGTTATTTTCTGCATCAATTACGCTTTAATGATTACAACTAAATAATGAAATGTAATACACTTTAACTTTTCAAAGTAGGCTTTTCCCTGCCTTTTGCACGTAAAAAATTCAAGATAAAAATTGTGGAGTACTTTTTCAACGTAGCGTTTGCGATCTTAAAAGCAACCATAACGATATTATGATGAAAAGGAATGTCATAAGGTCAATATTAAAAATGCTTTTTAACCCTCTGAAATTAATGTTCCGCAAAGTAATAACTGATATATTGTTATTTCATTTACCTCTATTTCAGGTAATTATTTTATCGTAATTTTCGAGAATGAGGCAATAGAATTCAATAGAATTTTTTGTTCAAAGTATAATTTATACTTCGTGTGTTCATTAAAATGTTGAGGAGCATGTGGCTAGTAGGATTTATTCAACTTCAATGATAGCTTACTTTTATGCAGGGTTTTGTACTGAAATAATATAAAATTAAATTTTAATGTGATATAGACAGATTTTAATCCTTAAAATATTGACTATTTTAAGGGAGAAAAATAAATTGAAAGATAACGAAAGGATTAACAATGAAAAGGATTCAGAACTTTAGCAGTGTACAATAATTAGAAAAGCAAAAAATATTCTCTTCTATTTTAAATTACAATATTATATTTTATAGTAAAACGTGTTGTTTAAATATAGAATCGTAGGTCAGTATGTAATAACGTAATAATAATTTTATACGATGAACTTTATGTAAGTTTAGCTTTCAAATGCATTATTATTCTGTTTAAATCAATTATATTTAGGAATAAAAACTTAGGAAATATTTTGACAAGGTCTTCTTCTAAATTTCTGTTTATTTCTTTCTAAAAATCTGAATCTTTTCTTCTTTACCCTTTCTTCTATTATTTAATGCGCTTTCAGGTCAAGCTGAAAGTTTAAATACTTGTTAAGACAGCATCTTAAAATATTATTTATGTTTTCTACTGAATCAAAGGAAAGCTGCCAAGGAATTTGCTATATGATTTATATTCTAACATGTACTTTCGCTATATATTCTCCTCCTTTGCCATGATTCACGTAGCAAATGTGTCAATTCGAAGCTTTGCGGACTTTTCTCCATTTGTATTTGTCAGCCGGACATTAGCTTGTAAATTGGCCAGCTTCCGGCACACATACTTCACCGGAAGTCGAGTACGTCAACGACGCGACGGAGAACCTGCACGTCAGAACTGGACTAATTACAAATTCTAACTAAATAGCACCGATCAATTCGATCAGTAACATCGAACACACTTTAGTTGCACAAACTGTCCATTCCTAAATATTCATTCTACAATTGTGAAACGCGTGTTAATTTAAATATTCAACAATAATCTACCAGAACTGGAACTCGTGCAGCCATTGTGCACAGAGGCACGAAGAAACGGGGGAAAAAGGAAATGAGGTGTAACAGAATAATTAAAAGTTCTGCACAATGAAGCTTCTGACCTACACTTTCTGGTTTCGCGGATCTTCCAAAAGAAAAAGTCCAGAAAAGAATGAAAGCACAGAAATTCTTTGTATACCTTTGCTTGCATTAAAAAGGATCGTAGCAGCTTCAAATTAAGAAGACATTCATCTCATCCCCTTTTTTCCATGTCGCTGAGCATCACACGCTTTCGAGGAGGCGAGCGGACATGCAAGAAGAAATTTTCACAGGTCCGAGGACAGCAACGGGGAGAAATTTTTTGGTAATCCATTAGCAAACGTAGTGAATTAACGCGGCGATTCTATCGCAGTGCATCCTGTGAACCCTGTGAGCGAACCCTGTACAGCCTTTAGAGTTGCGAACGTTTGCGAGCGATCGATACGACCAGAAACACGTAGACGTCCACGGAGGCGAGCATCGTTATTCTCGAGCTAAAAAGCACTAGCTAAATTCGAGCTAAATTCCCTCGAGTCAAAACACGAATATGCTTCGAGTTACGCGACAGCATCACTTTTAGAGCTTGATTTGATTACCAAGTATCATTGCTTCTGCGCTGTACAATTTCTAGATCAGGATAATCCTATGCTTTTATAAAATATCAACGTATTATCAGGGAGAGCGGAACTCTAATATGCATGTGATCGAACGCATAGAGAGAACTTTCGCATAGTACATTTAGTTGAAATTAGTAAATAGTCATTCCTTAACGCTTCAGATCCACTGTATCCTATTTTCAAAATTACCGAACATTAAACGATAGCACGATGCTCGTCTTGTCAGTCATTCTACCTAATTAAAAATATTTCAAGAATAGTCGGTCTAAAAAACCTCCGGTATACAAAAACGAGCGAGAGACAAGGTGTAACACTCGTACGTAGAAAAAAGCAAGAGAGAGGGAGAGAGAGAGAGAGAAAGAAAGAGAATGCGGGAGAGAGAGAGAATGAGAGTTGTAGAGGATTGACTGAGCAAGGGTTGTCTTTCCGGTGTTGCAGGATGCACGCGGTTGGATTGCATTCGGCGCTGGCCATCAAGCGTCAAAGAAAGCGTCGAGACGAGCAGCGTCGTGCCCGCGAGCGTCGTTATAGCGCGCAATCGGGTGAGAGCGGCCTGACGTCGCCGAGGGCTTCGACGGGCTCCTTGGACCATCATCCGAGACACCATAAACCGACGAATCGCGCAGCTGGCCAGGGTATGTTGGACACGAAGGTTGTTGCATCCGTGGGGATGCTTCACATCGGCGTCGTCTTCTTGGTGCTTGGCGCTTTTCTTCTGATGAGCGGTTTATTACCTGGAGATCTGGCTCAGTGGGGAACCAAGGCTTCCGGTGGATGGTGGAATGAATTAGTGGCCATAGGCTTATTCTCTGTCTTCATTGGAATCTTTCTGATCGTCCTGAATAAAGTGATCGCAAAGAAGGAGGAGAACGATTTGGAAGAATACGTTCAAAGGCAATTAACCAGGTCCAGATCGGGACACAGGCTTGAAAGGGATGTGGAAACTGGGGGATTGACTACCAAGCATGCTAGAAGAGCGAGGCAGATGCAGCAGGAGGCTGCTAATGCGTCTATAGAAACACAGGACGAGAAAAGCACCGGATCTCCACCTAGAAGTCCTCCCCCTGCTTATTCACCACCTCCAACGATAAACGGAGATCACCAAGCCGTACAATCGGCTTTGTATCTCGAACAGATCACCGAAGAGGAGATTATCAGCGACCGCGTGGAAACGTCCACCACGAATAGCCTGAGCCCTGGATCGCCAAGCGAAACGAGGGAGTTATTGCAGAATCCTCGTTACTCGAAGCAGAATGGGAATCCGCAGCAAGTTCATCGGCCCCTATACGTATCCAGAATCTAGAGAACAGGGGGAAAGTTGGAATTTCTGTCTCGATAAAGTTGGAAGAATTGCGAGGATTTCATATATCGGGAACAAATTCGGGCAGGCGGTTTCTACGATGACGACGACGACGGCGAGGATGATAAGCGTTTTTATAAGTGGGTGTGGTGGAATCTTCGACACCTGTTCTTCATGTTATCCCAATGATTGGTTTCGCTGATTGCGTATCTTGGAAGATGATGGAATTTGCCGATGAATATTATTTATTAGCAATCTTTGAATCAGAAAGGAGGGATAAGTTTTCGGAATAGAAGATTGAATCGTGCGGCGAATAAATTCTCTCCGAGTTTAATTACTAGTTATAGCGTTCTAAACAGAGACAATTCGTTATTTTTTTTTTTTTTTTTTGAAATTATCGAGATTTTTGTGTACTCTTGTGGCAGTCATTTGATAAAACTTGAATATCTCACTATTGTCTTATACAATCGATTTCTAAACGAATACAAAATTAATTTCGAAAAAAGGGCTTGAACATTGGGACCAAGGTTTCATTGTAAAAGTTACGCCAACTTCCTTTATTCCACGAAATAAAACACGTAAACGAACACAAAACGCAGAAACGAGAAACATCGAAGTAGTATAAATTAAATACAAAAAATTGCCAAAGTACGACTTTCAACAAAGAAATTTTCAACGAGCACAATTTATTAATTCTTATATTAACCATCAATCGTTCAATATTTCGAATTCTACAATTTTACCTTAATGATATCCCACCGTTTATCAACGGATGCTCAGCGACGGCTAAAGTACCTAATTAAAAGCATTTCATTGTATCACCTAACGAAAGTATAGTCTATAGTCTACATTCTACCTACATGGTCGAAAACGCAATTTCCCGTGCGCTAATTTCGAATCGAGTACTGCCTACCTCCTTAAAAGTTTCACATTCTCGAGAAATTGACTTACTTTCAGCAAACATTCCTCTTGACGCCGATCGCAATTATATTGTACTTTGAACAATTCCCTGTGAGGAAGTCTAGCTTGAAGGATACCGTATCGTATATGGTGTCGCTATGTGTACAATTCACTTATCGGAGACACGTTGTGAGGAGTGGAAAATTTGTTACAGAGCGAGAAAAAACCTTTCAACGTGGGTAGAAAAACAATTTCCGCAACGATATTTCAGTAGTGAGATCGTTATTCGTAGTATTATTGCTGTCAGGGAATCCAAATCTCGATAATTTCCGTTCAAATTAAATTCCAAAAACAATATTTTTACGTTACAAAGGGGAAAAAAGGAAAAGAAAATATCGATGTGCAATTTTTAATATTTGACAGTTTTAATCCTCCAGCGAAAGAGAAGTTTCAATCTTGGACGCATGGTACGCGTGGAAAATTCTTGTAAGTAAAAGATGATGGATAAAAACGGAGATTAAACTTTAGGAAAGATATTATATCTCGATAGATATAATAGAACTATGATACACATATTTTCGTATATGCGTCTCAAGAATATTGTGGAGAAATTAGATCACTCTATACATAATTATTGGAGGGAATACGCCGAAGTTATAAAATTTGCACGTTCAGAGGTATTAACATGTTCAGCCCGGATGGTGTTATAAGAAGAATAATGGCGGTGGTCGACGTGAGGTAGAAGCATTGCTTAGCCATTAATGAGACACTACGAACAGATGAAACTTCTTCGTTGATTTTGTCTGCTCCGGAAAGTTCAGGCTGAAGGTGTTAAAATATCTATATTGCGCTCATTGGAGACCAAAGAATTTTACAGCTTAACACATTGTCGACTGGAGACGTCGAAATGCACTTTTCTTCTTTGAAGCATTGCGACATCTTTCGATTTTCAATCGCTAGTAATAAAAGACTTTAATGTACTTTTGTTTAGTCAAATTATGAGCAGAATCACCAATACATAGGAGTATTTTGTCGCTAGTATGTTACAGTAATATCGTTTCCAAAATATTCATACGTTTATTATTTCAAATAATATGTACGGACCCAAAACCGCGTACTTTTGAGAGTTTGCGGTCGTCAATGTGTTAATAGAATGACAAAACTTCCGAGTTTCATTGAAGCTGTAATAAAGGATCGTACATGGTCCTCAGTCCTGTGTAGTGTCATTCGTATTCACCGTTTTATGACTTTCGCTATATTCCTTCTATCAATAACGTCTCTCGTTGCTGAAGAGTTAAAACAAGGAACTACCGCCGCGACACAATGATAAATTGATCGTGTAATTAATCATTAATTACCCGACTGAAGTTTACGCTATTAAAATTAACTGTGTAAATTATTAATTCACTTAAAAATCTGGTTTGATTTGATTCTCTCCACGAATAAAAGGAAGAGGATGATGATTAGAAAGATTGCACACAGAATTCACGAGACGGCAAAACTTTTCGCCCATTAAAACTTTCACGATCGCCAACGATTTTTTTAAGGGAAACTTCGAAAGATTCGAGGGAAGTTTTCGGTTACCGATCGAAACTGGTTTAATTCTTGTTAAGCGGACCTGATACGAGCGTGTTTAAGTAGGTGCGAAGAATCGATTAAGCCTGGACATTTTCTGAGTTCTTGTGCGCAATATTCGAGAATAGGGGAAATAATTTCGAGGATATTCCGAATAGGCATGGGGAATCTTAGCGTTATCGAAAACATGGCAGAATTTATGTTTTACGTGTAAAGGAGGTCCTCGTGGTACAGTAAGAACCGGAAAGTATATAAAGAGTATCAGGAAAAATTCAGTAGAAAAGCATACAGTTGCCATTGAAAGAAGAAATCGAATGCAATGGGGAAATAAGCGGAAGATCGGATAGGATCGATTTTAAATATGTCACACAAAAAATATAAAAATCATGCACTCAAGGACCAAGATTTAATTAATTCGAACGGAGAGGTAGAGAATTTTAAGATTTGAAAGCGTCGAGGAAGGTAATGCCAAAAGGGAAAATATAAAAGAGAGAAAGGGGAAGAAAGAAGGGAGATATCACATGACCGATCCTTTGGTCGCTGGATATCGGTAATTAAATTCATCGATTAATCATCTATATCCGAAATTCGATTTAATAGACGTGTAAGAAACTATACAGAGGTTTTGAACGCCAACATACTCATTACACTTTAATATTTAAATCGTAAGTAAGACGGACCCGAGATCTGGACCAAGCGTCTTTAGAGAACACGATTTATCGAAACGAATGTCCTTTAACATTTAAGCAAGTTGGTCCCGATTTCGATGGTCTGGCGTCAGTCATTGCACTTACAAAATCGTTTACGTTTATCGAGATTCAACGAGATTAAGATTTAACAAAAAAGGAATGGGAGATTGGTGAAGAAATGTTTGGATTTCGCGTGACATTTATCTAATTTTTATCAGCAACTTTTTAGTAAAATATTCTTCTTAATTTTGTTCGTAGTTACACAGGTTGCATAATTAAAAGTTGCATTGCCATTTTTAATATAATTTTATGTAGGTACTACTACGAGTTTTAGATTTCCCATGAGAAAATATCTTTGTCATTTTATTTAGATTAATTTTCGTTGCGTTTGACACACTTTAGCATTATCCGCGTTCAAACTTTAAAGAATTTTTCATACACAAGATGAACTTAGCGAGTAATTAATTCTACTTTTATAAATGCATGGGAAATTTTTCAACAAATGCTCTACTTTTTCTGTTTCCATTTTTTCAAGGATTTATTGAGTTTGCGATAGGATACTATAAACACTTATGACGCACTTAAGCAAAAAAATATTATTTCGTTTCTTTTCCGCCAGATTTTCAATCTCATACCTACAATCACTTATCCGATCGATGACAGGATCGATAAATACCTACAGTTAATTGAGGATACATGATAAAATGTTAATTGAACAATTGGCTGCTCTCCAATTGAATGTATGCATTATTTTCATTCTTCAAATGATACATTGCGTTCCGATTCGCATTTAATGAAACCAAACATTCCATTTGAGGTTTTTAGTGATTCATAGCTTTAATTCCTCGAGTTGGAATAAAGAAGTATGAATTTGTAGAAAGTTTAAATAGAATTTCTAAAGAAAAAAGGAAAGTATTTTATCGTAGAGGGTGTCTTGAATCTTAAGCAATTTTTGGTTTCACGAAAGTTAAAGTCACAAGTTGACAGAGATGACTTCGAAGTAATTCTGATTTTCCTTTATAATTCAAACAACTTTCAAGGAATGAGACTGGGCATCATTTAAATAAAATGCTTTAAAAATGATTGCATCGACCACATCAGAAATACAGAATTGAAACTCGCAGTGCTTGATATACCAAATTATCTATTATTTTATTCCATCGAGTTAAAGTCTGAAAAATTTCGTAAGGCATTACAAAATAACGGTAATTATTAGGCTGCGGATTTTTATGCGATTTCCTATTTTTGGGAAAGGTGGGTGTGGTTCCTGGTGCGTAATTCATAGTGCGAGAACTAACCTTGAACGATCGAAGTATGTGCACAAGGATGGTAATTAATCCTGTTACGGTCTTCGAAGATTTACTGAATCAGTCACGTTCTCCTTTTACTGAGAAAAGGAACACGAATTTTCAATCTATCTGGATAGAATTCGACTTTTCTACATAAAAACAAATCTTCCTTACGGAACTAAAATGAGAAAACAAGTTTATACTTTTCTTTTTCCAATTAAAATGCTTTTTAAAGGAAGGGAATAAAGTTGAAATTAACTTGTTGAAATCGAAAGTTGCATTCAGATTCAGACACGTACACTTTAGCTCAAAAATATCCAGACACTTGCGTATTTAATTACAAAATTGGGGATAAAGAAAGTTCTAGTGATTTCATTGTTTGTTTCTATTATGTGTAACTATTTGTAGTAGAATATTATGGTATAATAAAGTTGATTTTTAAGAATTAACATACTTTTATAAAGTTGAAGTGTATTGGTATTAAATTTTGCAGAATTGTTTCGATTTTTGGGAAGCTTTTTATCTTCAGGTAATCTAGTTTTCTTCATTTCGTTTGCTGTTTACATTGATACCTACTTCTTTTAAGAACTCTATCAGTACGTCTAAATTCAGGTAACGATATTTAAGCTTGGCTAGAACATCGACGGATCTCAAATAGCTTGAATGTACAACCTGTTGGTTCCATCAGAAGATAATGAATAGACTACGGATTTTTATGCATTTATGAGAAATTTAATTATGTAAGAAAGATCGCAATGCACGTAATATGCAAAAGCATGGCAAATATTAATGTATAATAAATATTTTAAGTGTGAAAGCACCCTTCATTTAGATTCCATTTCTTCAATTTTATTAATAGGAATATGAATTTGCATAAACATCCGCAGTCTAATAATGAATATTGCATTTAGTAACTGATCGCTTTAGTAACATTTCTTGTATTGTTATTATAAGTGAATTCAAGTGTCCGGATACTTTTGAGTAGTAGCGTACATCCTTTGATTTCGTTGAACAATATCTTATGGTTGATTGCATTTACGCTGTGTATATTATGTGCCGCTTTCTCCCATAAGTGCATATTCAACTCGAATTCATACACGTTGCATTTAACGATAAAATTAGTCGAGGCTATTCCAATCTTTCCGATGCCCCGATTAATTTAGGGGCATCCAGTGTCCAGTGACTGATAGCGCATACCTATTAAGATAGTCTGTAATTTTAATATGCTATATTCCATTTTATAATACCTTGGGTATTTAAATTACATACGCTAGCTTTAGACGGCGAGATTTTCGAAAACGACCCGATGTTCGATGCTCGTTCGCGTGTCGATTGATCGTAATCATTACATTATAATGACCGCGCGAATGGGGCACGATGGAAGATAACATAAAGCGAAAGAAACAATGAACGAAAACGGAATCGACAGCGTAAATATGTTCGCGTTTGCGGGGTCGTTTTCGAGTATCTTCAAGAAGAAATTGCCACGCTCGGGCGCTACCATTCTGTGATCCAATGAAAAATTAATGAATTAATTAAACTCGTACCGTGAGAAAACGAGAATAATGTTCTTTCGAGGAATCTTACTCTGTACATATATTATATTATTATACATCTCTACCTTTTTTAAATTGGGACACCGTGTATTTATTGAAGAGGAAGAGAAAGATAAAGACGAAAAAAAAGGGAGAAAAGCGAAAGGAAACATTCAAAGAAATTTAAATAAGTGGTGTCCCCACTTTTCGCATTCCGTGCAATTCCAACTTTTTGTATGCTGTTGCAAAGCTGATGAAGAGAAATTGAGAATGAGAGAAAGAGCGTGTGAGAACGAGAGTGAGAGAGAAAAAAACGAGAGACAGAGTTACGTCGCGAATTGAGTTACGCGAGTGGTGAGCTCAAAAATAAAATTAAAAAAATGGAAAAAAAAAGAAAATTAAACGACGCGATTTGGTTCGATTGAATGTTGAGTGAAAGTGCCTTTTGCGATGTGTTTCGTATTCCGTGTAGCTTTTCGGTATTGAAGGGAACCGATTGCTTTCGATTTACGATTCCGTAGCGTCTCCTCCTGCGACGATCATTGTCAAACAAAAATTGTACCGATAATATTTATTTAAGATACTTTTAAGATTTTTTTAATGTTATCTCTGTCGATGAATAAACAGAATATTGTATAAATTATTGTGTATTTTAATGTATAGGATGTTTCGTAATAAAACCATAGATCTTATTTGCGCCCTTATTAATATTGAGTTTCAGTGATTATTATCAGTGTATATTACTGTTTGTGTAATTCAATTGATTATCACTTACAATTGAAGGTTTTAATATCTCTTTTCTTACAAAATTATTACAGCGCAGATATATTCACAACTTATAAACCTTTTTTTATTACTTTTGAGGGCTAGGTTTATTATGTAAAATTATTACCACGAACATTGAAACATCCTACACACGTAAAAGGAATGTACCAGTAACTATTTCGGATTTTTAAGGAACTGAGGGACAATTAGGTTAACAAAAATTGCATAATACAAACATAACAAAATACTGTATGTGATTTCTACAATTGCTGTAAGGATCAACAATCTACAAATGTATGGTCACTGAAATCTTTAAATCTCATTTTCTATAATGTATATGTTATTGCAAATTGTATACGCGACAGAGAAAATAAGATAAAAAGAAAAGAGAAGAGAAAGTACGAACGTAAGTGAAAATATATAAGAGTTCCATTGTTGTATCTTGCAATTTAGATCCAAAAAATTGTTCCTTGAAATTCCTACAATTCCAAGTACATTTAAATAACACAATAATTACTGGTTCAAAATTATTATTTTCTATTTTATACTGTATATTTTATACATTTAATGTTATGTACTATTATAATAAATCGTTTAATGTAAGTTAGAATATCTCGTTCGGAACGATTAAGTTAATTCTTCCATTCCTTCGAAACTGAAAGGCTGAAACCACAGATTAACTTTAATCATAATAGGTACTTCTGTACTTCTCTCGCCTTCATTTAAATACAATCGAGCTGATCTTCTTCAGAATGGTGAACTTATTCCACATCATACCGGGTTGTAACGTTTTTTATTGCTGTACATTGTAATGGATTTTTAACGCACGACAGATCACCCGTTAGGGATACACATTCCGCGTATATTGTACGATTGCCTGCAGAGGGGGTTGGTGAGTGTGGGGTGCTATTGAAAGCGACGGGTTCCACGGCACGTTAATTTGAGGTACAGAAATATCCTAACATAAGTGGTACAATTACTTTTACGTAGTACCTTGCGCGCACTTGTAGAGTGTGAAAGCTTAAAGCTTTAAAAAAGAGAAGAAAGAAAAAGGAACGGAAGTTTGCGCAATGATCGAGGAGTCCCTTCGAAGAATTATTCAAATGTGAAGATTTCGGCATCGAGCGCGAAAATCTGCATATGAGAATGTAAAGATTTTTAGAAAAAATTTGCATCGCGGAGAACAGCAATGAAATATACAAGTTTCCTATTAGTTTTTATTTTTTTGTATTAATTTCTTAACGAATCGATTTCAAGTTTAATAAGCAGCGTGTTTTAAAGTTAATGAAAAATATCGGTACTGGTCGGCTAAGGGTAAGAAATTTCAAAATATATGCTTAAAATATCTAATTGTTCTAAAGTATCTGAGTTCCTTTAAACCGTTTTTGAAATGTGAAGATTTTGATAATGAATGTGAAAGTCCTTGATAATATAAAGATTTTGAAATAAATTTGTATTATTGAAAAAAGTAATGAAATATTTATATAAACTTCCTATGATTTTTCTCATTTTTTAAATGAAAATTTTAATGGATTAATTTTAAGTTCGATAAGTAGAATATGCTAAATTTAATTAAAAGTCAAATAACGAAACGTGTTGAAACTAGTTACAAGTAGTTGGATAGTTGGTCTAAGTTATTCGGGTTCTTCCAACAAAAATTTTCCCAGTAACTTCGAAATTTGAATAATTTTCATTGCAAAACAAATGATAATAAAAGATGCAACTTTTATTTTTATTTTCTGTTCATCTGCTTTTTTATTAATAGAGGTGTTGTTTTCAAGTTTGATTAGCAAAGTGTATTAAAGTTTGATGGGATATGTTTCCAATCAAAGAAGTGCAAAAAAACTGCGATGAAAACAAGCTAAAAATATCCGGTTGTTCTGAAGTATCTTGTTCGCTAACCTATGTAATTCGATCTAGATTTTGGTATAATTATAATCGAGCTTCCTCGTGAGCACCCAATTACTGTTTTAAATTTATGAGCGTTATTTATACCGCTTGTTGCCGAAGTACCTTCAATATTTCCTGAGTTGTCACTGTAAATTCCTTTTAGTACCAAATTACCCAATTAAACGTGATACATTTTCAGTCGTAAAATCATATTGTACAAAGCATGCATTTACAAGATATAGAATAATGAAACATCGCGTAAGTCTTTCTTATAATATACATATAAGTATGTTACCATAAAATCAATTCACTATTTTGTAGTTTTTTCTGACGTTAAGCAGACGGCTAATGGTATGGTCTAGACCAGTGTTTCCCAACGTGTGGCTCACGGGGGGGGGGGGGGGGGGGGGGGCACGTTGATTTTTAAAGAGGGCAATTCGAAAATGGACTCGTCCAGAGTCAAAAGAGATCGACTGGATATAACACAACGGGGAGACTTGAGACTGAAGATAACTAAATTGGAACCTGACGTAAAATCTCTTTGCAGCAAGCGTCAAGCGCAAGGATCTCGTTAAATTTAAAAACGAAATACGTAGTAATGATTAAAATAATATAGAAAAATCTTTCATCAAAATGATTTGTACTTGAATTTCAGTTCTCCATTATATGTTTTGAAAATTTACTTACTGCGTTTCCTCAACAATTTCCTAGTGATTTCTTCTTAAAATCTATCATTTAAGTTTCTTCAGTGAACAATTCAATTTTTGAAAATTAAAACGTATGTATATGTTACATAGGGTGCATAAGAATTTTAGAAAGGGTTAGGTGGGGCATGGCACAAAAAAGGTTGGGAAACACTGGTCTAGACGGTCGAAAAGTAACACTTCTTGTAAATTCTTTTTTAAGAAACAAAAAAAGGATAGATCAAATAACAATACTCAATAATATTTCGTTTTTCTGGTAAGAAAACTTTACAACCTTGAAAAGCTTTAATTTTGGTTCATTTTACGTCACATAATGTACTTAACAGAGGAAAGTTAAGTAAAAAGTAGAAATACAGCAATGTTCAAATACTCCGTGCTTCCGCAAATAATTTTATGATATTTTTTTCGAGTATTTAGAGGCTTATGTATATGCGGGCGACGCAGTTACAATAAAAATGTTATTATTAAAGAAGTGAAATGAAGGTAACTTTAAAGACTACTAAATTTATCAGCGGATGAACCTAAGAACAAAACAGTGGATTTTGAAATTCAGAAATGTAGTTCCTTTTTCGTTTTTTCAGTTTCATGCGTTCTAGTAAATATTGACTATTAGAATTCTTTATTCAATTTAGATTCATTCTTCGTTAAAAGCTATATAATTTCGGAAAATCGGAGGCTCAGATTGATTGGCTTATTTATTTCAGAATTATTCTGTTGCCCAGTTTAAAAAACATTGTCTTTTTGATTCTCTAAATTAGAAGTTACCCCTAATGTTTTCACTTTACCCTATTTTAACACGTTCGCTTTAGATAACGAAATACTCCATCGAAATCAATATTATATGAGGTTACGAAAAATAACTCAAATTTTAATATCTTTTGAAGAAAATAATTCTATATTAATATATTCATTTTAAGTCACATTCACTTGAGAACACGTTAATATTCGACTTATTTTCCAAAAGCTTATATTATCTATATAGGAAAAGATCCTATATCTCGTTACCAATAACAAATGTATTAATAATACATAGGCAAAAATTAATCATTTAATTTTTTCTTCCATTTCTCGAAAATTAAAATATGCACAAAACACCATCAAAAAGTAAAAATGAGAAAAATATAACAAAATACGAATGATGTTCTACGAAGGATCCCTCGAGCGCAATTGTATTTCGTTCGGAATTTATCTGGATTTTTGCGGGAATTCGATCAAAAATCTTTCCCGGGCGATCGCGAGTAAAGGCTCGTTAAAGGAGGCGCTCGAGAGTTAATTAGCGCGCAGACGTGTATAGGTAGTAAGCCGCTTGTACACGTCCACGATTCTCATGTATTTCGAGACGTACTCGTGACCATCGGGCAATTCGTGGACATTTTATTCTTCCGGGAACCGGTAGAAATGGGGAGAACTAAAAGATGAAACACTCGGGTTTCACCTGCTGCGTGTGCGAATGGTCCCGTTGGGACGGTAATAGTCTCACAAACTTCTCCGTTCACGGCATATCGATTGGAGAGTGAGAAGGGTAAAACAGAGGGCCAGATGATTTGACGCGGAGAAAAGGCTTAAGGATATCAAAGGGCGAACAATTCCCTGGCGGACCGGAATTTCGTAGTAATAAGGAATCCGTCGATTGCTAGGCTGGATAAGAGCTCTGTGCGTCGTTGTTTTCCCGTTCTTCACGTTTTCAACTTTGGAAAAGGCAAATGGAATTACTGTAAAGAGAAATAGAGAAAAACTCCATGCAATGGAAAGAAACACAGTGTATTTTCTAAGAAGTTTAGAATAACAGGGAAAACAACGAGCTTTAAGCGACAAGAATGCACAAGTAATTTCGATGTTTTCTCGTTTCACGAGGAAGTGTAAGACTTCGGGAAACGAGGGTAAATTTCGACTAACCCTTTCAGTGCTTTCTACATAATAACGAAATGTACAGTAGCGGGCGTTTAAGTGGGGAAACATTTATTTTCAGTCCTTAAATTTTATCACTTAAATTACTCTAGTAGAAAGTTGTTGTTATTGTTATTTAACATTAAACGAAAATTATACAATTATTATGTTCAGTGGCAGGCTGCACAAGTAGCCGAAAAATTAATAAAATGCTCGAAAGTTTCAACGTTATCAAAATAAAATTCGTTAGAACTAAATTTTTATCTGTAGTTGTTTTTAAGGGCTGAATGCAACTCGTCATTCCATTGTAAATTATGTTGCTATTTGTTCGCGTAATATACCATTTGAAAGTACAGGATAATATATTATCTATGGGTTGTTGCGTAATAAATATTGTTCTTCAGTAAGTACCGATAACTTGTTTTAAAATGAATATTTTTAGTTAAAATGGAGATCATTTGAATCGATACAATTTTGCCATTCAGATGTAAGTTAATTGTCCAATCTTTTATAATTTTAACATGACTAAAACAAGACCCCCAGTTAAGAAGCTACATTTATTATTCAACAACCTAATAGCTAATTTATAATTGATGATAACTTTGTCTTAAGTGTTGCACATGGATTTTTCCTATTTACACACTCGCCACTGTATATATATCAGCGAGTGTTTATTTTTTAACTTACTCAAATTGTACTTGTTACAAAAATACAAGCGAAATGTGTTTTATATAAACACATACCGGATTCTCTTTGGAACCTGGTATCTTATACATGCACTGCGAATGTTTATGAATTTATGGAAAACTTGTATGCAGAAAAAAGTGCAGAGTGATCATATTAATACGTAGAAATATACAAAAATATTCGAAATAAAATGCACAGTATAATATTGAGAGTTTAAACAGTAAAAATAACCTTTGTTTAGCTTCCATTTCATTATTTGTGTTTATAAATATATGAATTTGCATAAAAGTTCGCAGTCTACGTGTAAATGGAGCACAGATTTCTTTGCATGTACGTCGTACTAATTAAATACCGTAGCAGTTAATTTCGGATACCTAAGAAATTTTGTTGTGAATGTAAAGAACGATGAGAGAAACGAAAATCCATTGATGAATAAGTAATTCAACGCGTAATATTAATCTGTATGTACAAGTTCTATTAGGATGTAAGATAAAACGATAAGTATTATGAAGTATGTGGCTAATTGTGAACGGCGACGATCTTTATCATTGTTACAATTATATTATAGCTCTTGCATACACTATTGCAATACTTATTACTACTGCAACTATTATGAATAGGAATTAATAAGCTTTCTTATGCCATTTCTCTATTGTACCACTTATATACACCTGATGCACGACTTTTCGAGAATAAATCTTTATGAAACGCTCCAGTCTTTGTATATAACTTGGCTGTTCTTTCTATCGTAGAATTTTATAGTTTCGTAAACCGGGCCCCGATGCGTTCACGACAATCTCGTATTTGCGTTTATTAATTATCAGACTGCGGATTTTTATGCATTTATGGGCAATTTATCTATGCGATAAGATACAGGGTAATATATATATATATAATATAAAGAAATACATAAAATATAGAAAATAGAGCACACATAATTATATTTACGGGATGAAACTAATTTCTATCTAGGCGCTGCACTCCTCCAGTCATATTTTGAGAAACATGAATTTGCATAAAAATTCGCAATCTATTAATTATTAATTATTGCTTATTATTTTTTGAATGGATTTAAAAACAAATAAATTTAGAAGAAGATTATTGCATACATATTATCCATTTGTTTGAATCATATCTTTTTTTGCGTGATCTTGTGCTGTTTTCTTTGCAAATATGATTTTTCATACATTGATGTTTAACAATTTGTCAGTAATATTCGCGCAAGTACTGCAATCAATTTTTCGAATTGAGTATATTTAAAAAAATGAAACAATGTTTCAGAGCCATAAGATTCGGAGTCTCTAATTGCTTGGAAAACTTTGTACATACAAGTCGTGAAATATAATAATAATAAAATTAAAGCTAAAATAAAAATTACATTTCTTCAAACCACTTTAAGATTCTCAAACTTTTCAAGTTTAATACGTTAATAGCTTCGAGTCGTTTTAAATTAAGACGTGCAGAAATAATTATTTAACCGAATTCTCGGAATGCAAAGAAATGATCGTGCATAAAGGAGCTGCTGCCATGGATGAAACGGTTGAATGAAAATACACTTCTTGTGAAATTTTTCGTATCAGAAAACTGCAGCACAGTGTATCATAAACGTACTTTAGAATTTCTCGTCGCAGATTCTATTTAAATAATTTCGCAGAAAAATGAGGAGCCTCCCAGAGAGAATGTCGCGTATATTTTCTATACACGATCAGACTTGATTGAATGTGATGTTTCACGATTTCATATCGAGCTCCCTCGACATGCTTCACGATCTTCGAGGCACGTTCAAGCGGTTTGAAGTAGCCGTCCCTTCGTTTTAAGTGAAAAGTCTAACGACGTGAAAGATGTCTCAGCGAAGTGCCTCTGGAATAAAGATTTTATCAGTGAAGATGCTCCATCATACGGCGTTTGATGGACTTAACAGCTCTTTAAAATCGTTTGTCGAAGACGTATAGTTTGAAAATAATTTAAAAATGTGACAGATTGATTATAATTCGCGAATTATATTTGTTAACATTGAAGCAAGCAACAGTTCATGTTTCCCGACTTCTGTCAGAGATTTTAGAATACATAATAACTTTAATACTTGGTACATTTTCGGTGCATGTAACAGTAACTTAAAACAATATTAGATTTTACTAACAAATGGATATATAATATTAAAATAAACACAAAAACTAATGAACTATATTTATTGAAAATATAGATTTTATTATCACAATACAAGATCAAGATCCACTACAATTATACACGTTTAACTTTTGCAGTATTCCACGGTATGAAATTTTTGAAAACAATTGCATACATACAAAGCAGGCTTATCGATACATGTATCGCAATAAAACTGCTTTTTCCCTGTTCTCCTCGTATTTTTCTGTTGGAACGCACTACAGAATCTCTAGTATTTCGTTATTATTTATTTTTAAGTTTTGATAATATAACTCGACGCGTTTTAATTACACAGAGTTATAATAATATGCTAATGTCCCGAAAAGTGGCCGCCGAGCGTTCAACATTAAAAAAAATATATAATACAAAAGTTTATTTATAATTTGTATGGAAAATTACGAAAATGGTGAATAAAGTCAGTATAAAATTGAGTAATTATTATGAAAATTTCTGCACAAAAGATTTTTATTGTTTTAGTAATTCTTGTATTAATTTAATATTCCAATTTTTATTAACCTTACATTTTGCGAATATTAATTAATATTTTTTAATTTTAAGCGTTCAATTTATTATATTGTTTGTAAAGTTTGAAGCTTTAATGATGTTACTGATCTAGTATGTGAAATAATAATTAATTTACGCATGGGCAAAAATGCACAATTTATATGCAGATCTTAGGACAGGGAAATTAATTATTGGTTAATTAATGCTAGATTAATATCGTTTGTCTAATAAGTGGAAAAGGTTAATTAGATTTGGAAACAAGGCAACTGATCGATCTTTTCCATAAAATGGTAAAAGCAATTAATTTTTTAACTTTCATATTTGTAGGAAAATTTCAAATATTTTTTTTTGTGGTATTACATTCTTTAACAACTTGCAACAACGAATTACTTCAGTATAGTACAGTGACATTTTCCAATTTAATTTGTACTTGACCGAGATATCACTTATCGATTCTTTAAATTATTCTATAATTAAGTTGCAGTTCTAGGATAGAATTTCAAGTACTGAATTAGGTAGAAGCTTAATCACGAGATAATAATTACTTAGCGCTTCATTTCAGTATCATCCTATCGCTCCTTCCCTATTACTTCTCCTATAAAATATACCTAATATGACCGTTAAACAAGGATAATACCTTTAACGATGTAAAATTAATTGAATATGCTACCTTAAATATTTTAAAACTTATCTAATGATTCGATCAAATAATTTAGTTTAAAAAAAGACACATAAACGAATGTGCCAGTGATTAAGAAAGTTGTGTAAGTGAAAAGAAAAAAAGAGGAAAAAGAACTTCTATATTTTTGTGATGTAAGTCAATGTAACAGAAAATAAGTAAGGAGCTCCATTATTTTAGTTTCTTAACTTACAACACTTTTATAATCATAGGCATAAATAAGAAATTATTGTATAAATTTAGGAAATAAATGTGATCATTTTGAATATTGTCTCTTAAAACTAATCTTCAAATAATTCGCAAAGAAATAATTACAGAAGTGTTTTGTTTAAAAGTATTCCGCTACAAAATATTATAGGTAAATATGGAATTAATCGTGCTCCAATTTTATCGCAAATAATTCCAATTCCTTGTTTGACGTAAATTCTCCTCATGAATTCCTTCGACAAAATTCTGACCACAGTAAGGAACGTAGGTAGCACATTTCTGCAATTTGCATGACACACTAAAACGGTCTCTGGTCCTTAGAAAATCAATTTCGAGAAGGATCCGTTCCAGCTGGGACACTCAGTCCAACGATGAAACGTTTCGCCTCAAAAACCGATCAGCCGTTTAAAAAAATATTCCCTTCACGTTCCTTCAAACAATCTTAAGTAAACCTATTTCAAACAATAATCCTAAGGTTATCATTAATCTTATTTCATGTAAAAATCTATCAAAAATATCGTTTTTAATCTGCGTAACAATTAATCAAGAGGAAATGCAGGAACCATCTGCGTTCTTTCAAATTACATTCACTCCTAAACCAATCATTAATCTTATTTAATCTTAGATTGGCTGAATAGATTTCTCGTATTTTTTAAGGAAATTTTGAGATACATTTAAAAACGTATAAAAGCAAAACCTCAAATAATCCAGTTCCATAATTCCATGTTTGAAACATTTTTTCATACCTTTCAGCGAAGAACTCTTCTGAGAGAGTTTTATAAGATTTCAAATTTTTAAATTTTCTTTCACTAAAGGGATCGTATAAGTTCTAAAGTGTTGAAAGTATACTAAAATTGACATACTATACCATTCGTAGCATTTTTATCATACACTGTACCTATTACATATTTCTCCGCTGGGAATCTTTTTATGTTTTTACTCTGATAATAGTAATATGGTAAAATGCATCGAAAATGCATCTCAATTTTCTCCATTTCAAGGCTATGCCGAATAACATAAATGCAAGGATTCTTCACGATTTTAGTTTCAAATAATGCCTCCAATTGTCCATTTTCACCTTTCGTTTGTATTTATAAACAAATCGTAAAAAGGAACGAAAAGTATTTCGAGCTAACCGAAAAGTAAAATATTATCAAATATTAGAGATTCTTAAACCTCGAAATACGTAAAAATGCAAAAGTTTTCGTGATTCGAGAAATTGAAACTTTGTACTACTTTTATGATTCGAAACTCCTGAAACCTAGATAAATAATAATTCATATAAGTAACGAGAATATTGCCATGATGCGAATCTATTTAACTAATAATCGAATACAGTTTATGTTTAGCCTTTAGGCATTCTTAATTGATACACGTTCATTCATTCATCACAATCGTTCATAACAAGAACAATTATCTCACAACATATTTCGGTTTATTCGTTTCCATCATATTATAACTGAATTGAAATTTCGTTTAATTAGATTCAATAAATAATTTAATTTATTAGGATTTATTAGGATTTTTATTTCTGACAAAATGGATAGTTTTTGCAAACAGAAGGAAGAAAATAAGGATTCAGAGTTTCGAAAATTTCGCGTTTTCAGTGTTTCGAGGATTTCGTGGCCAGGTAAAGTTTCGCATTTGAGTTTCACGTATCTAATATTAGGTTTCGACCCATCTGTATCAAACATTCTTTGTGACAATTAACCAAAACTGTATAAAGAGTGCAGTAAAACCATTTGTGTTACTTATTTTCAAATTAGAACTACACATCTCACTGATCAAAGCAATATTTCAAAGTACAATACACTAACGCGGAATAATTGTTATAATGGGCCGCTTATTAATAAATTACACACCTATATGAATAGATATTCATTGCTTCATTTCTGTTAGTTTATTGAAAGTAATATGAACGCGTATTTTCAAGCACCTTATGAATAATGCGTTTCGATTCGTAATGGATCGTTTCGTTGGCCAATAGCGTCGTTGATAATATTCATGGTGCAGCTAGGATCGCGGATGTTCTCACAAAATATATTTATAAAGGCTTTTTGCACGAGGTTTACGCGCGATATGGATTTTTCGTTGGTCGAGAGTACTGCGCAATGAGACAAATTCAACGACCTGGATAAAAAGTTGCTTCGTTCACCGACTCGTGCTTTATTGCTCCTCGAGCTCCAGCGAACGTGCATGTCATCTGGTTTTCCAAGATGTTACATTTTTTCTTTACTTGGTAAAATACACCGGAGATAAATTCGTCTTTATTTGCAAAATGCATGATAAAGGATGATCAGTAGACTGCAGATGTTTACGCATTTGTGACAAATCCATATAACAAGAACGTGACCAAGATATTTTCGTGAAAATTAATCTATTGCGTATAAAGCAATATACGTTTTGGAAGTGTGTATAAAGTGCTATTACGCACTAATTTAATAATGAATCTATAGTGCAATATTGTTGAATATAGCTTAATATAAATTTAAATTTCTATTTTCAATCCAAATTAATCAATATATTTTAACATTATTAATGGTTACTTCTTGAATCAAATACTTCTTAAAAGATAACGAAACGATTGCAGTAATAGTAGTCATCCTTAAATGCAGTTATGAAATAAAACTTTTTTCTTGGTTGTGGGTCAATGATTTTTGCCCAGTACTGTATGTAGGTATTCTGCTGTATTTACTCAGGCCATTGTTCGCTTTTCGAAGTACAAGGTAGAAACAATAGAAACAGTATTAAGAATTCCAAAATAAACGCGTACTGGTGGAGACTACCTAGATTTAGAGTATCACTGTTTCTTTTTTTGTTTTTGTATTTTACACAATGCATTTCGTAGGTATCTCGGATACGCTCTTGCTAAATAATAAGGCAAAATGCACATAATGCGCAAAAATGTATAGAACTTTTAAAGTACAATACGTGTTATGATATTTACAACATGAAACTAATCTCTATTTGGGTTGCATTTCTTTAAATGCTTCTATAAAAATATAAATTTTCATAAACATTCACATTCTAGCCGTAATATTGTAAGTTTTGTTTTGACTTTGCTCCTAAAACTTTATTAGTAAAATATACTTAGGTAGCGCAAATTGTATTGAAACATTTATTCACATTAAAAATTGATATTATAAATTACACTAAAGCGATTGCCATGAGGGTTGCCAATCGCAAATACGATAAATATTTGTGTTCAAGGGTTAGAAATTAAAAGTAAATCAATTTATTAAATAGAAATTATAAACATACTAATAATAATATTAATAATAATACTAATAATACATAAATATGTATGCTGCGAAAATTCACTTTAAGGGGTGGAAATTACTGTACAAGATTCAAAAAAGTTTTCAAACAAAAGTTGCTTCCTTTGTCCATATCTGTCACGTAGTGAACAAAGGAAATAATTTTTGTTAAGAAACATTTTCCCCATCTTATACAGTTTGAGAATTAGATCAATAAAATCAAATGTAGCCGAATTTTTAAGGCTTAATTTCTACCCCAAAAATTGCGTCATATATACACACATATGCCCTACATGTCTCCAAAGTTTCAGAATTTTTTAAATTTGCGGGTTGGGAATGATCCTTTGTAAGTAAGTTTATGGATCATGTTATTCGTCCAAGGCTGTATATGATAAAACAATATAACACAATTAGCGCAAAATTTACCCGAGTTGGACTTGCATTCAATGGATATCGGAGGCAATCGAGCAGAATACATAAAAGTACTCACTCAGTGGAACCAACAAAGAGATTCGTTTACTTAACCTTTTCAAACTACTCACGAAATTTAATAGGAAAATGGATTCACTCTTTCATCGATTTCCATCGAAATGACCTAATGACATTTTGAAGCGGTACCTAAAAACAGATCTTCATTATTTCATATTTTATATTTTTACGTTGCAACTCATTAAATCTCGCACACCTGCGTTTGTCGCATATTTATTTTTGTTCACCTTCACGTAGGGTGTACTTCGTATTGAATATTTTTGTAAATCCTCAGGCACGTCAACATTTAAAGAAAATATTTGAATTTCAGTGCAGAAGGACGAAAATTCTCAGCATTTTAACAAAAGACGAAAAAGTATCTTGTAGAAAAATTGAATGTAGGTGAAAAAGAAATATTTTGTAGAAAATACTTCTATCGTGGTAAACCAATATTCAATCGAACGAAATCAAAGGAAAGAAAGAAATCATTATCAAAAGTAAAAATTGGACGCGGGAATTTTCGCCCTTTCATTAAAATTGAGATAAAATTTTTCAAAAAGAATACAACGAAGTGCAAAAGTTCCTTTTCGATGGTGACATCATATCGCTGGAAAAGAATACGAAAAAGAAATCGAAAGAAGGAAAAAAGATTGAAATACTTAAGATATAAATTTGGGATGAGAAAGAAAAGTATGTAAATCATTATTGATGGAGTTAAAATCATGTTTCCCGAGGGTCAGTGCTTGAGAGAGTTTTTCTTTAGTGTTAAATTTAAAGTATAGTAAAAAATATTTCCACAACGATAAACCAATGTTCGATATGAAGGAAATAAAAAGAATAAACGAAAGCGAAATCAATATTTAAAACATAAATTTGAGCTAAGATAAAAAGTGTTTTACTGATGGAGGTAAAATAACATTTTTCAAGAAGCGGCAACTATGAAAGTTCCTTTTTTGTTGTGAATTTACATTTGCCACGTTAATCACTCTTTTCAACGAATGCATATATTCTATTGCGTAAGAAAAAAGGAGGAAGTAAAATGAGAAGGTATAAAACTTAAAAGGAAGCCACATGCGGATTTGATTTAAAGAACCTGTTGAAGTGCAAAGTTGAGATTCAGTAGGGAGCAACAAATTCAGTTGTTTATTACATAGCAGCTTTTCATCTCTTTGTGCTTTATACCGTTCACTACTACTTCTATTTGAGCGCACTTCAGTGAGCAAAGGCGAAGAGATAGAATTCCTTTCTAAAAGAGCACGGTATTCGAGGTTATAATATGTTTCTTTCACATATTAATTATTTTTTAAATATTAATTGAATAGGTTCTTTAGTTATTGTTAAAAATTAACCACCATAAAAACGTAGCATCCGAGTAATTCAAATTCACCTTTCGAAAAATATTTCACTCCACTGAGAGGAAGAAAAAATTAATTTCTTTGAATAGTCTGTAAATAATGTCATTTGATGGAAAAGTGTAATAAAATGAAGATATAGAAAAATCTAGCAAGTATTCTTTGAGAACTTTCGATTTTAATTTGGCTATATTTCAAAAGAAATAGCAAACTTAATTTAGTAACATTTTTTATTATGCACCAGTAAAAGAACAGGGCAATAGCTGTTCGAGGTAGTACAATTTGTTCGAGAATTTAACCCCGTACAAATTATCCTTTGTTCCTTTGCCAGTTTTTATAAAACGTCGAGATTTTTAAGCAACCATCGACATCGAGTGGGCGCCATTCTTAAACAGGAGCAAAGCACGTCGTCGGCTACCGATAACTTTTACACTCGGATAATACCACTTACCTCATGTAATACTACTTCAACGATCCACCCCTGTCTCGACTATTTTTTTCTGGCCGATAACCAGAATTCCTAAGCCACTATAAATTGCCTTCGTCTATACATTGTTTCACAAGTCGAGAAGGAGATAATTGTAAGTCCTGTAAAGGAGTCGAATGAAAGGGGCAAATGTCAGGAGACGTTTTGAACAAGACAACGGGAAACCTTTATTTATTGTTCGCCGTTGTTAACTTTGTTAACAAGGATCTTTTGGATTTCTGGTAATGGGAAGATATACAGGAAGCCGATTAAAAGCATCGCAACCTCGTTTTTAACGTCGATTCGAGCAACCCCATGGAACCCGGCTACGAGCTCGAGCTAGCTGGTGCGCCAGCAGGGCGAAGGGGGTGGATGTAGTGACGTATCGACCGACGGGGTCACCAGGGGTCACCAAAGTTCATAGCATCTCCTGGTTCACGAACTCGCCGAAAGTGCAGCCGCCATTCTGTATTGTTGAACGGCCATTTGGCTGCTCGAAATCGAAACCTGCTTCTCCCGTTTCATTGGATACATTATTGGGACAATGCGTGTATTATTAAACGTGTTAGATCCCTTTGGAACTAACCTGGTACTGGGCTTTTTGAAAAGGCGCTGACTTAATTTGTACACTCGATAAAAGCTATTATTAAAGTACCCTAAACTATGGTTAACACAAAAACTGATACACAGTATTTAAGCAAAGAATTATTAATAATTTATTTACGATTTTATAACTCGTAGAACATTTTTCATATACTGAAAAATTAAATTATCTAAAAGTTAATCTACGTTATTGCGATATATTATATTACTGAAATCTTTGAAATTAAAAATTGAACAATATCGTCATGTTATTTGTAATTTGTATCGTGTGTAATTTTGAGCGTAACCTTATGGCTGCATAAATTAATGCAGGGAGAATTACAGAGTAAAGAAAGTGATGATTTGTCGTTGATACCGCATAGGTTGTAAAAGATAGAGATTAACGTGCTATCAGATTATCATGCAGAGTAGATATAAACTAATCCCTTCTGTTATCATCACTTATTTCCGTGAAATATGATAAATCATTTTTACGTGTCGTATATGGAAGATAAGCTGTAAAATCTTGTGCAAACTTTGGGAATTGGGGCAAACAGATTCATTGACATGCACCAGGTGCTTTCACACTTGCAAATGGGGATAGGAGAGTTATAGTATTCCACCTGGAATTTTCTAGTAGAACATGCTTAACCTATCCCCAAATCATATTTTAGTATGCAGAATGTCATGTAACTGGTAGTTCAACTGGCAAGAGGATAATTCTCCATGTAAAATAAATAAAAAATGGGGAATTAAGTTTTCTCATTTGAGATCTTGTTTTCCAGCAAATCAAGCTTGAAAATCTGTGACATATGTGGGCGTTTAACTGCTCCTAGCTGATCAATTTTGCCATATACCATCGACTTCGTCATAAGTTATCTCAAAGGGTGTACATTTTGTTACTGTATCCTGTTAATTACCATAATTACGCAGGAATGCAGTATATCGAATAATTATGAATAATATACAGCGAAATTTAATCAGTAAAAAGATTATCGTGCCTATTTCATGTGCATTTCATACACTTTTAAACTTAACTTTCTCAAAAATGTAACCGTATGAAAAAAATTTGTGATACATTTCTCAATTGTTTTTTTTATTTATAGAATTATCAGTTTATTGGTTATATTTTTCCTTATGTGACACCCTATAAATGCATATTTAATATTTTCTCGAAATGACATTTTAAACAAATTAAAATGGAAAGTATAGTATTTAAAGTTATTGGAAAACCTCTGCATATGACATAAATTATTTGCACAAAAATAGGGAAAAAATTGTATAACTTACATTATAAGATGTTGCATATATAAATATTTTATAATATATAATAGATATTCAATTTATACAATATGACTGATTTTTGAGTAATCAATTTTACAGTGGTGTGCAAAAATGTTCAACTGTGACTCCTTTTTGTAATAACTACCTATACCTAAAATTATGCAAGAAATTTTTTAATCCGTAAACGCAATTAATGAACGATTGTACATAAAGGCTTAATATTTTTCCATACCACTGGATATTTGAAATTTAAAATCTGTGTGTAAACTGTTGCGACTAACTGTATACCGTTAATTATTTATAATGGAGACCATGAAGTTTTAGAACAAACCAGAACAACGTTAAAATAAATTCCCTCGCAGTATTGCGTTAAATAATGTCTATATCTCACCTACTTACTTGATCCAGGTCAAAGTGATCTGGTTTTACGTATAAAATTACAAGAAAGGATTTATAAATAAAACATTGACCACGGCTGACCCGAAAATATCAAAATTCGTAGGCACTTCCTTTAGTTTCCTGTTTTATAATAGTTTCTTGACTGTTTTGCAGGATGATCGGTGCGATGCCAGCGGTGGCAGTTCGCCACGAACGTAAACGGCAGGAAAAAAGGTTAAAACGTCCTAGTCAGCTTTACATAGGGGGCCAATGGATGCCACCACCTCAAGGTTCGCCGCCTACCCCCAGCCCTCATGGTCACAACAGCCACCTGGAGCCTTTACCCGAGTTGTATCTCTGTGGCAAGGTAATTCTTTGCTTACACGTACGTACAAACGTCGCAATAACATACATCGTCGCTCCAACACGACTATTTATTGATCACGAATAGAACATACCTCTACGCATCGTGGTACACTTAATGACACCACGTATACGTTCAACTTCTGTGCTCTTCGGTTATAGAGTACAATCTGTCGTTTAGGGTTCGTATACCTTGCAGTAATGAAATCGATAGATTTCATGACAAGAATATGCAGTGGCTACAAACAGTATTTGCATTTCACACCGCTGCATTTCATTTAACATTAAATATACGGAAAGTGATTGTAGAATTTAACAGGTTGTTGGAAAAATAGCTGTTGCAAGATTGGGGAAGAGAGGATCTCGAATCAAGATAACTATACCCAATATAACAATCATATCAATCGACATAAATTGCTTAAAAATGATATTCATGATTTCTGTAACTTTAAACATGAAATCTGAAATCCGTCAAATTCTAGGGTTCCATAAACCTACTCTTCTCTCTTATACCGCTTTAATCTCGAAAACACTATTTCATGAAATTCCGCGTACGCGGATAAAAACATGCAGAACTCATTGTTACAACTATATTTATACTTTATTGGACCTTCTAATGCATCTGTGACGTTCTACAATAATTATATTCTGGACACTCTTAAGAGTAATTTCATTTGTGTAATTAATGATGCCCTGCTTATGAAACGTCCTCTAGGGTCCTTACTTGTTTGTAATTTTATATTTTATGAATTTTTACTGCCCTTTGATTATTCTAAAGTATTAGAATAATATTAGAATATATTAATGTTAAAAATTTAAAATATGTACGTAGACTTCTACGACAGATTGTGCATTCACAAAGGTTCTTTCAGATCAATTATTCGACAAACCGTTTATCCGAACAGATTTGTCTCGCTATTAGCTCGGATAATTGACCTTCTACTGTAGTACCCTCGTGCGATCATAACAATTTGGAATTGCGGAAATGAACTCATTCAAAAGACGCTGCATTGAAAAATGTGAGTGTGTGCAAATACTATTGTGTAGCCACTGTAACTGAATTTCTACTGTATTAATTTCTATTTAGGAGAATATTGTAACAATACAGTTATGGAATTGTATTTTTGCTTTTGTTGTAGAAATTGTTTTACCAAATTTGCTAATTATTCTTGAAATATTATTGTAAAACGTTTTTCATGCGTTAAGTGAGCAACAAAGATTCTGTCAATTCTTGTGTTACGTATAAACAATATGTAAATATGGTTTTTGAGAATAAATTCTGACAAAATTGTTAATATTGATAGTCGACAATTTTTAATAGATTATGCATTATATTCTTATAAATAGAAATTCAATTCAGTCTCTAAATGTCGTAATGATTCAATAATTTAATCCCTTCATATTATAATTGTTAAATGGTTGCACGTAAAACGATCGATTTATTATATCAATATCTTATTATTCAAATTACTCTTTTTTTTTTTATTGAATCGTTCCATAATTTCTGTCGTAATTTTCGGGTAAAATTTGAATCACCAGAATCTTGGTAAGACATTTGAAAACATGTGAAATTATAAACGCAATACCCAATAATAAACGAAGAATTCAACACAAGTTCTGCTTGAATTAGTTTAGCGCGACTATTACGAAACGTTGAAAATGCATATTAATAAGTAATGCGACAGAAATTATGCGACGACCTAATATATTAAATTACGCGAAATACTATACACTTAGGATTCAATTGGAAAAGTTATTTTCTACCGAAAGTGGAGCTGACCGCTTTTTGCACCAAGCCCCACAATTACTCGCTGGATATCGGATCACGTTAGGACGTTAGATTCGTATGGCTGTTAGGCGTGAGAAATGATTTAATAAGAGCATTGTGGTTCACAGATATCAGGGTTACACGCGGTGGTGGTGTGCCTATTGTTGGGTGCAGTGGTGCTAGTTGTTGGTCTAGTCCAACTTGCCCCGGGTGCGACGACTACCGACCATAGACTCGCTTTGCTCGTAGCGGGTACCATTCTGCTTCTCTTAGGTGAGCCACTTTTTCTCAGTCGATGAAACTGTATCAAGGAAATCCTGAAATTCTGCCAGAACGATCCGGGTCTCGCTTGACGAATGCTCACCAGAGAATGGGTCAAGGGAACACATTCTTTTATTTCGCGTCTGATTCGAGTAAAATGCATGGAGAAAAAAAAAGTAGATTAGATGGATTATAGATATTCGCTAAATGCAGTAACTTGGAATAATTTAGCTATCTATAAGCGAATTTTTCTTTACTTAGGGTAAACGTTGGTAATATCATTGACCAAGTACAGGATAGGCCAATCATTCATGGGAAACATCATAAATTGCATGTCTGTTTAAACTTATGTTAGTAAAAAATTGTACTGTACTAAAGTTTACCAAATCGAATGATTGAAGTAGTATAAAATAACGGAGGGTCTATTCATTATTAACATTCGGAAAAAGTGATAGGTACTATTCATCGGTTATGCATATTTCTTTAATTTCCAAAGATAATATCTTATAATCTTGTTTAAGTGAAATTGTATTATTTTGATTTAAATTGGATACTTGTTGCAATATTAGTTTAATTTATCAAGGTATTAGTTAACAATAAATGGTTTTATTAAAATTATTCAATTTTGAGGAAATCTCAGAAGAATTTATTGCTGGCATAATTAAGTATGCATGTAAACTCATTTTATAATGAACAGTGAAATACAGGACAATGGTGAGGCAATAATGAACAGCTTGGAAAGAAATTTCTCCTTTTCAGAGATTTTATGGCCTAATCGTATTGCTGCGAGCTATCCATTCAAGGTAACCAAGTTACTGTCAGTTAGCGTCGTGGTCGGGATAATAGTGATGGTTGTTCTTTGGCTTAGGTAAAAGGGAAACCTTCGACAACTTGCGATTATTTCTTCTATAAGAAGTCAATATTTACTTATTTTCCTGATTTTGTACAACGCTACAATAAACATGTCGAGCAGAACTAAGGAACGCAAATTATCTAATTCTTAACTAAATCATTTAAACAGAATTTGACGTAGGAGTAGATCATTTAATTTTTCATTTTGTTAAGAGGTATCTTGTTAATTTGCATACATAGTCATGATAAGCTGTTGGATAAAAGTACGTGATTGTAAAAACATACATGTGTATGCTTGAAAGTATTGGGTATAGCAAAAAGCAACGCACTTCTTTGCTATATTCAATATTTATTTTAGGGGCGAGATACCGAAAACCACGAAACTTCAAAATCCTTCGCAATTCAAAAAGCTTCGAGTTTTGAGAATTCGAAACTTTGTGTTACTTTTATGATTCGAAATCCTTCGAAGCCTAGATAAATGACAATTTGTTTAAATAACGAGAGACTCATTTTAATTAGTACGACTTCACAAATTTATTATAATTGTTTATACTGAAAGAAAATAAAAAATGAAAAAATAGAATTCAAGTTAAAAAAATGACTATTTGTACAACTGGATTTTTTACATTCCCATCATAGCATCTGGCAACCAGTTGAATGTATTGCAAATAATTATCTCGTGAACTTTGTTTGTTTATTCATTTAATTAAATTATAGCTACATTTAAGCTTCATTTATTTGTGTTCAGTAATTTGATTTTCGACAAGTAATTTATTAAGATTTTGAAAGCCAAAAGAAAGAAAATAAGTATTCGGTGTTTGAAAGTTTCGAGTTTAGAAACCACGCAAAGTTTCGGGTTCAAGTTTCGCGAATCTAGAAATTGGATTTCGACCCATTTCTAATTTATTTTTAACAAAGTTAAATATGTACCTATCGTGTGTTAAATACAATTGCTACTTCTGTGTACTTTTCGGCCATATTATAGATTTCTGCTCGAAAGAAACTTTCGAAGAAAGAAGTTGATCTATCCACTTAAACATAATGGATTATTCATCGGTACGCCCAATACATAAAGTAGTATACGAGAAAGATAGTAAAATAGTAGTAAAAAGGAGTTTTATTATTAATTTGGAAAATTAATTTTTTATGAAAGAAGAAACGACAGAATTTTGTATATATCAGTTTTTATCCAACAACGAAAATTAATGAGCTTACACGTTTAATTTGTCAGCTTGTTTGTTAAAGTAATCAGAAATATAATATGTAGTCGAGTTGATCGCTCTTAAATTATACCACATAAAAAATAAATGAACATGTGTATCCCTGTTTACCTAACTGCTATCGTTGAAAATGTACTCTCTTATAAGATTAAAGGTACTCATTTTACTGGAAATGTAATGCAACATGAAAGAATTAAAAAACGAAATTGGAATATCAACCTTAGCTATGAAAAAAATCTATAGATATTTTTCTAAATACTGGATATTTAATTTGACTGTGGTACAGTATTATTCTATCCTCTTCCATGCAAATGCTTCTTACTAGATACGTTTAAATGTAAACGTAATGGATGAAAGAGTAAGAAGTTTCGTAACATTTGCATATCTATTAAAGTTCGCCAATGAAATTCATATGCATTCATACAATCAATGTGCGTAGCCTTACCCGTAAACTTACGGGATAACGTAACCAGCTAAAATTAAATTCGCAAAGTATACTCTACGAAGGGTATTAATTATGTAGTATTAACGTGAAACATATTCATACATCAGTTTCGAAATTCATCATACAGATTTTGATCAAATTCGCGTAATAGCAAATTCATTATTAGCTGGCCTACAGAAACTACCGCACCGCAAACACTTAGTGCTTGCTTTCCTCGTTAAATGAGAATTGAAAACCTACATTTTGCACTGTATATTACACGTACTAAATTAATATACAATAAAGTATTTTGTAACAGGACGATCTGTTATTAAAACGTGTATCAAATGCAGCATGTAATTATAACTTATTGCAAATATTTAGATGAATGTAGAGTATAAATTATATACACCATAAAAGTAATTAGACAAATGATATAAATTCCATTTAGAGTTTGAATTATTCATCTAACATAAAATTAAAAAATGAGTTTCTTCTTATAACAATTGCTGTATTATACTTACAGGCCTTCAGTAGTTAGTGCCACTATTTAACCAGAAATTTTATCACAATAATAATAGTTCTTTACATAAATAACATAAACAATAGAAGGAATTATTACGTTGTACGGAAATAAATTGTGGTTTTTACGACTTCTTTACTTCCTAAATTTTGTTTAGGTAATTAGTGACTACTTACACTTAACATGTATGTAAGTTTTCGAACTATTGTATCACAACCATTTTCATCAAATCTTTGATTCTGTCATTATAAATGACAGAAAATCGTCTTCTGCATTCTTTTCGTGACTTTCATTATCATTATGAAATTGTTCAAATCAACGTTGCACTGTGCCTTCAGTGATCGTATCTATACAAAATACATAATTGATGTTTCGTTCCTTTCGCTACTGTGTGCGATTTTATAGAGTAAACAAATAACAAATGAACTGCAAAAAGCAGAACCATTAAATGATAATATGACGCCTACGCTTGAAGCTGGTGTGCCGTATGATAAATATGAATTAAATATTTGCAGTACCCAAAACTCTAAATATGAGACTACAGGAAACAGCAATTTATTTCTGGACAACCTAATAAATAATTCAAATTTCATTTAGAATGTTACTTTTCCAATTAACTTGAAGATCGCGAATTATTTCCTTGCGTGTTTTACGTACAGACAGTCAGTAGTTAGTCCCAGTATTTGGTCAGACACTCAGTTACTGCAGCACCTACGCTTTTCTACACGAGATCCTTAAACAAAACAGGAATCGTTACACAGTTACAACAACTTTATAAAACTAGTAAATGTAGTTTAAAAAATTTATTTTTCACTATATAATTAGATATTTAATCGGATCTACTTAACATGTAACATGAATCTGTGGTTGAAAGGCAAAACGATATTAGTCATATGTTTTCACTTTTGAAATAATGCTGTTTAAGGTTTTTAATATAATTACTAGAGATGAGGTACACGGAATTTTGAAACCTCAAAACCCCTCGAGACTCAACAAGTTTCGAATTCTCAAAACTCGAAATTATATCCTACTTTTATGACTCGAAACTCTCGAAATTTAGGTAAATAATAGTTTGTATAAAATACATGAATATTGTTATGATACAAGTTTATTTAACTAATAATGTAATATAGTTTGTGTTTAGACTTAGACCCATGTTAATCAATACGATTTCGCCAATTCATTACAGTCCTTTATAACGAGAATAAATAATAGTTAATAATTATCTCACGAAGCTTTCCCACTTATTAATTTATTCAAATTATATCTAAAGTTAAGTTTCGCTTAATTAGATTCAATAAATGATTTGATTTTTGAAAAGGAATTTGTTAGGTACTTAATTCCTAACAAAATGGATCCTTCCTACAATCAAAAGGAAAGGAATATATACTATAATATAATATAATATAATATATAATGTTATATATGATAATATAATAATTGCTAAATATCGGAATTCAGTCGGATTACATTCATTTGTTCGAGGATAGGAAATTTATTTGATAAACATCTCATATTCTGGAGCTTAATTAATGCATCATCTTCTTTCCTTTGAAAATGTGAAGTACGTCACTTTGCTGTACAACCACAGAAATAACATAGTACCTAGTAAAACGTACTATCTTTTTACGTTCAAAGTGAAAATGCATTACTCTACCTAAAACAAACAAGGTACATCCTAATTGTAAATTATATTTCAGCATTTTTAATTAAATTTTAAAAATTCATACCGTTTATGATAATATCGATATTAAATTTTTTTGCATATTGTGAGGTTAGAGGAAGATTATTTTTTACAAATTTTTGTTAAATAATGCAATCGTTAATTCTAGTGAATGCAATGTCTGGTTGGTCATGTTAATTGCACCAACAAAGGGAACATTTAGAGTTAAGCGATGAATTTTTAACATGACAATGGTGGAAACGAAAATTTGTTAAACCGTGACTAGAATTTTCTAACATAGCAATATTATACTATTATTTATTTTAGTTATTAGCAACGAAAATTTTATTAATAATCAAAAATTTAATACAAAAATGGAACAGAAAATCTATTTAGCTGAATTCATTTCCGAGGGACATGAAAATTGATTAGGATTCAGATCTATAAAACTTCTTTATGTTATGTATAACATTAAACAATAATATAAAATATATTAATTATTTTGCATTGCTTCTGAATATTTCCCAAATATCGCTACGAGCTTTCTGAACAACCTAATACTTATTTGTATAAAAGGAATAAAAATGACAGACGATTAAAATGCAATTGAAATGAATCTTTATTCATATTTTATACGGAAAATCGCAGAATGTTCTCAAATTATGCTTTTGCAAATTTATATATTTTTTATGGTAAATTAGTGACCCGTCATTTTGACAATCTTGGTAGTTCTAATATTAAAACAATCAGAATAATGAAAGGAAATCATAACACATCTGAAATTTAACCCTTTAAGCGTTTTATTTAATCTTGAAAGTGTACACCTGTTTTCCTAACTATTTTTAAGTGGTGACGCGTAAACTCGACAAAAGCAGAGTAGATGCACTTGCTGTAGAATTGAAATAAATTATAACACAACAAATTTTTCTAGTTGCTTTTTCTTCTAAAAACCTATACTTTTATTGTTTAAAAATTCATTGATAACATTTATAAAATGTAAAATTTCAATAGTTCGTAAAGAAAACAATATTTGGAATGAAAGATGTATTTACTTTAATATTAGTTCATTATTATTCTAAAATGTGTTAAACATTCGAATATGTTTCTTCTTCTACTTAAATTCTACCGTAAATAGCAACAGCAAACTTTTTTTTCTCCATAACAAGTATACTCGTATTTGAACAAAAAGTTCTCATCTTTTCATGACGAGTATACTCGACATAAGCATCGATGGGGTTAAACAGAAATTTAACATAATATCCCATAATTTTCAGGTATCGTACTGGCAGGTGTAAGATGTTACGTGTTGCACTGTGTGCCATTACCAACCGAGTCTCCCGTAGCAACACCACTTCCACCACCGGCTAACGATCAAGCTGGACTTCCACGAGGCACACTAGACCTTCTAGTTGGTCACCAAAATCAACCGGAAACCGATGCGTTGATGCACACCGAACACCATCATCAATATCATCATCACCATCACCACCATCATCACGGTAACCACAAGAAGAAGCGAAGTTCCCAAGGCTCTCACTCCGACGAAGCCTAATGATCAACGTCAGAAAAACCGGCTAATTAACCGGATCTAGTTAGACGGCCGATGAAAGTACATCCGCTGAAAGAGATAAACTCATGAAGCGTCGCAGACCAAATTGAAAAGGAAAAGAACGAGAAAGAAAGAGAGTAAATAAGGAACGGAAGGAAAGGAGAAAAATGGCTAAGTATAGGATTAAAGCTTTCGGAGAGTAAAATAGGGAATAACCGTTGGAGACGTTCGTCTCTTAAGACAGTCTGTACGTGTACATTATACTCGATTCTTTTATCTTTTGTAACTTTCTATATATATACATATATATATACATATATATATATATATATACACATACATACATATATAATATGTACTATATATATAGATATATATATGCACATATTATATACATAAATATATATATATATATATATATATATATATATATATATGTGTAGCGACATATATAATGCGTAACGTGTACTCAGCTTGAATCGTCGCTGAGGAAAGTGCACTTTTCTATCTTGTATGCTGGGTGTTCGAGCTTTATCTGGCCACGATACCGCTTTATCGGTACGCTGCTGATACCCTTTACTCTTACACGTGGACGAAGGACAAGCTATCCGAAATATTATGCCATGCTTAGCTTGCTTATGAACGCAAATTGTAGAGGGTTGATTTTTCTCATGGAAAAAGAAATGCTATGAAATATGATTTCTATGGATGGTCCTCTTTCCTCAACTTTCTTATCGCATTTTATGGAGGAAGAATCAGTCGAGCAATTGATGAGATCCTTGAAATATTTTTACGAAGAGGTTTTTGTTTCTGTTGATTCTCTCTCTCTCCATATATATATACATATATGTATAAAATTGAGAAAATTTATATTATCTTTTATTCTTTGTTCGAAACAAGAGGAAAGATGAAAGATTAAAAAATGGACAGTAAGATTTCTAGGATATTTTGGAATTTCTTTACGAATAAGTGAAATTCTTGTTAGCCCCCATCTACTCGTAAAATTAAAATAATTTTGCTTCAAAGTTTATAGTACCTTGTTCGTTTGTTAATAAATTAGGAAAGATTAAGAAATTAACGTAAGACATTTAATATATCTTAGAATATCTTTAGAAATAGGTACTCTTTTATTATTCCTTACATATGCAAAATTAGGACAATTTTCTACCCTGTTTTTCCGCTAAAAATTCGAAATGATCATATTTAAGTCAAATGAAATAAGTATTGTTCTTCCACGATGATAACAATGTAATAAATGGATACACAAGATAGAAAAAGAAGAGAAAAAGTCATAAGCCGAACACCCTACAGGCAATGAAAAACAGTTCATTATCACTATGAAAGACTAATTCCTTCTTTTCGAAAACCAAATAAAGCTCTGTACAAAAAAACATGTTATACACATAGATTAGATGCATTCTACTAATTCTTCTCATGCGACTAAATCGGCAACCTTCTACGTGTGCACAAGCATAGTGAGACAGAGGACAACAGTCATGAATTTTTGAAAACGCACGAAGAAGAAGAAAAGGAATTTCAAATGTTCGAATACCGTTATAAACAGTTTATTAAAAAAAGCAGGGAAAAGGGTAAAAATTAATAACGAAAGAAATCTAGTAATAGATTTATTCGAGTAATACTCTTGAATTCGATAGTAAAATTAGGGAATGGGTGTTAAGTATGATTTTACGTGCCAATTTTAAAGTAACATCTCCTAGATGGTTCAGTTCAATTTATGGAAATATAGCGGGATTGTATTCTTCTTTCTTAACGCTATGTTCTTCGGTAGCTTGGTATATCTGTTAATCATTATAAAGTACGCGCGCATGTGTGTGTGCAAATGCAAATTCTAGGATAAGGTACCATGTTAAAAGTGTTAGGAGTCTAAAAGATTTTGGCCTAGTTCGGTAGTTTTATCAATATACTCCGTAGACATCTTTTGAATTCCAGAAATCATTAATCACAATTTTTAACATCAATTCTCATTGAATTTTGCTAATATAACGTGTCTATATTATTTTGCCAGACACATCTATTACTTTTGATCTTATATTATACAAAATGGTTCATATTACCCGATGCATTGTTATAATTAAAGTCAGAAATTCTACAAATGTAGCTCATGACAAAATAATCAGTCATTCTGTCGAAAAAATTGAAAGTAATTACAAAATACATTTTTAAATTACATTTTTAAAAAGTGTATTTTAAGAAAACTTTTATCAGCATTATACAAGATACACTATAATGTCATATCGTGCATTATTATAAACTCATGGCACTCATAACAGTAATTTGTAGCGAAAGATCTGGGACACTATTAAAAAAATCTGATTACACAGTAAAAGATGTTTGTTTTTAAAGTTAAAATTATACAAAAGAAGGATAGTATTTTATATGATTATCATATATGGACCATTCTGTATGCAGCAAAAAAAAACTGGGGCACAACATTCTTATTAAAGAACATACTTTATTAACCCATCTGGTAAATCATCGTAGACATCGATATAGAGTAAAAAGTTAGCAATCTGAAATTTGAAACATGTCTACGATACAAACTTCTATTCGATCTTTGTCCGAATAGTCATTTAACATTTTCTATAATACGTTCTAGCGCGGAATAAGTTTAATATCGTGAGATCAAAGAAATTTTCAAGAGAAATTTATTCATGAAAAAGCCAATAATAATATTGTGTATATTAATTATAAATAATAGAAACAGTGTACTTCTAATACACAAAACTTCCAGGTGAAAATATAAAAGTATGTTTTGTTAAAAGCTATACAATACACTTTTCCAGTTATCAAAAACGATTCATTTCAATATCTTTAAATTGTCCATATTAATTGCCTACATTAATAATTAATTACTCGAGGTAGAGTAATAAAAACTGCTAATTTAGATAATGAAATAATTGCAGCAATTTATCATTTACGTATCATTTGTTAATTTAGTATTAATGTAAGATATTCATAGATATTTAGCAATTCTATTATAATTTCCGACTATCAAAATTAATTTAAAAAAAAGAGATATTTAGATGTTTAAATATTTGCCCCTGAAAGGAAAAACGAGCTTTCGCATTTTAATGATTTCCTACTAAAGATTCTTTGATTTCTCACGATACATTTATAATTCCGATCGCAGGAATCCAGTCCAAAGTTCACGATAAGTTTCTACCTCTGTCCTGAACTTTGCCTTTCACGAAAAGCTTCTGTCTCGACCAATCGCGTGAGTGCAGGGCCTATTAAACTGTACTGTGGTCGTTTCGTGACTAAAACAAAAAATGGTACTTAGGATGTTCGTACCACGTTGGTATTCCAAGTATTAGACTCATTAGATTGATTTTTATATGTATATCGTTACCGATAAATTTCTGTCTCGACCAATTAGACATTTACAGAAACCATTCTCTATACTCAAATGTATAAATTCAATCATAATCGTATAATTTCTAATTTCTAAGTATTTCAATATACGAAGCATCATACGTATTGCGTGATATAAATTAAAGAAAATCGTGATTTGGTAAAATCTTTAGATCAACAGTTCCCAATTTATTTTAATCACGGAACTCTTTTCATATTGATACAAAATTTTGCAATTCAATTTTCGACTATTTTTACAGATTATAAATAAAATGACGAATAAAAAATCGAAAAATAATTTACTAAAAATGCAGAGAAACAGTTTGAAGCTTTAGTTAAATAAATTTTCCACGCTTAAAGATTATTGATTAATTTTATTGCGAAGCTTCAAATTTTACCGGCGAAACCGTAATTTCGCAAAGTACATAAGATGGGAACCCTTAAAATATTAATTTCCCCGACGATTTTGATCCGAAAAGACTTCTTTACTTATTTCACACACACCTTGATTAGGTGTTCAGTTGATGTTTCGTGAAATACGATAAAAGGGAACTGGAAATCGCGTGCCTGTTCATAGATGAAAAGTGGCAAAGTTGGAAACAAGAACTAGCTAGAAATTGTAATATGACTTTTTGTAGACAATTGCATATGTTGACGATTCATCTCTGCATCTTTCTCGAAGAGCCTTGTACGTAAACTGGTGTCGCGTTCGATTCGAGAAAAGAGTATCGAAGAAAGGAACGTCGTGAAAGAGGAAAACTGGAACAAAGTGTGGAATGTCGCTATAAGTATTTACAACACCTTGTAATGATAAATATAACACAGCACCTGCACCCATCTTCGATGTTATTTTTTCGAGGGAAAGTTTTAAGAAAAGGAAAGGAAACCGTAGCGAGTAATTTCCGATGATCTTACCGATCTAGATGTGTCTTTCGAATAACAGATATTTAAATTATCTATTTACACTGCAATATTTATACTTAAAACAGTTACAAATTCTTCTGTGCCCGTGCGTCGAGAAGACTTTCACGGGAACTGACAAAGATATTTCATAAAACGAAAGTAGATGAAAGCAGATACGACGATCTTTTAATACTGGCATCTATGCAAACGTTATAACTTTTTAGAATTCTATAGATTATGGTGTTGCATTTTAGAATACTTAGACTTACAAAATTAATAAAAAAAAAAAGTGTAATGCAGTTAAAACTGTATTATAAATACGAATAGCACAAGAAGCGTGTTTACAATTTTTATTGTCGTCTCCAATTATCTGTGCACAATTACTTTAAAGTACAATCTATTATACTCGACTTGATGCGCATTTACAATTTTTAACTTATCACCGGAGCGACATATTTTATTTATAATGGAACGATTAATTATTCCACCTTTGAAGAATTTTTATCGAACTTACACACCAAAGAAAAATATTACCCTAAGACATTAACCCTTCTATTGAGTACATAGAAAATTATACTAATTCTGTAATAATCATTCTTGTAATATCATTTGACAAATTTAATAAAGAATTAATTTACATATTCTAAAATATATATAAATATGTTAGGTCATCGGGTAAGCTCCTGTGGAATGTCTCTCAAATAGTATTTCTTTTGTTCTATCGCGTAAAAGGTTGCGAAAATGATTATATATATATATATTTTAGTCAGGATACGTAAATACATGTCTGGGAAATTTTTTCAAATTTTCTAATTATAGAAACGAGTTCAAAATATTCCTGTATGCCAATATTCTATTAAAGTCTTCGAGTGACTATATTTATATTTTTTCAGTTAGTTTTACAAGTATAGTTGAAGCATTTTACTATCACAAATGCTTTTCTTAAATTAAATTTGAATAGCTAAATTAAAACTCAATGAGCTCTAATCGTTTAATATTTAAAAAATATTGTGAAATACAATATAAACATATTGCAACAGGAACTTATCGAATGATTTAACAGATAGAATTACGAAATCTAATGTTATAGGGTTTAAAATAAAATAAATTGTAACAATCTAAGAACTTTGTTGTGTTATATAAACCACAATACACAATACAGTATATAGACCACAATAGAACACAATGGGAGGGTTAATTGCATTTTTCTATTATTACATGAATCTTCCTGCATCATCTAAAACAATGTAAAGACAGTAAAGGATCATGAAGTTACTCTTCCAAACATTATGATATATAGAAAAAGGTAGAAATATCGGATATCGATTTTGATCTTTGACTTGGGGACCTTTAAAATAGATATAAATAAAACAATATGACGAATAATTGTACGCAATTTGGCGTAAAATGTGTTGCATAAACTAAACTGTTATTGGACATTAAATTTATGAATTTTTCACTTTTTCTAAGAAAGCTGATATATTAGATGACTGTATAATTGTTCTCAAAATAACTTTAATTTGTTTTAAACTGAATATTTTCAATCAAAGCAGGAACCATTTGAATTGACACATTTCTAGGGAATGTTTTATGAATTTTCAAAAGCTAAAACTAGAGTTCATTGAAAAACGATACTTTTTATGCAACGATTTCGACTTAATACTATAATTCGTCATCGATATTTGGAAATTACAATTATTATATAATAACTTTACTCTGTCTTTACAATAATCGTAAAATCGGTCGAGGCATATCACTTCAGCACAAACGTACAAAAATGTTCTGTTCCTACAACTGTTAATGCAACACTAATAAGAAAAATCAATTACACGACAGAATTCTAATAAAAATGGCTCGCTCGTTGCTGCAAAATATTTTAAACGTTACCGTAAGTAACCACACGGATTTTTACCAATGTCAGTAGCATGTAAAGATCAAAATTTTGATATCTCAGTGTTCTACCGTGTCCCATATTCCTACCATCTGTTTTACTTAAATAATTTTTCTTATAGACTTTCACAATTAACCATTTTACTTGTTACGGTTACAATCGTAAACAAAAACTCTTCTCGACACACAGGCGTGCACGTTCGACTACCGTTGGGGTCCACTTAAAGTTATTACAAAAAAAAAAAGGTACACCGATATATATATATATGTATATGAAAACAGTTGTAAGTTATTTTACAAAGCGTTGGGCACTAGGTGAACGAGGAAAAAAATCCCACGAATGAAGTTTCCCTATTTTAGTTCTCACTCACCTAGTGCTAGTGATATATATTAATATAGCATAACATAATAAAATAATGTAATATTATTATGATATAAAACAATGCATATGCATAAAGAAAACAGAAAAAAGTATATATACACACTCTAATATAATAATAACAGTACACGCACGAGTTATGTATCTATGGACTAAATAAGGTATCTGTATCTACTTATAAGCCGATAAGCTTAAGAAACAGCGACAGATGAGCACGTGTAACAAGCTCGACAACCTTCCGTTTAAACGCGATCTGTGTAAATAGTTTCGTAAAAATAATTTAAGCTCGCTGATAGACACTCGTTCAACGGGAATTTTTCTACTCGCGCGCGCTCTCTTTGAACTTTTTTACTGTATTTTGCGCTGTGTTTTTTAAGATTCGATGCTATCTAGATGCAGAACCGTTCACGTGGACTGTGACGAATTAAATATTGAGAGATGAAGAGCTCAGGATGATTCAAATGCCACTATATGTATTCGCTCTGTCGGCGAATTTTCCGATAAATCTGCGTACATAGATTAATTCATTTAATTTGGACATATAAAATATTTTCCTTGCTGTTAAAAATATAAAAAGGAACCATTTGTGGCTTTAAAAAGCTATTTTCCTCGTACTACAAGTATTACAATCGTAACAATTTTTCGCTAAATTAAAGCTTTCTTTAAGATTTCGCTGAAAGATGTTGCTAAAAAATTGGATCTGGAGAAGATATCGTTGTTAATAATATTAAATGTTGGTAATTTGATTAGAAATCGAGAGCACATGAAATTCGTAAATTTAAAATTCCTGCTAAAAGTTACAAAAGATTATAATCTTGTATCTTCGATAAAAACAAAATACTCTATAAAAATTGTACTTGAGGGATTGAAGCGGTAAATGATGCAACTATCAAAAGTAACAAATTTTCATATTTATAAACCAAAAACATGTGAGAAACCAAAGAAATTACGAATTATTGGATGATAATCTAATCATACGTTTGTTTTTAGATGGTTTAGCAGTTATATACCGTCGTATTCAGTATATAATGTACACCATTTTCCACTGAAAGAATGATTTTTACTTTCATTGAATTTTCAATGTACATTGTTCATCATTTAAACTCCAAAATCATGATACTCGTCGTATCAAAAATATTTATTTCAATTATCGATAGCAACGAAAATATTTTCAAATATGTATATTAAATAAAATATGCTGTAAATGTGAGTTCTCTTTGCATTTGAATGGATCCTGAATCTATCGATCAGTGTTGTACAAATTACGCTTACTTACGGTTCGTTGCTTTTCTGCGCTAATTCCTGAATTTCACCGATCATTTACCCGAACAGAGAAAAGAGAGTGCAATTTTGATGTTTTTAGTCAACGTGATAATTGCTATATTACTGCGCCGAACTATTTTATAATCGTAAACGTTGAAGATTTTTAAGGTCTCTAAATGATATTACGCTTACAATTGATTGATTGCTTTGCTGTGGTGCTTTTTGGAAACTTGTTTGTTCCTCGTGAAAAATGTTTCACCGTTAGAACGTTTCCATTTTTTACGAAACGTTTCGATTCTCTATTTTGCATAGGATTCTAGTCTTAAATCATAAAATTAATTGATCGTTCAAGATTTTCATTACTTTTCCTAGATTGACTGCACAAACAATATAATTCGATTGATTTCTAATACATATATACATTTAACTTAAAAAAGGAAAGGTGGGAGAAATTGATAAGATAAACAGCTGAATGGACAAATGATGTATCGTTTATAAGTATTTGATCATCCATGAAAGGCATTTTTAGTAAAAGATATCTATAAGAGTAAACATTTTCTGCGACTACATTAGATAATACGATTAATTCGATACCTTTGAATGAAACTTGACGACTTAATATACTTAAAGACACCATCCTTTTTTAAATAAATTCGTCATTTACTACGTAAATGAGGAAAAAGCATACATATTGTCTTACGATTTTTTTTCTTCAGAAATTGCACATATTAACAAAAACTAATAAGTATTTGGATCGCAATCTGTATAAGTAGTGTAACTCGCGCTTTTAAAGCAATGCATTAAAATAATGTTTAATTCTTTATAAATAAGTATTGAATTTTGTAAACGGAGACATTGAATTAATTTGTTCATGTAATACGATATATTATCATTATACGAATCTTTTATTTAACTAATATAATTGTACGTAGCTATCGCTATACATAATACATGCATGCAATGACAACCATATAATTAGGGGTAATCAATATAGGCACTACATTCAACAAACACGAATATATAAAGTGGAAAATATAATGCTTACAGTTTTGTAATCTATGAAAAATGGAACTTCTTTCAAGTGATATATGTGCTGATAATTATGGAAGTGGTATAAATCAGAAAACTAAAAAAATTGAGCTTCACACTTATTCTGTGTTACATTAAATTATATCACAACAATAGAGAAGCTTTTTTTCTTTTGTTACTTTTCGCTTAAACCACTTTCATAACCAGCGGCACATGGTGCAAAAAAAATAGTAACCTAATCTAGAATAGTATAATGGGTTGAATTTATGAATAAATGTTTTCCTATTTATATGCTTGCCACTGTACATAATTATTGTGAAAAAGCATGTTTCTTTTTTTTTTTTAAATTTGTCCCATTTTAAAAATGAAAAACGTGTATGAATAAATACTTACGAGCGTGTACTAGGATTTATTTCTTACTAGTCTTGAGCGAGCAATTAATTTTAAGCGAAGGATAGTTTTTAATCTTCTGATATCTTATTAATTCAGATCGACGTTATTTATTCTTTACTCGATCATTAATTTTTAGCCTCCACTATATATTCGAAGTCTAATGTACATATACTACAATACTCGTATGCGTCGTATATGTACCATTTTGTTATCATTACGTTGTTTACATTTTAACTACGCCTCTTGTGTTTTCGATTCTAGTTATATTAATAGCGCCCGTTTGCTCGAACTATAATAGAAGCTAAGAAGCTACATTTCATTTACGGGTTCGTAATCTCTAGGAATAACTACGTTAACGTTCTCTCAGATAGTATTATAAAAAATAAAAAAAAAAAAGGGAATTTAGCGTAACACATTACGACAAATGTAATCAAGCCTACGTACGGAATACCTTGGATCCAAGAGCTTTTAACGGAGTATAGTTAGGTGGACGCGAAAGCAATAAGAAATAGTATGTCTAGCTGTTAGACCTTTGCTTTCAATCTCGTAAACGTAACTCTTCTATTTGCGAAATATTTCGCAGGGTTCAACAAACAAAAACAGTTTTTTTCTTTTTACGAAAATAGCGTCGTCCAAGGTATTCCGCAATTCTCAATAATCTTTCTAAACTCTGAAAGCTCTACAGAGTCGAAAACGGCAGGAAAACAGGAAGTAAAATATGTTCGCCATGTACAACGTTCAGAACACTCTATTTCTTATGAGATTATGTGATCTTCTAGCTTCTAAAAAGTATGTTATATTTTATATATATATGGCTCGGATCTGTGTCGTACGATATCGCTCTCCGCGAGCAGAAACGCTGACAACATGGCGGATTTGACAGACTTGCGAGAGGTCTATAATTATGCGAGTTGCGAGTTTCGTCTAATTTCGTTCGTTAAAACGGGATACAAAAAAAAATCTAAAATGAAGAAAATAAAAAAAAAAATGTAAAAAGATGTCCTTTCGAAGATCAAACGAATCACGACCAAATGCAAGTGAAAATCTTTCAGCTGAGAGAATGTGAGAGAAAGAAAGAGAATGAAAGAGATAGATAATCGCTCGAATAGAGGTGAACTTTTCAAATTTACCTGAAAATACACACATATAATATACTATATATATATATATATATATACTATAGATATATACAAGAATAATATATATATATAAATATACGCTATTTCTCCGGTATAGTATTTATTGTACGTTTACACACAGAGCCATACGCACGAATCGCATGAAAGTTACGTTCGTGCAGGTTACAATTATCGCGGAACCTTCTTATCGCACACTCGGCTCGAAAATTACCTGGTAACATAACGGGACATTGCATGTATGAACGACATGATCATTTCTCGTGTCGCATCCAAGCTCGTCGTAATTTCGTGCGTGAAATTTCATGACAGACATCACAATGGCCTTTAATTGATTTTCAATCGCACTATTCTCGCGCCAAATAATGTGAACGTTACTTTAGCTGTATTCAGATGAAAATATGAATTCGCATAAATAGCTACGATCTATTTCTAATTGGAGAAGGATGCAAATAATTTTTTATGCCTTCCTTTTGCTACTATTCTTTCTTAAGCTTCCTTTTTAATCTGTTATTACCTAATGATAAGTAAAATAAAATACGTTGGAAGATTTTTATATTTCTTTTTAACTTGTCACGCACATTGCCATTCAACATTCTATATGCAATAGTTTGTTTCCTCAAAGATTGTTCGATGTTTAAAGTATCGTTACACTTTTACTAGAAATATTGTATTACTCTAGTGTTCCATACATATCATCGTACTTATATTTTCAAAAATTAAAATCGCTCTAAGTAAAATTAATTCTTCATTAATCTTTAATTATATATGTGCAGGAGTATCTGGCAAAGAAAAGGCTGAATTAGCATGAAATTAGTATTCGTATAGTTTTTAAAATGTAAAGAAGAGAAAAGCCTTTAATACGTACCAAATTAATTAATGACAATAATTATTTGCATGCAAACTCTTTAGAAATTGAACAAATATGACAACAAATGTTGTAATACTTATGTTGTTAATTAAATCTGAAATACTCAACAAATATTTTACTAAAAGGATCTCATAGGACAAAAAAATTCTCAACTTCGTGTTCACATTATTTCAAGGGATCATTCGTTTAAAAGAAATTATTCAAGTCATGCTTTTTTCCAAAAATATGTGTGTTAAATCAAAAAGATTGTGTACGGTTTTCGATGGTTTGAAATGTTTTATATTTTAGGGTGATAATGATTTTTGAAAAGACTGAATTATTTCTTCACACGACGAAAACGTGGATGCGAAATTACGACGAAACTTGAGGTTTGCACGGAAATATGTCGCAATTATTACGCATAGGGGGCCTCAAGTACTGTAACCTTGTATGTGATTCTACAGTAAAGGAAAAAATCGTAAATAACAGACAAAAAAAACTCTACTGCTATTGTAACTTTCAGAGTTTAATAAAACGTTTTCACTAACAAAAGGAAAATTCCAATTACGTCAACCCTTTCTGTGAAATAAAAATATGTTGAAAATATATCGTATGCCATTATTTTTTACATGGAAAGTTATCAATTCTATTTTAATCATACTACATAATTTTTACTTAAATAAGAGAATTTCAGGTTTTATTTTATCAAATAATGAATGCAAATATGGAAATTAAGAATTAACTGAAATAAAAAAAGGACTAACAAAAAGCGGCGGACTGTAAGCAATAATTAATGTTCAAAGAAAATTGTACTACATCTAATATTTTTTATTTAAAATATTTTTAATAGTAACATTATCTAATGAAATTTAGCGTATAGTTAAGCCTCCTATAACATGATTAACTCGTACCGAGCTACATGGATACCGCGTTAAGTCAAACTCAGAAGTGAGTACATATAAATTAGGTTGATCCTTTCCGCGTTATATGAGAACATTTTCAGAGCACCATATTATAATGAATACAGTTATGAAATAAAATTCTATAGATACAAAAGGCAATAAATATGTGTTTACATATTTCAAATTATATTTATTGAATTTAAAAGTTTATATGAGAAAATTAAAAAAAAAAACAATATGAAATATAAAGTAAAGAACTATTTTCTAACAAATACAAAGAATTTAAGCTTGGAATCGGACGTTTCATTAACATTCATCATCACTGTCAACTGTTAGTGATCACTTTACATATCTTCATCTTCGTTTTTAAATGTAGCTTTATTTTGTAATTCTACCGAAATCTTTCTATAAAGAGTCAAACAATATTGCAATTCTCTTTTATCTAATTAAGTTCTATTATACAGAAACCGCGTTATAAGAATACCGCGTTATAGGAGAATTTACTGTACTTTTAACTGCAATGAAATACAATTAACTATGATTAAATATTATAATTTTTTACATAGGTACATTTAAAAATTCCGTAAAACTTTTAAGACTATGTTATATTTAGAGTCCATTGTTTTTAATTAGTTTAATGATTGCAATTGAAATCTCAACATTTTTAAATTTACAAGGGGGTTGGAACAAAACGAACAAAAATAACAAAAAAAGTAAAGATTGTTGTTTCTAAAACGGACAAAGAAAAGCAAACAATTCTTCCTTCAAGAAAGAACAACAATAAACAAGGTGTATTCGATTGGATAGTAGATTTTCAATAGAAACTTGACTCATGGATTCTTCTTCGTACCTGCAGCACGTGCATCGCCCCATGTTCTGTCCGCCAACGCATCTCAACATTTGCGTCAATGAACAAGACAGGAAATCCATAAAGAAATAATGCGAATTACTGCAATAAAATGTTCTCTAACTAAAAGACGCACTTCACAGTATACGCGTATTATTGAGTCAAAAATAAATCACGCTAATTGCAAAAATAATATCAACCTTCATTTCGATTTCAAACGTTAATTCCATAGTTTAGCTTTGTTTTAATTGCACCATCGAACTTATAAGCGCAACGTAATTTGCTTTGATGAAACAATAGAGAATTCTTCACAGAATCACATCAACACGCATTAGAGAATGTTCAGTTTAAAACTGCAACTTCCTTAATCCGAATAAAAATTAAAGGACTATTAATAGGGAAACGAGGCGATAGAAAATAAAATTTAATAATTATACATTAATACACAAATTACAAACGATTTAATCCTTTGCATTACAGAACTCTTTAATAATTATAATAATCGATTGCCTTTAATTTGCTTTGTTTTGAAAGAAATGGAAACTGAATTGACGAAAACAAGCAGAACCTTAAATAATTTTGAGGAAATTTGCGCGTGTCACCATAGCAACGCCAACGGAGTGCAGAGTTAAATTTCATAAAACTTTTCTTTCAGCAGTTGCATCTACGTTCTTTTGAATTTACAAAAACATCTTACGAAATCTTTTCACGGGAACTCGGATTGTATTTTTAAAGTAGAAAGGGTTAAGGAACATGTGAGCGTCTTTTTAATTTAAAATAAAGCAAAGCTTGGAAAGAGTCTATCCAACGACATCTTGGAAGCGTCACATGAGAAAGACTTTATAGAAAAGGCCAATATCTCTTGGTCATAGTACACACGTGTCTGCAGAGGACGTGATACGATGGCAAACAACGATATTGTTCCCTTCATCATTTTCTAGGCTATAAAAGTAAAGCCAAGTAAAAGTTATCTTCTTACAGGCGAACACGATACTCACGTCTCTTTGATCAGGAAAGAGAAATACAATTGTAAACTTAAACTGGATGGTTGAAACATAAGAAATGTATAACGAGTTATACTGTTACTGAGCAATAATCATTGTACACTATATACTGCATCTAAGAATATTGTTGCACGTTAGCATCATTAAAATTAATATTAAATTCGTTACAACTATAAAGCCTTAATTTAGAAATCTCTTTTGGGTGAAATTCGGTACCAGAAAAAGTTCAAGATCAAATATCGCACTTAAAGTTCATAAATATTAGATTATATTATACACTATAGTATAGATATATATATTTTACAGGGTATCCCAGGTTTTTCCCGCCAAATTGCTGGTACTTAATTTAAAGATCAAAAGGAGAAAATAATATTATGTAAAGTTTGCGAATAAACGCTTCGTTACAAAGCTACAAACAAATATTGTACACATGAAATACGTAACAACGTATTTTCCATCATGACACACACAAGGTTGATTATGTTTATCCGGTCTGCGTAGTTACATGTTTTTATCATCTGCTAACAAACAATTCCATGTCGTGAACTGTTAGTATAATAAAAAATTATCACTTACTATATTTAAATTTTAATTTCATCAAAATAATGTCCTGCTTGGATGCAAACTTATCATCAATGAACAATTGAATTTATTCTTCTATGAAGTTGCAGAGTATTTTGCTGAGTTTCAATAACCGTGTTTTTAATTATCTGAACAAGTTCTTCGTATAAACTCACTTTTGTCGAATAAACCTTTTGTTCTAAGGTTCCCCATAGAGTTTATAACTTTGTAACAAGCCGCCTATATTCTATAATTGTCTATAGACAATTTTTTGTTTCTTTTGGTCTCTAGATTACGTTGTTGTAGTTTGGTGGAAAAAAAACCCAGAATACTCTGTATGTAAGTTCATAAGTGAATTAGGTTATCAGAAGTTATAAATATTATTTTTTTAGCAATTATATTGTTTTTAATTGGTGTAAGGACATGAACACAGCCTAATTCATCCTTCCCCCTAATCCCTCTAATTTCGATTATTTGCACACAACACGTCTATTTTACTGGAAATCCATCGAATTATATCATAAATGTTCGTAAATTTAGTATTAAATTAATAGTACATAATTAGTTTGTTAACGCAACGACAGTGAAACTGAATACGAAGAGCAGTCAAATTAACATCGTAAAATTAGACTTTGAAAGTATTTTCCGTAAAATTCAATATAAACTGAATTAAAAAAATGGTTGCAATAAATTTGTTGATGCAACAGTGAAACTGAATTCGAACAACAGTCAAATCATGTGACTCAGTATACGGGTCGTGAAATCTATGACACCCACGTATAAATGACACCCACACTGTACAAGTTTATGTTATCAACTTTGCGGTCCTGGGACCAGATAAAGATAATATCAGAATTACGCGTATTAATGGCCTGCGATTCTAAGCTCATGAAATCCGATATGAATGACATGTCCGAGTCAGAGCGAGACATGCCAGTCAATACCAATGTCCTTCAAGTTGTGGAATACATACATGTATCTAATTCACTTATTAATGGCACAAAAGGACCAAAGATGTTCCAGTAACATCGCTTTCAATGTGGGTGTCTATTAATCATTCGATCTGATACTACGTGGGCTGCAATTAGCTAACTTCATTTACACGAAAAGAGGATGTTGACATTTTACTGACAATGAGATTGGTGGTTTAGGTATAGACTTAGATAGTCTTAAAGAAGAATTCACTGATTTCGGGGACCGTAGCATATTCTTCAAGGATTATAAAAAATTTTTAATTAAAGCGTATTTGAAAATTTGCGGCAGATCAATTTTATTAGAATTATTTACAGCTTTTTGCTTTAAGCTTTTCTTTTTACTTAGCCAGGCGAACTCAATTGCATTGTATTTAACATTGAGTTAAGTATTACGTACACTACACTGTTCATTCTTCACTTTATTTGAATCATAAACACCTATTTGTATTGCATAATAAATAAAGAGGTGTTAATTGTTTAAACCATCGTTTCTCAATCTATAGTCCGCGTTACATTTTCAGTGGATCGCCAAATGATAGTTGGTTGAAACTGCCATTGAATATTATCTTGTATTATTTTATTCAAATATAGCTCAATAACTGTTTTAGTAAATTCTAATTACTTATTCTAATTCAATAACTAATTTAATAAATTTAGTATTCAAATGGAACCTAAAATACAATATTTTAGTGATAGTTATAATTTTTAAACAGCTTCCCTTATTTAAAGTTATTAGTTTAGTTATTGTTTGAAGTTATTACCATTTTAGTAAAGTAATAGATTTATTTAATTACTCATTACGCATAAAACCTATAACAAAGATTATCAATTGTAAAATTTCTGACCGAAATTGTTTTCAGTTCAAACATATTAGGTGCACGAATTAATTTAGCATCTTTATCTTTAAAATCTTGACAATTCTATGAATTCGAACGTATTACCTGTTGTTTCAAATGGAAAATTCACCCGTTGCCTGATGAATAGGAAAAACTTAACCTAAACGATGAAGACCTTCTGTGTATAAACATTAAACATTATGAAAAAGTACAAGTCATTTACGAAAATCTTCGTACGCTCCCCTATATTCAATTATTTAAAAGAATACACTTGTTTTGAATTTCAATCTGATTTTTTTAAATAATGGCAACGTTTCTTTCATTTATTTGTAAGAAACATGCAAAGATTGAAAATTCAATCTTATAAACATTTACACGTGTTTGCAATGGGTAAATTAATTAATTGTACAAAGTGTGTAATTGCACTTATGTTTCAATTTTTTTAAACCTTCTAAAGCATCTGTAAATTTCTGCAATTTATTCGACATCAATAGAGTAACATTTAGAAATAAAAAAAAAGTGTACGGAAATTTCTTTGTCGAAATGATTTTTAAATATGATTTGATTCTTGTTTATAATCTTATATGTGATAATTTTTCAACTATCTCTTCCAAAATATATTCCATAGACTACAAAATAAATAAGTATGAAAAGTAAATAAACCGATGTGATACATTTTAATGGAATTACTGTTTCGAAATATGAACCGAATGCTTAAGATTTGAAGATGTACGAAGACTTTCGTGACTGAACGTATATAGAATCAGTTTATACACCTAATACATTTATAGTACACTGTTTACTTATTTTATTAGCAACAGCACGAAGCTATTTAGACAGAAAACATAGTTAACAACAAAATGTACAAGATGAAGAATTAAAGTTCATATTTCATTTTCGCTTTGCATATAAAATACGCTATATTTTATTCATTGTCCGAGAAAACGAGAAACTCGTGGAATGGAAATGAATACCAAACAGCACCGAAATGCTAAGCTCTAATACGATATAAACCCGAAACGGACAGAATATTAATTACAATTTCCCCGCAAGAGTAACCCAAAAATTTTTCCCAGAAAGATGAAGCAACAATTCTGTCAAGTGTCTTGCTCATTCACTTCTGGGAAACTGTTTAATGCGAATTCATATCTGACGTAGGAAACAATCAATTCCACGAATAGAGGGTATTTAAACTGATCCCCTACACTATCGACCCAACCCTAATTAGTCTCTACTCAACAATTTCTTCGCACTGCTACAGTACTACTTGGTATTGTATACGGATTCCAACCGGTCCATCCAATTGTATACGCTTCTTCGTGCAAATGGTTGAAGAAATATAAAAATGAGTAGGTTGGTATCGTTTATAAAGAAGCAGTGTTAAATGAACGACGCAGTTCAGTAAAGAGAATCAGATAAATATGTGGAAATGCATTGGAGAGCTTAGGAATAGTTTAAGACGCATTTATCGACTAATGCTCCGCAAGTCGTTGCAAATTGTTATTCGTCGGTAAAAATAGGTGCCAAGTGTAAAATACAAGGCTTCATGAAAGTTTATAAATTTTCTACGAGGTTTAATTTTAACATTGTTTCACAAATTCCTAAGCGTATCCTTGTATCACTTTTCGAATATCTAAAACGAATTAAATTCATTATTGGAAAGTTCAACATCAATTATTTATTGAAAATTTAGATATTTATAAAAAAAGGTGGTCGTTGATCAGTTTGACTTCTGAAAATATTGTTATAAGATTACAAATTTTGAATATAACTTTCTTAAGATAATTAAGTCTCGAACAAGGACAATATAATAATTTCAACTGCATATGAAGTGTGTCTCAATCAATTTCGTGAGTTAGTATTATATGAAATAATTACTTTGAAATATTTATTAGTTAGAAATCATTTATTATTTAAAATGTCATAAACTTGTATCATTACTGCCTTCGTTATTGATTAATGGCCAATAGATAAAAAAGTGAGATTGTCTGACTTATTATGAGCCTTATCACTGCAACTGGCAACGGAAGCTTTAAATGGTAATTAATATTACAAAGTATAAAATTAAAATTTACTTACTATATTATAACGCAATTTTTGTTAAACTAATAATCTATTAAATTATAACAATACAATCATATAGCAATTAGAAGTGGCTAAAATAGAAATTGCACAAGTAAGAAAAACAAAGTAGCCTTAAATTTTGTCGTGCAAGAGACTATATGTAAGTGTTGCACAAATCGTAAATCAAAGCTTCACATTTGTGGATTAGGGTTGTTCGTTGGATAATACGTTATTATTGGTTATTTCACAAGGTTAATTACGAAATTAATAATTGCCGTTTAGTGCATCGCGTTAAGCTGCAATGGGAAGACGGCCAACCTTGTGGAGAAGGTCTCATCGATATTTTATCGATATCGTAACACCTATACACTGAACGCTCTAAAAATAATCACTCTGAATACTACCAACAATGTTAAATCTGCGTCTTATATCGGACGGGCATGGAACATGTTCACATTACGTTTCCGATAACGATCTTTGTGAAAAAATTCCAGATTTGGATCTAACGAAAGCCAAAAATCTTCCATCGCTAACAACATCTTCATATACATGAATAATTCAAATTAGACAGTTGATGAAATCACATAGAAATTACATGAAAAGGATTTAACATTCATGAGAACGAAATTGAAAATGTATTGAGTGTTTTTTAACAGAACTTTAAAAATTTGTTAGTTATTTTTATACTATGTTATTTACTGCAATAATAAATTAATTATGAAATTTAATATTTGGATCGTGAAAAAGTTCAACATTCTGGATTGTAATTATAAATGAATAATGTGCGATGTCAAAATGGATTTTACGATATGATACAATTAAAATCACAATCCTGTACATCTATACATACACATTTCTATAACATAAATATCCATGGTGTTAATGAATACTTTTATAGCTTATGTGCAATGCAAATGTTAAATTAATATGTAGCTAATTTTATATATAATATTTGAGAACGTATAATATGCTGCAGTGCAATTTATCGAAGCTTTAATTAACTAAATGTAATTAAATGTAATTAATTGAATGTAAAAATATGAAAGCGTTGTTCATTTGCAAGCTCTAAAACCGTCACAACTAAAAGATATTAGTATTGTATAATTAATAAGTACTTCTTTATTTATTAATTTTCCTACTTTTTAAATTTTTTATTTCATTTATCTAAATTTTTCGAAATTTACTTCTAATTGTACGATTATTTAGTGAACATGTTATATCAATTATATTACATTATGGTATAAATAAATCTATTGTATCGGAATAAATTAGAATTGAAAGAAAGAAATTTATTTGCATCCTAAAATGGTCATTAATTGATATATATTAATTGAATCAATTTTAAATAAATTTGATTATCCTGTAATTCTTTCCACAATTTATTTACTATAATAATTAATTTGTAAATTTATTCCATCAATATTATAATTTTAAACATAATAAACATTAATTCTCTCTTACATAAATTTCTGATAAATTTTCACATAAAAGTGGTACTTTTAAAGTGATATCACAACATCTCTTTAACCCGTAATCATAAATTATAAAATCATCTTGCTAATTAGAAATGTTTCAACGACCATTGAAGTTGTATAAATATTTGAATGAAAAATAACCGAAGTTACAATACCCAATAGACATTAATAACGTATATTCAATGGCTTTTACGATGGCGCAAACAATCTTTCAAAAGGGGACACACTGTTAAGAACTGGAAAATATTATCAAATGGTTCGCCTTCTGTTGCAAAAATGTCAGTGGTCGAGATGAAAGGTTAAAGGTGTGTTAACGGTGGAAAGTACTCGTGCAGTGCATAAATCGCAATACAACAAGCCAAGAATATTAAAGACAGTTAAATTACTCCCATTTGTAACCGCATTCGTTTCCATTTAGAACACCAACAACTCTTTAAAAGGATTGTTTCTTTTACTTTGTATACGAATCGAATTTTAACCATCTAACAAAATAATTTAGTGCATTTCTTCTATATTTTATATGCACTTGATTAATATTTCACTTCTTATCTTTCAGTACCATTTAATAAAGTTGACAAGCATTTCGATTGATCAATGATCACTTGACTTTAAATAATATTACTGACACGTCATAAATTTTTGTTTAATTTAGTATAAGGATTTTTTTATTCTTTTTCTCAGTTACCTATTTATTAGATGTGTAAATTAATTCAATGTAGGTACTTGAAACAAAATTCAAATTTTATTTGTGAACTATTTTACATAAAGTTAATCATCGAAACAATCTTCATTATTTTCTATAACTTTGAAGTTATATTTATTTCATACAAAGATCGAGGATATCTATATTTAAAATAGTAATAAAAAACGAGCCAGTTGAAAGGAACTAAATTAATTCACGTACCTCATAAATAACTATTTTAAATTTTCGTATAAAAACTGATGAATATTGCGGATGAATATTTTCTGAAAATTTCCAGGAAGAAACTGTTTTAATAGCGCTTAACTAACATTTGAGATTTACAACAGGCGAATCTAAAGGCACACATTTTCCACGTCTGAACTATTCCAATAGCATTGTAGCAAATAGTTTCATAAATTTTTATCTTCTTAATAGTCCTCCTATTATAGAATTATTACCTAACAGTCACAAAAATACAAAAAAAATCTTGGAAATATTTACAAGAACAACACAGCTAACATCCCGCATTAACATCTAAAATTTTGCTTCTTTATTAATTTCCACACTTAATAACTATTTTAATAGCATTAAGCTACTATAGATAATGTAGATCCTATATGTAGATAATAGTTATCCTACTGCAAATCAATCGTACGATAGACACAAACGTATTAAGTGTATAACTGAATTCCGTATCTATTTCCCAAAATTCAATGCATACTTACAGAAAACCGAATATAATTGTAATATTTAAAATGATCCTCTTTCATTTTTATGATTAGCAAATTATTGGGTGCACCAATTCGTAATCCACAATTTTTATACAGTTTAAATTTAAAATATGCTGCCCAGATATAAAAATAGGTTAAAGAATTTATTTCATCGAATAATATGGCCTTCATTTTAGTATGAATTTTTAAGACAAGTATTTTATCGTGTTAAAAGTAAATACTGAATTTGACAAACGAAGTGGATTATTCATTGGTACACCTAATAATTTTTTAAAACAAGGTAACAATCTTGAATCAACATTAATACGACATTACAGGCGTCAAATTAATTTGTACCTCAAATAAAAAAAAGCCAGCAAATATTTCTACACGTGATCTCGAAAAAGGCCTTCAACCTTATCGAAAGAAAAATATTCCAGACCATAATATTTATACTTGTTGCACCATAGGTCTGCAGCAAAACGCATCAGCAAGTAATAACGAGGATCGGCACGCTTCAGCCTACTGACGCATAATAAACAGCATGCAAACAGAGGGAAAAGCAAACAAGGTAGAAGGGCTGTAGTGGTGGCAAGGTTTGACTAGAGCTCAAACAGGTGCAAGCAGACAAATTGCAAGGCAAACAGAAAGAATAGCCCGAATCGAACAAAGGCCCGACACCTTACTTCGAAATCGTGTTTTGGAACAGTGCACGCATACGTATGTATGTATGATTCCAGATTGGTCGGTAATCAACATGAAAGGTTAAAGGTGCGCTCGGTGGCGTAGTGTGAATGCACGCGAGTCCACGTGAGACGAGCGCAGGTGTGATCGCACCTTTAGTGCGAGTGGGTGGGTAGACCTAGGGGGTGGCTTATCGACCAGGATACGAAGCTCCGGAGGCTCAGTATTCGCGGGACCACCACCCCGTCGAAACGATCTCTCAACGTACGGGATACATACGCTGCTTCGCTTCTATTCGCGGTGAAACTTTGCTTTGTTTGTTGAGCTCGATGTACCATTCGTCGTGAGAGCTCTCTCACTGTGATCGACGTTTTCCTCGCCAATCGACGCGGCGTTTCTTCAAGGAACCTCGACGTCGAATCAGCAAAGTAAGTCTTCCATACGCACTTTTGTTTTACTTGGCTTCGTAAACGTGATTAATTCTACGTTGGAGCAATTGTTAAGTTTAGTAGTGAAATAACGGTTGGAATTAAGGAAACGGAAGTCGAAGTGTTTCCGGTTAGATTGACACGGGGGATGGATGAACTCTGTCGCGGTGGACAATGTAAATACAGGCGGCGTCTCGTAGCTTCCGCGATAGTTTCTTAGCATAGAGAGTTGATGTCGCGAGGTACGTTAGTGTAAATTTTACGGACACGGTTTCGATTAATTTAATTGCGAATAAATGGGATTATTTATTACAGTGTATGGAGTAAATGTTGCGTAAATACGCTAGTACATTTTCGACGCTTGCGTTTCGTTGTCGAGTTTCTAGTGAAATTGGAAAATAGGTAAAGATTTTCGAATTTTTTAGCAACTCTGTCACTTTTGCCGCCCATTTTCGCTACAGTCGAATGACCCAGTTGACGATCGAGTACTCATCGTGGATACGTGAGATATTGCCCGACGACCTGCGGTGACCCATTTATCGATTCTCGAGATTTTAATGAACTATTTCTACCATTGTTTTCATCGCGTTCACCCCTGCGCATCTCGTGCAACGTATCCACCGAGTACTTCACCCCTTGTTGTCATTTCAACACAGTGGCAAACCTTTTCAAGTTCTATCTCAATTGGATCCTATGAATTTGAACCTATTCACGTATCCTTTTATCGTATTATTGCAACGTTATTGCCGATCGCTACAACACTTGTACCATTAGAAAACTCTACGTTCACGCTTGCTAACGCAAGGTTCGTCCCAGAAAGCTAAATTCCTCTCAAAGAAACCGTATTATTAAATTCTTCCGGTTCCTGTCCGGGGCCAAAGCTCGGCATTAAAATTACTCTACAAATAGGAACGTCAAAGCAATGGGTACACTGACCTCGATTACCGAATCTATCGAGGGGGAATATACAGTTGGTTGCTGGAACGGAGCCAGGCGAAGTTGCAACTGCATTTAGTGCGACTGGCAGTCGTGAGTCAACGTACGAGGAATCCCTCTCGCCGGGGACGTATCCGTAAATCAATGTTGTTCGACGTTCACGAGGATCCTGGCCTTTCACACGGTCGATAATTAGGTCTTCGTGAGATTCGAGCAGGATATTTGATTCCATTTCTCGCGAGGCTTCGCAGAAAGCTATGCACAGCGTGAGGGAACCAAAGTAGCTTCGAGCTTTACGGTAATCGCGTTCTCTATGGCACAAAAAGCGCGCAATCAAAGTGCGAACGATGTCTAGAAGTAATAACTGCGTACGATATTCGTTTGAAAATTTCGCGAACATTGTTGAATAATTAACGGGCTTGTAACCGATAAGAAACGCAATCGAATTTGGATAAATTCTGTTAAAATTAATTAAGAAGATTTGTAAACGATTAGCTAGAGGAACGTAGAAAATTTCTATGTTAATAAATTAGTATGGAGTCATTGTTGGTAGACTGAAGTGATGTAAATTAGTATAGGTCGTGGGTAGTAGGTAATAGATGTTAAGGGAATATTTAAGTGAGTAAGAGAAATGTTAGAGGGATCTTTAAATAATTAGTTGGGCTAGGTTGGTAAGGAAAAGGTTAGATTATTGAAGAGATTTTGTAGAAATCAGTTTAGGGTCACTACTAGCGGTAGTCAGCCAGGAACGCTTATTTTCACGCAGTGCACGGAACACCCCTGTAGATTGGTACCTTCCGCGAAAGGGTGAACCACCTTGATGTCGTGCTACCTTCGATAAAACTGACTTGCATGCACCATGCGAAGGCGCGTATTTGCATAAATACTTCCCCAGCTATTTTCTTTTATCGTTAGGACTACACCCTCCACGGTCTGTACGCTCAATTAGACATTCGGTAGCATTGTGAAAAAAAAATCACCGGTCATCTTTCCCCTGCCATAACTTTTCTCAAGTAGTCTCAAAGAATTCTTCAAGTCTCGCAGAATTTCTTATTAAAAGGACAATATTTCTAGAGTATTATAATTTCGCACGATAAAATGAAGCAATGGGTGGACTGATATAGTAAAATTTGGTCATGTATTTCACATAAAATCGAATTAAATGGTGCGTTGCAGACACGTAAGTGATTTTAGGGAATTATTAAAGAATCACATAGACTGTTATAAAGAAAATGATTTTTCTGTTATGATTCTCTGTTATAATTTTGTATATTTGAAAAAATAGTGTACCTGATAACATGAAATAGTAGAAGTTAGTCATGTGTTTTGAATAAAACCCGATATAATCATGAGAACGCACAGAAGACCGTTTATCACAGTCAACAATCTGTTTACAAATTTTTACTCGAATGTCTCTGGCGTGCCCCGTTAATCCAATTTCGCGAATCGATAATTTCGTCATGCATGAAATAGATTATCGATCGTTCTCTAATTATTTACATTCTAGGACCGGGGACTGGATCCCTGGTGAAATTCCGAATACAAAACCTTTCTACCTCTTACCACGAATGCCTTCGTTTACCGATAAACTATATTAATACGGGGTGTTCAGCTAGATGTATACTGTTAATTAAATCATAAATATTTGACAACAATTATAAAGATTGATACAAAAATTTGTATAACACTCACCGTACCACACCCGAGCAAATCACCGGTTTTAAAATATTCAATTCAAGATTCTACATTCATTACATTAATTCTTATATTGTCTGACTAATCAGTTTCTCATTTTTGCTTCTTTTCGCACTAAGAAAGATTTATTGAATCGGTATGTATAAAATGCCGGTACGGGTAGTGTTAATAATGAAATTTTAACCATTTAATACTAAACAGCGATTTACATTCAAAGAATTTTACGAAGTATATACGGTTGATCACTATACGTGATTTTTATTTATTTACAAATCGACAAAAGAAACGAATCGCGTGGAACTTATGTTTAATACAGACAAAAAGACTATTTTCATAAAATTGTCGAGCATCTATATACTAGAACATAAAAGAACAACGAACGAATGAAGTTCCTCTATTTTTCTAAGGCAGCCGGATACTTTTGTGGCCAACTGTGATCACATTTACGAAAACATTATTCCATTGAAACTATAAAAAAGAATAATTGGCAATAGAAGGCGCAATGAAGCATATTATATTGTTATTTCGCAAATCTCTGCAGTGTCCTTTTAGAAGATCCTAAGTAGTGTCTCCTGCATCTCGAGGCATTAACGTTTGTAAACTCTACTCCACATTTCCACCGCTACCTCCACATTAATCCTCTACCTTCTCGTAAAATATCATATTTAATATCCATTTAGCGATCCCCTAAATTTTAGACCGACGAATCTTTTCCTGAGCAGTTTCCGTCAAGCGAACCGAAAAAAGTGGAGCGAGCAGTGAAGAAAACAGACGAGTCCACTGTAGATTCGCGTAACGCGCACATATTAATCCAACGACGTGTTCCCTCGCTTCCTTTTTCTACGACGCAATCGGCGAAAGAGAGACGGAGAATCCCCGCGAACTTTTGGCAGAAATCCAAGACGGACCTGGAGTAGAAGTACTGGTTGCACATTCGGTGTGCCTGTAGCCGTTCCACTCTGGTCGGTGCACATGCAGCTGCAGCCATGACACCAGGAATCAGGCCACTGTCCCACTTTACGCCTTTCCGAGCAATAAAGGTTACCCCTTCGCTCTTCGTGCACGTAACTAACTCGTTGCGAAACTTGTACGATTCCCCGTGGCTGGAAAAGCAAGACGCCGGACCTCGGTGTTTCGCTTCGCCGGAGAATCGAAACGTTAGAAACGGAAGTGGCGGCGGGGTATTGGTGAAAATCAGAGGCCTTGGAATTTCGTTTACAGCCGTGGAATCACTGTGAAAAGTCGCGATCATTGACGAGGTCCTCTTGAACGAACAGCCTTGAAAGTTACCCCCGACGAAAGTTCGCAACGACGCGAATCTAGGTTTCTCCAATCGGCGCGCTTATACTGTTTCTTCTGTAACCTCTTTTTAATTGTCGGCTACGTTACCGGAGAATACGTTGCCGGGCAAAAATTTGGAATCGTTACGCATTTTAAGGAACATAACAGTTAAAGAGGAAAGTAAGAAATTAGAAATGTATTAATTTACACAATTCTTCAATAAAATCAGTGAAAATAAAGGAAATCACGACTAATATCGAAAACATTGATTTGGAATCGCCATGCATTTTAAGAAACATAAGAATTAAAAAAGAAAGTAAAAAATCAGAAATGTAGATATTATCTTAGACAATTCTTCAATAATATCTGTGAAAAGAAAGGAAATCACGACTAATGTCTAAATGATTCATTTTGAATGAATGAGAAAGTTAAAGAGAAGTTCAGCATTGGTACAACTCAGAATATGATTCCAAATATTTGACTAGTTGTGTATAAGGAATAATGGTAAAGTGAATTGGGAAATATTATTAGTTTGATTTTGTGAAGAGTTTTTTTCTTAGGCATCTCAAGAAACTTGAACTCTTTCTATCAGAAATAAATTCAAATAGCATATCTTTTAGATTAATGCATAATGCTAGTATACGTAGAAACTGATCAAAACTTACAGCAGCCCAACTTAAACTTTTAGAATAATTATAACACGTACAAATCAAGACATAATTTAAGAATTTATCATTTATATTTTATATGTCCTACTTACTTCATGCATTTAATAGTAGATCTCATTTAGTACTTAGTATGAAAAAGAAATTGATAAGGTACAATTTAGGCAACTGATCAAAAATTAGATAGTGGCAAATAATCTCTTGTACTCTTTTTGAAACATGCTATTTACACGTATGATATATTTTGCTGCAAAAGTCTACATTTTCCTGTTTAACTTTTGCTGCATAAAAGAAATTTGATTTAAAATCGTTCTATATTAATGTCTTATGTTTTTCATAGTTTTTGCCCTTAATGGAGATTTTTGCAAAAGTACGTTTCCCTAACTATTGAAATAATTTTCAGACTAAGATTCCAAAAATCCTCAAATTAACAAAATTATTGTACATTTGTTTTATCGAACATTGGGATTCGTATAAGTTACGGATAAATTAACTGTACAAATTACTTTACCATCTTTATTTTAAAAGTCTCATTTCCTTTATCAACTCAAAAATACCAGCTTTCTCTAAAGAGGAAATTTTTCCAGTTACTCAATAAATAAAAGGAAGTTACCCAGAATTATGAATGAAGAATGAATCCGAAATAATTATTTCAAATATTAACATTCTATAATATAGAAACACAGATATTATTATAATACCTACTTATATTGTACATGTAAATAATATATGTAAGCTTTCGATTACTACAAAAAAACAAAAAGAAAAAACAACTCGTTAATTATGTAGGTTAGCCAATAGTAAAAGCTTGGCGTTCTAATTCAAACGAAGCCAGAACGCTGGAAACAAATTCAATAATTGGAAATCCTGGAACACAGTAGTACGATTCCGTTGAAACGTGTGAGTAAACAGATGAGAATTGTAGAATATTCGGACCCGTAATTCCTTTCTATCTGTCCAAGTCTAGTTTGGAATTCGTGTGTGCAGTTGAATACCCCAGCTGTATAACACAGGGTAACGCAGGCCGTGCACGTTGCATCGCGTGTCGTTCATCCCCCGTCCTTCGTGAACGTAACCGTGGGCACGCGAGATCGTGTTTATCATTAACACGTGCAGAATTATTCTTTTATAAGATTAACGATGAAATACGACGGGTCTTTCTCGTCGTCCTACCGTGCAGATAAACCAACCCCATCCCCCCTATTCAAAAATTTATTATCATCCCTTAGAAACAAAAATTCAAGAACTTCCTCCAATTTTTAGATTGAATATCATTATTAATAGGATTTCTTAAATTGCAAATGCTGATTTTTGTGAGAATATTATAGAGTACTATAAGGTACTTCACCCTGCAATTGCGTTCACAAAAATGTGTATGATGTACATATCTTACTTACTATCTTTTTTCAAAATAGAGCAAAAAGTACTTTGACAACTCGAATTTTCATTGAATATATTTTAATCTTTGTAATAAAATGTATCATATTATATAATAGCTGGAAGTGTTATCTGTATTTATGTCACAGCAGAATTATACCAAATGAGATCATAAGTTTGTAGTTCTTATGACTAAGATTGTTAGCTTTGATATTCATTCATATATTCTACAATATGCATAAAAATATAACAAGTCTGATTTTAATAAAGACCAATTTATGGTTACGATTGGTTAAATAACTTCATCAAAATTTAAGACTTCATGGTAATTCAATTTAATTCCGAGTATCTTCTTACTGCAACTCATTCTGTGTATATTTTTGTCTATTTTGAAGTAGATTGAGATTTTAAGGTTTTCTGCATTTTTATTTCGAACGAAAAATTCAAATATTTTAACTATAATTTATTACATGAATATGTACAGTAATTATAATAATTATTTGTACACCAGTATGTTTACTTTGCTAGTTGGGTACTAATTAACGGGGCCCAACTAAATTGAACTTCCAATCGTTTAATAGTATTCTTATGTAACTACAAAAATTTATTGTAGTAAAAATAAAATATGGAACCTCTTTAAAGAACGATTAATTAAAAAACGTGGGTATGTACAAATGCTTCTTATAGTTACTGTATATTAAGAAAATATTACATTTTTACTCTATTATGATTGGCTTAAAAATATCGTAAGTTTAGATAAGAAGATATCAATCAATATTTTATATTATCTATTAGTGGTACATCATTCGTATTACAAACTACATTACGAATCTCTTAGACCACTTACATTTAATTTAAAATTTAATTAAACAGATACTACCAAGAGCTATTAACTTGTAAGATAATTTAAAACACGGAACAATTTTTGATAAGTCCGTATAAGAATTCCATTGTTATATACCTTTAAATCACAGCGCCCTAAAAATACTTTTCAAAATCATAAAAAATTCTGAACGAACAAATCTTTAAAGTCTTATAAAGATGATCTTAAAACCGCATCCGGACTTCCAATATCGATCCAAATGCGAACAGTGAATCAATTAAATCGTTGACGAAGACGATACATCGATGATTAGAAGTTGAAACGGCTCTGCTAGCCGTGCTAATTTCAACGCAACCGGTCGATTTCAAAGGGAAATCAAGGAGGACGCCAAAAACGGGTCTGCAATAGTTTTCTAGCCGTACAGCTGCACCCCGTGCAAGCTCTGCTGTTCGATAACCGAGGTGCAACGGCCGTCGGCCCCAAGAACGTAACTAGGCCACCGGCACCAGCATTTCCACCACCACTACCACCGCTAGCACCACCATCAATATCATTGCTACTGCTACAATCATCGCGAGCCATCATACATTAATACTACAATATTGTTGTTGTTGCTGTTTCTTATACAGGGTAGGCCGAAAATATAATAATGGGGCAGTTGTTTGGCCCAAATATTTAAATTCGTAAACATTCGAATTCCAAACCATCAAATCTCTAAAACTTCAAATTTTCAAGCTTTTAGATTTGCAAACCGTCGAATATCAGAGCTTTTGAATATTCAGGCCTTCGAGTTTCCAAGCTTTCGAATTTCCATGATTTAGAATTCCAAGCCACCGAATCTTGAAACATTCAAGATTTCAAGCCCCCAAATTTTCGAGACTTTGAATTTTCAAGCAGTAACTTTGCAAACCTTCGGAAGTTCAAACTTTTGAATATCCAGATCTTTAAATTTCCAAGCTTCGGAATTCTAAGCGTTCGAATATTCAAGCTTCTAGCTTTTCAACCTCCAGATTTCCAAGTTTTTAAAATTACACGCTTCTGAATACTCAAGCCTTTCAATTTTGTGTACAATGCTTAGCTTGTAAACCACTTTATTTAATCAATATAATTTCGATTACCTTATATATATGCTTTGTAACGAGTAACTGCTGCAAGCATTGATATTCTGAAAGCCAACTTTGCCTGATCAAATGTATTAGTTCAATTTAATTATCGAGATACAAAAGATCAAAACTTTTTTCAGGGACATATTTATAGCTGGCCGAAAAGATGGCGTAAAACATTGTACAGTAACAGCAATTATATTTAAGGGAAGGGTGGTATTTAATTTTGTTAAAAATAAATGCTGAATTTAACAAAAGAAACGGATTATTCATTGGCACACCTAATAGTTAAAAATCATTTGTATTTAAGTAACCATCTCAATAAGTACTTTCGATAAGTCACATGATCAACTAGATTTCTGATAGTATTAGATGACATCAATTTATATGTTAACTAATTCAAATTCATTCAAATGTTTAGTGGAATTAGAATATCGAGGTCTATAAGATATTTGAGATGGTTTGTAATTAAGTATACATTACGAGCATATATTATTTGTAATATTAGATGTTTTTACTAAATTTACTAAATAGATTGCGGATTTTTATGCAGCTATTGAAAATTTACAGTTGCAAAAATGTGCAGAATGCATATAATCTTCAAAATTATACAAGATATTCAAAGTATAATAGAAATCATGACACTTGAAGGGCGAAGCAATCCCCAATTTACCTCCCACTTCTTAAGACCTGATTTATAAAGATATGAATTTGCATAAAAATTCGTAGTCTAGTAATAAAACTTAAGTAGAAATTACCCACGATATCATGTATTGCAAATATTGTAAATACTTACAACTAACGCTATCACTGACCTAACCACCTTGCCGGCATTAATCGATGTGAAAGGTCACTACTATTTTTTATCAAACATGTGCACTTTAATAAATATTACGGGGCCAAAGTTATACATATTTTATAGAATTAATTTTGCATGAATTTTTTTCGTAATAGCAGTGACCCGATTTTACCAATTTTTCAAGTACGAATTTTTAAAAACAAACTTATATTGCGTTAAATGATACTGCTGCAAAACACAGATCCCCTCGTTTGCCTCCCACGAATATTACTTTAAACTTTACCCTATAACAGAGGTACCTAAATTATTTTAAAAGTGACAGCCCTTTCACTTTGATTAGAAATTCTTGAACCCTGATAATTTTTTTGAAGCCTATGCATAGAATCATCTTTCCCTATAGAATGCGAATCGTTTTTTTAAACCTCATTTAAATATTTTTTTCCTATGCACTTTAAACTATTAATTCGCTCTTAAAAATTAATATTAATGCAGTGTTTCAAATTTTTTCGGCAAAACCTTAGAATTCTGCGGAAAACAAGTTGGAACTCTCTGATTAAGGAATTACCATAGAAAAATATTTATTACTGTACAAAAAACAAAAGACATTTCACAATGAAATCAAAGTAATCACATCAAATTTCTATCTATGCACTAGTTGAAGTGTTCAATGCAAAACCTGATCAATTTTTGGGAAAAATTGACGTTTTTCAATCAATTTTTAAACATGTTGCAGTTCACGTTCACAGTTCCAATTAAATAGCTTTCAATTTTAAGCAGCTTTGTTAGGTGCAAAAAACAGTTAATTCCGGAGCTTTTATTTTGATACCATAAAATTTCAAAAAACAGAACCGATCAGCTTTTGCTCCGAACCTTTTAATTATTATGTAAGAACTCAATATTTCATCCCAAATACAACCAAACTTAGAATATAATATTAGGTATACCAATAAATAATCCACTTTTTTTGTTTAATTTAGCATTTATTGTTAACAAAACTAAATACTTATCCATCATAAATTTAATATGATTGCTGTTATTTGCTCCATTTTCGAAAAAGCTGTCCTACTTGAGGAAAAGCTTGTTTCTTTCTTATCAAATAAATCCATTGCTTAAAAATAGTGTATTTACTTATTCGTATACCGAATAATTAAGATATAGTAAAAAATCTCGAATACAAATTAAAGAATAATATTATAAAATCTATCATCTCGCAAATGTAACGAATTCAATTTGCCTGTATCAATCACACCAGGTGCATCATAAAAAGAAACTAGGCGAAGTTTCCATAAGAAGACATTTAAAGCTGTGCCAAGGACACGATCATTAGTCTCACTGGAGACACAAGTTTCTATTTAACATCGGCCCTTCTCACACAACCACCGCCTTATCATCGATCGCGCCAGAAAGAAGCAGAAGAAGAACAGTGTAAAATCCAAAGATCTCGAGTTTCCGTGGTAGTATATCGTGGAAGGACAACGGATTGCCACATGTTGAGCGAACAATAAGCTCGTCGTCGTACAGTGGAAACGTGGCACGTTCCGCTTCTTTGTCGTACAAACGCGTTAGAAAAAGGGATGTCCGCGGCGATCGGGAAATTAAAGCCAAGGACAGGTTGCAACCTATCTTTGAGATCGAACAACCGAAGGGGAGGGTCGCGTTATTGCTGTTTTATCGTCCAGCCGTGACGACTCAGGGGCTTCCCTTGTTTTCTCCACTGGCCATCACTTGCCCTGACATCAGTTGCTGGATGTTGTTCGTGAAAGGTGGAATGAGGACGGGGAAAGTTCTACGAGGACGCAAACTCGAAGCGCAAATTTAAAGGACGGGCAATCGAGGGTTCGATCATACGCGATTTCAAGCAAAGTACGCGCAACCTTTGCTATACAGTCAGCCACAGAAGTCTATATACATATTTGAAATTTTTAACATTAATATATTTTAGAACATATATTAAAATTCATAAAATATAAAATTACAAACTAATAAGATTCCTGGAAGACGTTTCACAAAGGGAGAATCATTGATTACCTGAATACAATTACTCCTAAAAGTGCCCAGAATGTAATTTTATTTATGCTAAACAAATTATAGAATCTCATAGATGCAGGAGAAGATCTAGCAAAGAATAAATATAGTCACAACAATCAGTTTTGTATACGTTAATATACATACGTACGTAAAACATCACCATTTTTTGATAATGTGCACAATTATAATAACTAAATTAATGTTCTCAAAGTTATCGAAATTCTTGTATTTTTTTAAATATTTGTAATTGAAATATGTACGTAGATTTCTGCAGCTGACTATGCATGGTATATCGCTAAAACTTAATAAATAAATAAGAATAAGATTTTGATAAGTATGGTAGAGAAAAATGCAATAACCCGCAGAATAAAGTCCATAACTTGAGCTAACATGTTACGATACATTATAAAAGACGTAACTGGAACAAGTAACCCAACATTGGTATCATATTCTACTCGTTCTAAGGATGGAGTCTGCGGATTTTTATGCAAATTCATATTTTTATAAATAAGTTTGAAGAAATAGAGTCTAAATTGGGAGTTACTTCACCCTCTGAATATCATAATTTCTAGTATACTTTGGATATTTTTAATAGTTTTGCGGATCATATGCCTTCTGCACTTTCGTGCACCTTTAAATTTCCAATAAATGCATAAAAATCCGCAGGCTAATGAAGGCAAATCAGTTGAGAAAAATGCCACTAAAAATACGCGATATGTTGCTAACAATTTATAATATCTTATGCGATATTTTCTGTTTGCACCTAGTATGCAATATAATATTGCTGTATGTCCTGAATTCCTATTGCCTCAAATTAAACAGTTAATTTATCAAAAAATATTGCGATTAATATGAATAACTTTTGTCTCTTTCTTGCATATATAATATTGTTCCTTTCATATACATATGTATACTTCTCATCTGTAATTAACTACCTTAACTATTACCTGTTATCTTAGTGTATGTTAAAAAATTGAGTTCCCATTGATAACAATAATAAGTAAATATTGGGTTGGAAAGAAAGTGCGTAGCATTTTTTACTGGGTGGTGTTAAAAGAATGCATTAGCTTGCAATAACCAGATGGGCCAGTTGATCGCTTAAAAAAATACAAATTTCTGGAAGGATGGATTCTTTAAGTTACCAAATAGATGGCAAGAAGTGGTGCAACAAGATAGCAAATACATAGTAGAATAAAATTATCTACAATTATATGAATTTTCTTATTAACTTTTGTTTAAAAAATACTACAAATTTTCATTCCAATCCAAGAAACAAATATATAAGAGTGATACAACCAGCAAGACTATCTTGTTAACGTTTTCTATATTCGACAACAAAATTTCATATTGTTCGTTTCATAATTTAATTTCATTTAATTAAAGTAATTTTGAAATAAGAAAATATTTCCTTTAAAAGTTCTCCACGGAAAACGAAGATTCATATACGCCAAGCTAATATAATAAACCGTTTCAGATAATCGAGCATTTATAAGCAATTTACGAAGGATGATTAAACTGTTATCAGACTTCTCCAACTTACCATACTTAACTAATTGTAGGAAGAAAATATTGAATGAAATAGGCATTTGACGCCGTTCCTTGCGAAATTATCCTTCTAATTAGGAATTCGTACGACACCCACATTTCCCTATAGAATAAATTTAAATTGCAAAAATTTACTGGTGCAATTAAAACTATATCGTGTAGGCCACGTGAAACTGTTCATTATTGATTGAATTGGTTTCGCTTCATCGGCGTCACTCTTGTATTTTCTTTCTAGAGTGTTATAATATTATTGCTTTAAAGGTGAATCAATATCTGGTTAATTGGACCCTTAATTAATTACCGGCGGGATTAGATTACGAAAATAATAAGTTTCTTGCGTATGTGTTTTTTAAAGATGATTACGGCGTTCCCAGTGCCCTCGGTGAAGGTCTTCCACAAAACCTATTACCAGGAAAAAGGATCCAGAATAGCAAGTAGCCAACCTGGAAGTCCTTTAGCCGAGAGCGAAGCAGTGCTCGCATTAGTCGACAAAGAACCCCCAGAATATTACTTCTGTGGCAAGGTAAGAAGAAATATACCAATAAACATTAAAACTAGAAATTTTGCAAGTACCAAAAAAAGTTGAATTGAATCTTGAAAATAGTTTTCCGAATAGTACGTATTAGGTGTACCGGCAAGTAATCCACTATTTTCAAATGGGTCGTTGAATTTAATTTATCCAAAAATTAAATTTTCACACAGGTATGTCCTAATGTTGCTTATCGAAAAGTGGGTGTAAAATATTACAACTGAACAAAAATGTATTTAAGATCGAATTAGTATTTGATTTTCTTAAAAACAATTGTTGAATTTGACAAATAAAGTGAATTATTCATTGGTACACGTACATAATACTATTTGTGAAAGATTTAAGAAACCATTTCACACCAAATCGATCATTTGTGATTCGATGCCAACAATTTTGTTCAAATCGAAATGAATCTATACAAAAATACGGGAGGCCTAAGTTATCATTTTGCCAATTTCAAAATTGTTTAAACCTTAAAAAATACGAACCTTCAAAATTGACAATTTTAGCTGATTACAAAGATTACTATAACAAAAGAATTATTTTCTCCAAAGTTATTAAACACGCGAACTTTGCTTTTCTCTCATTTTACTCGGAAATCGTAAACATTTTTTCTAGCTAATTTGTGTTTCATTTGCGAAGTCGTTTTTCCACTACAAAAATATTTATGTGTTGCGTATTTAACCACCGGTTCAAGTCCCAATGAATTTGAAAAAATATTTCTATATTCTGCAATCTTTCCCCTTTAAGTTAATAAAGGTCTAAGGTTCCCATCTATTACATTCAATTAACTCGGTTCATCAGCAATATTAGATGAGTACAACAGTTCGTAACTGCTTTTAATATTTTCATTTACTTGTTGTGTATGACTTTCTTAGTTACTCTGTTTTTCTGTCAAAAATTTCTATCAGAATTAAGTAACAAGAATATAGCCATTTGTGCGTAATGCAGAAACTGTAAACCGACAGAATTTTTGCATTTACCCAATATTTATAAAGACTGTAGAAGGAAACTACAAATCGATAAATAACAAAAATATTAGAACTTTCTAGAACACGAAAGTAAACAGGCTAACTATTGAAGACGACAATTAAAAAAATCAATTACCCCACAAATATAAAGAGTATTTATAAGATCATTAGATATAAAAATTACAATAGTTTAACAATTAAAACTCAGTGCACTATGGAAATTAATTTATTAGGTGTACAAATTAATTCGATGTCTTTATGTTTAAAGTCTTGAAAATTTTATTGACTTAAAATCATTAGCTTTTCCGTTAAAGCAGAATTTATCAGCTGCTTACGATAGAAACTGGATAGTAGAAATTATTGCGAGCTTCAAAATTGTCTTTGATTTTCCATATAACGGATTGACTTATATGAAAAAGCACCGAATTAATGCGTACACCTGATAGTTTCCTAATAAATATAATTCAATTTCTTATTTACAAAGGAAATTTATAAGTTTCTAAAAATATCGAACCAATCGATAGCTTAGCAAATTCAATTTCAATCTCGGTTGATTCAAGCACGTCCTAACATATTGGTCCTCGCGTTCCTTCGATTTGCAAATGTAATTTACACCATTAAAGTTTATATACCTGGAAGGCGTTATATATTCTTCGAAACTCTTTTTCAACAACCACTCACTCACACTAACGCTATCTCTCATTTCTTGATCGATCCATAACGAAGTACGTACATTTTCTAAGTATTATATCTTCGAAAAATAAATTGTTTCAAATTCCTAGTACTAGACTGCGGATCTTTATGGGAATTCATATTTTTGCAAACGAAAATGAAAAAATGGAAGCTTAATACTGATTAATTGACTGCGGATCTTTATCAAAATTCTCATTGTTATAAGCAAAGTTAAAGAAACTAGATCTAAGTAGGGGATTGTTTCATCCCCTAAATACTATAATTTGTAATTTACTCTCAATATTTTCTCTTCAATATTTTTGAATGCTATTTGCATTCTGCATTGATTTATATATTTAAATTTCCTATAAATGCATAGAGATCCGAATTCTACTGATTAGTTTCACCCTTTAAATGTTATAAAGTGCACTTTACCTTCGATATGCACTGCGCATCTTTTTGTACTTTTAAATTTTCCAAAAAATGCGTAAGGATTCGCAGTCTACTTAGTACTAATGAAAACATTCGCGCAGAACCATTCAAAAGTTTGGAGTCACGTACTTAGGATTTACGATTTATGATATAAAACAGAATGAAAGATAATAAAAACGTGAAACCAAATAGATGGTAATAAAGTTACGTAAACAGAATAAAAGATAATGAAGTTATGAAAACAGAATAGAAGATAATAAGATTATAAAAATAAAATAAAAGATAATGATGTACTATTTCTCATGTTTAGTAAGTTTATTAGAAGATTTTGTCGTTGTACTATCATGTTTTTTATTTCTGTACAATTATCGTTGATTTGCCATACAGAATAAAGAAATGCAACCTTAATTCTAAATAACACTGCTAGAAACTATTTGAAAATAATTGGAGGAATATTCAACAAGGAAAATTGCAACACTTGTAATGCAGATGAAAAAAAATTCCAAGTGGTCATTAAAAAAGAGTGGAAGTTCTTCCAACGAGAAGAACATGTTAGGTATACAAATTATTTCGATGCCTTTATTTTTTCAAGAAAGAATTTACTAATTACGCAATAAATGGAGAAAATGATAAGGAACAGAAAATCGTAATGAATATCAAAATTGTCTACAATTGTTTGGAAATAAATATAAAAGTTTCTGGAAGAAAGATCGAATTAATAAAATAATCTAAAGCAGTAACTTTAAAAAAATATAGAATAATAGTTACAATCTCATCGTTTTTTCCGTATATGTATGCATTATCATGAAATATGTAAAAATTTAATAATATTTATTCGTATTTTTCCATTGAGAAAATCATGTTCACTCATTGAGGAAATGATCTCAAACTTTTGAACGATAACGTACATCGTAGTCTTCGGAAAGAGAACCAAAGTATCTAATTACGCGTTACTTCGGACAAAACGTATACTTATCGTTAAACATAAAATTACAAACAAAATCGAACCGTGATATTAACAAATTAGAAGACTGTAAAGCGGTTCTTCACAATCTGACGAATCTTTGCAAAATCTATTGGCAATTAACGTCATTTCGCCTTTTCTGTCAAACGTTTCTCACTTATTTCAAGAACCAGAACATTCACGCAGTCGACAAAAAGGTTTCAATCTACTCAAGTGCTCTCTCAATGGTCGAACGTGTTCAAGAAACGATCGCTAATACTGCTACTACTGCTGACGCAACGTTTCATCTCCTGATCCAAATGTTCCATACTTCGTCGGTGTAGGATGTTACGTACTGACGTAATATCCTGCATTTTCTGTTTCTTGTCGCGTTTTTTGACAAAAGTTAAGAAATGTCTATATCTGGTAATGTAGATACTTACATAAATAGGTAAATGTAGATGGTATCATTAAAAAGAAATAAATGCATCGAACAAAAATTTGCTGATTTCTATATATATATAAACAGTACGTACTTTACACAAATATACAAGAAATAAAGAATAAGAAGTAGAAAAGAATTGAAATGAATGATTCATGACGTAATTTAACACAGTGCTAATTTTATTAGAAGCCTAACACATTGACTGTCAACTATGAGTTTTCCATGCAATATAAAGGATTGTGCACGTATGCATTTAATTTAAGAGAAGACAAGAGCATCAAGTACAAAACATCAAGCTATCAAATATCGCCCCAAATGTAGAAAATAAAGGGATTTAAATGATTCGATATTTTTGGCCCAGTTAATCGAATCCACCGTGACAGTCAATGTTTTAAGGAACAATGCAATAGAAGTTAATCAATTCTGGACCTGTTCTGTTACCAACAAATTCTTCTGAATTTCATTAGAAAGTTATAAAGAATACGCGTGAAATTTAAAATATCGTAGTTAGTATAGAGTAAGTGAAAGAAGCATACATACGTAGTGGACTTCTGCTTTTATTGAACTATATTGGACTATGAAAATTCTTTATACTGCCTTCCTTAATTCTTATTCTTCAGAATATTTTAAAATATTTACAATTTCACATGCTTTTTATCTTTTAAGTACAATTAAAATATTTTATTATTGAATAGGACACAAAAGATAGTCTAATTTGTTTGTTCTAAATGTGTTACAGATTGTTGGACAAATTTAAAACCTTATTCTTCAAAATTATTAATTAAGGCAATTAAACTAGGAAAAGCAATATATGATTTGAATACATTTTTTATTGAATTAATTGAAAAGTACACACTTATAGACTATTATACCACAAACAAGTTTTAATTTGACATTCTTTTAAAAAAAATGTTTCGAACAAATGTCAAGAATTCATTATGTATAAATACTTTCTTCAATCACTGTATCTCATTTAAGTAAAATAATAATTTCGTTCTTCTTCTGACGGTCTATTTGGAAACTAATTATTTCAAGTAGTTGGTAAGTTGCTCATAATTTTTATTAGGATAGAAGTACTAATCGATAATGCGCGTACCGGCACAGCACACAATGAAAAGCAATTTTTAACACTAGCACTACCGACAACCAGAATATATTTTATCTGTACCAAATAAATAAAAATCACAGACGCTTACAAAACGCACGTGATTAAAATGCAAGAAACCTTTATTTGTATTTAGTATAGAAAATAAGGAAATATTCTAAAGAATTTATACAATATAATTTTTGTCTTAAATGTACAGTCATTTTAGCTGCCTTGATAGGTCTAGTGTTAAAAATCTTCATTTGTATCATCATTTATACATCTAAATTTTCATTAAAAAATAAATTTCTCGTAACAGATCCACATTTAAACCTTACAACAATTAAAATTATTTACTGATTATCTATCCAGCCTTTCGACAGAAAATTTGGAAGCACTAGCATTTTCAAGATATTACGTTTTCTTGTTGTAGTACAAATTAAAGGATGATAAGTATAACTTGTAATTAATAATTACGAGTAATGTGGCGTTCAATATTGTAAGTTAACAATTTATTTGTCTACCTTGAAGTAAAAATTATATTGTCAAGTTTTCATTGTTATTACAAAATTCTTCATATTGAGCAGATAAATTGACATTTTTTTTGTGATCATCTTTTGATCACATTTTCATTAAGATCATTCTACGAATATTCATAGGGATATTATATAATTTGTACTTTCCATAAATACGATCAATAAATCAGATGAAATTCTATCTGATCCCACCCTCCTACACAAATTTATTTGCGTAGGATTATTTAATTTTGCAATTTATATTATTGTGTAGCTATCATTATCAATAGCAGATGGTGCTAAAATTGGAATCATCGTATCGTATTCCTTTGCTTTAATTGTGTATCATATCAAACGAATCACAAATGAACATTTTGCTTATTTTTTTGCCGACCTATTCTTTAATCATTAAACGGTGCAATTTCGTTTCGAAAATTTCTATCTATTTGCGTAAAGTGTATATAAATAAATAATATAATTTGTATCAAAAATTATTTCTCTACGAAGTGCCAAAGTTGTGAAGCTTTTAACGTTTCAGTGGTGGAATTTTATTTTGAAAATTTCTGCCTACGTAACGAATATACTCGTCATTACTCCAATAATGATTATTATTTCCTCATGACAAATATACACGTCAAAAACCATTGAAGGATTAAGAGACATACGTAGTACTTCCAAATTTTCTATGTGTATTTTGCAACTGGCGTTCGAAAGAACTGATATCCATCAGAAATTGTGTCGTATTCTTTATCAGATTCTACTGGTGTTCTTTATAAATAGAATCTCCAGAATAAGTTCGGTTAGAAACGCGGTGAACGTGATCCGCGTGCGAACGCATGAACTTAAAGCTCGTTGTCGGCACGCGTGAAGAAAATCCTATGGAGAAACTCGCGAAAAAGGAGGCTGCCTGGGCCGCTTATGAATTTCAAATGATTTCTACTTGAGATTTCAAAGGCAAATTACCCACGAACGCGAAACTTTCGGCCATTCGGAGGGTTCCTTGCATTCGGTGGGATTAACATTTTTTATTGCTCGCGAGAAACTGGGTTAAGAGAAAGATTGTCAATAAAAAATGCAAGAGGGTGCGGTTCAATTTTGGTTAATTTATAAATAAACCGAACACATGTGAAGACAGCTAAAATTGCTCACGGACGTGAAACTTACACCCTTGTTAAAGAAGGGTGCAACAGATTCGGTAAAATTAGTATTATTCGTTGTTTTTACGTAACTGGGTTAAAATTGCTGGCAACTAGTACGAAAATTAAGATAAACTAAAAAAGAAAAAAGTTAATAAAATGACAAATATTGTGGGAAATTTATGGGTATAATAGAAATGTTAGCTTACATATGAAAATAAAGAATAAATTAAAATATTTGATTGAAAAAGCATTTACAACCTTCCTGGATATTTCTTGTTATTGAGTCATTCCTCAAATAAATGTTTTTTCAAAGTTAACAGTTAGACATTGACTAATCATAAAACACAATCATACTAAATATTTTAATATGTATGTACAATTTATCACTGTCTGCAAACTATCCTTTTTGTTGTAACGCAACATTGTAAATTTTATTTTTGATTTTGTCATTAAAATTATACTAATAAAATAAGTTTACTAGTAACTACACAACTACATACTGCAACACTTGCCAGTCATAAAATTGATGGAATTGATAAAGTGGATCAATTCATATTATGTTTGTAAAAGTATATAGAATAATGTATTTTTAATATAAATGTAAGGATGCATTAAGAATACATGGAGTTCCCACGTAAATTAATTATTAAGTCCAAAATATTAACCCTTTACGGTCGAATGTCACGACACATGTGAAATCACACTCTTACTAGATCAAATGTCACCACACATATGACAAAAAATAATTTCGTAATCTGAAACTATTATCGCGTTTATTACTCTATCTAGCAATACTTTTATTATTTTATTGCATCATAAGTTTTATATACCGTAACTTTTTTGCTAACTAATATGCAATTTTAGTTTAATACATTTAACGCTGGCAAAACGTGACTACATTCCTGCTCTGATTAGGTACTAAATTTTACATACTACATTTGAAATAAAAATTAGTTTTTCATAAATTTTGATTTGTATTCTAACGGTAAAATATGTTGGAAAATAAAGGAAAATATTTTATTGACGATGACGAATGTCAGCAGTAGTGAAGACGAATTCTAATTCGGTATTGACAATGATGAAAAAAATGTAACTTCTAATCTAACATCTAATCTAACATCCAACGAGAAGTATTGTTTAAAAATATCTCGACCGCAAATGATTAATAGTTTAAATGGCGAGTTGATTTGTGCCTCCTCCCCCAGATAGAAAATCAAATATATTCGTTAAATAAATTTAATTATGTATCTAAAACCACAAGCACTATAAACTGTAGCACGGAACTATGCATACTCTATATGAAGGATGTACAAATTAAAACAACATATAATTGTTAGCTGTTTTACATAAATGGGTTAAAAGTTAATATATCAATTACAATAATAAATTTAATTGTCCGAAAAATCGTATAAAAGTATCTCCTATTGTTTAGTCGGAAACATTCGACACCTACTACTCGATTCTGATACAAACGTCGATCGATATCACTTGTGTAAAGAAAGCAAGAGGAATCTAACATGGTATAATAGAATCACAAGGTCCGTTATTTTCTACCAGACTCCGAAAGGTGAAGGTTGAAACAGAGTCTTAGTACAGGCATAATACACTAAGTAATCATGTAGATGAAATTTTAATTTTGGGATTCCCTAATTTTTGTTTTATCTGTCATTCGTGTCTCGTAATTTTTGCTTTATTTCTAAATCCTTCCTCTGTAAAATGTTACCTAGATTCCACGGAGTCGTAAAATGTTGTTGTTAAACTGCTGTTGTCTTACTAAAATTACATTCTGCAAAAGAAAGAAGAAATCCATGATGTTAAAGAATTTTCTAGTTCGATGAAAATTAAAAAATTACGAATGAAATATTTTATGATCCTTAATGTTTCGTATTTTTTATTAGTCACAAAATGTAATTAAATTTTACTTCCTACGTAAAATTTTAAAATCAGGTTGATACAAGAGTGGAAGCTATCGAATTTTTTTACTAGAATATGTAACTTTCATATTACTCTTAGAATTTGCCAAAAATCATTCACTTATGGATTATCGTACAATTGTCCAACATTAAACCGCAAATCAATCATAATTTAAATTTCACCTATAACTTGAGTCTTATCGTGCAATTTATTAACATTGAAGAAACTTCTAAAATGCAAAACGACCGTACTATAATTTAAAGCTTACCCATAATTTTCATCTTATAATCTCCAATTCTCCAACACGCCGATTTGTAAAGATTTTTCAATGACCCTCACAAATACTTACTTCATAGTTGCGAATAAAGTATTTCTTGAAATTAAAAAAGGAAGCAGTACAATTCAATCCCCTTTATTGTAATGTAATCAGTAGACTTCGGATGTTTATGCATTTATAGAAAATTTAACTGCGGAAAAGAAATACGTAGCGTATATGATATGCAAAAATATATAAAATACTCAAAGCAAAGCACAACTTACAATAGAATAATTAAAGGGTAAAACGACTCCCAATTTAGATCCTATTTCTTTAGTATTACTTGTAAAAACTGTGAATTTGCATAAAGATTCATAATCTAATAATCAGCTTTATTTTGTAAATATAATATAAAACTACCGTTGCTTCAAGTATCCAGCAATTTGTGAACGGAAATATAAAAACCACAAAGAACTTAGGTTTTGAAGAACTATCGATAAATACTTAATTTTTTAAAATTTTCAATTGGCACGAAATTTCCTCTCACAACGTACGGATAAATACAGCAAAGAAGTAGGTAATGAAGAAGATTTTCCAAGAAAGCCAGCAGTTTGGTAACATATTTCAAAGAATACTAAACTACAAGTACATTCCAAGAACTCAACGATTCCTTTTTGACCTCTACATTTTTGTGAAATTTTTAAGAAACGCTGATCAAAGCAAGAGAAAAACTTCGACGATACGTGAGTTTCCCAGAAACTATTTCAAACTCGCATTTAGCCAAGCGCAAGATTGATTTTATGAATACAAGGTGGGCAGAAGATGAATTCCTATCGTAAAAATGTTATATCTCAAATGTAAATAGGTAAATACCTATACAAATTTTTCTGTCCTTTTTGATTATTCTAACTAACACTTGTATTGTTCAATATCCAAGAAATGAAGTTCTTGAAGTAGTCAGAACAAATATATTATACCATTTCTAGAGCCCCTGTAAACTATCAGGTTGTTCGGAAAATTCGTAGCAATATTTGAGAATCATTCAATATCGCTGTGTAAACAACTATCGTTTCGTTGAATAATTTTGCATATTTTTTGGTGATTTTGTGACTGTTAAGAAGTTTCACAATTGGAAAGAAAGTTTATTAAAGGAAGGACTATTAGGTAATTTCATATTCGGAAGGAAGTTTTCATCTTTTTCAAAAATGCATTCTTTCGTAATCTTTGCCACCCGGTAGCGTATTCAACTTCTGGTCATTGATACGATTTTACAAACATATGCAATAAATTATGATAAGATACATTTGGATATAATACGTTTTACCGCCTCTTTACCGAAATAAAATTATTAATTACCGTCGCCCTTTCTTTTAACCATTTCTGGACGCTGTTTCTTAATTATCGCATTTAGGTGACCGAACTGTGAACAGTATTTGTTTAAATTACTAATGTTGTTACACTTAACGAAACCTCGTTAAAATAATTCCTTTCCAATCCCGTCAACTACGTACTAACACTTAATATTGTCAAAAACGCTACGAACTTTCCAAACAACCTAATATATAAAACATTCTGACTATGTTCAAAAGGCGGAAAACATGTAGACTTTCAAATATTTAAAAATACGCCAAAAAGTAAAAAACTGGCACATTGGATATCTTCGTTGGGGAAGACAGTAATGCAAACTAGCACTGCATGTTCTTTTCTATTTCATAATTCATTACTTGCCACTAATTAATGTTACAAGCTTAAAGTTACAATTCGATCCTCGACGTTTTCGAAAAACTTTTTTATATGGGTAATTATGTCGGGTAAGTTTTCTACGTCCTTTCTTGAGAATTAGACAAGAACAGCCGAAGTAACTTGACGGATCTTGTTCCTAACTTCATTAATATTCTACGGTTTACTTTTATACGCGTATTCTTTGACCCCCGTTTGGTGAACTTGAAAACAAGACCTGTTAGATTATTTTCAGTGTTCTCGCTTAATTCTGGCTTAATAATAGTTATCGCTTAATATTATTGCGTATTGTGATGCTGATTGTAACAAAAAATATTGAAAAAACGTAGGAAGAAATAGATGAAGTAAGATACTAATTCAGATCGGAAGTATGTATAATTGAAAAATTGGATTGATCAATTTAATTAATTCATTACGAGCTTTGTTTAGAAAAGTCGAAGGAAATGTACCGACCTGCCCAAAAAATGTGTGAATAATGTTAAAGATTACATCAAGTTGTAACTTTAATCCTCTAATACCGCGAAGTAGTTTCGTAGACTTCACTAACCAACATATACAGTCAGTCACAGAAGTCTACATACACATTTTATATTTCAAATATTAACATATCTTAGGACATATTTTAGAATAATCAAAATAGGATAAAAATTCACAAAATATAAAATTACAAACGAATAAGATTCCTAGAAAACGTTTCATAAAAAAGGCATGATTGATTCCGCGAATAAAATTACTGCTAAAAGTGCCCACAATGCAATCGTATTTACGCTAAACAAATTATAGAACGTCACAGATGCATCAGAAAGTCTAATAAAGTATAAATGTAGTTATAGCAATCAGTCTTGTACACTTTAACACTTTAAAAAATCAGCATTTTATATGCACCAAAACTAATAAAATAAGTTAATAAAAAGAATTGAGACGAAATCAAACATTTCAAGAATCTCTTCAAACATGATCTCTTAATACTAAGAAGAACTAATGTCGAATCAAGGGTAGCAATGCAAACAATGAGCTACGAATCAGAAAAAAAATGTGCGCTGCTACTTTGTATATTTTAAGAAGTGTAACATTTTTAAAACACGAACAGACTTTCCTCTCCTTCTATATAACAGGACGCGGTAATTCTATTAGTAGTCGATAAAAGGCGCGAAGACTTCGGAGAACGGAGTAGTTATGAATTATCTGCAAATTTTCCTTTGCATAATTGTTTGCTGGAAAACTGGACGCGCCGCGTTTCATCGTAGTTGTTTGGCAAATTATCCCGATGAAAATGGAAGGTTTCCACGGCGTGCAGACGATGACGTCATTAAAAACTCGTGGGCGTCCTATCGTTCTATGCAAGCAGCCTACAACTACATGATAAAGCACACAGAATTCCGTTTGGAATTTATTTTCGCATCTCGCGTCTCTCCGCTCATCTTTTATAGGTAATTTTTATGAACATCCTTCCCCAACAATCGACACTAAATTTAGTTGCTCTTTTTTTATATCTAAACGCCCATTTTCTTCTTCGTTGTTGATACTGGTTTAGGGTTAATAATAGACGATGAGACATTGCGTAAATTGAACTGGTGTTGACAGTGTTTTATGGTGCAGACTCAATTTTACGATATTATTGCTATTTTTATTATCTTGACGAAATGAGTGTGGATAAGAGGAGAGGTGTTGAAACGCTAAATAATATAAGTGCCAGACAAATAAAAAGTGATTTCTTTAGTGAAGAAGAATATAGAATCCACGCAGAAATGATTGTAATTGGTAGAATAATTTATCTTAGCTTTCAATAGTACCGCAAAATAGAGTTAAAAGCGTAAGTACCAACTTTATTGCGGTTGAAAGGAATAAAAGTGTTAGCAATATATCTTTTACCATTTACCACCTCTCAAAAAAACACTAAAAGTCCATAACGTTCCAGTACTTAATAAACGATGTACAGTTAGTTACAAAAGTATTCGGTCACCTTACAAAATTGGGAAAACTATAACCATCTAAATATTATTCATTTTATTTATGTTACATGTTTAAGGATAACATTTAATAATTTTATTAAACTGACTTTTAATTGACTTTTCATTGGCATTAATAATGGATTTCGAATAATTTTTTTCTCTGTTGATACATAATTTAAAAAAATGTACCAAAACGAATAGATACGCTTTTTCATTTCTACTGAAAATCTTCACTTTTAGTACTTTCATTTTCTACTATTTCAACTGCTCAATCAGATACAATTTAGAAACGAATTTATTTTATATTTCATTGGCAGTTGTTTGTATTTAGTTACCCTTTCGAATTGCAGAATAAAACCTTACCTTCTCTATTTCAAAAGCTTAAGGTGACATCCACATCTAGATTAAAAAAACTGATTGCTGTAATGTTCGACTCTTTTGATGAAATATGATTTTTCTTTAAAAACAAATTATTTATAAAACAAACAATTTAGGAGTAACTTAAAATGGTGCAGTTAAGTGAATCATTTTGTATATTCACTAAAAACTGTGGAAATAAAATGAGAAAAAAGTACATTATAAAAATATATAAAAATTGTTTCATGGAGCTGGTACAATGTTATGTTTGATAAAATAAAATAAAATTAATTAGATATAAATTGTCATAAGTAAAATAGAAATAGAAGGGACTTTATAATACAAATATTTTAATTTTATTTACCTAATAAGGGAAGTAACAAGTTTTTGACGTTCACTAGATAACGTTGCGTGGCTGCAAGCTAAAATTAAATCTGTTAGCTAGCTGAAAATTGTGTAATTCGAGGAATTAATTAAAATCTTCAAGGTTCAGCCTTGAAACTTGATGTTTTGAGTATATAGCAACATACATCAGAAAGCATTGACGAGGCAGGTACAAATTTCCCCGTTTTCATACTATGAAAATCCTTTTTCCTCGTCTTAAAAATTTCAGTATAACTCTTGCATGAGAAGAACGAGAAGTTTAAATAAGCTACCAATAAAATGTTTATACGAATTTTTAACGATCTCAGCGGTGATTGCAAGTTCTGTTAATTACATTCAAATGACATTTTAGAAGTAAGAAAATACAGATATATTAAATTATATTTGGCAGAGGAGAAAGATTATTTTGAACACTTATACGGCATTTTATTGGTGTTGTGTGCTCGAGATGTAAAGGTTAAAGTACAATAAAGCACTGAAAGCCCTTTCATATGTCTACTGACTACAATATTTATCGTTCAAACGCCGCATAAATATACACACCTTTAATAGATTTTTCTACACCTTTCCAGCCTATGCCCTTATGCATTCTGATTTTTCTAGATGCATACAAGAAATCAATGCAAAATATTTTCTATAGATATTCGTTAGTAATTTAATTAATGACAGAATTTGATAAATGTGCCTCGAAGTTATTGCATTGTTTCGTTAGGTTTTGCGAGCTATTTCACGAATTGTACTTGTAATTAAGTCGGTTCCCTTCTATGCGATGCAATAGAAACAATGTTTGCTTTCTCGTAACACTATACATAAAAGAGAAATCCTCACAAAGGAAAACCTTCAAAGTTGAGTCTCATCTCTAATAAATTCGTAGCTCGTTAATGGTGCACAGCATTGAGTAAACTATTTTTTCTTAATTAATTATTGTATACTGCATAATATAAAAATACATACAATATAGTTTAATATCACTGATATTTTACTTTTAAACCTTTCACTGTAAATAGCGTCTGTAGGCGCTCAAAAAATGAATTCATAGTGTGCTGTTAGTATTTCTTAGCAATTAAGTTCGATTATTTAACACTAGTGGTGTCTTTAAACGATTAGAAATTACCGTTGGCAGTTCTTCAAGAAATACGAATTCATCCAAAGGATTTCTCTTTCCTTAAAAAACTTTATTTCTTCTTTTACAGTATTTAACATTTACTTGCTAAATGTCAAATAAAATTTTAACATTTAAAATAATCATAATTATCCTAGATGGCTTTGTTAACTTTTTAAGCGCTTATTAATATTACAAAAAGTGATCAAAAACACCTATTTTTTATGAAGCAAATTGCTTCTAACTATCGTACGTGACTTAAAAATATATGTTTTTCTCGGACACTTTACTTCTTTTAACGCACGAACTAAACATCTTAGATACGTTTCATTCTGCCCGTGTGACTAAGCACTTAAAGGGTTAAGCAACTGAATAGTTTCTTTAAGAAAAAAAACTGACGATTCTAAGAAACTAAAATTGTCAAGAAATGAAATATTATTCCATTGGAAAATTTTTCAAGTAATTATTTCTATTACTCGTAACATGACACGATAAACGACGCAAAGTGTAAGCGTTGAGGCCGATTATTGATTATACTTTTTTTTCCAATATTTCCGAAGGTCAACTCTTTACACGTGGTAGTCGGGTCATTGCTACTGGGCGCAGTGGTGTTGGTGGTAGGCCTGGTGCAACTTGCACCTGGTGCAGAAGCTGCACAAAATTCAACCGCTCTTATCGTCGGCGGATGCAGTTTGCTGGTGATCGGCGTGTTCCTTGCACCTCTCAGAGCTTTGTGCATCAAGAAACAAAAGGCTGCCCAGAAGGATGGAACACATCAAAGAAGTGTCACCAGCATAGACATGCTGCTGGCACAACACAGGTGAGGACAAATCAGTTGTCTAATAATTGATGTAACGTAAATGACGGCGACAAAGAAGAGCGGTATAGCCGACTTGTTAATTTATTCATTGAACATTGTTAGTACCTTTTATGTAACTTCCTATGTAACCCCTTTTCATCGTTTATGTTATGAACGAATATAGCAATGCAACATTAGCAGGTGTTATATATGTCCTTTGCAATAAAAGTATAATATAAGGGAAGTACATTTGGTCAAGTAGCAAAAGGTAGTAAAGAAACTTCATCTACTTGTTGATCATTTATATGTATTATAATATATAATCAATGTATCTTACTCTCATTAAACTAGCCTTTCTATGCCGGTTCAAAATAAATTTTCATTATTCTCTTCATTGCCAATATATAATTTTAAATAAAAACTATCGAATATTTTGATGATTAACCGCAGATAATTGTGTTAGTATACATTTAATGCATAATTCAATGAGGGCAATTTTAATTGTATAACACGTTCAATTTAAAAATGTAGATAATTACCATTCTAGAGGGTAAGATAGAATTAGCCAACATAAGGTTAATTTGGATGTGAGGTACACGCAGTCCCTCTTAACGCAATTGTACTTTAAGAAACTATACGTACATGCACAATTCAAATGTCAAATTCAAAAATCAAATTCAAATTTAAGAAAATTACGTAATACCTCACAATATAGATTATATTACATTTTTCGACCATATAGCTTTTAGATTAAATAAGGCTGAAAAATAGCTAAAGATAAAATCAAGTAGCGGTAGCAAAATTGAGGAGCTTTCCAGAAATGCGGCCATTGATCTGTAGGTCCTGTTTCAGTAAATTGTCTTCAATCCCTTAATGCGCAAGCCCGCGTGTATGACAGGCTCACCAATTCTGTGTTTCTTTGCACTATTGTTATTAATAATGAGTACTTCGCCTCTATTTTGCCCTCATCATTTTTCATCCTAATGAACGCACTTTGCATACCATTGGAAACGAAGGAAACACGATACAGCATCTTCAAATTATAAATTTCTGCAATGAAATTTGGCCACTTTTCACCAATAATGGATCAATTAACCGCCATACCCCCATAACCAATATTTCCCCAAAATTTTGTTTCAGTATGCCGTCTAATTATGTTTACAACAATATTTAGTGTTTACTCGCGGAATACGTAAACTTCCGACGCAATTTATTCAAATCACTATTTTGTCTTATTTACACTCTTTCCGGAAAGCTCCTCGATTACATAGAACAGAAGCTGAATCTCCAGAAAAATAAAATACGGTAATAATATGTAAAAAAAAATCTCTTTTACAAACAGAGACTTCACGGTTCTGACGCCGGACGAGCTGGAAGACCTTGTGGGCCGACCAACCTCCGCCTTGGAGAATAAAATTCGCAAACAGGGCCAGAATACCTAGGTATTGTCGGCCTCGAAGAAGGCCCATCCACCCTCACCACCGTGCTCGAACACGCCATCATCATCGACGTCGCCAGGAACTAGCTCATCCATTCTCTACACGCATCGTTACGACTCTCGTGAACATAGTCTGGTTTAAACGAAGACAAAAGGACAAACTGGCGTCGTACCGTCGGCTTGACTTTTTAAATAAAATCAATTTTCGACTACTTGTGCACGCGGCGCGAGCTGTTTCTTTCTACGAAGATTGCACGCCTGCCTTTAGCTTGGTGCATACTCCGATCGAGTGAAATGTCACGGGTACAAGAACGATCACGTTGCTCTTTCAGTTGCAATGCACGTTGCAAAGTACGGCCGAGTTCTTTCCGAGAGTTTCATTGACTGTTGTTGCTTCGCGGACTCGGGTTCAATTGTTTCCAGAAAGCACGAAAGACTTTCCAACGAGAAACCGGCGTGAATCGAAGAAAATTCGACGATGCACTTAAGGAAGATATCAACTGAAGATGTCTAGGAGTCTTAACTATGGATAAAATACAACTTAACGGTGATGATAATGAATATCAATTGGACGAACGATCCTTTCTAATCGTTAAATTTGGTTTGTAAATGGATTGAATGAATCAGAGAGTGATTGTAAGGAGTCTCATCGACGAGAAAACGAGCGAATGGGATTCAATTCGCATAAAATGAAGTTAAAGGGACCTAATAATCGGCTGCCTTCCTTTGATCGTCGTTCAAATCTCTCTCGATTCACTTTAGGACCTTCCTTTGTTCAGCATACGTGCGGACGTTTCTTTCGTTGCGGAGCAAAAGCACTTCTGCTTCGTTGCTCGAATATTTTAACAAGGATAGCCATCTAACATGGTAAGCATAATAAATCCCGTGATCATTCGTTGAGCTGCAAAAAAAGACCGTGCACGTGAATTACGTTTCAGCTCAGTCTTTGCACTTACTAACTATCTAACTTATCGTTAGATAAGTAAACAAAGTAAGAATAGCGTTTTGAACATGACAAGATTCTCAAAGGAATCTGCCTTTCGTTGTACTCGTTCAAGACTGTACTAACGACGATACTAGTTCTCCAGGCTGGCCGAAAATATTCGTCGTCGGGAAGTCTAGCATCTTGTTCGTGTATAAATCTTCGTTCGAAGGATCTTCGACAGGGAGAAAATCAAAGAAATTTTGTAAAAAAATATGAATCTGAATAGAAGGCTAAATGGAATTGTCGTCAGAAACACCCGAAGGCTGCTTCACGGCTAACGATCACTGAAAGTTTTCGATTGCTCGGGACATCGTTTACCATAAGAGACCAAAAAAGCAATTTCGTTCGGGACATCATTGTGTTCAAATCGCCAAGATACAAGTCTGACTCTCAAGTACGTTAAAACCCTTTAAACGTTATTAAAAAAAAAGAAAAATAGATCAATCGACAGCGTTATGAGAGCATAAAAAAATTGTATATCATAAAGGTTTTTGTATGGAAACTTTAGATTAATTATTAATTGTGTCACTTTATTAATTATTCATTGCAACTATTCACTTCATTGAGGGAAAAGGAGAAAAGAATGAGGGGAGAAAAGAAGGTAGGGACAATTTTATGCATCGAAGCGTGATGCTTGAAGCAAAAGATTTTGGAAACGATCAAGCGAATCACGTAGCTTGGAGCGGCCTTGTTACACTCAACAAACACCCTGCAGATATTCGCAGAATATTTTTAGTCGGGCATCCGTTGCCCGTTCACTTGCCAGTAATACATTTAAGTGAATAATTCTCACACTAAATAGCTATCACCGCATGATGTATTTGCACATACATATCTTCGAATACTAAGTAGTATCTGTAATTTGGAAAAATGAGGGATGTGGAAATTTCTCGTAAGAGTGTGATGAGAGTCGATGATTCGAAAGAGGAGTTCGTTAGTTGAAGACAAAGTCATATCTAGTTAAAACTGTTTTTCTAAACGGCAAAGAATTTACGAACGAATTAACAGTTACATAGTTCATTGGAGCGTCATTTTGATAATAACGAGAAAGTAGTCATCGTAATGGTGATTCATCATCAGTGATGATGAATAATTCTTTCTCATAATTCACTTTTACCAACGACGCAGTTTCTTTAACGCATTGCATACGGAGCTAGAATGATCGTTTGTCAAATAATTTACATTAATATGTTCTTATATTCTCTGACAAAGAAAGAAGAAAAATATATATAATAATAAAGTTGTACTCAGAACAGTATTTTTCATTGTTGACAATTGAGTCCAATCAAAAGTCAAACTGATCAATTCTATAAAACGAATGGAATTGATTTTGAAAAGTTGAATTCCAATCGTACACCTGAATAATAAAATTGAGGCATTTACAAAAATTGGGGTTGATCAGTTTTACTTCTGTGAAGCTTAATTTGCCATCGTGCAACTGAGATAAAAGTCTTCTACTTTCTATATTTGAGTTTCCTAAATTGTAATTATAGCTTTCTACGTACAATATATTAAAATTCATCTGGTTAAAACTTCCAAAAACATAAATGCACGTACACACGAGATGACAAAATACCTAGAGAACGATTCTTACTCTCAGACATCGAGTTCCAACAAAATGATCATCTAATTAAGATCTTGTCAATATTGTCTGTGTTCGATGAGAAACGTTTCAAAAAGAAAAGAAGGTAATTTAAAAAGAAAGGAGAATAAAAGGTTCTCGTAAGTATTTGGATAGATTACAGAGGATAAAAAATGAGATATTTCATGAAACTTCTGATAAGCTAGGAAATTTTACGAGCGACGATATATTTCGTAAAATATTTTTATGGTCGATAAATTCGATGAGTGACGTGAGGAACTAAATGAGAAAAATGGTTTGCGATATACGTATATATGTAGGTATATACATATACATGTGTCTTTTAAATTAGTAATTTAAAAGATTCAATTTCACGGGTGTGTTTAAGTACAGATATACCATACTTAGATGGTATTAGAATTTTATGTACTTCATTGGGTGGAATTCATGGATCCTCGTGAAACAGTTCTATGATTTTCAAGCATCGTACGTGCGAAATTCTCTTCATGATTCACCATAAAAGATTCAGGGGTGTTTTCGAGATTCTTCATCGCACAACGATACGTCGTATCATAATGTAAGGAATGACAGAGACGAATAAATATGACGCGGTGTTAATCTTTTATGGCTGTTGGACGAAATCATGGAACACGATTACTTGAAATTATTCTATGAAATATTCTATCGAAACGTTCTACGATAACTTCAAGTTTCAATTTTGTACCACGAATAACTATGAAGGTATTTGTGGTTTTGATCGTTCAAAGACATAATCAGAAAAAGTTCGATGGATCGAATGTGTCGTGGCCATAAACGAGGCCACGTACGCTAAAACATACCTGGAGATGAATATTAATAAATGATGTGCTTCATATTACGAAACATAAATCGATGTTTAGGCTTAGTCCATAGGCATTAAGGCTGCTCGTTCGTGTGTTGAAAAGTTGGTGAAGTGAACGAGACTCTCGAAGAGGGATTAAATGTTGTCGAATTTAAGGATAATTGCTCGAGAAAAATGATCGTATCGATCCCAGAAAGGCTGTTAGAATCATATTACATTTTCTATTTCATGCGTAATGTAACTGATAGACCATGTCCCAGGATTTGCGTTGCACGCCTGGACTACGGTAAATAATCAATGGATAAAATATTAAACAATTTAGCATATGGATCTTTTAATATATATATATATCACTGTTCAGTAATTTCATCACAAATTGGTTATGAAGTCTGATATAATATAATATTAAATCATTAATAGTTACACTTGTATTAAAGCAATTTTTAAGGGTAATAATAGTATAAAACAAAATTAAAAATTGCTACATTATTTATATCTAAAATACATTATATTAAAGCTATAACTATAGTGTGTAAATGGTAAACGATATAAGTATAAAAAAAAGCGAACACTTTTCTCAGTGAAAAATTACGTACATTTCATATTGAATATAATGATAAACACTATAGGTACTAGAATAATTGAAAATACAAATGATTACTTTATTACTTGGTAGTTAATCATTTTTCTTTCAATCTTTTGCATCTTTCTAATTTATATGTAGAATTTTCGCTTTTGAGACTTACATCATTTATCAGTATGATTCTTCGAAAATTCGTATCTATCCGCAAAACAGATCGCCTTTAAAAGTAATCGTTTAATATTTTATCCATCTAATCGATAACTACCATCGCCTAGGTGTGTAAAACGAATCCGGCCACACAATCATTAAAAATCTATCACGTTAGAAATTTTTACCAATTTTCTCATCGATGGCTAAGGATAATGACGCGCATGGTGTTCTCTTTCAAAGCAAAAAAAAGACGACGAAATCGCGCTTACGGCGTAAAAATTTAAGTAGCATTACACACACCATCTCTGATTGGGAATAAAATTAAGTGAACGCAGCTTAATCAACCACGTTCGTTTTATGTAAATGCCATTAACTAATTACGATCGGTTTCATTTTAATTGTTAATAATCGTAACGATAACAACGTAAGCTTACATGATAACACTACGTAACTAACGTAAGTTACTATAAGTAAGGTAATACAGAACGTGGATAGACGACGTAGCGTTCATTTCGAGTAACTCTCGAATATCAATTCACGCTTGCAACATTTTTTCCTTTGGTTCAGAATGGTCGAGATTTTGGAACCAAGTCCTACTTAATCCTCGATTGATAAAATAATGCCTTAATGAATTACCTAATTATTAACGTTCAAATGTTGTAACAGTTAAGGTTAGATAACAAATTTATCTAACATCGGTGCGTGTGCAATAATAAAATATTAATTTAGTTACATAAAATATCGATTTTGCTTTAACTATTGTTTACGCAAGAAGTGTTTTGCCCTATCAATTGAGGATCAACGTGGGAACGCATACGTTTGTTCTATTCTGCAACGAGCGATGAATTTCGAAGGAAACATATCTATCGAGCAAGCGATACGTAGATAACTATTTTTTCATTGCCATTAGATTATACAGCCGAGAGGAGTAACAAAAAAAGGAAAAAAGGGAAAGAGCGATTAAAACGACGCTGGATACGCCGCTGCCGAACATTTGTTTGTTGTGTCGAACGACATCCCATTTCGCTGAGATTTCCTTCTGCAGTGAGAGATGTTTGCCTTAATTTATAAGATGTCCGCTTCTTTTACATATATAAATATATATATATATATATATATATATATTAGGAAAAGTTAGCGATGACGAATAGTTTCGACGAGGGAAAAATACGAATACGTTTCTAGGCGAACAGGCAATTATTTTCGAACGTGGAGTGCGTAATTTATAATAGATAAGGAGAAACGGTGATGTATGTAAATATTTTGGGGGGAAATCGTTGTATGGATTCGGATTCTCCTCTATTTTTTGCGAATATTTGTTTTCGTTTGCGTATGAAGATATTACCATCATTAAAATTATAGTTTCTTACAGTTAGTCTCACAAGAGCATTACCGGAATATCTACGAAAAACATGTAGGATAAAACTATCCGTGATAAGCATTCTCCGTCGATGTGCATTTGTTTTAAAATTCCCACTATTATTTCTACTATTTGAAAGCTAATTTTTCATTCCGTATGGTACAAAATAAAATATTGACTTTAATAAGTGAAACTAAGTTTCTAGAGGATTGTTAATAAATACGTACAATAGCATAGAAAGCGAAATATATTAGTGATTTTCCTTTTATGAACATATACACGTTTAATGTTGCTTTATTATATACTAATTTTACATACTTCATCACCTTACGCATGTTCATTAACACGTGAAAAAATGTAACGTCGCAACTTCAAGCGCATGCTCTAAATACTGAAGTCATGTCTATAATTGTTGGAAAGCGGAAAGCAATATCGTTTCGCTGGATTGACTGTCCCAATTTTCGGATTCAAATCCAATTCAAAATGGATATCCTACAATAAAGCAAAAGTTTCGAAAGAAAACGCATTATGAAAGCATAAGAAGCAATGCAACCCATTCGCAAGATATGCTGAAAAAGTCAAGATCATGCCGAAACTATATTGAGCTGTAGTCAACAATGATAAACATTAACTTTAATATTAATAATAAATGCACAATAGCTTTTGTAAATTTTTACATAACTGATTAATTTTCGCGAAGATAATACGGATACGCTCTTGTGATATTGACTGTTTATAGTTTCAAATCGTAATCGTTTCCTTCTTATATAGCGCATCATTGTGTTGAGACATTGTATTTCTCCCTAAGATATTGTTCCCATAGTAGTATTTAATATAAAGCGAACCTGGATAAGGTGCAACAAGGAAAAATCATTCATATAGTAGAAAGTACATATTTATAAATTTAGAAAAAAAATTGCGCTAATTTTCTCTGGTTAAGCACACCAAGAATTCGAAATCAAAATTTCTTCATTTCATAACGACTATATACAAAAAGATTAATTTCCATACTACTTAATTAGATAATAAATTCATCAAACTATGAACCTAACTCGTAATAATAAGAAGCATATGATTTTTATGATAAATAAGAATTCATCATTTTCAATTTTATAGAATAATTATTGCTTTCTCATGTAAGATATTTATAATAACGAAGCAAAACATCCTTGTTGCATGTTGATATCCAGCTAAATATTAAGTCATTCAACGCACACACTTAGCTGTAAGGATTTTTATAATGGTGCTCTATGAGATCGTCTCTGCCGTCGAATGTCGATATCATCACACGATTCGTCTCCTTTCAATAACAAAGCTTTTCTTTTTGTCGCTTATCAACGCTAGAAGAAGGAATTGAAGATATATTGCGCGTAGCTCTTTGGTTTTCTCCATAGAACACCATGGTACACACCGAGTACTTTTATTGTAAATATTAGGATACGTAATGGAAGGACATAAAGGTGATAAAACACAGGGGTAGGTTGATTTCATTAATGCGCAATGATAAATTTTTAGTTGGTCACCGGGAATATTCGATGACCGCAAAAATAAATAATTATTATTATTGTATAGGTAGCCGTTTAATGACCAATTGGTACGTCATGCTGAATTTAAAAAGGCGAATTTTAATTGAAATTACTGATGGATGGTATATAATCCGTGTCTGATAAAAAAAATAATCTTAGTATGCGATAGAAAATAATTAAAAAAATTTAAAAAGAAATTGGATATTTAATTAAAATTAATTTATGTACATTTAGTATCTACGATGTATTTACATGAAAGCTAAAATTTAATTTACAACATTACTGTTGGTGATCATAAATAAATGTTTTTTAATCTTGTTATGCATGAGTATAGTCTGTGACTGAATTTAGCCAAGAAACACACAAGTTTATCAGATACGAATTAACGAGGCGCTATACATACGTCACACAGGAATTTAAGAAAAACGGCTTAATGCAAGAAAAAAATTTTGTAACGGCACGAATACACTATCGTATTGCCGATTAGTACACGTAATCGAGAAAGTTCTATCGATAAGCTTAAAACTAGAAGTATCACAATAACGTTTACGGAATAATGGTATAACGTTCACGATGGCGTAACTTTTCATCGTTATATCCGTCAAAATCCACCTAACATGAATTCAACATTATTATATGTTACATATCGTTTTATAATCACAAACTTTAAAGCACACACGGTAAAAAAAATGTTCAAAATTTCGTACTGTTATTCTTTTGTTATGCATTAGTTTCTTTTCTATTCAATAACATAGTCGAAGGCTTATGATTAATAAAGGTGGCTCTCAAGAACCAACTGGGATAAAGCAAACTTTTCCAATGAAAAGTTTAGTCTGTTTTATCACTGCCAGAGAGTATTTGAGAAGTAATATAGATTTCCTAGTATATGATTAAGAATATAAGCATTCATCGATCAGTTTCATCACTTTCGAATAAAAATAAAAAGAATCTTAACCGATTGCATAGTTTACTCGTTAATTTTTTAATGTATACACATTCGGGATGAAACATTGATTTTCTTTTAAAAGATACAACAAGGAATAGTTTTCAATAGACATGAATAAAAATAGAATGGAAAAGGAAACCGTAGAAAATAATCAAATATCGATGTTCCCTTTCGCCATCGTAAACGTATTAAAACTGCTACTAATGGCTATTATACATTAAAAAAATATTTTATCTGGGATATCATTATCTTGTCGCTTGAAAATTGTGTTAATCTGTATATTTTGTAAGCAAAGATTACTAATAGCAATTAATAAAGATACTATTACGACAGAAAATATGGTTCTAATTGTCAAAAGGAATGAAGAAATATTAAAAAATACATGCGTTTCAAATTTCAACAAATTAATAGTAGTCATTACTTATAATTGTACGAAACATTGTTTATTGAAAAGCAAAGAATTTATTATATATAACATTTCTTAATTAACTGTATAAGAATGATTAGAAATAAATTTTATTGATGATCAATTTCCTACCGAATCTAATTAACAGATCCATAGTAAGTACGTCAATATAGATAACAATTTACTTTTTTATTTACGATTTTGTTTTTGCGCATATGATTGACTAAGTATAGGATAGACCACACATTTATAGGAAGCATCATAAATCTTCAAACTGAAATACCGATCGTGTGAAAAAGCAGTAGTTTTTATACGTTCTCTGCAATATAGAGCGGTGATGTTAAGAATTATACGCAATCCAACCGCAAAAAAAGCAAAATTGTGGTGTCACAATACCTGATGTCACAGATGAGGTACAGCATAGACCTATCATCCAGTACGGAGTCTTGAGACACCCTTACCATTTCCGTGTCACGTGCAATGTTACCGATTCAACATCAGGAAAGACTGCAGCTCTGTAGAAACGGTGAAGATGAGCAATTGCCAAGGGGCATTGAAATCGGACGTCTAGGAGCTGAGAAATTAATATTTTTCTTCAGATACTGTCTGAGAAATACCATAACGCAATGTATTTATTTATAACAAATGAACTGCAAGGGCTAGTTGCAAAAGACTGTAGGATAGTATTCTCGGGACTTTTCCCTTTAATTTAATCCAAGGAGCATCGAAATCGGCCCACTAAATGCCGAGAAATTTTGTTATACGAGATGTTCTAACACAAACGAGGTACAGGATCAAATGTCCCTCAACGAGTGTACATGGATATCCAAATAATCCTATAGTTTCTTTATAATAATCTATCCTATATTTCTCTTGCGATTTTATGGCTTTTAGTTTCAATTCTAACCGCTACTAATGTTAAAATCGTATTCCGTGTTAAATCGGTAACGTCAAGAGTGATACGAGAATCGTAACAGAGCACGCGAACCCTCGAATCCTGGGACAAAATTATGCATTAGGTGATAGGTCTATCCTGCATCTCGTTTGTGGTTGATTATCGCAATACTTAATCATAATTTCCATCGCTTTGAAAGAGCTGTTGTCTTATTCTAGTCTGAACTGATAATATCACAGTGTAACTACAGAGGCGAAGCTTACTGTCGGTACCTTTGATGTTCGTGTTCTCGGTTTTCCGCACACCATACAGACAGCATTGCCACATTTCTGGCTTGATGTATCCTTATCTCTTTCTATTGGTTATAGGGTAGAAAAGGACGAAAATGCATTAAAGAAATAGCGAAAAGTGCGGCAATATTTGAAAATAATATTTAAACAAGTCATTTTTTTCTAGTACTTTTTTGCTAAACAACATTATAAATTATAATTCGATAAAAAATAGAAGACAGCTACTATATATAATTTCATGTACTTTATTTTTGTTGAGAATGACTTTCATTGTATTGTATATATAATTAAATTTTAAAAACTGAAAAGAATTGTTATTCTTGTACTTTTATAAGTATTAAGGTAAAACAATATACAATTATAATATTATCTTATATTTATTTAAAGTATAACAGCATTACAGTAGTTACAATATTTTATATTTTATATTAAAATAGACGTAGTAGTTGATAACGATTGTAGCTTCAGGGAGTAACGTCCATGCACCGTATGGATCCTAATTTCTTTGTATGGGAATAATTGAATAATTATTTAAGATAGAAGAACTATTCATTCGCGAGTATGTTGATGCGATATCAATCTCTATGTTTTAAGTTACGTCATATTGAATTAAATTACTGGAATAATCTACCAATCTCTTTAATTGCATAAATCTCTTCAACCCGCATAAGAGGAACAGAAAACTGCTCCGTCGTTGAAAAATTAAATAATTTTGAAACCAGTAAAATGATTACTTACCCCCCCCCCCCCCCCTTTTTTTGCATATACTATAACATATTCCAATTTGAATCAAGTCGCAGAGATCGAGTACAAGAATGATCAATTTAGCGTGGAAAGACCCATATGCAGTATTTTGAATTCATGATCACGATATTCAAACGCATGCGCAGTTTTTTGCGGTTTTCTTCATAGTGATCCTTCATAGTTCTTCTATATAGTTCTATAGTTCTTCATAGCTCTTGATTCTTCATAGTTCAGCCAGAAATGTGGCAACGCTGTCTGTATGGTGTGTGGAAAACCGAGGACACGAACATCAAAGGTACCGACAGGAAGATTCGCTTTGTAATTACTCTGTAGTAATATCGCAAGTGTCATGGGAGCAGGTGGGCCCCTAATGATTCTATATGGGAATGGATAGTCTATTCTATACTTCGTTAATGACAATATACAAGTAACAACATGCAGATGTTACATAAAATGAAGGATATACTTTTATCCATGGGCTTTGTTTTCATGATTCTAAAATAAGTTTTCAATTTAAATTTCTTTTTGTACGATAAAAAAAATAATATATGTACACTTATATACTAAATACTATTAATACTAATAGTAGATTCGAATTCATATTCTGATACTAAATTAATATAATTTTAATTTTTCTTTGTACAATAATTGCTGCTAGAGTTTAAAATTGAAAATAAAGGAAAAGCAAATATTTAAAAAATTTCTATTTTCACTGATAAAAGTATTCGTCTTATTTACAGATGTATCTTTTAATTGTTATAAAAGTACTTACAGATTGTATAATTTCCGGTATGTACAATTGAAGTAATAAAATTAAAATAGATGCTATCGAACTTTTCCTTGAAAGCACAAAACGAAACTAAAACTACAGAATTTAAAACCTATATATATATAAACTACATAGGCAATTCAAATGGTCAATTTAAAATAGCGACTTTAAGGATGTAACTCATACACATGGAAACCAGGCATTACATTTTAGGCGCCCTCAATAGGATCATAGAACCCAACCGAAAAAGTTTAATGGCCACCGATGTAATTGCAAATGGCTGACACGACGATAGAGGATGGGCCTTGATTTCGTACGCCCGAAACTAACGGTTCTAAAAATGTCGTGTAGTATTGATACGTGTTAATTTAAACAGTGTTTCTCATTGAAATTATTGTCACTGTTGTACGTGAATTAAACGCAAGTGGGGTAAGTGTGGCAAAGTACGCGGGAAAAAATGACTCGTGGCCGCAGACACGCGCCCTCAGTTAAACTCATCCGGTAACCGTTTCGAGGCACGTAAGCGCGTGGAATTTCGAATTAATCGATAGCATTGTGATTATACGTGGCCGTGGTAAAAAAATATCGTTTATAATGTGAAATATGCTACAGTACGGTTAACGAAAATCACGTATATCGGGTATAACGTATATAATCATAAGAAGAAGGTAAACAATGAATCTGTTGGCGCGGTATCTACTACACGCCGCGTGCTTTTAGTGTACTCTCTTAAAGGTTCGGGGTGATGTCGTGTAATTACGGGAAAAATTTCACGTAATCTTGTTCCTTTTTACTTCGTATCGAACAATTCTCATATTACTGCTTTGATTTATCACTAATAATGCGATCACGGATGAATTAGTAGTAAAATTAACCTTTTCATTCCAATATCTGTGGAAGTCGTGTGTTCGTAATAGGTACATATCGTAAATGGGGAAAAAGGAAATTGATTGTTGTGTTCTAAAACATTTTATTTATCTTTAATGCCGCCGTTCAAGTGATCTGTGTAATAATTATAATGCTTTCCATACGTTATGTAAAAATTGATGGGTGTCTTTGTATTTTTAATAACAAAATTTTAAACATTATTTATTGGTTTCCCATCAATACTGTTATTTATATACTGTATTTAGCAAGAAACACGAAAAAATCATAATTTAAATCTATTTATTAAAGTGAATGATCAAATAACATTCAGCTTTGTAATTTAGAATTTTGCATTTATTTATGTATTTTAAGATTGTGATCTTGTAATAGAATTATATATTTTTAAATGTTATAAAAATGTGTATTAAAAAAATAATGGCAATTTCCTTTACTTGTTTATAATATTAACAATAGAATAATTATATTACCTTATGCATTCACTTTTTTTTTTTCTTATATACCTTTCGTACAGGAGAAGTGAATAACAGAGGACTAATACAAAGTAAAATAAAGTAAAAATGCCTGCAGTAAGCATTTGTGACCCAGTTGCAGCTACACTTCGACGTACATTGGATTCTAGCCAATCTAAAGGAACAGACGACTTGTCAGCAAGTTTAGTTACTAGTGCATCAAGAATTCTTCAATCGGAAATTCAATACAAAGAAGTGGATGATTATCAAACAACAATTTTAGATCAGCTAAAAGCCAAATATATTGTATTAAGCTTACCAAATTCAGAAAATTCAGATGATAAAGTGAAAGATGGTACAAATTATACGAAAAGAAGTGAAAAGGTACCAAAAGGACCCACTTTACCAGAACCAACTTTTACTTTATATTCTCCAAAGAAAGTTAACTTGGGATGGAAGGGCACATTTCCAGTTGGTGCTGGCATGTATAATGTTGGAAATACATGTTATTTAAACAGCACCCTTCAAGCATTGTTTCATGTGCCAGCACTTGTTAATTGGTTATTATCAGACTCCCATCATACATCAAAATGTGAACAAAATGGTAAGTTATTAAACCGTTTAATCCATGTTTCATGTTATATAAATCTTTAAAAAATATGATTATAATTCCACAGTTTTGTATCGTATTTTGATAATAGGTTAGTTTTAGATGGAGGTGGGGAGTGCCTTACATGTGCAGTGGCTAAGACCCTACAATTTAGTCATCAAAAGTCAGGATGTGCTATTAAGCCATTCTACATATACAATAAATTAAAACGTGAGTACTAAAGTTATGAAGTACTAAAGAATTCTTATCAAATTTATATTATTATTATTTGTTTTAATTATTTCTCTAGTTATTTGTCGAACCATGGTGCCAGGGCAACAAGAAGATGCTCATGAGTTTTTACGCTATTTATTGGAAGGCATGGAAAAAGCTTACTTAGCAAGATACAAAGCCAGCAAACTAGACAGTTATTCTAAAGAAACAACGCCAATTAATCAAATTTTTGGTGGCTATATCCGTACTGAAGTAAAGTGCCTACAATGTCGGCATGTTTCCACTACTTTTCAACACTTTCAAGTACATATTACATTTTTTTTTCTTTTTTCTAATAACCATACTACTAGTTTAAATATGCAAACATATAAATTTATTTTGAAATTTCTACAGGACTTATTGGTCGATATACGTAAAGCAAGTACTTTGGATGAAGCATTAAGTAGTTACTTTAGTCGTGAACAACTAGATAACAATGATTATAAATGTGAAGCTTGCAAAAGAAGAGTTCCTGCTACAAAACAATTTAGCTTAGAACGACCCCCTAAAGTGCTTTGTGTACAATTAAAGAGATTCAGCGTTCTAGGAGGAAAAATATCTAAACATATAGGTTTCAAGCAAACTATAGATATGGGCCCTTATCTTTGGAGAGAACCAGGAGAACCTACACAACCTCTTACGTATAAACTTATGTCAATAGTTACGCATATGGGTCCATCTGTAAATTGTGGGCATTATACAGCAGTTGCTAAAGTTTCAACAGGCCAATATTATTCGTTTGATGACTCCTGTGTATGTATTAATAATATCTCCACAGTTATACAATATTAATATACTTTAGTTATTAATATTAAAAATATTCTGTATATAGGTTCGTCCGCTTAGCTTGAGTAATGTACTCAGTACAAATGCATATATAATGATTTTCGAAATGGAACAACTTATGCAATCTCAGGTTCAAACCCAACAGACTATTAAATTAAATGGTACAATGACTGCAAACAACACACTATCTTCTCCAGGAAGTTCTGTGAATAAAACTATAACTCCGAAAGCATCGACATCTGGACTATTATCATTAAATGGATCAGCTAATGGTACATCGACTAGCAAAGATAATACTGATAACTTGGAAATAAATTCACAAACTTCAGCAAACAAAAACACAGGAACTCAGTTTACCACTCAAAAAAGCACGAATTTTATCGGACCACAATTACCACAAAAATTACAAGATAAATCTCAACCAAGATTAATTATGCATATTAAAAATGGGAAAATTTTAAATGGAAACAGCTTGGTTCCTTATGATGGATCTAGCGAAGAAGAGGACGTTAATTTCATCGGGATCTTAAAAAACCACACAAATTCAAGTACTCCAGCGAAAACAAACGCTCCTCCTAATACCATCAATGGTACACAGAAAAGTTCTCTAATAAAGAATAATCTACCTAAAGTAATTCTTAATGATAAAGACGTGCAAAAGTATTTAACAAAGGTAAATGGTAGTAGTATATCTCAGAATCAAACTAGTGCAACGCAGGGTACAAAAACACAAAACGGTTCTAGTTGTAGTACCATGACAAATACAATAAAGTATCAAAATGGTAAATCAGAAGCAAATGGTAAGACAGAGAATGGTAGTAATAATAGTAAAAATAAATGGCATCAGTCTGTTAGAGTGAAAACAGGACAAGATGATAAAATAATTACAAAAGCTACAAGTAGCAGTATGAAAGGCTGGCAAGTTTCAAAAGACACATCGTTCTCTTCTACATCAACGGCAGCACCCAATGGGTGGTCCGTGACTGATAAGTAAGTTATATTTTATTTTAAATATTATAATACGTAATACTTATTTATTAATGTTCTTTTTTTTTTGTCTTGCTTTTATAGGGAAGATGTTAACAAAGTTAGTCAAAATAATACCACGCCAAGTGCTGCAGCTGTAAGAGACTTTAATGGGACAAATCGTTCCGATGCAGTTTCCTATTTAATAAAAATGTCTCACCGTGGTTATGGCAGTTCTTCGGGTCAGTACAGCAAAAGATTATTGAAGAATCCATTGAATGCAGCTTCTTTTCCCACAAAATCCTCACCACCCCATCGTGCATCCATGCATCCTAAATCCAACAATTCTGCACAGACTAGTAGAACAAAGATACAAGAAACGAAAATTCTTGTTCGCTCAAATGTCCTAAAATCGTAATTCTCATTCAACGTTTTAACAAGAAATGAATACTTTTAATAATATTTTAAATTTATGCGCTTCTCAATAGTAAATTACAAATATTACAAAACGTAATTTTTCGATTTTTAAATTGAAAATATATTTTGTGATTTATTAAAAAGGAAAAAATTGATGTTAAGTATTAAAGTAGCACTATTAAATGAAAAAAATATTAAAAACTGTGTATAAATATTTTTATTTTAGAAAGCTACTTACATAAGAAGCTCGTTTTTTCCAAAAACAAATCGCATCATAAAGTGTGTGCCTGTTTATTTACAGTTACAAATTGGAACGGGAATAGAACACATTTAGATAGAGTAATTGATAACGACAGAAGGGAAGAACGTAAGCGACATTTCAATCCAGACGATGAAGAAATGGATCGTGGACGAGCCAAAAAAGTAAAAGATCATCGGACTTACGAAGAAAGAAGTAATTCCGGGTATAATCCTTTCCAAGAATATCAAAATGGCAAAACGTGGAATCGATCTCTTGGTGGTTATTACCGGAGACATTACTATAATACATCTACCAATACACGACCGCGGCATGGTAGAAACTATAGACCTTCGCATTATCGATATCATAACCATTCTCGTGCACATTGGCAACGAGGATAAAATAAAAAGAGACAAATTGTTGGGAAAAAGTTTCGAAAGCAATCCGATGTTGATAGACATCGTTAGTTTCCAACTGCTAAAGCAAATTATAATTTTTCAATGCGTTAAAATTAAAATACATATGCGGCAGTGCTGATTTAGATAATTAATGTTGAATGTAACAGTTCAACATTTGTTGTAATGAATCGCTAAACTGCATCATAACAACCTTGCATGTTCCTTACAGAGTCTTTGACTACTCTATCGTTGGCTTGTAGCTCACACATGTCTACCGACATTGTACTACATGGTACACGGGGGATGAGTATCAACAAGTATGCCAATCTTGTGTTCAGTATGAACGGAGAAAGATTTATTGGAGAATTGTATCATATGACATGTGCGTTAATTTAGAATTGTACGCGTAGTATTGAAGGAAACTTACCTATGAATGTAATGTTTAAAAGTTACATGAAGAACCTTTAAACAGTATATTATTAAGAGTTTGACAACAACATTTTAGATATATTTTTATGCTTTAGTTATGGACGTAAGATTATGTTCTTGTTATTTAATTTGAATTTCCTAATTATAAATCGATTTAATATTCATATTATATGGTAATACTAAAATTTACTAAAAGTTTAATTTAATACGTTACATTGACAGATTGTTAAATTAATATTGCGAACACAACGTCGCATAGTTTTACTTGGTAGATATTTATAGATCTTAATGTCCATATATTTCATACAGAAAAGCTGCATGCAGAAGAATATAAAATTATACATAGAAATAAATCAGTTTTAATACTGCGAAGACAAAATTAATTGAAAAATATTTAAAAAAAAATTGTGTTTCGGGGACGTCTTATAATTTTTTGTAATATAATAAATCCGTTCTTTGTTTTAATTAACAAAGATACTCTTCCCTCTTCGAGCTATAACAAAAGGAATTTAATTAAATAGAAAATTCTGCTCGAATATTAGCATCGAGAGAGACACGATATTTGGCATCGCTTACTAAAGAGAAATATGTTCGTAATAAATATAATGGCTGATCAGTAAGCGAATAATTTCTCTTAAAACATGGTGAATGTGCATACCTGTGAATACACGCGATTTCAATTTTTTTTCTTTTTTTTTTTTTAACTTAATATATAGGTATATGCATATAAAAATAATTCCAGAGCGATTGTGGAAATTGTGCATAATCGAGTGAAGAGTGTTTAATGATAATGGATTAATAATATCGAGTTATTGGAATATTAGTTTACAAAGGAAATGAAATTGTAAATTACATAGATAAGTGTAGAATTTTAATATTATGGACTTTTCATAGAGCATTAAAAGTTGCAAAGCCATAGATAATTTGTTAATCCAAGTGTAAAAGGAAGCTGGCTATTTTGCCTGCTCGTTATATATAATACCTCGTTATATCATTCTACAAATTCAATACTAGCCAAAAGAAAACAGAAACAAGCATACGTTGAAATCTGGCGATTATTATAGATTTTATAGTACCCGATATTTTTCGTCTCGGAAGGTACATGGATTTGAAGCATACATATTGGACCTGTATCTTTATCCTAAATATTAATCGCAATTAAATAATCACATTAGCTTAATATTACGGTGAATGTAACATAATTACCGTGATATAGCCTTACATTAAGCACGATGTTATTGCATCCGCTGAGATATAATAATAATAATGGTCACTGCATTGTGTATAAATTCATGTGCCGTTTGAAAAAAACGAGATTCGGTGTTCTGTAAAATCGGGACATCTAATATATTATAAACGTATGTGATATCGTTCTGTACAGCGACGAGCAACAGTAAACGCCAGATTTAATTTATATACTAAATATCGTAAATAAAATGAAACTTGTCGATTGTATACTATCTGAACTATCGATATACGGTCAGAATGAAAATAGACGATAAATCCATAGAAACAAATTCATTTGTACCGTAAAAAAAAAGAAAAAGACTATCGCGTTTTGGAGCGGAAATAATGTAATGTCTGTAGACGCACGTAATGTATTTTTATCTTTATCTTATATCTTTATAATTTGTAAAAAGATAATTGTTCATATTTCTTCAACTGCTCCGTAAATTTCGAATGGAGCTTCTAATGAAAAAAGAGGAGGCTTCTTATAACGAGCTCATAAAAACACTTGAAAGAAATGTGAGTAAGCCATTTGACCCTTTCATGCTCGGAATGTATTGTATTCACTGTTCACATTATCATAATTTATTTTATTTAAATTACTGTTATACAAATGTATACGGTATGATGTACTGATTTCGGGAGATGTATTTTTTAATTGCTTAGTATGAAAGAGTTAAAGAGAAAAAAAAGTTAATACAGCCATTTATTCGTGGATATATATGAACGGAAAAGTGCATTATCGTTTACTTGAAAAAATAATTTTAAAAATTGTAAATAAAAACGAACAACACAGCACTGTCGACATTTATTTAGGTAGCAATCTTAAGAATAGAGAACCATTATAATTTAAAAATCAATTACGAATTGGATGTTAAGCTCATATGGTTTCATACTGTATCGCGTGGACTCGCAGATAAACTTGATTCATTATGGAAATTAGCTGAAGTTCAGCAATCAACAGAAAATGAAATAAAACAGTTTGCTGATCAAATTGCGAATTCATGGACTTCTGTGAATCGTCAGGTAACATTTATTTTACTTATCAAACACATTGTTTTTAATCTGAAAACTGTATTTCCCCATTTTTCATAATTATGTAATTTAAGCTTCACATCATGCTTGCAAAATAAAATATTTCGTTAAAGAAATATTTCATAGAAATTTTAAAGTAATTTAACTGTGTATAGATTTACGAAAAATATTCTAAGATTCGAATGGCTAGTCGAACATTGCAAGGAGTACCATTAACGTTGCTTCTAGATAAAATAAAAAAAGAAATTATCCTATGGAAAGTATCGTTTCAAAATTATGAATCTGCTTATGATCAAGGGTACATACGAAAGGAGTATAAGTTAATTACCGAAAGCGACGAACTTATACACAACTTAGAAAAATGCGATAGCAAGGTAAAGAACTTGCTTAATTTTGTACTAATATAGATATTAATATTTAATATGAGCTATAGTCAACAAAATAATAGATTAATATTGTTTTCAAATTGCAGTTACAACAATATTTGTCTATATCGAGTATTACTCCGCATCTTATAAAACTAGAATCTACAATTGACAAATATGTTACCAATGCTGAATTATTACCAACAAAGAAGTCACTTTTATCTGATTTAAGTATTTTTTCGTTAGTTGCAAAACTATTGACTGGTGAATTATTAGGTCATGAAACTATTGATCCTAATTACATTTTAATGGAAAATATGCCCAAAAAGCCGGTTTTCATTATTAAGAATGTTAAACGCAAAACGATTCACCCTTATTATTCAACGTAAAAAATATATGTAATACATTAATTTTAAAATAAAATTTGTTATTTAAAACAAGTTTTCTAAAATAAACCTCTATATCTAGGATAATGTATATAATCATTAACATCAAATAAGAATGAATTTATTTAATTAATTAATATCTTTATTTACTTAATGACTGATATTTGGCAACGTGCTGCACATTGGGCAAATAGAATTTACATCAATAAAAGTATACAAGTCCTTACCAATACTATACACAATATAGGTATATTAATTTACAATATACAAATATATGATATTTGAATCCTGCCAAGCAGAAAAATTAATTAAATACCAGGGTTCGAAAATTTATGGAACATATAATAAAGTTGATAGCATATTCTTATGTGTATAAAAGGGAGCCTCATTAAAACCGATTATAATTTAATTTTTCTCGTGAAATATGATAAAAAACAATATAATGTTCATGGAATGGAAATAAGAGATCCAATGTAATATACATGTATAACACACAGCAGTCACTTGTACTCACAGACTGCTACACACTAGATAAGTGTGATATTAAATTTTGATATTCATAGACTAGATTAAAAAATACCCTCAAGATCTGGTAAAGAAGTAGGTGGTGCAAGTCTTAGTGAAAGATCTATATTGCGCATAAATTCTGGTGGTAGAATTGGTTTGTGTTCCTACAAAACAACAAACTTTAATTTTAATATAAATGTACCAAGTTAATAATATATATACGTATAAAGTATTTATTCGAAAAGAAAATGAAAATGTTACTTACATGGAATGATTTAGTAGTATGGGTAATATGAGTAACAACAGGTGCCCATCCTTTTGTATTTAAACATTTGTAACAAGATTTAGATTCCCCCAAACATTCCGAATGAAAACCATGACCACAATTGAAAACTGTTATATAGTCTGTACATTGCGATAGCAAATGTCTACATACTGGGCAAATTATTGATACGCTAGCACAAGCTCTTCCTGCATCCCTAAAAGATAAAAACGTTAGTATTAAGAAAATATTGATATATTTGTTAAACTTATTTACAAAGATGAATTTGTTACATTTATATAATACCTAAGAGATTTTTTCAGTGCCTTGTGAAGCTCCAAACTGACCAAACGTGCAGTAGTTTCAACCAATGTCTGCTCGTACCGAGAATGCGTAAGTACTCCAGATAATAATTGTCGTATGTCACCTATCGTTCCGCTTGTTGCCAATGGATGTTTTAGTATTTGCTCTAGTACAATTGATAATGCTGTAGTACCGCTAAGAAATTCTAATACAACCCTCAATAACTTTCCACTTAATTTTTCCACTGTAAATTAATGCTGATTAGTATTTATACTACAAGTTTAAAATCTTCTATATTATTATTACAGAAACATAACAAACCTTTTTCATCCTTACTATTCGAATGTGTTTGAAGTATAGTTTCCACGAGCGGCATCCAATCTAAATTTCCCGCAGAACGTCTGCATATCCCCGCAAGTTGTATTGCATTATGAATCGATGCATTCTCCGAAACCTTATTTTGACAGTACTGAAAATAAACGTTATTAATATAACAAGTACTAATTAACATTACCGCATTATTTTCATACGGTATAGTTACCAATTCGAGACTATTTTGAAATTCTTTTAAAAGAATATTAAACGCGTCTTGATAATTTCCCAATTTTTCTAACATTACTGCTTCAGCATCTTTATGTTTTGCTTTGTGAACTATTTGTAATGCTTCATTCAGTCTACAACCATGAGATCCTTGTATATGATCAACAACCTGCATTAGAAAGAATAATTAAAATAAATAAATAGTACGCTTTAAGATTTTAATGAACGCAATGCTTCACTTACGCGGTCTGGTTGTAATTCGCACATTAATTCCAAATATTTTTCTAACATTTCGGTTGTAAGCTCTAACGTGATATCTTCTTCTTTGTATTGTACTGTTTGGTATAAAGCTTCCAGTAGAGCGTATTGCAAAGTTGGACTATTCTCTAGTTTTTGCAATATTTCAGCAACGTTATTTTGCAAAGTTGTTGCTATCAGCAGTGAAAATTGATTCGCATTAATTTCCACTAGAGCTTCAGCGTTTGCCATTACCACCATTTCCAACGAATTCGGAGAAAGATGCTTCAACCAGAGCCAAATATCATGATGTCTGGATGGATGTAGTATCATACATTTACAAACTGCGATCCAATCTTCTCTAGCACTGTACAGCAACTCGGCAACTCGCATACTGTAACATTATATACTGCGATACAAGTTACTACGTATGATGCTATTAATATTAATAATTACTATGCAATTTCTCGGAACATGGTATTGAAAAATCGACACGACAAGGTTTTTTATTATGAATATATTCTATTGTACTAATAAGCATGTGATACACACAATTAGATGGTGACATACATATAACATGAAATTTAAAAAGTACTACAGTGAAACCTCCGTATTTGCGGGATTCTAGTTTCTCTGCGGATAACGGCAAACCCTATATATGTACGCTATATACATATATCTATAATGAAATTGTACTTATAAAATACTAAAACTAACGATAGAAATAAGTAATATAAGTAGATGTATTTAGCAATAAAATATAAGAATTATTATATGAATAATATATGATATATTTGAATGGAAGCTCTTTTTAAAATATTTATTGCACTTCGATGTATTACATCTTAGGAGGAATTTTATATAAACATAATCATTTATATATTTGGGGCGATCATGAGTCATTTAGCAATAAAAATGTCAATATTTAAGCATCCCCAATGATAGAAGATCCTTTTACAAGAATCTTTTGTAAAAGCATAGTGACTGGAAAGTGTTGTTTCCTACGTTTTAACTGGTTATAATGGTATTGTGGGAATTCTAATGCCTCTGTAATTATCCGTGCAACTTTAATGCTTCGTCCCATAAGAGGATTGTATTCTGTGATTTTGTTTTCTAGAGTTTGTGCAATTCAGAACACTTCGAAAACCGTTGATACAAAGGTTTCACTGTATATAATATTCACTGTATACTAATTTATATCTTTATATTTATGCATATACTTACAAGTTAGCTCTTTCTGCCAAGTTAAGTAAAGTATTATCTGATATATTATGCAATTTTTTTGAACGCAATAATCCCAATATTGCGTTCTCTTTGTCAGTCTTAAGCTCTTTTGATGATCCCATACTTGAGTCAGTACATAATATCTCTATCAATTTGTTTAACATACTAGGTTCTAAATTAACAGTATTTTCTGAAACTTCATTAGCTATAAATATAAGGACTAAATTTCTTTGCTCATCTGTAATGTAATCCGGATTCCTTGGACTTAATGGTGTGCTAGGCATAACAATATTTAATAGTATATCGATGAGTCTTTGCCGTTGTCTAAGGCCCATTTCAGATGTGAATTCTGGCTCTTGGAAGGCGATTGCTATCACGTCAAGGAATCCTTTCGCATCAAATTGCAGCAATGTTCTTAAGTACGGATATTGTCTTTCTGTATCATTAGCCAAACTTGAATGTTGCGAAAGTAATGCTCTTAATACATCCGTTTTTGCTCTTTGAGACATGCCATCAGCAAGTTCATCCCTGGGAAAGCCACGACCGGCCAGGCAACAACTAGCATACACCAAAAGTGCATTGCCAAGTTGTATACTATCTCGAGTTAACGACTCCTTCGAATTCGTTAACATACTTTGTAATATCGGTACTAATTGATGAATCGGAGCGGTGAAGTCACCCAACGCTGTCGTTTGAAGATGTATTAAAGCTTCCCAAAGTCCTCGTTGTCGGCAAAGTGTCGTTACCTACAGTATTTTCAAATACAAGTTAGTACTTTCAAAATTAATTACATTAGGACAGAAAATTGAGAAAATACAGATATTTTTACTTACTTGATGGATGTCCAAACAATCGACATCTAATAATACTATAATTGCTTGAAGCGAATCTACTTTTTCTTCTTGATCATAAAGTGTAACTAGTTGTTGAGCAATTAAAGGTGGTAACCGTGGTCGTAAACTTCCATCTAATAAAGGACTTTCGAGAGCATGTAAATAACTCGCTTTTAATCCCTCAGATTCCGAAACTAAATCCCATAACTTTCCAAATAGTAAATCTGTATTTTCTAGTTGTATACAATAATCTACACAAGTTGTGACTATTTCGAACTCTGAATTTTCGTCTACTGCACAGTGATTCAGTTCTTCCATGTATTGAATCAAAACTTGACACACTTTATCGCGAGCTATTTGCTTGCGCCGTTGCTTTGAGCCACGAAGTCCAACAACCGCTTTCCCTTTGTCTTGATAAAAAGACAGTCCTAATGCTAACGCTTCTGGAAATCTTCTCTGAAAGGATAAAAAATAATACATTACATGCACCAATAAGTACTTCACTATCTTTTAATGGATCGACGAATTTATTTTATCAAATGACCAAATTTTCGTTTAACTACGAATCCATAACTTGTCCGAAAAATGCAACGAAGTATCATAGAACGATAACAACTATATTTAAGACCGAGTACATATTCAATTTTGTTAAAAATAAACCAAAAGCTGAATTGGTACACCTAATATACGAAACTGAATATAACCCAATACACAAACCTGCATCGTCAAGTGTCTTAATCGTTCCGTCCATGTTCGTATACAAACTACATGTAAACTTTTTGTACCCAACAGTAAAAGTTGAGTGCCAAACGTTACTACAGTGTTATAACATGCTCGTTCACCAGCTAATGCCATTGCCTATAGTTTCAAGAGTAAAAATGACATGATTATCAATTATAATTTAATAATTAGTAAATACAGTGATTAAAATTAATACCTTGGAAACATTTCCACCAGTGGACAAACCTTTGAAATGGCTAGATGCATAGGAAATACCGACGCGGCTCATATCTAAAGTTTCCAAATTATCCTGTGCTCTTACATCTAATAAATGTAATCTTTCTTGGGTGTCCAATACTGCTAATGACCTTGGATTTAACCATCGTAAATTACTTATTGTATATGGAAGGGTCATCCTTCTTAAAGGGGATAACTTTACACTTGAACCATCTTCGGTACATACCTAATTATAAAATTTTGATTCATATACATTCGTTATTGATGTAACTATTCGATGAACAAAATTATATAATGTTATATAAAATTAATACTTGATAAAAATGGACAACGTCATCTCTTGCAAGAGCTAAAACGGGATCAATTATACGAGAAGCATCTGCTGTTTGAATGACAACAAGCTGCCAAGATAGTTGTGGTGGTGCTATAGGAGCACCAGATAAAGGATGAGTTAACACAACACGCGTTCGTGGTCTTATGCAAGCTACCAGTACCTAAAAAGTTCAAGTAATATAAAAATATAGAAATATGCAGCATGCATTTGAATGTTCTTTAATAGCAGATAAAGGACCTTCGATAATGTTGCCATTGCTACTAAGGTATAATTTTTCAGGGGGTGTGATGGCAGATGATTTAACAATAAAGGTTCCAATGTAAACACTTCACCTTTAGATCCACTAAATAAACACCTGCTATCACAGCCTCTTACTCCCATAACTCTTGTAAAATTTAACTCAAAAACGGATCCACCACTGTCACTACATAATGCTACCTTTGGTGAATCTGTGAACTGAAAAAAAATATATTATTTTTTATTAATGGAAAGTTAACAACATCACGTGTTATGTATAGATTTTGAATTTTTATGCATTTATGGAAAATTTTCCTATGCCAAAAAACAGAATTCACAGAATATACAAAATACAGCACACATTATTATATTATGGGGATGAAACTAATTTCTGTTTAGGTTCTACTCCTTTAGCAGTATTTTCAAAAAATATAAATTTGCATAAAAATTCGCAGTCTATTTATATATTTAAATGATGCAAGTTGATCTCACTTTAACATGTAATACAGCTGTATCAAGAGGATGAACATCAGTGAGTGTTCTTAATACTTTTCCATTAGTGCTATCTATCATTAATATATGTCCTCTAGCAAAGCCAGCTAGTACCCTGCTTCCATCATGATTAAAGCATAATGCAGATACAGATCCCTGGTGCCTTGCTTCTTGATCACACCATCTCAATGTTTGTGAAGAATCAAAACCTAATACTAGACCGTGACTAGTACCAACTACTAACATATTCCCCCCAGCAGCAACTGCACTTGCTAATCCAGCATTGACTTTTTCCTATATAAATACAATATAATTAAAGACAATATAATACAATCTTTTTTTTTCAAATAAAACATTTTTTCTTACACTAGCTGATACAATTTGCGACGAAATTCCTTTCAATATGACATGCCTTAAAATAGCACCAGAAGATGTGGGTTGTGAAGCTTTATTTGATTTGTTTAAAGAGTTTAATGATAAGTGGCTTCCAACACTTGTTGTTTCACTGCTACCTAGCTTTTCACCTGGTGTTAAACCAAAATCATCATCTGTTCCTGACAATGATGCACAATCAGGTTCTGTCAATATACTTTCTAAGGAAGGTAATTCTTCTACAGCTGGTATAGCATATTCGGTGTTGTCCAACTGGAATTAGGAAAGTATAATGTAAACTTCAATGGTTTTATCACCAAAAGTTGATAATTTAACTAATAGTTTAATTAAATTTACTATACTTAAGTGAAAACTTGAGTAACACTTAAACAAGAAAAGAAAATATAAAATAAATTAAAAGCCACTTAGAAATGAGTTTCGATATTAATATAATAAAATCTAATGGAATAATTACATTATTTTAATAGTATTCTTACATTTATAAACATAATAAGACAGTAATTGGACAAGAGGGCTATGAGAACATAACCTTTAAATATAAAGTTTTATACTTCTCATAGATCTAGATATTGTAATAATGATCGTAATTAATTACCTCTTCAATATCTAAATTAATAACCTCGGCTGCGAGGTATTCTTGAGATCCAGCATCCGACCCCAACCCATTTTCAGCCATTTTTTATCCCACCTGTCATTCCACAGCTGATATACGTAAATATAGCGGCCCCTCATTCACTATAGAAGATAGCGAAGGTAGAGTCCACTACATGTATGTGTATTTACTATATTTACATTTGTATATAATTTATCTTTTCTTACGTATGCCTACATGCGATCATATGTATACCCTTCGATTACTTGGTTCGTTATAACTTTTGATGGAAAATCTTATAAGACAAATTTAATGGCTTTTAATATTTTTTTCCTAATGCATCAGTACAATTAATGCTATACCTTTACTTAGCATAAAATATTATATACAAAAATGAAACTCGGATCTAATATATTTAATTCACAACGATGCAATATTTTAATGATAAAATTAATATTTTAACTTTATTTCCAATTGCTCCTGATAAGAGCAAATATACATTACTTTTTTTTATAAATTTACAAATAGAAAAATGTTAGAAACGGTTTTTGAAGGAACAAAATGTGCATTAAGGTAACGGAACATATAAAGAATGAATATATTGTAAAAGTAGGTTACTAAAATTCAATGAACTTTATTGCACTTATTAATTAGTACAAATCGCTAGAAAATACCACAAAACATAAAAATTGAATAGAAAAAAATAAAATGAAATAAATCAATGATATTCATAATTTCTTTTACTTTTTCATGTTTTTAAAAGTAATTTTCCGTCCTATATTACTTCTACGGTATGATAGACCATCGTTAAACACAAAAATGTAAAATACATATATATGTACACTTTTACGAAGCGTATTTAATTGCAACTGTATTAAATAATAAGGTTTAATTTTTCTTTATTTTAATTTACTTCGTTGTATTTTTCACCTATAATTATATAATAGCTATGTTATATAAGTTTTATTAATTATCATTTATGCTGTGCTACATGTTGTAACTGCGGGTTGCCAGACCTCTACGGCAGCTATGATGCATTGCCTGGATCATGAATAGTGGGCTACTACACACATCCATGCAAGCGTGCAAAATATATAGCATCGCATCCCAACCCCTAATGGTTCCTCCTCTCTACTTCTAGTCGCCGCAATTATCGCAAAAGCCTGGCAATCATTTTGCACTGTGCATAGAAAGCTTATTTTTATTACAAAAATTGTTTGTACACCTACTGAAATTCATTGTAGACTTTATTCAAAGAAAACTAAACGAATCTTTTGTAAAATAATGAATTATTTTCTTAACTAATGTATTCCCAACAATTAAAAATTTGTAAAAATCGATTATGCACATTTTTAGCTTTCTTCTTCTATGCAACTGCATGGAAGCTGAATATAGTACCACCATACAGCTATAGAACAGGGTAACTACAAAGGCGAAGCTTACTGTCGGCACCTTTGATGTTCCTGTCCTCGGTTTTCCGCACACCATACCAACAGCGTTGCCACGTTTCTGGCTGGATGTATCTTTACCTCTTTCTATTGGTTATAGGGTAGAAAAGGATGGAAATACATAGGAGAAACAGCGAAAAGCGCGGCAATATTTGAACATAATATTTGAACAAGCCATTTTTTTCTAGCACTTTTTTGCTAAACAACATTATAAATAATAATTCGTTAAAAAATAGAAGACAACTACTATATATAATTTCATGTACTTTATTTTTGCTGAGAATGACTTTCATTGTATTGTATATATAATTAAATCTTAAAAACCGAAAGGAATTGATATGCTTGTACTTTTATAAATATTAAGATAAAACAATATACTCTTACGTACCCCCCCCCCCCCTTTTATCATGTAAACGCGGCTGTAAACACTAATAGCTATTGCGCAGACGCTAAATACTAGATAATTTTAATTAGGCGGGTTTTCGAAAACGCAATTACAATTGAAAACGCGATTCGTATGCGGAACAGGAAATTCTCCAAGGTTCCGTTATATCCTTGAAAAGTATTAATCGTTATAGTTCGCAAAAGCATTCGCAGAAAACCGTCTGCTTCTTATCTCCCGCAGACAAAGCCAAAACGAAAATCCATAATTATTGCGTACCTCATTCGCCGCTAAATTTAATTATTTTCGCTTACGTCGAACGTGATACCTTCCACCGTGGCTCAGCGTTACTACCACCATCTACTAACGAAGGATCGGGGGTAGAGTAAGAGTGGGAGAAGAAAGCGCCAACCAATCGGGGTGGAAATCGGCCCACGAGAAAACCCAGGATTGGATGGAAGATCCTGGAGAGGAAATTCCAAAAATCTCGAAGAGAAGGGAGAAACCAGCAGCTCGGAGAAGTTTTCAATCGACTCTGATTCATTCGACATTCATCCTTCATTATTATTCATTCGACTTTCATTCTTCATAATTATTACAGTCTACAACCGGTTGATAGCTCCTCTTTTAAACTACAGTTTCACAAGATCTTGAAATAAAACTCCAGATTTACAAAGTATCAAGTGTTTACTTATTTTTCGCGCTCCATGAGCAAGTGCTTTAGCACTCTATGGGCATCGAACACAAAATCCCTAAATTCCACAGTCGCTAAACGTAACAATATAAAAATTGTTAACGTGTAATTTATGTAATCTTACCATAAAACCGTTCTAAACTACCGCTATGGCGCTGAAATAGCCATTAGGTTTGGATGAAAGTAAAGCTTATAAAGAAGTAATGCTACTCTTTGCATATGTTTCAAAATGCTTTTATATAAACTAGAAATGAAAAGAATGTTTGAAATTTTTGGATTCATTTTTTGTTATTTTTAACCAAAATGAACGCATAAATTTTACCACGGAAACTATTGCCGCGAGCCATGATTGGTCAGAGTCGAAAGAAAGAGATAGACTGTGGTAGAGTAAAAGATAGAGACACTGCTAAGATCGTGTCACGAGAAATCGGAATGGGTTCCAATATCGCTTGCACCACAAGATTTGAAACATTCAAGATGTGTCAATAGGAAGTGAAATAAAAAGTAAATGAATACGATGTTAATTAAGAATACATTATTGAGTAAATAATATTATATTCCTTCATTATTATTTCTTGTGTATATATATATTAAAAACTAATTGTATTTAGGGTATTCATAATCTCATTTATTCAATATGTATTTTTTCTTTATATTATATTTATTTAGTAATTATTTCTCTTCGTATCGGTATATAATGAATATAGTAATTTCTTCATTTTGTATTGATATGTGCGGTACCGAGTACTTATATGTTTTAACTACATAATATAAATACCTTCTGTGTATAACTAATTGAGCATATATACTTGTTCGAGAATATTTCAAATCTTGGGGTGCAACCGTCATTGGAAGCCACTTCAATTTCTCGTGATCCAGCACTAGCAGAATCGTTTTCAGTTCGTATTAATATCGTTTGGACTACGTTTCGACACCGTTTTTACTTCGCTTCGACATCGATTTGACATCGTTTAGACATCGTTCTGACTTCGTTTCGACTACACGTCCTGGCTTGTCGCGTTCTGTGACGGACTGATGAACGAGCGTGCTGGGGTGTCTTTTAGACAAGTTGCAGTTGAGCGTTCTGTGCTGTCTTATAGCCACGCGGCGTATTTTAATCGCGGGCAGTCGAGCGCGAGACGCGGGCAGTCGAGCGCGAGACGCGGGCAGTCGAGCGCGAGACGCGGGCAGTCGAGCGCGAGACGCGGGCAGTCGAGCGCGAGACGCGGGCAGTCGAGCGCGAGACGCGGGCAGTCGAGCGCGAGACGCGGGCAGTCGAGCGCGAGACGCGGGCAGTCGAGCGCGAGACGCGGGCAGTCGAGCGCGAGACGCGGGCAGTCGAGCGCGAGACGCGGGCAGTCGAGCGCGAGACGCGGGCAGTCGAGCGCGAGACGCGGGCAGTCGAGCGCGAGACGCGGGCAGTCGAGCGCGAGACGCGGGCAGTCAAGCGCGAGCCGCGGGCCGTCGCGCGCGGGGCGCGGGCAGCGGGGCGCGACGCGCGGGCCGCCGAGCCCGAGACGCGGGCAGTCGAGCGCGAGACGCGGGCAGTCGAGCGCGAGACGCGGGCAGTCGAGCGCGAGACGCGGGCAGTCGAGCGCGAGACGCGGGCAGTCGAGCGCGAGACGCGGGCAGTCGAGCGCGAGACGCGGGCAGTCGAGCGCGAGACGCGGGCAGTCGAGCGCGAGACGCGGGCAGTCGAGCGCGAGACGCGGGCAGTCGAGCGCGAGACGCGGGCAGTCGAGCGCGAGACGCGGGCAGTCGAGCGCGAGACGCGGGCAGTCGAGCGCGAGACGCGGGCAGTCGAGCGCGAGACGCGGGCAGTCGAGCGCGAGACGCGGGCAGTCGAGCGCGAGACGCGGGCAGTCGAGCGCGAGACGCGGGCAGTCGAGCGCGAGACGCGGGCAGTCGAGCGCGAGACGCGGGCAGTCGAGCGCGAGACGCGGGCAGTCGAGCGCGAGACGCGGGCAGTCGAGCGCGAGACGCGGGCAGTCGAGCGCGAGACGCGGGCAGTCGAGCGCGAGACGCGGGCAGTCGAGCGCGAGACGCGGGCAGTCGAGCGCGAGACGCGGGCAGTCGAGCGCGAGACGCGGGCAGTCGAGCGCGAGACGCGGGCAGTCGAGCGCGAGACGCGGGCAGTCGAGCGCGAGACGCGGGCAGTCGAGCGCGAGACGCGGGCAGTCGAGCGCGAGACGCGGGCAGTCGAGCGCGAGACGCGGGCAGTCGAGCGCGAGACGCGGGCAGTCGAGCGCGAGACGCGGGCAGTCGAGCGCGAGACGCGGGCAGTCGAGCGCGAGACGCGGGCAGTCGAGCGCGAGACGCGGGCAGTCGAGCGCGAGACGCGGGCAGTCGAGCGCGAGACGCGGGCAGTCGAGCGCGAGACGCGGGCAGTCGAGCGCGAGACGCGGGCAGTCGAGCGCGAGACGCGGGCAGTCGAGCGCGAGACGCGGGCAGTCGAGCGCGAGCCGCGGGCAGTCGAGCGCGAGACGCGGGCAGGCGAGCGCGAGCCGCGGGCAGTCGAGCGCGAGACGCGGGCAGTCGAGCGCGAGACGCGGGCAGTCGAGCGCGAGACGCGGGCAGTCGAGCGCGAGACGCGGGCAGTCGAGCGCGAGACGCGGGCAGTCGAGCGCGAGACGCGGGCAGTCGAGCGCGAGACGCGGGCAGTCGAGCGCGAGACGCGGGCAGTCGAGCGCGAGACGCGGGCAGTCGAGCGCGAGACGCGGGCAGTCGAGCGCGAGACGCGGGCAGTCGAGCGCGAGACGCGGGCAGTCGAGCGCGAGACGCGGGCAGTCGAGCGCGAGACGCGGGCAGTCGAGCGCGAGACGCGGGCAGTCGAGCGCGAGACGCGGGCAGTCGAGCGCGAGACGCGGGCAGTCGAGCGCGAGACGCGGGCAGTCGAGCGCGAGACGCGGGCAGTCGAGCGCGAGACGCGGGCAGTCGAGCGCGAGACGCGGGCAGTCGAGCGCGAGACGCGGGCAGTCGAGCGCGAGACGCGGGCAGTCGAGCGCGAGACGCGGGCAGTCGAGCGCGAGACGCGGGCAGTCGAGCGCGAGACGCGGGCAGTCGAGCGCGAGACGCGGGCAGTCGAGCGCGAGACGCGGGCAGTCGAGCGCGAGACGCGGGCAGTCGAGCGCGAGACGCGGGCAGTCGAGCGCGAGACGCGGGCAGTCGAGCGCGAGACGCGGGCAGTCGAGCGCGAGACGCGGGCAGTCGAGCGCGAGACGCGGGCAGTCGAGCGCGAGACGCGGGCAGTCGAGCGCGAGACGCGGGCAGTCGAGCGCGAGACGCGGGCAGTCGAGCGCGAGACGCGGGCAGTCGAGCGCGAGACGCGGGCAGTCGAGCGCGAGACGCGGGCAGTCGAGCGCGAGACGCGGGCAGTCGAGCGCGAGACGCGGGCAGTCGAGCGCGAGACGCGGGCAGTCGAGCGCGAGACGCGGGCAGTCGAGCGCGAGACGCGGGCAGTCGAGCGCGAGACGCGGGCAGTCGAGCGCGAGACGCGGGCAGTCGAGCGCGAGACGCGGGCAGTCGAGCGCGAGACGCGGGCAGTCGAGCGCGAGACGCGGGCAGTCGAGCGCGAGACGCGGGCAGTCGAGCGCGAGACGCGGGCAGTCGAGCGCGAGACGCGGGCAGTCGAGCGCGAGACGCGGGCAGTCGAGCGCGAGACGCGGGCAGTCGAGCGCGAGACGCGGGCAGTCGAGCGCGAGACGCGGGCAGTCGAGCGCGAGACGCGGGCAGTCGAGCGCGAGACGCGGGCAGTCGAGCGCGAGACGCGGGCAGTCGAGCGCGAGACGCGGGCAGTCGAGCGCGAGACGCGGGCAGTCGAGCGCGAGACGCGGGCAGTCGAGCGCGAGACGCGGGCAGTCGAGCGCGAGACGCGGGCAGTCGAGCGCGAGACGCGGGCAGTCGAGCGCGAGACGCGGGCAGTCGAGCGCGAGACGCGGGCAGTCGAGCGCGAGACGCGGGCAGTCGAGCGCGAGACGCGGGCAGTCGAGCGCGAGACGCGGGCAGTCGAGCGCGAGACGCGGGCAGTCGAGCGCGAGACGCGGGCAGTCGAGCGCGAGACGCGGGCAGTCGAGCGCGAGACGCGGGCAGTCGAGCGCGAGACGCGGGCAGTCGAGCGCGAGACGCGGGCAGTCGAGCGCGAGACGCGGGCAGTCGAGCGCGAGACGCGGGCAGTCGAGCGCGAGACGCGGGCAGTCGAGCGCGAGACGCGGGCAGTCGAGCGCGAGACGCGGGCAGTCGAGCGCGAGACGCGGGCAGTCGAGCGCGAGACGCGGGCAGTCGAGCGCGAGACGCGGGCAGTCGAGCGCGAGACGCGGGCAGTCGAGCGCGAGACGCGGGCAGTCGAGCGCGAGACGCGGGCAGTCGAGCGCGAGACGCGGGCAGTCGAGCGCGAGACGCGGGCAGTCGAGCGCGAGACGCGGGCAGTCGAGCGCGAGACGCGGGCAGTCGAGCGCGAGACGCGGGCAGTCGAGCGCGAGACGCGGGCAGTCGAGCGCGAGACGCGGGCAGTCGAGCGCGAGACGCGGGCAGTCGAGCGCGAGACGCGGGCAGTCGAGCGCGAGACGCGGGCAGTCGAGCGCGAGACGCGGGCAGTCGAGCGCGAGACGCGGGCAGTCGAGCGCGAGACGCGGGCAGTCGAGCGCGAGACGCGGGCAGTCGAGCGCGAGACGCGGGCAGTCGAGCGCGAGACGCGGGCAGTCGAGCGCGAGACGCGGGCAGTCGAGCGCGAGACGCGGGCAGTCGAGCGCGAGACGCGGGCAGTCGAGCGCGAGGCGCGGGCAGTCGAGCGCGAGACGCGGGCAGTCGAGCGCGAGACGCGGGCAGTCGGGCGCGAGGCGCGGCCAGTGGGGCGCGAGACGCGGGCAGTCGCGCGCGAGACGCGGGCAGTCGAGCGCGAGACGCGGGCAGTCGAGCGCGAGACGCGGGCAGTCGAGCGCGAGACGCGGGCAGTCGAGCGCGAGACGCGGGCAGTCGAGCGCGAGACGCGGGCAGTCGAGCGCGAGACGCGGGCAGTCGAGCGCGAGACGCGGGCAGTCGAGCGCGAGACGCGGGCAGTCGAGCGCGAGACGCGGGCAGTCGAGCGCGAGACGCGGGCAGTCGAGCGCGAGACGCGGGCAGTCGAGCGCGAGACGCGGGCAGTCGAGCGCGAGACGCGGGCAGTCGAGCGCGAGACGCGGGCAGTCGAGCGCGAGACGCGGGCAGTCGAGCGCGAGACGCGGGCAGTCGAGCGCGAGACGCGGGCAGTCGAGCGCGAGACGCGGGCAGTCGAGCGCGAGACGCGGGCAGTCGAGCGCGAGACGCGGGCAGTCGAGCGCGAGACGCGGGCAGTCGAGCGCGAGACGCGGGCAGTCGAGCGCGAGACGCGGGCAGTCGAGCGCGAGACGCGGGCAGTCGAGCGCGAGACGCGGGCAGTCGAGCGCGAGACGCGGGCAGTCGAGCGCGAGACGCGGGCAGTCGAGCGCGAGACGCGGGCAGTCGAGCGCGAGACGCGGGCAGTCGAGCGCGAGACGCGGGCAGTCGAGCGCGAGACGCGGGCAGTCGAGCGCGAGACGCGGGCAGTCGAGCGCGAGACGCGGGCAGTCGAGCGCGAGACGCGGGCAGTCGAGCGCGAGACGCGGGCAGTCGAGCGCGAGACGCGGGCAGTCGAGCGCGAGACGCGGGCAGTCGAGCGCGAGACGCGGGCAGTCGAGCGCGAGACGCGGGCAGTCGAGCGCGAGACGCGGGCAGTCGAGCGCGAGACGCGGGCAGTCGAGCGCGAGACGCGGGCAGTCGAGCGCGAGACGCGGGCAGTCGAGCGCGAGACGCGGGCAGTCGAGCGCGAGACGCGGGCAGTCGAGCGCGAGACGCGGGCAGTCGAGCGCGAGACGCGGGCAGTCGAGCGCGAGACGCGGGCAGTCGAGCGCGAGACGCGGGCAGTCGAGCGCGAGACGCGGGCAGTCGAGCGCGAGACGCGGGCAGTCGAGCGCGAGACGCGGGCAGTCGAGCGCGAGACGCGGGCAGTCGAGCGCGAGACGCGGGCAGTCGAGCGCGAGACGCGGGCAGTCGAGCGCGAGACGCGGGCAGTCGAGCGCGAGACGCGGGCAGTCGAGCGCGAGACGCGGGCAGTCGAGCGCGAGACGCGGGCAGTCGAGCGCGAGACGCGGGCAGTCGAGCGCGAGACGCGGGCAGTCGAGCGCGAGACGCGGGCAGTCGAGCGCGAGACGCGGGCAGTCGAGCGCGAGACGCGGGCAGTCGAGCGCGAGACGCGGGCAGTCGAGCGCGAGACGCGGGCAGTCGAGCGCGAGACGCGGGCAGTCGAGCGCGAGACGCGGGCAGTCGAGCGCGAGACGCGGGCAGTCGAGCGCGAGACGCGGGCAGTCGAGCGCGAGACGCGGGCAGTCGAGCGCGAGACGCGGGCAGTCGAGCGCGAGACGCGGGCAGTCGAGCGCGAGACGCGGGCAGTCGAGCGCGAGACGCGGGCAGTCGAGCGCGAGACGCGGGCAGTCGAGCGCGAGACGCGGGCAGTCGAGCGCGAGACGCGGGCAGTCGAGCGCGAGACGCGGGCAGTCGAGCGCGAGACGCGGGCAGTCGAGCGCGAGACGCGGGCAGTCGAGCGCGAGACGCGGGCAGTCGAGCGCGAGACGCGGGCAGTCGAGCGCGAGACGCGGGCAGTCGAGCGCGAGACGCGGGCAGTCGAGCGCGAGACGCGGGCAGTCGAGCGCGAGACGCGGGCAGTCGAGCGCGAGACGCGGGCAGTCGAGCGCGAGACGCGGGCAGTCGAGCGCGAGACGCGGGCAGTCGAGCGCGAGACGCGGGCAGTCGAGCGCGAGACGCGGGCAGTCGAGCGCGAGACGCGGGCAGTCGAGCGCGAGACGCGGGCAGTCGAGCGCGAGACGCGGGCAGTCGAGCGCGAGACGCGGGCAGTCGAGCGCGAGACGCGGGCAGTCGAGCGCGAGACGCGGGCAGTCGAGCGCGAGACGCGGGCAGTCGAGCGCGAGACGCGGGCAGTCGAGCGCGAGACGCGGGCAGTCGAGCGCGAGACGCGGGCAGTCGAGCGCGAGACGCGGGCAGTCGAGCGCGAGACGCGGGCAGTCGAGCGCGAGACGCGGGCAGTCGAGCGCGAGACGCGGGCAGTCGAGCGCGAGACGCGGGCAGTCGAGCGCGAGACGCGGGCAGTCGAGCGCGAGACGCGGGCAGTCGAGCGCGAGACGCGGGCAGTCGAGCGCGAGACGCGGGCAGTCGAGCGCGAGACGCGGGCAGTCGAGCGCGAGACGCGGGCAGTCGAGCGCGAGACGCGGGCAGTCGAGCGCGAGACGCGGGCAGTCGAGCGCGAGACGCGGGCAGTCGAGCGCGAGACGCGGGCAGTCGAGCGCGAGACGCGGGCAGTCGAGCGCGAGACGCGGGCAGTCGAGCGCGAGACGCGGGCAGTCGAGCGCGAGACGCGGGCAGTCGAGCGCGAGACGCGGGCAGTCGAGCGCGAGACGCGGGCAGTCGAGCGCGAGACGCGGGCAGTCGAGCGCGAGACGCGGGCAATCGAGCGCGAGACGCGGGCAGTCGAGCGCGAGACGCGGGCAGTCGAGCGCGAGACGCGGGCAGTCGAGCGCGAGACGCGGGCAGTCGAGCGCGAGACGCGGGCAGTCGAGCGCGAGACGCGGGCAGTCGAGCGCGAGACGCGGGCAGTCGAGCGCGAGACGCGGGCAGTCGAGCGCGAGACGCGGGCAGTCGAGCGCGAGACGCGGGCAGCCGAGCGCGAGAGGCTGGCGTCCGAGCGGTAGACGCGGACAGACGAGCGCGCGACGCGGGCAGTGGCGCGCGCGACCCGGGCAGTCGAGCGCGAGACGCGGGCAGTCGAGCGCGAGACGCGGGCAGTCGAGCGCGAGACGCGGGCAGTCGAGCGCGAGACGCGGGCAGTCGAGCGCGAGACGCGGGCAGTCGAGCGCGAGACGCGGGCAGTCGAGCGCGAGACGCGGGCAGTCGAGCGCGAGACGCGGGCAGTCGAGCGCGAGACGCGGGCAGTCGAGCGCGAGACGCGGGCAGTCGAGCGCGAGACGCGGGCAGTCGAGCGCGAGACGCGGGCAGTCGAGCGCGAGACGCGGGCAGTCGAGCGCGAGACGCGGGCAGTCGAGCGCGAGACGCGGGCAGTCGAGCGCGAGACGCGGGCAGTCGAGCGCGAGACGCGGGCAGTCGAGCGCGAGACGCGGGCAGTCGAGCGCGAGACGCGGGCAGTCGAGCGCGAGACGCGGGCAGTCGAGCGCGAGACGCGGGCAGTCGAGCGCGAGACGCGGGCAGTCGAGCGCGAGACGCGGGCAGTCGAGCGCGAGACGCGGGCAGTCGAGCGCGAGACGCGGGCAGTCGAGCGCGAGACGCGGGCAGTCGAGCGCGAGACGCGGGCAGTCGAGCGCGAGACGCGGGCAGTCGAGCGCGAGACGCGGGCAGTCGAGCGCGAGACGCGGGCAGTCGAGCGCGAGACGCGGGCAGTCGAGCGCGAGACGCGGGCAGTCGAGCGCGAGACGCGGGCAGTCGAGCGCGAGACGCGGGCAGTCGAGCGCGAGACGCGGGCAGTCGAGCGCGAGACGCGGGCAGTCGAGCGCGAGACGCGGGCAGTCGAGCGCGAGACGCGGGCAGTCGAGCGCGAGACGCGGGCAGTCGAGCGCGAGACGCGGGCAGTCGAGCGCGAGACGCGGGCAGTCGAGCGCGAGACGCGGGCAGTCGAGCGCGAGACGCGGGCAGTCGAGCGCGAGACGCGGGCAGTCGAGCGCGAGACGCGGGCAGTCGAGCGCGAGACGCGGGCAGTCGAGCGCGAGACGCGGGCAGTCGAGCGCGAGACGCGGGCAGTCGAGCGCGAGACGCGGGCAGTCGAGCGCGAGACGCGGGCAGTCGAGCGCGAGACGCGGGCAGTCGAGCGCGAGACGCGGGCAATTCGAAACGATGTCGAAACGACGTCAAAACGACGTCAAAACGACGTCAAAACGACGTCAAAACGATGTCGGAACGAAGTGAAAACCATATTAATATGAACTCAAAACGACTCTGCTATGTTATTGCTGGGTCACGAGAAATCGAAGTGTTAACCCTTCCACGACGGGATGGCATCTATAGATGCCATGGAGGGTACTGTAGCTCGAAATCTATCGGCGCAAGCCATGATTAGTCAGAGTTGAAAGAAAGAGATAGACTGTGGCAGAGTAAAGGATAGAGACACTGCTAGGATCGTGTCACGAGAAATCGGAATGGATTCCAATGACGCTTGCACCTCAAGATTTGAAATATTCTGAAAAAATATATATTTTCAATTAGTTATTCACAGAAGGTATTTAAATTATATAAATAAAACAAATGAGTATTTAAGACCGCATGTATTAATAGGAAGTGAAATAAACAGCAAATTAATACGATATTAATAAAGAATATATTATTGAATAAATAATATTATATTCCTTCATCATTGTTTCTTGTGTATATATATTTTAAAAACCTATTGTGTGTATTGTATTCATAATCTCATTTATTCAGTGTGTATTCTTTATTTATATTATGTTTGTCTGAAGAACTCGCGAAATTCAAGTGTTATTTTGGAGCATACGTGAAAGGGTAAACTCGAGGTTAAACGAGTCCGCCATGTGCCAAGTAACAACGATAAAAATAGCGACTTCGATCATAGTTTCTACTACCTGTTTACACGGAGACAAACAGTAAACGGATAAAACTGTTTCCCCTTAAAAATCGAGAAAAATCGGTGAAACCGCTTCGGACGCGAGTGCATAGAGAGCGGGAAAGGTGTCTCAGTTGAAAAGAGACACAATGGTGTAACAGACGGTGCCGCCAGCCGGCTGGAAAGTAATTATTGCACTCGCGTAATTACGGCCGGCAGTGAGCCAGTCAGTTCTTTAGAGTTCCTTGAGAGAGTCGTACACAGCCAGAACCCTTGCTTTCGTGCTGCCGAAGTCAGTTTTTGGAAGGTTCTTCGCGGTAGCTAGAGCCTATCTCACAAGCTCCCGAAGCCCAAACAACTGATTGTTTTCGAGAGTCAAAGCTCAATTCTTAGCTCTCGAAACCTCTCTTAAAGGCTACTTTTGAGAAAACAAAAAGACGTGCGCTGAGAAATAGACGATACGTGTCGAAACGGCTTTCCGTCGCACGATCGTCGCCTCATAGGCACGCTACAAACAAATTCTTTAACCTAAATTCGAGCGAATTAGCAATCGGATCGGTGGTCTTACCCCAATTCTTTTGTCGATTGTTTCTCGATATAGAAGCAATCGGAGAACCAGGCCCCGTGGCAGGTATCAAGGCTGTCAGTGCACTCGCCGTTAAAATGTCCGATACGTTTTCACGTGCAGGGGCGGTGATCCTGCATTTTCCTGTTTTAAGTCCAACGATCGCCTAAGGCGCGTGTGGCAGACAGTGAGTGATCGGAGATGAGCAGTCTAGTGACCGCTGGTTCTCCTCCATACGGCACCTCCCTTTTGGAGCCTTACAACCCCCATTAGCGAGAAGCCGGTTCGAAGCAATCAACTGTTGCATCCGATACAGGATATAAAATTAAATCTGTACGTTTGCACACGACGGTTCCTTGCGTTGTGCAGGAAACGTCGTATAATACAGTCCACCCCCCTCTACTGTGTCTTGTAGCACGAATAAGTGCCCTCACTACCTGTCACATATCGTGATCAGGGAAAAGAAAGGAAAGACGCACGGATAGTACAATAGCCTGATAATAACGTAAGGAATTCGATGTTTACATCGATTCTTTCTGTTACAAGCCCACGAGCGCAGCCGTTTTGAGAGTTATCATTTTTATTAAATAAACGGTCGTCCAAAAACAGACGGCCACAAATAAAACAAGCGTTCGTTCATTGAACCTTAGTTCCTTTCCCTTAAATCCGAGCCCTGTTTAGTAGAATCGAAAAATAAAGTACGATTCACTTAAACAATATTTATTTTGTATTTATTTCTCTTCGTATCGGTATATAATGAATATAATATTTTTTTCATTTTGTATTGATATATGCGGTATCGAGTACTTATATGTTTTAACTACATAATTTAAATACCTTCTGTGTATAACTAATTGAGAATATATACTTGTTCGAGAATATTTCAAATCTTGGGGTGCAAGCATCATTGGAACCCATTTCGATTTCTCATGACCCAGCACTAACATAGCAGAAACGACACCACATGGCTTCCTCCTCTTCCTTTTTTTATGCTAGGGATATTAGTACACGAGGGACAAAACTTATGCGTGAAATAGATGGCGCTGAAAGCACCCGCCGTGAGAGTGTTGAAGAATTTAAACTGCAGTTTCGATAATTGAACTTATCGATGAATTGTAGGCAACTTCGTTTCCGTAATAAGTTTATGATACAAAACATAATGTCGACTATGTTCAAAGGAGACAGAACGAAATACATATCGTTTGTAAATAAAACGTGATGTGACCCTTGATTAAGAAAAACATATTTTGTGTAAGTTATTATGAGATATATTCATCAAATATATGACAAACAAGAGCAAATATCAAGATTACTATTGTAAGAAAAAATTTGTCTTAAGGATAAAAAATTTTCAGTTATTGACTATTATATAATTACAAGGAACCGGTAAATATGAAAACTGAAATATCTTGGAAACGTCGATTTTTACGAAAAAAATTGAAATATACATTAATTTGTGTATTCATAGTTGCAATCATTTTCGTTGTTCACCAGTTATTTTATTTCAAAGAACTTAATCAAGCAATCGTAGGAAAGTTAATCAGTGGATCTGTACGTAAATCTAACTACATTATTACTGGTAAAGTGGGTTCGAAATGGAGTGAACCATTGCATTCAAAACTTCTACGCGATAAAGAAGGTCGAACTGTATCACTCCGTGGAACACGCGATCAAGATATTTCAAGATATCTACCGAATGTACGAGGAAAATTTGTTTGTTTCATGTCAAAAGATGAAATAGACTTTTTTAAAATTAATGACAATTATTGTGATTGTCCTATGGATGGTAGTGATGAACCTGGTACCAATGCATGTAACAATGGTATTTTTAATTGTGAAATTTCATCCACAAAAATTACAGGTATTTAAGAATCTATATCTTATTATACTTTCACTTTTCTGAAACTAATATTATAAATACTTTCATCCAAATTCCAGTAAAAATACCATCTTATAAAGTTAACGATGGATATTGTGACTGTTGCGATGGATCTGATGAGTGGGCTGAAGTTAAACTACCACATTTAAACAATGGTAAATGTTTTCATGAAAAAGATATATATATATATGTATGCGTGTGTGTTTTTTAAATGTTTCTTTATGTTACTTATTAATAATTTGTTTCAGAGTCTGGGAATATAACCTACTATCGTACCAAATGTCAAAATAAATGCTAGCAAAGTTTAATACACATTAAATATCCATATAAAATATTTATTTTACATGAATCTTTATATTATCTAAATCAATATTTCAATATTGTATATAAAGTTCTATAATATGTTAAAATTACTTTCTATTAAAGAAATTTATATTATTTAAAAATTCAATTAGGTATATGTTAGTTAAGCTATTAAGGCTATTATTAAGGAGTTTATAGATTAAGTAAATACACTAAGATTGAAAAACATTCTTTTATATGATACATTAATCTGCTAAGAAAAAATAAGTTTTTTACAATCAATTGTAGCAATCTGTAACATTATAATAATAATGTTTAACTCCTGGTATTAATATGTATCTTTATATGCACCAAATGTAAATATTAAATGAAAAATTAAATATGATTTATAAAAAATTTAGATGCATGCAATTTTAATTTTATTCTTTATGTTAAAATAAGACTGTTGAATTACATAGAGAAATGTAGAATTGGTATTTCATAATTAATTCCAATAATAAAAATTTTAGTATTATCATTATTATTAATTGATTAATAAAAGTAAACGTTAGAAATCATCACAGATATTTTTTATTTAATAATATCATAATAAATAAAGTACATATCCCAACATTATTATGCATAACTTGCAATAGCTTTAAGAATATTAAAATGATTTTGTAAACTTCTTGATTTATCTGCAAAATGTAAAGTTCGTTTTACAGGAATTCCTAAACCTTGTAAAGTATTGTAAAACTGACTTTCCTCTTCACGGATCCATGGACGATAAGAATCTTGAACTTGATATGGTGTAACATGAATATGAACAGCTATTTCTAAAATGATACATCAATTTTTTAATACGGATTTAATAACAGATTTAGCAAGTGTAATTTTTAAGATCAATAAATCATATTACTTAATTTTACAAAAGATTCCAGTATGGATTTTTCTGTGATCCATGTATCCTTAGAACCTGCATGACCCCCATCTAACCACCACATGCTTTCAATGATTTTTGTGAAATTATTCATTCCAATATTAGGCTTTGTTTTATTTTGATAATAATGAAATTCATGCAGTAGTTGGTTTAAAACAACACAGCCTTTACTAAAACCTATTAATGTCAATTTTGTTTTTTCAATATTAAAATGTGTTGGATCCTGAAAATTTAAACACATTTGTTTTAATTAAGAATCACAGAATATGTATATATATATACACACATACAATAGAATTTAATGTATACCTCCTCTGCATTACATATTTTAATATGATCTAACGAAGATTTAACTAATTCTTGTAAATGTTTTAAAGCATTATGTGTTGGTAGAAATGATGGTACACCATATTCATTTGATGGTACAAAATTATCAAAACAACTAAACATAGCATTTCTTGTTACATATATTCTGTAAGAATATCAGATATAATAATAATAAAAGAATATTATGCATATTTATTTCAATACTGTTCTGAATATTACCTTGATGGCCGAATAATAAGTATGTGCTTTTTAGGGAAGTTTATTGAGAGTATTTGTGCAATATTTTGTAAACTCCATTCTATATATTTTTTACTATCTGCATGTTGTTCCATATTTTCTTGGATATCCTATAATCAGTATATATTTGTACAATATTGTGTTATGAATTTTTGTGCAACAAAATTACGATAATAAAGGATTTTGTATACCTGAACATCACCTCCAAAGTATAAAAGAACATCTTGACTTGATTGTAATATTGGACGTGAATAAATTATATCATTACATCGACCGGCAATACCGGGTACTTTCTTCCAAATCCAAATTTTTGATGACATGATGTTTTGATATTATTTGATAAAGTTACAATAAAAACGTACATAACAAATTATACTGTTACATTCATTCAACTTATTCGATAACATATTTAAATATTTCGAAGGTATTAATATAACACTTTAATTAATTGTATCTATTAATGTAATCAAAATGTAACGTTTACACTGCAATTTACAGAATTGTTGTACAACTCTGTTACAACTACGGTATCGCAAAAGCGATAATTGAAGCACGGCCACGGTGCATTTATGAAATAGACGCAATACTATAGCTGCAGCCATACACGTATTCGAATTCATATTTCTAATAATTCAGTACTTCAACATAATTGTTTAAGTTGAAAAATGTTTTTGCTGTATTCCAGAATTTATTATGTTGTATGAAAACTATTAAACATGATTAAAATCTATGTACAAGAACTGTAATACATATATTTTTACAAGATCAAAATATGAGTACCTGAATCATAGTAATAAATCGATATAAATTTGAATTTTCATATAAAATTGTCATATAAATTAAGTTATTAATGTTATTATTATTTCTATTTTAAATATAATTATGCATTTATACATAAATGCATTATGTGTAATCTCAAAAGAACTATTTTGAATCTCGGTTTCTTCGTGAATAGGATCCAAGAATTATTACGTAAGATATATTAAAAATAGTGGACGTCGAGTCCAATATCTCTATTTAAATATGTTTCTACTCTTATACTGAACTTTATATGTTTTGGCAGTATTTAAATTCGAATGACGAGTTTTTAAGTTTTATCACATAACCCAACTCTGTAAATAGTTCTTTCAGTTTCAAAAAGATATAAATCAAATCTAATCATGGAACGTGATTCGGACTCGAATAAAACAGTGTGGAATCCTCTTCAAATATTTGATTGTCATACACCATCTAAATATGCTGTTGTTATACTGAATAGTTCACTTCATTGGGAAGATGACATTTTACTTCAAATTTGGAAGAAAGGTATGTTTTCTGTGTTCAAGTTTAATACGCTAAATTAAAGAAATGTATGCCTTTAACCATCTTTGTGGTAAATGATTTATTCAGAAGTATGCATCATTTTTAGCTCAGATTAATGTCACTGTTGATGGTGGAACGTCTAAATGGTTACAATACTTGCAAGAACAAGATATTAATCTTTTCAGTGGAAATTACAGAGAATATGTGCCAAATTTAATTACTGGAGATATGGATAGTTGCCCTCCTGTAATTCTTGAAAAATTAAAAAGCATGGGTTCATTAGTTATTGAGACACCTGATCAAGATCACACAGATTATACAAAAGCTCTACTTCAATTGGGACAATATGCAAAGTGGAAAAACATAACAGTAATATTCAATGTGTTAAAAAAAGTTTCCTAAATAAATTACACCTAATAATAAGAAATTATTGTTGTCAGTTAAATGGGATATACGTATTTGTAGACACATCAGGAAGATTTGATCATATCATGGGAAATATTAATACGCTTTATAAAAGTGACAAGCTTATTGAACATGTACAAGTAATTCCTTCTTATTTGATTATATTTTTTTGCTGTTTTAAAATATTCAATTATCAAATTTATCAAATTGTATCTATTAATCAGGTGATTCAAATTGCAAGTGATTCATTGACGTGGATCTTAAGGCCAGGCTTACATAGTATAGCCATTCCTAAAATTTTAATACAAAATAGTAGCTGGTGTGGACTTTTGCCAGTTGGTGCACCTGTTAATTGTATAATAACAACTGGTTTAAAATGGAATTTAAGTATGTATTGATTAATATTATATCACAAAATGTTTTAATCACTTCAGTATTGTAAAAAAGAAATATTTCACTTCTTAGATAATGATACTCTACAATTTGGTGGTTTGGTAAGTTCGTCAAATACATATGATAATTGCTCTGAAGTTACTGTAAATACAGATTCACCAGTGATATGGACTATGGGTATTGAACCTCTTAAAAAAAAATAGAAATCATTATGAAATATCATCTAGTACATATTCATAATATTTTTGGTTATTTATTTGATTTGTATCATTCACAACATTATAGGTTTCTATGTAATAGAAAAAAAGATATTTTAGTATTTTATTTTGTTAAAACGTGTAATATAAAATTAGTTATAGTTACATTATAAATTATGAATATTTTCTATTCAGAGTTGTGTTCTATTATGTTGTCCGGAAATAAATTGCGATTTTCTGTAGTCTCATTATTGAGAGTCTTCTGTACCATAAATATTTAATTCATATTTATCATACAGTATATCATTTTAAAGTGTAGATGTTGTATTATCATTCAATGGTTTTGCTTTCTGCAGTTCACTTGTTGTATGTTTACCTTATAAAATTGCATTCAGTAGCAATGGAAACAAATTGATGTCCTGCATTGAAAAAAATTTCATTTTGATAAAAATATAATTACTGAAAGTACAGTACAACGTTAATTTCAACAATATCACAGTGGCAATAGAAGTCTCGAAAGGAAAAAAAGATCGAAAGTGTTCTTTTGCCATTAATAATGACAGAATCAAAAGATTTGTTGAAGATTGTTTGGATATAACAGTTCCAAAATTTGGACATTAGTTAAGTGTAAGTAAAACAGTAGTCACAAGTCAAATTTAGTAATTTGTCAAATTTAGTAAGGAAGCCATAAGAATCGCTATTTATTTCCAGAGAATCTAATACATACATTCTATTACAATTATGTAGTTTCTTTAAATTATAGTAAAAAATGAAAAATTTGTTATATTAACTTAAATTACAAAAATATAGAAGGAGATATTCTTCATTCATTTGACATTAATTTTGTGGATTTTTATAAAGTTATTCTTTTAACAAAGATTTAAAAACATTTAGTAATAATGTTTCTTAATTTAGTATAAATATATAAAGAAAAAATTTAATAATCGATGTTACAAACTGAATATTCATTATTCAAGTAGAAATATCTTTTAATACATTATTACAGAGGTATCAATATAGAAATGCATGAAACTGCAAAAAATTTGGTAGAATATTATTTGTTCCTAACTAATGCAATATAGCTCTTTAATTTAGTTTTAAAGTTCTATCAAACACCTGAATTTTTATTATTAAAGTTATCATTTGCACGTTTCTCATGAAAAATCCTTTGAAATATTAAATAATTTATACTTATTTTATGTATGGATAAATTTTCAAATGCAACAAAATTTATATTTAAAAACAAATTTCTTCAGCTATAAACCTTGAAAATATAAAATCAGTATTATATACATTCCTATAAGCTTCATTCTTTAAATTATTGGTAAAAATCAATTTTGTTCTTGATTAGAAACAAAATGTTGGTGTAATAAAAATTAAAATATTATTTTGAAGTTTTCTGTGTTCTACTTTAGCATTTTGCCACCTTATATTTTTGAAAAATGTTACTTTCTTCAAAATTCTATAAGAAATATTGGTTTATAATCTCTGATATTTAAATGTTTCATGATTCATTCATTGCTCATGTATGTTTAAGCATAGTAAAAGATACTATTATTTAAAGAATTATGTGAAAATAATTTTGTTATTGGAGATTTGCGCACATTTAATAACGATGGCATAAAACTTACTTTTTTCAAAATTTTAGTATAATGAATTATTTTGTGATATATGAATTACAAAACTAATTGTTTACATATCACGCGCGTGCGCGCGCGCGCACACACACACACACAGACGCATAGACTAACAATTAATTGGGTAATTTTATGTTGTATAAGGATTACAAATTATGTTACTGCCTATAGTATAATGTAATTAAGAAAATAATGCCATTTTCAAATATGTACCTATATTTGTGTATATATTATACCATTGATTAAGGACAGGATAGACCACTTATCTAATGCTTTTCTTTGTCACCCAGATTTGGGGCTCATGAGCCCCAAATCCGTTTTCATTTTTGCCGTTTCGATTGTCTAAAAGGTATAATTTTTGCGTTTGCTCTTACATTTGGTATATTAAAATACTTTAGAAGTATTTACATTTTTGGTCAGATAATAAAACGAAAGATATCCTTCCGAGAAGTCTAAATTTTTAGGTTATCGGTATTTCAGAGCATGTGACATGAAGTCCCATAAAATGATCAGTCTATCCTGTACCCCTCGTCTGTAATTATACGTCCATGGTAAGTTGGGAATCGGATCGGCACAGGGGCAAGGGGGACGTACTGACGAAAATGCGAATCTGATTCGTTAGAGGGCCAGCGTCTCTGACACATTTCTAAACAAAAGTCACACGTATTGACATCATTGGGCGAAACATTCTTAGCGAATGCAGGGACGAGTCACACGAACGAACAAAAACTAAGTTCCGCTGGGCGCTTGTCCCGGCCCCCGGCGGCCAACTTACATGGGCATATAATACTTATGTTTAGAAATGTCAATACAAGAATCTCAAGTTGTTAATATGTATAATGTATGAAAAATTTTTATGTTATAAATAATATTATATATTATAATTATTACAGTTGATAATAACAAGAAATTATATTATTGTGTTATCTTTATTTGTTTGTTATTAAACAGTGTATTGTATATATAGATATATCGTTCTATAATAGATGATACTTAATGCACAAATGTATCTACGTTTTTCTTTAAATTGTAGTTATTTTCATACCAAATTCAATATGTTCTAATTTTGTAATATTTGAATTTTTGTGTTATTTGAATGTATAAATTAAAAGTTTAGAAAACAAAAAAAAATATTTGTATGAAAAATTTTGTGAATAATTTTCCATCTAATAAAATTTGATGTTAAGTAAAGGAGTGTATGAGAATTTGTTAAAGTTAATATGTATTTATGACGGGTTAAGTTTTTCATGGGTATGTTTTCTCTTAGAAAATGTAATTCAACTTGTTTTTATTGCTATTCACATTATGTTTACTACTACAACATAACCAACGCGTATAAAACATCCGCGCTAAAGTTATTAGAAACGAAAATAGTCCGAGATATTGCATTTTATAATCGATGATACTAATAATAATATATAGTATATTTCTAATATTTTCTTTAATATCCTGACCTTTATTAAAATTATTTTTTGTACTTTAAGTATCTCTTGTAAATTTAATCGTTCAAATCGCATTTTTTAATTTTTAAAACTAAAGTACAAATTGTAAGTTTTACAGTGCTATAAATTTAATCTAGGTAATAATTATTTTATATTAACATCATTTACGTGCATGTAAAGATCGTTTTTTTTTAACTATTTCGATTTTATTTAAAAATAAAAAAAAATACGGAAGTAAAACATGATTGCTATGTGCACACTGGTTACCATTTCTGAACTGTCCTAATTGTTGCTACAATTTACAGTTTCCATCATTACTTAAGATCATATACAAATGTATCTTTCATATATTTTTAACTAATGTATTAAATTTAATAAACACGAAATATTAGAATATTTGTTGGACAAAAGATTATATTTGTAAGCAAAGGTTCGAAGCTTCAAAGTGAAAACGTATATAATTTTATTTTATCTATATCGTAAGAACGCGATGCCACGTTACGCACGTGCAGACGGGATTAGACGAAGCGGGGGCGGCAAACCACTAAAATACGTACTTACGCACATACACATGTATATATGTCGCGACGATCAGCTGTAGCGATGTTTACATTTGTTGGCATCCTCGACGACGGTGTACCGCGTGGTGGGGTTGCGGCCACTGGCCAGTTCCCCACGATCTTTCAAGCGGTTGGTATCGTTTTCGTCGTAGTTTCCTTAATTACTAATTGTTGCCATTAATTGTCCGCGAGTTCACGGTGAAAGTTTCATAGAGATATAAAGTGTGACGTGGTGGATGTGTCAAATGTATCATCATTGGTCTAATAATCGTGCAAAATCGGTAAGTTATCAAGATTATTTCCAAGAAATTGCTTTTATTTGACGCGATGTTCTTCCCATAACTAGGATATGTTCAAGGGTTCACCGATGTAAATCGTATCAAATCGCAACCAATTGAAATACAAAACTCGAGCAGAGGTGAATAAAGCTCTTTCACGTGTGTGTGCATGTTTCGATGTGTGCCCTATCGTTAGATTTATCCGAAGCATTACGTGTTACGTAGTACTTACTAGTAACAGTGTGTTCCTTTCGTTACGCAGTATCGCGTGGTAATGCCGTCGCCGTTTCGCGGTTTTCGAAACTCGAGATACGTGCATTGAACTCTTTACCGTTATCTCGTCGCGTGCGTTTTCGCGCGAACGAACAATCGTCGACGATAACTATTTTGAAGAGATTTGTGTATACCGATGACGTGAGTTTTCGTTAATTGAAATTACACGTTCTTCTAGTGTATACATATTCCGCGCCGATAGTAACTTCTCAGTTAGCTTTCGGTCAAGGTGAACCGCGTCGCGAGCAATTGTGTCGCCTTGATTCTTCCGTGGCGCTTTTACGCGCTTTAGCGGACAAGTAACCTCGTTTGGTCCAAGTACTGTGCCCTGCTACCAAAATGGTGTCAGACACCAAGTGTAAATAACCTTATGAACGTAAGAATAGACGTACGAGACGAATTGTGTTTATATATCTGTTGCGTCGAAGAAAGCGTTCTTGTGTATATTAGACGCACCGGAATACTTGGTACGCGTTTTGGCAACCGTTCTTACTAGATTTTGTGCAGACATCTCGAAAGAAATTTCTAACACAGTTACCTCGATTTTCGAAACGCTAATAATTAATTAATTCGCAACAGATCGTAACAAAACTAATTACATTTTACAAACACATACATTCGCACTTATATAGTTATTTGAATCAATAGAAATAATGGAGTACTTGTATTTCAATTTTAGGAGTATTAAAACTATTGATATTAATAATTTGCATTTACGGCATTAGATAATGAGGTTATGAGAGGTTTTAAGAAAATGCATAGTTTGATTTTATTTGAAGAAAATATTATGTAATTTAGTATTTACTTATTTGCTCTTATACAAATTATTTAAACGAAATTGAAAAATTATTCAAAAACGAATTGGCAATTCTTATGTACATTATAAACAAGGATCTATAAATTCAAAATTTTTATGCTATTTTAAACGCATACAGATTTATTTACGCCTGTTTAAAACGGGAGGTAATTTTAACAAATTATTATCAGGAATTTGAACGTTACTACGTTGTTTTAAGCGCGTTTTCAACATAGGCTAACGTTAGATGGTTGCGTTAAGAGATCGTTAACATTCTTGACCCTTTGAAAGATCGTATTATTAAGAGCACGTTCTATATGACGCTTACAAAAATTATATTTGGACTTTAATAGTATAGTAAAGATGCAGATAAGATAAATACTTTTTTCGATATAACTGACAAAATGTTGGTATTAATAACCATAATTCAGATGAAGTAATATACGTAATTAATATATTTTTAAAATCACAAATTGTAAGTAACTCTAACACCATATATTTAATGTGATATCCTAAACATGCGTTTAATCGTACCTCTTTTAGAAGCAGCGTATTTTAAACCAACTCTTATCATTGATATTTAACAAAACCGGCTTATTATTCAATACATAATTTTCGAATGAATACTTTAGAATCAAATTCTAAAGATAAATGAAAAAATTAGAGAGGTAAAACATTTGATAAATTCAAGCAACAGAATGTATATGATGAACTTAAATCACTTCTATTATCTTTAACCTTTGTGTGAACAACCTTGTATCCGAGTGTCCATTTCTATTGTTTCTATAATAATTTCTTTAAGTCATTGCAAAAATATTTAAAAATCACTTTGGATCGTTATTCTTTGGATACTTTTACGTCAATTTACGTTCTCCATGTATAGAAATTTGTGCACAAAATTTTCAGTATTAAGGCTTCGAACAATCGTGAATATTTGGTTGATTACACAAGGGTTAAACTAAAGTATCTGTTTTATACTAGAGTAGTTATTCTGTTATGTATTTCAAGCATCAAACCAGATATGTCGCTACGAGCAGTTATCTGCGACAACGAACGTGAACATTGTATGAGCATGCAAATGAATTGCAGGCAGTGTTTGCGTGTGGTCGAGGCACGAAATCTATGCGTGCAAAGCTACATTTATATATGCATATAGAACGATCTTAAGGAGATCGGTGCGTTTGCACATGCGTAGACCTGTGCCCGCGTGTGTTAGAACAAAACTTGGCGCCGCGGTCTTGCATCAGCGATGCTAAAGTAATAAGGCGGTCGTGAATGTCAACAGCGTCTAGACGCGCTGTAGAACTTTTTGGCAGGGTGAAAGAGAGGAAAATCTAGAAGCATCATGTTGCAAGACAATTTTACCAATCGCATTCCTTTTCCTTCTTTTTCCGCCCTTTTTAATTCGTCATCAAGTTCAGTGGTAATACACCCCCGCGGCTGGGATATAAATAAAGCGAGTGATATCGATTTTTTTCCGGACATGGGGAAATAAAACCGAAGGGTGACCGTCGTAGGAATTGCAATCGATATCATTATTAAGTTAATCATCTGTTTTATCTGTTAATAAACGAACCACACTTTCACGCGAATTCCATTTGAATCAACTAGCTCATAATATATCATATATAGGAAGTGACTATTTTTTTTTTGGTTGTCACTTAGTCGAATCTCGTTCGATGTCGCGAAACTTCGCGGGTGAAATCCTATAATTTACGTGGTAATCATAGACCATACGACTTTTGCTGTTATGAAGAGGTTGAAACTACAGGAAACGAGAAAATTTTGTCTTAGGAAAGTGAAATACAAGATTTTAGCGAAGAGTGAGTCGTTTTCTGTAATCCGGAACATCGTCCCTAAATACATAAATGTTTCACGAAATTTTATTGAGTAGTAAACAGATGTTAATCAATAAAATGTTAAAATAGGCAAACAAGGTGATAGAACAAAAATTCCTGTTAAGTGTATCTTTTAAGAGATTTCAACCTTATCAATGTATTTTAGTTGAACTTTTGTTTTTTCACATTTTCATAAAGAATAAAAAGTTAAGAAAGTTCAACAGTTATAATAATGTTCACTTTTGATTATATATTACGAAAATAATTTTGTTTTATACAGTTATCTTCGGATTAAAATATTTTCAGTTGACTAGGTGATTCCCAAAGGTTTAGGAGATCCTATTTATATAGCACATCCTGTATATTTTAATATTAATACCAAATACAATAAAGTCTCATAAGACACAACTTGAAGTGCTTCAAATATTGTAACTTCGCCATTCCTAGAATTTCTTAGAATCTACTCGAACGACTGAGTTATCGAAACTGCCAGCTTTCAACACATAAATAATAATAATCAATCAGTTGTCATTCTGATGTATGAAAAATGTAATTTTTACAATTTTTGATCATGATTTTCGACATCTTTCTGACTAAAATAAATTCAAATACGGTATTCGTAATTAGATAAGTGCACCAAATGTAATAATTCTAAAAATAGTCCGACTTATACTGTGAATTTTCTATAAATCGATTGATATTTCCTAGAAAAAAACATAAAATGAATATGATGTAGATATATTTCCTTACAATGTAAATTGTGTTTATTTAAAATGTACTAAAAGCATCAGCTTGACAAAATATTTGTAATGGAAGTATGCACAAATATTTTACGTTCATGTTCTGGAGTTTATGTTCTACGCTTATTTTTGCCTGTAACTTATCTCGTTATAATTTATTTTTTCACAACGAATGTAAATGTTTGAATTTACAGATCAAAATAGTGGTTTAAGATGAATACTTCTATTATTATGTAATATTAATGTACTATTATGTAATACAGGGGAGAGTTGTCTAAATTATGTCTTGTCAATTTCCTTTTTATTAATGAACGCAGATGAGATTTACTACCAAGGCATGAATTAAGTATGAAATAAGGAATATAAACAAGAATTTCATGAATTATATGTTGGTTTGTATATGTTACGATCATTTTAAAATATTAAGTAAGATTCATGTAACTTTTAATTAATTTATATACTAGCATAATATCGTATTTTAATATTACGATTTTATTCTGCATTTTTTATATTTTCTTAAAAGCTGGTTTATTGTACAATATTTTACATTCATTTTGTGTATATATGATAGTTACTATGAAGATTAAATTGTTATTTTCATACAATTTTTTATGTTTTCTGTATCGTCCCTTTACAAAAGTTACATTGCTACGGTTAAGTGCCATGTACATTGTATATACATAAATAACCATAACTTATGTCAAGGTATTAGACATCATAGAAGAAACTATTGATGAAATATGTTAATGTTACCATAAATGCATTATTTATCCGCAATTATATACTCAAAAATTTTTTTTTACTTATTAATATAATTTTATTATATACTTATACACAATTATATTATAATTATATAGTTCTTGTTAGTATAATATTAGTAAAAGATTCTTCTTTTTAAAATTATTTTTCGTATTATTTTTATAAGTAAATTTCCTGCTTCTAATAAAAGTATGCGTTTGAAAATCAATAGCTATGATTTAGGCGATCGGTTGTTTATATCATCTTTTACATGACAAGGAGGATTATAACAATTTAATTTGTTTTTAAAGAAAGATCAAATATGTAACGATGGGTATTTTAAACATCAATGTTGAGTCTGTAATATTCATTTACATACAGATTGGTATGAAATGAAAAATATAATAAAATATAGTAAGCGATACGATTTAGGCAACATTCCCCTATAGATTGTTCATTTTATAAAAAGTATGGAAATGTTGTTCAAATCTTTGTTTAACGTTCAATTTAGAAAATGATATGCTATATAGAATACATTGTCAAATGGACCTCGTAATACGTTCTTGTTGGAAACATGCGAGACACGATTTCCAGACTCCAGTCGGCTCTTTCACGTAGTTTCACCGTTCGACATTTCGATCGCATTGGAACGTGGACTATCGAATAAAGGCGGTCGTGAACACGATCGCAAATAGTTGAAGTCGATCGTTACTTATTTTGCATATCGTGCATCAGTATGCGGCACTTCTTGTCTCGTTTCCTGTTTCTCGATAAATATGGTTACTTAGAACGCACACCTTTATGTAAATCATACTTTTGTTTTTGGTCCCTTAACTATTTCTTGTGCAATACCGACGACATAAACGCATTGCCGCTCAACAGTTTCGAATCACTGTACTTCTTTCATTGTATGATAATATGTTTTGAACAAATGGAAATACAATTAACATACAATTATTACAAAATAATTAGAAACATATTGAACAAAAGAAAGTGCAAGATTCTTAATTCGGATACAAAAAAAGAAAGAAACATAAGAATTCTTCACAAAAATGAAGGGGATTATTTAGGTAAAATAGTCTAAAGCAATATTTTCAATTAAGTATAGATTAATAATTTGTAACTATATGTAGTAATCTAAAATATGTAAAAGTTCAAAAAGTTATTCGTATTTTTTCTGTTACAAAAATCAACTTTGTCATAGAACAAGTCGCACTTGTACAAGTCAGAAATTTCCAATTTTTATTTCATTCCACGAAAATGCTAGATCTACAGATTAGAAAACATTTCAGGTAATAAAATTAGATTTGTAAGTCTTTTTTACTTAAGACCGCCTTTTTGTGAGATTATAAGGTATGTATTTCCAAATTATTTAGGGGTAAGAATGTTTATTATAGTAAATATTCACTGTATTTCATGAAAACGTATAAAAAGGACTTAATTAAATGGTTATGAAGAGTTGTACAATGATTAGGATTTTTGTAATTCGAAAGTATTTAGGCGAAAAGGTATTTCTGCGATGTAGATTTAGAATAACATACCGTTCCTTGCATGATTATTCGTTTCATCAAACACTCCTCTTTAAAATAAATTTGTGTTAAGTTACTAAGTGACAATATTTATAAACTTGATACACTCGAATTTTGTAATATTAAAATAAAATAAAATATGTAGGATGTTTAAAAAATGTAGGAAATATTTGATAGGTGAATTCTACACATCAGGGTAATGAAGAAAGGTCATTTTAAATTCTAAGCAATTAAATTTTTCAGTAGGAACGGTCAAAATACAGCATTCCACGCTCCCAACAACTGACGAACCTTTCTCGGTTTCACTCGCACTCATTATTTCTCACTTTCTCTAATACAGGTACTGTCAACCAACAGAAAGAAGTTCAAAATTGATATTTGAAAGTTCAGTAATCAGAAGTTAAGAAAAGAGATGAATTAGTTCAGTGCGAATAAAACGAAAACAGGTTTGTCAGCTGTTCTGCGCGCGGAATACTGCATTTTCGGCCATTTCTACTGCAGAATTTAATTGCTTATAACTTGGAAAATAAGATAAAAATCGATATTTTTGTACACGTATTGTATAACGTAAATAGAAATGGTATAAATGTAAATAAAATGAAATAAATGAAGTAAATCAGTTATTGTACAGGGTGAGTTATCTAAGGTGTGACAAGCTTGTTTTTCCGAAAGATACTGTAGGTAGCTATATAATTTTTTTTAAATTAAATGGGATTGAGGAGCTAATCATTTCAGATATAAAAGACTCGAGGGTTGTGTCTCTAAGGAATTAACGGAATGCAATTCTTATTGCTTTTTTTTAAATGGAGCGATATATTAATTTCTTGTTATTTAGGTAGCCGTCACCAAACCTAATAATATTTACTCGAAACATTTTTTTCTATTCTGTTTAGTTAAAGAATTATAACGAAGAATATTCTACATCAATGATTCTTAACCTTTTTGAAGCCGCGGTATACGTTTAATTGTAGGAAAATTTCGCGGAACACTAGAATTACTAATAAGTGCATAGATTTAACAGCAAAAATAAGTACTACAATATAGACTAATAACAAATTGTACCCATTTACATTCTTTCTATGGAAATTCTTGGGAATTTGAATCCTCTAACGGTTCTTGGATCATCTACAACCCAATATGATTGAATTGAATAAAATCATGAAAACTGTTGCAGGGTCAACTTTTTGCGGACGAGTATCTGCGAATAGTCGCCTAATCATTTTTTGTCTTTTTGGACTTACGTAATTTTTTACAGCGAAACATTTAAATTAATATCGTTAATAAACTAGTGGAAGTTTTGGAATTTGAAAACTTGGAAATTTAAAGGATTGGAATTCAAAACCAAAATACTCTCTTAAGAGTTATTATTCCTCGTCCGCAAAGGGTTAACAATTTCGCGGAACCCTTAAAACTATGTTAGCTCACGGAACACTGGTATTCCGAGGAATTCTGGTTAAGAACCACTGCTGTTTATAATGAAGTTATGAGCTTGAAGGACAGTAGAAGAAACATATCCTGTGCTGACAATTATTGTATTAAATGTTCAATGTATGTTATATATGTCAATGCATAAAGGTTCATATGTGTATGTAGCTTTACCTTGCATTACGTCGGATAGAAAATTACGTTCGGATAAAAGGCTTGTTTCATTCGCATGTTCATTATGTTTTCTATTTCTCGCTGTTGTGAAATTATGTGCACGCGACTCATTCTATGTTGGAATTGTTTGGTTTCATGAAAATCAATAATCATACAAAAACGGTTGCTTATTAAAACATTCCAATTAAACCATAACGGGAAATATAGTAGTCTTGTTTCCTTAGTACGTAAATTTAGTATCGGGAAATAGTTTCTATTTAATTGCTCTTTTCATACTTTTAAAATTGCACGCCTGTTGTTTATATTATTTATGTTATATACTATTTATGGTATTTATAGTAAGATAAATGAAGATATTTCGCGACGAATCATTTATTTTTATAGCAATGAATATTATGAATATTTATTTAAAAGATTTATTTAAAGTTGGAATAAAAATGATTCAAGGATTTTGTTCATTTAATTTATTTCACTGTTATTACTGGTATGAATTTTACTTGGTTGGTTAGAATGTTTTCTCGTATTTTCTAAGAAAATCTAAAGATAAGTTCCAAGGATAAAAACAAAATTTCATTCAGCCACTGTTTACCTTTTAATAACTTTTTTCTTATAATTGTCGGGAAGCTTCATTAGTTTGGCCTTAAAAGTTTTTTTTATATTTTTTTTAGCAAAATACTTACTTGGATTAACTTACAAACCTTTGGATTATTTAATTTTCTTTGATTATAGAAATTTTATAAGGGCTTAAAGAATTAAAAATATTCTAGAATTGGCATAATCTATCAATCACAGCATCCTTATCGTATGTTACTTATATTTTTTTCTTAATTTACACTGTATATTTACCTTTAAGCATAATATCGTAAATATATCTTATCTGCTACCATTTCAAATTTATGCTAAATACAATATAATAAGTCATTAGAATTTTTCTTATAGACAAACCTTCAGATTTTATTTACATTCGCGAAATTGTTGGCATATTTATTGAATATTCACCTAAAAGATTTACCTTTGCGTCATAATACAAACGTTGTAATATAAAAAAAAACGAAATAACGTGTTAGGCAATTTAATAATACAGTACGATTGCAATTACGAGTGCAAACGATTAAGTTGAAGATTTTCCGTATTTATTTGATTGGCTTGGTGTTTATTCAGATTGTATTTCTGCTTGACATTGATAATGGCATAATTTAAAAAAAATATTGAATACTGATCACATAAATTTGTTTGAATTGGTTTGCCTTTTGCATACATCCAGATTAAAGATCAGAAATAGCATGGTGAGTAAGGAGTGGAGCTTATTTGTGTAAAAAGATCAAAGTTAACTTTTTTTGAGTTTTGCAATTATTACTCTCAATCAGTGATGTAAACATTAATTATTGCGATAAGTTACAGCGTCACATTAAGCTATAAATATTTGCATAATCACGAATAACCGGAATGACGAATACTTAAGTTGATTGATGATTACCTAGAGTTTTGTTTTAATTTACTAATATCACTTCTGTTGAGTTTACGCACTATTAATTATAATACTATTGCAAAAAGTTATATCACAGATAGAAATAAATATGGTAAACTATTTATACTAATTAAACTAATTATATTAATAAATATGGGAAACATTCATTTATCATTTATTAAATACAACGTACATATTTTATTATGAGAAAAGAGAAAATACTTGTACGTGGTTAATAACTTTAATTGTTTTCAACTATGATTTGCAGAAATGTTTAGGGGTGTAAATGAATTTGTTGCCTTTTTATACGAAATTCGGATAGTATTTTTGGATCATGTAATTCAAAAGTCATTCAAATAGACTTCATTATTTTGAATAATTTCGGTGCACTTTTTGATCAACTGCTAGATTAAATTGTAAAAAATTATTCTTGAAGTTAATCATTCAAAGTCGTCGAATTGATTTATATACCTACTTAAGAATATTATATTTCGTGCCTTTTTATTATATCTTTTAAATTTGTTTATACATATAAGACCTTTTTGTATTTTTCTATGGTCTCTTACCATTAACGATGCAAGAGTCGGCAAAAGTTTTATTTACAATCCAAGTTTCTCTTATCCTTTTGACGGATTGTTAGGTTATTCCATAAATAATGTCGTATTTTATCCTACTTTAAATGAACGTCAGTGTTTTATTTATTGAACACATGTATGCAAATGTTCCTAGTACGTCTTTGGAAGAGTTTAAAGATTATTCCTTGCAAATATTTATACATTGATTGGTTAGGAACCTAACTTCTAGATTCATGAAACTCGAATCCGAAACTTTGTGAGTTCTCGACACTCTCAAAACTCTCGAAACTTGAGACTTTTTAAACTCTGAGTCCTTATATTCTTCCTTTTGTTTGTAAGAATTACGCATTTTGTTAGGAACTATGCCCTAATAAATGTCTTTTTGCAAAACCAATTGAATTGAATCTGGTTAAATGAAAGTTAAATTTAGTTCTAATGAAAATAAATGAATAAGCGGCAAAATGTTGTGAGGTAATTATTAATTCTCGGTATAAACGACTTTAATGAGTCGATGGAATTGTATGGGTTAAAATGAGTCTAAAGTGTAAACATAAACTCAATTAGATTATTAGTTAAATAAATTCGTATCATGAAAATGTTTTCATTATTTATACAAATTGTTATTTGCGTCGGTTTTTAATTGTAAATTAGCACAAAGTTTCGTTTGGTTTCAAGGTTTCGAGGTTTTGGGCATCCCATACTCAATTTGTACCTGAACATTTAGCCGACTTATGTCATATTTTGCGCTTAACAATTTTCTTCGTTGAATCTGAACTTTTATACCATAAAGAAAGAAAAGAGACCAGATGTCGTTTCCAAGTAGGTTGCAAGTTTATGGCACGTTGCTGTTTCGCATGAAGACGTCAGATTAATGTACTCGCACACAATGGGGGGAAATCTAAATATACTCTGTGGAAATATTTTTTGGAAGCAGAACTCCGACATGCTGCATAAGAAGTATATTTTCCTTCGCGTTTCAAGGAGTCCGGTAGATTTTTCCTGGCGCGGAGATAAAATTACACGCTCGCGTTGTCAGGAACGCGTGCCTGATAACGATTGTATTCCGCTACTCATTTTTTCACGAATCCTCGTGGGAGAATGCTTTGTTTACCGACGCTGTTTGGAAAATGATTATAATACATCTTGCCATACCATTGCACGTGCTACCGATTAAAAAATTACATACTGCGTCAGCTAATTAGATAGAATTACTTCCTGTAACATTTGGCCGCAGTTTTAATGACAAACAGTACCATTTTTTTTTTTTTTAACAGAAATTCAGTTCTTTATTCTGAGATGGAATACGGTTAATTACAAAAAATATCTAGCTGTTTTACACAATTGAAAAGTTTCACTTATTTATTGTAATACGTGTTTAAAAGTAACGTTTCGTAATTTTATTAAAAGTTTCTTTACGAATGTTAAAAGAAAATTTCAGGTTATTTTTTCTTTGCTGATATGTAATTTTTAGTAAAGATTGTTGAATATAATAGCGTGGTCAGATACCTTTGCGATCAAATGCGTGTCGGCCCGTTTATTCCAATATCCTAAATTTGCTATTGAACAAATTACGAAAATTCACAATTAAATGTGAAATGTAATTAGATAATTCTATAGATTAAAACTTCTTAAAATTTCTTGTAGATATCACATTGCTTCAGTTTATATCAACTTTATATTTAATTATCAAATAATTTTTTTACTTTACGCTGCTTTGTCTCACATTTTTATATAAAAAATAAAAATTGATACATTTGTAGTTTTGGTATAACTGGGACGATATCATTGGCACGTTTTAAGTTTTAGTAAATGTAAAATAATTATTAAAAACTACCGTAAAATATACAACTTCCCTATACAGTTTAAATAATTATAAAGTCTATATTGAATTGGCATTAAAGAATTCATTTAAGTAAATGAAAATAAACTCTAAAATAAACCATTTAAAGGAAAGACTACGCTTCTACTCATTGAGAAAAAATAGAAAAAGGAGAAAGAATTTGCACAGTTTTACCGTTAAAAGCTAATTCCCTTAACATTTGCTGAATACCAAAATCTCCCTTTTGAAAAAAAAAAGTGAACAGGATTAGCTTTATCATTAGGTGGATATAGCTTTGATAAAATGAAATGAAAAGAAGGAGTATATTAATTTATTAATAATTGATACTGTGAGGTAGAACTTTGGATCTGCTATATTACTACAGTTTGACAATGAGTTTAAAAATATTTGTTACTGGTTACGTCTATTTCTGGATACGAAGTGTCATTATGCAAATAAAATACTTGTCAATATATCTACAGTGTATTAAGTGCCAAGTATATTGTAAAATTAAATAAGACAGGCTTCAAATGAACTATTAGGTTTTTGTAATTTTCATTTATAATATATTGATTGTAATGTAATAAATTTATTGCAAAAGAATTGAGATATAGATTTGCAATAAAAGGGTTACATTGCTCAATTTGAATTCGAATAATTAATTAAGACACTTAAATATAAAATTCCTCTGAAAGAGGCGTTGCAACGTTTAGCTAACATTGTAGTTACCTTAATCAGGAGTCTGATGACGTAATAATATAATTTTACTCTAGGATGTTTAATGACGCTGTGACATTGAGGTACTCATACAGCATTAGATCATTAATGAACTTAAATCCATTGTTGACTAATTGGAATTGGTATTGGAATGTTTTTCCCTTTTTTATGAAGTGCATCACGTTAAGCGTAAAACTGTTGCACAATTCGAAATGTAACTAATAATATATTTAAACAAAGCTTATGATGTTAATAAATATGTTTGCTCGATTTTTTGTATAACTGCATTATTGCAGAAAAGTTAATAGAATTCTATCAAATAATATAAGTTTAGACAATAAGTTAGAAAAAACGGTAAAGATAGAATAAAGATTTACGATATTAATAAGTATTTGTTATAAATTGTTCCATTAAAATTTGACAAGTAGCCTTACGTTATATAATTGACAAAAGCATACATTTGAACTTTTTCAATTTCGCTGTAAAAATGGCAATCAACGAGCCCATTGCAGTTAATATTAACGGTACATTATTACTGTATTATCATGAATTAAAGAAGGATAAGCTAATCTTACGAAAGAGAGAAGGTTGACCTGTCATGGCATAGAATGAAAAATTGTAGATACAAGAAAAAAAGCTATATGGAGTTTTTGCGAAAGAGTGTTTCTCTGTCTAAAAGCAAAAAATACCTATCTGGAGTCTTTATAGATATTTGGTAAGAGATAATTGAATAATGTTATTAAAATCAATTCGGCAATATCTTGAGATTTAAGTCATATTTTATAATGCTAAAAACATGATATAATATTTATATTATCTTATTGTTAAAACGAGGTATTTTAATGTGACACTAAACTGACACTAATGTAAATGAACAAATTCTGCCAGACACAATATGACGCATGTTCAAGTTAACTAGCAAAATAACGTAACTGATGTGTGACTGATCATGCTTATCTCTTGAGGTTTTTAGATGTAAGTCCACACGAGTCTTCAGATCTTCGTGGCGTTGTAGATTACTCCTCCTGAAATATATGTGGGAAAAACATTCAACTGTAGTTATGATCTATATATAGAGCAAACTAAAATAATTTGAATATTTTACGTTATAGAAAGGATTTCATTTGATGAACAAAAATTTCTATTTACTGTTATATCATATTGATATATTATATTGTTTGTATAAATATTGCAAAACACGTTAAAAGACAGTAATTTAGATAATACTTTATTCAACTAATATTTTTTTCGTGATCATTGTGTTATACAATTGGATGTGTTTTCTTGTTACTTTATACTATTCTCTTTGGCTTAATTGTTCTAACTACCATTTTTAAATATCTGAAAAATGGGGTTTTAAATTTGTAGAATCGTGTGTAAAATAATTAAAACAAATAAATTATACTGCTTCTAATATTCTGCAAAATACATTTAAAATACATTAAAAAAAGAAAATTGGTCGCTTTTATGTAGCTCTAAGTTTTCTAATCATTACTTAATTAAAAGTAACACTAAATAACACTTACTGTATTCAAATATAAAGCTTGGAGCTTATTGGATTTAACATTATTGATAGATCGTGAATTATTTAAAAAGAGAATTTCAAATAATGAAACAAAAGAATCCTCTTCTTAGGATGTTTTTCGAGATTAAAGTTTAGCTACAGTGCAGTTGAAATTTTCCTTATTATTAATATTATTTATGCATGGAAAGATATAATTTATCGATGTGTAACTCAACGTTAGTTTGAAAACTTTTATACTGAAAATATAAATCTTGAAAATATACCTTATAGTCACCCAGAAGAAGCAATCGATAATAATAAACTAAAAATTTTACTTGAATCTAATACTCATTAATGTGTTCGAATTATTGTACAGAATTTATAAGCGCATTTTACAATTAATCAGTATCTAGAACACTTTAAGCTACATAAAATCGGTCATTTCATATGCAACAACCTAATAAAATATTTTAGTTAAAGGTGACAGTATAGCAGAAGAAATATGGTGTTTAGTATTGTTTCATAAGATTGTATAAAGGGAATGATAAAAATCTAAATATAAATGCATTCCACTTTATTTTTGTTTCAAATAATTTTACGGTTTCTGATCCACATAATTAATGTAATAGTTTACAAGTTTTGGATCATGATTTCATTTTTTAACGTTGTAGTAAATATAGTATAAATTGTGTATTTTGTATGTATTATTGAAAATAAAATGGGTTTTGATTTGCGTAGGTAGAATTAAAACTGAGCGAAACATTATTTTAAATAAAAGTGCATGTATATATTTTGTAAGTTTCAGTATTATATTACTGAAAGTAAAGATATAAAACAAAATTAATAGCTATGTAATTTGTCACTTCATGGTATTTGTGAAAACGATATTATTTATGAGCATACTTAAACCAAAATAATCGTTTTATTGTATTCCATTAGAAATATTAATTAGAATTAAACTGCGAATGTTTAGGTATGTATTTATAGAAAATTTAGATGTTCAAAAAAACATAGAATGTACATTGTATGTAAAAATCTATAAAATAATTAAGTTAAAAGGGATATTATAATTAGAGGGTCTTTTACCAAGCTCTCACATCTTTATTTCTATCTATAATTGTATGAATTTGCATAAAATTCTGCAGTCTAATCATAAGCGATATGAAACGAAATTTTATATTATTTATGATAAGTTGATACACCTCGGAGTCTGAAACTTGATATTATAAAACAGTATCAAACACTGACGATTTCTTAGAAAAAAATAGTGATTATGTATCCGTTGGTGACAGTTTCAGATAGTCGGTGATAAGTCCACCATTGGTTTGTTTGTCCGATAACTCAATATTTGTGCTCTGTGCCTTCAATTCTTTGTATAGGATTCAACGATAATGGGAGTAAAGAAATTTGATATACCTAAATACTAAACGAACATGTTTTACGCACAAGAATTTCATAGTTTATTTTTGTTTCTATAAGTTTAGAAATTTAGAAGCAGAAAAAGAATTAAAATGAAAACAATTTCGTATTTCTTTCTATTCAGTTATGTGTACATAGTGCAAAAAAATACATCGCACATACAATTTTGTAGTTTTCAATCAAAACGAATATGGTAAACATATTTGCGTAACATTTAAAATGGTAATTTTCATGAAATTTAATTTTTTTTAAAGACCATTAAATGTGCATCTTTGTGAATTTGTGTTAGTATTAAGCAAATTTGTATTTTCATTAAGTTTTTACTATTTTTGTTGAAAAATCTATAATGTTATATATATATATATATTGTTTTAAGTATCATTTCTTTGATAAATATATAATTTTAAAACAAACTAATTTATGTGAATATAAATTACAATATATCGTTAAAATTATAACATACTTTGTACATTTCGAGTAACACTAAAGCTTGATTGAAAAATGAATATATTAATTACTGTTCTAAAAATTTGAAGAAGGCATTGACAAAAAGACACCATATAATAACAAATTTGCATAGAATCGAACCACTATAAATAATAGACTTGATAAAATTGATTCGATCTTTTCAAACATGCATACACCGCAAATTTCTTGTAGAATTTATGTCCCCTAAAATACCAGTTTACCGGTTTGTTTCCTTTCTGCCCAACCTAAGCAAGCAATGAGTCAGAAACCAGATACGATGGAAAGTCGACTTAATGGCTGGAACAGTGATGATTGGTTTACATGGTGGGATTTTAGGAATTTTACATGCAGCAGTGCGATCATTCATTTGTTTGGCGCGAGCATGCCAGAAATTGACGAAAATGTGTGTAGGAAATGACATCAGAATTCGATAATTAAAAAGTTAAAATATTAAAGTTTGTAAGCCCCAGAAACGAAGATTTATAAATATATATAAAAAAAAAATATAAAAGAATTTATCAGATACTGTTAATTACTAAATGGTAACTTAGTTAGTAATTTACTTCGTTTAATTTTAATTAGTCTGTCTCTTACAGTATTTACCATCGTACTTAGGATGGAATTTATATCCCCTTGTATTGAAAAAATATTTGTTTCATTTTGCATTTACATTATTTATTATTTAAACTTCACAATTAGATTATATAAAAATTAAGTTGCATTTTTTCATTCGAGTAACCTGAACTTCTTTGAAATATAATTTTATTTAACCAGGTAAAGAATGAACAACACTTTCTAATGATACCGTCATTGTTACATTATTTTTGTAAAACACTAGAACTGAATTTGAATTTATACTTTACAGAAAATTGCACGAATTTCTCTTGATACCTAGATAATGTTCTAATTTCTTCAACAGTAGGAAGAGCCAATCGTGTTAAAGTAATGCTTTAATAAATTGGTATAAGTTATTATTTTCACTAATATAATTGCTTGTAATTTTTTAATTTTAACTTTGTGAAACCTGAACAATTTTTCCTCGACTTTCGCAACTTTCTTGATCTTCAGAGAAATTATCTGATACATTCAAAAACATTTATACAATATGACAGAGGATATCTATTCTTTTGCAAATTTTAGTGAGTTCAGTTAGAATTCTTATATAGAGATTAATTAAAATCTGAAGGGTCAAAAGTTTAGTTGACTATCAGCGTTTACTTAGGTATCTAATCGTAAGGGTTAAAAGAGCAGAAATGTTTTTATACGTTTAAATGAACAGCAAATTAATCTTTAGTGATTATTTTTAACTTATAAAATAGCATACATATTTGCTAACCAGTATTCATTAAGTGCGTTTATTTATTATTACAACATTATATTCATAGATATTCTGCAATTTGTCTATTAACATGATTTTACAAAAATGAAAATATATGTAATGCAGAAGCCAGCAGAATTTTTTCACCTACTTAATATTTAGCAAAGCCGCAAAATGAACATTATGATACTTCTAATGTTAAAATTGTATAATTAACTTGAGAATTTATCTCCTAAAGATAACAGTTTATGATGAATTTTCCTATTCTATGAAGTAGTAGGTTCAATAAAAAGGAAGAGGTAATTGAAAAATAGAAAAAAATTGAAGGATTAGGCAAGTATTGATTAACAAGTTGATCAAACGTGGCATCTAGGCCATTAAACTTCTCCCCTTTTGTTGCCGATCGTATCTTTGCTCCTCGTTAGTAGATCTCTAAACGAAGTTTACCAATCTAGCTAAAAGAATTCAATTGCATTTTCTTAGTAAGGTAGTCCGTTTTCTACTGTTTTTGGTATGACTTCGTCTTCGTTGCAGAATTGGTATTTTTAACAGAGTGTACATGCAGGTTTTTTTTATTCTCTAAACATGTTTACTATAAATGGTTGGTGCTGTTAACCTGTTACCCAATACATACAGTATGTTACTTGTTTAAGTGGCAACTCTCTGTTCTCGTAATTGGAGTAGTAATAAACGAATTTTATTATTTGAAAGAGCGAGATGGACGGTTATGAGGATTCAGTTTACGTTGTTTTGCAAGAAAAGGAAAAACAAAGTTTTATGTCTCTTGTCGACATTATTACTGATCTTTAGTAATTGCAAGTGTTCGTTTAATTATAAATTCATCGAAGAAAATACAAAAGGCTTAAGAAATAGAAACACAAAGAGAAAAATGCAGAAATGAGTAGAGATATGCAGAAATAAGGAAATTCATGCAGTACATTTATCACTGACTTATACTACTGATTTAAGTTATCGTAGAAAAACAACTTTTTAAGACTGAGATCGCGAATGAAATACAATAAAACTGAAAAACTGGGCAATATTACGGATAGAGTTTACAATTGTAACACTGTTAATCGATAGGAGGCCCTAGCATGAATGAATAACAAAATATAAATAAGAACTGTTGGAACGGACGAAATTGTTGCCTGCTGGATCGAATGAGAAAACACAATAAAGTTAAATTAGAATGCAAATTTATTAATATTTTCAATTGTAGTTCTAGAATTATATTACATTATTACTTGTCTAATTTGATAAAACATTATAGTCATGTTATTATTTCAAAATTCGAGTAGCGTAGTATTCTTTACATTATTTTATTTTTAAGAGAATATTAACACTACCAACAATTAAGATTTACTTGTTTGTACCAAAAAAGTTAAAATTATAGATATATTTAGAAATATATAATATAATGGAAATAAATATTTATTCAGACTATTTATGATTTTTATATATTTTGTGAGAAATTATGCATGGGTGAGTTTGACCACTTTGGTACTTACAATATAATATCTTAAATATTACTTTTTATGCATTATGAATTATATTCGTGTGATCTTTAAATAGTCTCTAAATATTATTAAGAAGAATTATAAAACTTTACTTTAAACACATCATTGAAATAAATGCAATTGGACAATGGTTAAGTACATTAATTCCCCTCGTAGTTGAAAATTCGCGTATGATTTTTGATTCCTCAAAAATATTGTATAATAAACTTGTGTATATTTTATGGCAGTAAGTGATAAAGTGGTACCTACACATAATACAGTTCATCACAATAGTATTCGCTTACATTAGGTATTTAGTAAATTTTGTGCATAATTATGTATCAGTAAAGAAAAAATAACTCAAAATTTATTTTGATCATCCATAAAAAATAAAGCGCTATTTTTAAATATGTATTATAAAATAAATGAAAAACAAATGGATGAAGATTCTCATATCTGTTCAAGCAGTGGAAGGAGCTTTTTGTGAACAGGTATATTTTTTACATTCATGGTGCGTTCGATATTTTCTGGATTTTTTAAATTGTCACAAATCTTAAAAAATATTCCAATTTATCTATCGGAAAAAAAATCTGCGCAATTCAAATCCGCCATGTTCGAAGATCAATTTATTAACCGAGTTATAAATGAGTAGTGAAATGAATTGAACGAGCAAACATTAACATAATTTCTTTTGTTTATGTAATTTGTATGATTCATTCATTTATTAATATTTTATGACATAAACATAAAATTACATTAAACTAATATATTGTAAGTTTAAATGTAAATGGAATTATGGTAACACACCTTATTAATACAGATGTAACAAAATATTTTTAATATTATTAGTTATTTGTTATTAATTTTATAAATAAAGTAATAATAATAATTATAAAAGTATTAAACAAAAATTGTATAAAGGGACATTGAAGAGTTATTTATTTTTAGTAATAATGGATTGTTTTGGTTATCTGTATATATAGATTGAACATTTTTCTCGGTTCACGATAACATTATGAATTAGAAACAAAGTACATATAATCCTTATATGTGTTTCACGTTTTGATATCTACAATGATAACCTTATATCGATTTTACGTTGTATGCTCGTGTCACTGTGTAAGTTTCGTATGCAATATTCAGTTAAAAGTAAAAGTTCGATGCCCTGTAGTATGGTATATACATACATATTGTGTTTATCGCCACTTTTCTTCTTTCTTTTCTTTCTTTCGTGACCATGAACGTTCATGAACTTCCGTTCGATATTTTCACTAGTGTTTTATGTATCCTTCATTTGAGACGGTGCACGAACTCTTTGAAAGAGTTATTTTTAAGTTTCCTCTTTGCTAAACTGTAAACTACATTGCAATCTTTCAATTGTATGATTATATCTACATAAGAACTAAATGATAATTAAGATGACTCATTCATTTATACATTATATTTAACGATGACATATTTTTCAACATAAACATTAAAATAATGCAATAAAATAATACATATTATTTCTTCACATACATATAGTGAATGACGAAAGTATTTGAATATAGAAAGATATTAAAAATATAATGTGTGTGTTATACAAAATTTTTCAAAATATTATTGGCACCATAATTAGATACGACTACCATGATTATATTCGTAAAAGTGGTATCATATAAAATGCCTCTATTGTGATATTTTGTTTTCCTTCCCAATGTCTGCAAAATTTCTTGTTAATCATGTAAAGTGCTTAATGGATACGGTGGCCCTACATAATATACTCCAACATCATAACTGAAGCACATACAGTGGTGTGCAAAAGTATTAGGCCACAACTCTTATTTGTAATGTGGCGGCTCTCCTGCACCTACCACTAGAGGGACATACGAAAGAGGACTTTCTCGAAAGTATTCGCTCCAACTACCTCGTCCATATATATACCGCCTTTAACCTTCCTTCCAATATCCCAAGTCTAAGGCAGGGCCTGCTAGGTAGCCTTTACTTAATGAGTCCACTAGCAGGCCCAGGACGAAACGCAGCACACCACCCTTCCTTTCCCTATCCTATCCCCTTTCTGCAGCTCCCCAATAATATGCGGGAGGGCTGTCATTTCGCGAGAAATGAGTTTATGGTTTACAAATACCTTTCTCTTATCAAAACTTTCGTTCGACAGGACAATTTAGTCTTGATTAATATATTAAACTTTTATCAATAGATAGTGGTTTTTGTATTTACCATGGTCTAGTGAACAACCAATGCAAGTCACATGTAAGGCATTCTGTAAGAAACTCTAGATGATGCCGTTCTATTCTAGAAAATAAGTATTGTAGGAATGTCAGTAGGGGGGGATGCTTTCAAATTTGTCAAATGTTGTACAGGACCCTTTGTATACAGACCCGTAGACCTGTAAAAGATATTAAAAAATAAATTATGAAAATAGATAGATGTTCGTTTTTATGAAAATGCCTCTACACTATGCATCATCCATATTACATAAATTGGACAAATAGCTTCATTCAAAATCATTGCGAAAATGACATTGAAAATGATGATTCAGATGAATAATAAATTAAATTGTCAAAACTTTCAGATGACACTTAACATAAATCGAACTTTTAAGAAAAATTCCATACTTCTTTTAAATCGTAGGGTTGTAGTTGTAATTTTTCATGCAATTACGTACACAAGGAATCCTCCTTTTTAGATTTGCTTCAAACTTTACCAGTATAACCACAGTCGTATTTAATTACTGTATTTAAATCCTTTAAATGGTTATCGTATGTATGCAACACGATCAAAGTTAATACGCAACGGGAAATTCTTGTGTATACAAAAGAATAAACTTTTGCACATTTTTTTATGTAAAATTTTGTTAAACGGTTTAGAATATCAGATTCATTATTTACGTAATGGGATTATGAAATTTCCTGATAGTCATAGAATTGCTAAGAAACAAATACTAGGTGCAAAATTATTCAACAAAATGGTTGTGTACATATTATGTTTAAACGTTCCTCAAATATTGCCGAACAACCTAATACATGTTTATGATATTCATAAAAATTTTCTGTGGCTAAGTATTCAAATACATTCGAAATTTGACTATACAAAAGAGGCATAGAATGCGTGCAATGTGCAAAAATATTTAAATATTCAGAAAGTGGCGTACAAATTATATCATGTCGCGGGTGAAACAACACCTAATTTATTTCCATTCCTTTAGTTTATGTCTCCGCAGTCTAGTAGTCACTTTATTTTGTATCATATACCTAATGAAGTATTAAACGTGGAAGAATTACACATAGTCGGTTTATTGTTCCACCTTTTGCTGAAAAATAATCTGACATGTATTTACAAAATGAAGACTACCATATTTATTACAACCTAATTTTCACTGTACCTACGTTGGCAAGTGAAAACTAATGTTCGTTTTATTGTTCAATTTATGCTTGTATTCGCCGACTACGATTCCTTTAGCATTAGCTGTAAATTCAATAAACGATAGATTATGACAATACATTTAACAAAGATATAATTCGGCCGTGACAGGATTATTACACAAATATGTGTCACGCACTTTGAATACAAGTACATATCCTTTTAATTTATCACATATTATGTTCGTATTACGGACCCATTAAATCTTGATTGTTCATAAAACGATAGTGCACCTACTGGTTTCAAGGCTACAACCGCATTTCGCTGTTATATCTCAAGAGGCGAACGAGAATGGTGTGCAAGAAAGATAAAGTTGATCTTTACGCATACGAATACTAGATTATACGCATCTTGGAGGTGAAGTTTATTTATGGTCACAATTGTTTGCCTCTTGTCTTGTAAAACACGTACGATAAATCTGTCGGAACGAATAGAGATTTATATAGGCCACTTAAATAGTAGACTCGCGTTTTCGAAAAGCCACTTTCCGCGCTTCTTGTTTGATGCCTTAATCCTTGGAAACTTGTCTATCGATTTGCTAGTTGGCATCTGTTACACAGCATTCATTCACAATGCTAACCTATCATGTACCCACCATTTACTAATAATACACTTCAATAGTAAAGTTTAGTAGTAAATATTTCTTGTTTTATGTAATCTTTAGTGATTAATATTGCTTTACTTCTACAGCGATGTCATTAACTTCTAACAATGAAAAAGTTTTAGCCATACCGAAAGTATTGTATAATAATATATACCACAATTTCTTCTTACTAAAATTTCTCAAAAGTGGTTGTTGTGTAGCAGATTTCTAATTGTGCATTAAACAGCTTCTTTACTGAACATTAATTGCAAGGTGTGATCGGATATATGCGTATTAAACAGTACATATTTCTTTTATTATGAATAGTAATGAATAGTAAAATGAATGGATTAGATGCAACAAAGCAGGCAATGTAAACATCATGAATATGCAAATTTTCACTTTTTGTGAAAAGAAGTAGGCTACACGTTTCCTTTTATCTCCAGCTCGATGTCAAAGCTATGAACGTGCACACAATTACCTATACAAGTACGTAACATAATAACAGTGATTATACTCAACAAAGGAATTTCAAAAGACTTTTACTGTGAAAATTTTCTATTCTTACAATCATAGCTAAGTGCTTCACTCTCTAAATAATGTAACGTGTCTTCTATTTTTGATATCGTCCTTAGTTCTGCACATTGTGTGCAAAATGAACTTTTTTAAAGATTTAAATTTCCTATAAATGCATAAAAATCCGCAATGTATTGATTACACTTCAAATACAATTATGAATCTCGGCATTTATTAAATCACACATTTAAGCATATTGTTGCTATAAAGCGGACGATGTAATCTCAGGGTAACACGAACCGAGTGTGTATTTCTGGATTTTGTAGATACGATTTCAAAAGAGTCTCAGAACATTCCTGACATGTGCTATGGACGTACAGATGGTATGTATGATTATTAAAGTCACTCAATTGCTGATTGTCGTTCAAGGTTCCTACTACTTAAGCATTTCGTGCAAGTAGTCGGCGTAGGTTGTTCGCCAATGACTCGCTTGCTCAATGCGGTGTACGTGTTTTACAACTGTTATTTGAGTTAATTTTAAGAGGAACAACTACCTTTCGAAATTCTCAGATTGAAGGCAGTATTATTACGTACAACGGTGCCGCGTCGAAAATAATGTACTCTCACACTTTAGGAATCATTGAAATCATTGTTGTCATTGTAGTTTATTATCTAAATCATTAACCTTTTAACAGTGGGATTTTGTGTTGAAAATTTTTATCTATATGCGTAAGTATATATAGACAAATATTAGAATTTGTATCAAAGATTACTTATCCAAACAGCGACAAAGTTATGAAGCTTTTAACCTTTTAACAGTGGAATTTTATTTAAAAAATTTCTATTTACATGACGAGTATACGCGTCATTAGTTCAATAGTGATAATTTCCTTATGACGAGTATACTCACTAAAAACGGTTAAACGGTTAAATATGCTTGCATTGCATCATTTTTAAACATTGCTTCGTCAGAAAAGCTGAAAATCTTTTTTAAAAAATATTATTGAAGAAAATACAGAAGTTACATTGAAACAGAATATAGCAGAACTCCATTTATTAGTTATCTACTTTTTTGTTAAATTCATCATATATGTTTAACAAAATTAGATACACATATTCTGTATTAAATATAATTTCTTTTATTTTGTAATTTTTGTTACGCTATATCTTTCGAATATTTCCCTCATTGCCGGAAGTTTAAGGATTTGTTTGAATACACAAAAAATGGATATTTTTTCTTCTTATTTTGCATTAATTCCAAGGTAACATTATTAAAATTAAAAATAAAAGAACGAAGTAGGCAAGATCATGATATTGTCTTAAATTAGCATTAAACTTTGGTGTACGCTTTTAAAGGAACTTTTGGTGCTCCTTCTTACCGGATACAGCAAATATTTGTGACATAACTTAGGAGAACTTTAAAATAATTTAAAAGATTTATTAATATAAGTTAGCTCATACATGCAATGTTCGCGTTGCTCAAAAATATTTTACAAATCCTATTTTTACATGCCGTTATAATCTTTACAGTGGAATAGTTAAGCTGCATTTTAAAATATTCTTAGGTAAAAAAATTTCTTTACTTAACCACCTCTTGTAGTCGTTTGGATTAATTTCAAATGACCTTCTTTCTGTTCGAAATTAAAGCTGAAGTTGAATGATCAGTATTTTTAATTCATATTTAATATTCAAGAAAATGTTACAAGGAATTGAAACATAATTAAATTAAACGAATTTTCGAAATCTTTTGAATTATTATGTGGATGTTATGAACACTGTATTAAATTCTTTGAAGATTATTTTAAAGGAAATGAATAAAGAGAACTTTCATCCTATGTTCCCATATGTTTTATTTTTAGTGGTCTCATTACTTTTCTGCTGCACATTGACTCTCTTGCCATGTATTAAATTTACTAACCCATTTAAAAATAGAGGATTATTTATTGATATAGTAGAGGCTTCCGCATTGGAACACCCATTATATCCGAAGGTTCTATTATCCGAACAGAGTACTAGTGATAAACGCTTTTTGCTATTACAAATGTGTACTATATACTTCACATAAAATCTTACAATTATGTAGATAGTGTTCAATATAATGAGTTTTTGTCGAGCTCGTATTATCTGAATTATTTTCAAGTATCACTGGAGATTAGGGATTTAATTGGGAATAATCGGCCTTTTATGGTATTTCTTGTATAAATGTTAATTTATAGTTATAAATTAAAAAATGGCGTTTCTTGGAAAACAAAATATTGTTTACTATCGATGCTACCAATTAATACCCGTAATAGAATTTTTTTCTCGATGTTACCGGTAATGGTAAAAATCAGTAATTCTACAATCCCTACTAAAATTGTATGAACATCTGTAACAGTTGTAATTAATAACAACTATATTTATCTTTATTGTAAACTAAATAAAAGATCAATTGGCTTAGCATTACGAATTTATTATTCCTGCAAACTTGTTCCCAAAACGAAGTTTGAAACATTACTATAAACAAGAGAACATATAAGTATACGATTGAATCCACGTATTTGAATGTGAACCACGGTTATTAGATTGAAAAAGTATAAGCAATGCGGAGAATCAATGTCATCACTTATATGAACTGAGTATCCTCTGGTAGGTTTAGACAAATGGAGTTCTACTGTGCACAGAAAACAAAATTTTAAGAAAAGGTGAAATTGGAATCGGAGTACCTTAGTTTATCAGGCTATATAATATATAGTATATAACAAAAATGTCGGGAAAAATTTTGTGTTTGAGTTCTTTGTGTGGGTCGAAATAAGAACATCGAAAAGTGAATTCAAAGTAGTTGTTGGAAGTATCGTCTATGAGATTCAATGTATCCGTAGATGGGTCTTGCCCGAAATTATTACATTCGTTGTATATTCTTACAAGTTTCCGTAGTACAGAAAGAAGTCCATTAAGTTGATGATGATTAAAATATGCTAAAGGTAAACTAAATTGTATCTCGGTGAAGATGCATTTCAGGGTATATGTTTATACGACTTGTTTTTCTTGTCTTAACGTATAGAATTTACATACAAAGTTTTGCATAATTTTTTTGTACGCCTTGTATATTGTTAAATACTCTATATTGTCAGCAAAATATCAACATGAAAAGTAATTATAATTAAAATTTATTATAATTTCAGTGACTGTTATTTTTATGTTCTTTTATCACAGAAGTATTTTATATTCACTTTCACCATTTTAACGATAAGGTCATAGGTATTTAAAATCCTTTTACACTGGACGGTTACGTGACTTCGAGTCATCATTCAGTTGTTGTTCGAACCATTCGTAGTATTCCATTATCAAGGTTTCCATTTAATTCCTTAAAAAGCAGTAAATTTTATGAAAGCTAAATAGGTATGTTGAGGAATGCCGTAAAGATGTTAAAGAAAGTAATACATAGCAGATGTATTTGTTTTACGTATTCAATTTGTAAATGCATATATTGATTGATTTTAATATTTCAGTAGAATCGATAATTAAAGTTCTGATTCACGTACTTGCATTTTTTGACAAGCCGTTTGAAATCATTAGATTGCGGATTACTAAGCAAATTCATATTTTTATTAACTAAATTAAAGAACTGAAATTTGAGCGGAGGGCTTTTTCACCCACCACATAAAATAATATGTATTTTACTTTGGATATCTTGTATATTCTTGTATTTTATGTATTCCTTAATTTTTTGTATATTTAAATTTCCCATAGACGCATAATAATCATCTTTCATTATATTAAAAGAATTTTTAGAAAGAATAGAAGAGGAATTTTTGCGAAAGGGCAAGCATATTTTAAATCAGATCAAGGAACTTTTTAATACCAATTTCTATTTAAAGTTTATCCAGATAAAATTAATTGCTATAAATTCTTCTAACGTTAATATTGAATCAGTTAGAACGTGCATATATGATTATTTTCAAGATTGACATGATTGTAGTATTCTTGTTCATGACCTTGCTTTTATACTTGATGATTGTAAGACTAACAGGAAAATGTTATCTCTGAGGATGTTTTTGGTCTCGAATGAAACTGCAGTCACTTATTTTTTTCTCTAGGATTATGTGCGTACTTGAACATCTAATTTCTTGCTATTTCCTGACTAGAGCTTATCAGAATGGGAAACCGTTTACGAGTTAAATTCAAACCTTGTATTATAACAGACTTTTTTTTATTGTGTATGGATTACGTGTAAGAGAAACTTTTTATTGCAATTAATTAGATGATATGAATACTGTAAAGTAAAGAATTATTATTTTTATTGAAACAATAAACAGTTTAGTAGAAAAAGAAGAAAGGATATTTTTAACGAATAATATATTAAATTGTTAAAGAGTAACATGAGTTGTCGTAAATGAAGGAAAAAAGCGGTACCAGTGATCAAATCTTTAATTTGAGAAAACTATAAATGAAGCGATACTTTAATAGAAAATTCGACGTGTTTTTAAATATTGAAACACGATACTATACGCATAAAATATTAAAATTAATACAAATCAAAATACGTATTACTATTACCGTTCTTCTTCAGATACGTAAAGATTTTTTCTTTAATTTATTTATTTAAGGTCGCATCGACTTATAGTGGCCATTATTTCTTGTACTTATTTTGTTTTTGGTAAATATTTACATCACTTTTACATTGGATCTGACAATAATTCTAAATATATAATGCGTTACATAAAGTTGCGACTAATGTTCAGGGGCACACATGAAGCAAATAAATACAACAATTTGAATAACCAGAGGTATAAAACCCATTAATTTCGGAATTACAATAAAAAAAGTAAACTGGAATAATTATGCATGCATGATCTCCTTAAAATTATAAATACTATGGAATAGGGTGTTCAAAAATGTACTAAAAAGATCTTAGAATTACTGTGTGAACATTTGATGATCTTACATCTGTTGCAACGAAAAATTAAATTCTGTTGATTAGTTTGATTGATGCGGGCCTGTCGCAAATTATTTAGACAGGCTCTTCTTGGCTCACCACCATCTAACAAATTACCAACACAAAATGATTTCGCAGGGTCATTCGTATAATGCAGATGTCCATAACAGACGTCTAATTAATTAAATCATTGCGGATGAAAGCCATTTTTACGATTATGTACACGGTGTGATTTATTTTTTTAACAATATTATAGGCCTTCAAACTTATGTTTCTACACGTTTATAAAATTTCTATCTCTGTTTATATGTTTATTCTTGTACAAAGCGGCAGATCTTTGATAATAATTCTACAAGTTAGTGCTTCTTAAACAGATTGAAATATTTATTGCACAACTGTGCGTAGTATGTCTTTCCTCTTTACAAACGGAATTTCCGTTCATCACGGTTTAGTATGGTTAGAGTAGAGGAGTTGGTCCAAATGAGGGCTAGTTAAAATATATAGGGCTTATTCACACGTTCACAGACGTGAATGCTATAGCACCCATTTTCATTGTGATGCAAAATGACATGAATGCTATAACATTCCAATTTATAAACCACATAAATCATGCATTCAATTTTATATAGCATTAATTTATTGAAATTATTAAGCACATCAGTGTAATGGCTAGCTGGCCAATCACCTGTCTATTTTTGCAGTTCATTAAAATTTTTACTCGTTCGCGAACGTGTTAAGTGCTGCCCTGTGTCCGGAACGGTGCAGAACTGTGACCGAAAAACAAATAAAGTTGTACAGTTGTTTGTTGTATTAACGTGTTCTATTACAAACAGTGTCATTGTTTTGAATTTCACGATCATAAAGGTTTTCATATTTTTTTGTTTGTTGGCGACAGCTTATGGCTCCATTCAAAATATAAACTGATCGATTTGAATGGTGATAAAATCAATCAATACTGCAGTAACAAAAATGACAAATTAGAAAGAAGTGGATTATTCATTGGTACACTTAATAATTTTACTCATTTTATGTAGTAAAATTTTGTAATGTGTTCCATATGTAGTTATTATAAAAATAAAATTGTGGTATCGGGGTCTTGGTAACCACAACAACAGGAACATCAACAACGAGGAAATACCGAAATATCCGTAGTTCCGGCTTACAGTGACGAAGCTTCGATTTCCGCGATTTCTGCTCCGGTGTTCTTCATTTTTTTTTCTTAATGTAAATATTAGTAATTGTTAATGTTCTTCTGGTATAAACTTTTAACTCTTGGTATCAGGTTACTTTACACATTTCTCGTGTTTCCATAGGTAAATGTTATATAATAAATGTACCGTGTGGAAATATACTTTAACCATTGAAATAGGAACTATGTATTATTAGTATTACTCCTAGTTTTTGAATTAACTTACGGAGGCTAGTTCTGTAGAAAAAAAATAATTTATGAACAATTTGGAGAATTTGAATGCCGAAAATCTTATTGAATAAGCACTAAATAACTAAACAATAAGAGATTAATTCTAAACCATCTCAACCTTACAGATAGTTAAAATAGGGTTCTAGGTTTAATAAATATTAGATATATTATGTGTTGAATAACGAAATTGTTTCAGTAAGAATAATAATTCTAAAGTTTACATAACTTATTCTACAAATTATTATTATTATTAAAGTAATTATTATAATTAATATTGCAAAAATAATTTGTATTATTATTTATGTAATGAAAAATTGATCCTTTGCTGCTTGAAGTTTAAAGAACGTCCGACTTAAAATTTTAAGTAAAAGTGTTTGCATAATGCAGTAAATAATGATCACATTTGGCGATTAAATTATGTAACAAGCATGACTGTAGATTCACGTAGATGAATCTAATTATTAGCTTCCTTAATTAAATGCTAATAATAATTGCTCATTGCATCCGCTCTCAATCTTATTGACTTCTTTGTGCTTAACTTTGCTATTTGCAACTGCCGTTGTATTGATTATTATCAATCGATGAACGGAAGTTGTGTTATGAAAGAAAAAATACTGCTACTTTGTTATGCTTGTAGTTTTATCCGAGCACAAAATGATATATCCAAAGAAAGTATTCTTAATAATAAATATACAAATGGCCATTATTAACTTGTACTAGGCCAAGCTTTCAGTTATAATAACGTAGCTTGAAAAGTCCATACGAATATTTAATTATATTATTAAAACAATCATAGTATTTTGTATCCAAGTGGTAATTTCATATACATCAATCTAATGATATTGTTTGCGAATAGTAAATCTCAAAATTACTTTTGATTCTTTTTTGATTATGGGTTACCTTAATGATGATGTAATTTTTTAAAATTCAGTAATTGAAACGATTCGAATACTTCTGTCATCAGACCTGGGCAAATTTTATTTGAAATAAAAATAAGTAATATAACTATTTGAGATAATTTACTAAAGACTGTTATTTTCAATACTGTTATTTGAAAATAAAAGTAGTGTCTATTCATTTGAAACAAAAATATTTCAAATGGGTTTCATTATTTTTTTTAAAAAGGTTTAATGGTTAAAAGCTTTTAATGCTAGAAATCAAATTGATATAAAATTAGATCACAGCTAACACATGCGACTATATTACATTGTATTTTATTATATTACGTGAAAAGATCATTTTACATTATTAAATGATCATTTTAGGAGCACCGTATGTACGCGCGCGCTTGATATTACAAATAAAAGCCGTAGACGAAGGACTGGTTTGGTGGCCCACATTTAGCGTTTACTTATCTATTCCAACAGTTGGAGTTACATTGCACAATGTTCTTGAGTAATGGATATTCAACTCATACGGACAATATGTACACGTATTTCGTAAGTCGTGATCAAAATAATGATTTGTTAGACAAAAAATCGTACTCGAGGAAATACTGGGTTCCCTTTCATATGTATTAACCGGCTGCGCTTTCTTTCTTTGTGTTACATTCTCGTTGAATTACAGTGAATGGACGATCCTCTTGGGATATGTTAGTTCTATCAGTATTTGTATCATGTTAATGGAATGAGTGTTTCTGGAAATAGGCTTTCGCATTGATTAATAATAAACGAATCTAATTATAGCTTCAAGGTTCAGTCGTTATAATAGACTTATTTGAAATATAACGAATACAAGTTTCTAGTTGTGCTTACTATTTGTAATTACGCTTACTTTCAAGTACATATGGTGTATTCAAATGAAGATATATATGATAGTAGCATAGGTATATATTTAATACATGTTATGCAAAACTTAATAATGTCCAACATAAGTAATTGGTATTTATTTAACATTGCAATGTAATAGATATGAAAATATAATTTTTAATGTTTATATAACATTTATGATGTAATTCGTGATGTAATTGGACGCCATTAAAAACAAATATTTAGTTTCATAATATCATATTAATTTTGGGTAGTATAATTTTATATGGAGCATCATTATAAACTTCTTCCTATTTTTTTTTTTATTATATTATACCATTCTTACTTATTTTATATATGTTCGTAAGGTTGAGTTTTCCTGCTTAATGTTAAAAATATTATATATTTATGCTTATAAAACGTAAGAATTTTCATTCAGGCCCCTTATGAAGTAAAGAGGCCTCCAAAAATTGCATCTCACATCAATGACGCGGATGCGGATTTTAATTTCACAATGGGATTCAGCAACAGTACTCTCACTATACGATCATTGAATACTTTGCTCCCCCAAGACAAGGATACGAACCTATCTTACGGCGGTCTTATATCATCTGAATCGGCAAATGTGCTTGCGAGAATATTCTGCCATCTAGTGTTCCGCATAAGGAACTATAGAATCGTGAGTGCTCTAATTACAAACGAGGTGTAGAGTGGACTTATCATCTTATAGGACTTCGTATCAAATAGTCTGACATACCGACATCTAAAAAAATTAGAGTTTCCAGAAGAAAAACATCCTTTTTTTTTACCTGAAAAGAAATGCGAATATTTCTAAATTATTTTAATATGCAAGATGTAAAAACAAACACACAAGCTATAGATTTTACGCAACCGAAATGGTAAAAATAAAAATGGTAATTGGGTCTCAAGACCACGTGCGACAAAAAACGGCACTGGATGATAGGCTTATTCTCTACTTCGACTGTTCTCTAAATATACATACATACATATACAGCCAATTGTACGCTCTGCAAAGCAACAAAATACTCGACATAAAAATCCTATTTTTCGTTTATTGTACAATTTGGTCGTAATTCTTTCATCGTAATTTCTTCAGCTATAGAATAGTAGTCAATAACACGCTTCAGCGGACCACATTTTAATAAAATTCATTTAGTAACAATTGTGTATCACGATCACATGATGCACGGAGTAGTAAACGTGTTAAATCATAAATATGTAAGGGTTGAGTCTTATTTAGATACTGCATAGGATTGATAAAAAAGTTTGTACAATTTTTATTTATTTAAAGATGTACGTCTGTGTTCATTAACGTTTATATTATTCTCTTCAAAGTAATTTTCACTAAATATAACATACTTGTTTCAAAGTCTTCTCGATTTTTCTATTTTTGAAAAAAAAAACTCAAAACAATAATATATAATACGTAAGCTGATGTATTCTGCCTTTCTAAGTTAAAATATCTTACGTAGCATTCAGAGACATCCTAGAAAATTGAAGTTTAATTATTTTTTTTGTGCCATCTTCCGTTTTTCTTCTTTTAGTTAAAAAGTTGAATCGTTACTACGTAAGAATCTGAATAATTTTTGGAAACAGATATTGTACGGAGATATTGCATTATTAACGTAGTAATTAATTAGATGCCTTACATAGGACATTTTAACTTTGCAAAGAAATTGAGATGGACATTTTAATATAGCAAACACTCGGAATCGTATTCATTTCAGACTCTTGAATATACAACTACAACATAAATACTATTGACATAAACCAGATGTACAGTTTGAACTATTTAACTTAGTAAATGATACATAGGACGCTTTAAATTGGTAACATCATTGGAAGTGCAGTTAAGATAAATGAATTATATTGTTTCTAAATCTTTACACTGTACTCAGCACTTTCTAACTTTATTTAAAAGGTAAATAAAACGTGTTGAACTTGAAATATTTCTATATATTTTAGAACATGAAAAAAATGCGTGACAGGACATTTTAATTTAGAAGGGCAGTATTATCGTGATACAGTTCAGACAATCGAAGAACACAATAAAACGCAATTCAATTAGCTGTCAAACTTCAACTACGCATTCAATATGGCCACAAATTTAGACAGATGATGTATGATGCATATGATGGTGGATATGTCAAGAACAGATGTAATAACATCACAAAATAACAATTTTTTAACTGGATATTTTTCTTGACAAATTAAAAAATTGCATGAGTATTTTGGTCAAGCTCGGTGTATTAAATACCAATATGTATTCTTTCATTCTTCCTGATTTACATTTTTTAATTAGTTAAGTACCATATATGATTGCTATTTAATATATTCATGTATTAGTAGAATATTTATTTGTCATTATCTTGAAGAAGTGCATACATTAAAAATGTGCTAATGTCGTTTCTTAGGTTACTTTAAAAGAATGTCCGTATCTTGTTTAGACGATATGTTCTTGCAAATTTTTTCTCCTATCTTTATGAAATATTCTTCCTATAATCTACAGCCCACGTTTGAAGTATTCGAATCGATATCTTTTTATTTAGAAAATATCAGAAAGTTAAAGTCAACGAAAACGATTTGCGGTATTGTATCCTATATTAATTTAAAAATTTGAAAAATGCACAGTGAACATATTTTATAGTATACGTGTAAATGTAACGTTTCATAATTTTATTAAAATAGCATTCTCATTCATCAAATAAAATTCGTGTTTCTTCTTTCTCTGTTGATATGTAAATTTTAATAAAATCTATTGAACGTCTAACGTGGCCGGGTATTCTTGTGACTAACTGTAACTTATATCTGTATTGTTAGCAAAGTTATAATCAGTGCATCTAGGAGACTGCATCATTATACAGTGATGTTAGGGAACAAAATAAATGACACTTTGCCAGCATTTTTCTCTAAATTGATTGAATTATTATTTATTATATTGTGTAAATTAAAATTATAATAATAAAAAGGTGTATTTTACGGAAGGAATTGCTTATTTCTGTTGAATGCAATTTATGTAATTAATAAGTTCCTTAATAATTAAACATAGTGCTAAATATACATTTAGTGTAGTAAATATGAAAAATAATATAATATAATTATAATATGAAATGTAATTCTATACAATCAAAATTCGTGAAACTTTGGTTAAGAGCAGTTCCTTGAAAGGGATTATATGATATAGTTTACAGATAAATAAGTTCTTAGAATAAGATTTATGGAGTATTGCAATTCTTTGTATTATCCTTCAATTCCTTTTAATTCCTTTCTTCTGTCTTTGTTCGATATTTTTAAACTACAAATTACGTAATTATGTGTCATAATTGCGTCATAGTGTGGTACAATTTTACCAGCGTGGTGGTACAGACAATCATAATCTTCTTTATCATTGTTTAAACATAATTTATGTGCATCCTAAAATTCTGTCCAATTGTTTATGATAGACCGACTAATTTATTCATTTATTATGGTTCAACAAAGTTTAACTGTATTTGGTAAACATTTTGGTTATGCACAGGAAAAAATCTTTGTTTTATTGTTCCCTATTTTTAGCAAACTATTGCTTCTAACCATAGTATCATTCTACACTTTTGGAACAGAATAATTAGAACGAAACGTTAGTAAAAATTATTAATTCACCTAGACATGTTATATAAAGAACAAATGGTATAAAGTATAAACTCGTATACGCTATTTTACATAATTATTTTACATAAAATATCGCTTTGGAATATGCAAGTTTTTAATTTTCGAGTAAAATATAGGATAAAGTACATACAAAAGTACGATAAAAAATTATTTTACAATTTTTAAGTTTAAAGTATAAAGTCATCGCTGCAGAAAATTTTAGATCTTGAAAGAAATTCTCATAGCAAGAAGATTTCAAGTATTTATCATTCGGCTCTGAATTACTATCATTTGTTGAATTGCTTGTTTATGGCATGTCCATGGTATTGGCATAAGGGGGCCAACATATGTATATGCATATAATTTATTAACTGTCTACCGTATATTATTAATTGACTGCTTACCGTCATGTGTTTCATTTAGTATTTCTGATTAAACTATCCATAATAGGATATGATATAGTACTGAAACAGATTCAACCACAAACCACTGGCAATGACCTAAAAACTATAAATGTATAAGTTTCGGCCTCTGTATTACATTCTTTATAACCTTGAACTACATTCTTATAACGTTTTCAATGAATCTAAAGTTGATTTATACATTTTCTAAATAATTTTTATTTAGGCACATGTCACATTATATTTAAAGAGAAGAAGAAAAAAATCGGTTCTCACTTAAACTTTTTTAACTAAGTATATCTTAATGTATATCTCTGTCATGTAAATGTGAAAAATTCGAAGAAAATTACTGGAAAATTGGATTGCATGTGCTTTTCCTTCACGGAAAATTATTTTTAGAATTGTTCGTGTTATTTACAAATTAAAATCAATATAATCTTATAAAATGTATAGAGCTCGTAGTTCATTGTCGAAAGTTTCTTAATCGGTGATACAAAGTATAAGAATTTTAATGATTTGAAGAAAATTCTTGAAGTATTTGGCAATCTGTACAATAAAAGTAAGAAGAGTTCATGAGTTCTTAATTCAATTCGTAAATCATTTTTTGATTAATAGAATAGGAATATTATAATTAAATTATAATTTGTTCAACAACAAAATCTATAGAAACTTATGAAAAATTTAAAAATGTCTTTTCAGGAAATGGTTTGTGCAATGTTCTTAATGTAGTTTTTCAGTGATACGCACTTATTTGTATTTCATTTTTATATCATCTATGGTAAGGAAACTTTATAGTACTTAATAAATTATACCAAAAATTGAATGAAAATTACACAATATAACATTAATGCGTAAATATATTAAAAACAGAAGCGAATGTATCTTCGTAAATATTATAAATGTGTTTCTATCCTAATTGAAATAAGTTACTTAATATATAATTATTAGATTGGCCAAAAAGTTTTATCGTTTTTCTATAATGTGGCGCTTGAATTGCGATACATAAGTAAATATGTAAATGGCTTTTCAAACTCAGTAGGATCTGTTAGTTAGGAGACACTTCAATTTATCATTTGGAAAAAATATAAACGATTGATTATATTTATCGTGTTTAACATAGCCTTGAAATGAAAGAAAATGAGATGCATTTCTGATAAATTATTTTATATTACCACTGTAAAGGTAAAAATACATTATATACTAGGGAAAACTGGTACAAATAATAGAATAGGCTAATATTCGAAGATTATCAACATTTTTGGAGGAAAATTCGAAGACCTGAATGTTGAACATTTCGTTTAAGCGAGTTATTTGTTGAAAAAAATATTAAATATTTAAAGATGGAATGATGAAATTGTTTAATATTGTAGAAAATTGTTGAAAAAGATAGACAGTACGTAGTATAATAAAGTATTGCTTCTATGCGTCTTCAAAATGCGACAGAACTATTTGGCCAAGCCAATATACACATATATTAAAATAAAAATGGATTTAGGATTTTACAGCTTTTTGTACCTGTACCCTCTTCTTACCCTTATCACGCAGATAGCTCACATAAACGAGATAAACCTGATCGGTATACGAAAATCTGACGGTAATCGTGAGATTGAAACATACTTTCCCCAAGAAACGTCCTATGTCCGATTCTCCAGCGTAAAAATTATGCAATCGCTACGTATATGTGTTAAATAACCACAAGATAAGGATACATTGATTTAGAGTGTGTAATAAAGCTAAAAGAAGATACCTGTTATCGTGTTCCTTATCTCACTGCAACAGTAGATATGCATAGCGTTGCCGTTGCAAATTAGAAAAGAGAAATTATGAACCTTCAATTTTGCTGAAGTTTGACTGTATCGGAATACCGTTTTCTCGTTTAAGTATCTTGTTTTTTCAAAAACTTCTAGTAGAAACTAAAAATCTTCCATTTTGCTAGCAATCGTTATCTTATCGGTATGTGTATTTGAAGATTAACAAAGATTCGTATTGAGTTCGTTGCCTAGACTGTACAGTTACATACTTTTAATGCAGCTCGTCAAAATTTAGAAGAATTAAGACAGAATATAATACAACACTAATTGTAAGACGATAAGTTGGAGTGAGATTACTTTATAACTTTGTTTTGTTGATGAAAAAAATAAGCGTTAACCAGCATTAAGAGGAAGTTGATTAAAAACAAAAGATAATAATAATGTATAATGTATATACAATATTTGTATCTTGCTTTTAAACTTTTAAGCTTTTGTCCTACGATTATTTTATTATATTAAGTATCCTAGCATTAGTTAGTATACACTGGTTTCGTATCATGCCATATAAAAATCATTTTAATTTGATAGGCAATATTTGTTTAATAACCTCCAATTCTATAATTAGATTGCAGATTTTTATGCATTTATGGGATAATGAAATAAGTAAAATAGTATAGAATACACTTAGAGGATTAAATTATCCTCTACTTGTCCCCCATTTCTTTCTTTATAAAGAAATAAATTTGCATAAAAATCCTTAGTCTATTTATAATACAAAGTCAAAATTAGAGTTTAAGTTAAATTTCATTCTCAATACCATGTGTTTTTAGTGAATCTATGTTATAATTGCGAGTGTGATTTGACGACCAGCACGAAGTGTGATTTGTTACTATACGGCATGGAACTACTGAAAATGTAGGTAAGCATACTTGAATTGTTTATTTAAAACTCTTTAATGAAACATAGCAATAAATCGATAAAATATTTATCTCATATAACTATAATTTTCTTTTTAAAAATGTACTGAAAAGTGCATTTCTCTTTACAACCTAGGGTTAGATAGAACTTAAGATAAAGACAGAATTAGTTCTTTATATGTTAATTCTTTTTTGTACTTTTGATTTTTTTTTTATTTTCCAACACATGTTGCACCAAATCATTTGCTCTAAATCTTCTCAACAAAGTCTTTTTTGGTATTGAATCCATGTTGGATACGGTATTCAAACCCATCTCTTTGTTTTTTATTCTAATGTAATTTCTCTAAGTTGCTTTCCAGTCCGTATTACTCAGGCAGTAACATTTATTTTTCTGTTCCTTAGAGGATATATACGATAAAATCTTATCGAAACGCAAGCGAAAAGCATAAAGAAGGAACTACTGTAATTATTTTAGCCAATAATAACGATTAAAACTACACGATAACAAAATACAATAATGACATTTTTACTTACTGTTTACAAACATATTTCCTCAGAAATGCATGGCACTCAAATGTTTTTACGTCATTGTTACATGTAAACAATATAACCAGTACGTTTTATCGAATGAAATTATTTACATAAACAAGAGCAAAGTTAAAAATAATGGAGTTAAAGTAGTAGATCGTTTAATATTGTCGACATAATAAATAGTATATCTTTTACTTATCGTACGTCTCTCCCGACCCTAATAGAAAAATTTATATAGTGGCTATACTATGTTGATAATGAGTATGATTCGTGGTATAGATTATGATATAGATACAATAATGATTTGCTATATCTATAATGAACTTTAATTGTAAATCTATATTAATTTTGGGGTTCCAATCTATGAAATGGAAAAGTATCAAACAAAAATTCGATATAATATTTAATATCTTATATAGTAGGCCCAAAATCTCCGTTTAATCCTCTTAATTATGTCATTTTTATATTTTGAAAAGAATTACTGAGCGCTAATTTAATATTAACTATTAAGTTCTATACAGAAAGTATTCATAGTTTTTTTCATATACGAAGAATTGTAAATAATTATAAATATCCTTAATAAAAATATTGGGTGCGTGTAAAAATTTTGATAGATTCGATCATAGACGAGTGGATTGTTTGTTGCCAACAATCATGTTTTTAATCAATCAGATAACGGCTAGTATTTTCGACAACTTTTGTAAATTATTTTGATTGCTGTTGGATTTTTATCATAAAGGACTCAGAATTTCTTAAAAAAAAAGCGACACCTGGTTTGTCCCACGATCCATTGAAAAACAACTAAAACTTTTATACTTAACTAGTTCATTATACTTCTACTTTCAAATTTTCACAATATTTAATGATGTATTTATTAGCTGAGTGCAAAGGTTAATGATCGGTAATTAATAAATTGCATAAGAAGCCACGGCTTTCATTTCTTCAAAGTTTAGGTAATTTTTATTATGAGAAAATGTGATTGCTACTCGAATGACAGGAAAAAGTTATTGAAAACAATAGTGATTTTATTTTAAATATAGTAATGCAATCATTTATGGTCGAATCCACCGAAATTTTTGCACATACCAAATGTTAGCCAACTGATAAATCTAATTTAATAATGGGTCACTTTGTCTCCAGTGGTCCTTCTGATGTTAAAGCTGTAAATACAGTAAGTGTAGCAACTCTTACATGTGTAACCACCGAAAAACTAGTAAGGGAAGGGATTTATAATGTCAACTATAACTTAACCTTTATCTGCATTAATTATTACCACATTGATATTGTAACAGAATATTTATGTGACGTGGTCTCAAATGTATCTTTATCTGTAGTTAATTCTTCGCTCGGGTTCAATTCATCGTTGTTCACTTAATTGATAATGAATCTAAACAACGCAGAACAAAACTGCCTTTAGAACCTCTATTTGCATTAATCGATTAAAAAAGGCAAGCGAACATCTGTAAATAGAAAAGTATGGCGCCGTTTGGCGGTGAAAAGAATTGCGAGTAATTGTAGTGTATGCAAACAAGTTAAACGTAATTTATTGCATGGTTCGCCGATCTCTTTTTCCTGTTCCACGCCTCTATAATCGAAATTAAAAGATATTTATTCAAATGTTGTGTCAGATTTGGTTAATTCATCGATGAGCAAATGGTCTGCGTGACTTCTATTATCGTAAAATAAGCTAGCTGAATTATGATAATCTATAACATCCATGAATGCCGTTTCATCCTGTACTACAATTTTTTCCCGTTCAAATATAGCTCTATTGTATGTTATTCTATTGTGTTGTTATGCGAGTTATAGTACTCTGACGAATTTAGGAACATTCGTGGTTACATTAAAAATCTCCTACCAAATTCATATTTTCGTAACTTCGAGCGTTATCTTACACAAAATAAGGTCGTTTAGTAATAGTTTTGATTAATCAATAACTGAAGTATCATAACTTCCATAATGCAATGTTCTGTTTAATGAATGCATTTGTAGCTATCGTACAAGTGAATAAAAATCTAATTAATCTAAAAATATCTTCTCTGTTTAACAGTATATTACAATATTTCATAATATTTAAGAAAGTGTTAAAATGCTCAACTTTAGTTTTTTCAATTTACTGATTTTTGGTGCTTACAAATTAACCTCTAGATTGAATGTTGAAAAACGTCAAATTTTATAGGTGTTTATTAGTTTGTCATCATCTGTATTTATTGTAAAGGCTATTGTAATTATCTTTAACATATTTCTACATAATACACTTGCATAAACGTCTGCAGTCTAATCATGATAAACAGACTATAATGAAATATATTTTTAAAAGGACAATGCCGCATGAGTTATACCTTATTTTGCAATGACACTCTTTCATTTGCCATTTTTACTCTATCTTATCTAGCGTGCATCACGTTGCAAATCAATTGAATTCATTGGTTTGTACAATTTTTGTAATCGTATTAATTCCGTTTATCGTATATAGTAATCTGATTTGATACGATTGTGTTACACCTGTAACTTTTTTCTTTAAAAAAACTAACGTGCGTGATTGCGCGATTGCGTAGCAATTCAATTTGTTTTGTTCGTGTGGATAACTTGCTTGTTTCTGACAAAATTTATTAAAAAAAAAAAAATTTAAATGCGTAAACTTTATTACGTATTGTTTTATAGGAATATTAAGCCAATCTAATTTAGTAAAATTAATATTAATAATATGGTAATCATTTGTAATATGACACACCTGATTTTAAAACCTTGCCAAAAATAAAGGAATTTATCTTCCTTGTATGTTGCTCTGTCTATGATTTTTATATGCTGATGCACTTTATATAAATTTCTCTTAAATTTGTTTTTTTGTGTAAAATTCAGTTGCGGCTCACGAAGTACTAAATAAATAAATAAGCAACTATTAGGTGTATCAATAAGTAATTCACTGTCTCTTTTAAAAATTAAAAATATAATTGAGGAATTTTCCGAAAAAAGGGCCCAAAAAACAAAATAGTAAATTGCATGCAAGTTCATGTGTTTTGAAAAATTAATAATAAATACTGCTGTAAACTTAATTAAAACTCAAATGAAGCTAAAATAAAAATTTTGGGGGAACATTGGTTATGGGGGTATAGGGACTAATTAAAGGCAATCTACAAAAAAAGGCCTGTAGGTTTATGGGCCACAACTTGAATATAAAATATACCGCCGAAGTGTGTAAAAAATATGTTGATGAATTGTATCAAGGGATGGAACTTTTTTTGCAGTAGGGTATTGCAGAACAACGATTTCATTTTAGACAGGATAGATATTTGGTTTGGTTAAAAGTAAATACTGAATTTGCCAAAAATGTAGATTATGTATTCAAATTATTCCTGAGAATGGCAGCAACATTTCAAAGTCTTGTAACATTCAATAGCTATTACCAAGTACCTGATAACGATCTTAACCATGTCAACCAGTAATTTAGCAAAGCTCCGAGTAAATCGTTCCGAAAACGTATTAATCTTTCTGTGAAATGAGGCTCGTACAACGTCGGGCCAGTTTTCGCGTACGATTTCCAGGCGAGACGGTGATTCGTTCCCGGCGAAACGATCTCACTCGATCTCTACGTTCAATTTAATTATTTGCGTGTGCCGTTGAATTGAACCGGGCGTCGCCATCAAACACGAAGTTCTTCTAGTACCTGCCACGGCGAATTGATTTGAATAAATGTATCTTTACGGTGTACGATTATGTACAATGAGCAGCTCATCACGAGGTCTGCTTCTCTGTCGTATTACCCCACCACACACGAAACACACCGAGGTGGGACGTTCTGTCGAGTGTTGAATTAGATTCAGTAAAGTAAGTCGGTGAGTGCGCGCTAGTCGGTTCGGTATTGTATGGAACTGAGCCGAATCGCTGGATCGCTGTTTTGTTATGTAATTCTCTCTCTCTCTCTCTCTCTCTCTCACTCTTTTCCGGCCCGCTGTTTCGAATCTGCTTAGTTCTCGTCATAGAAAACACACCTCCGCTCCATAGAGCGTTTCTGTTTCCTGAATACCTGTGTCACTCGGGTGAGTCGATATATTCTACTAAAGTTTATATTGTACGTTTAAGTGCATGTTAAATTGAACTACGTATATTCTTCATGCTCTTATCTGAGGCACATATCTTTGAAAGGGAATTGAACCGACGATAGCTTATGACTAGACTGCGGATTGCTATGCAAATTCATTCCTTTATAAACAAAAATAAAGAAGTGGTAGCCAAATAGAGGGTAATTCCATCCTCTAAGTATTGAAATATCTTCTATAACTTGACTATTTCATATATTTTTACACTCTATTCTGTATTTTTTTATTTACCTATTTAGCTTTCCTACAAATGCGTAAAACTTCGTAGTTTACTTACGACGTTATGTCATTGGAGACCTTTAATTAAAGGTGTGTTCGTTGCCGTATAAAAATGAAAAATAGCGAAAGTAGAGACTTTAAATCGAGCGAAAAAGTTATACTGAAATATTTGATTGGGGGAGAATAGGAGTCTTGTGACAGTCAGCTGATGTCTTGACCCGTTAATCTTCTTTTATACTTACTTAGAGCTTACTAACAGTGAGTTGAAGAATATCTTTGTTTCTCTGAGGAAGATTTTACCTTTGACTTTAGTTTGGTGATAATTGTGCTAATGACCCGCACGGCATAGGGAAACGTGGTAACAAAGGCGATGAGAGTTTTGGTAAATTTCGTACTAGTTATGTCATTTGGTTATCGGAATATACTATCATTCGAAACGCAAAGTGCGCTAAGTATTTGCTTGGTGCATATGAAATTGCCGATCACGAATAGCACGGTTTCTTGGTTTATGATAAGAATACATAAACAAATAGGTTGAAAATATAACTAAATAATTCAGTTACTCGTTGGAAAGTATTTATATAGTCTAATCGAAATTATATTGATTAAATAAACTGATTAACACTAGAACCAACAAAGTGGTCGAAATGGCTTATTTGTACTAAACTTACACCGATACATTTCTGCAGGTTTGCTGTGATATTATATAAAGGGGATGACTAAAGATTCATTTCCATTGAATTATATATTTTATCAAACGTCTATTGCTTTAATCCCTTTGATATAAGTAAATATACCTTAACTTGGTAGTTCTAATGTTAGAAAAGCTGAGAATATAAGAAATTCGAAAACTTGAGAATTCGAAAATTTACACTTTCAATGAAGATTCGAAAATGTATAGGTTTGAAAAACGAAAATCTTGAAAATTCGAAGATTTAGAACTCATTTCATTTTCTTAATCTTCTTTACCCGAAACTGAAATTCATATGCATCAACCTAATTGTATCAGTTTCTCCTTAAATTGTTTTCGAAATATGCACTTGTAATAACGTCCCAGATGTGAAACTTTATTCTTTATTTTAATGAAAATATCGTAGACTTCATAATTTTTTCTTGTAGCTTTCCAAGTATCATGCATATATTTCGTAACAACTTATTCGTTTCCATTAAACTGCTCCGATTGATAAACTAATAAAACTACAAGAATCAATTAAAAATTTCCTTTGTATATGAAGACCACCAGGGGAAACGTGATGAATTTATGTACTTTAATATGTAACAGTTGAAAAAAGGAACATCTTGTCAGGTCCAAAAATTTAAGCTTCTTTAAAATAGATGTATTTAGAGAGAGTTCATGCATGTCAAATTCAAGTGAAATAAGTAAAATTCCAAGAAATGGTCAGTTCCTAAAGTTGTGTAAAAAGACACGAGAATAGAGGAAGTGTTCTAAATATGGGCTAGTTGAAATATAGAGCTTATTAAGTGCTGCCGTATGTCAGGAATGGTGCAGAATTATGGCTAAAAATTAAATAAAGTTTTACAGAAAAAATTAGTAACCATCGTTTGTTGCATTAACGTGTTCTATTGCAAACAGTGTCATTGTTACGAATTTCGTGATCCTAAAGGTTTTCACAGGTATGTTTGTTCCATTGTTCTAATATAATTATCTGTTGAAGTAGGAATTAATTTGTTGAGAGAATTATATTGCTAATGTCGAGAGCTTTTTGCCACTTTCAATGAAAAGAATAGTTTTCTGAAAAAAGACAATAGTTTTCATTTTTATTTTAGATTATTTTATGAGTGGCCCATATTTAGACCATATTTTCAAAAATGGAAATTTTCACTGTTACTTTAAATTTGTAATTTGTAACAAACATCACTTTTATTCAACATATTTAAATTCTACGTCAGAAAGTTAACATATTACAGATATACAGATTACGTATCTTCAATAAGCTAGGAAATAAATGTTAAAATAAAAGTGGCAGCCCTATATTTGTACCACATCCCCTACCTAATGTACCGGTAATCAATTTTTGTGAAATTTCTAAAACATTAAGGAAAAAATATATTTAATCTTAGAACTACAGAAAACTACGGTTTTGGTAACAAAGGATTAATCAAGCGCATTTTAAATTTCATATGTTTTAACAGCACACTTCTGAATTGATTGAAAATGGGTTTCTTTAACTCTTTCATACGTACATAGTATTAAGTTAATGTATAAGAAATTACCGATCGTGAATAGCATAGTTTCTTATTTTATGATAAAGATGCAGAAACAAATAGGTTGAAAAAATATAAATAAGTTACTCATTGGAAAGCATGTATTCAAGTTAATTGAGCTTGAACTGATTAAATAGAATAAAACTATGATTATAAAAAATTGTAAGGTTTGAGAATTCGAAAGTTTGTAATTTTAAAAGCTTAGTAATTTGAAGACTTGAAAAGCCGAAAGCTTAAATATTAGAAGCAATCTGAAAGCTTGGAAATATAAAGTTTCGAGTTTTGAAAGACTTGAAAATTTGCAGGCTTGGAAACCCAAGAGCTGATAAATTGAAAAGTTTAGAAATTCAGAGCTTTGGAAATTTAAAAGCTAGAAGAAATTCGAAAGCTTGTAAATTAGAATGTTTGATAATTGAGATTTCAAGAAAATTCAAGAGAATTGGAAAATTCAAGTATCTGAAAATTCAGAAGCTTAGAAATTCGAAAATTTGAAAATTCGCAAGCTTGAAGATTGGAAAATTTAAAAACTCAAGGATTTAGAAATTATTTTGATTAAATAAAATAATTTCTAAGCAAGAAAATATTTCTCTTAAGATTTCTCTACTTCAAATTGGCAATCTTATATGCACCAATTTGATAGTTTGTTAGAAAATCTGAGAGTGTTTTCAACCTATTGAAATCGGTCTTCTTTTACTGTTTACAATTAATAAAATTATCTTTACTCATGGGTCTTTTCTCGAGTAATTTCTCAGATACATATGTACAAGTAGTTGTACATTGAAAGGCTCTTAAACATGAATGCTTGTCTCTTTCTCTATTCCTCTTTCTACACCTCGTGACAGTTGTTGGTTCAATAGGGAGCATTTACATTGTGCAAGATTTTGAACAGTAATTCAAACAAGCAAACGTTCCAGTTGTGATACAGTCACGTCTTCAATAATGGAATATTTCGGCACATGCTGTCGCAGAAATAAACTGCATTAATTAATAGCCATACACCAGGTACGATGTGGAATTTACATCCGTTTTTTCTCTTTGTTTGCTTCCACGCTTCATGAACTACAATAGCTTGTGTGGAGCTGCAATTTATTCTCTATTAGAACGTTGTTATGTATTGTGAACGTTTGTTAGCGACATCAATTTCATTGTTGTAAAAAATTATTTATAAATAAAACGATTGATATTTTAGATGCTAATTCGATAAGATTAAAGAAAAACGAAAGCGCAATCGACATTTGCCTTTCTGCACTCAAAGAAGACAGTTCTGAATATTTTCTGTACCGTAAAATGTAAACATTAGAAGATTGCAGTAACTTGTTACATAATAAATGCTGTTTTTCAATGAGGTCTCATCTTAGCCACTTTAAAATAATAAAACAATCGATAATTAACTTACAGTGAATCACAAAATTATAGGCACAGGCAAATATTGAACAGAACTGTGGAAACTAAGGAGATAATAATGTAACTTTCTATATTTCATATTTGCTAATGTACAAATAATGTGTATAATTCAAGCGCTGAGCTAATAAAACCGTTAAACAAAACAACAAAATTGTGATTTACAATCATGAAAGAACAATGTGTAAACAATTTTTTTCATCGATTTTAGTTGCTAAATTATTGATGCATTTTCTAGAGCTTAATAATTTTGACATAGTTAATATTTTCTGAGGCGTTCTTTCTATCTAATTATTAATTCCAGGGTTTCATTATTTTTTTTAAATAATCTTCAATATTTTAATATCCTTCCATCAATTTACTTTGTAGGTCGATTTTTATCAATGATAAAGGCTCATATCTTTGATAATAATTGTATGATTAATGTATAAATTCTATATCTTTTTAAGTAAAAAGTTCAAAAACTTATTTTATTTTCTTTTTACTTTTCATATTATTGATAATGTTTTACACGTGCCAATAATTTTGTGGTTTATTGTATATTATAATGACAAAATTGTAGTAATTCAAACGTTTCTCAATTAAATTAAAGATCTTCATTTTAAAGCAAGTTATACTCATTACAACTTTTTATTTTAGAATCATTTGTTATGCGATAATTATATATGAAACGTCTATAATTAGAGAGTTAAAATTTTTGCATGAAAAGTTTTGTTGTTATCTGTGGCGTTCTGTGAATTTAAAAAGATACAAATGTCATTGTTTTTTCTGCTTTCATTTCTATTTTCATTTAATACGATCGATGAATGATTGTTGTTTTCATAGCTGTTTTTTTAAATTGTTTCCGACGTATAATTTAATTGATGCACGAGTTACGTACTGAAACATATGAGTAATGCTGTGACAACAGTTTTGTGAAAATATCCTTCTTGTCCATCTTATTTAATTTATTGGAAAGATTAACTTGTTTTGCTCGTTGAAATGATAATTGAAGTGAGTAAGATCTAAAAAATTTGAATTTATGACATTGATATTTCTGAAAATCGTGATTACTAATTCTATTCGCACGCAATGTTTATAAAGAATATATGTAGATATGTACTTGATTGAGTTCTATATTTACATAATAAAGTGAGAAATCGGATTACAATTCTCGAGAATTCTGAAGAAATTAAAACTGATATTGTAAAATTTCTATTCTTAGAATAAGATTGATAATATTTATTATAAACTCAAGAAACCCTTAACTAGATGTTTATTTCTGTCGAATTTACACAAAATTATCGCTGCCGTCTAAACATTTTGTCACATTGTATCGTACAACGAACACAAAGCACTAAATGCATTATTTCACTTCGACGCGCATTGGTAACATTTATTATAAATTGTATCATATGGATTAAACTTTTCGAGAAATTCTCGAGAAGAGACACTAATTGGTGCATATAACATTGCCACTTCGGTTAGAAGAGTTCCAAAGAAAATATTTTTTTGCAGTAATATTATTTTATTTAATTAAAATGATTTCTCTATCTTCGAATTTTCAAGTTTTCCAATATGCAAGCCTATGAATTTCCCAACTTTTGAAATTGTGAATTTTCAAGTTATGAAAGCCTTAAATTGTTTATATTCTTAGGTTTTAATTAGCTTGTGTACATGTTTTCCAACGAATAACTGAATCAATTCTTTATTTCATTCAACCTATTTGTTTATGTATTCCCATCGTAAATGAGGTGAAGATCAAATGGTTTAACTAATTTTAAGATTAGAAAAAAATATAGGTACAGGGGTGTGTCACTTCTGTCGACGAGTCGTATGACGTTGTAAAGGATTACGTAGTAATATTAAGTTGGTGCATATGGAATTGCCGATTACGAATAGCATAGTTTCTTCATTCATGATAGCGTACAAAACAAGCCAATGGAAATTATTTTGATTAAGTTACGTTGAAATCCAAATAATATTTTCTTTCAAATTTCTGAACTTGAAACAGTCATTTTTTATACATTGATCTATTAAGTGTACCAATGAATATGCTACTCCTTTTGTTTAGTATTTAGTATTTATTGTTATTTACTATATTATTTGAGCAAGCTATAAATTCCTATTCGAGAGGAAGGAATTCTAATTTCTTTGATAAAATCAATTCATTAATCCATTTAAAAATAATGGATTACTTATTGGCACACTTAATAATAATAAAATAAACAGTTAATCAACACTAGAATTACCGGCGACTAAAATATACTTATTTATACCAAGGAAAAAATGGCAGACGATGAGACGATTGAAGAAAATATATGATGCAACTGAAATGAATCTTTATCCATATTTTTTTACAGAAAATCACGAAATGTTCCCGAAAATGGTAGTTCTAGTATTAACACGAACAAAATTAATCTAACTAAAAATGCATTAAGAAATTTTTCATTTTAGCAGTTAACAGCGTTTGTACAGTGTTCCCGGAGAATTTAAGCTTTAATGCTTTCCCACAGTTTATAGGAAACGTACGCTCGTTCTGCTAATTGACGCTCAAACACACGTTCGCACGCAATCGTCGCGTTTCAAGTCCAGCTCTTGACTAGCTCTGCCCTCGATCAGTATTGTTGTTGACCACATTAATCATGGTTGCATGAATCATGCTAAAGAAACTTGATGCTGTTTTTAGGGCTCTAAACATTTTTAATCGTTTTGCTTGTAATTTAACAACGCAACGATCTTTTGTATGGGTTATTAGCAACATTATAAAAAACAAACATATAGTTGAAAGAATTTTTTAGCATTAAGTTTAGGGTCAGATAATTTCCTGTGCAATTCAATGTGTCAGATAATTGAATAACCTTTACATTATTTTGCTATATTTTAAGTATTATTTTAAAAAACGCGTATAGCTAATCACTCCATTTATTCACTATTTCCTATTCATGTTATTTTTCGTTTCTTCTTTTGTATTTAAAATTTTATCGAAACGTTTGGTTAATTTTGTTGACATTAGCGAAGTAGTTAACAAATATTAACTTGTTCCAGCAGTTGATAGTAAAACGTTCACTACCGGTACACAAACATTTGTTGTTTTACTGTTTAATTAAAGTACGTGATAGAAATGCGTAAACTCTATTAGAAATATTGCAGGAGTGTTATTCCATACTTGAATATTTTCTAGATTCATAAAATTAAGTTTTGAGGAAAACAGATATTCCTTGACCTTTGTTTTTTGTGATGTAAAAATTAAAGTTCCGTTAAAGCTTTAGAATATCAGTTTAGATTTGCATTTATTCCTTTATAAATCTAGGCGTATTAGTTACAATTACGCAACGACCTCAAACAATAAAAATTGATAAAATTCATCTCCACATCATATCAAGTCAAATATTTTGCAGAGATATTCGAAATTCAGTCGCGATTACAGTATTTGATACTGATGAACGTGATTATTGATCATGAGTAGCCAGACCTTAAGGCGATAATTATTTAGAATATGCTTGTACACAAGGTATTTTTTTATTTTACCTCCCATTTAGTTTATTAATGTTATTTAACCTGTTAATTGAGGAATTTACTCGAGAGTTAATTGAGTTAATTTAAATATAGTCTATGTAAAATTATAGTATACATACAATTCTATTGAATATAACTACAGCCTCCAAATGGTTACATTTGAATAGTTTTTAATTTTCAATTAGATATAATTTAATAAATCTGTAATAACACAGTATGTGTTATAACAGTTAAAATTGGGAAAGACTAAATAACTGGTCTCACAAATTACTGATATTGCACCGATAATAATTTATTTTCGCAAAAATTTGTTAGTTCTTAAAGTATCGTTACATTTATATCAGAAATACTTCGTATTACATGTGAAAAAAATTAAATTCAACCTAAGTAAAATTCATTACTTTTTATTGGTATATGATTCTTCCTGTTATTGTTATTGAGACATTATTCAGTTAATAGGTCGAAATTTTAACGATTCAACCATTTGTACGATTCTATTATTTATTATGAACGATTTAAATGAGCAATCCAACCGAAGATTTCCAATTGCACACATCTTATTACGTAGAATTTTGCAAGTGTTTGTTCAGCTAGGTGTATGCGCACTTTGCACAGTGTGTGTTCTGGATTGAGTGCGCTTATCTGGATAAAGGACGGTCGTCGGCGTTTCATTTTTTTCCTGTTCTTAATAATTTCTGCTTGCTTTCAACCGTGTGTTATCATCAGATCGCAACAGTTGTGAGCTACCGTCGCGAAAACTCGAACGAAAGCCGGGTGTTTTTCTTATTATCTTCAAAAAATATTGATACGATACAGGCATTCGTAACAATTGCTCGGATACGTACGTCAGTATATACCAGATACGTTTTATCGCATTCGACCGATTAATAGCAGGATACTGATCTGTTAACGTATTGACGACACGTGGACATACAGGTATTCTTGCAATTCTTTTCTTTTTCTTTGCATTTTTAATGTCGCAAAAATTGCTTGATTATTATCGTCAGTCGTTTATAATGTAAGATTTAAAGTGAAGATTGACCTAATAACTCATACAGGATGTTATATGATTGGTGATAGAAGTAACAATATGGTGATTCTACGCGAAAAAATTAAATGTAAATACAGAATGAAAGTGTTTCATTAAACGTTCCGTTTGTTTAATTAAATGAAATTTTCATATTTTGTGCATACGCGTGTACTAAATTATGTTTTAACTTGACAAATTTTGCCGTATCTTATTGAAAGTGCTGTATTTAAGAATCGAGAATACACAGTGAAATAAAATTAGAGATGGGTTGAAACTTAATTTTTAGATTCACGAAACTCGAATCCGAAACTTTGTGAGTATTTACTTGAAATCTTTCGAAATCTCAAATACATTTCAAATAATTCATTTAATTATACGCAATAAAACTCACCAAGTAAACCAATGAAAAAACACGCGTATCCCATAAATTTTCAATTTCAGTTTTCTTATAAATGAAGTTTCAAAGCAGAACGTCTTGTTATACATTTGTTATTTGGTCTTTCAGATAGAACTCTCTTGTTAGCTGTGCCATCAGTTATATAACACCCTGTATTGTTTTGCTTAATAATTTGATTGTTTTTAAAATGTTAATTGTGAAAATTTTACTTGCATACTTTTGAGAAGAATATATATTTCAATTATATAAGGTATTATTCTTCTGTATCCTTAAATGTCTATCAAAGTGTTATGCTGATTGCTTTTCTTTTCAATATCGATAGTTTTATTAAGAAGGTGTAAAATTATTTTAGGTGACTACAGAAGTTTTCTTTGTCTTTGCGTTAAGTAAAAATAACTTTGTTTTCGCAAAGTAATACCGATAGTTGAAACCTCATCACCTATCAAACTTAAGATTAAAGTAATTGCTTTTAAAGGTTATTTTTCATTTATCATCCAATAATGCCATTTCTACCTTTTTAAGGTACAAGAATAAACATAATCACGAGAAGTAATCGTGATTAATGTGTTAATTGATGTATAATCGTTGAGATTTTAGAGTATCGCACTATTTCAACCCCTTTCTTGATTCCAGGAATATTCCAGGGAAACGATAAAAGGAATTACGCTATCAGAGTCTAGACTCTATAATTTAACTGACTGAGTGAGTAGACGTACTTATGTACTATATATCGACGCGAGACATTTGTACGTACTTTAGAAACGTTTTACTTATCTCTTTATGTGTTGACTTCTATCTTGGTAACTCAGTTCCTTTATAAAAGAATAGTCTGTAAAGAATTCCGCCTGGTCCTTGATAAGATTGTATTAGAAACATGTACGCATACATATGTATGTGTTTGTAGCACGAAATTTCCTGTTGCTTGGAGCTATGTGTTATACTATCCGTGACTTAATAATCTGTACCTATCAGTTTGTCGAGAGCCACTGCAATTTCGAAATGAAACGAAATATACGCTGGTGGAATTTTGATTTCATAAAAATAACTATATAATAGTCAACACGTGTAACATATAGCGGATATTGATTGTGTAATAACTAAGCTGTGGATATTTATGCAATTTCATAGTTTTACAGAAGCAAAATAAAGAAATAGTACTTAAACAGAAATTCATTTCGTACTGTAGGTGTTTGTTAGCTGATCATAATCTCTCCTTATTATAAAAATCATTTAGAGTAGACATTTTAAGTATCTTTTGTACGATTCGACGTAACTTATGTGCATAAAAATTCATAGTCTATTAACTATTTGACTTCTTTAATATATCTTTCTATTTTATTCAGGATTTTTAAAATGACCGAATGTTAAGTATGTCAATTCCATTATGAATCATGCCCGCCGATCTACTCGAATAATTCATGAAACTTTGAAACGTTTCTTATTTGCATATTTCAAGTCAGAAAATTTGAAAAATTTTCCCAATTTGAGTAATTGTATTGACCAAGTTTTTGAATAATTCGAAGTATTTAAATAGGCAAATTCTTGAAAGCAATTGAAAACAAACGTCTATGAATAATTTGTAATACTACTAGATTTGCAGGAAGAAAATTCGTTTGATTAGTTTCATTATTTGGTATTATGCTATTGCGACAGGAACATCTTTACCGATTTAAAATGTCTATCTTGTAAAATCGTTAAAGATAATTTTCAATTGACAGAGTACCATTTGGTTCTAGATAAAATTTCAATGTAACAATTCTTAATAAATACCACACGCTTCGCTTCGAAATTGTTTTCAAAATCTTGTAAAAAGATAATACATTTATTGTGTGGATTATTTACTATTGATCATCGAGCGTCTTTGTCCGTGAAATACATATAAAGTGTTTTGCTATAACGTGAACTCGTGAGTGTTCGCCATACTATTGTTATTATCGTTCTGCGATAAGATCACATTTTGTTGCAGAATGCCGTGGAACATTTCGTCGCTTTATCTACATACATACGTAACAATAACGACATTAAACTTGATTATCATCAGTATTTTGTAAACTTCAATGCTAAATTGTACAGATTACTTGTTTTCTTATTTCGTAACAGCGAAACTAACATTAAAATCTGAGTGCATTTTCCAACACTTCAACTATGGGAAGATTCATTAATATTAATTCGTTTAATATCAGGTGTACGTAAAGTTGATAAGTACAGTGATTCATATTGGTAGTTACTTAGTTATTTGATCGTCACATGTATGGAATTCTTATTAGAAAAAACAGAACAAAAATTTATGACAGGAATGAATGGTATGTTTATGCTAAGCTAGATTTTTATAGATTATAGTAAGCTCCCTTGTAATGCGGTTAATACATTCCACGTTTTATAAAATCGTGTTATAGATTTTTCCTCGTATAATACGAATAATATGAATAACGTCTAGGACGGATATTGCTATATCAAAATTTCTTTTCTATATTTTACATATCAACTCTGCTGCGGTTCTCGGGTCATTTTCGACACCATCACGTTTTTATTTTTTTTAAATATTTTTTTAGTCTTGAAATAAATATAAAAAAGCTATTGCCAACATTTGTAAAGTTGAGCTTCAATTTGTACGGTCAGGCTTCTTTTATTCAGAATTATAAAACTTTCCTACAGAGAAATTGACGTGACCGAATTTAATAGTATTTCGAAGATTGCAGTAGGGTTAATGTTATACATATTCTGTTCTTTTGTACGGATAATGTTGTAGGGGAGACTAGGCTACTTCCGGCCACATAAGCAAGGAACTCTATAAAATTTCAATGAATCACACTTTTGTTACATTTTTACTACAAAGTAGTAGCTTGAAGTGTCTACTTTCTACTCGTATAGAGCAGAGTGCGTAATAAAAAGAAACTTCAAAAACTAAAACTAAGAAAGAACTAAAAAATTACCCAATAGCGGTAATTTCCTTTATTTTCATAGAACTGAAAAGTTTTCTAAAATAACATTTTTTTAAATACTTTCTTTTTTCAATTCCTATGGTCCTTAAAATACACAGTGGATCCAAACTTTTATATTCACATACTAAGGTATTAAATACTGAAGGTTAAAGTACTTTTAATTAAATAATTGAGTTTTCAATTCATGTCAATTTCAGTGAAAGCTGAAAATAGTAAATATTTTAATACATTATCACGAAATGAACTAAGCGTGTATAAATGCTTTTGTGATTCAACATATTAGGCGCGTTAATTAATTTGCTGTGTTTGGGTATGTTCATATTCAATAATTATTTTAAATTTCAATATTTTCTTGTCCTGTGACAGTTTTAGAAACATGTCATCTGTATTTATGTAATTCCACATGCTTCATGTTTACGTAATCCGTAAGTGAAACTTGAATTTTGTTTAAAAAGAAACTGAATTAATTTATACGCCTACGTTACAGTTGCATCAGTTTAGTGCGATTTAGTAAAGCAGAAACACCTTTAATCATTTCAACGTATCTTGCAGAGTCACCTGTATTTAGTGATAACTTAAAGATTAAGCTTATGACGTGCCACTTAATCATACCTTCAAATCACGTGAAGAAGATCAGAATGTGGTTAAACTTAATACATCGTAGCTTTTCTTGTCCAATATCTCTAATTCTTATATACGTATACAGGCTGTTCGCGTTAAAATATTACAAGCTATTTTCTTTAAAACCATTGCAGATATCGACTTGCACTTTTTATGCATTAAATGGTTCAGAGGTGATAAACATTTTAGAGTGTAAGAAATTGTAGGAGCGAATCTCCGGAGGATGAAAAATGTGCCATTCCCATTTTTTAAATAGTATTGCATGTTAATTTTGTTTTTCAGGAGAATAGCTGTTATCAAACTTTACAACTTATATTCTGAAACATCTTTGTTTTACTCTGTGTAGTTAATATTAGGTTTACGGACACCGATTGTATAACTTAACAAGTTTCCAGAAAAATAGATATACTGTGCACTGTATATAAAGGTTCGAAATTAGAAGGTCGAGGGGGAGGGAATTCATGTCATTATATCAATTAGAGTCAACATAAATTGTTGAAGAATAATATGTATGATTTCTGTAACTTTAAGCATGAAATATGAAATCCCACAAATTGACGGGTTCCGTAAATCTACTGTTAAAAAGATGTAGAGAAAAATACTTTTTTTTAAGTGTAACTTGGCGAAGGGTCGAAAGATTATCAAATACTGTAAATAGTTATAGATTTTAGATAATAAAAATTGACTTTAAGAAGTAATCGTGTGCATTATTAATAACAAGTGGCATGAATTGAATGCATAATGTAGCTCCATAAATAGTGTCAAGGAAAGCATAGCAGAAAAAACGTTTCTAAAATTAGTGTTAGAGTTTAGTGTTTTTCGTTGTAACTTTTTACCTGTACAGAGTACAAAAATGCTTCACATAACGTTTAGTAGCTTGATAACAGCTATCTAAATAAAGAAAAATTAATATGCGTTGAACCATTTAATACGTAAATAGTTCAAGTCGATATCTGTAGTGGTTTTGGGAAAAATAACTTGTAACATTTTATCGTGAACACCTTGTACGTTATATATTTGTATCTCTTTAAGATGTTATGTACTTTGAAGCCATTACTATCATACATGTCTTCAAAAGGTCATCGTAAATAATCTTGATTGAGAATGATTTAAGAATTTTATCTTACAAATATGTAGTGAGTTGATAATAAAACGAACATGTAAACTCAGAAGACGTAATAAGTTATAGAAACTTATTTAAACTTACTATAATTATTAATAATTATTCTAATAATTATACTGACTTTTGAGCAGGAGTTTAAAAAATAAAATGTTGTTCTTGCGTAGTATTTATATCTTACGTAGTATAGGCAAAGATACAAGAAAAATTATCTCTGTATTTTTTAAGTAATTTATGAATAGGCTTAAGAAAATATTCTAATCTAAAACGGCAATTTTAAACTCACCCTTTCGAATTTAGTTTCAAGGCTTAAGTAATACTACAGCTTTGATGTTGTTGCTATTGAAGAAGTTATCGCTACACTTGATAATATTTTAAAAGTTAAAAGATTGCGTACTGTTTATTTCTTATACACTTTACATTGTATACGATCTCTAAGCATTTTTGAACACGAATTTATACGACCTTTTTTTATGTATCTAACTTCTTGAATACGTTTCAGTAATATGAAGAAACACAGGACAAAAATACTTTTCATCTTTTATATTTAGCAAAAATTTATAACTAATGAAGTAGGCAAGTGCAGTGAAAGTTTAACGAGAGGAAAGCTTCAAATTTCTTTTGTATGTTATATTTGCATCGTTTATACTGCTTCAAATTAAGCATTAATAAAAACACATACGCATACAATTTTATGTACGAAAAGAAGAATTATAATTAAAATTATCTGCGAGACGAATAATTTATTACTGGACTGAGGATATCTATATATTTATTAGAAATTTACAAGATTATGAAAATCACAAAAAATGTAAAAAGTATTCAAAACAAAATATCATTATAATATTTACCAGGAAAAACAGATCTGTAAATATGAATGTAAGTATGAACTTGTATAAATATCCGTAGCGTAACATAAAGTTTGTTTGATTTTTTATACAATTAGAAGTTAGGAAGCGACGAAGAATGATTTATTGGTTTAGTGGTCATAAGGTTAATGGTATCTGCTATTATTACAAATTCTTTTCTGTTTAAATGCATGTAATATAACGACTAGATATACATTAGCAATTTACAACATGATTAATCGTTTTCTCGTGTAATATACTCCAACTTTCTCTCTTTTAACTCTCATTAGAAAACAAATTCTTCGCTTTTAAGAACTCTTCCTCGTACACACCTACACAATCACAGTTGGTTTTAGTCACATTGGCATTCGTAAAATAAAAATCATCACTTCTTAGCAATAGGAATGGCAGTTACGTTTCCTTAGTATTTTAATAGCTTCTATTATGTACTTCTTAACGATTTTTATGAGATCTGTGTATTCTGTGATAACATTAAAACAAGGTATTTAAAACTTACATAATAATAATTGTTTCCGAATAACTTCCCAAAATATGTATTAGTAGCAAATAATGTTTTGCTATTTACATATAAAGATTTGTTTTACATTTTATAAAAAATTATTGCTGTCAGCGTTTCTTGCGGCGCAGTTGTAAACTCATAAAAGCCAGCGGATACAGTTATTTACCTTTCAAAATATTATTCCGCGTCCGTTCTAATCCGAGTTATTAGTCGGATAACTAAATTATTTTTTCGAGCATTCAATTAGGTTTCCCAAGTCCAAGGGCTTTATGACTTTACCACTTCATATTACAAATGGTTGTCCTTTCACTATTTTCATAGAATTTTGCTAACCAATCCGTGTATTTCAGCCCCCGTAATGTGCCTATCCCCTAAATCCAGAGCTCAGCTGTGAGCTGCATAGACGAATTAAAGTCGGTCTTGACAGAAGAACCAACTAAAGAACACCTTCACAACCAGAATAAGGTGTAAACCCAAATTCACCAAGTTCAACAATCTCAACCAGTCGTGTCCGGGTCGAAAGAAGTGTTAGAGACATGCACGGCGCAGCAGTATTTGTTTCATTTAATTATACATTCTGAATAATTTATTCAGAAACATCTTAATTACGAGTGTTTCAATATTTATAAGTGTTTGTAGTATATGATAATCATCAATTTTTCCAAAATATCTAAGAAAGCCATAAGTATATAATTATCTGAAGGTTGGATAACCTTTCCGCTGAAGAAACTATTTCACCGTTATATCACATTCACTACTCTTATGCGTATATGCAAATTCCTATAAAACATTTTGAAGAGTGAAATATTCGTTTTTCAATACAAAAGATTGCAAATGTTATATATACCTTTATCTTTTTTTATAATACATTCTTTTCTTGTCAACTATTATAAAACAATCATTAATATATGCAAATAATAATATTGTATCAATTAATAAAAAAACTGGAATATGAATAAAAAATACATTTTTTGTACAGGTTATTAATAAATAAGTAACATTTTCGTGATTACACAATTATTTTCTTGCAGATGTTACTTTTGGCACAATTTTTATTAGAGCTTGCCAATTTTACAACAGAAGCAACATAGGACTCCCTTTTCTTAATAGAGTTATGCAGTGAATCATGTTGTTTACGTTTAAATACAGTGACTCACGGAAGTATTTAAACGTTTACCGCAGAAATATATATAAAATTTGCCAAAATTTCATTAACACTGTAATGAGACACAATTACGATAATTGTGCTGGTAAAATTAGAAATAATCCGATTGAAGGTCTATAGGCAATAATAAAAAAGTAATTCCAAAATTTTATTATAATTTCGAAAACACTATTAAAAGTAAAAATTATTGAGATATAGAATTCCATATCATTACGTACAGTTAAGAGGATCTTATTAAATATTGGTGCTTATTAATATTACTGCAATTAACCGTTTAAATATTTTTGCGATTTCTGTGAAAGGTTTGTTTGCGATAAATATCTTGTAAGTTTTATGTACATTTTTAGATTTGTTTCAACCTTAATCAATATTATTATGATAGTCGTGTCTCATTATAGTACTAATGGTATTAAAAACAAACATATTCTTCACTATTGTATTTACAGGTATTTTTAACTGATAAGACTACATTATTCGATATGACTTCTTTGTGCTTTAATACATTTACCAACTCTGCAAATTACATTTTTAGTGACTTCTGGTAATGTTGACCTGGATGTGGATACACAATCTGCTTTTACTTTTCTCTGCAGGTCATTTACATTTCTGAGATATTCCAAATATTTTTTTCATTGTTGACCTTGTCAATTCATCTTGATGCACACTTTCAGAATGTGCAAAAGAATATATAGCATTCCATTTAAAAAATTGAAAGTCACTTTCGTTTCTCGAAAATTATTGCAAATATAAAATAATGGCACACGCTATAATATTGGCTATAAAAAGCAACAAAACTTTTCCCTCTTTCATTTTTTTAATACACTTACCATTTCCGAGAAAAATGCTAGCTAGTAATGACGCGAACATCCTGTATATGTTACGGTAAATGTAATTAATCCGGTGATTATGTATAATTACCGGTTATTATATATAATCACCACTAAGTTTGGTAAATGTGATGAATTCTTGAATATTTATCAAATTAACCGGCGAGTTTATATAATTCCCAACTCGTAATGGCGAATGTGATAAAAGTCCGTTACTGTTCGTTATTGGCGGTCTTTGTCGATGTCGAATGTACTCTTTTTTTTTTTACGCGGTCCCTTTGGCGAGCGCCGAACGCGCACGTGTCGCGATCGGACTTACATACATTAGTCCACGATTCCGCTCGACTAGTACCGACTCCTACAGTAGTATTTCCAATTTCATGCCGGCTAGACGTTTTTTCGCTACCCTCTCGTATTTTATAAAATATTGAATGATGGCTGGTATGCTTGAGCGTTTTAACCCCAAGTTAGTTAATATTACAAACACTAAGAAAGCAAACAGTGGTTTTCTGACGAAAGAAAGTTATTCATAAACATGTGTAAGAGCTGGAGATACGAGTGTTGGGACAATGGATTGTCGAAGAGTGACGATGACGTTGGCCAGGGCTGCATTCGGCCACCCTGTCATAAATCAAGGACAAGAGTCCCAATACTCGTAGCCTGCGTGACACTCGAGGGCTGTCGCCGTGGCAGTGCGAGACCTGGCCACTTCCACCCCGTCGCAAGGGTGACGTTAGTCAGTCCTAAGCTTGGGACAGCGTGGGGCTTTTTCCTAAGAAGAGAAGGAACGGACGCCCTGTTTTTAAGGACGGGGAAACAGAGCGAGGACAGAAATCCTTTTGGTACGGAGAGAAGCGATGATGGCGAAGCGCGCGTTAATAAAGTATTTGTTTTCCCGAACTGTCCAGTTAAGTTCAGCCCCTATCCTTACACATGTAGATCGTATATGTACGTTTTTCAAAGGGTTAAGGAAGGTTTAAAAAAATGTGAAGATCGTGAACTTAGTTGCCAATCTAATATTTTAATGCAAACTTTTCTACTCGAAACAATTTCATTTGCATCCACCTAATACTACGCAAGATTTTATAAGTAAAAATTTATACCTTTTCCTCATAATTGTCCAATATCTTAACACTTTACCAACCGCTCGTGGCTGAAATTAATACGGATTTTTAAATTATTATCACACACATATTCATACTTTTTCAATCAAAATTTTGGGGGCATTGACTCATTCTAATCTTTCTCATTGTATGGCACTTTTGTTTCATTATCAATTACAATTTCGATATTAGAACTATTTCAGGTTTATATTTGCTTAGCATATTAAATATAATGTTTTTTTTTCAAATAGAAAAATATAATAAATAAAAGTTGGCAGAAAAGTGACGATTAGTAGTTTTCAGGTCGATGAGCATTGGCATCGATAAGCTTACTAATAGGTTTCGGTTAAGTAAAGTGTTAACAATAAATGTTCTTTTTCGTTGCAGGAGAAAACGTAATTCGCCTTCAGGATGGGGGCGATGTTCAGGAGCGAGCAGATGGCCCTCTGTCAGCTGTTCATTCAGCCAGAGGCGGCCTATCTTTCCGTTTCCGAACTCGGGGAAACCGGTACGGTGCTGTTTCGCGATGTAAGTTGAATTGAACACGTAATCTTTGCTTATATTCTCTAGTACTGGTAGCTAGGAATGGGATCAAGTTCAAAATGTACTCACAAATCCAAATTAATTCCAATATTTCGAAAGTTTCACTTCAGAGAATTTAAATACTACGTACACACACAATGCATATATAAAGCTTTACGACAGAATTTTATCGAATAGTAACATTCAAAAATGCAAAACGAAATACTAATTATCAGTAATGATTCTTAACAAAATTTGGCATGTTAATATTAGGTTGATGCATACGATATATCGTTTTCCGGAAGTTTAAGGTTAACAGGTGGACATTACACCTTTGATATTGTTCAAAATAGAAATTTAAAAAATAGAAATTTGTTATACTGTATGCGAATAGAATATCACGAGTAATTATAATAAACTTATGCAAACTTCAGAGTTTGATATCACGAATAATCAGAATGTTTCTGTAATTTCTTATAGAAGCATACAATTAGGTAATATAAATATGAAAACTACAGGAGAAGAACTTGATAAGTCCATTTTTTCGATTCTCTGTTTTTGATGCCATTTCGTAGTTAAAATAAAACATTTTAATTATTCAAAGCAAAAGGGGAAAATTCTTGATAAATTTCGAGTTATAAGCATGTTTATAATACGTGTATAGGGAAATAACTTGACAAGTCATTGCGAAACAGGTGAATAGTATGATACAAGAGATTTTAATGTTTAATAATTTTATTGAAGAATGTTGGTTGCTTTGAATATGTGATAAAGAAAATAAATAATTAATATTAAAATTTATTATTATTATTTTCACCATTCTTAATATTACTATGTCATTTCAATTCTTTATTTTTGTGATAGTAACTTTACTTATATGACTTTTTCCTTTCATGTTTGATAAACCAGATAAACTCTTTTATTTAAGTATAACTTCACGTTCTTGTATAAGTTCTTTGAATAAAAGATTATTAGGGTACCTGTTGCGTTAAGCTATTGTGTAAAATTGTTCAATCGTTGGCTGCCGAATTAACATTGGCCAGCTAGTTCAATCATAGATTCGCGATATTCGAGACGACCGTTTCTCGATTGGCATTATTTGTTGGTTTTGGCTCACCGACCGATGGAGCCCGAAAAACTTAGTGATTGTTCGTACGTGTATATGATACCGATTGCGTGGTACGACCGATGGAATCGTTCGTGTTGAGTGATGATCGCCGACTGTACGCTTCGAGTGTTGTTCGCTGACTATTCGTTTCGAAAGTTTTTCGCTGACTGTCCCTTGGAGACGCAAACTCACCCCGCTTCGTAGGCGCTGAAAGTGAGTTTGCCGCGTTGACCGAACGCACGCGGAAGTGGAGACGCCGAATTATTCTATTCGCCAAGATCGATCGCGGTGTCGTGTTCTTGGGTCTGACTGACCGCCTACGCGACGCACCAATCAGCGAGTCGGAAAAGGCCGGAAAACAACGGTCCCAATTGGCGGGCTTCTCGTGAGGCTCTTTTCGTGACACCTTTACATGAGTGGTGACATCTCGGCCGTAAGAGCCCGCGCTTCTTGGGTTTTCCGGCCCGTGTGGTCACCTTCGAGGGTGTTTCCAAGGGGGTGATTGCTGCGATTGCGCGGCGTGTGTTTTGTAAGCTTTTGGTCACAGTCCGAATGATTACCGTTAGGCCCAGCAGCTTCAAAACACGTGTGCCCACCGTCGTTTACTCGAACGAAAATATTTTTCGTCAGGTTGCAAAATAACGAAGAGCTTGTGAAGGTTTACGACTTTTTTTTTGGTGGTTCCGTATTCGTGCGACGGAACATGCTCTCCCCGTTGATAGACCTAATTGTCGATCAAGATATGCTATGATCGAATTACTATGAACGAGAGATTCTATATGATTACGTTACGATTACGATATAAGGAAATGATAGGTAAAATACGATAACGATATAAATACGAGTATAACGGCTAAACATATGATAGTTACGCTAGTATACTGTCCGAGACTTATACTAAAAACTGCAATAATTGTCCTTGGCACTTTGCACTCCTCTGTGGCGTCGTGAGTGGGAAGTGGGGCCTGCTGCTTCGCGTAGCGTCAGGAACTGCCGTTGGCGGTTCATGGTGACTGCTCTCATAATGGCGTCCGCTACGGGATGAATCTCCTCGATTCGTCCCAGAGTTCAACAGAGAGGCGGAAGGTTATCATCCGAAAGGTTTACCTCGTCTTATTTTCGATGTCGTGCGTGCCCTTGGTCCACTTATGTTGCACGTGTAAGTGGTGGTTGTACTCCTTGGATTGACCTGGACCAGAGATTTTGCCTCACCCGTTCGTTGTTACCAATATGATAACGATTGTCGTGTTGAAATCAGTCTTAGGCATGCTCGTCAAGGAATTACCGATCAGGACGTGACCTGATGTTATGGCAGCTGGATTGGTGGAATCGGAGGAGATGTGTGAGACGATGCGAATAAGGATCGTCTCCATTTCGATCGTGAACGCAATTAAACTGTCCGAACGTTAACAGTTCTATGCCGACAACGCGCTTCACGCGACGATTGAAGCGTTTAACGGCTGCGTCCCACAGACCACCGAAATGAGGAGACACGGCTGGCATGGTGTGCCACGAGGTCTCTTGTCATCCTCCTGAAGCGTCCTTTGGTGTTCAGATTTTCCGTTGTCCGTGCCGACAAGATTCATACCGTTGTTCGAATTGGCGTTTCGGCAAAGTCCTCTTAGAGCGATCATTATTGAGGCGGCGATGATTGCCGTGAATACCGCTTGCGATACATAAATGAACGGCCTTTCTAGTGGTATACTACGACGATGTATATCTGGATCGAGCGTGATTTCGAGATGCCGTTTTTTCGTGCGAGCAGCACGGTACACTACACTGCCCGTGAACGGTCGGCAATCGGGACTTGTGTGGCAGGTAAATTTCCCATTGCGTAATCCACGAACGAAGGATTAACGCGGAGGCAACGCACGATTGTGTGGTCCGTAGTCCCTTGATTCGCGCGATGGTGGGGACTCATGCGCAGGCAAGCACGCAACGTTTCTTCGTATGCTACAGAATTTCGAATACCATGGTCGAGATTTCGCTTTTGAAACGGAGATCGTAAAGAAGCAGGTGAAACCTTCTGGCCGTTGTTACTTCCTCGGTGCTGGTGGAAGTTCGACGGTGGTGGCTAGTCTGCCTTGAAATCACTCGGCCACTCAGGTCCATGAATGATGGAGGAACTGCGACGTCGATAGTCCTCTCAATAAAAGATCCTCATAGTTGTCGGGGATCTTTTAATTCGGCAATGTTTTGCGTCCGTGCGTTGATATTCTGCAGTCTTTGTTTTTGGTGGTTCCGTATTCGTGCGACGGAACAAAAATTTTTAATTACATTTTTAATCAAATATGAAACATTTTTATAAATATGGGATTGATTTAAAAGTTACGTAAATGTGATTTGTCAAGTTCTTCTCCTGTGGTCTTCATATAAAAACTATTCAAAGTATAAATCTGACGTTTGAATTAGCTTACATAAATAGCAGAATAATTCAACATTGATTTATAAAATTGGAAGCTGATCATTTTTCATTTAATAGTAAATTAAAGCGAACACCAATAAATTATAAAATTGGTGATTTTTATAAACCTAGAATAATGAATCTAGATGGTTATTGAAAAAATCTAGAAATTGTTTTAATTAACACTAGGTTTACGGAACTCGTCACGTTGACGCATTTCAGATTTTATACCCAAAATTATAGAGACCATAAAATTATTTTTCAGTACTTTATGTTAACTTTAATTAATACAATGGTATGAATATGTATTCTAATTGATTCTCTTCATCCTCACGCTTTTAATTTCGAATATTTAAATGCAGAATACGTATTTTCTTGGGAGCCTGTCAAATTATGCAATTAACGTCCGTAAACCAAGTGTTAAATATGTATAGTGTTTTAAAAAGCTACTTGTGTTCGAATGTTACTTTGGAAAACAACATTTCATGTGCATCAACCTAGTACACATGTAATTTCACAAAAACTGATAATTGGTTTTTGACAACGCTCCTCATAACATTGCTCATTCACGGATGATAGTTTTATACCGTATTGTATGGAAGATATTTCTCAGCTCTTGGAGTAGGCAATCCTCACATTATTGACGAAATTTTAACACAGGAAAGCTGTGTTAAAATTCTAAAAGAAAACTTGCACTAGAGGGATCGTAGATATATTTTATAAAGAATAAAGATTTTGAACACTTTAAAAACTGCTAAAATATTTGTTTAAGAAAACAGGTTTGAGTTATTAGCATTTCCATTCCAGAGCTCTGAGTTGAACCCCATTGAACATGCATCTTATTAAGATTGAACCTAAGAACGTGCGAAATAACAAATTATTATTTAAAGGTGCGTTGATACGAATTTGAATAGAAATATAATTAATAAACCGATACCAACAATAATTATGCGAAACTTCCTTCTAAAAACATAACTTCCTTCTCTGATCGTTATCTGAATGTCTTATCTGAATTTGAATCGTCCTAAAAATATTATTTTAGTTCAAACGTTTCATGAAATGTTCGTTATTATCCAATAAAATTTGAACTTACTTGCAATATACGTTATCCCATTTTTCACTATTCTTCACAAATGCACATGGTTATTGGAATACGATGCTGAAAATCAAGGAACATCGACTCTGTCATGCCACATTTAACGTTTCCTCGAAACATTGCTTGGCCATGCATAATTTCTGACCTCGAAATTGCGTCCATGACATGTGCACGTAATGATGATCGGTGAAACCGATTTAATGCCAGCCGAGCTCATGCACGACCTTCCATTAACGCATCTCTCGTGATCGTGAATCACGTTGCTTTTCATTGATTCGAATCAAATGTTCAAGGATATGTAGTTCGATATGAGTCGGCAAATAATGTCGAAGATTTATCGAACGAGTTTAATTTCAGGAGAATGAAACGAAGACTAGTGTGTACGGTGAATGAACGTCGTAACAAGCATTCTGTTTAATGGTGTTTTTTATTTATTGCCGATTCGTTCGTAGCTCAACAGCAATGTGAATTATTTTCAACGAAAGTTCGTCAACGAGGTGCGTCGATGTGATGAAATGGAACGAAAGCTTCGGTACATCGAGGCTGAAGTAAGGAAGGACGGAGTACCTATCGTTGACATCCTCACGGAACTACCACGAGCACCGAACCCTCGTATGATCATAGATCTCGAGGTAAGACTTCTCGCTTCACCTTCTATTCCAAGTTATTCACTTATTACTTTGTTTCTTTATCTTTCCTTGTCCATTTTTTTTAACGCTATTTACAAAATTATTTGTTCGCTAAAGAAAAATTTGTACATAGTCAATCATAAAATTATTCTCACAGTTGGGAATGTGATTAAGATGTATGAAATAATAAGGTAACAAGGGCTATTTAATATTTTTTTTTCATTTAGAAATACTTAGTTTAGTCTGTAAAATGAGACTGAGAGGATTGGTATGGAATTAATATATGATATATAAAATATGCATAGTATGGATTAATGGAACATCTTATTGTAAATTAACAGATCAAACGAAGAATGGTAAGAGATTGAAGGTGATTATTTGAAAAAATAGTAGAGTGGAAAGTTTTGTTGGAATTTTGAAACGAAAAGAGTATTTTACTAGCCTTGGTAAGAAGTTTTCGATCAAACGCAACAACGTGGAACTAACTAAGAAAACTAGAGTTTTTGAGGTGCGAAATGCTGCTCGACAAATAAAAAACATATGGGAAACTTAAATAAATTCAATACGAAATAAATGCGGAAAGGAAAAGAATGAAAATATTCGTTTATTATGGAAAAGAATGCAGCGAGAAAAATAAATCTACGAAGAGATAAACGACACTTGATATTGATATTACCTAATATTTTCTAATATTTCTATATCCACGTACATTATACGATTGCTTTGCTGCATTGTAGCATTAATGTTACGATATTTCCGCAATATGCAGATGGAATTTCTTTCCCCAATAATTTTATCGCTTCTCGAAAATGATTTTCACTTCGGAGTACATTTTTATTAAATACTTTTGCTTCGTGATATCTATAAATTTTCTATTATGTTTTATAGTGATACAATAGCAGTTTGCACTACAAAAATTTTAGTGTTATTCAGTCTTTCGATATTATGGCGTTTTATCGGAAATTTTTTGACAGCTGTAGTACTAAAGTACACTGGATCCAAAATAATTAATTATATTAAAGATTTTTAAATATATTAAATATAAGTATTAGGTGAGGTAATTAAATATTAAGTTACGACTATGTTCTGATATACTTACTTCCAATGTGTTTTCTTTACCCTATTAAATGTATCTTATCCTGTATAGGGGAGTGTTTACAACATGGGGGTCGCAGATGATATAACTTTTATAAAAGGAGGTCGAGACCTAAAAAAGGTTGGGAAACACTGTACTAAAGATTAATTTTTCCAAATTACTAACTTTTACAAAATGTAGCAATAGTTTTGTAATGTGCAAACATGTTTAAAATTATCATAACTCGTTTTTTCATACTTACAAACTATAATTGTCAAAGTGTCTGTTATGATTTTGTTACCCCAACTTTTGAACTTTGTATTTCTAAACATCGAATATGGTAAAAACTCCTTTGTTGTTTTATTGTTTCATACATGTTTATGAGATTCTCCACTGTCGGTAAGTTTGTCACTTTTGTGAGTTTCACATTATGTATTTAATTCTGTTTCTCATATTCCTCATACTACAAAGAATAATCTTGAATTGAAACAATCGATATTTCGAAAGTTAGTCGTATGAGTCATTAATATCAAATATTATTGAATATATGTTATATAATATATTTAGTCTGTGAATTTTTATGCAAATTCGTATTTTTACAAGCACAATTAAAGAAACGGGACTTTAGCAGTGATCTGTTTCGCTCTATAAATGTAACAACGTATGGTATGGTTTGAATATTTTATATACTTTTGCATATTGTGTGCATTTTACAATTTTTTGCAAACTGTAATTTCCCATAAATGCATGAATATCTGCAGTCTATATATATTATAGAAATATTATTGTAACATTGATTAGTCATTTAAAGGTGTAATATGTTGTGTAGGCCCATCTCGAGGAAACGGAGAACGATATATTAGAGCTGAGCCAAAACGCGATGAACCTGAAGAGTAACTATCTCGAATTGACGGAGTTACGGCATGTACTCGAGAAGACTCAAGTGTTTTTCGCGGAGGTAGCTAAAGTAGTTCAGCAGCTTTTGCTCATACCATCGTCCTCCTTCGTGTAATCGATGTTACCATTCTGTCGAAGAATCAAGATCTTCTTCTATATCAACAGGAAGAGGCCAATGACTCGATCACCAGGACGCTAATTAACGAGGAGCCCCAGAATCCAACTGTCGCGGGTCGGGGACGTCTCGAGTATGTTATTCTGATTACAATCATATAATATTAAGTTGTCCTTAAAGTCCTTTTCCTTCTTTCATTATATATTAAGTGCATAAACTTCAATAAACAATACAATCTATTAAAAGATTTAGAGTTATTCTGGTCATAAGGATAACAGTAAATTCCTATCCATTCGGAAACATTTATAGCAACGGGGACATGTTTTAGATGATATGAAGCGGAAAAAGAATGTAACGCTGTCGAATAATTTGCTAATTCGGAGAGATTAGAAAGAGAAATTACAAGTTAGAAAAATGGTTAAGACATGATTATGTAATAATTTAACCCTTCAACGACAGGGTAGTTTTCTGTCTCACTTATGCAAATACAAGATATTTACTTGCTTCAATAAATTCATTGCATTATGTTTGTAGTTTGATTAAATGTTTAAAACATAGAGGCACTAGTTACATATTCCCACAATCGCCAATAAACAGCTGCTCCTGAAATTATTTACACTAGAACTACTGACAATTGAGATGTACTATGTATTTGTACCAAAGAAATTAAAACAATAGGTACTTCAAGAAATATATAATCCAATGAAGGTAAATCTTTATTTATTCTCTTTATAGAAAATCATGGCGAATTTGCAAGTATGTATGAGTATAAATTTATAAAATTTGTATGAGAAATTACGATTCAATCATTTTTATAATTTCGATAGTTGTAGTGTTGAACGTACGAATTTTGATCTTTTTATTTTGCTCATAAAACTTGTTCTTTTCAAATTTTTAACTATTTTTTGGTAATAATCGTGAAGTTATTTTTGCAATACAAGACTTTAAAAGGTATTGTTATTTTACAAATTTGAACTGCGGTTCAAGTCTTAAAAAATGTAAAAAAATATAAATTTTCATAATCGATCCTTGGTGTCATTTCCTGTTATATTTTTCAAATCTACATTTCAAATCATTAAATTTATTGTACGAATTGTTTGTTTTATTCGGTGATATATTTTTCTTGTAGGTTCGTTGCTGGGGTGATAAACCGTGAACGAGTTCCAGCTTTTGAGAGAATGCTGTGGCGAATATCTCGTGGAAACGTATTTTTGCGACAAGCTGAACTCGAGAAGCCATTGGAAGATCCAGCTACTGTTAGTTCACATTTTATTTTGGTTTTTCTTTTTTTTTGTTAAAAAAGTTTCTCTTAATTTAATTGATGGAAACTAATTAAAGTAAAAATTAGTAATTATGTGTATGTGAGCTGCTCAGAAACCAATCTGATGAACTATCTAAAATGAATCAAATCCATTTTTGAGAAATATAATACGAATTATGCATCTGGGTAATAGAATTTAGATGTGTAGAAAAAAGTGGAGCTGATTATTTTGGTTTTTGAGAGGCTCATACGTAGATTTGAAACCTAGAATTAATTCTTTATTGCAGTACTAATTTAATTGTGTTAACATATTCTTGTATACGTTTTCATCATTGCTATATTTATCTTTAAAATCACATACGCAAGGATTCAAAGGATTTGGTAAGACTTTATTATTAATATATTGATTTTTATCCTGGTTCTATCACGTATTAGGTGTCATCTTCAATCTTTCATTTTTACACCTTTATTTAGGTGTCATTAAGAATTATTAAATGAAACCTTTTTCCATTAATTAAGTTTAGTTAGACAATTAATTACACAATTCATTATACAATTGATAAGTTACAAATTACAGCTATACAATTTGAAATTGTATACAAGTTTTTATATCCTTTGCTTTTATTATCTAGGATTTAAAATCGGGCTTCATTCATAATCATACTGAAAGCGAAATAATTTCTAATGTAAAATGAAATCGAAAGTATCAAGTAAACATATTTTTCGTAAATTATTGTATTTTCGAGGGAAACAAATACAAGAATTTAAGTATGAACGTTTTTGATTCTTCTATAAAAAGTTTGAAATTAAAGATTGCCTAATTATTGGGTTGGTGGAAAAATAACGTCGGTTCTGTCGATATAAAAGCAAATCTACTGATTATAGTGCCATCATTTTATTTAGTCAATTGTATAATGTACATTATTTCTTATAATTATAATTTTAATATAATTCCAGTTTAACGTTTTCAAAGATTTTTTCGTATAAATTCGAACAACTTTCTCTGGAATATAATTGTTTTTTCCAATTCATCTCATCTATTTATATTTGCACGCATTAAAAATAATATTATTGCAAAAATATAATATTTAAAGTCTTTTTTTTATTAGATCTCGCAATAATTGATTATACATTATCTCTAATGTTGTTTTTATTAAGTGTTTCAATTAGTGCGATAAAAATTCGATTATATCTTTAATTCTTATTCTTTTACTAAGTTCACAATTCCTTTTCTACATGTTTCTAAATGATTGTTTATATACTTTTATCTCTAGTGTTACTTAAGAAATGATGTTCTGCAAGGTTTAATTACAGCATTATCATTATTTTTATCTCACCTATAAAAATAAAAAGGAAAAACAGACATCAGGATTGATAAAATTAAGTCGGTATTTACAAATATAAATGAAAACACATATAATAAGTTGTAAGTAAGAAATAATTGGGTGTTGTATGATGTATGGTATCAAAACTAGGTGGAACTGAATTTTTATTACAATTAATCAAACTTCAAATTTACATTTATCAGTTTTACCATTAAACCAACGATACTATTCTTGTAATAATATAGTTCCCTCCATTCTTAGTTATACACAATTTTTGCGAATTGTTTCAGGGCAATCAAATTTTCAAAACAGTCTTCGTTGCATTTTTCCAAGGAGAGCAGTTGAAGAGTCGCATCAGGAAAGTTTGCACTGGTTTCCACGCGTCTTTGTATCCGTGTCCGCATAGTCATGCGGAACGAGAAGAGATGGTCAATGGCATCCGCACGAGACTGGAGGACTTGAACTTGGTGAGCCTTATGCACACATGAAAACCGTGTCATGTCACTTATTCAAGCCTTTCACTACAATTCCTAACAATATAATGATTGTAATATCGTAAAATATAGTGAGTCACAAACTTATTGACACAAGTAAAACATTATTAGTGATATGAAAAGCAAGAACATAATAAAATAAGTTTTGGAATTTTTTGTTTAAAAAAATGTACAATTTATACGTTAAATATTCAACTTTCTAAGATATAAGATTAAACTTTGGTTATTGATAAGATCGACTTACAAAATAGATCAATGAAAGGGTATCCAAATATTGGAGATTGTCTCAGAAAAGTAATAGAATCGATACTGAAGATACTTGCATTAATTGGATAGAAAGAACACCGCAGAAAATATTAATTATGTCAAAATTGATAAGCTTTAGAAAATGTGCCAATAATATCGCGATTACACTCGATGCCAAAAATTATTACATTTTGTTCTTTCATGACTGTAAATCATAATTTTGTTGCTCCGTTTAATAGTTTTATTAGTTCAAACCCTGGATTATACATTTGCAAATCAGAAATATGGGAAGTTACTTTATTATCTCCTTATTGTTTGTATATCTGTTAAATCTTTACATACGTCCTAATATTTTGTGTCTCACTGTATATGATCATCAGACCAAGCAATGACATCGATTCATTCTACAGCACAGTGCTTTTAGAATCTGAAAATTTTTACTGTAGTCCGCCAATATAACATTTCTTTTAATTCTGTCTCATTTTATATTGAGCTCTGGTATTTCAAAAATACAAATAAAAAAAAATGAGAAAGTTAAGTTTTCCAAGACAGATAGAGCAGCACGTTTAAAGATAACAGTGGCAATGAGATTACTTACGACATGCAGTACCCTTCATAATTATTTGAACAACAGATATTTTATTATAAAAGATAAGTAAATCCTTTGTTATATTTAGCATAGATTACTTCTTATTACAATAGCTAACACTGCTTTTTGTATTGTTAATTGATTGTAATTTTACGTATTTTAAGATTAAATTATTAAGAATTTTCAAACCTGTGAATTTTTTTAAGTTTTTGGGTCCTCGTGCGTTTGAGCTGCCAAGCTATTGAATTTTCGAAATTTTTAATTTCCAATCATATGGGTTTCTAAGCTTTCGTATTTATAGTCGTTTAAATTTCTAAAATTTCGAATTTTAAACTTTTGGATTGGTAGTGAGATCTGGCAATTATTGAAGTCAGTTGTTGGAATAATTATGCGTGATACTGAATAATCTTATATTGGAAACTCTAAGGAATTACTAGAGCTGTATGTTTGATTTTTAATGTATTATATCCCGTCTAACATGGTATTAATCGAATAAATACGAGAAGAAATAGTTACTGCATGCTTTGTTTAAAATACAACCATTTTGGGATGCTTAAAAAAAGAAACGAATGTCTAGTAAGTTGTATACTTTTAATATCTTTTAGTACTTTTTAAACGGATCAAATTGAGAATATTGGCTCACCAAGAATTTTAAGTTGCACTTTTTTTTTTATTTTTTAACCGCTATTTTGCAAAGTCAGGACCGCATACGTCATACAGAAATATTTTAAGTCTCACAGGAACAGATCCCGAGATGTAACGCTAACTTTTTGATGAGCCTACTTTTAATTAAAATATTTGAAATACTGAAACTATATTTATGTAATCAGCTGATCAATAAGCATAATCATAAGTAGTAGAATTAGTCTTCAGCGAGACTTGTTAAGTGGAAACATAGTTAAGTGCACACATATCATGCATATATTTAAAGCTGATTTTTTCGAAAACAAAGCCTCATCTTAACAAATTTTATTGCATATTTTCGACTTATTTTTTCACGTAGAATTATTTTCTTCCCTTGCTAGACCCTCTATAGGTATATTAGATTTTTACACTCAGTTAAATGTTATTCTACATTTTTAATTCTTTTTCCATATATTAGGTTGTTCGGAAAGTTCGTAGCGATATTTGGAAAATACTCAGAATCAATACAGAATAATGAATGTGCTTTATTTTATTGTATAATGTTATGCATAACATTGAGTAGCTTCATAGACTTTTTTCATAGCAAATTTTTATGTTTCTCGGAAATTAATTCTACCAAATAGATTGTCTGTTCCTCTATTGTATTAAATTTCTAATGATTAATAAAATTTTCATTATTAATAACTAGAATAAATGACAGTATGATACTGTCATGTTTAGAATACCTATCCTAATTATGGTTTAATCATTTTTCCCTATTATTTTATCGATACGTCAGGCCAAGCGTTGCCTTGTTAAAAAAATGTCGCGTATTCTTTTGTGTAAATCCAGATGGTCCTGTTTAGTTGTAAATAAGGTGTCCAACCAACCATTGCACATATCCGAATTAAGTGTTTCGCTATTTCACAAAGATTCGTAAAAAATTTGTTTCGTTCGTTTCTTCAATCTTACAATATACAAGAAAATTTCACCTCGATACTGTCCCAAATGCTACGAACTTTCTGAACAACCCAATACACAGAGTGAGAATCAAAGTAAGTATACATCTCACAAAAATGAAATTGAGTGAAATTATAAAATAATGATTATAATATTACTTATAGCAAATAAATAAGTATTGTGTAGTAATAATATGATTATGGTATTACTGATAGAAAGTGCATTATAATATAATTACAATGCAATTAACAGCAAATAAATTATATCATAATTTTATTTTTGTAAATTAAATACTCAGTTTTGCTTCTCACTGTATTTTGGATTTTTTGTACGTTTCTGCATCTCATACAGTTTACAATGAGAATTAAATGTAAGTATACATATCACAGAAATGAAATTAAAGTATAATTATATTATTATTTATAGCAAATAAATAAATATTGTATAATAGTAGTACAATTATAGTAGTATTTACGATAAATAAATTATAATACAATTACGATATAATTTACAGCGAACAAGCTATAATATAATTTCATATGTGTAAAGTGTACACTTACTTTCGATTCTCATTGTAAGTAGAATCATCCTGTTATCGCTTGTGTCGCTGGGTACTTACATACCACCGTATATAATTTATGCACATAAGTCGTTCCTTTCAATAGCTGTTACCAATTCTTTATGGTATTTGCATCAGGTTTAGTCCATGCCTATTCTAAGCTCCATTTTATTAGATGCGATGTAAAGAATTTTTCATATAAGAAATGTTGAAAATGTTTGAAAACATTAAACCACCAAATATTTGTTTTATAAATATTATTGAGTAATTTCGCCATTGTTACTAATAATTTTTGGCAAATTCTAGCACGTTATTTAAACGCCTACGGCTATCGATTATCTGATTTCGTCACATTTCTGTTTTTCATTTCATAGGTTTTAAATCAAACGCAAGATCACCGTCAACGTGTATTGCACAACGTAGCTAAAGAGTTGCCTAATTGGACGGTTATGGTACGAAAGATGAAGGCAATTTATCATACGATGAACCTGTTCAACATGGACGTAACGAAAAAGTGTCTTATTGGAGAATGTTGGGTTCCCGTAGCCGATCTTGCCATCGTTCGAAACTGCCTTGTCGAAGGATCGGTTGGTTTTCAAATTGCATTTCTTTATCGCTTATTTCTATATTCATTGATACATTGTTGATCGGTTATATTATACAAAAATTAACGCGTGCCATCAGCCATTTTTATAATTGACTTTTAAAATACACAAATCTAACTTACTTCTAATAACATTATTCGTGTATGGGATGCTTTGTAGGTTTCTGGACAAACTTTATTAGTGTATTTTACCTTCAAAAGTAAAACTAATAGATCACATCACGAAGAGTTATAACAAAAATATGAAACGTGGAGAGAACATCGTTTTTATGTTTGCATTTCGAAAAGATAATCTTATCGATTTCCTAGTTACATACGTAATATTCTTCTTCGTCTTCCTCACTGTTTTATGTCACATCGACATTCTGGTCATTTCTTGTAAGTTCTTGAATGAGAGGGAAGTGTTCGGTCCTATGTTGCATTTGCGTCTCTCTTGTTCAAATTTTCTATATTCGTATAGTATATGATTAATTGTTAATGGTTTATCGCATGTAGTGCAGTAAGGAGGTTCAGTTTTGTCCAAGATATAATTGTGAGTGATTTTGGTATGGCCTGTTCTTAATCTGATCATCACGATTCTTCGAATTTATTGTAAACTGACTTCCGTTGCGATTTTGTTTCACAATATCAAACATAATTAATTCTTGTCGACTACTTGTCAGCAGCTATAAAAAGTGTTTTTGCACATACCAAGATTTTCCAAACCAGTATCATTTGAATAGATTGAACATTTCATTTGCGCAATCCCAAATTTTTGTAGTCGCGTAAGAGTGATATTGCACAACATAAAACTTAATATGTTTAGGCGTAATTAAGTAGTACTTAGATTTTAAAATAAATACAGTAGTGTACAAATATTTGTTGTAGTCACTGTACGTTGTTGATTAACCATTTAAAGACCATTATTATTTAACGCAACATTTCATTCGCAATTTCTTCATCTAATTTATATTGTTGAGTTCTGTGTTTGAACATTCTAATTACCAAAGAGCATTCCAGGGTTTTGCGCGACAATTCTTTCGTCACAGTTTCTTTTCATATTTAAGATCTTCAATATTACGAAGTCTCAAAAAATTGCGAATGGGATACTGTTGCTACGCAACTATGGTCCTTAAAAGGCTAAATTAGATAAGCCGCAATGAAACGATTTTACGCATAGAACTTCAAATGAAACTGCGGTATATTTACAAGTGGGACATTTTATCTGAATTTTTATTTCTGTATTGTAAACTTTTTATTTTACAATATTCATAAATAAAAATCTAAAGTTGTAAGATTAGATTACCTAAAAGGTTGATAGAATGGCCTTGTTTGCTCAATCTATTATTGCCAATAAATGTTTGTTAAGCTAATTTTTTCTAAATCGTGCATAATGGGCACATTAGATACATCTTAATGATAAAGTCACGCTTTCGAGCAATATCGGCAACTCCTTATTGAAATATATTAAAAAAGATTTTCCACATGGCTGCTCAGAAAGGAAATAAGGATTAATTAAAAAAATCGTTGCACATTCCTATCTAAAAATGGTTTGATGGAGAAACTAAACTGCTACTATTTCGACAGCTACAATTTAATAGTGTGTAAATAAAAGTGTCATATTTTGTATTGATTTTTGTCTTAACGTTCACTACAATAGAATTGAAAATGATTATGTAGTTTCTTTCCAGATTTGAATATTTCCAATCTTTCATTTTGCAATGTGCGATTTGGAAAATTTACTGGTATTAATATCGTAATGAAAATACCAGGAATCTATAATTAACATCAAATTTATATATGCGGTTAGGAATTAAGCGGATGCATATAAAATACTGATCAATTCAAGTTTATATTCTTCGGTATAATAGTTGGTTTTGATTATCGTATAGAAATGTGTGAAGTAAAATAAGAATTTAAAACATCATTTTGATTATTTGTTGAGCTATCACTAATAATGTAGAACAACGGTTTCTAAACTATGGGCCGTGGAATAATTTTAGGTGGGTCGCATCAAATATTAAAATATGTAAATAATTAGTATGTTTATTAGAAGACTTTTTACCTGCTGAAAATTGTCAGGTGCAATTCCCCTTAAAATATGCATTATAGTATATACTCGAGTGGGTCACGTAAAATTACCGCTTTCAAAAGTGAACCATCAGCTCAAGAAGTTTAAGAACTATTGATATATAGAATGAAAAGTCGACGTATAGGCTATCGCTCCAATAATGGTTGTCAATCGAAAGTTTATTAATCAGTTATCGGTAAATGGTGTTGTATATAGATCTTTATTGTTTTCCTCTTGGATTACAAAGGTTCCGCTCCTTCTCATTCTTTATATATCCTTCTTATACGTATATTCTCCTTATACCTAAATGCTAATCTTAATTAATATATATATATATAATAATCTCTAAAACTACATCTTTCAACTTAATCTAACTATGCAATTATTTAACTACGTTACTTATCACCTAATAGGTAAATGGTGTGGTAGGATTAAACATTGTTCGAAACGACTAACAATTTATTGAGATAATTATCAGAGTTACGATATTATAGTGGTACCCTTACCATTGGTGGGAAGTTAAAGATTACTGATGATATACTTTGCGCAATATACCGTAAAAAAATGTTATCATCCATAATTATCGTATATTTTCAACAACATAGCTTTAATTTGTGTTGAATGAGAAAAGCATACACATACAGTTAGATGTAAAAGTCTATGTACACTTTTGAATTTCAAGTATCTAAAAAGATACAAGAATTTCGAACATTTCAAAAACATCAATTGGTCCATTATTTAAAATTGGATAGTCTCTAAAAACATGATTATATGTTTTCCACTTGTTTATAAAAATGTGTATTTAAACCACCAACACAACTTTATGAAAGTCTATATAAGTGTATTACAGTATACGAAACTTGTTGCTTTGACTATATTTTTAAACTATTAGACGTTTTAATACATCCCTAACGTGTTATAATTTGTTTAACATAAAAGAAGTAACATTTAAGAATTTTCCTCTTCTATATTTTTATGTCCTAATATATATATAAATATTCGTATAATATATGTAAATATTTGACATTTAAAATGTGTATGTAGACTTTTGTGACCTACTGCATATGGTGTACAATTTTGATTCCTTATTTGTTTGGAAGGATGACATAGTTTTGTTGGTGGCACTAAATTTTGTAGATTTTGTTTTTGATGGTACGCATTTATAAAATGGTTGAGAAACACTGGTATAAAATTATACATATGCAAACACAAGTATACTCGTGACTGATCAACAGTGCGTTAGGGAGAAATTGTTCGCGCTTTGATAAATGTTAACTGTTAAATATTGGTTATCTTTTTGGTTTGTTTCATGTTTTCCTTTCTGAAAATGTTTGCTCATTTATGATCAGAGTTTTGTTAATATGTTACTTTCTTTAGCGTCTCTGTGGTAGTTCGATACCATCTTTCCTCAATGTTATCTACACAGACGAAACCCCTCCGACGTTTAACAGGACGAACAAGTTCACCAGAGGTTTCCAAAATTTGATCGACGCTTATGGCGTGGCATCATACCGCGAAGCTAACCCGGCCCTTTATACGATTATCACTTTCCCGTTCCTCTTTAGCGTCATGTTCGGCGATTCTGGACACGGTAAGTAAATTGTTGTTTTTTCAAACTTAAACTGTCTTCTTTAAGTATTAGATTGTCGAGTAGGTTGTTGTCGCCTTTATCTTATAAATATTTGAAGACAGAAAGAAAGATTAAAGTATTGATTTATTAACATTGGCTTCGTACTATTCTAAAACTTGTGGTCTTTTTTACTTTATTACGGTTAAGTAATCTACTTTTGCATCCAAAATTAAAACTACGGAGTCTTGAGTGCATGCACGCGATCATTTTTTGTACTCTCTGTTATTCGAATTTTACTATTTTAGCGCTATGGACCCATACATGAATTTTGAAACAATGATTCACCATCAATTGTGAATCTATGTACAGAATATTCCAGTTTTTAGGTGTCAGTTAACGCTTTTTTTTCTTGTATCAATTCATCACGCGTTTATTTTTGTTTGATACATGCTTTCCTTCAAAGTATCCCGCGCAATGAATTGATATAGAAAATTCATGACTCACTTACCGAGCTGAAACGAAATATTACAAATGAACCTCGAATGGTAATATGTAAATTTAATTTTTTACCGCTATGAATCTTGTATTGCTAAGGACGGAGGCCGGTTTGAGACGAAGTACTAGTTGCTTCTAACTGTAAGATTTGATTATTAAAATTAGTATCAGCAGTATCAAATAATGAATAGTAATAATTTAATAGAAACTATTTTTTTCTTTTTTTTAATAAAATAGTAAAAACTGAAACATCCTGTATATGTTCGCTGAATGATTGAATAATCATTCAATGCACGCTATGAACCCATGTGTGCGTCCAAATTAATTGAATGTTGAGGACAAATTGTAGCTTACGAAAGCAAATATATTGTTGTTTAATTTATATTTATATTTTGGGAGAAATAGTAGATAACGGCACGAACTTACTAGACAATCCAATCTTATTTTTATAACAATTTAAATCGCAACTTTATACAAGCGGCTTCTCTTATTTTTACTACCTAAAATATTTTTGATTATTTTTATTAGATGCTAGGAAGAGTTCTTTATAATTCTAAAATTTGGTCTATTGACCCCTTGTTCTACGATTATTTTATTACATACATATGTTAGCATTAGCTGATCATTGATTTCATATCATGTCACGCACAAATCATGCGAATATTACAGACAATATTTGTTTCACACGTTTGCGGACTGTTACTGCATATGCAGTATTTTTGCTTTGTTCTGGTGGGTTACCACTCTATTTATGAAGAAATTTATAAATAAAATTATCTGTTTAATCTAGGTTCATCGTACATACAATAACCAGACTCCTGCTATTCTGTTGTTAATATTGATAGCATCGCAGTACTTAACATCTCAATGCTATACAGAAAATATTACTACTGCATTCGCAGTATTATTTTGTTCAAGCTTTCGTATTACGATTGAAACGATATCATTCTGCGCAGTTAGGATAATTTTATAATCGAGTTTTGTAGTAAACGTGATAAAAATAAGTTGATCTAAGTAATAATAAGTGTCGAGATAAGTTGCAATTTGTAATTTTGCATCTTTTTTGCTTATTAATGCACACGATAATACTGCGTGTGTAGTATTGCCTGGAATTGCAGTAGTTGATTCTTTTAATTGAAAAAATAAATCGTATGAGACAGTACTGTTAATGCAGTATTTTATTTTTACGTGACTATGTTTTTGGTGTTTAAATGTCAACTATACTAGATGTTCTTATCTGATTTCGACTAACAAACATTAAAATTAAGTTTATAATGTGACTCGTTATTGTAGGACAAGGGGTCAATATCTGATTTGCAACATGACTTTTTAAATCGAAATATTTTGTGTCATTCTATGCTAGTTTAAAGCATCTTTCAGATAGTGTATGAATTCCGTTTTCAAAGAACGGTGGTAGTTTTGAAGCGATATATTTAGTAAGAAATTTTTGTACGTCATCATAATTTGTCATGAAAATGCGTGTCCTTTTAGAAGAGTCAGTTTGTGACAATATAATAATTGTTATTTTATTTTTCTAATATTTCATCCAACTTCATCAAAAGTTTTTCTCATTTGTTTATACAATTTCAACCGTATTGAAATTAACTTGATTTTTTTTGCAATATTGATAACATTATTAGTAGATTGCGGATTTTTATGTATTTAAGGGAAATTTAAATGTACACTTTACGGAATATATGTGATTCATAAAACTGTACAAAATATCTATAGTAAAGAACGCGTTACAATATTTAGACGGCAAAATAAATTTCTGCTTATTTTCCAGTCCTTTAATTGCATTTATGAAAATATGAATTTGCGTAAAGATCTGCAGCCTCATTATTAGATTGCTATTAATAATTGATAAAATAATATTGTTAAATCGTTAAATTTTTAACTTATTGTTTTATAATTACAAGCTTATGATGCAGATCCGAGTTTAAATATTAAATTATTTTATAGGTAATCTCGTTTATTAACGTTAACTTTCGTTGCAAAATATTAATGTTAGTCTTAACAAATATTAATAATAGTCTTTTTTCTATTTCTTTTATACTTACGATTATTTAGGTGATATTCTATTTCAATGGGAGTCTTTAACCATTTCAGTGTTGATCAAAGTGACAATGCGCTGTAAGTAGAAATGGGACTATTGATGCAGACACAGACGTGGTACAGGACAGACCTATCATCCAATGTATTTTTTTGTTACATGGTTCGGGAACTACGTAGCCCCAGTTACTACTTCAATTTTTGCATTTTCAGTTGCACACAATTTATAGTTTTGTGTTTGCTTCTACATTTTGCATATTAAAATACTTTAGAATTGTTTACATTCCCTTTCAGGTAATAAAAAGGAAGATATTCGTTTGAAAAGTCTAATTTTTTTAGATGTCGATATTTCAGACATGTGAAACGAGGTCCCATAAAATGATAGCTCTATCCTGTACCTCGTCTGTACTAATGATTCGTCATTCGTCTTATTGATATCTTACTGTTAGTGGTATTGTCGATATTATATCATTAACACTAGATTTACGGAACCCGTCAATTTGACGGGTTTTCGATTTTATGCTTAAAAATTCTGAACCTGCAAATATTATTCTGTAGACATTACATATTGGTTTTTAATGATATAATGCAGCAAATATATATTTCTACTCGTTTTCTCTGGAACACCTATATTTTATTATTTCTAGATGTTGTATACCTATTTTCACAAAAATCCGTCAATTTGACGGGTTCATTTATATAGATCAATTATTGCGAAATAACAAAATTTTACAACAAAACCAAATGTGGGGTTGATATTCTCGACCAAATGGCTAGAAAATATACCGTGAAAGCAGGATCCCGTAGATGGCCCCTTCACGTGTTTTGTAATATTTTAGATTTGGTAGCCATCAATGCCTGGATATTGTACAATGAGATCACTGGAGTAAACATATCTCGAAAGAATTTTCTCTTTCAATTAGCTGAAGAATTGGGCAGTGACCATCACGACGAACAAAATACTAGCTTCAATTTATTGTCTGATGTACGAAATCCAAATGTGCGAAAATCTTGCCAAATTGGGTTATGTAAGAAAAATAGGTCTAACTATATTTGCATTAAATGTAACAAATATGTATACGGAAAGTGTACATCCAAGATAAAGTTTAAATGTAAAAAAATGTATTGAAGACAACAGTAAATAAAAATCTATAGATTTTAAATAAATAATTTATAAAAAAATTGCATTTTAATATACCCGTCAAAAAGACGGATTTCAGTAAAAAAAAAAGGTATATAGTCAATGTCCGTAAATCTAGAGTTAAGTATCAATAAAGTATCAATAAATATCGATAATAATCAATAGTCCCATCTCTAGCTGTAAGTGCAAACAGCTCTAAGCAGCACAAAACTTAGACAATGGATTTATAAATTTCATATTTTTTATAGAAAATCTAGAGATCTTAACTAATATAATATTTTTTTTACAAACGAAAGTGGTATACTGATGTCATTGCAGACCCCAACTCAAGGAATGCAAAGTAAATTGTAAATCTAATATTACATAAACTTTTAAGGTATTTTCTTGTTAGGTAGTGTATAAAATAACAGAAACGTGGAAAATTAAACTGTTATTGTAAAATTATTTCGAAATTCAATTCTTGGATCATTAGTGACTTCACTAAATGCTACAGACTTAGCAGAAAAAGGGTTAATGTTGCATCATTAAACATTATTGGTCGATCCGACCTCGATTGGTATAAAATATATAAAATTTGAGTTCCACTTAAAAAAACTAAGGGTGAGATTTCGAAAAGCATAGGTAATAAGAAAAAGATGTTATGGATGTGGTCTCCTCTCGAACTATACAATGTTCATCTGAACCACTTTTCGCTAAAATTAATTCTTATTAATTTAATTAAATATAATTATCGAAGTCCCATTTATGTGTCTTACTCTGTATAATATGTACGATCACTGAAGAAATAGTAACGCATGCGGCTAAATTCTTCCAAAAGGACACAATTTCGTATACATTGTAAAGTAAGATGACCATACGGTTTGCATTTTTGCCGTTCGATATGAATTTCTATTGATACCTTACTGTCCCAAAATGACAATAGGATGTCTCCATATGCATACATTTTTAAATTAACAAGTAAGATAAGTCATTCTTACAGTTTTATGACATACCGATTAATATGTTAACATGAATGCGTTCGATATATTGGTTATCATTGATATGATATATGAGGGGGGGGGGGGGCAGCCAGGTCCAATTTCATGTTGAGAAATATGGTCACCTTATCTAAAATAATATAAAATAAGTTTCCAAAATATAAGGACATGATATGACTCGGATATATTTGAAGTGATGGTTCTTGATTTAGGTTTAATTATGACCCTGTTCGCCCTGTATATGATTCTACAAGAGAAGAAGTTTACGGCGCAAAAGTCGTCGTCTGAAATTTGGAATATATTTTTCGGCGGACGTTACATTATCCTTCTCATGGGTTTGTTTTCCATTTACACTGGCATCATCTACAATGACGTGTTCTCAAAGTCATTAAACATATTCGGGTCTAGTTGGAAAATTACATACAACCACTCCACAATTATGCACAATGAATACCTTCAATTGGATCCGGCTACCAGCGCTTACTACCAATACCCTTATCCAATGGGTATGGATCCGGTTTGGATGCAGGCCGACAACAAGATTATATTTCTGAATTCGTACAAAATGAAGTTATCGATCATCCTAGGTGTTGTGCACATGATCTTTGGAGTTCTTATGAGTGTCGTTAATATCATGTAAGTTTTCACCACAATAGTTATGGTCTTGCTGTACAAATTAAATTTTTCGTACATCTTGCTTTTATTATGAATTTTCATTTTAAAATAAGTTAAAATCATTGAAATCTTTTATTTCGAAAACAACACATTATGTAACAATTAAATTTTCTAACCAGTTAAAATAATTTCTAATCAATAATTTTTACTGTGTTCATCTAAACAAATTTCGTTATTACAATTAGGTTGAGGTATACAAAATTGTCGTTCACGATTAGCATAGTTCTTTTATTCGTACGAGAATACATAAACAAATAGAAGAAACAAGATCAACTAAATTAATAAGCTGATTAAATAAAGGAAAAAACAACAAGTCTTTGGAAGACATCAATCTATAATGGAAATTCTATTGATTGAATAAAATAGTTAAAAATTTAAGCACGTTAAAACTGCAAAACTTTTGACTACTTAAACGTTTGCAATTTCGATAGTTTGGAACCATAAGGGCTCGAAAGTTCAAAAACATGGAAACATGGAAATTCGAAACCTTGGAAATTCAAAAACTTGAAAATTCGAATGCTTGGAAACGTTTCAATTCGAATTTTTGGAAATTTGAAAGATAGAAAATTCGACGCTTTGAAAATTCGCGGGTTTAATAATTTAGAAGCTTGAAAATTCAGAGATTAGAAATTATTTTGAGTGAATAAAACTAAGTTTCAAGTAGGAAAGTATATTTCCTTTGGAACTTATCTGGCTAAAGCGGCTGTTTTATATGCACTAACTGAATACGTATATGTGATGTTAGTTTCTAATCTTTGCAGTGTTTTTATAGACTGTATTCAATAATTATTTTTTCTTTAAAATATAGATTTATTGCATACGTTTACTTCTTTTTAGAAATTTTAAAAGATACTCGAGTTTATTCCTCGAATTCTTGCCACAACTGGTCTTCCTTATTGCGTTATTTAATTATCTGGTAGTATTGATGTTCGTTAAGTGGGCTTTGTACGATGCAGCTTCGCCAGGTGAATATCATGTTCTTAATTATTTAACTTACAATTTAATTCGATAATTAATAATATCTTGTGGTTTTCTGTAGATTTTAAGTTTCGTCCTGAGTGTGCACCATCAGTTCTTATTACGTTTATTAACATGATGCTGGGTGGTAATGCAGTAATGCCGGAAGGCTGTTCACAGTACATGTTTCCTGGCCAATCTACTCTTCAGCTAGTTCTCGTTATAGTTGCACTATTATGTGTGCCTTTAATGCTTCTTGGAAAACCAATATATTTCTTGATAACGAAGGCGAAGAGAAAAGTCGAAGGCAAAGTTTTAGTAAGTAAATATACGTTTCAATATTAAGTAGTTACAACTAGTCATTGTGAAATGATAACAAGAAAAGCATTTTATTTATTCATAATTATTTTATTCAACCTTAAGGTAAGTGTATTAGGGTTTTACCAAAAATATTACGCAAGTTTGATAACAGTTATAAGGCTGTATAATATGAAGCTTCAGATATTTTTGGGAAAAAGAAAAAAGGAAACCAATTTTTTTAAATTCAAATAAACATTTTATTCGTCTGATTATATTGAACATTGTTAACACGGTTACAACAAGAAAGTTCCTCTGTTAAAATAGTAATAGATAAACTGCTAGAATTCCAACACTTAAGATGTTACTAACAAGTCTAGATCAGTGATGAGCAACCTTGAGGAATTGATTACTTTTCATAACAGAAAGATCTAATTGCCACTAGAATGACAGACGAAAGTTATTAAAAACAGTAGTGAATATTTGGTTGATTATATAAATCGTTTTCAGCAAAATAATATCTATTATTTATGATTAAATCCATTATTACTTTTGCACGCATTAATTTATTATATTTTTTAATTTGTATAATTCGACTTTTAACGTAATCTTTTCCCTTTAAGAGTAACGGAACCACGTCACAGGACATCGAATTGCAATCTGAAAATCTACAAAGTAATCCTACCAACGAAGCTCCTGCTGCTGCTCACGAAGATGAGTCCTTCGGTGAAGTTATGATACATCAAGCTATTCATACTATAGAATATGTTCTTTCAACGATATCTCACACTGCCTCTTACCTACGTTTATGGGCTTTGTCGTTGGCCCACGGACAACTTTCCGAAGTATTATGGACAATGGTGTTACAGAAGGGTTTACGTGCCGAGGAGGATAATTATGTAAAGAGCATTGTTTTATTTTTTACCTTCGGCGCTTGGGCCTGTTTCAGCCTTGCTATCCTCATAATGATGGAAGGCCTCTCAGCTTTCCTCCATACCCTTCGTCTTCATTGGTACGTAGAAAAAAAAAGATTATTGTTAGGGGTGTGCGGGTTCCCGATCGGGACGGGAATTTTTTTCGCAATCCGGATGGGTCCCTATAAAGATGTGGAATTTCCGAAAATATCCGCGATTTTCGACATTTTCAGGATTCTCGATAATTTCGAGAACATCTGAAATTCAAAGGCTATTTCGGTAATTATTTAGTTGAATATTTTCATGATTTTTGGAAATAAGGAAAAATCCGAAAATATAAAATCGAGACGAGATGAAATGTTTTTCCCAAACCCAGGATTCCGGATATTCTTGAGAATCCCGAATATTTCCGGGATACCTAGCATTCTTGGAAGTTACGGATATTTTCGGGACCTCACACACCCGTAATTATTATCAACTATTTCCGATCGTATTTTCCGTAGACATGATAATTATATTGGTCAAAGTGATTTATGCGTCGCGTGCGTTCAGTCATTTATTTCCTAAACGACATATAAATTTCATTTACACGACTTGATTTAAACTATGTACTCTTCACCTGATCCAGAGAGTGTTTAGAATTTTGAGCATGGCAAGATAAGATTAGTATTGTTAGATTTTATAACGTACACAATAGCGACATGATCATACTGACAATGAGAATAGTCCGACGCGCGACTGTAACGATAAAATAGGCTTACCGGGAATATGCCGCGGTTCGACCGGAAAGATTTAATAATTCATTGGTAGTTAATGGTAATGGAAATATCATAATTTATGTTATGCATGTGTAGAATAGAACAGGGCTCGGCAAACTAGTTTTTTAATGGGCCAGGCATTAGATATTTTTGGAATCTACGGGCCAAATAGTAAGATTGAAATTATTATGTAGGAAGATGTTCGCAACATAAAGAATGTTTTCACGAATCTTGTATTAATGAAATTAGAGTGTATTTGTTATTTTAATTGAGTATAGTATTTAATTAGTTACTAATGAAACGAACAGGATTCTTTTTAGTAGGTGTTCGTATGTTATTTTATAGTGGCCTGCTCTTAATTTTGTCTTGATAACTCTTTCTTTCCTAGTCACGTTTTGTTATCGGTAATTTCGTACATATTAATCCCGATACTCTTTTGCTTTAATTTTGTAGTCATTATTTTTTCCAAACATTTTCTAATTACTTTACATACCTTTTAGTACTAGTTTAGTATTTGAGAAAAAAGAAACTAATGTTTTACTCGTTTTGTGTTTCTCTGTTTTTAGGGTGGAATTTATGAGTAAATTCTACGACGGCCAAGGTCACCCCTTTCAGCCATTTTGTTTCAAAACCATTTTAGATGCCGAAGATGCCGAAGACTAAGTTAGTTTTGGTCCTTAGCAATAATTACAATTAAGCATGTTTATCGTGTTATACGAAAAGACCTATTTTCACTTTATAATCAGTTCAACAGTATCAGAAGAAATACATTAAAAGGATACGTTTTAAGAAATTTTCGTAAAGTGTCTTTGACAAATTACTCAGTTAACTAAGTTGTGTTTAGATAAAATGTCAGTTATTGTAGATACAATTTTGGATTAAAAATATTTGTATCGTTTCTTTTTAAAACCGTAAGACAACAGTATTCAATGTGTCTTATATGAATTATAAATATTTATATTTAAGATAGGTTCTTGGCATCCTTTTCGGGCATACTTCGAACAAAGATATTTTATATCTTATGTGATTCATCATTTATCAACTACTTTCGGAAGTAATATTATATATTAAATATGTTGTGTATACTAATGTACGTTAAATGTTGAAGAGCCATATACGAGCAGTATGATAAATTAGTACGGAAATGTGCTGATATGACATGTCAAATGCCAACGAATAATGAAAGTTTTAATCAAAATATCTGGATAACATGCAAAGTTAATGAAATATCTTTTAAAATACGCAGAACAAGACACGGATTTATTGTTTGATTAGAACAATTTATATTCGTTATTTATATACAATTGTGTTTTCTATTCATAGATATAAATATTGGATTTTATTATTAAAAGTTGAAACAAGTACTTTGGTAGAACTAGAAAAAAATTTAGTTTTGAGAAAAGAAAATTGTACATATTGACTGATTATCAATAAAAATATTATGAAATGTTCCTTTTAAACTTTATTCATAATTGAAATTGAAGAGCAGCAGAAAAAATGTATTAACCAGCGAAAATGCATTTTTTATCAAATTTAAGTGAAATCTTTTATTAAATCATGAATTTTATTATTTAGAATTGGAATTTATACCAATATTTTAATGCAAAGCATTAACTGAGCATGTCATTGATCTATATATGCAATTTCGTTCATTCCATTGTCCATTATCAAAATGTGACGATACGATAAAAATATCAGTAATATAATATGATATCTATGATATTATGTCGGCACGTTATTACATTAGGAATGTAAAAAAAAGCTTGAAATCTGAGAAGGATGGCGGGAATGTACATTCTATGTTACTAGAGTACAAATTGTTGAGAGTAATTGCGAAAAGTATTCATTCTTCAATTAATAAGGAGATGCGTCGTTAGAGATGTATCCTATATAGGTATTATGTACTATGATGTGTAAAAAGAGAGTGATGCAAATATATACGATTATATTTTACCAATATCGTTATATTAAATTAATTTTATTTTCCGATATTTTCTTTCATTTTCCTATGGATTCTTCCCTATAAATTCGTTCACCGGAAGGCAAACTGTTCACGTCTTTCCAATTTCTATAACAAGTCATTCCATTAAATAATTATAACAAAGTTAATTTAGAAATAGTATTTTATATTGTGTATTACAGTTTTTATTATATTTTAAATAAATACAGAAAAATTAGATAATTTTAACAAAACTATGATTTTAATGTAATTATAATTTTACATACTTATTTTTTATCGAATTGTAGATAGTTAAAATTGTTTATGTACTTACAATTTATAGTTTAGTTAACAGGGAATTAGTGCTAATGTAGAATTATTTCTATGTTTGTTGCATGTTCAAGTTTAGCTGATAATCAATTCGTTTAAAGATTTCAGAAATCATTGAGATTTATTTCACACAATTATTTGTTTCATAAGATGTTTTTTTTTATTTTTTACTGCATTCATTCTTAATTACAAAATTTGTATTGAAGAATATATTAATACATTTTGAAACGATAACCGTTCGCTCTTTTTATGTCCAAAGTCTTTGTTAAATCAGTGCATTTCGCACAAAATATTTTGCTACGTCATTTTCGTGACATAGTAATAGGTAGGTACCGGAAACGGTTCGTGTGGTTGTTCTATTAGAAATATATTAAAATTAATTTTTTGATAGCTTTAAGGAAAAATAGTGCAATATTAGTGGACTGTTATGATTGGAAAGTTTTGTATATTTTCTATTTTCTTAAACAGAATTGTACCTTAAAGAAATTCAGATCGCTTGAATTTTGTATTATTAAATCCACACGAACATTTTCCGCAGCTAATACTTCATCTGATTTCGTTAACCTTTTTGCATTGTTCGAACAATTATTGTATTAAAACCATTGAGATCAGTATTAAAATAACACACATTTTCATCGCCACTAAATGGTATAATATGTGTTTCTACATATGGAACTTAGTCCCCAAATAATCTTTAAAAATCCATGAATTTTACATGAATTGTATTTTTTGAAAAGAATTTTTTTTATGACCATTTTTGATTTCGGGTCTAATTGACCCGTAATAATGCACGAGGTTTAAAGTAAAATTTTGTCTCGTATAAAAAGTTATTAGATAAAAAGGAAACTGCATTACTCTTTTATCTTCTTTATCTTCATTTTGAGATTCATACTTGTTATTTTCTCATGATTTGTTCACCGCCATTTTATACTGTAATATAAAATTGACTATATACAGTTAATTGCAAAGATCTGTATATGTTTCTAAATTTGAAATATTTAGAAGAGTACAAGAGTGGTCGACCATTTTACGAATTTTAATATATTTACTAATTAAAATTATATAGGTCGTTAAAAAATGGCGATGCTTCTTCCATTTGTTTACAAAACAATATACACACATACGTATATTAACCATTTGAGTGTTGGAGCTCATTGAAAAAATCATATCGAAAAGAGCCAAGCGGCGCGATAGCAGTTATTTTAATTCATATGGAAAAGAATTAAGCGACGCGATAGTGCTCGTCCTTTTTTTATGTCGAAAAACGTCAGGTTGCGTGATAGTACTTTTCTCGGTTAAACTACTGGACCAAAAATTATTAAGAATTATTTTCACAATCTGGTAGAATTATTACATCATTATTACATGAATTATTCATGTTGTTTACATGAAAAAGAAGTAACAGTGCGGCTGATATTAATGTTAGAATTAATATCATATCGATATTATACATATCAGTCTATAAAGATCGGTCTTGGATCAACTAGTATCAAAAATATAGGTATTAAGAAGTATTCATAATTGTTTGAAACCTGCACGAGGATACCAGTACCTGTTCGATAACTATAAGGAAGTATTGATACATATGTGATACCTGCAAGAAAGTATCGACATTTTATTGATTTCTTTTTCTCAAATTTTACTTCTGCTATTTTAACGTATAATTCTGATAGTCCATATTATTTGTAGAACCCGTATATCGGTAGTTTTTAAATAATATTAGACAATTAACAATTTTTTCATAAGACATTAAGTGAGTATTGACAATTTTATGAAGTATCAAACAGGTATCAAATACCGTTACGAAGTATCGAACTAGTACCGATACCTTCCTGAGATATCAATCGTTAAGTATCGTTTCAAGAAGTATCTGTATCAAAAATTGATTCCTGGTATACTTAAAATATCGATACCTTTCTAAACCTCTTACTGAGTATTTTGGTGTTGAATTGTTTGAATATTACCAACAGTATCAGTATTGGTCCAATCACAAACTGACATGCATCAATAAAGATGAGTGCGCTGACTTTGGCAGGATTCCAGTAGACCATTAGTTGTGTACAGCGATCAAATATAGTGGTTCTCTTCGACGTGGAATTTGAACAGCGCGATCGCGCTGTATGAGACTCGAATGATTAAAGTATCCATCATTTATTATTATAACTGTATTTGTACTTTGTTAACTCTTTTGGTACATTTGTGACGTTTTACAAGTTCTTTATCACAAATAAAACAATATCTTCTGCACGTTTGGAAGCACTTCTATTCATGTACTCAATGATCTTCCTCTTATAAAACGTCTCATAGAAATCCTTCTCACTTGCTATTTTATATTTTGTAAATTTTCACGTCCTTTTTAGTCTTCTGAAATATACCATGAATATAGAGGCTGCGCATACATATATTAATCTTTATTATTGTTTCTGAGAGAAGAAAGTAAAATCAGTAAAAATTACCAGTGAATAATATTAATAAAAGTTCTAAAAATAATATTTAGCTGGCCAAAAAGTTTTATCGTGTTTTTGCAATATAGCGTTTGAAATGCAATACATGAGTAAATATGCAAATAATTTCTCAAACGTAAATAAGGTCTGTTAGTAGACACTTCTATCTGTCAATTTGACAAAATTCTTCAGGATTGATTCTATTTACCACGTTTAATGTAACTTTGGAATGGAAGAAAATAAGATACGTTTTTGAAACATTACTTCGTGTTACCATCGTAAATGTAACATTAAGTGTACACTATATCCCAGAAACAAGAGTAAAATATATTTTTCTCCTGTCATATCTTATGTCAATATGTATAAAAATAAGTAGAGCAATTGCAAAATTATAAATACGTTATTGTGTAAAATTTGTGATCAGTGTTACTAACGAACAATATTTATAATACTAATGATTAAATAGTTAAATCCAGAAGAGAAGTAACATTTTTGGTATTAAAATACATATATTTATTGCATTCTCTTCGAATCCGAACAAGACATTACAAATTTCTGGAATCACGGCGAACATTACCTAAGAAGGAAACTGATACACTTTTTACATTTACTAGTGGGTCTTGTGAACGAGTTGCTAAAATAGAAGCAGTTGATTAATAAAAGGGAAGTAACACGAATACGTGCTGAAGCACGAATCCGAATAACACAGTGAACCTGAAAAATGCCTTTGATTATCTGTTACTTGAAGTGCAACTTCCGAGCATCAGGCTTCCAATGTTTCATTAGCAACCCTTCAAGTGTGCATGAAGGGTATACATCAAAAGAATCTTCATGTGGGGTGAATACTATGATTGGAGGGTTAAAAGCAACGAAGCCTGCACAACGTGGATACTTCTAAAAGCTGTTATGCAACGAAAAAGGAAATAATGTGTTTTAAAGGAATTGAAATCGTCTTCATAACAGGGACTTATACCGACACGTATTATGCCGGTATTTTTCAGATATACCTTCATAACCCTTACAGAAATTGAAATACAGAAATACCGATGCATTTATCGGAAATTTTTTCGGTTTTCCTATTTCATTGTAAAATTTACAAGTTCTTTTTTTTCAAACAGAGACCTAAAACTTGCTAGTGCTAGATTCTTGTCGTAATTACGTTGCGAGTCTTATATGGGAATCAGTACACAAAGTACCGCGATCGCTGTAACGGTAAGTAAAAACAAACGATACCACTTCTATAATTTGACAATGGTACATTCGAACAATGGAATATTGTAGTCTTTCTTACGCTTTAATGCTGTATTTGTTCACCATCTATAGCATACACTATATATACACTATACAGAAAGAGAAAACTACATTCCATATTCCTTTTAATAATTATACCTTTTTATAATAATGTTGGATTTCATAATTAGGAGGCAATTACAAATTAGTTCTACAGAATTACAATGCTTAAAACGAGAACTATTTGTAAGGGGAAATTTTAATTTATGAACATAGTTAAAGATGTGTAAATAATGTTCGCAGATTTTCAATTGTGGAATAAATTAAAATAAAATACGTACCCTCTTATATAGGAAAGTAAATGGAAAATGAGAGCAAATTGAGTAGATTGCATAACTTTAGATTAAAGTGCGAAGTTTTATCGTTACAATGATTCAAAAGGCAAAGTTTAATTGCACTTAAAATGTCTAATTATCGAAGATCTATATTTATTACATTAAAATAATTGATATTAGTCAATATACTACATTATATTTTTCTATATTTACAACAGAAAGATATTTTCTCTAAAATGCATTAAATTATTAATCAGTTTTTGTAAAATAATTGCACATGTCAAATTGACAATGTATAAGTTATATTTAAATACAAAGATGAGAGAAGTAATTTCTAGAAACACCTTAAGTTTCTTTCACCGTTTTCCAAGTTCACTTTTAAGTTATTTGTTTTAATTTCAGACGCAATATTCAAATAATGGTCAGTATTGTTGTTATTTCTTTAAAGGCGAAATGCATATGTCAATAAATTAATTAAATTATTACTCCAGATTAAATTATGTTGAAGTCACTGAAAAATGAATTAATAAAAAAACTATTTCGTAGTATTTTCTTAAAAAATTATTTTATAAAATGCATAAACCTACAATATAGATATGTTTCAATAAATTTATATATATATATATATTTTTCAGATGTTGAATTTAATATTCAATAAAAATTTCAAAAAAGTTTGGCAAGAAACACAAAATTTTTCATTAATCAAATTGATTTAATAGGCGGTTAAATAAGAGTGCAAAATTAAAGGTAACAGAATAAATATAATAATATACCTAAAGTATCGTATATTTGTCCATCGTTTCATTATAAATCGAAAAAGTACAAATGTGAAAAGTGAGTGAGGTGAATAGCAAGGTTAATAACATTTCATGTATTGTTACTATAAATGATCTCTTATGAGGAGTAGTCTACTCACGTACATTTTTCTATATCGTACTTGTTGACCAAGTTCTGCATTTCATTTACAACATACCAAATTTTTATAGTCACATAAGGCTATCATTAAACAACAGGAAGTTTAGCACACATGATTCTAATTAATCAGTATCTAAATGACAAAATTAATGCAATACAATAATATATCAATACTTTCTGTAGCTACGATATTTTCTTAGCATTAGAATGAATGTTATCAACGTTATAACAATTTAAAATCACATTACTTAAAGATTTATCTCTCTTATAAAAGTTACTTTTCTTGTAGCAAACGTCTAATAGGGGTGACGGAGGTAATTCCAGTCACCTATACATATGTATGTTTTTAAGAAGAAAATGTATTGTTTGACTTTGTATAGTACTGCCGTCTATTAGTGACGCGAGAAGTTAATATTCATCGTTTCTGCATTGTAACAATGTTTTAATTTTGTGTAATCCGCAAATGTGCATTTCGTAATATAACCCTGCAAGAGTGATCAATTTTTAATCAATGTATGTTTGCATAACAAATGTGTGACTCATTAAAATTTTATAGTATTTTTTATTTAGGTGGCCGGGATTATCCCGATTTCTCTTAATCGTAAATAACTTAAGAGAACAATATTGTTGATAACCCAGAAAGAACTACGACGAAGTATGTATTTATCAAACACATAACATTTCTGCACACTATATTTATAAACTTGATACACATAGGAAAACAGTCTCTTGAATCGATACAATACACAAATTTTTATGTGGAATATTTTCTAAGCATCCAATAAATTCTATAAACATAGTTTTTTTTTTTAATAACCGTATTATTGGAAAACTCTTTCAAGTCATGTATGTATCTGTAGAATCCAAGAATATTAAGTAAAATTTGTTTCAAATCATATATTTATATGATTCAACGGTGTGTTGTGTAATTAAGGTATAGTAGAACTTTCAGTATCCGAACTTATAAGGAGATACATATAAATGTTCGGATAAGGGAATTTTCGGATAATAGGACAATTAGTTTTTAAATACTCATAAACCTCACTTATTTAAATACAAATCAAGAAAATGGACAACTTGTTTAAATAATTATCGATCATATACTTTTCACGATACTATATTACGTACTTTTTTTAACATAAATAATTATGTTATCAATTAAACAAGGAAAGTATGTATTATAAGTTCTACATATTTGTAACAGTATATATATTGAAATTTATGTATGAATACGTAACCATTGTAATTGTATCATTTTAGTTTACTATTTATTTAGTCGTAAAATATGTTTACCATTTTCCAAATACTACGTTAATTCTTTTTACTCGGTTAAAAATAGCTAAACATGTATAACATACATACTATGTTTGTCGCTGTATTTTCGGATATTTATACATTTTACTTTCATTGTTGATATATAACGTAATCTATAGAAAAAATATATTGTAATATCTTCTAGTTATTAACCGTTTGACGAGTACGTCCATACGTGTACGGCCAAAAATTGTCGGGCCGGAAGGAGTAACTCCGTACATGTACGAATTATGTTACATAACTAGAGCTATGTTTTTATGCTCTATTTGATGGAAATAACATTTACAATGTTCTGTTATTATCTTTATTATGTTTCTTTCATCCTTCATATCAAATATATATATAAATATATACAATAAAGGCATATTTATATTGCGAAACAAAATTCTATACTTGTCAGAGTATTCGTGTTTGTAAGCGACATGTGAGTTTAAATAAATGAATAGACAATCCTGTTTGGATAACAGAATACGTTCAGATTTTAGGGTATTTGGATATGAGAGCTTCTATTGCAGTGGTGTCAAACATGCGACCCATACAAGTGCCTGAAACAAGTGTTACATTGTAAGATTTGATACTAATACCTAGTGTCAATATATTTCTTATTATATCACTTTTTAATTTTTGTAAAAGTTCTAAAGGAAGAATAATACTTAAATAAATGATTTTCAAATCGAAGAAAATTTTTTGTAACACCTTTTTGGTCTGAGGCCCGCAGACACTCCAAAACTGGTTTTGGTGGTCCGTGTCCATATATGAGTTTGACACCATTGCTCTGCTTCATTCATTATTCATTATTCTCCTGTCAATAATGATCTGTTTATGAAAATACTATTAAAATTACGATCTAACATTCTTCAAGTTATTAGCTTTCTTGCGAAGTAAAATGAAGTGGTTCATAACAAATTGTACCTACAGTACCAGTCAGTTTTTGTTTTTTTCCAGAAGCGAGAAGTTATGTTAGCATCTTTAATTTCTGTTTAATAGCAAAATTAATACTGCACTATTGTTACATGGTGATTGTCACTACAGAATGACTACGTATCCAATTAAGTCATGAAATCTTGGACATCATAACTTAGGTTGATAATTTTTATATAGTTATTATTCTATTATATATTAACTGTTTTATATAGTTCATAATTGTTATTATGATGTATAATGTATTTTGACAAATGCTATGAGTTAATTACCTCCATACGTTCTCGATGATATTGAAATCTGGTGGCCTTGCAAACCTCACACTTACTCACGAAAGTCTACGTACTGATTTGAAACTACAAATATTTTTATATTTAAGCACATTTTTGGAATAATAAAAATTGTGTGTAAATTCATAGAATATAAAATCCCAAGTGAGGAAGATTCCTACAAGACGTTTCATAAAGGAGCATTATTGGTTACATGAATAAAATTGCTCCTATAGGTACATAAGATATAATATCATTTATGCTACCACCAGAAGGATTAACAAACTTATCAGAAGATCTAACTGGGTATGAATACAGTTGTGACAATAGCTTCTGTATACTTTAATATACATACATACCTAGGCTTTCGTGAAATGATATTCTTGGTTTATATATATTTTGCTTCATCACTATTTTTAGACAATCTGACTAGTTTTAATTAATAAATAAATTATTATTTTTAAACTGATCGAAGTTCCTGTGATTTTTTATATATTTGAAATTTAGAGGTGTATGTAAATTTTTGCGACTGACTGCAGATAGCATTTGTATCACGATAATTTTTCATAATTTTGGCATTACAATAGATACATACGTACATGGAAATTTTTATGCAATAATTTACCAAGTAATAATATTAGCGAATTTGCAAATTACAAGTAGTAACCTGCAAACTTCTGCTGGGCAAATCATTTTTATAATCTTATTTATCAAATTTTTATACTTCTTTGAAGGTTGCTAATTTGTTTTATAAGTGATTAATGAATTTTTGTTATATTAATTTATGATATTTTAATTATCATTAATAACTTTTTTTCATCCTTAGATAGAGAATTACGTGTACCATACCCTTTGTCGTCTTGTCTAGATCATAATTTACGTTGTCCTCGAATTAAAAAGGTGGAGTTTAAAGAGGAAGCACCATAAAATGTGGAACTATTTATTTTTAATTTTTCAACACCTGAGTGATGGTTAAATTAACGAAATACAAATATTTTTAATACCTTTGTGCTGTAAAAATTCTTTCATTCTACTTCATTTTCTATAAGAGAAAACAATAATTTTACTACGATTATTTATTTTTGTAAATGTGTAATTCACTTCAAAACATCAAATAGAGCCACCAGCTGACTTCAAATATTTAAAATTTACTGATATAATTGTAATTGTTGTATTAAAAACATTTTTACTGGCATACAAGAGAATTTAATGCTATTGATATTAGGCCTTCAAATTTCCAAGTCATCAAATTATATTATCGATGTTTTTAGCTTTTTCATTATTTTATTTAATAAAAAATATTACTTGTTATTATGTGTGTGCATATGTTTTCCAAGAAAGAATTAAGTCGTTTATTAATAGCTATTTCGTCTATTTACTTACTGTATCCTCCGTATATACGAAAACTTTATTCTCTCTGTAATCGACAAATTCAGATGCATTAATCTAATGACTCGTAATTTATGATATGCAAAGTTTCACCGATGATATTAGTTTAATTACTCAAGAAGGCCATTTAAAAGAATTTTTACGTTGCCAAAGAGGTCCAACAGCATTTTCTACCATTGCCCTTTTCGGCGGAGAATGAAGAGAAAACTTTCTGTCGGCACTGGGATGAAGTGGATGAACTCTACGAAGCTGCGCGCGCTTATGCAATGATTTTCCGTACTTCAATCGGCGTGTGTTCTGTGCGCGGGTTTAGTCAGCGTGGCGCGTTCGTGAACGGTGTATGCTTCGCACGCGTGTTTTATCGTCTAACGTGCTTCCACGCGTGCGTTCACCTGCACACAGGTGAGTAAACACAATCACGCATGTGCACGCAGGAATTGCAAGTAACGAAAATTCAGTGACCGGCTAAAACTGGGACAACTTCGTTGCAATATCCAGTTGCCGTTTGCGTTCTCTTCCTGTTCTTTGCATTTCTAAGCCCTATTTTATTAGTAAATTGTGTATCTTTATACAAACTCATATATTCGCCAATGAAATTAAAAAAGTAGAATCTAAATAGACAGTTGTTTTACCCTTAAAATATAATAGTTTTTACTGCACCTCGAGTGCGGTATATCTTTTTCCATATTTGACGCATTTTAAGCCTTTTTGTGCATTTAAATTTCCGCAGAAGAAAATTTGCAGTCTTATCACATTAATGCACATAATTATCATTGTTTCGAACTTGAATATTATTAAACAAATACTATTCCTTAAGCTGTGTCCGTTTGTTAGTGTGAAAGCTCAAAAATAGGTTTTGCCAGGCGATTCACCATAGAAAGGTGATAAAAGTCCGAAAACATCTTATAAACCCATTCATTTTAGACTTTTACCAAACCATTCAGATAAATACTAGGATTTGCCAACACGAATTGCTAAAACTCTGAAATAGGAAATAAAAAAAGAATTAAAAATGAAGAAAAAGCATATATAATCACTTACAAAGCACAATCACAATCAGACAAAACGGACTTTTGTCAATTAATGTTGGTATTTACGGAATAGTTTGGTAAAAGTCCAAAATGAAAGGTTTTACAAAATATTTTCGAACTTTTACCACCTCATAATGGTAAATTCACGGTATTCACGTAAATTCACGGTAAATTCATAATGATTAACCGGTAAAAGCTAGAATTTATCAATTTTCAGGCGTTTACAGTAACACGTTTATTAATTAAAGGTTTTGCAGCACAAAGAGAATAGCTTCATCTATACAATTATGAAAAATCATACTTAATCTTAAGTTCGTCCGCTTGATCATCGTTGTACCAAAAACTGGAAAACGATTTATTATTATTATTTTGGACATAAATTACATTGTCATAATTCATTCGCTCAGAGTATTTTTGTATTTTTAATATATACTTATATTTACATAAGAGGTGTGTTATATTATATATACATATACGTTTTATAGAGACTAAAATTATTCTCAACTGAAATTGATTCTTTTTTACTAATTTATACTTATACGTGCAGAAGAGTTTCTTATTCAGAAAGTATTTCGATGGTAGGTTAAAAGAGGATACATTTCCTGTAATACGCAGTACCGCACTAATGTAAATTACTACAAAACTAACCTTATATTTTTTAATATGTAATTATCTCCATGTAACTTTTAGAAAAGTTAATTCAAGCTAATAATAAACAATCTATAAGGCAGAATTTTCCTAATACCATTATGGTAACAAACAAAAATAGAATTTGTCCGAATTTATTTGTCCAGTACTTACGTGTTACAAAGAGCCGGTATAATAATGTTGTCCACACCTCCTTATTTAATATTACGGATAATCGGAATATCTTCGGTATTTTTTATATAAATCTCAACTGGAGAAATATAGCATAGAAACTTGTTTGTTGAAAGCATAAATCTGGCATTTGGGAAAGCTTATATTTTGATATTCAACGTTGGTTTGTAAAACTTAAAACTGAAAATTTTGTAGTGAACGGTAAGCTAGTGGGAAGACCGAAAAATTTTCTAGTTAACGATTCGTAGAAATATGAAATAGTGAAAGTAGTTAATCGTTAGAAAGGTGAACCAGACCATGTTGAAATTATGTTAATCGAATGTACGGCGTTTCGAAGAATCAACTTGTACATAAAGTTTTACGTTTATAAAACGACATTTCATGTGCGCGAACTTATAATTGCTGGTCATTTCTTTAACCACAATGTTACACTGTAAATAATAAATTGATCTTGGCTGTCTTAATTATTACCAAATACATAAACGATAATATGTAGACAGTAATTAATGTATTATTACTTGCCTTTGAGGTATTTATCTCTTACTGGTCATTAATTATCCTAAAGAAAATTCCCATGTGTTATAAATGTATTAAAACACTAGAATGCAAATGTTATTCAATAACAGCGGGACTCCAAATTTTGTCCTTTTGTGTCACGATATTCCAAACTTTACTCTTGTATTCGCGTCTAAAACTTCATTAATAAAATATGTTTATAGTGAACTATATTTAAACGTTTATTCATATTAAAAATTTACATAATAAATCACATTATAATAGGTACCATAAGTTTATCAGTTATAAAACTAATGAACGTTCGTTATCTAGGTTTAAAAATCTTTCAATCACTTCAATTAAGTTCATTGTCATTCTGAAGTAACATAAATTGAAAAGAAGTGAAAATATTGCAAGTTATATGGAATCTAACTAAACTGAGTTCTCTGTTGACTCCATTAGCATTTTTGTAGCGAAAAGATTTAATTAATCAAAAATGAATGTAGGGGCACAAGAGAGCATTCCTAATGAAAAAGGGCTTATATTACTGGTTTTCTAAAAAAGGATAACTTATTTAAACGTCAAATTATAGAAAATGAGGACGTTGAGCATTAAATGATTTTGAAAATTGATAATTTTATGAAGGAGAATTTTGAGCTGTTCTAATTGGATGGCCAACGTAACGTAATTTAGACATTATATATTCATTCATTGTTATAAGTTTGATTTGATTTTCTTATTACCATGTTACTATATCGTATCACTGTGTCATTAGCATTAAATAATATCGTCGATCTGATGCAAAAACTGACCAAATTTACTCTGTTTTTTTTACAAATATAAAATGCTGGAATTTAGTTCTAAAATTATCAACGACTAAGATACATTTATTTGTATCAAAGAAGTAAGAATGATAGACACTCGAGAAAAATGTACAGTGCTAGTGAAGTAAATCTTTATTTATATTTTGCACAGAAAATCATGGAATATTCTCAAAACTAAACCGTTGGAAGATTATACATTTTTTACAATAGATTATCAATTGGTCATTTTAACCGATTTGGTGGGTTTAGTGTTACTAAATAACAAGGGTATTATTGTTTAATGGTAAAATTGTTCAATACTCTTTTTTATTTTTTATTGAATGTATAGAAGCATAGATTTTACCGAATTTTTGCTTCGATCTACTTTGAATTAATTTTTTACGTATATTCTATATAGGTTTTAACACGTTTGGTACAAGCGTCACATGTCTATGGTGAATAATTGCGAACATAATGTTGAAATTATTAGGTCATATATGAGTCTTTGAAACTAATCAGTTTCATCCTTTGTAAATTTTTTAATTTTATTATTTGGCCACATAGTTAGCGCTGAGCTTCTTAAAACTATTCCTTTTCAATTTATTTTACAGTGTAGACCAATTTAATTTTTGAACGGATTATACGGAAGAGCGGAGTCGGCTGAAACACTTTGACCTTGGAACATGACTACATAAAAGCTATTGCATTTATAACAAGAATTCTTGTACAAACATGTTACCTAATTATCTGACATTATTGATTCACAGAAATTTCGCTGCATCTCAAGTAATGTCCAAGATATTAATAAAAAATCTGCAAGCTGAGAATATACAACCTTCCCGGACGCCGAGTCGGTTTTAACACTGCATGGGGACGACGGTAACGCAAGTTTAATTTTAGAAAATTAAAGTGTTTATTCAACCAAATTGTAATAGTAAATCAAAAAACGCAAAATTAGTATTTCGGCATATAAAAACGTGAAAAATCAAAAGTAAAGTATGAAAAATTATGTATTTATTGAGATGTTCTCCATTATTAGGCCTCGCAATTATGGCAAATATATGAATCGTTTTCGTCAGTGCATTCGCCAGGTTACAATATTGGATCTATTTCTCATTAGGTTTACTTCGGCTATAGGATTCATTGCACACCAGACAATAATATTCTTTATCGTCTTTTTCTTTTCTCTTTACGTTATAATCGTCCTCGACTACCGGTGTTACAATTGTCCCCGACTGCAGTTTTGAACTTCAATTGAAAATTTTCATTAACGACTTGTTGATGAATGCTAAGTAATGCTAATCAAACATCTCTTTAAGAACTATCAAATTAAAGATTTTAAATAGATAAGAGGGAGATATTTGCTTTAAAAAGCATTTATATTACAATTTTAAAGTAGCGCAACAAATTAATTTCTTTCATTATACGGATGTCTATTTTGCATCTACGCAAATATGATAGATCAGCGTATTCGAAATGTCATTTCACAATATATACCTGAAACTTGTGTTAATATTTATTATAGTTTGAGACATTTACAGCATTACTGCCGCCCCGGTGTTACAGCCGACCCCGCCCTCCCCTACGAGATGTATAAACTTATTATTGAATATCTCTCTCATGAACTAGCGTCACATATGTGTGATATGTTGTGTAACGTGTTCAGTTTGCTTACTGTATATATGTTATTTGAATAAGTGTGAAAACAGTTGGTATACTAAATAAAACTACCATACAGGTCGCCGTAAGCGAACGTATTAATCTACACAAAGAAAAACTTATGTATTTTCAATTTATTATCTGATTTATTGTAATATATTATATATTAAATTCGCATTTATAGAAAATTAGGATATACACACATATATATATTTGATCAGTTTTATCAAGAAATCAATGGTACATTTTTAGCAATTATTAATTACTATTCTGCCATGTTTAGCTTAACACATCAGCTGTGGTTCTAAAGTCATGAACTCTCTGGGTGCAGGAACATGTTCGCACAACAAGATTTGTAGCATCGAAATGTTAAGAAATACTTTATGCTTTAAGTTTTTCATTTCAACTCCTTGCTTTATAATTACGAGTATAACTTATGATATAACGAATACATGTTGTATTTGTAGTGAATTGTAATTCCAACTGTTGCTGTATTATCAAACTACAAGTTTGAAGGCTATGAAATATAAATTACGTATAATATTTTAATGTTTTATATTTGACGCATTGGCAAAGTAGTAAATAACTAACTTCAACTTTACAGCAATTGAAGAATGAACAAAGTAAGGGGTTACGGTGTCGTAGCGAAAGGGTTAACCCTGTGACTGCTATGGACGTCAATAAATGATCCACATCAATAACACGTTGAATAATGTTGACGCTATTCAATGCTTGTTTTCCTTTTGTATAGCGATCGACTCGAAGGTGACCACAATTAACAACTTATTCACTAATCACTTTCTCTTTCACAAATTAAAGATAGACAATACTAAACAAAACAAGGTGTATCAAACGATTACTGTTGTAGGTTTACTTTGAAGTAGTTACCAGTTAAAGGGCTAAAAGGTTGCATTATCTATGAAGATTAGGCGTGTGTGCTGTGACTTTTCCAATGGAAAAGCATACTTCTGTCTTCTTTTAAGCTATTTGCAAGTGTCAGATGCGTTGGCCTGAACGATGCGATCGATGCTTTCGGCTAGACACAGCGTTCACACGCGCATAACCATTTTCAATGTGTATGTGACGCATTCATTCACAAAAATTGTCACCAAACAAAAACATTGTGGAAGTCCAGACAAACGGTTTTAACGTTCATAGCAAAATCCATTTCTAGATGTTTTTCATCTGAACATCATCTATAATTTATTATAAAAGCTATTTTAATTGCCTTTTTGTTCTTATGTTTTTATTATTTTGTTCTTATATTTCTCATTTAGTACTAATTTGTATATAAAACATTCATTAATTGCATATTTAATCGTTTTTGAAAAACAAATTAATTTTTTATTTTAAGCATTTCTATGATATCATGTAACTCAGCCATCTAAATTGTACCTATCGATTTTTAAACACGTACTTTTTTTAAAAGCAGAATATTTGCTAGCATAAGCGATAACTAGACTGCGGATTTTTATGCATTTGTATGGGAAATACAAGTATGCAAAAGAGCACAGAATGCGCATAATATGCAAAAACATCCAAAATATATACTGTAAAGTTTTATTTTAAGGATGAAACAACCCTCCATTTAAATTCCATTTTTCTAATTTTATTAATATAAATATGAATTCTCATAAAAATCCTTAACCTAATGATAAAAAAGATGATTTTAAGAAGATGAAATACTTATTAATACCTATTATATTAACACTAATCATACCAGCATTTTACATATACCTATTCAATAATTTTTTCTCGGTGAGAAAAGAAGCAAAAAGAAAAACAAAATGTGCGAAACTTGTTAATCTGACAATAAAATAGTTGTCATAAAGTCAAATGAACGGCAGAAGTAGCAATGAATGTAGAATCTTAAAGCAGATATTTTGAAACCGGTTATTTGACCGGACGTGGTACGATTAATGTTAACAATAAAAAAAATTTACTGAATATGCAGGGAAAAAGTGCTCTTGTGGCAGATCATGAAATCATTCTGCAAATAAAGTGTTATAGTTTCGTGGCAAATGAAATAATTAATCCCGGATGACCTAATAAATTAGAGCAGTTGTCGCTATATAATTGTTTTCCATTTTCGTGGTTCGTAAAATTCCTTCAACGATTTTTCTTTTTGCTATAACTTATTCCCTAAGCTGGTAATAGTTCTCATTGTACTATTAATTTGAATACAGAAAATAGAGGTAATAATCTATACAAGTATTTAACTATTTCTTACAGATACCGGTAAACAACGAAATATTTACTGATGAAAATTACATTTTTCTTCATTCTTCAATAACTACGAAATATTTTACATTAATTGTGTACTATATTTTCGTAGATGCAAATTTCTAATAGTATGGGAAGAGGTTATTGGCGTTTACTAAGGTAGCCTCGAGTCGTTCACCTTTAAAGGGATGTAGTGACGTGAGATTCTGGAGGATTATTATGTATGCATCGAAGTAGAGTAGCTTATAAATGTCTAGTGTAATTTTGTGTAAAAATCATACGAAAGAAAACAGACAAACGTTATGGTTATTCTTAAATCATTGGTTTTATACAAGAATTTGGTAGTTTTTATGTCAAGTATATTAATGAATAATTTTTCTCCAAGTTATGTATTTGTTTTTAATAAAGTCAAACACCTGTCCTGCTTCAAATACAAGATCTAATTAAAAAGTTTGGCGATTTCATTCACACAACATGTTAGGGGTGATATACAGAAATACCCTTGGGCTTTTTCATTAAACTACGATAACTTAATCTAGAGACCAAAAGTGGAAAAGAATGATATATAAAGTTTGTGAGTAAACGCTTCGTTACAGAGTTATAAACAAATATTATATACATAAGCTACTCAAGTTTTGCGTATGGGGAGCTTTAAAACAACAGGTTTATTTAACAGAAGTGAGTTTGCATGAAGTGAACTTGTGCAAGCAATTAAAAATGCAGTTACCGAAACTTAGCAAAATACTCAGGAACTTCGTAGAGTAATAAATTCAATTGTTCATCGATGACAAGTTTAAACCCAAGCAGAATTACATTTTGTTAGAATGGGAATTTAAAAATAGTAAGTAATCATTTTTCATTCTACTAATAATTCACGACATTCAATTGTTTGTTACCAAATGATGAAAAACGTAACTGCACAGACCAAATAAACACATTCAATCTTCTGTGTGTTATGATGGAAAATACTTTGTTGCCTATTCCATGTATACAACATTTGTTCATAACTCTGTAACGAAGAATTTGATCGCATATTTTACACATTACTTTTTCCTTTTCTGGTTTCTAGATTAAGTACAAGTAGTTTGACGGAAGAAACTGGTATATTTTATATAAATTTAAGATCTGAAGGCACGAAGCTTGTAATAATTTTGTTACGAATATTCCGAGTTTCGTCAAGGTAGTCCTCTTATTAATTGAGTTACTAAGGTTTTGTGAAAATGTATTTTGTATCCACTATGATTTTTCACAATGAGTAATCAAATAACGTGTATAAAATTTCGTAATGAATTTGAAAAAAATCGTATGAGAACGTTGCGAATGATTCAAACGGCTTTCAAAAGTGCACGAGTTTATATGTAAAGTTTGAAACTGGTCGAATATTAATTGAAGGCGATTCAAGTTTCAAAAGTCCTTCAACCGTGGCAATTGTCAAAACAAAAGATTATTGCTCTAACTTAAACAGATCATCATGATTTTTGAGTTATATCGTTACTGTAGTACGTTTAGTAGTATGTTTCAAAAGTATTTATTAACGATTTTAAATGTAATATAATACAGTATAATACAGCATGTAATTGTAACATTGAAACACTACAGTTACGTTATTTAATTTGTATTACATTTAGTTTTTTAAGTAACAAAAAAAGTAGAAAATGAAATTATATGTCATCTTCAACATGTTGTTACCTTTTTACTCAGTAACAATTTGTAATTTTTATTTAACTGTAATGGCGGTAATGGTTGGAATTTTACTTTTTCTGTAATTTAAACGATATTCATCCAATCAATATTTTATTTATGTTTGTTGACGATAATTCCTTTTTTCTTTGAGTAGTCACGATTTATTTCACGAGGGGAATAAAATCCCTACGTTTTTACTTCCTTTTCCACGATAAAAGAACCTTTCAGTTAAGTTTACGTTCTTCGTCGTAATGGCGGGCTGCTCTCGTCAGAATCCAGACGAGAATTGTTCTTCAAGTGGTGACATTCAATTTTTTAGTTCTTTTTAACGACGGTTATTCGACGTGTGAGATTCAACCACAAAAAGAATCAATATCTACCTTTCTGCAAAACAATCTTTATATTCTCTAATTAATAATCTTGGGATTGTCATTGTATGTCATTGAATTATTGGGTTTTCCTCTTTTTATTGGAATGTAAGCTACCAATCGAAAATCGGTTGATGGTTTCTTAATGTTAATTTTCACTTAAAATATTATACGCATACAGGTATGTAACAATCAACAAAAAATATAGTTTCACTTATACCAAAATCATGAATGAGCCTAGTTTTTACTTCTTGGCTAGAAATGTAAAGTAAGATAGAAAGATACAATAAAGAAGTATTTTATGATTTTTAAATTTAAAGTGAAAACAGATATCGGTAATTAGGATTAGTTGCGCAACGAACATTGCACAATAGTATGGGTTGGGCAGTTCGTAGCACTAATTACGAATCAGATTCGTAATTTACGAATGGGTTAGGGAGTCTCTAACACAAATTACGAATCAGATTCTTCAAGTTCCTCCTATTCGTGAAATTCCCTCTCCAGTTGCTCTTGTGAAACTTTTCTACCAATACTGGTTAAGAACTACCAGGAACTGGTAGGGGTAATTCGTAGCCATTTAAGAGGAGAGACGCGTGGCCATTTAAACGGACAGCAGGGTTGCCAGGGAATCTACCACGCTCTGAAGCAACTTTGATCTCATTAGTTGACGTGGGATTAGTAGAGAGGGAACTACACAGACTTGTATGGGTCGAATAATTCTGCTAGTAAAGTTTGAAACAATTCAGAAAGGGTGCACAGAATTTGCAAGATATTTATTGCACACATACATATCACAGAGATCACAAAAATATTCAAATAGTTAGTTGTTATTAAATATTAATAAGCATCAATATTTGGACCACCATCTTAGCTCTATTTAATGATATGGAATTTCATATTGTAAGCATTTTTTTTCTTTTTAATACTGTTTCAGAAGTTATATCGAATTTTTGCAATTCTTTTTCTAGTGCTGCTCATAAATGTTCAATTGGATTATTTCTATTTTTTCCAACGTAATTATGGTAGGTGTATCTTATTACAATTCTAATGAAATTGCAACAAGTTTTGTATAACACGTATCGTATATTCGTAAAATTTGTCTGTGATAAGTGTTCAAATACTTCCGTGAGTCATTGTGTCTTTTTGGATTTTCGCTTGCGCTTGGAAGTAATTAATACGTAAGTTCAAGATATGACTGTATTTAGTTTACGATATCACATTTTATGATAATTAAACTCACATCAAAACGTTCCGGTAATTTATAATAGTAACTTAACGTGATGCGTTGTATTTATGGCATGGCATAATTTGCAGTTATAACGCGATCCGGTGATGACAAGCAAGTAAAACTGCAACGCATTGACCTGTGCTTGGATAAGGGTGTCATTTGTCTGTTATCTTAACTGGTAGGTTAATTCATGGGTGAATAAATTCCATAAAGTTGCAGTACCATTTAAATGCGTTCACATGATTACGCTTGCAACAGTCTAGTGGATTACACAGTATTAAAGAATGCATAAACATTTGAATTAAAGCTCTAAACTAAAAATTGGATTAAAGTTATAGTTTTATGACTCATAAGTACAAAATATTAATAAAAATATATGAGTTAATACATTACGTTGAATGAACATTTTGTAATTAATTATTAAAGATTTAGAATAAATGTTGATATAACATTTTGGGAATGTACAAAACCACCCAAAGTTGATGTAAAATTAATAATAGAAACTTATAGATATACTTACTTATGATTTATTTAAAATTGTAATAATTAAAAATGTTTTAAATTAAAAAACCTGTATTAACTTAATAACTGCTTAGTTATTAAAAAATAGCATGAAATTACCTATAACAATGTGTGCTACTTTACAGGGTTACGCTCCTAATTTATAATTTATAAGAAACACGTTTAACGACATAAAAGTAAAAACTAAATCAGGAGTTTACATCTAGTTGAGTACATTGTGCGATTTTAAAGTATTACATACAAAGTTTTAATGTGCTGAGAAATGCGGGTGCTATCGTATACACAGTGATTTGCACAATTAAAACAAATCATATCTCTTTCCTGATTGCAGTTAGCAGAAAATGTTAAAAAAGAACGATGAATGATTTAAAGATGACTACATTTCTATGACCGTACTTTTCGCAATTGCACCGATACATGCGCATTTTACAATTGCATCATCTTTTACATAGAAGTACACTGCGACTCACGCAATTGATCAAATGTTTTGTACATTATTAATCAAACAGAGGAACGTTTGTGTTTTATTTTTGCAACGAATAATATTCTATTCCAACGATTCTTAACCTTTTCAAATCCATGGAACACTTTTGACTATAGGAAGATTTTGCGGAGCAATGGAATGACGAAGTTCATTAATTTAACAATTAAAATAAGCATCTACAATGTAGATCAATAACAAATCAAACTTACTTACATTCTTCCATGGAACTTCCTGTGGCTTTTCACAATTTCGCTTGTGGCCTCGATTAAGGACAACTGTTTTATCCGATAGTACGCATAGTAAATTGTTAATTTAGTTTGTACAGATAGCTTATATATTATAAGTGGGCTAAGTAGGCACTAATGAAAAACTAACTTCAAACATGCGTACGATTGATTGTGTCAGTCACGGAATATTTCTTTTTCTTTTTGCGTAGATCAAATTCTCACGTTATTTTGTGTCAGAAAGTATTCAGGCAAAATAATTGAAAAATGATTGGTTTGTCGGATATTTTGAATAAATGTGTTTATTAATCCCTTCGGTACAGCGAAGTTTGCCATCAGTATGCTAAGGTTGTGCAAACTAATTCAGCCACGAGTCTACAGTGTAATATCTACTATTCTATAAATTATACATTTTCCAATCAATTAATATTTCACGAAAAACAAATCACCGAATACTAGCATAGAAATATCAAACTGTACTATTATTCTCAACCAGATTTTTCGGTTAATGTGATATTCCAACGAGTGACTATCGTTATGTTTAGTATACGAGAAGTAGTTGATGGTTGGTGAATATAGTCACCTTCAGTATCGAAAGGATTAAAAAAAAACTGCTTTCAATGTTTCGTTTCTTACTTGCGTGTTTATAAACTGTTACTGATCGACAAAATGTTTTCTAATACATATCTGACTTTGTTATGAAAACGTTGAAGAGATATGTGTGTTGTAATGGATCATTTGAACATTTTCTTCGATTAGTTACAAATCTGTTTATGAATTTACGTATCGTCAGCCACTAAAGTGTACGTACCCATTTTAAATTTGAAATACTTACATATTTAACGCGTGGAGTGCCACGTGATGTATTATTCGTCACAAATATTGAAATGTTTAAGAGCACATTTCAATAACTTGCAGTTATCACGTACATTATTTATCTTTACTGTATTTGTCGCTAATAAATATACAAATATAATTCACACCACGTAAATTACTATAAAATAACTTTTACATCGAATTGTGATACAAAAATCAATTAAAACCTATTATATCGTTGATCAATTGAAATTTGCATTTAATACGCATGAAAGAATTCTATTAAATGTCGAAATCAATATCTTCATACTGACCCACACTACTGGTTCTGTGATGTGTCAAGAAGTAATTAGTGCGTGTAATTAAATTGTCGTTAAATTGAAGGCATTTTTAGTGACGTCCAGATATTAAAACGAGGCTAGAAACGTAATTTTGCAGAATTCTCCCGCTCCATTAATTCTGTGCAATCTTTAATTAATCCTTTGCATCTTTGTTAATAATAAATAGCATAGTAGTCACTGAGTCATTATTCGTGAATGAGACATTAATGTGAAGTAATTTTTCTTTCTAAGTGAATTGAATTAACCATTTATAAAGTATAATATATTAAAAGCTGATCTTAATTCTTAAAAATTTGTAAAATTGTTCTCGAATTTTATCTATTGTTTTTTTTTGGATTTCAGGATTATTAAAAAAAAAGGTCGGAACTTTTAAGATAATATGATTCCCGATAAACGAATAATGGTATTTACGAACACAAAGTATAGTTGAAATATATAGTAACATATGACAGACGGAAAATTATTGTGGTGTAAATTATAGTTTAAAAATTTTAAAGTATTTACGTCTTTTAACTCGTAAAAGTACTCCTGTATAGTTCTATATTACTGTAATCAGTGATAATATAAAAAATCAATAACATTATCATCACATCCTTTTATAATAATAAACTTAAAACATCGGTTTGTGCAAAATAGTAAAGACATGATTTACACCACTAAGGTTTCCAATATGTCATGTATAGACTGCGAATCTTTATGCAGATTTAATTCTTCATAAGGAAAAATAAAGAAAGGGATTTTAGATACAAATTGGCTTCATCCCTTAAATATTATAAGGTGTATGTCACTCTGCATATTTTTCATATGTTTGCACATCATGTGCATTCTACAGTATTTCGCATATTTAAATTTCCCACAAATGCATAGAGATCCGCAGTCTAGTCATGTATCATTATTCAGTAGGAAACATGGGCAGAATAATTTAAACTCAATTTATTCTGATTTTCATGTTTTTAATGTAGCATCCTCTGAATCCTTTTTTACTTTCTTTATTTGTATGTTTATTATAATATTAACAATTCAGTCATGAACACAGGGGTATAGTGATCGCATGAATCAGAAGGTTTATGCGCTTACAATGATTTGAGTAGAAGAAAATGAAGAAATGGTACATTGAGCGCCCTGATTATTTAAATACAGTGGTTACAGAAAGTATTTGCACACCACGGGCCGAATATATTAAATTTCCTATCACTTAATGATAGTATTACGCGACCATAAAAATTCATTATTACGGAAATGAAATAAAGAACCTGATCAAAAACCGACTCATTCAAAAATTCAGTATACGCAATCACTTTTTGTAGTCATTGTAGTTTCAAAGGGCTGCAAGTTTTAAAAATTAAATTATGTTTAAGGAACTACATTAGAAAATTTTTCGGATTAGTAACATTTAAAATATTTATTGATTACATCATCAATATAAACATAACTTGTTTCTTAAAAACGAGTAATAAAATAATTCAATAAAGCACACGTGGCAAAATTACAATTATAACAGAACACTTAAATAGTTTACAAAGTTTATGTATATACTTTGTATTTGATGATTCAATGTTAGGACAATATGAAAATAACATAACATTAGAAATACAATTTATAGAAGTCCTACTTGTTTTAAATTACTCTAGCAAATTACTTTTGAGTAAAAGTAATATTACTATACTTACATGCTATGATTTAGTAAATGTCTTTGTAAGTAAAAAGATTGTTCACTGAAGACATTAATTTCTTAATACAAATTGTGCGATGGCAACGCTTATTTACATAATTCTTATTTATTATGCAGCTATATAAAATTTTAATTTATACAATATAACATTTTCTTATTTCACATTAATATTACATTTTAGTATGAAATTCTTATGATTTTTCATTTAATCTGCATTCTATTAAATTTATTGTATAGTACAATATATTTCGTATTCGTTAAAATGTTCATAGAATATAAAATTGTTTTCAAATATTATGACAGCCCATAAGTAATTATAATTAGACTACGAATTTTTATGTATTATATGAGAAACTTAAACACGCAAGAAAGTACATAAAGCACATAATATGCAAAAGTGTATAAAATATACAAGATACAATAGAAATTACGATATTTAGAGTGTAAAACAACTATTAAGCTCCTAGTTCTTCAGATTTATTTGGAAAAATACGAATATGCATAAAAATCCGCAGTCTAATTATAATATAACCATATCATGCATAAAATAAACTGTAATACTAACCATATTTCATTTATGTTTGTTCATGATTGTGTTTGATTATAATAGATTTTTAAAATGATAAATTGTAAAAAATGTTATTACAATTAAAATGTTTATACAGGCAATTTCAATACTTAAAGTATTTACAGTTACACAGAATTTATAAAAATATTCCAAATATTAATATTATGGATTCAATATAAATTTACAGATTGTCAAGAAATATATATTTGCATATAATTTTGCTAAGAAACTATCAGATCTTATTAATTAAAACCTTTTTTCAATAATTCATTCATTTTTGTTTCAATCACTACCTACAATTCATTTCGTTTGTATTCAAACAATTATTTAGCATCTATTATTATTCCATATACAAATTTTAAAAAAACACTGTAGTTGCACCTCAGTTGACATTACGAGTAACACATCTTGATTACAATTGTTTGGACTTGCGATTAGCCAAAATATGTTATATTAAATGAATATTAGAGATAGGAGCTTAGATTTTGTGTTTGCGATTTTAATTTCACACTGGCATTTTTGATACTTTCTTACCATTATGTAATATAATTAAACTCATTTTTTATACTGATAGGATAGCAAACATAAAACTTAGGTGATTCTTTCGTACTGACAATGAGTATTGGTATACAACTATTCCGAGAATAGGGGTATCCATAATAATTAGGTACTGGTACCTATAATCTTATAAAATTGGTCTGTTAAGTATTAGATTGGTTGCATATGAAATTGTTGTTCGGTTAGGGAAATTTCAAAAGAAATATTTTCTAGCTTTAAAATTATTTTATTTAATTGGAATAATTTTTAAATCTTCAAATTTTCATGTTTCTCAGTTTACAAGTCTCCAAATTGTCAAGCTTTCGTTTCAAGCTTTTCCAAGCTTGCAAATTTTCAAATCTTGGAATTTTTAAACCTCCAATTTCTGAACTTTCCTTCAAATTTTCAAGGCTTCGGATTTTTTAATTCATTGAATTAACAAAGCCTTTGAATTTTCAGCATTTCGAATTTCCAAGTTTTTGAACTTCTGAGCTTCCTAATTTTCTAAAATAAAGTGTGTTAAATTTGGCAATGTTTTTATGAATTTAGAAATAGGTAAATTGATTACATAATTGACTTATATGTGAATTTAATTACCAAAGGACACTAAGCATCCAAAAAATTCCAAAGATTTCGAAATTTTGTATACATATAGTGTGGGCTTCCAATAACATAAAACTATTTTTCTTTCGTGCTAAATTCCATTTTAAACAAATGAAATCAATCCCCAAAGATTCTGCATTTCTCAGCTTTTTGGGTATAACTTTATAATGGTACGAGCCAAGCTTCCAATGAACAAATTGTTCAGTTGTTTATACTCTATCAACCTATTGTATAAAAATTTCATCATTGTGTCATTCTTTTTGATCCGAGAGTAGAAGAAAGTTTATTCCGCCCAAATAACATTTACATTCAAGCTTCGAAATCAGGAAAATTCACATCTCAACAAAAAGTTTATACTAAATTACACGTAAATTACGTGATTTCTCAATGTTTCCCGAAAAAAGACTTCGAATATTTTCGAAATAAATGGTCCTTATATTTATAAGAATCACCAATTTCAGGATTCCCTGATCTCCATTCTGACTTACTGTCCTATGAAAAATTATCAGTCTTAAATTATACAAATCGATGTTGAATTATTCCTCTATTTACATAATCTTCTTCAAGTCCCACTTTCAATAGCTTTTATGGTATATTTGCCTTTAGACTTCCATAAAGAGTAATAGAAATATTTCGATTATTCACCACATCAAACAATGAAGTCTTAACAATTTTAATCTAGATGCATATATACATTACAGCAAATTTCATCTTCTTTGGTGAGGTTTATTACAATTAACTATCTACTAATTTGAAACTTTGGAAAAACAACATTTCATATGCACTAATAGTAGATGTAAACTTTCACAAGTTGTATATTATTAGGCCCTTGTTGTTTGGAAGAGAAGTTGCGTAACTGTTTGATCTCGAGGTCTTGATAACTAGATGTTTAAATACCGGAAACTTAAGAGTATTTTTACTAATAAATATTTTAAAAATCATGTAAGAACATAAGAAGTATGATTTTATTAACAGCGGTTTTGAAAAGACGATTTCGACTTTCAAAATAATTATTCGCTTATTTATTAATTCTTTTAAAGTCAAGTTGACAAATTGTTAGTCTTTTATACAAATAATGCGAAAATATAGCGTTTGAAATGTAGATTTGTTAATATATTTTATCTAAAACTATTCATATACAACCTGTGATAAATGTTATAGAAAAATAATATTTCTGTTATGATGTGATAGTATCTACTTAAAAATTTTTCTTTTACGAGAGAGACATAAAACTGAAGTTTATTATCAAGAATGTAGTTGTTTAGGTATAGAATAGTACCTACATTATATTGTGTATTTGTGCCAATTTCTTTTTATTTTATTAATAAAATGTAATATGTAGGCTGCGAATCTTTATGCAAATTCATATTTTTAATAACAGAATTAACGGAATTTTAATGGATTTAAAGGGATTTTAACGAGTGGTTGTTTCACTCTCGAAATACAATAACTTTTGCTTAACTTTGAATATCGTGTATCTTTTTGCATGTTGAATGCATTTCGTGGCTTTCTGCATATTTCAGTTTCCCATACCTATATGTATAAAAATTCGCTGTCTAGAAATATTATATAATATATTTATAGTATACGCCATATACTGTCATATACTTATATAATGTATTATTTACTATAGTGTATTAATAGTATACACATATTAATTGATAGTACATTCTATACTGATGAGAATCTTTGAGCAAAAATTTGTTTCAAATATATAGAGTAGAGTAATACTTCTTACTTTCTCTATATTTATTTAGAATTTTTGATAATTTAAATGCAAGTTGGTGCAAGGCTGTTTCTTTTTTAAAGCTAATAAGGTATCACATTTAAAAGAACTTTGAAAAACGCAAATTTAACACATTATAATTACAGTTTATTCTTTCAGTGTAAAAAATAAATTGATAGTATTATTCTAAATATATCTTCTTCATTTTGCAAGATACAAGAGTAATATCTTTTTATAAAAAAGTTTAATCTTGCTATTAATCATTTCCTTCAATGTTAACAAAATAATTTGAAACATCTTTATCTACATGTTTTTTAATCGCAATATTTGCTTTTCATTGAATAAGCAACTCCAATTCGCTGAAAAAAGGCTTTAATTAGAAAAACCCACAAAAACGTTCAGTCTTTCCGGTAGTTCCTTAACAAAAACAAACATTACAGATACTTCTAATTACACCCCGTTTTTTCACATTTAATAGAAAATAAGAAAGGAAGATTCCTTCGTAGAAACCATGAAAATAAAACGAAATGCTACCCAAGGTTTTTCAAATCATATGCTGGTAACCACATTTGTAATTAAGCATGAAACACAAACTAGATAACGGTGGTCAGTGTGTCATAACAGTTACCACATATCGAAACTGTGATAACTCAAGAATCTGCGGGCAGAAACTTTTGTGACAGTGTAATTCCATCGTATAGGATTACAAAATAATTCTACTATTAACCGGTTTCCCGATACTATATATGCTTCTGTCAGAGTATAATTGCTTTAGGCATCAGTAATTCACAGTTTACGATGATGTTCTACGATCAATTTATTTAAATAAAGCAAAATTCCAATTTACCGGGGACTTTCCCTGGCAGTTTCATCTTGGTTTAGCTTTTCTTTTTCCTCTTTGTCACCCAATTGGTTCAACGTGACCTCGTAACTGGCTTTACTCTTCCTGCGCGACCCCATACACGTAGTGAAGCACGTGTCGTGCTTTCCAAAATTCTCACCGTCCTCAATGCTTTCTGGCATCGGCTGGTTTACTGTCTCGGGCAGGTAAAGTGACAAAAAGCCAGATACCAAAGCAACGAAACCGAACAGCACCGCGGGCACTTTGGGATTCAACGAGTCTAGTAGCATTATCAAAGGAGTGAGAGCGCCGCTGAGACGCGCGCACATCGAGCCAATCCCCAAAGCGGTATTTCTAATCACAGTGGGAAACAGTTCGGCGGTATAGTTATAGGTGACTGCAAACGAGCCAGCTATGCAAGATTTGCCAAATAAAACGATCGTAACGATCGCGGTAGCAGTCGCGCTTGTGCCAGTTGGGATGATGGAAGCGATTATACAGCACATACCGCCGATCAACATGAAAGTACTGACCACGCATCTTCTTCCGGTACGGTCCATCAGGAAGCACATTAAAACGTACGAAGGCAACTCGACTAGACCGCTAAGGAATAGCATAAGGAACGGATTGCCGACCAAGTTACCCGCGTTTAAAGATAAACCATAGTACACAATGGAATTTGCGAACCAATTCAAACATACGTTTAAGGTCTTTTTCCTGAGATTAGGTGTCTTGAAGAGATCCAAGGCTCCGTAGGATCTATCTTCTTGGTCAATTTGATTCACCTTTCCTTCGCTGATTAATTTTTCCGTGTCTATGTCCATATTATTCCCGTTCATCTTTAAACCTTTTTTTATAATCGCTAGAGCTTCGCTAACGCGACCTTGAGCCCACAGCCATCGAGGAGACTCGTCCATAAGCCACCAGTGACCAATCAGAAGTGTGCTGTGAAGACCGTACACGATTTGCAGCCACATTCGATCCTTGATTACAGCACCCCAAACAGCCATCAACATGAATCCAACGGCGAACGCTAGTTGGAACATTAGACCGCAAACTGTTCTTTTCGATGCTCCAACCAGTTCCATCGTTAATACGAATCCTGTTATGTAGGCTCCCGCGGATCCAAAGATACCATATAAGAATCTTAAGGTGAGGAAAATATAGTAGTCGTTGACCAAAGCTACCGTTACACCCAGAACAAGTTGGGCAACTGCGGATACGTAGAATATTATCTTTCTACCATACTTGTCCGCCATACTACCCAACGTTACTGCTCCAATGAACACTCCGAACATGTAGGCTGACTGGGCCGCTGCACCCATCCATCGTTGGGAGCAAACAAAATTCCACTCCATCCCACGGGACGATTGAAAGTATTGGGTGTCATAGATCCACGATTCGCAATCTCTGACAGTTTGATTCTTGTCTAAATAATGGCAAGTGTCAATGGCTCGGGGAAGGGTTTCTACGGTAATGGGGGAGTTCCATTCTGAAGATGTGAAGTTTAAAGAATCCATCATGGTCGTGGACTCAGGGACGTTGCACTGGTGTGGAGGGACAGCAGCGACTGTCAATAGTGTCAACATGTGCAGACCCGCTGTCAAAGCGCCGAGGATGTGCAGAGAGAATTGCCAACCCTGATATTTGCCAAACTCGCCGAGATGAGCCATCAGCTCCTCCAGATTTCTGTCCACGCTTGCCATGTTTTAGCCTTACAAAACTCGTTCTTCGAATTGTTTTCGTGCTTGCTGGTCAGTTGACAATTTCGTGGTGTAACTTAGATGAAAATTATTTTTTCGGAGGGTCTATTGTTTTTTAGACGATGACTAATTACCAGATATATTTCCACTTTTAAGGTTTTATAATCATTTCTGGTACACTTAGCGTTACATTTATTCACATTAGTTTTTGGTGGTGGTTTTGGGTAGACTTTCTTTGTACTTCTGCTGTTCTAGGCAAGAATATCGCACTGTTTCACTAATTATCCTTAATAAGCCTCAAGACGTTGACGAGACGAAACGAATTGACGGCAAAGTTGGAAGTAATATAATTGCGTGAACGTATGAACTGCACTGTTCTAATGCCCACGGAGAACTGGATAACCGTCTGCAACTGCCACCGTGGATAGCGACTGGATTCTTTGTGTCCGGAGAATGCGTTGGACTTCTTTTTTACAAAATTCACGTTTATCCTTGTACCGTTGCTATGTATTTTCCTCTTTGATCGATTCACTTAGTTCTGGTTTTATAAACTTTACGTAGTAATACCGCAATGTGAGTATTCTGCAAATAGACAAACAAAATGGATATAATTGTTACATTTTAAGTGCACAGTTTGGAGATGTTGTATTATTTCATTTATTTAAAGTGAAAGCTTTGTAGCAGAAACTCTACACAGTTCTAAAAAGTTATAGTGAAATATCTTAACGTTGTATGTATTGCACAGTATAGGTCATGTTGTAGTAAAATAATTTTAACCCTTTCACAGTGTATTAAAATGACGAACAATGGTAAGAAGGCGAAACAAATAATATTACTTTTATTTATTACAGCATTTTCTATATTTTGATTGCCAGATACGAAAAATACATGATTTCAACTATTTATGCGTAACACTTTTTAATAGTAATCTTACGTGTAATATAATTTAAAATATTAAATTTAATATTGCCACATGGGACAATTTACTCGAGTCTCTCCTGTCTTAAACTGTGAAAAGGTTAAAGTTTGTATCCATATCAGAAATTGCAAAGAGACTTTTACATTCGTTTTCCATTCCCTTTTTACATTCAGTACTTATCATGTAGAAATTATGGAACTATTTGTTTTTTGTAGTAAGGCCTTCAGTTGTGAAGTAAGTAAATATCGAATGATTATTTACTTTTTATAGTAACTAAATATTTGCCCGTAACGGTTTTTAGGTTTTTATAAAAAAGGAAGAAATTCGTAAAAGTACTTGCGTTTTTCTACGCTTTTCTATATAGGTAGACTTGTCCTAAATGGTAAACGACGTAAGCGCCACGAAATTTAAAAGTTACTTTTTCTCTGATAAAGGATGTAATGTACAGTGATAAAGAACGTATAAGCATTAAGTTAATCAAAAAAAGATAATTCTGTATTTAATTTAGTTTCCTTCGTGTTTTTGATTTATACGGAAATTGTTCACTTCCCTCATTCATATCATTTACCATTTGAGTTCTTCAATTATTCTAAAAGATTAGAGGTATAAGATCTGTGTTTCCTAGGGGTAATTAAAATGTGATTACAGTAAATTGAACTAGAAAGGATATTCAATAAGTAGTGTCTAACTTTCATGTGAAAATATGTCGGAAAGTTAATACAGTATCTATCTCTTTCCACTTATTGCAATTTTCATTTGAGATCTATTTTTAGCTTTGGTAGGGGAAATTGTACATACCAAATGTAAACTCGCTTCCACTTAGAAATATTAAATTCTAGAAGATTGGATAAAATTAACTTCACCGAAACAGCCTTCAGTTGATTGAAATGTGAAAGTAAACACCGCGACGCGTTTTAGTCATATATTTACTGGATCAGTCCAGTTCTGTAACAAGATAAATTTGACACAGCTTGTTAACGTCGTATATAATTATTCAATGCGTTATAAGTTACATTAAATTAAATTATTTGTTGACAAATAGGTTTAAGTAACAGATAACATTTAAACAATAAATAAAATTTTGGTGAGAGGAATTCCACACTTTTATGACAAGTACGTTTTATATGAATATGAAAAAGTATGCGAATATGAAAAATATATATTACAGTTAGTCACAGAAGTCTACATACATATTTTAAATTTTTAATATTAACATATCCTAGGAAATATATTAGAATAATCAAAAGTGGGTGAAAATTTATAAAGTATATATTATTAAGTATAGAACCTGTTGAATATACTTAAACTTTTCCACATCATTGTATATAGCTTTCTCATGTAGAACTGAAATATGCTGAACAGATTGCTACAAATTACAAATTTAAAGTAAAAGTGAAAATTTTCATTCCTGAAATTGTGGTCCAAGCTCATGAAATAATGTAATATAAAAATGAAAGCTATTGTTTTTTTCAAAAAACTATTCTTTTCATTGAATGTGTGTAAAAAAGGTCTTAATGTCAACAATATAGTGTTCTGAGGAAAATAATTGTTACTTTAACAAATCATTATTAGAAAATAAAACCAACATACTTGTGACAACTTTTACGATCGCGAAATTCGTAATAATGGCACTATTTGCAGTAGAACACGTTAATACAATATACGATGGTTACTATTTCTTCTGTACTACTTTATTTGTTATGCAATCGTAGTTTTGCATGGCACCCGATACAGGGCAGCACCTAGTAAGCCCTATACTTTAATTAGCCCATATTTGGACCAACTGATCTATGAATAGGCTGCTTAATATCAGTACAACGATACAAGCAATCAAGCAAAAAGGTAGAGTAATAAGTAAATAAATTAACATTTTTAAAATATGACGGCATAAATATGTCACTTGTAGATTACATAGCATTATATTGGGTTAATATTAGCATTAACTAAATCTTGCTATATGGTAAGTATCATTAATAGACCGCGGATTTTTATGCATTCATTGGAAATTTAAATCCACAAAAAGCTACAAAATGTATGTAATATGTAAAAATATATAAAATATTCTAAGTGAACTACGAATTATTGTATTTTGAGGGTAAAACGACCCTTCATCGAAAATTTGCTTCTTCGATTTTGTTAACAAAAATATAAATGTGCATAAAGATCAACAATTTAATCATTAATAATCTATAGAGGAAAGTCATTTTTATATTTCAATTAAGCCTTTGAAGACCATTGTCTTCAGACAATTCTTTTACCCAAATCGGTACATTTAGCTCAAAAAACGAAAACATGCAATGAGCGGAATAAACTACTGAAACGCGGTATGATCATACAAAAATAGTCACTACAAGAAATTTCACATCCTTGCTGCTTTTAAAGAGCCACAACACGTTCTAGCCTAGCAGATTAAAAAATATTACGAACTACAACAAATGTACAGAACGAAACATTTGGATTAAATAAAGGTTCAGGTTAAAATTGGGTTAAAGGGTTTTTTAAAAGTAGCCACAATATAAAGTTTCCTTTCGTAACTAATTCTTTAAAGTCTTTTGTTCGTTTATTTTACTCATTGTGCATATTTGTTCATTGAACATTCGGGTACTTATAATCCTATTAATCACTTCCACATACAACGTTACACCTTCATTTAAATTCACTTGCCATACCTTCGATTGAATTCTTTTAGAATGACTCTTTCAACATTTTAGAAAAGTTACGAAAAAATTTTTATGAATTAATTATGATTAGACCGCGGCTATTCATGCAAATTCATATGTTTACAAACGCAAGTAAAAAAATGGAACTTAAATAGACATTTGTTTCACTCCATGAACATTATAGTGTGTTCTTTAATTTGAACGTTTCATATATTTCTGTGTACCTGCTATGTGTATTCTACGTTCTTACACATTGAAATTTAGCATAAATTTTTCAAAAGTGTCTAATATTATGCGTACCAATGAATAATCCAATTTTCGGTTTAATTAAGTATTTATTTTTTACAAAATTAAATATCTACTCCGTCTTAAAAATAGTTATTCTTCTATTATACTTCTTTGCATTTCTCGGACAAGTTATGGATTCGTGTTTGAAAGAAAATTCGATCACTTGATAAAATTTTATTAAATTTAAAATTTTAAATTCGTCGATGTATTCGAAAATAGTGGATCACTTATTGGTACACATAGTAATTATTAATAATATTAATAATAATTTATAGAAAATATCAGTGTACAAAAAGGTACAGAAAGCATGTAATATGTAAAACTATATAAAATATCTAAAGAAAAATAATTTATTCAAAACCTCATTTCCATGTAATACCTGGAAATGATTCATAGAGCATATTTCATTACCACTGCAAAACCACTAACACAAGTGGCTTATAAATTTTGCACAATACTGTAGGTTATTTAAGTTGGATTTTTAATATATTTATAATCGTGCTGTTTAAACCAGATTTTCACAATATTTTAATTCACGTTATTTAAATCGAGTTTTTATTATATGTAAATGAATGTTGTCTAAATCAAATTATTATAGTAACCATATTTACGTACCCTAAGTCAAATTATTGCTATTTTCTTCTGTTTCTTTTCACAAGTGATGAACTGCACTGCAAAATATGTTCTAAAACCACTCACAGCACGTGCACTATCAAACTGAACATGGAATCACGTTATAATCTTGACAGCTTGTACGCGTGATTCCTTATCGCCGTTCTACTGCGCCAATGATTTTCGTGGCCCCAAACCATGAAGTTGATTACCCTCGCAGTTTCGAAAGAGTTTTTACAATCCAGTAGTTTTTTTCCTAGATAACATTCGCTGCAGCGACTGTCAAGTGTTTATCATATGTAACGCCTATTAATTGTTGCTATTTTCAATTTTATTGGGCGAATACCTTAACTAGTATTGGCTTTTTAAGGTAATTATGATACATATATTTACAAAAAAGGTACAAAATTACTAAAAATATTCATCTTCGATAATAGACAAAATATAATAGATAAAAGATAAGCAAATGTCACATGAAAAATAATAAGAATGCTATGAGATTATTTAACCCGTTAAGGACCGAATTATTTTGCAAAAATCGGTCGAAAAATTCCGATTTTTTTAAAATAATAAGATAGGAAATTGTGAGATAAATATTCAATATTTATTAAAAAGTGATATTTTTTTATAAAGTTTATTGCATATTTTCATGTTTACAATTAGTGTTTATATATCATTTATGTCATTATACGTGAAAAACGCGATTTTCTGAAACCAATGTTTTTCAAATTGGTCGTATACTTTGGTTAAAAACTACTAGGCAGATTAAATTGAAAAGTTTATGTTTAGCTATTATCTGAATCTTCAACTTGTTGATATCTTTAATATTACTATTTTTCTGTGCTGGAATATTTTTTTTTAGAACTGCTATTTTCTTAATGCTTCATTTGAGTGTTGAACAATAATTACATTCATTCAGAGAAGAACAAACTTTTGTTTATTTAACCTGACTGATTTTGATAGCCGCAATCGATCAACTATTTTGCGATATCATTTGCGCATTCATCTATGATGTAGACATTTTAATTAAATGCTTTATGAAAGTGTACGTCGTTCCTTGAAAAGTGAATAAATGCGTCTACAAAATATTATCATTCCTAAAAAATACATTGAAAACGAGTGTCTACAGTAGAAAATAACTCCTTAATTGATGAGATTGCATGTCGTATAAACCAAGCATTGGACCGTTGTGCACTGTATTGTAACATAATAATTCGGTGGAACAAAAACAGAGATTTAAGTAAATTATCGAAGACTTAATGGTATAATTGTATCTTATTTTCATACCAACAAGAAAATAAATTTATCATTGTACTTAAAATTGAGCACACAGGCGGATTTAATAGAGTAGAGGCCCCTGGCGGTAAAACTCTTTTATACCCCCGGTTTGCAAATATTAAAGTTTAAACAGCGATTTTTTAATTCTGGCTCTTCTCAAACCCGAGGCTTCTTTCGTCAGGACCAAGAGCCGCTCGATTCACCTCTGCCTGGACCACTAGCATGTAATCATACGTTAGTATTGTTCATATTTGAGTAAATAATTTCTCAAGCAATGATCGCGTTCTTTCGAGTGTATAACTTAGTTATATAACTATAAATACGCATTGAAAGTTATAAATAGGATGACTATTACGATCAATATATGTGATATCATTTGCATGTTTCCCTGAATATACAAATGAATGAACCGATACCATATGGTCATTAATGCATTGGTGTCAATTAAAAGTGTCCGAGTAACTCCACTCATTTAATCAAGCAGAATGTATCAGATTGCAATTAATTGAACCATATTCTAATACTAACTATTTTTTTTTAAATATTATGACGCCCAATTTTCTTATCTCTAATGTTCGTAAACTGTGTATCATGAACATAATTTTTATTGTTTTCTGTGAACGTAAGTACGTATATTGTACCAATATTTTTATAAGACGGAAAAATATTTGCATTTAAAATAGTTAGGGAAATAGTTAAAGGTACTGAACTAATTGAAAGTTACATAAATAATAGTATATTATAATTACACTCAGTCGTAAAGGTCTACATACACGTATAAATTTTGAATATTTAAAGAAATATAGAAGTTTCGATCATTTTAGCAATAGTACTTTATTCATTAATTAAAATTTGACAAACTGTCAAAGAACAGTGATGTTTTTTCTATTTGTTTACAAAAAATGTACACAAATCGAAAATATAATTTCACAGAAGTCTATTACATGTATGGAGGCATATCAAACTTATTATCTTATAATTATTATTATTATAATTCTACTTATACTTTGTCAGACTCTCTGACGCATTTGTAGCGTTCTATATCTAATTTATTTAGTATAAATAAAATTACATTTTATATACTTTCAGGAGAAATTTTATTCATGTAGTCAATAATGCTCCTTTTATAAAACGTCTTCTAGGAATTTTTCTCACCATTCTTATGAATTTTCACGTCATTTTTATTATTCCACAATGTGTCCCAAAATATGTAAATATTTAGAATTTACGGTATATATTGTCGATTTTCGTGACAAACTATGTACTGTGTCTTCATAATTTAATTATTTGTGTTACCTACACAACCCAAGATTAGAAGATCTGAAGTTTTCTAGGGTGTGCTCTTTTATATTTTAGAACTTCTTATATAAAATCTAAATTTACTATTATTAAATATTGTATACACGCAGAAGTATTTATATTAGCTTAAATGTCAAGTGTTGTAAGCAATTATACTTTTTCTAAATGAAGTAGTAGCTTTTTTTAATGAGCCATTTCGATCTGAATATCTTTCTCAGCCTTAAATCTTATTCATATAATATCATTCAGTAATGCAATGCAGAAAACTTTCGTAATAACACTCAAATATTGAAGCTGTATTATTATAAATCGCTATGTCAAATAAACTTGTGTTAAAAACGTCATTTAATGAAATCCTGTTATAATACATATCGAAATGTTATCGAATGGTTGATATTCCATTCCAAAAAAAGTGATTTTAAGAATTAATGACATTCAAAGTTAAGTAACATAAACAGTCATTACACTTATGCATTTTTATAGGTGACATTTTAAGGGTGAAAATGAATGAAGGGTTTAAGTTTCAATCAAATATGAACCCTCTTACGGCGTTTAGATCTAGAATCAGTCGTAAGAGTCTACATACACTTTCAAATTGCAAATACTTAAAAAAATATAAGAATGTATATTATTACAAAAACAATTATTTATTTATTAACTACAATTTGGTAGGAAGTAAAAAAGTGGTGATGGTTTATTCATTTCTTTATAACATGACGTGTTTTAAGCCATTTGCAACGGAAGTGGTCGCAATCAAACTCGCCAAAGAGTAAGATAATGTAAGATAATGATATATTTTAAAGTTCTCAATACACATAATAGTGCTTTGCTCATATACTCATGTTCCAATTGTAATCATTATAAGCAGTAGAAACAGAATATATAATATAATTGTACATACAATTAGTCATGAAAGTCTACATACATATTTTACGGTTCAAATAGTTACATATTTTAGTATAATAAAAATGGTGTACAAATTTATAAAATATAAAATCACAAGCGAAGACGATTCCTACAAGATGTTTCGTTAAAGGAGCATTATTGATTACACGAATAAAACGGCTCCTAAAAGAGCATAAAATATAATTTTATTTATGCCAAACAAATTATAGGACGTCACAGGTGTATCAGAGGATCTAACAAAGTATAAATACGATTATAACAATAATTTTTGTATAGTTTAGTACACGCATCCAATCTTTCGTAGAGTTGTATTTTTGGTTTGTATATATTTTGTTGTAAATATATAGAAAGAACATCACTATTTGTTGACAATTTGTCTAGTTTTAATTAACAAATAAGTCGCTATTCCTAAAATGATCGAAACTTCGGTACTTTTCTAAAATATGAAAATATTTGAAGTTTGAGATATGGACGTACACTCGTGACTAAATGCAGGTATGTTGCGCGCTCGTGCCTTCAGATTAATACAAATTTTTTACTTTCAATTCAGGTAGAATTAGATTTTTCCATTTACTCAGTGTTTATACATATTTTGAAACGCGTAAGTGAATTTTTTAATAGATATATCGAATGGCATATAATTATTATAGTTCATTACGAAAAATTATCACAAATATTTATAAACACAATAGAGCTTATGTGTACATATATTATAATGAGCAAAAGTTCAAGTTAAGATTTAGTACAAGTTAAGATTTTTTGTTCCAAATGATCTGCTGAAAAGTTTGAAAGTTGACAAAATTTGCCTGTTTAGATCTGGTGTACCCTGAATATGCAAATAAATTATTTATTTGTACTTATCTGAAGAAAGAATAGTACTGATCTTTTCTAAGGATAATACAATATAGTAATGTGTTCGAATATTCGAACCATACTTAAAAGATGGAAAATATATGGATTTCCAACTATATTAAAATATCGTAGAAGTTGTAAAATTGATACATAGAATATTTTAGTTAAGGAGGGGAGAATAAATACCGAAAATATTTACGCGGTCCTACTTAAGTGGTTTACCCTGCATAACGCACACCTTTTTAAAAAGTATAAATGCAACAGTTTCCTAAAGTGTCCCTGAGACTTTCTATAATTGTAATGTTAACGGCACTGAATATTTTACAAATATGACTGTTTCTCCACTTCCAATGCTTTAATTAATTTTAATATTTTCGGGCATTCTTGATCTTCGTGGCATTTAACGCGTTGAATTTTATTCTTACGGACAGTTTTCTCAAAATAAAGATTTCGTCACTAACAATAAGTACCACTTTTCCTCTGAGCGCTTCGATTGGTAGCGTTCACCACTTTCACACGATATTCCTCTCGACTCGGTGTTGCACTGAGGAATCTGTTGTCCAGTGATCGGTATATTCCTTATGAGGTTGCAGCAAACTGTTCGATCAATGCCAATGAACCCTCACCGTAGAAAGGGAAGTGAAATGAGTCGAAGTCGCGCATAATCGTAGCCTTCGCATAAATTATCACTTCGATATACGTCACCACTACTTATACACGAATAAAATTTTGCAATCTGCATCGATGGAAAGTTTGACTCAATTTTCAACAAATGTCCAAAATATCAAATAGAATAGAATGGATAAATATGTCAGAAGAAAAGTTAGTAAAAAGGTGATATTGTTTAATATAGTACTTAAATAAATATACTTTACTCAAATGCTTTTTACATGGTTAAATTCGTCGTTCAAAAATGCAAAATTCATCCCTGTACTTTACATTTCTATTTTTGATAGTTTTCTAGGTATTAGACGATATAGAGGATGTTTAAAAAAATTGGGAGATTCTTTGAAGAGGCAAATGGATTGTACACATCGAGGGGATGAAGAAAATTTATGTATAAACGTGTCTACTTCGTCTTATTCTTTAAATTACAAGTAGTCAAATTTTGCAGTTGAAATGGCTGAAAATGCTACAGTTCGCAAGCCCACCTCACAAGATTTCTTTGTTTCATTCACAATCGAATGATAAATCTATCTCTTTATTTCTAGTTAGTGACCTTCCGAACGTCAATTTTTCACCATTTCTCGGTTCGTTGGCAGTGTCTGTACCGGAGAAAATGAGGAATATGGAATGTGAGTGAAAAAGAAGAGAGTTCGTCAGCTGTTAAGCGTCCATAATACTGCACTTTTGGTAGCTTATATTGCAAAATTGAGTTGCTTGTAACTTAAAAAATAAGACAAAATCGACATTTTTCTGCAGAAGATTTCTTCATCGCCTTGATATGTAGAATCCACTTGTCAAGTATCTCCCACATTTTTTTTAAACACAGAGCGCACGTGATACGCGATGTCCAAAGTAAAATACATATTATTTTCTTTAGGAGGTGAAGCAATCCTCCACTCAGATTCCATTCCATTAAATCTGCAACAATTTTTCTGATTTTATGCAGTTCAATCATGCTCTGTTCCTTTGAAAAATGTTTTATAACTTTGAGAAAAAGGACTTTCAACAAGAATGTTCAAACTTAAAATTGCACGCATTAATTACAATGCTTTTATGTTTTTTTTATAACTAGGAAATGCTTTTAAAAAATAAGAGCACGTTTAGGTCGAAAATGAACCAAGGATCCTTACACGGTTAATTTTATTAATAAAACCATGAATTTGCATATAAATCCGTAGTCGAGTAATTAATTTATTATTAGGTACCTGTATTAAGACTTATTACTTGTACTACATTAAATTAACCCTTACTGGACATTAATTACTTCAAAGGTAATTCCCAGATACTATAAATATGTCCAGTTTTTAATTACTTTGATCACTATCACTATAATTTTCAAGTAAATTAAAATGCAAATAAATGGAAATATTGTAAATTATGTAGAATATATATTAATGACTAGCGAAGGCGAGGAGGAAGCACAAGTTATTAACATGTATTTATAGACTACCATAAAGATTAATATAATTTTCTACCACAGTTTCTTATGCCTTTCAATTTTATCGGAGAAATGTTTTGCATACAAATCTGAGTGCGAGGACAATTTTCTTCATGTTGTATTTGTAATTAGCAAAAACAGAACTAATAACACAACGATATTAACAACAATGACAAATATGATATTAATACACTTATTACCACGCCACGGAGAAAAATCTTACCGTACACCATACTTTTCGAATTGTTACAAAGTATACTGTAGATTTTTACCCATATGTGATTAAAATCTAATAAATGTGAATATAATATGATATAACAAAATAGTTTTCCAATATGTAACACATGTTAAATATGTGGAAAATCTACTTTTAAATATGTCGCAATGAAAGCAATGTGTCACACATATGAGACGCTGGTGTCGAACGTGTTATAAAAAATTACATGTGTATAAATTAATTCGATGCACAACGTACAAGACTCGGTTGAAAACTAATGTACACTTGTGTATATCTTGAAAACGGAAATAGGTAATTAAACTAATCAAAAAGGACATTGACGTACAATTCTTTAGCTCCAAAATACTCTGCCTATTTTTTTACACAGTCTGGTGTTAAGGCTGTATATCTCTCTCAACAGGTGACAAGTTTTCTCAACTTGTCACTGCAGCATTTCGGCGGTAGATTCTTAATTCACAATTGAACTGCGTTTTTCACTTCATTATCCTTAGTGAATAAATAAAATGCCTTTGACGTTTCTTTTAAGGGATGGAAAAAGGTGGAATTTGCATGGTCTCAAATCAGGCGATTACCAGTTGGATTAACGTTTTAGACGGTTTACTCGCAGTGACGTCCGTCTGTACGCGCCCCCATTGCAAAATGTATTAATAAAGTAAACGAAAGAAGGTTTTGCACATTTATACAGGAAGAATGTAGTTACATTTGGGTGTGTCTCATATCACAATACCGCTTTTTGTTTTCGCGTTATAAACGAGTGTGCATTACTTCTCAATCGATCCTTGTACATTATAAATTATTATGGTCACTTCGAAATTATCACTCCATTGAAGTTTGAACAAATGTGAATCCGCTTTTATTATAAAAAGTATTGTTATGTTTTTAATAATGTATAACGAGGATTTTATAACTCCGATAAATTGTTTCAAATTTTTAGAGAAGTATACGCAGCGGCAAAATTAATGTTTAATTTAAAAAGTGAAAATTAAATCTAGTAAGTGATAATGTTGAAGTGTTTATAATAATTCGATCGTCCACTATACTTGGCAAACTCGTGACTGAATAAGAGTGATATAATCGGACAGGAGGTGCTTCTACAGACAAAGATAAAACAAAAAGGAGAGGAATAATGCTTTTCTGTTCAAAGTCTTCATTCTTAGAAAACTTAAGTTTCAAAGTAGTGTCGATTAATGCATGCATTTTGGACAGAACCCATTCACTGCGATTGTCGATAGAGCATTGACAGATTCTATTTTTACAGGCGTACTGTAAAATGTTCTCAGAATTCATTCCTTTCTTTTTTGCATTCGATTGGGTTGCCGCAATTTCAATCCGAAGTTAGGAATTGACTGACAATGAGAGCACATGTCGGTGAACTTTTAAACTTGAGTTACCCAAAGGCGGAGTTTCAAATGGAAAAATGTTTTATTATTTTTTTTTTTTTTACTTGACGTATTTTAGAATCATTTCTTGTACGATAGTTCCATCCGTCCCGAGGCAACTTGTAAAACGCAAAATATCTTAAGTGACACGATTTAGTTAGGTTACTCTCGCCTACTATCTTTTGTATTGTCTTTTACAGTAGGCTCAATATCAAACTGTTATCTCTAACAGTAAGTAGTATTTCCTGCATTAAGGAATTACATGATCTATTGTTAGTATTGCACGCATCGTAGAGTAAGAGTTCACTATTACTGAGAAGGCGTTATGAATGGTGTAGCATGTTTTATTAATTTGGAATTAATAGTAAATTAGTTGCTACATGAAGATCGTTCATATTGGAAAATATTAGATTGTTCGGAAAGTTCGTAGCGTTTATGATAATACTAAACTCTGTTGTGTAATTGGTGGGATTGGGAAGGAATTGTTATAATGAGCCTTTGCTAAGTGACAGTACTGTTCATGATTAGGCCACTTAAATGCGATAATTAAGAAACTGCGTCCAGAGTTGATTAAAAGAAAAAGCAATGATTATAATTAATAATTTCATTTCAATAAAATAAATAAACTAGAGGCAGTAAATCTTATTATATCCAATGCATCTTAATACATTTTTTTTGCAATGTTTGCAAAACCTTACCGATGATACAAAATTGAATACACTAGTGGCTGGGAAATATAACTTTTAAGAATTTATTTTTCATAAAGATGAAAACTTTTCGGAAAAAGGAATTATGAAACTTCTTAATAGAATCGCCAAAAAGCATGCATAATTACATGAGAAATATTTGAAAACTTTTCCTACAAGAAAGTAATAAGTTCTAGCTTATCCTTTTTACTTGTTTGAATTTTAATTACTATATATTATATTACTGTATTAGAAAGAATTAGAGTAATTGTTAAAATACTTTCAACGTTGTAACATCGCATATAAATCACCTAATACTTTGTATTCTTTTCCTTATTCCAATATCATGAACGTACGTTTTGAAAAATTACGGAAATTCACACAGCTGAATGCAAAGTTTTTCTGCTTTGAAGATTTCTGTCGTATTTTTTACATTTTCTGCAAATATCTTCTGCTCTATCACACAACAAGTGAAAATATGTATATTCGTGGTTTTGGCATAAGTGAAATGACGTATATGAAAATTAATAAACATATTTTAGAAACTTACTTTTTTCAAAGGACATCAGGAACATGGTTGTTGTTTCCTCTAGTCATTTACTGACAGAAATAAAGTCGAACGGTTACCAGTTAACCGATGTGCACCGCCGCTTTTTTAAGCTCGTTATTGTTATGTCCCCCTCTTCAATTATGAAACGTCCCCAATTTAAACCTCCAGATTAATTGATGAAAATGCGAAGGAGCACCGTTTCACGAGACTGAGCACGCGATCGTTGGTGCATCGAGGAGCGTCTTATGACTGACGTGCTCGATCCGAGATAAACTGGAGCGAACCGTTGCGAAAGGTTTACGTGCTTGACCACGTGTAATTATCTCGCTTTGCTCCCTGGTACTTGGAAGATACGATATTTGTCTCTCGTAATCTAGAAGTGTGTCGCGGTAAAAAGATTGAGTACATATGAGTGTCTTTGATTGATAGAAATCGTAGATTACACTTATTGTTAGCTTGATTCGAGAGGTACGGTAATAAACAATTTGAGACTAAAGGGAACGAAATAGAAAAGAAATGAAAAACAGAAGTGGAATAAAGAAGACAAAAATGATTGGAATAGCCAAATGGTTTTGTCGTATTTTAAAGACGTACAGAAGCAAAACCTTATCAAACAATGTATTGTCTACCATTTTCAACAACATTCTGCTATATTAAACTGTTTCATCATTCCATCCTTAAACAATATTACCTTTTCTATAACGAAGGACTCGCTTAAACGACATTTTCAATCTTCCGATTTTGTAATTTTCTTCTAGTAAAAGAATTTCGTAAAGGCTCAAAAGTGGTGATAAATCTTGAATATTAGCCTATTCTATCGTTCAGACCGTTTTTTCTAGTTTTTAATGCATTTCTACCTTTACAGTGGTAATACGAACTAATGTGTTAAAAATGCATCTTCTGTTCTTCCATTTCAAAGCTATGTTAAACATAACATATACATATATTCAATCGTTAAGATTTTTTTCCAAATGATAGATTGAAATGTCTACTAACAGGTCTTATTTACTTTTGAAAAATTATTTACACATTTACTTATGAATTGTAATTCAAGATCCGCGTTGTTGAAAAGCGACAAGACTTTGTAGGCAACCTAATATATATATATATATATATATATATATTGTATATATATATATTTGTTATGAATACTAACGTCGCGTCGCATGAATCAATTACACCAAGGTTTAAAAAACGAAATGATCAAAATTGTGTGCTGATTTTCTAATACGGAAAAAGGCTTGGCTTTAGAGGCATAAAATGTCGTATACCTGGTTTCGTTATTTTCAACTGAGCAGAGAAGTATGAATATATGATCTCAATATTCATTTTCAACCCGATGACGAAAACCGAACAATGTAAAGAGGCGCTTAAACTTTCAGATTAAGTCTGCAAGTCAAAACAATTTTTGAGGTAGGTATCACAACGTTTCAAGGTTTATGCGATTTTGCTATCAGTAATGTATTCGAATCGAATTTTTATAGAATTTCACAATATTACTATAAGAACGATAATCGTAGGAATTATAAGAAAATTTTGTCTATTTTTTTACATTTTGAAATAAAATTACATTTAAAGGGAATTTGGAATACTTAAATCTTGTAATATAAATTGTCTGATTTTTCTACCAGACATGGATTTCAATCGAATTTTCATAACATTAACCGACACTTCTGTCGCAATACTGGCTTTATAAGGATATTGTGGCCATCTTTTACGTTGTTAAATAAAACTACAATTTGAGGGAATTTTAGTTCTCTTAAATTGTAGTATCAACACTATTATCATACATCACACATTATTGTATCTATTGATTTTTCTATAATCTTACGGTTAAAAATAATCTTGTGTGCTGTTCCGCATAATTGAATTCATGTAAGAATTGTGTTATTGTTGTAACAAGTAGTTACAATTTATTAAGTACGTTTACTAGATTTAAGTACAATTTTTTAACTATATTTGTTTAAATTTGTCACGTTCTTTGACATCTTATAAAGGAACCCTATCGCACAATAAAATGCTGTCGCAATTTGTAATCACCTTTGCAGAGAATTTAGTGGGATTTCACTGACGATAAGTTACAGCATGCTAAGTAAATGTAAAAAAAGTAATAATATTTTTGTTATTATTTTATTTATGTAACTACAATTACACGCGAAAGTCAGCGTATAACTATCCATTGCAAATTACATGAATTTTGAACATTGTATAGTCAGCGATTTAGTTTACTGCTTAAAATTAATTGCAATTTAAAGAAATGGCTATTTTCATCAGGTTGTGTACAAGAAAATCAGCAAAAATTATAAATTTGACCTCGCGACATCCCCTTTTAAATATTCATTTCAAGAAGTGTACGGCGACTTTCGCGGATGACTGTTTGTGTAAAAAAAATAACTTGTGAGTGACTTGTGTTCACTATTAAAACCTTTTACTTAACTTATGTTCGCTATTAAAAATTATGAATGATGAAAAAGTTCTAACCCTATTTATTTCGTTTCATCGTATTGCAAATATGTGACTGTTAGTAACAATGATTTGGGATAAATGTGCTGTGATGAATTTCATTTTGTTATACATACAGTATTGTGTCTTTTTGAAAGAATAACATTTTTAATATTTGGCAATGATCATTGAAATTTCCATTTGGAGTTGGTTTAACCCTATCACTGTGAATGACACGTATGCAGTATACAATCTTAAAATATGGATCATCTTTTATTAAAAGTATACGCACCCACACAAATATTTTATACTACCTACTATTATTTAAATTACAATAATTGAGGACCTTAGTAGAAAACAGACATACGCCACAAGCACATTAGTTTCTGTTTAGTTGCTTTATTAGTTTGTTTATATAGTCTTTAATTAATTTCATAACTTATTATTGTCAAATCATGTATGGGTCATTAGATGGAACCATATAAAAATTCTGCTATTTTACCAACGTTCAAAACTTATCGTTAATGGAAGAAGGGCATACATCAGTTGATCTCCTTAAATACACAACAGCTTTTCTACGATCTTCAAGATGTAAGTAAGAAATACAGAAAGTAATGCTGTCCTCCCAACTATGAACAATACGTATTAGGCATCGAGTATTCTGATGGATGCAAAATAATATCCGCGAACTTTAGAGATTTACAGATTTTAATGAAATTTATTTCTTCCATTTATTTTTCATTTTATTATAAATTGCCAATAACAGTGAAGTGGAACAGGAACACGACAATGTAAATGAAGAATTAGATCAAGGAAAAATAAGAAATGCATTCAATGAAAAATTTAATAAAAAATGTAATAATAAAATGAATTTTGTAGCTAAAATTTAGTAGCGTCATTTGTTATCCAATTTATATGTGCATCGTTTATAATAAATATAATTCCGTACCGCATTTTCTATGACAATGAAAATCTTTTCAACGTGTCCGCCTCTAGAATTATGAAATTATGGCATGCGCTTGTTTTCAACTGAGCCCCTACAATTTTGTATAATTGCTGTGAGAAAGTGAAAATCAACAAAAATTTCTTCCAGTTGAAACTGTAATCTTTACGCTTATTGAAAAGTGAAATTGTTTAAATAATTGTTAGAAAGTACTTTCTCAGAATACTTGCTACTTTATGAATAAATTCAATACCAGATGTTATATGTACTCATGTTTGCTACTTTTCTATATAATTACAATGTAATATAATTATAACTTTATGAAACTTTCATTTGCAAGTTTCAAGAGGAAATTTCATCTAACAGAAGTAGAATAAATTTCAATGAAGTTTCTCAAGACAAAGTAAAAAACACTATGTTTAGTTACGAGTATAGTAAATTCTATAAAGACACTTGAAACAGTTATTGCATGTACTATTGTCCATTGTTATCTACATATTGTAATGAATCATGTCAAAAAGTTTGAAAAAAATCTCAACACTTTGTAAAAGAAGTGATTAAATTTATGAAATAAGACGTAAGAATAGCTGGTAATCATAAATAAAAATAATAGTTTAATCTAGATAAGAACAGATATAAATAGTAGTAAAAACGAATATTTAATTATTATGCGAGGCTTGTTTATTGACACACAAACTGGTTCTTTTTTCTTTGTGAACATAAAGTCAAACCTGGAAATTTCTAGTTCGACCAAGTTTAGACCATTAGAAAGGAACAATTACGACATATTTCTTGCAGCTATGTGGCAATGATTCTCGGAAGGGAAAGTGATTGTTTAGTATTTACCTATTCACCATTTATACGTTCGCCTAACATAATACTAACTTAATATACACATGGGTTGAACGAACTGGACATTTAATTTTTGCAATACAAACTCATGTTCAAAGTTGTATTTGTTTATTACTGAATTTGTCACATTTGTGAAATTCGAATATTCGAAAAATGTTTGAAAAATGCAATGTTAGTTTTATACTTGCATTGAGAAATTGATTAATGCTAACTACAATCAGCCGCAGAAGTGTACAGACACTTCTAAATTTCAACCATTTAAAACAATACATGATAATTATAAGAACCTTAATTTGCTCATTAATTAAAATTAGGTAGATTGCCAAAAAATAGAGATATTTTTTTCCATTTTTTTACAATAAAATATATGTAAACCGAAAATACTACTTCACAAAAATCTGTGTATGTATATATAAGTATACAAAACTTATTGTTGTAACTATATTTATATTTTGTTAAAGCTTTTGATACATATGAAGCTCTATGGTTTATTTAACGTAAATAAAATAGCACCTTCCACGTTTTAAAGAATAATTTTATTCATATATTATATAAATGGCTGTCGCCATTTTTATTATTGTAAAACATGTCCCAAATATGTAAATATTTGAAAGGGCATAGCCGGATAAGGGGGTCAAAAGTGCCCTTAAACCAAATTAGACTTGTGATGCACCATTCGATAGGGTATCCAAAAAAAACCCTTCACACAAAGTTTCAACCCCCTAGCTCGATCTGGGGGGTAGTAATGGCGAAAAAACGAAATATCAGTTTTTGGCATATTTCTCCCACTTAGTGGCGAGTAAAAATTCTAAAAAAAATCTGGCATATTAAGTATATTGTGCCACATGTTCGAGAATTTTTTCGTATTTTTTTGATGTAAAGCTTGGGTACGAAAGATGAAAAACCCCAAAAAAATCAGAAAAATGCAGATTTCATAGTGAACTAGGAAGAGCACCACTTTTATATTTTGATCGTAACAACATTATAACATAACTATTATCCTCAAAAAGTTTCATATTTTTTTGAAATCAGCAACATACTCGGAAAAATGAAAAACCGATTCTGTCGACGTATTTTGCACGAAAAACTAGTTTTTACATTGAATATTTGTATCCTCTTTATTCAGTATGTATATTAAATGTTTCTAAACATTTCTGCATTCGTCCAAATGGTGTACAATGGAAAGAAATTGAATTAATTCAATTAATTGATTTTTTACCGTGTCAGAGATCATGTGGAACAGGTAAAGAATTTCCAACAAGTTCGGTGGCTGAGTGGTCTAGGGCGCAGTTTTAGTTGTGGAACCGCTGCGTACTTTTTTGGTGTCAGTTCGAATCTCGCCTAAGATAATTTTTTTTTATTACATTAACGATTTTTTTTATCCTAACTGTATAATATATGTAAATAGTATGTATCGTAAAACATTTTACAAACATCTCAACAATATTTTAACTCCAAATATACATATAAATAATTAAATAATAATTGTGAGCCACTTTTAATTCCATTGTTTATCTAACCTCGTATTCTCTGAGTTAAACTTAGGTAAGTTTTAAAAATCTCTGTAACAACGATAAGTGAAGGGAAAGAAATTCTTCCTCATTCAAAGATTTATTTTTTGCATTTCCTATCACCTTTTCAATACACAAGACTTACTAACAGGCAATGCGTCGAAAGAATATAAGTATTTGCCATCGTATATTATTAATAATGTTATGAAGGTGATGTTTATGACGCGGATAATTGGAACCATTTAAGAAATAATGGACGAAGACAACAATGTCCTTTGTTTGGAGGATACAAACAATATTGTTCCATATGAAGTCAGATCGCGCTACATTAATAGCAAATCTTACCGGTGCTTCATTCATTATAAATTAAATTCAATTGGATTTTCGGCAATAGAACGCTACTGTTGTGAATGTGCAAATAGTAATCGTACCATAGGATGCTGCTTACACGTAGCAACAATAATTTATTACTTATCGCACGCATGGTACCTATCCACAATTGTCAGACCTACTGAAATATTATGTAAAATATTTAACAAAGGAAATATAATACCAGTGATTAATGACAATAATGACGAAGGCTGAAGATACTGCATGCGGTTCTTGTTCCAAACTCCGAAAAAATAGAGATAATTATCTTTAATACAAAACCGATTATATACAAGCAGAAAAGGATAAGCAATTTATTAACCAACAGAACATGCGAAAACAGAAATGGTGAAAAGAAGAAGTGCTTAGGATGTATCGTCTTTGCTGCAAATCACACACATTTAGTAAAGATAAGTATCTTTAATACAAAATTGATAAATGTAGCAATTGAAAGTGCCTCACAATTGTTACTTAATTATTTATATGTATGTTTGGAGTTAAAATATTGTTGAGATGTTTGTAAAATGTTTTACGATACATACTATTTACACATATTATACAGTTCGGATAAAAAAAAATCGTTAATGTAATAAAAAAAAAATTATCTTAGGCGAGATTCGAACTGTCACCAAAAAAGTACGCAGCGGTTCCACAACTAAAACTGCGCCCTAGACCACTCAGCCACCGAACTTGTTGGAAATTCTTTACCTGTTCCACATGATCTCTGACACGGTAAAAAATCAATTAATTGAATTAATTCAATTTCTTTCCATTATACACCATTTGGACGAATGCAGAAATGTTTAGAAACATTTAATATACTTACTGAATAGAGATGATACAAATATTCAATGTAAAAACTAGTTTTTCGTGCAAAATACGTCGACAGAATCGGTTTTTCATTTTTCCGAGTATGTTGCTGATTTCAAAAAAATATGAAACTTTTTGAGGATAATAGTTATGTTATAATGTTGTTACGGTCAAAATATAAAAGTGGTGCTCTTCCTAGTTCACTATGAAATCTGCATTTTTCTGATTTTTTTGGGGTTTTTCATCTTTCGTACCCAAGCTTTACATCAAAAAAATACGAAAAAATTCTCGAACATGTGGCACAATATACTTAATATGCCAGATTTTTTTTAGAATTTTTACTCGCCACTAAGTGGGAGAAATATGCCAAAAACTGATATTTCGTTTTTTCGCCATTACTACCCCCCAGATCGAGCTAGGGGGTTGAAACTTTGTGTGAAGGGGTTTTTTTGGATACCCTATCGAATGGTGCATCACAAGTCTAATTTGGTTTAAGGGCACTTTTGACCCCCTTATCCGGCTATGCCCTTTAAAATGTAGGCATTAATTTGTGACTGACTGTTGATTGATGTTAACTATAATAAATTTAATTGGGCAATATAAGAAAAAAGAGAATTAACTAACACTTGTCACCAAGATGATCAAAATAACATCGTTCTAATATATTTAAAAATTTTCCGCGTTTCTCAGTACAAAATATAAATGAAATTTCCTTCCCCTGCACTATATATTTTCATAAATACCTAGAATTTTTATTTCTTTGCTATAAATAAATTATACTTCGGTAGTTTCACTATGATTTTCTACTTTTTCATTATAATTGTTATGTATGTACATTATAAGTATAAACTATAGTACCGTTAGTGATATAAAATGTGACAGTTATACGTTTAATAAATATAGATAGTGGTAACCTTCGATTAAAATGTACTTATTATCGTCGTTTGTATGTATACTAGCGTTTGTTATGTTTCGCTTCATGACAAATAATAAAATATGCAACTCTTTCTCAACGTGGAACTTTCGGCATATTATATTTTAATTAAGTAATAACTTATTACAACCATTTTTCATACCTGTAGATTAAAATATTAATATTTTTGTATCGTGATTTGCATTCTTCTGCATCTTCAAATGTTTTAATGAGTATAAAATATGTTTTGCCACATTCAGATAAATTACTGCTTGTTATCGCTAAAATATGGAATAATTAAAATATTATCGTATAATAAAAAATTTATCGTGGTACCTTCAGACATGAAATTTCAGACAATTAAATATGTAATAATTAAATACGAAAAGTTGATTTCTTCAGAAATCGATAAACTGAGTTACAATTGTTCTGGAACTTATAAAGAATAATAATAAATACCTAATTCAGTTACTCAATTCTACTACACTAGGCATTCATATTTAAGTCAAATGTTTCCCTAAATATCTTTCAGTTATCATTTGGTATATTCTTTGTCGTTCATTAGCAATTTTAAATTAAAATAGAATACTGCATATATTTTTGTGCTGTACAGTTGCATCTTTTTATAATTTCTTAATTGATACATTACTTTAAATATTTACTTACTAAATGCTGGTATTTTTTCTAAAATGACATAGTCAATTAATTAAACTCATTGTTTAAATAAGTGAGAAATTCAACAGACAAGTAGTTTGTGATTAGCAATAAACAAATTTATCGAATAGATATATGAGTTTCGTACATCGATATCTCTTATAATATCTGGAACATCTCAGATTCTCCGATATCGTGTAGAGTTGTTCATGATATCGATAAAAAAATCGCGCTTTCCATCTCGCATGAAATTATCCGAGGCTCGAAACGTTTATAAGGTTGGAGTGGCGAGTAATCTGGTAAAAACTGTAAAGCCAGCCACGTATTAGGTTTGCAGGATAGTTGCCAAACAGGAAATATCAGGTCATTTCATAAGTAACGTTGCTTGTAATCTTACGTTGAGTGAACATCGATACCTTATTTATTAAACATATGTACAAAATTTTGAACCACTATGCATTCTATAGAACGTAAGCATTAAAAACCGCGCCAAAAAACGTAGAAACGTGTTACCTTAGAATATTCTTTAGTTAAAAATATTTAAAAAGTAGAAAAAATTGTAAAAAGTAAAGAAAAACCCAATTTAGGTTACGCAAAATTACAGTTTTGATGATAAAATTAGAAGATTCGCAATGAAACTAGTCTTCAAATTCTGATTAATAGTTTAAAATATGTATGAACATTTTAATTATATAAAGTGCATAAAAATGTTTAGTATCCTATAAGGAGAGAAAATTTACGCATAGACTCTCTGATTTGCTGTTTTATTTATGATTAGTAAAAATTGTCACGGTTTTAAAATCTCTTATCTTAGTAAGGATTCCGCGATTAAAATAATTCGAGAAACACTGATCTAAAATATTAATTTTTAATTAGTAACAAATTTAACGGGAGGTTAAATATGGGAACAATCTAGAAAGTCGATCGGTAGTATACATGGAAACGTTCCAATATGCCTTTAAAGGAGTCTAAATCGAGATGCCGATAATGTATGCAGCGATATCGTTTAGAAAGAATTGGGAAACGAGTGTCATTGTTCTGTAGTAAGTTTCTTAGTAGGTCATTATAAGAGACTCATTTTCAATACTTAAATACTCCGGTTTGAACTTTGCAAACGATATTGTTACTCTTTTTGGAAACGATACACAAGTTTTATGTTGCAATAGTAGTGTTACTTTCTGATAGTTGCAAAGCAGCATCATTAATGTATTTTACCCACTGACATATTTACGGTTAGACATTCGACGATAAACTAATGACTAGCATTCGTACTTAGATTACCTTTCATATTTCTGATCACAGTAATAAAAGTCAGACCAATGGAAAATTTAAATAAAGGATTTCAAACAATCTTAAAGACCGGAGTAAGCATCACTCGAAAAGAGATAGAAGTTTACTTATGGAATGACCTGATATTTGTAAAAGGAGATTGAACGGCATTACCGAATCGTCTGATGAAAGCAAAAAGATGTTGACCGATAAATAATGCTGAACCGTATGTACAAATACAGTAAGCTGCAACTTCCACATACTGCGGGATTTTTTTTTCTGATTACCAGTTTGTGACGTCTCTCTCGTTCCACATTTTTGTCCGCGTATCTTCGTGAGGTTTCACAAACGTATGTTAATCCCACATAGTTTATGCGTACGCATGTTTTCTGCGTGGTTTGTGTGCAGTTAATATTATCAGTTGACAGTGAGTTATGCATGTTTCGAAAAATAATTATGTGTTTTCAGATGGATTTTATAAGTATAAACAAATGTTAATTCTCGTGATTTCTTAGAGTGTTCTTCGAGAACATTCTGCTTGATCATTTTATATTGAAAGAAAGGAATTTAGAAACATTCATTTTATTAAATGTAATCCACTAGTCTACTATTTGATTATGGTAATCCACTATTTTGAAATGAGTAAATAATGTTATTTGATCGAAAATTCAAATAGGCACTTATAATTTCCTCGAAACGTAACGATAAGCATTACAGAATATGTAACAGCAATTACATATGCCGTGGAATAAGAATCTGATTTTGTTCAAAATAAATGCTGATTTCAATAAAAAAAAAGAAAGAAAATGAACTATTCATTAGTACACCGGAAACAGAGGAACATCCGAGGCAGACATCGTGCAAATTTTGCAAACAATTGGAGGTATCGATACTTACATTATCGATTTCTAACGTTAGTTTTTCTTCTAACCCTTAATTTTGTAATTATTAATATTGGGTTGTTCGGAAAATTCGTAGCGTTCGTAACAAGTATCTGCTGGTAAATTTTGTAGTGTTTTCGATGGAAATCAAAGGAAATTACTTCTAATATCGGGTGGATTATTTAAACACAATTAAACTGCGAGTTTAAAATTAATCAAAAGAAACGGAGACGTTTTGCAACGAAAAAAGGTGGCAAAAATTGACAAATTGTGACTGGAATGCTCTATTCCGTACTTACCGTTTGTCAAATCGTTTAGTAATCATTGGCATAACATAACTGTCACATATCTTTAGCAGTAGTTAAGAGACTTAAAAAACTTACTTGTGAAAATTTATTGCAAAAGCTGATGAAAATTTGTTGATAAAAAAAATTATGAAGATACTATACAGATATTGTACAAATATAAGTTATATATAATATATTATGCTATATAACTGATAACATGGAGATTCATTTATTTCAATTTTATAATGTTAATGGCCTGTTATCACGTCTTAGATTTTACCCCATTATCCATTAAAATATCATGATAATTGCAAGGTATCCTTCATTTAAGTAATATTACATATAATATAATATAATAATTATATATAATATTATTATCTAATTTCATTGTACATGTAAATTTCTCATCATTTCATTTTACGATGAAATAAATGTAAAATACATATTGCATAAGACGTATCTATTAAATGTTGTACTTCTATTTCATTTTGCGTAGCATCGGTAATGGAATTCTTTTGGGATGATACTCATAAATTGGCAATAAACTGTAATTGGTCATAATTGTTAATTCAATTAGGCCGCGTTTCTGCCCACAGCCTACAGGCTACTTCACTGAAAAGTTTAATCTAGTTCTAAATTAAAGCGTAAAGTAGAGGAGAGGGTAAGAATGTGAAAAACCCACTTTATCTTTTGATCTAGGAAATCTCAGACTAGCTGTAAACAAAAAGATCAAACGAATAATTTTATAAAATTTCATGTGAAATGTGCCATATAAATATAAATATTGTGGACCTTATGAAATATTTGAATTTTTTACTTTTTTTAAACTGAACTAAAATCGGACGACCTGATATTGGGGTAAAAATATAAAACAGTGTTACTTTTGAAAAAAAATAAGTCATGAAGCTACATTGAAGTGTCAATAAAAAGTTTTGATGATATACAAGCGTGAAATATAACAACACAATCACAAATAATTTAGTTCTGTTATACCACATACGTTATCACTATGATGAAACAGTATCATATACAAGTTTTTTGCTTTCTTCGCCATTCGACGAAATTTAAAACATTTTCAGAGGTAAACAATTATAATCATATATCTTATATTGTAGCTACCAATCAAGAGTCTCATATTATTACTAATCCACCATTTCACGTTTTGTCACTGTATTACGATCAAAAACATTCAAAGGAAACACTAAAAGAATCGAATGTTATTAATATACTGGGACTTTTTTCGATGAAAAATTAACTTAGATACATCACCTTAACCCCTTGCCTTACATATTTTTCTGTGGCTACGCATGTTAACGAAAACAATTCAATGCTTCAATTTTGAGCCAGACACAAGATATTGAAATATAAGTTATGCATATTCGTTACACTAATTTTTAATGACTTAAGAGAAATTAAAGGAGTTCAATCAAACCTTGCTGTACATACTGCGTATATTTATTTTACTTTGGCCACAATTTGCGCCATGTGTGTAACTTGTGATTATTAGGCAGGGAGTTATTCACTTGAAACACACCTGCTAATTGGGAGTCAGCAAAGACATTGCATCATTAAATACATGTAAAACATACATATATAAGATTTAAAGTAGATTACGGATGCACTATTTACGATTCTGTCTCACCCAACCACTTAATCATGTTAAATATAGTGCACAACGTAGGATTATTACTTGCACTCGGAACATTTAAATCAAGTCCAATTGTAAGCATCCTTGGAGAAGTCATGGAATAGCTTTTGAGCTTCAGAAGAATGAAGGTGTGTATCTCTTGCTCAATAAAAATCAAAGCATTCCTCTACAATCCCACACTCGGTAGTGTATGGTAATTGAGGAATTTAAATATCTTTGCTAGGAAGCCACGTATCTCTAAAATATTTGAATAATTATCTGAAACACTTATCATTCAATTCTCCCAGTACAATTACCTATCAATTTCCTGTCAATCCACCTTTGTTTACAGATCCTCCAAATATAATTGAATTTTTCAACAAATGTACCAAAGAAAACACTAACCCGTTGTACTAAAAGTCACTATTCTTATAAGGAGGAAAAAGTAACGAATTTGCTGATCAGGTCAATATATACACTACTGTGCATCTGTATTTGGCCACTTGCACATTATTGTAAGAATGTGGATTATACTACTAGTGAAACTCTCTATTATAAGTTTCGTTCATGTTTAGTTTCATCTTAGACAGTCATAAAACGTCTATAAAAATAAAAAAATATTATTTAACATACGTTTGTACAAATAAAAAAGCTTTAAGTAAAATTGGAGGAGAATTGATTTTGTAAAGTTTAAGTTTGTTCACTACAAGTACTTCTCAGTTGCTCTTTCATTATTTGGACCTTCGCGTGAATTGTATAATGTTTTCTGTTGTCCCACAAGCCGTTCGATGTTATTACGAAATGTGATGATTTTATCAAAATAATTTGATCGATATTTAATAATTTTCATTCATTGATTACGAAGTTTTTTTTATCTATGACACAGCACATAGTATTTACACTTCAACAAAATTCATCAACGTTCATCGTAAGTAAAAACATAACAATGTAATGAAGTTATTCAACTGTTAATCATATCGTGTCCAATGTCCAAATACTTATGCACGCTAGTGTACATGGACGGTTCTCGTTCTAATTATGGCAATAGATGTGTACAGTTTTACATAAGAACACCAACCAACCACATAAACTTAAGCTACATGAAAGTAGTTCTCTTTTTCTTTCTTTTTGCGAGACGTGTGCTATAAGATGAACTCTCTGAATTATTGAAAAGAATACCACCAAAAAATGTAGAATATTCATGGACTCCGGAAGTGTGATTGAAAACATAAAATATTAAACTATCATTGAACCAATCATCCAAGAAATACTAAACAGAATATCATTAATCAAACAAGACAATAAAGTATTAGGTTCTTCGGATAGTAACAAAATTTGAGGAACGCTTGAGTTGTAAATTACATTCAAATCCTTACTCCATGAATCAAGAAGTCGTAAATTAACGCCATAGTATTTTGACGGTATAGTCGTTCCTTTTTTCACACATTCATACAATAATGAGAATATAAATTAATAAGATTTTTGGTTTACATAGTATTAATGTTTATCATGATATTATCACCGATCATTGGTACAAATACTGAGCTGGAAGATAGTTAAGTGCATGTGTACTCCACAAATCTTTAAATTCAATTTTCTCGAAAACCAAGCTTTGTATGAACAAATTCTATTCTACATTTTCGACGTAGAAATACGCTTTCCTGGTTATACCATGATTACTGGGACACCCTGTATAATAATTAAGCATATTCTCCAAGGCTGCGCGACGCTAACGAATGTATGAAAATGGTTTACGATACCTACAAACTTAAAAGATGCACTCAAGGACAGAAGATTCTAGGCGCAATTGTATCTTTTGAAATTACAGTTGAGTTACTAATCATTAGTAGTCGCTAATAACGTGAGAAGTTAATACAACTACAAATCATAAATTAAAATAAAAACAAAGAAAAATATTGGTTTACTACATCAAAAAGTAACTTGTAGATTAAGTGTGTATCTGTACTGGACTAAAAATTACATATAGCATGATGATAATTATTATTAACAACTTTTGTACGGAAGATTGTTAAAGTATTCTAATGTACGTTAATATTAATGGAAGTGAATATAAGGCGGAATATTTCGCAACAAAAATTTTCCAATAATTTGAATCATCTTAAATCAAATTAGAAATTTAAATGGATGGATAACATTAAATTTGAACTTATCTTTCTATTAAATTAAAGGTTGTTATATTCTAGAATTAGAGTGTCAATATTTTTGACAATTTATTAATATTTTAATTGAACTACACAGGTTATTCGAATGTACCTTATGTAAATCAAGTACGCTCAAAACGCCTTCCAACTTTTAAACGCTGAGTTTTAAACAGTATGCTACTAATTATCACTTATGGCATGTTTGCAGAAGTCGTAGATGATGTAACATTATACAGGGCTTTTCCAAAATTGTGGCATAACAGGAAAAGAGATATTCTCTCATGCAAAAGTAAATTGAAAATATAGAGTGAAATTCTTTTTGTATAAAGTTTCACTTTAAAAAAATGAATTAAAAATATTTAGTTACTATGCATTTGACTAGTTATAACTTTTAAATCTACCTGAAAAGATAGTGTTTGAAGTAATCAAGGATTTGAATGCAATTTCATTGGTGTTTAAGGTTACTTAACTTATTATGAGCAATAAATGTAAAAATTTCCAATAATTCCTAAGATAACAAGATAAACATTTTATTGAAACATTTTTCATTTCTCAAAACTACTGTAAATTCTGAAATGGTTTACAAACAGGAAAAATATAGCGATGCGTAACGCATAGGTCGAGTAATCTGAAAGATTATGTTTCTGGTCAAGTACACTTGTATTTAAGAAACAGACCATTGGTTATATGGATAAAGTTGTCTGGTAGAAGTGTAAAAAATGTTACTCGACTTATGCCAAACACATTATAGAATATTGTAGATACTTCAGAAGATACGCCAATGTATAAATATAATAATAAAAATAACAAATTTTTTACATTTTAATATACACATAGTAAATCAAATTGATTTTCATGACTGGCCATATTCATACGAAGCTTTATAAGAAAGCAATTTATTTGATATTTTTCACCTAATTTTGTATAAGGGGCCATTTTCTTTGTTATTGAGTCACGATTTCGCAGACATGTTGTACATTTTCTAAATTGTAAAGTACTAATAAAATTCAGAATAATAATTTTGATTATCATTTCACCTCGTATAATGTATTATTTTATCTATTAGGTATATTTATGTTAAGCGTGAAAGTTAAATGACCCGTAATATCCAACGTGCCAAGGACCTTGCTAAATGACAAGGAAAAAGAGGAAAAAGGGGAGAAAGAACCTGTAACGAGCTCGGCTGCATTATCAGTCAGGTACAATGGTATTTTCTTCTCATCGGGAATGAGAAAAGCCAATGAATCCGGCATTAACGAGCTCGTCTGCCTTAGTGAAAACCGATCTAGAGGAATATTGGATTTTTAAGCAAGACCTCCCGTCTGGACTGTGATTCCCAGCAAGTTGATCCAATATGCTTAAACGGATTTCGAGGTTGCTGTTGCATCGTGAACGTACGAAATATCGTGTGTCGTTCCATCGAGTCGATATCTGCTCAGTGTCGTAGGATCAGTGTTGGGTCAACGAATATTAAAAGAATATTCAAAGTATAGGATGCATCTGCCCATTAAATCGTCATTGACACTTTCTACCCTTCATTTATCTTATTTTAAATTAACCTTCATTACAATGAGGCGATTGTTACGTAATCCAGTTTCAAGATCACATATCATTAATAATGTTTATTAATGAGGATCACCGATTTTGTTGCGTTAATAATTTGCGGCTCGTTGTTCGTGAAACAACGTAATTTTGGCGCCATTTCAATGAATTGTAAAGAATTCCTGCTATTGCAGTCGCGCTCCATTTAGTGGATTCGGAAGGATAGTGAAAATGTGTGTACTTACCGTGATCGTGGAAATCGGCACGATTTGAAGTGAAAAATCGTGGAAGTCGAAGCGCGGAATGATTGACACCCGAAAGTACGACATCCGTCTGCCGACGAATGTGAGTCCTCGAAGCGCTCTGGTGAACAAATGGTGTACTTCTTATTGGTAGGAGATAATGAAGACATGGCGGTACCAAATAAAAATTTCTTGACGCTTGCAATCTTACGTCTTTAAGGTACTCGTTGACAAATTTATGACCCATCTTTTTTGGATCCGCTTCAAGCGTTTTTAGGTGGTTGTCACCGGGTTCGCTGATATGTTTACCTATTCATTTGCATGTTAACGTACGAGAACGTTCACGAAATCGACACACTGTCACACGAATAGTTGTGAAACGCAACTCCTTAAAAGAAGCGTATAAACAATTATTGAAAATATTCCTAGCATAACGTAGTCGAAATATTGTAGTTAGTAATAAACAGTTGGCAGATAATTGTATTTTACGTAAGAAAGGTTGCTGAAACGACAACGGCTCGAGGAATTAACGTGGCGGTAAATAGTACAACGTAGTTGAATTATTGTTACTGATAGTACACAAACAATGTAGCCAAGGTAAACTCTTTAGGCTTCTATAGCGAGGAAGGTGTTCCTATAGTATGAACTTATGAGTTCTATTAACAGTATCTTCTTTTGTGCAACGACAGATTCAAATCTTAATATATTTTAAGCACAATTTAATCGAAAATTGGAATCTTAAAGATTATTATAGTATAAACAGGTTTTGTTTAGTGACTACTCTGTGAAAGATATTTGTAACAGAAGTGAAAGGTTCGTCGTGTATGAATATTTTTTCAGTTACTGTACTTCAATGACAACATTTGCTTTCGTGATATTATTATTTAGAAAAATTGCCAGTGTTATCAAATATGAAGATGAATAGTGAATAAAGTGTGTGTTGGGTGTGATTGTAACATATGAAATCACCGATAACGTGATCTATTATTCCTTTTCATATTCCAAGTGAAACAATAGTAGCAGTATTATATTTCCAAACAATTGAAATTATACTGAAAAAATTGATTCAGAAGGAAGCATCATTGATAGGTATAGACCCAAACTTTTACACGAGAATACTAAACTGTGCACATAACGAATGGCTATTGTAATATTAGTTGAATTAAAATATAAAACCTTACCGCATCTACGCGAGATGTTTTTTCAGTAGATCATCATGCATTTATTCATATCAATATTGGGCATTATTTAAATCGTTTCGAATAAATATTTATCTCAGATGATTAGCCCAATAAACAACGATGGTTTATTCGATTAATTTTGTATATATTATTTGAATAAATCTACCTGAAGTCACTAAATCTCTTAATTAAGCATTTCGAACAATAGTTAATTGTAAAAACCAATATGATGAGGTTTCAATTCATTCCTTGTTTTACTTATAGTCACCAATTTTATCGAAAAAAGTGTGTAATTTTATCAATGTTTGTGAATAGTTGGAGAAGTATACACAAAAACTATATTAAGATTTATATTAGATTTGAAAATATGAAAATTTTACTAATAGGAGAATTGAATTTGCAAAAACTTATAAAATAATCCAATAGAAAATTGTCTTTTTAAACATAAGGAAAGTTGTTGATATTTTCTTAGATGTATCCGTATATGTTTGTTTATTTACTGGTAGAGGTAATTTTCAAACATCAATTAATTCATAATAATTTTATTACATACTCTAACAAGAATAAGATAGGGATTTTTTCAAGATCGCCATTAAATATTTAATTATTCTGGAATTTGTCGTTTATCGTTTTTGGTTTATTTATCGTTGCTTTTTAAATTCTTTAGATTTGCTTTTAAATGTTGTTTTTCGAGTATACATTTGTTTGGTTTTCGAGGATTGTAGATATTTCGTTGTTTCGTCTGTTATCAATGGTGAATAGTATCTAAATTGTACTGGGGGTGAAAGTTGCAATGATTCGCTGGTTAGGAAGGTAAAATCGTAACTGATGTAAGTGCTAGAAAACACGAAAGAAATTGAAACTTAGCAAATGATTAAATACTGAGTAATAATTTTATAACTTATTTTTTGTTAATTATTCTACAATTTAAATCGGTTACCATTTTATTCAATATGGAATTTATGTTCTTCTATTATTAAAGAAATAATCCTATTCTAAAAAATTTTAGCTTTTTAGAGTTCGCTTTGCTTACTACTTCAACTTCGTAACTAGGGAAATAAATATAACTACATTTTCGGCTATTCTACTGGTCTTGCTCCCAACTATCGCTACATTAGAGAAAAATATACTCTTCCACTGAAAAAAAGTTGTATGGATATTTGTAGTGTGAAAGAAAATGACCACAAAAAGCGTTTCTAAAGTATCGTATTTAACACTTGTTATTATCGATACTTTGGTAACTTGTATTTTTGTACATTAGCACAGCAAAGACATGTTAGAATTTTTCTAATAAAGCACCCTGTGTAATCGTGTCTTCTGCTATGCTGTTATCACGTAACAATTATAAAACACTGTGCAAACACAGATGTATAGACATTGTCTTGTTGTTAACACAAGCAGCACATTCCTTCACTAAGGAGATAAGCAATTTTAAGGAAAATGTCATAAAATCGGATTACTGAATTTATGTCAATTTCGAAAATTATATTTTTATATACTTGCAACTGTAATACTCTTTGATGCCAAATATCCAAGTACCTTTTTACGAAAAGTAACTTTATACTTACATCTATATAAATAATACATACTATGTAATTTACTTTTTTAATATCACTCTCTTTACATGTTAATAACGTAGAATATGTTAAATATTGACTGCATTCTGTTTTCCTTGGAAGTTATGTGTTAGACTCCCCACTACTATTAATATCAATACAGGTAACAAACTATGCTATCAGTACGAACAATTTCATTAAGTATGAACTGATAACCACTACATGATATAGTCTTAACCATTCAATAAATCTTTATTTAAGCTATTACGTTTATCGATTTCAAAATACTAAAATATACTTACCTTTTAATAATTAAATTCATATAAGCATTTGTATTTCAAAGTTCACTATAGTTTGGTATACGCAGAGTAAAGCTTTTTAATAGAAATTTTCCATTAAATAGTACAAATTCAATTATCTGTTTAATGTATTATTCTTTTTAATTCTTAAATATAATAATTTTATTAATAATTAGTTAGATTTTTTAATAAAGAATAGAATCATATAGGGTAGATGTCCCAATTACTGCCACTTTAAGGTTATCGCGTAACTTTATTTAGCTGTTTTAGAACGTATTTAACCCAAAAATCGTTGCAGTTTGGAGCATAACATTAATTAACATCTCTTTTACTTTATGACCATTTTTTATATGTTGACTATAGTGAATTAATTACTACGTAATTGAAAATATACAACAAGGTCCAATGTCCCTATTACTGTCACTACAAAACTTCTTATTTCAATAGAAACAAGTTTTACATATATTAGCACGTCAGTTTGTGTAACAGATGTAAGATGTATAGTAAACATCACGCCGTTAATGAATTATGACACGTCCCATACTTTATAAGTAAATTGGTCACGTTTCAATGTTCAACAGCACATTTACCTCTTAATATTTCGTTTTAAATATTAAGTGTAAACGAATATACAATATCTATGTGTTGTCACGTAAACCGAACTCCAAATTTAGTATGAAAATTTGTTTACTTACGATTCTTCATTACTTTACTATTGAATAAAATAATTCACGTGTCAGTTGTAGGGACAGTGACAGTAATGGGGACATCTGCTCTATGTTATGCATACTGAAAACGTTATATTACAAAATATCTTTTTTAGTTTGTACGCATATGTTAAAATATTTAATATACTGTCAGGACCGAATTAAAGTCTTTGAGGACAAGGATTATCAACCCGGCGGAAGCTTCAATAGCAGAAAATCATGGCATGAGGGGGCGGAGGATAAATAAACATTGAATTACTAATCAATAGTTCCTATAAATTTGGTCGATAGGACAAAAAGTCGGGTCCCTAATTTATATAATTTATGGCAGCCGTATGCTAGCAAATATTTAAGGTTACGATGTATAGAGCCTGTACGGTACGGGCTACACTTAAAGGATTAAATTATTTTTTTAAAATATTGTAATTTAATGTATTTAACAAATGTTTATCTAATGATTTGGGAGACCGAGATTCTGGTATTGTGGTGCCTCCACAAAGTTGTAGTCCGAGGCTACTGCCCCCCCCCCCCCCTAGTCATGATTGTATACTGCCAAATACCTATTCAGAGAAAGTATAGAAATACAAGACGTTAATCATCAGAAATGCAATTCGATATACGATTGTATACCATTTAATATGAAAATTTTGTGTAATATTTAATAATAATATCTTTATGAAAATTATCATCCGGAATACAGGGGTATATATTTAACCTTAAGCTAAACGTGATAGCAGTTATTTCTTTATTGTTCTAAGCTGAAATGTACGACGTTGTGTGCAAATTAAGCTTCGTGTACAAATAAGATCATAATAATAAACTTTGACGAATAAATTTTAAATACTTTCTTTAGGATATTAATAATCCTCATATATATATACTTGAGCGTTCAACATGGAAATCTAATATTTGATTATATATAATGCTGTATTTTGCGGTATTTTTAATGCAATTTTGAATCGCTTATCGAAGTGCATTTGGAAGGTGAAATCAAATAACTTAATGTTTTTTTCTAATACAGAAACAGATCAATCTTACAAGCACTATAATCAAAGTTCGAAACCCTTATCTTGTAAAGTAATTGAAATAATCACTTACATCGTTAATCGTTTGACAATGAAAAATTAATACTTTCCATCGAAATGAAAGAAGTAATCATCAATGAGTATAATAATTTTCTGACATTATAAGGACATATCGGTATGATAAGATTGAATTAATCGTGAAAGTCATAAATCAAAGAAATCATTTGTTGGCAGACTTATTAGAAATTACACTTTTTATAAGAAGTATACTATAAGTACAGAACCGATGAAAAGTTTGAAAGCACTAGGTATCGTATAGAAATTGGTCGCAACAAAAAATTGAATAGAATATTCATTCGTGGCTCTGTTAATACGATATGTTATTAAAGCAAAGAAATACAATACAGTGAATTCAATTTTACTAGTATCTGCATTCATTCCTTGCTATTAATGAATTTATATAAAAGAATGGATGCAAATAAAATTATCACCTGACTGACCGACAGTATATTTATGAAATGTACGTATTATTATATAGAAATTTTTATGGCTGTTTGTAATGGAATGAATTGAATGAAAATATGAAGAAAAAAAACAGCTACAGAATATAGTAGAACCTCGATTATCGGAACTATATCGGGTAATAAAATGAAGACTTTTTCTACACTAAATTTAATATATTTCCATACTACCAAATATGATACAAACGATGATATGATATAAACAAATAGTAACGATATAAACAAATAACGACATAAAAAAAAATTACGTAAAATCTTACGTATTTCAGATTTTTATGTAACCAATACCATATTCTTGTACTAAGTTTGTCGCATACTAATAATTTCACGTTTTATTACAATTGATAGCATTACCCGTTTCTACTTTGACGACATTAGAATAATTCTGAATGCTTCCAATGTAAATACAATACTGACGATTAAATATTGTGAAGAGATTTGATTTTGATCGCTAAACTTGATAACTTCAATAAGAAGAAGTACATATTACGTGAACTGAATTACGTGGTATGAAACATACAATATGGATAATAGGACATTCCGATAACGGAGAATCCGGATACATAATGAATGTTCCGATAATCGAGGTTCTACTATAAATAGCAACTCTATTTGTTATCGTTTAATTTGTGTTACAACGAAGAAATGTAATATCTTAAGAAAAATGCTAATGCTTCTAAACTTTCTGTTGGTAGTGTATGTGATATACTTGATGCGTGCAAAAGTTTTGATGGATTCGATCATAAATGGGTAGATTGTATTTTGTTGCAAAGAATCATTTATTTAATAAATTAGATAGCCGATACTATTTTCGATAGATTTAATAAATTATTCTGATTGTAGTCGGATTTATCAATCATAAAAATCTCATAATTTCTCCTTAAGAAACGATACAGTAGCACAATACATTGAAAAGCAATTAAAATTGTTGCAGTTACCTAATGCATTATATTTAAACTTTCATATTTTCACAATATTCAGCGATGTATCTGTTAGACGAATGCAAAGGTTCATGATCGATTTTTGGTAAATTGCACAAAAAAACTACGTCTCACAATTTTTTGAAAGTTTAGGTAATTTTTTATTATGGAGGTAATATAATTGCTACTCGAATGACAACCAAAAGCTAGTAAAAATAGTAGTGATTCTCTGATTAATTAAACAAATTAATTTGAATGTGATAATGCCTAAATCATTTACGGTGGGACACAGAAACTTTTGCACGCACCCAATATAATAAGTATGTAACAAAAGAAATATAAAACTAGTTGATTTATGCTGATATTATTTACTGTCAAACATAAATACTCATACGTCTGTCAGCATATGTTTTCTGTAATCTGTCACTCGTACACTTCCTTAGCCAATTAGTTGTGTTGCCCTCTTTCAAAAGTGTGTACGTAAATTGGTTCGCAAAAATAAAGCGATAACGAGTATATTCGTTGAACACAAAATATGTACAGCTGCTATAATATTGAATTAAGTTGTAATGAAATGACTTTCATTATTTTGTAAAATCAATAATATTATTACTTACATTTATTTATTTATCAAACGTAAATATATATAGTTTCCATACGAAAGAAACGAACAAGAAAAATCAAATTTTTAGGTAAGTGATGAGTTAGAAATTTAATTTGTTGTTGCAGAATGATATTGAGTAAAGCAAGGTACAATACACGAGGTGGCACCGGTGATGATTACCCAGGAAAACAAAATATTTAGAAAAGAAAGAAAATAAGTACTTTGATCACACCGTATACGGTGTCCTCATAATAATATTTTATATTTTTTATTTGCTCATCTGATTTCGTCTTTGTCTCTAAATATATTAAAATTCTTGATATTTACGAGTATGTTTTAGCTTTTACTAAAATTTTAATTTCAGTGGCAAATGGTAACTACTTTTCACGCATGACTAGTACACTCGTTATGACACTAAAAATTGTCACTTCTTCGTGACGAATATACTCGTCATTTACAGCTAACTGGTTAAATCTTATTATGATAATATATTCTGATATTGTGGAATAATTACCGTATTCAGTAACGATTTCTTCTTTCACTTCAGTGAAAATTACTTTCATATACAAAATCAAGGAAGTAGCTGTTATCCGGCTAAACATAGTTAGCTCAGTTATTCAATACAAGATTACAGCATTGAGTCGTGTGTCGACGACCCGTGCAAATATAAAAATAACAGATAAGGGGTCAGCTAAACGATCCTTTCCACACTGACCCGCATTTCTCTACAATTGCTAACGCGGGTATAATCGATGAAATTGCAAAATCGTCGTTCACACTATACAGGTTGTGTCATATAAAGAGTTACAAACTACGATTTCCTGAAACTAATAAGGATGGAGATATTCAAGCATTTAACCCTTTGTGGGCAGCCATCATCAAATAGCTGTCGAAGCTCTTTTGGTCTTTTGAACGCATGTCGACTAATACAGTAAGAGATTTCAATGAATATCATTAATCAACACTTTCGTTAACACATTGTTGAACGGAGAATTTTTATAGAAACTAATGCGTATGGTTGGCCAAATTTGGTACAAGTCAATATTAAACACTCGTTTTACAGTAAGCACAATTCACGATATGCCATTTCCGAGAATTTGACGGCAATAAAATTGCGTTTACAGTATACAAAGGTTAGGAAAAAATATAATGGTACAAGATATTAATGAGACTATCAATAATAAATTATATAATAAACCATTTATTGCCTTTTAGCTCTGATAGTTTCACACAGTGATTTTAATTGTATTACTCTCTAAAAATGTTTGATCACGTCTCCGGCCAATAATGTGTTATTAATTGCATAAAAATTGTTTAAGTGTTAGAGAAAGAGTTAGGAATATGAGATGACACGGTTTTGATCTATACAGAGTACTGACATTTTTTATAATGATAAGGAATTGAGAATTATGAAGATTCTAATGGTCTTCCACAGCAGCTGTTGTTTGTTGTTGTTCTTCTGTTTAATGGACATTTTCGGTTTGGGCGGCAGTAAAGAGTTTTCGCATGCGCATATTGAAGTGAAATTTACTGTAACTTATTTTGTGATTTTCAATAAAACAAAGACAGCAAGGTATTCTATAATAATCGTAGCTTTGAAATATCAGTGAGAATTTAAAGCACATTGCGTTTTTGATTTTGATATAACGTCAGAAAGTAAAATAGCAAGCTAGTGGTAATATGAGACATTTAATTGACAGTTATAATACGGTAGTTTCGATTATAACTGTTTAAATTTGGAAATACTTTGAAATTCATCGAGTTACGAAAAAAGCTAGAAAATTGTATAGACTGTCTCATGATAACGATTACGCATATTTACAGAGCGAAATTTATGTATATGATTATGGCAAAAATATATAAATAGTGATTGTATTGTTATGTTTCATACTTGTGTATCACTAATCACTTCTTTATTGATACTTTTAACGCGGTTTCATGACATTTCTGTTAAAAGTAATAATGTCTCATGTTACTACCGGAATTTCTATTCGTCCGATTTTGCCTTAGTTTGGAAAAAGTAAGTAATTCGGAAGTTCCATTTGGTGCACAGTATTTATGTTTATACAGCACATTCCATATGAAATTCACTAATAAATTTATTTGTGTGATTTTCTGGCTTATAGCTATTCTGAGACTTCGTAAGTCAAAAAAACAAAATGGGTATCTCATCTTCCCACACCCTCTTCTATTCTATTTCATCCGCAATGGGTTAATAATTGGGCGAAAATTCGGTACATTTTATTATGCCCTGTCCGCAAAGGGTTAAACGGTGAGAGTAGATAATGTTGTATACTCAATCACTGTTCTCTTTAAATCCTAAGTTTTATGGAATACATTATTCATAATGGTAGGAAGTTCAGAGAAATATTTCGTCCCAAATGTTTCTTGCTCGTCACGTAGATGCTAGCTATTGGAAAATAAAATTGAATGATCAGATACCTTTATTCTTTACCAATGATAATTTGCTAATTGTGTGTACCTTTTTGAATATGTAGCAATATAGTAAAGTTATACAACTTTTAACCATATCATGCCCAGCGACCAAATACTTATGCATGGTAGTATATGTAACATATACATCCCCCAAAATTAGACGATCATTTTTGAAAGCATACAAATTTTTTCTCTATAGTACATTATTGCATTCGTTTTCATTCGTACAATAAAATTAAAATCATAATTGGTAATATAAAACATCCAAATATTTATATTTATTCTATACTTGTATTAATAAAAGCTATTCCTTATTTATAGTTTCATCTTTGAATGCCATGAAACCGTAGTGAAAGGGTTAAATGTTGCTGTTACCATAAATGGTTCATATATGGTTTCATACTACAATAAACATCACGAAATTAAAATCATCTTTTCGTAGACTAACAAACTCAGAGATAATGCTGTGTTGGAATATTAATGTACAGTGGCTACAAAAAGTACTTGTACACCATCGTTCCTATTTTGATACTTAGATACTCATTAATTAGGTCTAATTATATTAAGTTCCATGTAACTTAACAGTACCTTTATACAACTATAAACATTTGGTGTCATGCAAATAAAATGTAATCCCTGATTAAAAAACGGCAATTTAAATATTGTAAGCACGTACAAATACATTTTGTAGTCTCTGTAAGTAACTGTATACGTATTGTTACTCGCCACAATTGAGTTCAGTAGGAAAGTATAGAACAGTAGAAGAAAATAGCTTGTAACGCCTTACGTGGTTCACCCTATATACATTTCTATTTATTATCACTATCCTACAAGCAGAAACAGGATATCTTGAATTCAAATGAGGCGAATCGAAGGAAAAAAGTCGATGTCGTAAAACCCCAGTTTCAGGATCGAGTTATAACGTGTTATTTATTCGGCCAGCAGGGAGCAGTGGCTCTCGTTATCCGATTATACGATTTATTTTACAAGCGAAGTGATACGCAGAAGCGGGATACACGATAGAAGAGAAACGAGCAGGGAGATGCAAGTGGATAATGACACTGATGAATATATGCTCGGTTTATCAGTTATACAACACTACCGAGTGTCATCGCAACGGATAACTGACCTTCCCGACTCGTGTCTCGTGTACGCTGACCGACTGGTCAGAAATCTTCGATGCATTATCATAATTGACGCCTCGATGATATTCTTGAATATTCTTGGTGATTTTTTTCTTGGATCATTAATAGGCTGCCACGCGATAAATACGATTTTTAAGTAGGCTTAGCTGGTACTAAGGATAAGTAGACGCGGGGAATGCAACAAAATTAACAAGAATATAAATTGCAAGGATGTTAACGGCAACTAGTTGTTGTTTGTTTCTCTGTTGCTGGTAGCGGCATACTTATTAGTTTTATGTTCTCTCTGTGTAGCTAACTACTTCCACATACAGTAGTGGGCAAAAGTTTAAGACTAAAAGGAAAAATAAAAGAAATTTTTTTTTGTATGAAAAACATAGAAACATTAATCATTCTTAACTGTACCGTAGTGTATTTTATCTAACTAAATGTTGTTTTGTTAAGAGACCATGTTTTGTGTAAAAATTAAAATAAAAATGAAAGAATGTAATTTACAATTCTCAATTGATCATTTGCTTTTACAATGCCCAAAATATAATATATCGTGACAAAAGTATTCACCGAAGCAACACGTCAAGGACAATTTGGAAGATAAAAAAAGTCACGATTTACTAAAATTCATAAATGAAATCAAACTGTTTGCAAAAATACTATAGTGCCACTAAATCGTTGCTATATATATATAGTAGGTGTGCTCTATGTAGCACTATACTATTTTCTGCGAAACTTTCGAAACCCTGAGTACTTTTTCTTGTCAGAAATTAAAATCTTAAGAAATTACTCGTAGAAAATCAAATTATTGAAGACAATTAAGTGAAACTTAAATGTAGTTATAATTTAGATAAACAAATAATTGAAAAAACTTCTTGAGATAATTGTTTACAATACATCCAACGTAATCAGAAGTTATGGGAATGTAAAAAATCTAGTTGTAACAATATTCATCTTTTTAGCTCACAAAAATTCTACTTTTGTATGTTTCATTTTTTCTCAACACAAACTATTATAATAAATCAATTTTAGTCGAATCGTGTCAATTAAAATGAGTCTAAAGTTTAAACGCAACCTGAATTGGAACATTACTTAAATAAATTGATATCATGACAATATTCTCGTTATTTATACAAATTATTATTTATCAATGTTTCGAGAAATTTTAATCATAAGGGTAGCTAATTTCCGAAACTCGAAACTAATCGAGTTTCGAATGTTTCATCCCTAGAAAAAAATTAAATTTTTGTTTGATTATAATATTAATTTTTTTGTCCGTGAATTTTCACAAATATATGTTCGTTGAATCATACTAATCAGAAATCAATTAAAAGGTTTAAATACCATTTTCCCCGTATGTATAAATTTTCTACGCACAATTGCGGGCTGCGGTTGATTAGAGTAGCTTGAGAAAATATAGATAAAGGAAATCAAAGAAAATCAACTGTGGATTAGTTGAAACATTAATAGACCTCTGCTCAAGGATTCCTTGAAAATTGAATTCGTAATAAATCAATTACTAACAATGTGAGAACTGTGTGCTTTGAAAACATTTATTTTCTGAATATGAAATATGTAGTAATGGAAATTTCCTTCAAGAACTGACATTCCATAATTAAATTGAGAATAAATGGGAGATTAAATCTATGCGATTCGAGGATTCATTTCCAAATATTTGAAGTGTAGAAAATAAAACGGCGCCTTTACTCTCAAACCTTGGAGAAACGACTTTTCGTATGCGCTGACTTAATATTAGTACTTATTACTATAGGATAGGAAAAAGGAAGGGTGTTGGCGTTTCGTCCTGGGCCTTTTAGTGGACTCATCAGTAAGGCTACCTAGCAGGCCCTGCTTTAGACGTTGGGATATTGGAAGGAAGGTTAAAGGCGGTATATATGTATATATGGACGAGGTAGTTGGAGCGAGTGCTTTCGAGAAAATCCTATTTCGTATGTCCCTCTAGTGCTAGGTGCAGGAGAGCCGCCTCAATAATAATAATATTAGTACTTACTAGTAATATTAGTACACTAACTCCATAGTGTTCTTAATCAAACATCACCTCTTATGAACAATGTCTCAAATCTCATAAAGTGAAACATTTACACCGAAATTGACTCAAATTCCTAATTATATATTGAACTTGAACTCAGTCTAAACAGTTACATTGAACACGACAAAGAAATAAAAAGTAAAATCGTATAAAAAAGGATCTGTGCGATGAGAGGCTTCTATCCCCTTACGAAGGAGCTTACTTCCGGACGGAAGAAGCCCCCAGAATTTCGAGGCTGTAGCTGTAGGACGAATCTCTCCTTAGTTTACACACATGGAGTACATACTACGGTTAGTTACAATGCTAGATGACGGTGTTTTGTTCCGTAAGAGTATACCACAATGAAGCGTAACCCAAGATGGTCCTGTAGATGGAGCACGTCCTACATAGAAGATCGAATTACGCGTACATACGCGTAGGATTTTTGATTCAACCCCATCTAGGGGCCTCGAGAGTTTCCCAAGAAGAAATTTGATGTCCCGTTCTCCTAGAAACTCGATTATCTAATACTTAAGTACTTCAAGGTGACGATATCTCGCTGTTAATGAACTTTAGCGAAGGAATTTGTTAATTAACCCTTTTTTATCGTTTATACAGAGAAGCTTCTGTGCATATACAGTTTAGTGAGTTTAAAGAATCGGATTTTTCTATGTTCCCAGAATGAGGAATGTACAGAATATGGCTGTAAAATTTGATCGAAAAAATCCTGAAATTTAGGAAGCTACAGGATTTTCGATGTATTAACGTATGGAGGAAACTGTTGTCTTGTTAACTGCAAAAGTTCAACCAATTGACACACGATACATTCTATGATATTAAATAATCAATAACATTATGGAATATTTTTTAAATTATAATAAACGTAGTTCTTTCTGCATTATAATAAATAAGTGCTAAGCAAACCTACTGCATACTTTACCAGTTAATTTCAATTTCGATTGTAGTACGTGGTACTTCTTCAAAACATTTAATCTTTAAAATTAAAAGAAAACAAATAATCTTTAAAATTGAATATAGAGATCCTTCGAATTTTTTATAATTCTCATCCCATTCTTTTCGAATGAAACAAAAATTAAGAGATTTACTTAGATCACTTTTACAATTACTGTCATACTTACCATGTACATTTTTCAATTAATTGTTTAGCTGTATCCTGTTCTATTCAAGTGTCAGATTCTCCATGTAGGTATGTAGGTCTTCATTATATGCAGGTTTTATAGAATGATTCGTGTATCATAAACAGCCACGGGTGGCAAAGATGATTTCAATCAATTAGGGACACGCGCCTGAATCAATTACTCACCTCCTGCTGATCTGGAGGATTATTGGGTGCTTGCTAACTAAACTACAAGCTCGTGCTATTGCTTTCGCAATGACAGATTCAATCGTCTTATTTTTATTCAGAGTAATTCAACTTTTACAAGTTAAGAAACTTAAAAACCTTTAAAATGGAGCAACAATAAAACACTAGCAACTCATTGTTAGTTAATTTCTATTCCATTTACTTCAAACAATAGATTAAGGTTTCTGGCAATATTATTATCAATGGCAGGTACAGAATTTTCGATTGGTTAATTGGCTTTTTTGTAACGTTGAAAGAAATATCAATTTGTTTACTGATTTTCGAAACTTTTTCTTCAATGATTTATCATCTTGCAATAAGCTATCCTTTTTGAAGTGCTATGAATTTAAGCTTATTGTTTCAGATTTTAAGGCACTATTACAATTTTTTGATTTGGAGCTTCCTATTGAATAGAACATTCTATAAAGAAGAAACAAAATTTTCGAGCTTCACTTACATTGTTACATTGTTTCCTACAAAACCTTCTTAATTTATGTAATAGCTATAAAAAATAATATTATACCATTTCAATGTGAAAGGTATAAAATGTCTAGAAGATGTGAAAATAGAATAAAATAGTTAATCTAATTTGCCTTATTCCACGATGTAGACATTTCTTCGTTACTGACCTTTATGATATTTCGAGAATTAAAGAAATTATTGTTACCTTAATTTGATGAAAGTATTCGACTGCAGATGAAGATTTCAATACAAGAACACATCATTGCAATCAGTTCCTGTTACATAGCCTCTGGCGTGTGTCATAAGAAAAGATGCCGATGATGGTCCAGGAGCTCCAAGAATTTACGCTACAAGTGATTCATATCGCGCCATTTAGTAAACCTTGTAAATTGCACGAGGTTAGATAGCGTTGCAGGCAAACGGACTAGCAAATACCTGTTTATTCAGAGAATTGCTCAAATGAGTACCTGCATGACTGAAGAAAGAATATAAGATAAAATTATCTTTAAACAAAATGCATGTTTCCAATAAATAAAGACTAGACTGCATTAAGTTTAAACATTTCTGGCATTTTCAATAATTAACATGAAATATTTCATGACAATGTCAAATATTCTTCGTGTTTTTAACATATGACTGATTTTGCACAATTTACAAACAAAATTAATTGTGTTTGTTAGTGGATCAATTTTGAAATCTTGTTGGAAGATATGGTGAAATAATGCTTGTTTTTTAAAACGATGAAAAGATTTATTCCGATAAATGGAATTATTGTAATAGATACATTAAATATTTAAAATTATTTAGCTAAAATAATTTTGACACTTACTAACAATAGATTTATTTGTATTAGGTTATTCGGAAAGTCCGCAACAATATCTGAAGAATACTTAAAAATAATATGTATATAATTATATTTTTATTGAATATTGAAGGTAGCATTAGTTTTGGTTACTCTTAACAATCTGTTCAGTAGCTTCATAACTTTTTTCCATCAAACTTTTATCAATCTCTAGATTCAATTTCTCCTTTTGACCAATTCCAAATGTTACTTTTAACTATATTTAAGTAGGCCACAGGATAACAGAATTTCATAAGTAATCCTATTTAAATTCTGTTAGATACATAACAGAATTTAAAACAATACAGGTATTTGTCTAAAACACTGCGAATTTTTCGAACAACCAAACATATAGATTATTATAGTATTATATACATTTATAGATATCCTGTAATTTTGTTAACAATTTTTGTGTATCAAAATTAATTCGCAAAAACAAAGCTTTTTATGCGCAACTTAGAAAGCGATGGAATTTTTGCATCCACTGGATATTTGCTGTTGTGTACTTTATTTTTAATACTTCTTTGTGTATACATCAATATTTTTAAATTATGTTGCTTTTTATGGAATAAATTTCTTCAACTAATATTTGGAAGTTTTAGTCTGAATCAGCAGTAACAAGCTATCGCATAACAACAATCTTAGGAACATTTGTATTCCTTTTGAATGTAAACAGGTGATAATGTACACTTGGATACATATAGAGGCTATAAAAAGTGTTAGCACATCACTGTATTTCTGCACTTAAATATTATGTAATTAGGTTCGATTACATTAATTTTTCCATTGTTTAATGAAACCTTTGTATCATTACAACTATTAAATGATGAAAATGTTGATGTAAAGAATTATCCAAAATAGACTATAGGAACACCTACCTTCACTTTTTTTTCTTTCCCTTTCTGCTTTACTGTTTTCTAATCTGTTTTTTATTTCTATTATCCTCGTTCGTTTTATTTTCAATTTTCATTTCTTTCACCTCTATTTTACTAACAAACATGGCGTTTGACAAATATTCTCATTCGACGTCCTAAAGGTACATTTGGATAACCCAAGTTGAACATAATTAAGTAGTGTCTAAATGCAAAGATACAATGATATGCCAATACTTTCAATAGTCATTGTGTGTCCACTTTTTATCAATATTTCATAACGATTAAAATTTAAACTGTTATCAACTTTTTTCAATAAGTTAGTGATGCATAAGAACAGGAAAGTAACGTACTAATAGTTTCAGATAGTGATAAATGAAGTCTAATATTGTGAATTTTGTCGAATTACCGCTTCTAATATTATTGAAAGTATTCTCCAGTCTTTTCTTTCCTTCCTTTTTTTAAAGTATGGGCTTTACGTCGCTCCTACTGCTAGACATGTAAAGAATTCATATAATACACAATAAATATACGTCATGATATTAGGCAATCCTATACATTTATGCCGCAATATGGTAATACTACATCTCGCAGTATTTTTGAAACATATATCAATTAAAAGTGAATGACTCTTTATGTAGCAATTCAAGTTCAGTTTAAAAAAGGCATTTGAGGTAGTATAATGCTCCAACTATAATTATGAAATTAACTATAGAAATGTAAATATAGTTGCTTGGAGACTTCAATAAAACATCGTGTTAGGTGTTTATTCTTTTACGTAAAAACCTCCCGGATTTGAAGATTGCTTAATTGCTAGTCGATTTATGCCATAATCAAGAATTTGATTCTTTCCGACCGGTTATCCGAAAACCTGGTTATCAAAACAGGTTTCACCCCACATTAATTCGGATAATTGACGATCCACTACATTTGTATCAAAGAAATCAAAATGATGGACAGGTTGAAAAAAATATATATTGTAAGTGAAGTAAAACCTTATTTATATGTTATACTGAAAATCGTGGAATATTTTCAAAAATGCTCTACTGAAAGTTTATGTAATTTCCATGGTAAATTACCAACAGGTCAGCTTAGTAGTCTTACAATTAGTATTAGAAATATTGTTTGTCTTCTATATTTTCTCATTCAGGCAGATTAGAACCTACTTGCTTCATTCTATTTCTGCATGTAACACGGATTCTGACAAATGATTAAGGCGCCGTTAATTGTACGTGTTGTATCTGAAGGGGGTAGAATACTCTAAACTGGCTGGAACACCCTTGCCATGTAGATGACACGCCTCTATCGATCGAAGCAATTCTGCCTGGAGCATGTTGCCCTTTACTTGTCGAACGTGTGCAGACTGCTGTGATTTGTTTACAATTGCAATAAAATCCGAGAAAATATGCACGACCCATTAGCCCTGCACAAATACACCATGTTCAATTTCTACTGGGTGTAGGAAAAAATAAATATGCGCACGTCGTCACACTCTAATTCCTCTGGAATTAGCTCATAAATCATGCTTCGTGATCAACACGCATATCTCGTTTTTCGCTATTAACACGAATTGCAATAGGAACAATGGGCCGGTAATAATCGTGGCTGTGATATGTAGATATGTAGATACGAATAATGATAAAATATCAAATTTTAAAATTACGAAAGATTTCTGTCTCTTGCACACTATTAGACGTACAAAGGATTGAAGCCAGGATTTTCAAAACAGCACAAGTCTACTTCTCGACAATATATTATTAGAACCGTAAAAAATTGAGATACAATTATTGGTATTAACTAAATTCACGCGATAAAAAGGCGAAGAAATATATAATGCGATTGCAATAAATCGTTATTTATTCTCTTAATAAAAAATCGTGGCAAATTTGTAAGAATGCATCGTAAGATATATGTAAGAATACTCTTCATAGAGAAAAAATTACTTTTTCCTATCTAAAGTTTAATTTAGGTAAAAAAAGAAACATATTTGGAATCGTAACGCATTTTAGAATAATTATGAACTAAACATTAATATAAATATGTTTATACTTCCAAATACTGTCATGTTTACGAACTAATCAAATTTTAAATTCTGTAAATAATATTAGTGAATCTGTGAATAATGAAAATATAAATTTTTCGAAAAAGGAAGACAACTAGAAAAATTTGTTACCTTATTATAATTTATTTCAATTTCAGAGCAAGTGCATAATTAAGCACACAAGTTCACACTTCCAAACTTAAATAAAACACTGGAAAGATTTAAGGAAATCCTTAACGATATTAACAAGAATCAAAAGAAATAATAAAATATCAAGCAGATAGGCAAAGGTAAACCTGTTTTTCTCTTAAAATATTAGCTGGTGGACTTGTACCGTTTTGAAATCTATGGCTTAAATTCTGTGCTCTTGATCTTACAGTCTACAAATTTTATCTATCGATACGCGATAATTTGGGATCAAAGAAATTTGTAGTTTCTTCTAAAGATATAAAAAGTTATTGACCGAGATGAAAAGAACTTTTAATTGTGTATATTGTAATCTCTTCTCAAATAAAATTAGATAGAATTATAAAATTATAAAAGTATAAAAAAATCTAACTACATACAACACGTATTCCCTTTGCACTAATCGCTACAATTATTAGAAACTTTGTAATGAACGAAATAATCGATATAAACTACTGAGTCATATAAAAATCGAAGTACTCTAATCGTTAAACTATTCCGCATATTAACCTTATGGGTCATGTAAAGACTGAGACTCGTCATCCACTTGTTTTGCCTAAGCGCAAGGTGACGAGTCTAACTCGTCATTCAAGTTTAGACAATATTTAACGTGTACACTCTTCCTCATTTTAGAACAGTTAGTATCAGTTACAACGGAAGAAACAAAAAGGTGTCGTGTTTGTTATAAGCATAACATTAGGAAGGAGACTATCTGGCAGTGCAAACAATGCCAAGTGCCATTACATACATACTTGCTTTCAACAGTAATTTAATATTATTAGTAATTTGATTTTTGTTACAGCTTGAAATTATTTGCTTCCATTTTGTATTTTTTTAATTTATTTATATTTGCTTTGCAATTCTAATTACCTGAAGTCATCGCAATACTATGTACATCACTGATATTGTAGAAATAATTGAATTCTTACATAAAATCTACTACTTTTAGATACTACTCCAAACACGAAGAAATTAAAACTGTTTAATATGCAAAATTCTTTTCAAATAAATCGATACTCAAAGGGTTAATAAATATACCATCATAATATTCGTTATCCCAATTAATTACGTTACATACGAGATTAACAATTTATTTTGCATTAAAAAGTATCTCTGTTAAGTCAAATTATAACCGTGTAACATTTTCAGTATTTTAACACGTAGGTAGTATTTTAACAAAACATTTTTGTAACGTAAAATTCTACCGTAGCATACCATAATGAACCGAATCGTTTGCGTGAAAATTTAAATTCTTGTTGTTTAAACTATTTTCTGGGTTTTAAATGTTCTTTTGCCACAGTTTACTTTCATAATATTACATGCATACACGTGAAAGTGTACCACATTTCATTTTCACTATCGACATCGCTTAAATGTCAGAAGAAAATGTCGGTCGATCGAATTACTGGACCGAGATTCGAGCAGGTCTTTCAATTTCCGGAGAAATAATTCAGAGCATCAGCACATTCTTTCTTCCTAAAACTTATGATCGATATAATAACTCAGACGATTTCATTCATTTAAATATACTTCATTATAGACAACATTCAAAGTTTTTAACCTACAAAGATTATTATGAGTGAAATTTCAGCTTTTCAGTGTTTATATTGTGGTTTATCAGCAACAGTAAATAATTTTCATTTAATATCAAATAATAATAAAAAGTGTTTCTAGGATTAATGGTATTGGAATACAAAACTAAAAATTAATAATTCTGATTTTTAACAATCATTCCTCTATATATTAATCACGTAATGGTGCACACCTGATACTATTGTAAATTGTAAAATTGAGCAAGTTACAATTTAATCAGTTGACATCACTAAATGATCTTGTTTAAATTTTTTTTCAATTCAATATGTCAATCGTATCTTAGATGTAGTACAAAAATTATAATAAAAAATGTACACAACGAGGTATAAAAAAACTACAAGAACGAGTATTTCGCTAATAATGAAGTTGTTAATTATTTACTTTTTAGTTTTCTTATAATTAATTATGTAATTACATACTTAGTTACAACTTTATGTTGAAATGTAAATATCTTTTTGTAATAACTTAGCAATTTTATACTTACAGTCTTTGATTGTTTTGTATCTATTTAACATCTAAATAATAAGTGGATAAAAAAAATATATAAGAACATATTAACGTAAATAATGTTGTTTTATATTAATCTGACATACAAAATATACGACATAATTTCATTTTCTTCATTCGCTGGGATTAAACGTATGACAAACAAGCTAGTAGAATAAAATGTACATCGTATTTTCCCACGAATATTTACATTCTTCACAGATTCTGTCTTATTCTATCTCTACATCTCTTTATTCATTTTTACTATCTACACACGAGCAGTCCAACTCACATTCGAAAAGTATTTTTACTAGCTTGGCTCAGTGCCAGTCTAGTTTTATCTTTTACAGTTATGTATATAACAATTGACTCATGGTAAAAGAAAATAAAATTTTGTAGATTTCACAGGTCAACCGAATTATCAACCGAAAATAGCACCCATTTTAAAACAATTTTAACCAACTGTATTTCTGTGTAAATAAATCAGAAATAATAAGAAGATGAAATAATCCGACAAATATATCTGTAACAGCAGATCCTTGAAAGTCGCGGTGCGACGTACCCTTGTGTCGGGGGTCGACAGAAACGCGGCACTCTTTCAGGGGTAAAATCAAAGACTACCGAATCACATGAAATGGAAAGCGTTTTCGTTGGAGTTTCAGTTTACGTTCGATCACCAGAAGAGACCAGTCGCATTATTAAAACCATATCACCTAATACCACGTCAGTGTGAATTTATGTGGACAAAACCATTCCTGACAACTTCCGACCCTTCCGACCCTTACATATCTTTGTCCATAAATCATAAATTTTAGCATATATGAATTCTTCGAACGATCCCAAAGTATTGGGTTATTTCATAAATTTTTTGCATTTCCATAAGAAGTACTGTAGTACTGCAGCAGAGCTGCCTAAAGAGTACCTCATTATTTTCTTTACTTTTGACCGAGTATACAAAAACGGGATATACTTTCAAATATATGAAATAAATAGGAAGAGGGTAATGTAAATAAAAAAATTTGTAAATTATATCTTGGCTTGCAATAGATGATACAATCATTTTAAAAAGTTAAGTTAGGTTAATATAAGTTGCAATCAATTTATGTACCGGGATAATAATTTAGTAATATGGTTTTACTATGAACTTTTATACTTTTATAAAAATCGATTTCTAATAGAACATTTTTCATTCATTATGCATGACAATGTAAATTTATGATATTTTTTATATAACATATTACCACAAAAATTTCTTAGATCATACGTTTACAATTCAATACTTTCTATATAAATAATCAAAATTTATGTCAAACTATTAAATATAAAAAAGAACTTGAAGGAATTATTGGTAAAACGTTGTGAGATTCATAATATATAAATACGTTATTCGTTGATTATTACATATCGAGTAGTTCCTTAATTTGTAGTTAATATAATATATGCAATTTTTCTAATTTAACTGCATATTTTTATGCAAATTTATATTTTCTCAAATCCAATTAAAGAATTGAAATCTAAATGAAAACTTATTTCATCCTTTTAGTATTACGATATGTTCATAACTTAGGATATTTTGTATATCTTTACAGATTACGTGCATTCTATACGTTTTGTACAGCTAAGTTTCCAATAAATGTATAAAGATCCCCAGTCTAATAATTAATAAATCATTTTTCTGTTGAATCAGTCCTTTTAATATTTCTATCAATAAATTTCTTATTTTTAAAGAAACTGTGTTTGAAAATCGATAGATATGATTTAGGTATGTAGTTATTTAAGTGGCCCCTTTTATATGACCTGATAAAGAAATATATGACCAATTGATTTGTTTTGAAGTAGAGTTATCTGTGCAATAATAATTGGTGTCTTAAATATCAATCTTCGATTGAAGGGCTCTGCGGTCCACTTTCGGTAGAAGACGACGTTTTAATTGATTTCTAGATGTATTGTATTTCACGTAGTTTAATATACGAATCGACGAAATCCAATAATTAAATATTGTTATGATAAAATTAAGTAACTTTCCAGTGCTTCTACTTATTCAAAATCAGTTCTTCAATGTCTGGCGATTAATAAAGTTTTACAAGCAGTAAAATAAATGCTAATAGTATAACATTATAGACAATGATTAACAATTCTCGCTACCTCATTGTTGAAATATTAGGTTTGGGTTAGTGTTGTCCAATGAGAAAAGTTGCCTTTCCTTTTAACTATGTATTGTCTATTAATCATTGAATTTTAAATGGCCAAAAATAAAAGTAATATTTATTCAGATGAAAAATGCTATTATTTAACTAAACTTCATAAAACTAACTCATTTCCAATTCACCAATTACACAAAAGAAGAGAATGTTATCAAATCCGCTACGAATTTTCCGAACAACCCAATAGTTAAAACTTAAAATTTCTATGGAGACTTTTGTGACTGACTGTAAATTTTATGCTCTGTAGTACAAATAATGCTTAAACTACAGTTTTTAAAATGTAACTGCTGTCGTTTTTTCTTACAACGACAGATATACCGTGGATGATCTATCGAGTACGCGACATCCTGCAGACGGCCAGACGGAAAACGATCGTACGGTTTCGCGTGATCCGGAAGGTGGCATGCAGGTGGAAGGATATGAGGTTAAGGTGATACCACGATCGACGAGTGGTCGATCGTTCGCGCAGGAAGCATGGATGGCAAGGAGAGGATCGAGGAAGTTACGAAGCCGAAATGCACGCCAGTCTACAGCAGTCTCGCGTGAACCATCGACTCGAGCGGTTGGCTCTCGCGCCGCGCCGCGTCGGTTTCTTCTTATTTCCCTTCACGATCGCTGCCGATCGGTATGCTCATTCGGAAACTAACTTTCAACATTTCGTTTCTCTGAACGCTGCCTTGTCGTTATGTGATATCGTGCATTCATTGAATTTTGCGACAATTTCAATCGCTGTGGAGTTACTTCACGAGATTTTGGAATTTTGCGTTATAAAATAGACATCCCTCTGGTGACTGTTCATGGTATGTAAATTTTATTTAAGGACCTTACGTGCGCGATTTACATTAAAACATGAATTTATAAGCCATATGATTATGCAATTGTTGTTGGAATATTTATGTTTGTGATTATGAAAGTGGTCTAAGTAAAAAATAAAAGAAAATGAATTTAGCACTGGTTTTCTGTTGCAATAATATGGAAGTATTCTTTCACCGCTCTGTCGTCTTTGGCCAATTTTACAACATTTGATGCTGAAAATATAGTATGTACTTTTATATTCTGTGAGAGTAGTTACGAAGCTCATTTTGGGTACAATAGAAAATTGTTCTTGCAGTTGAAGTAAATTAAATTATGATTATTAGGATTTTATCATATATTTCTCTTTTCAAATTTGATAAATAGTAAATATTTAGAAAATTGTAATATTCTATAATTTCAAAATATCAAAATGAAACTGGAATGTGTTTATTGTTTTACTAAATGAAAATTTTAATTCTAATTATGCAAATTGGTTCATCCAAATTAATTACATTCGAACAAGGTCTCCTGAACTTTGTTCAACTATTTTGCAATAAAATGTTGTGCAGAGAATGATGGCACTGTAACATAAAGTATTAGTTTGAAATTTCGTTTGGTAATTGTTTAGAAAAGGGGGTTTCACCGATTTTAACGATTTTAGATATGTTGTAGAAATCAATATTTAAAGAGTGAGTAGAAATTTCTTCTTATCTTTTAGCTCTAATATACTAAAAGGTAAAATTTATTGATATTTAAGACAGAAATAATTATACTTTAATGCATTGTAATTGAAATTAGTGATATGATAAAAAATGAAATATCAAAAGAGATTACTTTAAGTCTTTTACACTTAGGTGAAAATATTTTAATTAAGTTTCATTGAACTATTTCACAAATCCAACTTTGTACTAGATGATTGTATTTTAAATTAATATAATTAAAGTTAAGGATACTGTAAAATTGTGAAAGTACAGTACAGAAACGATTTGAATTTGAAATTTGAACTAACGTTAAATTTTTCAGTTTATCTTCTATTCTGTGCTTACCAATCAGTATATTTACATACTTTACAATTACGTAAAATATTTTCAAGTATACCTTAAACTACATTACAGGTAAAAGTTTTGAATTAACGGTATAAACGTTGTTGCGACATTGGCGTGCCGGAGAATTCTTGAGAAGTATTCATAGTAATTGACATGCTGTAGGCATTTGCCGGTACGGTGATGCGAGAAAAGGAAACCGCGGAGCCATTGGCTATATTGTATGTACCTGTGTCTTTGTAAATAATCGCAATCGTGCTGTATAATTTGGCATAATTTTTATTAATATTACATGAAAAGAACGAAACTAGTAAGCTACGTACATTTATAAAATTAAATTCTTCTACGAACTTTGGAACGTACTTGAAAACGCATTTTTCCTTGAAATTTAATCTAACGTTATAAAAGTACTCAATTACAGCATCACAATATTATATTTGCAATATTACAAAAATGAAGTTTATTTTTGTTGTTACATTGCATAGATAATTAAAACAAGTTTTTCAGAGATTCCTTAAAATTTAATTGGTAGTTATTCAGAAAAAATTGTTTTTTGTTCATCTACGACTTGTATATTTCAAAACGTGTTATAATTTCGCAAAATGCTCTTTAATAAATACTTATAAAATGTGAGTGCTATTTTAATTTGATTATGTATACATTTCCCTGTTATTTCTTACAATACAAGTTTGTAACGATTTTTATTGATACGTAAACTAAGCAAGTCTTAAAACTTAAATGTATACATTAGTTGTGTACGTTATGATCAATGTTAATTACTTTTGACACGAGAGTAGCATTTAATAATATTATAGTCCGCATTAGATAATGTATAATAGATTATAGATTTCTAAATTTGTAAATTTAAAAGAAAGAATACAAATCCTGCAAAAATTAATGTTGTATTTAATTTCATGTATATTGTAAACGAACTTTACTATTAATTATAAGCGTTTTAACAAGCACACGATTGTGTTTACAATAACAAAATTAATGATGTAAGAAACGTGTAGTTAATTGTTTAGGCGATATTTTTTTAAAGAATTATGGTATATATTTTGAACTTAAAGTATGATTAATGAAAAATACATTTCATGTATTATATACACTCTAATTAACTCGAAAATAATATCCTGATCAAAAAATTTGAAATGAAGATTATATATTGTACTACTTTTACCATATTATTATATTGTACGTATATTTGGCCTGAAACTATAACTCATAGAAATAATTCATAAAAATAAATAATATTTATAAAACATTCCAGTAAATACCATACAATATATTGAACATCCAATAATTTATTAATTACAAGTTGTATGAACAAAGTAACCGAAATTGGGGAAACTTAGACATTAAATTGTAAAATTAATTTCATTTATAAAGTAGTAGTATTTATTCACAGTCAGACAAATAGTTAACTTGTATTTCATATTTGTTTAGAGACATAGGAAATTCGAAAAACAAATGTTGACGTGTACGATATTTTTATTATGCAACAAACATATGTGTCATATTTTTGGTAACGGTATAAGTTTAAATTTTTCCTTTTTCGAAATGCTTGAAGAACGAGAGATTCCAAATGTCAAACAGCATATCTTTTTATAATAAAAATTGTGTATTTTCTTGGCAGAAAAGAAGTTATAACTAATTACAATACTTTCACCGTAATTTGAAAACTGAGAAATAATAATTGTTATACATAAGTATAATCACTTGATGTCGGTATGCTAAGATACTAATAAAATACAATAGTGTGATATACAATACAACAGAAGTGGCATAGAATTTTAATTATTGCATCATTAAGATATATTTACTCTTAATGATGTTTACAAAAAATACGTGAACACTTTAGTAACACAAATAATTCTCCATACTAGCTACGGGGAAAATTGTTGAGTATGTAACATTTGAGTATGTTTCTAAGTAAGTCCCGAAGTATCAGCACATCATATTAATAACTACCTGTGAGTGTAAATATTTTGTAAATTAATTTCGATAGGCAAAAAAGATTGTAGTTAATTCTATTACAATTACAGAATATCTATAAATACCCTATTTAAATAATAAATAAACAAATACTATAAAAAAACAAATAAAATTACTAAAATAAAGATAACGTTTTTGTTATTTAATTAAAAAAAAAATATTTTAATATAAATATTGTATCTCGTAGGAACTAAAATAGAAATGTTTTCTGCTTATACTTTCCTAAACCTAAAACGTTCAAGAAGGAGCTAGAAGAAACTACCGTACTTGAGAAACAGGTCGTTTGGTCGTAAACAAAGTCGGCTTAACACCTATCGTATTTGCTTAAGAATTCAATCCTACAATTTTTTCATCCTTGTCGTCGTTCGATCCCTCAGACGTATATGTACACACAATAATTAGCATTTATGACGAAATACACAAAGGCTGTCATTGGATCATTGTCCCGGAGAAACTTCCTCTCTGGTAAACAGGTGAAGGCGAGCGATCATTAGAAGTAATTTCACGTTCAGAATATATACACCGAGAAAACGTGAACAGCTTTTAAGTGGTTAGAAAAGATCTCTCTAATTGCCTATCGTTCCTTATTGGTAACGAATCATTTAAATATGCACTGTAACCTCCGTGGAATCAATCTTTAGACACACCAATTGCTTCTATTAACATAAGCGGCCATAATTTTAGACATCATTTACTCACTACAGTAGAATACTATTATGTGATGAGTTATGTATTATTATGTATGAAAATACTATTATGTGAACTGCTGTTACTGGAAAGCATGTTACTTAAATTTTGTTACTACGGACGAGCTTCGATAAATCGAATATCAAGGGAAAAATTAAAATATTCGTGTTATTGAGGTTTCGATCTATCGAAGTTTTCGAGTAAGGAAATTTAACATACAAAAATTCGAGTTAAGAGAGCAACAAACGCTTGTAAATTTTAGCTAAAAATACATGGCATTAATGTTTCATGAAATATCTGGTAAATAATCAATAGATATATTTAACAATAAGTTTTGTTTACGTCGTTAAACGAATCATTTAATAACTGAACTCATAATTATATTAGACTATGACAAAGATTATAATCTTGATAAATATTATTATGTTACTTAACGTTGAAGGGACTTTCCTAGTTTGATGGACGAAAAATTAGACGACTCTTGAAAATTGATTTCAGTAAAATTAATAAACATATCAAATGGTAACTTTGTAGTTTTATTTATCAATATTAGTAGATTTTAATGTAGTTTTCTACATTTACTAATAGAAAATAACATAAGAAAATTGGTTTTGGAGAGATCAAGCTAACCAATTAGAAAGATATAGTTTTGAGGAAAAGCTTGTTTTAAGTTTTTCATACTGTTACAGATTATATGGATTCTGTCTCCATATTAACACTTTATAGCTTTAAAAATTTTACGAAGTTCAGTTTAACACTTTATCAACCCAATTGCAAATCCTAAATTATAAGAAAATGCAATAAAAGTGCGATTCGTACATCATATTAACAGTAAGCCACATCATTCAGTGTAGAAAATATTTTTGTCGCATAACTCAAAGTATGTATTTGTAATAGTACCGTGGCTCAAATTCTTGTAATATAAAGATTTTTAAAACTTGATTGATTGGAATCTTTAACGGCAAATTTTGCACGTGAAAAGTAGTGCCAGCATGTTTCTATTAAGAGCAATTGGGAACCTTGCAGCAAGATGAGGAACTCCATTTTTGTCCATTTGAACTAAATTGAAAAAAACTGTTCATAAAATAATTGCCTTGACTTAACATTAACACTAAAACTACCAACATCGTCAATGCGATGGGTCATTATTTACCATAAAAATTATATAAATTTGCAGCAGCACATTTTTGAGAACATTCCATGATTTTCTGTACAAAATATGAATAAAGATTCATTTCAGTTGCGTCATATATTTTCTTCAATCGTCTGTCATCTTTATGTCTTTAATACAAATAAGTATATTTTAATCGCCGGTGGTTTTGGTATTAAAAAGCAAATACTAATTGAAAAAGTATATATTTTCACACAATAAATAGTAATTACTGAGTTAACAAGTCTTTAATTCCATTTTTGGTGAATTTTTAAAATCTGAAGTCGCCCTTGATTTGCATAAAAATGCTAAAAACAATTATTGTCTCTTGTAACCAATGCACAGTAGAAATATAGCTTATTAATTCATTGCTGTTTTACTAACAAAATATAGAAGAAATATATTGTCATTTTTGTTAACCACAAAAAACAATATTATTCTTATTTATTCTGCACAAAATAGTAAGAAGGGCAGGTTTAAAATTTGGACTGAATTGCTTATCTTTTATCACATTTATATCAACGCGCACCAAACAATGCAGAACTTCTTTTTCTACAAATATTACATGTAATAACTACAAAACGATAAAAAATAGAGTTGCCCCACTCTTGCTGCAAGCTTCTTAAATCAAACGAATTTCGATTCGTAAGAAAAACTCCAATTTCATATTTTACACAGTAACACTATCTGTTTCTAAATTATAAAAATCATTAAAATAATTTGAATTACCTTTATTAAATTCCTTTTACGTTCACGTTTGCGAAGACAGCAGTTTCAAACAACTATCATTTCGCGATCGATTATAAATTTAAGGGGGAACGTATCTATTCATGGATCGAGAAATATTTCATAAAAAGTTCGTTATAAAATTCCAAAAATTGACAAAGTTACAGGCAATATTGCCAAAGAATGTGCGGCAATTAGGAGGCTAGTATGAACCTTCAAACGTATTGTTCTCGAACCACATTTACTGACGACTATATAGATTATATAGTTACTATGAATAGTAACTATTAATTTTCGATATTTTTCATAAAATTTGACATAAATATAACTAATAGGACTATTTTTGGTATACCGATCCCTTTTTTAATTTTTTGCGTTTTTATTCCGCGAAAAATTGAGCAAATTTTTATACGAAATATCACGTCCTTATTTAAAATGGCGTAACTTTGTTAATGTTTCAGAATTGAAAAATCTGGCTCGACATACCATAACTAGTACGATAATATCGAATAAAATCCGGTTTTTTTATCGGATCGGACGACTGCGCGATACTAAATCATGCCGACGCGACAGTGCGCGCTACACGCATGTGTGGATACTAATTTACTAGTCATATTTACTGATATATAGTTTCGAAAATTTTTCTAAATAATTTATAATGAAACCCCTTTTAGATAGAAAGAAATTAAATTAATCCATTGATTAGTTTTTCTGAAATAAATTCTCAAAGATGTTTTTTTTTCGTGGGTCTAAATATATGACCCTCTTAACGTGATCTAATAAAGGGCCACGACCCATAGGTTGGAAAACTCTGATATGCAAGACAATTGCGCCGCTCATTTGCCAAGTTGATTAATACTTCACTACGAGAAACAGAAAAATTGATGATGTAATCTACACTCTCTTCTTTAAAATTCCCTTTGAAATTTAAATTCAAATAAACACTATAAAATGTATTATTACGGGAGAAGCTTTCATCTAACGACGTATAAAATGCATGAAGTAATACATCTTTAAATATCGTTATTATTTGTATTTATGTACTATTCCTTGGCCAAAAACATTTTTCTCATTTCGTGGCGTTAAGCCCAACTATTAATGATATTTATTTTAAATATAAAAAGTTAAGCATCGGTCAAGTGGTTGAACACTAAAATTTGAAGAAAATTCAATGCAGTTAATCACTTTGGCTTGTGAACGTCTCAATTTAAAGCAAGTCACTTTGAGACATATATATTATAGATAAAGATTGATATGATTATAAACATCGGAAAGAAGGTTGATTAATTTCGGCAGTCAAGCTAGGAAGTCCCTTTAACCCAAATTTTATACCAAAATATTACTATAGCCTCCAGCATCATCAGACAGCGTCAAGACTAAAGTTCTCACTTTCTTTTCAGGTTTACACATGATATGACCCAGTCCCGCGAGGTTTTGGCAATGATGGACGCGCACACGACAACGTTTGGACGTAAAAGAGGCTGCACGGTCTCCCCTTGCGGCGCTTTTCTTTTGGGTGCTGCTTTCCTCATCTCCTTGGTGGTGACCGGACTTTTGGTTTATCATCTCGCGCCATGCCTCGAGGAAAAGCTTGGTAAACCGTGCAATGATTTCGGCAATTCGGCATTTGAGTCTCGTAGAATGTTCGCGACAGATTCGGTGGCCAAGAAAAAGCTGGATGTACGATTACCAAGATCGGTGATACCAGAATCTTACGAGCTCAGGCTAATACCGTTCATAGAAGTGGGAAACTTCACTTTCAATGGCGAGGTACAGTATGAAACGTTTCATCTTTTCTTTTCCTGATATCTCGGTTTACAGTGGCTTCAAAAGATGATTGTACATCGCTGTATTTATTATGTATAGGAGTTAATTTGATGCGTTTTTACAAAAGTCAATGTATATTTACGGACAATCAAATACACTGAAATCCGCTTATTATTGTTGCCTTGAGACTTACAATTTTTTATATGAATAACCGACTGATAACATTATGCAAGGGATACAAAATATTCGTTGTTGAACTCATTTTATTACAAACAGATATAATTAGACTGCGGATTGTTATGCATTTATGGCAAATTTATATTTACAAGAAAGAACAAATTCCATACGGTATAGAAAAATGTACAAAATATTTAAACCACACTAGAAATTCCAACATTTAGAGAGTTAAACAGATCTCTATTAAACTTCATTCTTTCAATTTTATTTAAAGAGATACGAATTCACTTAAATGTCCGCAGTCTAGTTATCGCATTTGTATATAATTTAATAAATATACTATCTTTGTTAAGAACATACAAATTGTCATAAGCTTGTTTCTCTAACTTCTCCACCGTTGTGTTTACGTATTTTCTAATCATTCTGACCATGCACTCATATAAAAGAAAAAATGTATGGTTCGGTTAAAAATAATTCTTGAAGAAAAGTTTCATTTAACACAAAATTAAGAATTCTTTTGTTTGTCCGCAAGTATAATTATCACACGTGATACCAATAATCGAAATTTGATTATAATAATGTTTTGTGACCGAATGATTATGATAACAATAGTTGATTGATAACATTATCCGTGATTATAATAAATCCGTGATTCCACTGTACAATTTAGATACTCAAAATGATTTCCGTTATTTAATATCCATCATGCGCGATTTATAAATTCCATTTTAGCAAAAAATATAAGGGCTTTAAGTGAATAAATTCTTGAACACTCTAAACATAAAGGCGCCGAATTAATTTGTTCACCCAATATTTCCGCGTTTAAGTACTAATTAATTAAGTCCAAATGCACCATCGTTCATAAGTATTTGGCCACTCATGAAGAGGTTGCGAATTTCTATGCAGGACGGTATCTTTACAAGCACAATTGAAAAACTGGAACTTTTGCTTCACTCTCTAAATATAAAAACGTGTAGATTAATGTTGATGTTTTACAATAGCTTTCTATATAGGATAAATGTGTTGCGGTACCAACTACTGCTGTAACTTATAAAAGTAACATTTTACGATATAGGGTAAATGTACAACATACTGCAACTTTAAGGTTCGCGCGTAATTTTACTTAACTATTTTAGAACGTCGTTAACATAAAGATAGTGCCAGTTTGGAGCATAATATTGTTCAACCGCTTTTTTATTTATGAACATCTTTTTTATATGTTCAACATAATAAATTCATTACTACGTAATTGAAAATGTACAACAAAGTCCAATGTCCTTTCTACTGTCACTTGAAAACTTTTCATTTAAATAGAAACACGTTTTACATATATTAGCATGTCAGTTTGTGTAACAGATATAAGATATATAGTAAACGTATCGCCTAACTGAATTATGACACGTTCCATAATTTATAATTATATTGGTCACGTTTCGATATTCAACAGCACATTTACCTCCCAATATTTATTTATAAATATTAAGTGTAAATGAATATACAATGTCTATGTGTTGTTACGTAAATCGAAGTCCAAATTTAGTATGAAAATTTGTTTACTTACAATTCCTTATACATTAGTTTGCTATTAAATAAACGAATTCAAGTGGCAGTTATAGGAACAGTGGCAGTACGTGGGTCATTTACCCTATAACTGCATGAAAATAAGTGAGAGAATCTTTTTAAATGTTTGTTATTAATAGTTAATAAGAAATAAGTATCATTCAAACACCTAGTCAAAAGATGCTTACATTTCTGTTATTATTAATAAAATAACCACTCTACATTAATTTTTAGATATATTAATCGTCGCTTTATTTAAAAATCGATGCATATCTTCGTTATTATTCATTTTCTTCTGCTATTGACGAACGCAGCATTTGGCACACAATAATAGGTACGCACTGCAATAATTCCTGCATGGGAATGGTTTCTTTATATTACGTTTTTATGACAAAGTTTATACTTTCAGAGGTCCTATATTTTAAGAGAGTATAGGTAAATATCCAAGTTAAAGAATGATGCCATATAAGTTGTTAGTTTGGTCGCGTAAAGGTCTTATTTTCCTAGTCAAAGTTCGCCTTTCTCGAAAAATCGCAGCAGTCCCCACTCTCGCTGTAATGTGCATTCTGCAATTTCTTGCTAACTTAAGTTTCCCGTAAATTCATGACAGTTCGCAGTCTACCTATGACGGAAACGTTTAGCATCAATGTATTTTAACATTAGAATTAGTGTACACTGCACACAATGAGCAAAATGACTCATTCATAATTTCCAATAAAAGTTATAATACATGACGCATATTGTATGACACACAATTATATCATGCATTTTTGGAATTTTGCGGTGTCGTACGTTTCTATAATACGTAGAAAATGAGTATCTATCGTATTATGTATTTTATTTTTTGAAACATTTAAGTATCTTGTAGTGCAAACAATTACAACTTAATTCTTTTTATAAGTGATGAAATACTTATGGATGATAGTTTATATTAAATTCTCTACCATTAGTCAGTACTTTTATGCGACTGTACAAAGTAGTTTTGCAACTGAAATATAGAGTCTAATGAAAAATCATTTTGTTAAAAAATTGAGGTATATGCAAATGCTTCTTTTAACCACTGTATCCTTGAACGAGAACTTTCTACTGACACGAGTGATACGTTGATTAACATAAAAGTATCGGTAATCCGATAAAAACTGGTTGTTAGGTTGAATCGATTTTGTAGTAGCCACGTTTGATAGGAACCATAATGTGAGTGTATTGTAAGTCGAAACATGTGAAATGTCTGTTTTTTTTTGTGGTTCACAAGTAAATGTTGCTTTAATTTAAAATTTAAAATTTCCTAATTTAAATAAAGTTTGAGCTTCTGTGCAATTTTATAGCCATTAATTTACTCATCAGTTGTGATTATATAGGTTTTTAAAAAGTCGCAACGTTTTCTCCATTTGTTTGTTAAAAAACATGCAGAAACTGAAAGTTTTACTTCACAAACATTTACGCAAGTTTAGCGTTGATAAATCAATTGAACTGTACAAAGTGTATTGTGACAATTATTTTTCTACCTTTGTTAGACTTCGAATGAAGTCAAATTTTCTATACAAAATGTTTCTAAACGGATGATACTATCGGACAGGTGATGATTTTACGTGCAAAAGTGAGTCGGAAATAAGAAATAACATTTTCCCGTTTGAAGATTCATTTTCGAGAAAATCAAGTTTGAAGATTCTTTCAAATAAGCGCGCACTGTACTACATTTTCAACGACTCATCTATGACAAACGTTCTCTTTCGTTTATATCTTCATACTCATTGCCCTCTGCAATATTTATGTTTAATCAATAATGTAATGTAAGTAATAATACCAATAATGAACACATTATCTACACAGTGACGCAACATCTTATTTATTAATGCATTACAAAACCTGGGAATAATCCACACGCGTAATTGACAAAATTTCAAACACGATTTTCTCGGAAACGACTTGTCCGGAAACACACTTTGTATGTATAAAATGTCTTCGTCGAAACGTCCATTAAAAACGATTTATTCTTTGCTTGTAATTTCATATGTAATCATTTTTCAACTAGTTCTTCGATAATATATTCCATAGCCTACAAAACTAGTAAATATGGAAATTACATAAACTCATATGATGTATTTAAAAGGAATTGTTCTTCAAAAATAGGAATAGAACATATATGTACTTAATATTTGGAGATGTACGACGACTTTCGTAACTGACTGTATTTGAAGCTCGCATAAAATAGTATGCGATCTGAAAATCTTCTCCTTACGTTTCTCAGTACTCATTCACTTAATATGTTCCATATTAGATCTCAATTATATTTATTAATTACGAAAGAATCGATGAAATGCAGTTTGGGAAATGAATGTAACATAGACAATTTTGAAGAGCGGTGTTTTAAGAAAATATTATAAATTATTGTTTTTTTAAAGAGGGATACCTGTTGAATATTGTAATACAACTTTTACGGTTAGAGCGAAGTATTATTTTAATAAGCGGATGAAAGAAATTACTTTGAAGGAGAGCTCAAACAAAAGCGTTTGTTGAATATTATTGGGAGATTATAAGTCCATCGACGTTTATTTGGTGATAGGAGGAAGATTCCATTTTAAATTCAATGCCTTTAATTCAGTATTGCACGAAATATTCGTAATCTTTGCGATACGTAAAAGCTACCTTTGCTTTTACTCTATTTTGTAATTCTAATGCGACTCCTTCCTACAGAAAGTTGTCTGATTTAAAAAGTGTTATGTATCTCAAACGTTCTCCAACGGATGCTTTCCTGGTTTTTAAATTAAATCTTCGTACTGTTTATGTATTTATGTATAATATTAACCTACCTCAGAGATCCTAAAGTGGATTCACTAACGAAGCGAAAAACAAGTTTCAATTGAATTCAATGAAAGTTGTTTCTTGTACAAAGGATGAATTCTTGAGGATACTTCCGCATTTTAAACGTTTTCAAATTTTAATAACAATTAGAAAGCAAGGAGGAATGTTTTCTTTTTCCTTTAACAGATGTATAGATAAATTTTACAGCTTTGAAAGTACTTGAACACAAAAGATGTAGAATAAGAGGTGAATAATTAATTCGTAGATTTCAACGATATCTGAATGCCTGGTCTCAGCTATGCCTTTACACAAAAAAAGTTTCGACAGTTAAGATGACGGTTGTAAGTTCTTGAGGGGTGAAAGTAGCGAGTGTAACTAGAAAGTTCGGAACGCCATTTTATTCCTTGCCTAATAGGATCGTTTTTTATACAATACACGAACCAACAGGACGACAAAAACCCGCTAAAAGGTTTTATGAATAAAAACAATTTTAATAGTGATTTGAAGAATAATTGCAGGTTTTTCGTTAGTCCCACTATTTTAGTAAGGAAAATGTGGAAGTTTGTAAAGCATAAAAATGTTACTTTGCATAGAGAAAGTAAGAAATATCTTTTATAATAATTGTACTACAAAGATCAAAATGGGAGAATAAATTTCTTGCTATGTATGAATAAATGCATTTCAATTCTTAGTTTTGTTCATTTACTTAATAAATGTCAAAAAAATAATGTGGCCAACTACATCCAACATTTTTCGATCATTTGTCATATATAAATGTAACTATGATATTATTTGGTTGGTGCATATGAAATGTTGTTTTGTTTTTCAATGTGAAATGGTTAAACATTAATACATTTTTCAGGACACTATACATATATTTAATTATAATAAAATTTATATAATTCTGTACATTTTTCTCGAGCAATTTAGTTGTGCCATTGTATATTTATAACAACCAATATTATTATAGTAACGAAGGAATTTTCGAAACAGACTGCATGTATTTCTTCAATCAAATGGCAATTATATTAAAAATGCTACAATATACTATTTTTGTATTTTCACTTTTACTGTACTTTTCCATAAATTATTTATAACGTGACTATTTTCACTAACGTACAGAGAAAATATTAACACTAACCGTCCCAGCATTTTATATATACCTACACAATAAATTTTTTTGACGAAAAGAAAAACAAAATGTGAAGAATTGGTTAATCGAACAATATAGGAATTGTCATACAGTTAAAGGAACTAAAGAAATGACAATGAATGAAGAATCTTAAATCGAATATTTTAAAACTGGTCCTTTGACCGGGCGTGATACAGTTAGTGTCAATAATGAAACACGAAATGAATGAAACCGCCTAATAGCGTCATGCTCGGCAAATGTGTGGAATATGATTTAACCGAATAACAAATCCAAACGTTAAGGTTGTACTAGCAATACACTCTGTATATTAATGTATCTGGCTTTGCAGAATAGCCCCTTTATAGAGATTGAAATTGTTTTAATAACAAAAAAAAAAAAAATAAAACAATTTCCACCATAGAAAAGCTTTGCGATGATGGCCCGCACTAAACGTATTAAAATGTTTACTACGTAAGATGACAAATTTTAATTACAATGAATTGAAAATATTACGAGTAAATTCTTTTCTGTCCCCAGGTGAAAATTCTCGTGAATGTTACGGAAGACACGAAAAATGTGACGTTGCACGCAATGGATATGAACATCGATGAAAGTTTCACGAATATCAAGGAGTATTTGGCGACAAGCAACAAAACAGAGAAAGCGGTCAGAATCTTAGACCAGAAGAACGATACCGAACGACAGTTTTACGTGATTAGAACGTCGGACACGTTGAAGAGGGGCAAACAATACGTAGTGCATCTAAAGTATATTGGCCATCTGAACGACTACTTGCAAGGCTTCTACAGAAGCTCGTACACCATTGACAGTCAGACGAGGTAAACGCCCCAGCAATTTAATTCTACTCTGTAGGTGATAGCTACTTGTATGAAGTAAATTTAACCCGCTTTATCAGGCAATGCTTGTAGTTGCCAGTTGACTGATTTATATGAAACGGTTCGTTGTGGTGCGAGTTATTTCTAAAACACACTACCTAGATTGAACTACAGTCGCTCACGAAAGTCCCCGTGCACGTTTTAAAGTTTCGAATATTTAGCTCCTTGCACTCCGAACATTTTATAATACTATCTACTAGCAGCTTCAACACACGTTTGCAGTGAAGCTTCAATTGTTCTTATATAATTCAAAATAAAATCCTTCTTCACTTTCACTTGCAAAGTTTTGGTAGCAGCTTTCTCCTATTCTCATTTCTTATGGTTGGAAAAAGAACCGAATAATAATTTGCATACAAGATAGCTGAAGTGTCAAATATTAATCGTATAAAAAGCTAGCTGTCAATCACAAAGAATTTCATACATGTAGAACAATAAAAAGAAGAAGGAAAAGAAAAATAGGAGAAAGAATAAGAAGGAATTCCACCCCCCCCCCCCCTCCCGCCCTCCCCCCACCCTTACTTACAACCACCAAATATTCCGTTTACTCCGCACTTTCTGCTTATCTCAAGAATTTTTAAAGGATTGAAATCCCTGTCTTTCAGCAGCCCGACAGAAGTTTTCTTTTTTCTTTTAACAATAATATTTCTCCCGGGTACACGAAGCATTTGTGAATTTACAAAGTTCGGCATTATTTCCCTGGAGCATCTGCTACTAAATCGTTGAAACCTGAATGGCGAAGCGTGTCTTGCGATTCTTCAGATTGATAATGCTACCAACAAGGGTGCGGTTGAAAAATAAGCTCAGAAACATCAGACATACACAGAGTGTTTACGAATCCGTAGCATAAGAAGGTGTTCCCGTGTAAAAGTAAGACGAAAATGTAGAATTAAATTGTCTCTATAAAACTCCATTTCTGATAAAATTAGTTACAGTCATAATTTATTTAAATAACGCAATCTATGCATCATGTAGGAATTACTGATAATTCCTACACTTCTTATATATAGTAAATTCATAGTTTATAATAGTGTACTCAAATTCTTCCCAATTTCAACATTTGTACGATATGACTTTTCAGTTTAAGATAATTTTGATTGTTCTTAGAATATACTATTTCTCATATAGGAATTTAGAAATTATAGCCATTCAGCTGCGTACGAAGCAAGCGCCTTTGTACCAAAAGATGTCATTCTATAGTTTAGACTTACTTTTTCATGAAAATAACTTTCTTTGCGGTTATATTATAAGCTCAGAAATAATCTTGCATAAATTAATAATCTGAAACCTAATAAAATTCCAGTTTTCATCAATTCGTTAACATTAATGATAATGTAAAATTTTCATTCTATGAATATTTGTCAAGAATGATACTATGAGATGCGAGATATGAAATTCCGAATAGTAACAGCTAAATCTTGATTTATAATATAACCCTTACTATACGTATGCACTATTCATCCACTACACACATGTCCACCTGCGGCCAGGTAGACAGTGTGACAGCGTACAAATTGATCTTAATTACGGAAAACCCAGTCTGTTAATTCAGAAACCATTATGGTCGTCCTTGTACGTGTCCGGTCGTTGGTTTCAAGGATGAGGTTATGACACTTTAATTACTATTGAACAGAAGATGCTTGGTTCTTAGAAACGTGTACTAAAAGCCACGACTTTCGCCTGCTTTCCTTATTTATTTTAATCGTACCTCTTGTGTTACAAATTTCGCGTGTACCTTAATTCTTGATAAATTCATTGATTAGCGTTTTTAACCTCCTATAACTCGATTTTTATTTACTTTTACTTTTATTTAAATCTTAGAACCAGGTGTTAATTATTACTGTATGAGTGCTTGGCATTAAATAATAGTAAAGAAATTAAACGCAGTAGTATTATGATATGCAAATACGCTAAAATTCAATAAATTTACACAAATATATGAGTACGTAACTTTTAAGTTACATGATGTTATAGCAGGTGAAGCGACCAAAATATTCGGACAGTTGCATATTTTTGTCCGTAGATTTTTATGCGTTTATCGGAAACCGAAATGTGTAAAAATAAAATACAAAATATAGATAATATGCAAAAATATACAACATATCTAAAACGTAAAAAGTAAATCTCTAAGTCAGCGGTTCTTAACTTTTTCGAAGCCATGGAGGACTTTTGATTGTAGGAAAATTTTGCGGAATATTAAAATCACTAAGTGCATAAATTTAACAACAAAAATGAGCATCTTTTTCAATTTTCAACTCAAACGTGTTTTTATTCTTGTAAAGAATTTCCTAATTTTGAGAAGAACGTAAAGGAATTGTAATTAATATGTACAGTTTTAAGTTCCAACATCACCTTGAAGCTTCTTCTTCTCAAAATTATAAAACATTTCTAAAGAAAAGAGGATATAATTGAGTTGAATAAAATCTCGAAGACCGTTGTAAAGTTAATAATTTCGCGGAACCATTGCTCTAAGTTGTATGTGGTTACTTTGGTTTACAAAAATATGAACTTGCATATACATCTGCAACCTAGTTACAATCTTGTACCTATTATTTTATTCTATTTATTCGCACATTTAAAAATATTCTTATTTTTATTTTTCGATAAATGTTTAATTCTTATACCATAATTAATATACACACTCTTTTTGCACATGGGCATGGTATGATACAGAAATAGTGAAAATATGTTACAGTTTTATGAATTAAAGTTATCACTGGTCTGCGGATTTTTATGCAAATTTATATTTCTACTGTCACAATTGAACAAATTAGATTTTAATAAAGATCCATTTCATTCTCTAAATATTCTAACGTTCCTTTTACTGTAGATAGTTCGTATAATTTTATATATTATGCGCATCTCACACTCTTTCACGAATTTAACTTTTCATGACTGTATAAAAATTAGCAGTTTATTAATCACCTTTAAAGTAGCTTTCCTGGAAAGTGATTTGTCGATGGAAACGTTTTCTCCACTTCTTGAAGCAATACAGAAAGTCCTCATCTGTTAGAATGCTCACTGAATGGTTTCAATTGTATGGAAATAACGATATTTAAGATAGTTTCTAATCTTGCGAATTATAAAGCCGTCCGATAAGATCGTGCCAAAATTTGTATCGAAAATGTATGGTCATATAAAAACGATAAGAGTACCACTAAATGAAATACATAGGTCGCTGAAGTAAAAACTTTTCAGGTAAAGGAAGTTTCAAACACTATCCATACTATTACGGTAATTATGGTATATACCGAAACGTAATTTACAGTTCAAGCTTCATTTTCTTCGATCTATCGCATACAAAATATTGAAAGAGAATTAGAGATAGTTTATTCAGTGGGATATATTTTTGGAAATTGTTTCTGATTCTGCAACCGCATAATTGAATATTAAAAAAATGTTAAAAAGTCGATTTCTCGTTGAAATTATTAAGTGACTATGTTTATATTTTTATTGTTAGTTTTATAGTTATATTAAAGGCACTCTACTGCCTCAAGCGTCTTCCTTAAACTGATCTGAACAGCTGAATTAAGGTACATCGAGCTCTAATCGTTCGATATTTTAAAAATATTGCGAAATGCAATACAAACATATCGCCGTACAAACTTATCGAACGATCTAATAGAATGGAATAACAAGACTTGAGGTATGTTGTCAAAAATTCGTTGACAAATCATAAAATGTGACATTCTTCGTTTCCGTGATGCGGTCACAGAACACGCTATTACGTATCGGATAATTACTCTGTACCGAGTTAACCGTTTAAGAGGTACATTATCTGAATACTTTAATCAGATCTGCAGATCGTAATGGTTCGCGTATTCTGTGCCAGGGCTATCAATCTGAGTTTTAAAGAAAGTAGTCTACTTTTAACTTTTAGTCCTTGTGCCCTTTTATACATTAACTGGGGCAATTTTTTCTTTATTAACCTATACAAATATTTTTTATTAATTTTTTCTGTACTTTTAAATGTACCATTTTGAATTAATTGCACTACTAATTTTCGATTTAAATATAGTAATCCCTCGATTGTTCGATCCCCGGACAAGTTCACCAAACCATCATTACATAACAAAGTTTGAGTTTCTATGAGATTTCTTGTTTGGTAAAAACAACATTCCACCAAGTATTGCAAAACTACAGGATTCAAGAAACGTTTTATCCGACAGTTCTACCACAAACTAAGTGTAAGAGTGCACCAATCATACGGTGTATTTTTGCGATTCGAATTCCTGAGGTTTTAGAGTCCCATTACCATTTTCATTTCTACCTTTTCGATTGCGTAAAATCTATAGCTTCTGTGTTTACTTTTACATTTTACATAATCAAATACTTTAGAATGATTAAATTCCCTCTCAGGTAGTAAAAAGGAAGATTTACTCCGGAAAATTCTGATTTTTTTAGATATCGGCGTTAGACCATGCGACGCAAAGTCCCATAAGGTGATTTGTCTATTTTTATACCGTGGTTCAAAGTAAAACTCGAACATTTACATTATCATGCTTTTTGAAGCGTCTGAAAGATAGTCATTTTTATTCAGCTTTATTTAAGGTCATACAAATTCATTAAAAAAAAAAACTCAGTCGATACTAAGTTATAAAAAAAAACAACCACCAACGAACATTATGAGCCCGACATTTCAAATAATCGTCTTGATAAAAAGTGAAACAATAGACAGTACCCGATTTTTGTGCTCTATTCTCTAAATGACTCTATCATGAATTCCCACATTATTAATCTACCCCCATGCTTAACAGTAGTCCGGAAGTTTAGAAAATTCTTTTTAAAAATTAATGTAAATTACTTCTGCCTTTGTTATTCGTCAATTTATATTAGCTTGAATATCAGTTAATAAACGCACCTATTTATCGTTTAATTTTTTTTCTTATGCGATCAATCGTTACTTAAAGCATAAAAGTGTAAGTGTCCGAGTTTTGCTTTGCGCCACTGTATCTCGTCTGTGGTTTCTACATTCTGAATCATTTTTATCGAAGTACCGTAGAAGTTGTGACATTTACTTGTCAACGTAATTAATTTGACACATTGTTACGAATAATTTCTGGTTTATGTTGCAGATGGATTGCCACGACGCAATTCCAGCCAACAGATGCGCGACGCGCTTTTCCTTGCTTCGACGAGCCAGCGTTGAAAGCCAGATTCCAGATCAGCATCGCTCGACCGAAGAACATGACGTCTATCTCAAACATGCCTAGAAAGGGGGAACCCATGCCAGTGTAAGTGACTAGGAGGTCGTTTGTACGCTTGCAGAGGCGACGTTTTCGCACGACACGCGATACGCTTCAGCAGTTTCGTAGATTGACGTTTTGCCTCGACTATTTGCAGTCTGCTGAATGTTCTTGCGGTTGGGTCAAATGTACAATTGAAACGAATCGAATCTAATTTCGGTACTATACAGCTATTTTATTAACGTAGTAGGTCCTTTACAATCAAATTTGGCTTTTTCTTCTCTGAAAATTTCTCTCATTTTCAACTTAAACATTGAATCCTTCTGAAAGTTGCAACATGGTTTTTTAATTGTGGGCTTGGTAAAATTGTGTCTTTTGAAATTTAATCGAATCTTCAATTGATATGACGATATGTTGATTACTAGATTGGGAACGACTTCGCAAATTTATTACGTTGCAGACACAAGTAGGAAAATAAAACTCACGTAAAGATTTATTTCATCTCCTAAATATTATAATTTACTTTGGATATTTTGGATATTTTTACACATTATGTGGGTTTTATATTTTTTCTTGCTCTGTTAAATTTCTCATAAATGAGTAAACATTTGCAGTCTATTGATCGTGTAACTCGTATCATTATTGATAAGTTGATACGTCTTTTATGAGGGTAGTGTTGAATTTAAATTTACCGTGACTAGTAATTTACAGTAGTTCATACTGAGAGAAAATAAATCATTTAAACATTTAATTTTTATTTTTCTTTATTACTTTCTCAAAGTATTCACATCTGTTGCTTTCTATCTCCGATTTATCTAAACTTGTGCATACCTACAATAATTTGATGTTCAGAAGTAACTGAAGTTGAACGTTATGATTTAAAAACTTATTTAAATCATTTGTAGATTCATACATTGCATACATTCCCGTAACTTCTTGCAATATTTCAGGTGTTGGAAATAATTATATAATGAAGTTTAAATTATAACTATATTTAAATTTCGTTTAATTATATTTAATGAATACATTACTTTTCTAAGGAGAATTTGTTAAGATTTTAATTCTTGACGAAATGGACACTCTTCAGAAATAAAAGAAAACAATAAGAATTTGGAGTTTTTAAAGTTTCGAGAGTTTTAAAACTTCGCAATGTTTCGGATTTAAGTTTCGCGAATCTAGAAATTAAGTTTCGACCCATTTCTATTTATATTTGTAAAGATCACCAATTTTACTTTGGGTTTACTGTTTAGTGGAAAATTATTAGCCTTGAATTTTGCAAATCAACATTCAATTCCTCGACTATTTATATAAGTTTTTTGAAGTGCCGCATTCATACGTTCAACAGCTTTTATGACATATTACATTATGTTGAACTTTGATAAGTAATTATAAAATATTGTGATTATTTATGACGTGAAACTCTAGAATTTTCATAATTTCATTGTAATTATCCTTGTTATTCTGCACATGAATATTACAGTAAATTTCTCTCTCTTTAATGTATTTTGCTATAATTAGCTTGCCAGTTCCTATGCAAATTCATAGCTTCATTAATAAAATTCAAGAAATGGAATTTAAGTAGCGAGTTATTTTACCCTTTAAATAGAATAACATATACATATCTCTTTTTGAATACCTTGTATATTCTTATATATTATGAGAGTTCTCTAGTGTTCTGTATATGTAAATTTCCCATAAATGCATAAAAATCCGTAGTCTAGTTATAATTAAAAATTGAACATAATTATAAGATCAGTATTCATCTGCTAATGTGAAATATCGCAGGAACGACATTTCTTATGCACCAACCTAATTTTTACCATCGTACTAGTACGATGTCCATTCATTCTGTAGATACCTACTGATCATATGTTAATATGTTATGATGAGTGGTTAAGATTTTCCTTATTTCAAATGCGATGTAGCGACAAGAATAAACCAATCGAGAGGATGACGTAGATATGATCGCTGAAATCCACTAAAAGGCACTCTATACAAAGTTATTTAGAAGTTATTCATTGGTTAATAAAAGGCTATTTAAGGTTTTATGAAGATCAATTGTAGATTATTTCAAGTTCAATTGCAATCCACTTATAAATTATTATAAGGCTATTTGAAAAGTATTCAAGGTCGCTCAATAATGAGTTGACCAAAAAGTGCTGTTGAAATTTTCAGTAAGAAACCGTAATCATTTTTCCTTAAATATCAGAAAGTTTGTTAACCCGTTGATGATCAGACATTTTTGTCTCATCAACAAAACATTTCATACGAAACACATTTAATTTGATTTGAAACGCAGCTGGAAATTTGAAATAAACAAAATGCATTTTCTTCTGCTTTCGCAAATAAGATTCAATATTCTAATTCAATACTTAACCAGTTTTGTTGAAGAGAAAACCATTTATCTTTTACTTTTACTAAATAGAACACAGTGTCAGATTTTTTGCAACATCAGGTGCGAATATTGATCTACAATTATCGGCTGTTTCCATCCAGAACTTGCCATCTTTTTCTTAAACTCGTTATAAGTGCACAATGTAGACTACCAAAGAATTCAACTTTTTGCCCAAGTTTCAAATTGGCGGATGTGATAAAACTGGATATCCATTTTTTCTAGCTTTGAAGCTCAGCTGTGAGTTAAACGAGACTGTATCGTGGTAATTTAAGGTCATCTAAAAGCTATTTTTTCCAAATAATGTTGAAAATAAATTTTCATGATACCTCAATGTGTTTATTCGTCGCTATATGACTCATATATCTATTTTATGCTGACTTTATTATAATATGGAAGATAATCCACGTTAAAATGTCGCACCTTTATGATATTTCAGAATTTTTCTTGAACTTTGTAAAAAATTCTCTTAGATAATAATCGAATTAGAGGTTGAGTGTTCGTAACTTTCGTAGATCAAAACTTTTTATATTTACTTAATTTTGAAAATATAAATGTCACCTTTTCTTTTCTAAACAAAACTACAGTATTTTATAAATATTTTTCATTACAGAAAATTATGACAAATCCAGTTACACATCTGTACGTGTATTACAAACAATATAAGTAATGTAAAAAATTAATATAAACTGTACAATGCCAATATTTTATATTTTAATATTGTTAAACATGCAAAAATTCAGAATGTTTAACATTAAAATTACCAACACTAAGGGGTTTGTTATTGTTCAGATTCTAGAGTAGCTTCTAAATTAGTAGTATCAGTTTCGAATTAAATAATACTGTAGTTACAATCGTATAGTATTAGTCTTTAACGTTATTTTGAAGATAGAGTTAATCACGAAAGTCTGCATACACATTTTAAATTTCAAATATTTACATATTTTAGAACACATTTTAGAAAAATACAGATAATGTGAAAATTTATAAAATATAAAATTACAAGTGAAAAATATTCATAGAAGACGGTTTATAAACTGTGGATCATTGATTACATGAACAGAATTGCTCCTAAAATTTATTTAATATTATTTTATTTATGTTAAACAAATTATAAAATATCGCAGGTACAATAGAAAGTCTAACAAAGTATAAATATAGTTGTAATAACTTTTGTGTACTTTCATACAGATATGAAGATTTCAATAAAATTGTGTTTTCAGTTCGTATATATTTCTTTTTATAAACAAGTGGAAGAAACATAATCATTTTTCTGCAATTTATCAAATTTTAAATAACGAATAAATTGATGTTCATGAATTCGTCGAACCTCTTGTATTTGTTTATATATGTGAAGTTTAGAAGTGCATGTAGACTTTTGCTACTGACTGTATCTCAAATTAATTACTACTGAACGCATTATTGTTATTATCAAATATTTCTAAGGTTTTCTTGCTGGTACTGTTCCAAATATTTCGGCACTTTGATATGTTTAACACAACTTGCAACCTCTACGGTCAATTATAGTACATTGCTGTAGTTACGTTAATATTTCAGCTCTTATTGCAGAATGAACAAAATTGTCTCGTTTAATGTAATCGTCAACAGCAATCCATCTGTTACATTTGTTTCATGGTTTTCCAAATTGTCTATACGTACATAAATGTATGAAATATTCTATTGTAATTTCTTTAATATACAATACCACGCAAATGTCTGAAACATTTTTTTTCTTTTGTGGTTGTTTATTAAAGGTCGCATTAACATCTTTGGTCACGAACGAGTATCAAAAGTTTACATATGATTGCTTAGAGTTTAAAATATATATTAATTTCCTTCAAAAATTGAATAAGATACTTTATATTTTTGTTTGATTTTATTATGCCACTTACATCATTTTTAATTTTGTGTTCTTCTCTGCTATAATGAAAGTCATTACAATAAAAAAATAATGTGTTTGATGCTTAAGATTTCATTACGATTTTAATATCTTGGTATATTATCTTTCGTCATTAGCCATGAGTGAGTAAAATTAGTGTGTCCTATTAATATGCATGTAATTTTTACTTGGTCATACCTTCCTTAATCTACTTAAATCTAGTTTAATACTTCTTGCTTTGATTTGTGTTATTCTTGCAGATACTAATTGAGTCAATCTTTGGATCCAGTTGATCGAAAGCCTTCTTTTAATTTCACCATAGATATTTTAGTATGATATTACTTCACTGACATTACAGTGGCAATTGAATACAATTGTGCATAGTATTTCAAAATTTTAATTACATAAAAATCAACTTCGTATTATTTATATTAACTACATTGTATTAATTACTCATGCTTTTGTTTGATTACTATATTTTTAAAAAATTCTGTAATAATTAGAGTCTTCCCCCATATATATTATGAAACTCCTACAGTATGCGTTAAAAAAGTAGAAAAAATGAGAAAGGCATCAGATTTTGGAGTAATTACCGAAAACACAAGGTTTTTATGCAAATTCATGTTTTCACAAAACAAAAATTGCCAAAGTGTGACATAAATAAGGGGCTGTTTCACTCTTTAAATATCATAATCTTTATTACACTTCGGATAGTTTGTATAATTTTGCAAATTGTATGTATTCTATCCTTTTTTACACTTTTAATAAATGCATAAAAACCTGTAGTCTAGTCATAAAATGTCGAATATATTTATTGAAAAGTTATTCAACAAGTTTTTTAAAAGAATTATTTCTATGGAGGGTGTAAACTAGGGTTGTAATGAATTGACGTGCACTATTTACCATTTGTTATTTAATTTTAGTTTGCATAAACGTATCATCTTATTTCATTCGACACTTATTTGACTTAAATAAAATAAGAATATCAAGTAAAGATGATACTCTTATAAAACAATAATCTTCGTTTCAAAACATTGAATAGGTACTAAAATTTAGTACAGATATACGATTAACAAATTGACTTACAACTTACCCTGTGTATATATTGAATTATTTTTCTTCTAGATTTGGCAGCACATTCAATTAATCTTTACAATTTAATAATTTAGAGAATTTGTTATAGTACCAATTACACGATATCTTCGCGATCAAGTACACGTGACACGAATAAACTAGCAATTTAACATGAGACGAATGTAATACTCCTATTATTTGTTTGAATTGAACGTGGAGGTAATTTCTAGAACCAGTAAAGACCGTGTCCATCAACTGTGTAATCAATTTGTTTGCGCGAGATGTGTCGTTAAGTTAATTATTCCTTACGCGTCCTATGTTCATTAAATGCCGTAATACGACTCAGAAAACTTCTTCATGAATAAAAGAACAATTTCAAATTTTATTACGTTACGCTTGAGTTTATGGACATTAAAAATGTAGGAAACAACTATCACTTGTATACAATGTGTATATATGTTGCAAATGTTACAAAAACTGAAAACTTAACCGGACAAAAATCTACGTATAGTAAGCATCCATATACTGTACTTCATAAAATTTAACGTTCTAAGTAATATTTATAACTAACTAGTCCTATCATGGTTATAGAGGCTTAAAAATAATTCTTTTATAATTTACCGTATCAATTGCTTCTCATACTTGCAATTAAAAATTGTAAATTAAATATAAAGTTGTTGTGTATATACTACGTGCATAAACTATCACTGGTATGCAAAAAGTATCTAATAATTAAAGACTAAACGAGTAGAGAAGAGACTACTTAGAATCAGAAAAATTAAGAAATGATTTATTATGAATGCAAAAAAATAAAAAATAGAATCCATTGTTTAACAGTAGAACCATCAAGATGGTCGAAATGACTCATCCGTAATTTCTTATAAAAATTGTATCAACTTACAACGATGCATTTTGATGATTTTCGGAGATTTTCTGTAAATAGTGTGAACGAAAATTTATTTTCCATGTATTATGTATTTTTGCATTCTATCATTGTAATCACATTGGTGTAAATAAATATCGGTATTTTACTTGACGATAATTCTTGTGTTGAGAACTATAACTACGCTATGTTGTAACATCTTACAATTAGTATTAACCTTTTGCGGACGGATGTCAGTAAATAGCTTCCCAACCATTTGTGGATTTCTGGGTTCATATCGATTTTTAAAGCAAAAAATTTAAATAAATATCATTAATAAATACTTAGAATCCTTGGGAATTCGATAGCTTGGAATTCGAAAGTTTGAAAACTCAAAGGCTTGGAAGTCAATACCAAAATATGTACTCTCATAAATGCCACTATTTGCCGTTCGCAAAGGGTTAAGCCGAATAAATTTTATAATTTTTTGAAAGACAAGTATTTCTCGTCTTCGCCTGTGGCAATATTGTCTCGGTTCATTTTTATTTTATAAGGATGTAGTTCATTTTGTATATACGAGGGTCATTCAATAAGTAAAGAGACAAAAACTCTAATTCAAATACATAATATCTAAATAAGAAATATGATACTTTTAGAATTATTAGTTGGCATTCCCATTACTCACTTAAAATAATGGTACATTAATTGTTTCAATGTTTCAAGCAATGTCTTGTTATCACTTATTTAATAATAGCAAGTTCTTTTAAAAAATGCACTTTGCAAAAACAGATTTTATTAACACGTTTGCGGACGGTTCGAATTTGTGTAAGATGCCGATATAAGCATTCTCAATAAACTTAATGTTAATGTTTGTTAGGTGAAATCGTATAAGAGACTTCTAATACATTTAACATTTAGACGCCAGAAATATATTCACGTAAAACATCAATATTGCATAAACAGTATTGAAACAGCAACTGTTTGTCTGTTTACTTATCCAATAACCCTCGTGTGTATGTATATATTTTATAACTATTAAATTGGATGTCTTTTGTTAATTGTAACCAGGCCTGGATTACCAACATACGTGTGGGACCATTATGAACGTTCAGTGCCAATGTCCACTTACCTGGTTGCCTTCATTGTTTCGGACTTCGAAGTGTTGAAATCCGAATCTGGAAACTTTAGAGTCTGGGCACGGAGAGATGCTATTAAACAAGCACGTTATACTTTGGACATCGGTCCGAGGATCCTCAAATACTACGAGGACTACTTCAAGATTAAGTTCCCCCTGCCCAAGATGGATAGCGTCGCCCTTCCTGATTTTGCAGCAGGAGCTATGGAAAACTGGGGCTTAATCACGTGCAGGTAAGCTTAATCGATGATTGCTGTTACGAGACAAGATGTGAATGATTTAATCATTTCATTATTTTAACCGTAGAATACAAACGTTATTCGATAACAAATTTACAGGTCTACAAATTTTCTTTCTTTATGTCACAATATTGCTATGTTCATTTTTTACTTTATCCTTAAAACTTTATTATGAAAATGTGTTTATTGCATGCTACATTTTAGTATTCGATTGTATTAAAAATTTGTATTGTAGATCACATTATAACGATTGCCCTATAGTTCACCAGTCGTGAAAATGGCGAACGTTTGCATTCTAGGGTTAAGGGTTGTGAATAATATTATAATATTAGATTTTCAAGTAATAAAGCCACATAAAAAAGTATTATAAATTGGGAATATATTATTAAGTTGGTACATATAAAATATCGTTTTTCCGAAGTTTGAGATTAACGGATGGATAATATTTTTTCATCTTTGTAATATTCTTAGCTGTAATGCACCACATTAAAGAAGAATAAATTAGCTGTAATGTACATATATTGTGTATTATAACAAAATTGTGAGATCTTCAGTATTTGACATCGTAAATAATGGAAATATTTTAGCAATTCTTTATGAAAGACCAAAAGTAAATATACCATGAAAACTATTAAAATTGGGATTTGAATAAAATATTTGATCGATTCAACACTGATTTGCAAAATTTAAGATTCACAATTCTTATTGAGTAATTTTCTCACGTATTGTTAATATAATGTGCGTTAATTATATTTTCTGTTACTGCATTTAGTAATTTCTTTGTTTTTAAAGAAAGTAAGGGAAAGTTGCATAAAACGGGATAGTTTGACAAAACGGAATACTTAGTTCTAGAGTTTTTGCATATACAGTAACTTCTCGAGTTACGACCATTCGCACTTACGACGAAAAAATTAAAAAAAAAAAATTAAAAAAATGTATCAATTTTTTATAGTTTTCATCAAATATATATCATATACATATATAATTATTTACTTATATGTAGTTAACAATTAACAATCAGAACGAAAAGTTATTCATTTTGATGTACATATGTCTATTATAATTATATTATTTATTTTTGTATGGAATTCGACTTACGACCATTTCGACTTGTGTCTGAAGTTGCGGAACCGAACCCCGTCGTAAGTCGAGAAGTGACTGTACTGTATTTTGTTGATAGCAATATAAATATTTTTTATATGCAGCATAAACGTATTGAAAACAATTAAAGACGGTAAGATATTTTTAACAAAAAGCAAAAACAAAAGATGCGAAAGTTATTGTATCTAGTGTCACGTTTTATCCTACTTTCCCCTATGTGGTTAATAATCGCTAAATAAATCATACGTTTCACGTGATGTTACAAAAAAATTAATACCAAATGAGAAACAACGCAAAATGTCTTAAATGTAAGTAGCTGTCATCTAATTGCATAATATTTGATAGGTGATATAATTTAATGTTCAGGGAGACTGCTATGTTGTATCAAGAAGGAGTTTCAACCAGTAGCAACCAACTACGAGTAGCCACCGTAATTGGTCACGAACTTGCCCATCAATGGTTCGGCAACTTGGTAACTCCAAGTTGGTGGTCAGATCTTTGGTTGAACGAAGGTTTTGCTAGTTATGTAGAGTACATCGGCGTGAACGCAGTAAGTTCGTAATCTCGAATAAAAATAAAGCTGAAAAGTAATGTAAACCTTGAAAACAAGAAGTATCGTGGAACGTCGATTACTACCGAAACACCAATTGCTCGAATTCTCTATTACCCGAATGTTCTATTATCTGAATATTCTGTCATCCATACTGTATGTTTCATATAATATGTATGTACAATCCATATAATATTTCCTTTCTACTGTCGAAGCTACTACGACTAGCAATGAAAATGAAATCTTTTCAAAATATTTCAGTATGATATTAGCAATCGTAACGTTCAGAACTATAATAATATTGCCAAAAACGAAACAGATAATGTTGTCAGTTGAAATCAAACGTGTAATTATTAAGAAGTTGGAACATACCCAGTGTACAACAAACCTAGTACAACTGATATTTAAAGTCAATTTTCTCGCAAACGAAGCCTCTTATGCATTTTTTTATTCTTAATTTACCATCTCATTTCGAACTATAGAATCTCCGTGACCCAATTTATATCATGAATTTCGGAACACCCTGTATGTTGGACGATGCATAGGAAAAGTTAACGTGTACTATGTATTCTGCACACGTTGACTGCCATGTTCGTCACCTGTAATCGGAGTTTGTTTGCTCAGTGGGACCACGGTGGTCATCAGGGACTGAAACGCCGCATTTGTTTGAATGATTAAAACAAAATGAATATCGCAGATTAAAAATCTTCGAGCAACATAGATAACTAGACAATATTACGAAATAAAAGGTGCACTATTCAACAATTACACATCTTTATTAAAACGTAATATTTTACACAAATTAAGTAGGGTGAACGTGAGTAATATGAAACAGCACGTAATATGGAACTTTGTAAATTCTGGATAATAATTAGCAAATTTTACCGACAACCGTGTATACGTGTTCCTTATAAACAATAACGAAGCATACTGACAATTAAACGTTACTCGAACATCGATTATTGAAAAAGAAACGCTTTTCTCTTTCGCGATGTGCACAAATTTCTGGAAGACTCCTCAAATAGTTAAATATTTTAATGAAGACAAGTTAAAGAGTTTCGTATGGTTCATTATTAACTATGATTGTTCATAAATAATTTAAATTTTTTGGGTGTTCCATGCTAGATACCTCTTTTTTGAACGAGCCGAATTTCACGTTTGTTAGTTTTTCAACTATGATTCTAAATCATTTTAATTTTGTCACACTTAATTAATTAAGTGCGATTATGTATTACTTTTCTTATCCCATCGCGATGATTTTATTAAAAAGGATAAATTCCTCTGTTTTTGAGAAGATTTCAAAATCAGGCGTTCCATATTATCAAAGTTTACTCTTTGCATTACGATGTACTGTATTGAAACATGTTAAATTCTACTGTGGCCCACAAAGCAGGACATACAAAACTCGCGTGTCAAGCAACATGTTAATACACAATTAAATATATGATGACATGTATAATAGCACTAGCCCATGTATCAGATTTAGTAATACTTAATGTCTTTTTGTGTCATACGCTTCTGAAGTTAAAAAACGACATTAATTGTTACTAGACCTGATAGTATCTCAGTGAAGTACAGTGAAGCTGAAAATGCATTGGGCATTGCATAGCAATGGGCAAAATATAAAAGAAGAAATAGATGCTGTACAAATTTTTATATTAGAGGTATTTCCGGTATTTATCCGCTATTTAGTGGTATATTAAATTTGAAAACGTTTAATTTATATTTTATACCTTTTTTTCTTATTAAGTATGTATTATTTTACGTCAAAACCGTTCACATGTAAAAATTGCTTAATTTCTAATCGATTTATGACATTATTAAGAATTTGATTTTTTCGGACTGATTATTCGATAAATCTATTATCAGAACAAATTTGATTCTCAACTAATTCGAACAATCGACGTTCCACTGTAGCTGAAACGAAAGATATCCATAAGTAATGTCTCTTTTTCAGATAACCTTGAATCTAATAAATAATGGTATTGTTTGACAGTTTCTTCTAAATAATTAAAAAGTATTACTACCTATTAACTCGCAAATTGCAGACGTGGATGTATTCGGGGGGGATTGCTGTTTTAGAACTTCTTTTACTTTGTGTCTAATTTTTTCTGTGGTGTAAAAGTATTATCTTTAAATTCTAATAGCTAGAGTTACAGACAGTTGCAAAAGTCTACGTACACCTTTAAATTTCAAGTAATAAAAAAAATACAGGATGGTGGCTGTTTTAAGAATAGTAATCTATTTATTAATTGAAACCAGACAAATTGTCAAAAGATAATGGTGTTCATCCTATTTATTTACAGCAAAATATACATAAACCGAAAACACGATTTCACGAAAGTCCAAGTATATGCATTAAAGTATACAAAGCTTATTGTTATAATTGCATTTATACTTTGTTGGTCTCTGATACATCTGCGACGTGGTATAATTTGTTCAGCATAAACATAATCATACATCTTATGTACTGTTAGAAACAATCTTACTCGTGTAATTAATGATGTCCCATGACGAAACATCTTTTAGAAATCTTCCTTACTTGTGATTTTATATTTTATGAATTTTTGCGTCATTTTTATTGTTCACATATATGTCCTAAAATCTGTAAATATTTGAAATTTAAAATGTACATGTAGACGTACGTGACTGACTGTAATTATATTTATAAATCGATGAATCTCAAGCATATACCATCACGAGATGGATAATTCTGCACTTTTTAAATGTTTCATAGCCGCACGTCTGGGATTGCGGATTAAAATTCAATCTTTCTGTTATTCCTTTCGTACTTAAATTCACTTCCATTACATTTTCACGATCTTTAATCCTTTGAATACAGACGACCTATATGTACTGTCAACATTATGCATTGTAACAGGGAAATCACGTAAATGAGTGAAAAATGAGATAATTGAAAGATTAATAAACGAAATCAAATGGAAAAATTAGTACACATGTTTGCAAAACACAGGAAGGACGATCTTTTTCGGTGGGTTATCCTGTACATGTTAAGAAGATTATTTGTAATTATATTAGGTTGTCTGGAAATAAATTGAGGATTTCTGTAGCTTCATATTTACAGGTTTGTGTACCACAAATATTTAATTAATCTTTATCATGCAGCATTGCACTCTAAATTTTTTCGAGATTCTGTTGCATCTCAGCAATTGAATTATTAATTCGCTGACTTAGTTCCTTACGTGTATTTATTTCTGTACCACAACTTTGGAGCGAAGTGTTTACAAACATTGTATAACATTATTTGCTTATTTTTACTTATAGTTTATACTTCTACAGTTTGGCCGTTAAAATAGGGAACACTCCGTATATTCAATAAATAGGATACTGATATTCGTTCAATGTGAAATAAAAATGACATTACTTATGGAACAATTTAATACAAGATACGTTTATTATTTTTCATTCCTGGAAATTCTTAAAACAATTATTACAAAATTTACAATTTTCATTGGCATTCTTATCAAAATTCTTCTTCTCTATGAGAACTTTATTAAAATTTATCATTCCTTGGGTTACTAATTTAATTTTCTAGGTGGAACCAACCTGGAAAGTTTTGGAGCAATTCATTGTGCATGATTTGCAGAATGTTTTTGCTTTGGACGCACTAGAATCTTCGCATCAGATATCGATCGAAGTTAAACATCCCGACGAAATCAGTGAAATTTTCGATAAAATTTCTTATGGCAAAGGTACAAATAGAAATCAGAATTACTTAATTATTGGCACTGCAGTTTCTATAATATAATGCAATCATACGTATGATTATTTTCACTTTTAAACAGGTGCTTCCATAATTAGGATGATGGACCATTTTCTTACTACTGATGTGTTCAAGCGAGGTTTAACTAATTATTTGAATGGAAAGTGAGTATCTGAACATCTTTTCTTAAAGATCGAATTCATTAGTTGTTTGATAAATGAGAAAAGATAATCCAAAATAATGCAGTTTATCGTGAATATTAAATTTCTATTTAAGTTTTTCAAAGTAAATATTAAACTTTATGAAAGGAGTAACCATTTAATTTCTATACTTAATATTAACGAAAACACATTTAAGTCTACATGACAATGTTTCTGTCTCTCCATTTACTATAAATTATGGTTTTTTTTGGTTACTACAGAGCTTATCAAAGCGCTGAGCAAAATGATCTATGGGATGCTCTGACAAAGCAAGCGCACAGAGACAAAGTTCTTGATCCTACGGTGACAATAAAGGAAATTATGGATACTTGGACTCTCCAGACCGGTTTTCCAGTGGTGACGGTTACTCGAAATTACGATAACGGTGCAGTGACCTTAACACAGGTTTGTTGTACATAAAACGATCGCAATGAATTACTTCATTTCCTATAAATGACCCCTGTCATTTTTCATTCGTTTGTTTGCTTTTAGGAACGTTTCATGCTTCGTGGAACGGATTCATCTTTAGCTTGTAACGAAACTACACCAGTCATATCTGGGTCCGAACCATTATGGTGGATACCGATTACATATACGACTGAGGGTCAATTAGACTTCAATACAACTCAACCTTCGCATTGGATGAAAGCTGTCAAATCGATTACGCTGCCAAATTTGAACTGGAGTCCCACGGAATGGGTGATACTTAATATTCAAGAAACTGGTAAGAATTGTGAAGCGTGGACTAAAAATATGTAAAGTCTTACAAGCTATTTTCTAAAAAATTATTGAAAGTAAAGACAAAATCGATTTTCTGTTTGGTTGATTCGAATAAGTGGGATTTAAACTTCGAAAACGTGAATTTATTACAAACACTGCAAGTAAGAATGGGATATTTGCAAGAAGAAAGTATTATAGGATTTATTTCTGTTATTTGGGGATGATTGGACTGCGGATTTATGAGAAATTTAAATGTGCAAAAAAATACAGAGTGTACGTAATGTGAATACTAGAGATACTCGAAACTCGAAACTTTTGAAATCCTAAATGCTTATTTTCGTTCTTTTTGTTCTTAAGTTTTGTGAGTAATTAAAATCTTCAGAAATTTTTTGTACAAAATCTGATTATTTATTGAATATAATTAAACGAAACTTAAATGTAGTTATACTTTAAATAAGTGAATAAGCGAAACAACTTCGTGAGATAATTATTAACTTTTATGTTCTATTTGTAACCAACTGGTGAAATCGAACCAATTAAAATTCTAAGAGTTTGAAATCTCAACACAAATCTAATCAGATTATTAGTTAAATAAATTCATATCGCGACAACATTGTGGTTATTCGCATAAACGATTCGCTGTCAACAATTATCATCAAACTATTGCTTAATAAAATAATACGATAATAAATATGTTGATTAAAACTTTTATAAAGTTCGTAACTCTTTATTTTTATAAATTCTGTTTAGGATACTACAGAGTGAATTATGACAAAATGAATTGGCAGATGATAATCAAGCAGTTGAACAAAGATTCATTCAGAAATATTTCAACTATTAATCGTGCTCAGTTGATAGATGATGCACTTAACTTGGCTAGGGCTGGGAGATTAGATTATGCCACTGCATTGGATGTTACATCGTATTTAGCACACGAGACTGAATATTTACCTTGGAAGGCTGCTTTTACTGCTATGCATTATTTGGATGACATGTTGATCAAAACGCCAAGCTACGATAAATTTCGGGTAAATACGAATTCGTTACATTTACATACAAAATATTTTTAGATATACAGTAAAACCTCTTTTACTCGAACATTTATTGTTCGAATATTATATATTGAAGCGTTTTATTATCGATCCTTCTATCTATAGGTATATATTTTGAAAAATTTGCATACGTCTGTATAAAAGGCGATACTATTAATGGGGTCACCTAATACGTTACTCCTACTAAAATTAATGTATTCCTTTATGGTATATCATTATAGGAATGATCACACGTGAATAATGTGCTTTTAGGTATACGTTTTAAAACTGCTTGACAACGTGTACAAACAGGTCGGCTTCAAAGATGATCTGAGGGATCCTCAATTGACAGTCTTTACTCGCATCGATGTACTAACTTGGGCATGTAATTTTGGCCACGAGGATTGCGTGAAAAGCGCAGAAAAACAGTTCCACAATTGGCGTAACACACCTAACCCAAACAAAAATAATCCGTAAGTTTATCCTACGCTATACATATGTATGTCATAACAGGACAATCTATAAGACTTGAAAAAATAATACATTGCTCGAAAAATAATTTTTGTTTGTATTTTTGATAATCTTCTTGTCATCTTTATTTCCTTTTGTAAATAAAGAGAGTAGGTAAATTTGTAATTTTGGATCCGATGATTGTTACGTCTTTCAATTGACAAATTATTTCTTCATAATCGTTAACTCTCTCTGATGTTATGTAACTTAAAAGTTACTCACTTGTATATTTACATTTGTTCAATTTGATCGTATTTGCAAAGTTATGTACTACTACATTTTATTCTTTTACCACTGTATTGATGCCAAACAGTCATATACATTAATTATTAATTTCTAGTTTTTAGATTTAAATGAAAATTTTGACTTAATTACAATTTCTTTCACTGCTAAAGTTATCAAAAATCGGGTTAAAAAATGTCAAAAATCTAAAAAAGTTCTTCTTACTAATATGCAAAGTTAGTCTTTCTAATTGGAAAGAAATAGTGATGCGTAATGCCACTATAAATATCTAAATTCTTATGGTAATTAAAACATTATAAAATATGGTAATCAGCTGTGATCTTCCTCATTAATATTTTTTTTTCTTTTTTTAATGACAAATACTTATTTGCATCGAACTTTTGCTACGATTTTGTCAGAAAATGAATATAGCGTTATACGCCGTATGCTTTCGATCATTATGATGTATTAACTGGTATTGTAAGATAACAAATAATTTACCTTAACTTTTGCCTAATTTATGGTTTTCTTCATAATTAACAATAGTATTATTACTGCTAAGCCTTACTCCATAAACGTGAGTCATTTTTATCTCTTGTGAGTTTCTTTACGTGTTTTATTTTATACATTTACAATAATAATGAATTTAATCAAATTATTTTTCAAGTCTGTTATTATATTCTTTTCACGGAATATTTAAATCTTTCTTGGTAGAACTATTTCTTATTAAGAATTTCTTTTGCTATTATCTACCGCATTGTGAGGTCCGTAGTAGACGTTAAATTGTAATCAATTTTTGATCATGCAAATTAAATATATGTATCTTATGAATCGCGTCGGACATAAATTACCCATTTTTACAATTTACAAACACCGAAATTGTGGAATAAAAATTCAATGTAAAAATGTCAGAAATGTTCATCACTACTCCTTTAAAACGTTAAACAGGTCATACATGGCCCAGTGATATCAATGAGTGACATATCATACTAACTGGGGATTAACATTAAAACCCAGTAGAAAAATTACAAATTCTTTTATATCAATCTAATACTGTCATGATTGGACAGCGAAATTTTATGCAGACTTATATTTTCTTTAGAAACAGAGAAAGAGGACAAATATATTTTTCTTCATCCTCTAAGTATTGTAATTTCTACATACTTTGTATATTTTCTATATTTTTGCGCATCAGGTGTCCTTTGTACCTTTTGCACATTTAAATTTATCATATGCATAAAAATCCGCAGTTTAGCCATAATATACTAATGCGGCACAGTAATTCATTAAATTGTAATAAATGAAATAAAAGTAAATTGTAAAGAAATTGTTAATGAAATCCTGAATCTGTTTTTCAGAATTTCACCAAATTTAAAGATGGTCGTCTACTGCACGGCTATTCGAGTTGGTGGACAAACCGAATGGGACTTTGCTTGGCAGAGGTACTTGGAAACCAATGTTGGTTCCGAGAAGGATTTGCTTCTGCACTCTCTCGGTTGCACCAGAGAAACGTGGCTTCTAATGCGCTATTTGGACCGGATGATCACCGAAGGTTCGGGAATCAGAAAACAAGATGCTAGCCGTGTTTTTAACTCGATCGCTAGTAATCCAATTGGACAATCTCTCGCGTTTGACTTCCTCAGAAATAAGTGGACACGTCTTCGAGAATAGTAAGTGTTACGAAAAGAGTATTAAATTAGTTTAACCCATTTGCACCATAGACGCTCGACTAATAGTAGGGCCGTATCTCGTGTATCGACAAATAATTTTACTTCCGATTATAATTTATATTTGTAAAATGAAATACCGTTGGTGACGATTAAATAACAATTAGAAAGGTAAAACTTGCTGGTGTTGCACTAATAACATCGAGTTTTTTCATTACTGCTAACAAGACGCTCTCAGATTGTTTTAAATACGGTAATCGATGAATATTGTTCGCGGATTATTCTCCGCTGGTGACAAGTGATAATTATCATATGTGGATCGTTCCGCTTGCAGATGTAAGTGAGTTAAAAGACTTTTTACACGAATTCTAAAGAAAATTGCAAATTAAAGCAACTCTGATCTTTACCATTTTCTTTCCACGCATTTCAAACACAAATTTATAGTCAAGTTTTAATTATAAGTAAATTTTCATTCTTTCCTGTTTCAGTTTCGGAACATCGTTATTAGGCATCAACAACATAGTAAAGGCAGGCACGAGGGGTATTAACACCAAGTACGATCTTAAAAACGTAAGTATAAAACAAGATTGTTTCAAATTATACAGTCAGTCGCAAAAGTCTCCATACACTTTCAAATTTTCAATATTTAAAGAAGTACATGAATTTCGATTATTTTAACAACAACAATTTATTTGTTAATTAAAATTGGACAGATTATCAGAAAATAGTAATGTTTGTCCTGTTTGTTTACAACGAAATATATATAAATCGAAAATACGATTTCACAAAAGTTTACGTACATGTGTGAAAGTGTACAAAACTTATTGTTCAAATCAGAGATCTGCAACCTTTTCAGTAAGAGATTCATGTGTAGTTCCTTTAATTGTGCTGATAAAAATAAGAATTTGCATAAAAATTCGCAATCTACGTATAACAAAGGGCACCTTTCCTTAATTTCGCTGCAGTGGAAATTTTAGGCTTAAAATAAATTCAATACATATTTATCTTAAATTGAATGTAGTTCTGAGGATTGGTTGGTGCAGGCACTTAACAAATTCTTCACGATTACATAAGTGTCCTTGAACCCCATGTTGCCGATCACTAGTGCCAACTATATTTATACTTTATTAGGTCCTATGATGCATCTGTGATCTCCTATAATTAGTTTATCATAAATAAAATTACATCTCATATAATTTTAGGTGCAATTTTATGCGTGCAATCAATGATACTTCATTTATGAAACATTTTCTAGAAATCTTTCTCACTTGTGATTTTACATTTTATGAATTTTTATGTTATTTTCATTATTTCAAAATATGGTTTAAAATATGTAAATATTTGATATTGAAAATGTGTATACAGACTTCTGTGACTGACTGTAAATACTTGTATGTCTAATAAAAGTGGCTTTAACACTAGAACATAAATGTTCATCAGCTTTACGACTAATATACATTATAGCAGTAATTGTAATGTGATTTATTCTACAGGTTTTTCACATATACAAATGTCGAAATGTATTTTGCTACAAATATATTTTATTAATAAAGTTTTAAACGCGGAATCGTAAGTAAAGTTGCAATATAGTCATACAAAGAAACAAATTTTGGAGACTGGTAAATTTGTTAGTGAATACCGTTCGATGTCTCACATTAAATAATAGATTACTACATTTAATATGTAAGAGACGCTATAGTATCAAAATTCTTAAAGCTGTTCAAAATTCTTTATTCATGTATATTTATTAAAGAGTATACACCACTTCAACAAATTTTTGTTACATTTTTTAAGATTTCCTAAGTGTAGAATATTGTAATGAAAGAATTATTTGAACTCCATATTAATCGGTGAAGTTATAGCATTAAAAAAAAGTGCACGTCAAATTTCTTTTTATAACAGGAAATCCTTTTGAGGGGTTGAAATCGACTCCTTAAAATATCAGCATGTTTTTATTTTATAAATGTAATTTTGTCTCTGACGTTTTTGCTCTATCTCGCACCGTTACAAAGATTCAGATAAAATAAGAGTCGCCGCGAGCACCATAAATTAGGAAATCAGGGGTGAAGTCAGTCCTTACAATGTCATTCGATTTTTGGTTCTCTAAAAATAACTTTGCTATTTTGATACAGCAAATATTAATATATAAATATGATAATATATGAATATGATTAGATATATAAATATATAATTAATATATAAATATGACGATACAGCAAAACTTTTCGTATAAGAAATGTTCAGTTTTTAGTGCTCTATCATTCTATTGCAATAAAGTACCGCGCAAAATTGCATCTAAAAAATGAAGAAATGCTGAAATTTTAAGGAGTTGATTTCAGCCCTTCAAGAAAATTTCCTGTCGCCCAAAAAGTTGCTTCACGTACAGTTTATTGTGCTCTACAAGTAAGCAAACTTTTAGTACAATTAGAACTTTCATGTTGGATAAATATCGCTATAAGTGATGTTTCAATGTTAATGAGAGTATTTGTACATATGCCGTGTACTAATTCTTCAAAAATAAATGTGCCTTTCTCTATGTCTAGCTTCTGGACTTTACTAGCGAACGTATAGAAGATTTTGGAAGTGCAACAAGATCAGTGCAGCAATCGATAGAGCAAGCTGAAGCAAACATACGATGGATGGAAGCCAATAACGTTACTATTCAGGATTGGTTAAAAAGGAACACTGCGTAACGATAAAATGAAGCCTAATAAGCGTTACCCAAATAGTTATCGACATTCAAAGAGGCAATTAAAATTGTCCAATTCTATACGCGAAGGCGCTCACGAGCATTGTTTAATCGTTCAAAAACGTTACACTTGTACGTAAGCTCGCGTTTCCATTCCGATTAAACATACACCGCACAAAAAGCGGCCTGTATTCCCAGTTTCCAAGTACTAAGTGTTTTTGTATGTTTTTGTAAATACGCGCCGAGCGTTAATAATGTATGTACAATGAAATGTTTAGGTATTTATATAAGTTAGGTCGATTCTCACCAATGTATCTTAAAGCATTCCGTGCAGTTCGTGCACATTAAATGTACACTTTAAATTATTTAACAGATAATCTGAATTATTACTTTTACAAATCTTCAACAGATCTCGAACGGCGGCCTGGTTTAGCACGCTTAATGTCCTACTATAATTTATCATTTCTCATGAAGAAAGTTTATACACTTTCGTATTTTAATATGTATGTTGTTATTGTTGTTTATGCATTCAAAATCGTAACTTTCAGTAGCTTTTGCTTTTGCTTTTGTAGTTCAACTCAACGAGTTTTTGGAAAGTAATAACTCTTTGTAATTAATTTTCTAAACTAAAAAAGCTTTGTGTTATAAATGCGCTGGTCGAATGTAGATCACTCGAAATTGCTATCTTTGTAAATTACAGATTATGTTATTACTAGTTGGAATAATTATTTTCTATACGAGTGATGTAAGTCTTGTACTGTAATTTTGCAGCAGGGCGAATACAATAATTGTAACCACATAAAGTTATATTGCATTGGAAGTAGTTCAAACAATTAAGTCTGCTTTATTTATTATGTAACGTATATAGATTTCTATAGGTCTGATAAATTAAAAAAATGTACAATGGGGTAATGTATATAATTTAATTTCGACAAAAGTGTAATTTGATTAGTTTGATCCTAAGACACACAATTAACTGATTCAACTGTTGTCCATGTTAAAAAATAGTGCCGAAAAGAATTATGCATATGTGCAGAAAGTATTTATTACGAACCTTCTAACTTTGATGTTCGATTTTTATTACGCACAATATGTATCCTAAATATGTGAAAAATTCGCTCTTTATAGTTTTTACGAGAAGAAAAAAACGTAGTTCTGTGTACACCGTTTTTTTATCGCCCATACCATTTTTGAAAGATCGAACGAGGAGCACAAAACAACTTTGTTATAGTTCTTGTTCGTAGAACAAAACCGTCGCTGTGTGAAAATTATACGTTACAAAATTGCGATGAACATATTGTGTAATAACATTGTATTTTGGTTTAAATATAATAAAGTTGTATCGATTTTTATATTCTTCATTGTGCTACGTACCATACACATGATACTGTAAGGATGACTCCCTCGTCTTGAATCACTCCGTTTCGTTTTACTCTTCGTGTCTCGTGACTCAAAAAAAAGGCTCTGTCCCGTCTCGTCGTCGGGTATAGTTATAGGCCCAGCGCCCTTCCCTAGTCGCTACTACCCCCAATGTTACAGAGCTCGATGCTGGGCCTTCAGGCATCGCGCACGCGGGGAAAGTTTACGGGCTTTCCCTCCGAACTTTCCCCGTCTGCACGCCAATTTCATTTTCTACAACCGATTTATTAAGATCTTAATTCCTGACAAAATGGATAATCCTTATAAACAAAAGGAAAAATATAAAGATTCAAGGATTCGAAAGATTCGAGTTTTGAAGATTTTGAGGGTTCCTCGAATCTAGAAATTAGCTTTCAACTCATCTTTATAAACAATATTTTAATTGTATTTTACATATTGCGATGTAGTATATTTGCTTAAACTTCTATGTACTGTCGAATTATAGTATCGTGTCAATTCTTCGTACACTTCCTACACAAGTAACATAAATTGGGATCAAGGTAAGAGATTTTTTTATTATATTTACAGAATAATATACACAATTTTATTTTTCGGATGGATACATTGATACGGACTATTTAGTTTTCACAGAATATTATGTACAGAATTGTTTAACGCTAGTGCTAATATTCATTAAAAAATAGTACGATACTCTTTTTCCAGTTCCGTTACAATACATAGTGTTTATGAACATAGTATGTACACGATTACCGAAAATACTGTCATACAAATTATACTTAACTTATTCCCGACAACAGTGGTACCTTCATTGACTGTATATTTCTGCAGCACTTCAATGATACCATCTGCATGTTTTTCATACCATTCTAAATTCTTCTTGGCAGATATAATTCCAGAATTGATCGTAGCTGCTATGTTTGAACGGTCAGCTTCTGCTTTGGTAAGAAGTTTATTCAGCTGTAACATTTGTTAAAATAAATTAATCATAAATATGGTTGAACTCAACTCAGTTAAGTACAAATAAAAATAATTTAAATGAATAGACAAAACATAAATACAAAAATTAATAAATAAAATAAGTATAAATGAAAAATGTAAAATAAATAGTAAAAGTTCTAAGACATATAATATAATAATTATGATTAATTTACCATAGAAATTTGATCTGCAGTGGAAAGACGAGATGCTACTTTAGATATTATACTATTAACGTCATCCCAGGTACCATAGCTAAAATAATATTAAAATAATATTAATAATAATATTGCAAATATAAGGTCGAGTCATAAATAACTTCCGTTTTTCTATCAAACATTTAATTCGCTTTCATTAAATAACAAAATTATATTAAGTTATTATGTATTCGCCACTATTATGTATGACGTTCTCCCATCATCCTAGCAGTTTATTAATTCCTTCCTTGTAAAATGTAGTTGGTTTGGACTGGCAGAAATTTTCGACAGCCTGACTGACTTGCTCTTCAGAATTGAAGGTTTTTCCATTCAAAAAGTTTTATAAGGAACAGAAAAGGTGGTAGTCTGATGGGGCAAGGTCCGGGGAGTAAGGTGGGTATGGTAAAACAGACCATCCAAGCTCAAAAATATTTTCTTGAGTCACCCTTGCTGTATGTGGTCGCGCATTGTCGTGTAAAGGAATGACGTTTTTGCGATTGACGAGAGCAGCATGCTTTTCATGGAGTTTCTCTTGCACTCTTTGCAGCTGCTGAACGTATCTATCCGCAGTAATCATTAAATTTGATTTCAACAGCTCGTGATGAATTATACCTTGACAATCTATACACACAACAAAATCTTTTTGCCATCGATGTTTGCTTTCAGATCTGGTAGGAGTGGTTGATCCTTATCAAGCCACTGTCTTTTGCGGATGATATTGTCATACAGTTGACAGAAGACTAACTGAACCCTCATCTATATAGTGAAAACAAAAACTCGTTTGTCCCAGTGACCCATAGTGGGTAAAAACGAACAATAGATTCTACCTAGCTGCATCGGAAGTAACTTATGACTCGACCTTATAATATGGAAATAATATTGAAATAATGAAATAATGCAGTACATTGAATATAATTAATAGGAAGGAGATCTGTGCTTTTTCGACTAAATTCGATTTTTAGTTAAAACAAGTTAAATCATTAGAATATTTCCATCGTTATCAATAATTTTCTTTCATCTTTTGGATAGTATACGAATTCAATTGCTTTCATTGATTTTAATTATCAAATATGTGTTTCAGAGTAATTTTACGAGAAACAGTTTTGAAAAATATTTAAAAAAATTGGAATTCTTCTTAGTAGAATAACGACATCGATAGCATGTATTGCTCTTAGATATATGTACATTATTGTTTTTAATTGATATGAAATACAAATTCTATTGGCAATTAGGTACTGTACCCCGTAAGAATTCGAACCGTTTCCTTATGTATTTCAGAAACTATGTTTAAGGAACATAACATTTTATTTTTTATTAAAATAACAATCTCCATTGTTTTCAATAATATTTTTCCATTTTTCAAGCAATATTCTATTGATTCCATTAATTTCTCATTGGAAAGTACCGTAGTTTAAAGTCATTTTATAACCAAAAGCACAAGTTTCTTTCCCCAATTTAATATTTCACATATTGAATAGTTCTGTTAAGTTTTTCTTCGGCATTATGATTTATATACTTACTACTCATACAATTTTTCATAGTCTTTTATTAGGAAATCTAAGACCACATTAACACCAAATTCTCCAGAATTGTAGATAGAAGCAAATAGTGTGCTAATATCTTGTCTTCGGATTTGAACCGTGGAATTAGAAGTTTCTATATACCGAATGTATCTAAAAAGAAATAAAAAAAATATAGGTGAAAATTTAAATTTAGAATTATGCATTTTACAGTAGTTCGTATTTTTAATTTAGTCACATTGCCTATAAAGCATACTCAACCGGTTTACAGTGGATGAGTAAAATTTTAATGAAATCATAAGAATTAGTAAAAAACCTTGTTTTGTTAGTCAAATATAACCCTGAAATAACTATTTAAACAATGTATGTTAAAACATTTGATTTAGTAGTTTGTTCGAGTATTCAAAAAAAAAAAAAAAATAAATAAATAGAAACAATTATACTTATTTAAATTATGTAAATAGGAAGTGTATATTTATTTAATTTATATTATATTATATATTGCTTGTATTTTATTATTATATTACATTTATCTATTTTATACAAGTAAAAGGATTGCATTGTATTTAAGAATTTATAAATGTGTACTTATTATGGTTCATAATTTATATACGGGGCAAATCTCTAAGGGAAGTTGATATATTTTCGAAACTGTTAGTTATATCGAACAAGATTTCAGACAAAACTTGACTGATTCCGAAGGAGTCATTATACGGTGTTATTACTATTTCTGTAAGTGCATCTATAGAAGACATATGAAAGGCTAATTTATTTTTTAAATGCAATCATGTATTTTTTATTATACTAATTGATTCAGCTCATCATTTTCTATAAAGAAAATGTCAATATCTGTATATGTGGAAAACCATTAATTTTATTAACCATTACATTAATTAAAAATAAGTATAAATGTTTTTAACTCTTTCACTTTAACAAAGACACGAATACTTTTTCATGTATAAAGTAATAATTAACAATGATAATTAATCTAATATAACAAACTAAATTTCTAGTGTTAAATGAGGTAAACAATATTTTAAACTTACGAGTTCAATATGTTTTTGTCCTTTGAGCATCCAAGAGAATTCATAATTATCTTTTTCTCTGACGCAAAGTCCGTCTCTGCGTATTTTTGCCACAAGAACTTCCAATCTTCCGCGTTGCCATTCTTTATGGCTGTACAATAAACAGCTGGCCTTGCGTTCGGTGATATTCTATAAATTATATTTAGGATGAAACAGGTTTTTCATTCAGTTTATATTAATTTGTTTATAACTGTACTTAAAACTGGTACTAATACGTTAAGCAATAAAATTAATTATCCTAAATGGAATTCCTTGTTCATGTTTAGTATAAAATTAAGAAGTATATTATTAAGGTAACATTTTCTAAGAGTTAAAACACAATTTAGCAGAAACATATATAAACAATAATTTGCTAACAGTAAACGTGTTATAAATGAGGTTTTTATAATTTTCAGTATTAGAAAAATTGTTTACTTTAATTCTGTCTTATCAGGGCAAGTAAAATATTTTACATTAAAATATAAAAAAGTCAACATAACTCGATAAACAGTTTTTCAGATAAAATGTTGTAACTGCAACTAATAGAAATATGCAAAGATTGCAAAATTTAAAGGTCCATATTTTTTAAACAAATTCGAATTCAATAAAATGGTAACTTTAAACTTCTCTTAATTTCCTATTTTATTTCAAACAACATTCCTGACATTGACATCAAAAAGTGATCAATTTGGCATGAATCCAGGAAAAAACTTACTTGTTTATATTTGTCGAACGCCAGTCAGCGAACAATTCAACAGACTTCCATACGCATTTCTTGTGGTCAACTTTGCACATCCATGTCAGGATCAAGTCTCTGTTCAACTCATCAAAGTGACTTTCCCCACCCAAGTCTACAAAGTCAAGTTTCTCAAACAACTGATTCCCTAACTCTGTAATGTATGTCTCAATTAAATATTTTCCTGTGCGTCCTTCGAAACGTTGTAGAATGAAATTCATTCCATTGAAGAATGCCTTCCACGGCAAGTAGTTTTCCTCTTTTATCAGATAAGTAGTTGCGTCGAATACGAGCGTATATGTAACGTAATCAGGTCGAGCCAAATTGAAAAGATCGTCAATAATTTGAGCACGATTTGTCACATGTATGGAACTATGATTAGGTGTCTTCAATGCTTTGATCAATCTCGACCACGATTCCGAATCATAATTTACTCGGTAGTAACCGGATTGCCGAATGTTTATAATATACCAATCATTTGGATCATCGAGCATAACAAGTGTATCGTATCCCCCTAACCAAGTATTCGTCCAAGTAGTTACAAAATCTAATTTGGAAGCGGTAGCCATCGTAATGGGTATCCAGAAGACATCGGTCCTTTCATTTGTAAAGAAATTTCTCTGGAATAGTTCATTATTTTGGTGTAGGTATTAGTTTTTAATAGTTATACAGGATATCTTGGGCGTACAACAGAGTAGAAGAAAGTTTCGCATGTGGTAGTAAATAGAAAATATATAGGGTGTTTAAAAAAATGTGGGAAATATTAAGTTGGCGGAAAAGCCTTGTTTTTTTTTGCAACGTGGGATTATTATTGCGTTACATAAGTTAATATGACAAAAAATTCACAAATGCAAATGAGATTTGAAAATAGATACTTCGAGGTATCATTTGAAAGTAAAACCGTAAGGATTCATTAAACGTATTATGTTTAATATGGCTTTGAAGTAGAACAAAATAAGATGTGTTTGCAATACGATATATGGAAGGTTCAGAAGCCGAGCTGTTCAACAATAAGTGAGTCTTTCATCAAAACTGAGTTATCCTATGTAAATGTATTTATAGCATCAAAACTTTTCGTGAATGTGCCGTTTGAGTATTAGAAACGCGACTAATATAAGTAGAAAGTTTGGGGGTTGTCATAATACACTAAAGGTGATAATTTTACTATTTATCTTATAACTGTTACAAAAACAGAATTGCTGATGTATGAATCATTTCCATTTAAGTGGCAGTAATAAGGACGTTAGACTTGGTCGTATATTTTCAATTAATTAAGAATCAATTCATTATATTCAACATATCAACAAACTTTCATAAATAAAAAACATGTTAAGTAATGTTATATTCCAAACTGGAAAGAGTTTGAGGTTAAATAACATCTAAAATGATTAAATGAAGTTACGCAATAAGCTTAAAGTGATAGTAATTGGGACATTTACCTATATATATTTATATACACGGTGTTTAAAAAATGCGAGAAATTACTGTTGTACGAAGATCTCTTTTGTTTCGTTTGTACCACAATTTTGGAAGCACACTGTATGTATACGTAAGTGAAAAAAGAAATATTGTTTGTTAAATTTATTATGCCTTCATGTTTTTCAAAGTAGATTGCAAGTATGGTTTCTAGTTTATTTATGGAAAAGCTGAATCATTAGGCGTATGTCTCATACTTCTATGTTTCATAAGGAGAAACAATAAAATATAATTAAAACAAAAGTATTTGTTACAGTAATTGTATATGGTACACTCTATTGTTGCAGAACTTTGATTAAAAATCTTGATTTGTAAATACTTTAGTGCGTGCGTTTAAAAGCAGAATTTAACATGGAACTTGTTTTAATGACTACTATTTTTAGGATCCTTTTACTTTGCGATTATATGAAATAATATACTTGTTTAAAAATTTTGAAATCAAGTTTCATAAATACGATGTACCTAACTTTTTTACAAACAATATTTCAAAGTGCTATTTTCTATCAATATTTTATCAGCTTGTTGCATAATAAATATTGTCTTTGAGATGAAACTTTTGACTGACTGTAGCTTATTTTAACACGAAAATTTGTAATGGAAGTAAGAACACCTTAAATGGATGCATTTTTGCCAATACGACATAAATCAATTAATTATCGAATTTTTTATAATCTTAAAATTTTTGAAATGAGACCTCGCTGAAGAGTAACATTTATTATTATGCAATAGCCTAATAATTATGAGCTGATTATTACAAAATACCTGTTCCAATATTATGGAAGTGCCATTCAGCCTAGTCCACACAACAGGATACCCCTTTTTTTCGGTCCAACCATGCATCAATTTTTTCATAGGTATGTCCACTGAACCGTGCGTTGAGTTGATCGCGTTGTCAAAAGCTAGCCAAAGATCGTCTGGAGTGACAGTGCTGAATTTATGTCGCTCCAAATACCAGTATATAGCTACAGTGAAAATCTCTGGTTTCAGTGATCTCTGAATCATTCGTATTACACTGGACCCTGTACAAATATTCATTTTTAATTACAAAAAATTATCTTTTAAAATCAAAGATTAATTACGAGTAAATAAAATTGAATAAGTTACGAACAATTTGCTATAAGATAATACTGAAAAAGATTTCATTTGAATAAAATTAAATAAATAGCTCTGTGTTTGAATGGTAAAATGCATTATGTTAAATTTTCGTAAAAGTTGAAACATTGCTTCTTCTACGTGTGTATAAGTGATATTTAGAAAGCGACAAAGTTTAACATGTTTGTGACATGTATTTTAGAAATAAAACGAGATAATCATCTCATGATATGTATTTCAAAATTTGTTTATTACTTCTGCGTATCAAACATACGTTAAAATTGTACTGCAAAATTAAGATGTTATATAGTTTATGATATTATTGTCATTTATATCTATTACGTTGTTCTTCATAACTTACAAGGGTAATTATTGAACCCGAAAATTTCAAAAATTCTGTACTTGGTACACAAGTAGTGTAGATCTCCAGTAACACAAAACTGTGTTTCGTTGGTGCTAATTTCCACTTTAGGGGGTTGAAATCAATCCCCAAAGTTTTAGCATTTATTAGTTTTCTCAGTATAACTTTGTAATGGTAAAAGATCGGACAAAACTTTAAATAGACAAATTGTTCAGTTTTTTATGGTCTGCAAACTTACTGCAGTAAAAGTTATTCTTATCGTGCGATTTGTTTAAATAAACAAATTTCTTGTTTTTTTTGCATAACGATAAATGATAGCAATGATTATTATATACCAAAATGTTTTCATTTTTGGATGATCTAACGAAACATAGTATAAATTATTTTTTTTGTTTGCGTATTTGTTAGAAAAAATTAATTATCGTTATACGCATGTAGCTATGTTTTTTTTCGATGCTTCATTCTATTTGTATTTTTCACGATAAAGTAGATATTTTATATCATTTGTAAACTAAATATGATCTGAATAATATTGTTAATTGATTGTACATATTCCACTTTAAATATATATGTAAATAATCTAATTTAAAATGTTGATTTTATTCGAATTATATTAAGAATTAAGTTTCTTCTAACGAATATTCTTAATTCAAAGTAATTTTTTAACTTATTGTATTGCAAATTATTTAAGCTTTTTAATTACTTACCTTTCCCATAAGTGACAGTATCAAAAATGTTCGCGATATCCGCAGGCTTTTTAACTGGGTTATTTATAGGGTGTGTCGATTCTGAACCGTCATTTAACAATGCTGGATGAAGTTCGTCGACAACAAATAGATCTTCGTAACCAAAGTCAGGTTTGAACTGTAATAAATATATTTAAACATCGTTATATGTTTTATCATAAATAAACAATGTTTTTATTATAAATAAAAGATTCATTTTAAAACGCCATCATTAGACTGCGGTCTTTTATACATTTACGGAAAATTGAATTATGGTAAAAGGTATAGGATGCGTACAGTATGTAAGATTATAGAAAATTTCCAAAGTAAAGTATACATTATCATATTTGGAGAAGGAAATTATTTTCTATTTAAAATATAAAAATATGAATCTGCATAAAAGTCTGCAGTGTAGTTATCGTGAATCACGTTAATTACCATGTGTAGTACACTATCGTTCATAAGTATTCGATCACGTAGAAAAAAAATTTACTACCAATGCATTTTAATTCTGAAGCATTTAAAGTATATCAAAATAATTAAAATGAAGTTATTGATATCAAAAGAAATATTACAATCGATACTTGAAGAAACATAATAAAATGGAAATAAACGTTTACTCATTTTCTTTATATTATATAATATCAGGGTAAAATTGCAAATGTGCATCGGTACAAATGTACACAATTTTTATAAAAAATTATGAATGGATCATTTCAACCGTTGTACAGTACTTCCAATGTTACAATACGTTAATAGTAAAATTTTCTTGAATCTAATCTGTAGACTGCGGATTCTTGTGCATTTATGGGAAATTTGTGAAAAATTACAGAATGCACAGAATATACAAGAATATATAGAATACTAAAACTAAACTATACGTTGTTCTATGTAGAGGATCAAACAAATTTCTCTCTACTGAAGCCCCTCGTTCTTCAATTGTGTTTGTGGAAATATGAATCTGCAGTAGAATTCATAGTCTGTTCATGAGTGATCAAATACCTTTCGGCGGTAATGTATACAAATAATAACAAAAGATGTTGGTAGAAAGTATTCTTTCCTTGTTCATTCATATGAAGAAGTATTAACTTATCACAACCCCATATAACTCAATTTGCGTGCTATTGAATTTGTTGAATTTTATCTTATTTACTTATTATTCTACTATTGTATTTTATTTCTTTCCCATTTTATCGATGCCAGGCAGTCCTACCCTAATTATTAATTGATAGTTTTCAAATTGAACTGAAAATTATAGCCAAATGTAATTTCCTTCGTTGTAAAATTAAATAAAATTCAGCTTATAAAGGGTTAGTGTATACACGATGGACCACCTAACATAACCACCCTAATCACTTTCTTTATTAGTAGGACAATACAATTTTTTTTGTTATAAATTATATGATTCAGCGCGAAGATCATTCAATGATGATATTTCATGTTTTCAATATTTCCTTTTTAATAGAAAAAAAGTTAGATTGGTTTGCTAATAACGAAAATAATTGAGGTGGTCACGTTAAACATGGCCATCCACTCGGTGAAGTTTATATTCCTTTAACTATACTACGTATATTTATGTATTACAAAATAGCAGATCAACATACTGGATGTCCCAGATTTTTTCGCAAAACTTTGTTAGTATATTTTATTACTATAAATAAGCAGAAAATGTTATATAACTATAGGTCATTTGAAGCTTCATTAAAGAATTACGATAAACATATCGAATCGATGGAAAAGTAATAATTCTTAACAATTCGAATGATCTCTGGACAATTTTTAAAGTTATTCATGTTTCCATGAAAATAACATTAATACATTCTCAAGCATTAAACTAGAGTCATACTTTAGAGAAAACTAGATGCTACACAATAAAATAATGATAGTATGATAAATCGGCTTACTTCCATGTTGCAGAATCGATATTTCTTTCCAACAAACCTGAACGTATTCATACAAATAAAGTGAAAGCAAAACGAATTTGGTAATGTGACAAATTTAATTTTCTAACGTCATCGATATTATATTGACAAGAACAGTGTGCGTTTTAAAATGGGGTATTAATAATTACATTAATTGTTAACTTAATATCTTGTCTGGTATTATATTTGCCTTCGTATTTCATATATTTTTGTTATAACTTTTTAATACAGCATCAAACGACCTATGTTTATACAACATTTTCTTGTTTATTTACAATCACAAAACATATTGATAAAGTTTTGCGGATATAACCTGGGATACCCTATATAAATACTATCAAATATTATAGTGAGATACTGTACTCCGCAGCGACTTATGTTTTTTAGTAATCTTTAACTAATTTAATTCCTATAAAATGTATTTATAATATAAAAAACTTATTGTGCTATTCAGCATTTAACTGATAATAACTTTACGTTGATAAAATTGTTTTTCGAACATCTAAATTTGTATTTTTATTTATTTTCATGGCTGCAGTATACAGTACCCAGTATAGTATTCATGGAATCATGTACAAGTACAGTATTCCAAGATTGAAATAAGTAAGGACAGTTCATAAAAATAACATTAATAATAACAACCATAATAGTTGGATATAAATTGAAAATGTTTTATGAACGTTTACCAAATGAGCGAGCCGCCATTGCATGTATTCGGCGAAACCCTCGTTCAACCATATATAATCCCACCAATCACAGGTAACCAGATTTCCATACAGCATGTGAGAAAGCTCGTGTGCAATTATAGTGATTATATAGTCCATATAATTAGCTGTCGTTACATTCTTCTCATAAAACAGTCCATATTCTCTGCGAACATAATATTAAATTTATCTTATAAGTGAAATAAATTATTACTAATATTTATACTTTAGATGTGTAAATAAAAGGTATAGTGAACCGAACAGATTTCTTTGTAATAATTTTGAGATGCATCATTTAAGGTACAAACGAAGTGTAGGAACAATTAAGTTCAAAATAAATATTCTCAGAGTAATTAAACATTATTTACCTGAATGTAGCGAGACCCCAATTTTCCATGGCACCGAATGCTATGTCAGGAATTCCGACTAAGTCCAATTTTGGCAAGGTGTATTTATGCCCCGTTTCCAGTTGCAAATAATCAAGGATTCGCATTGCAGCGATTTGTGCGAAATCACCTTTTATACTCATACCAGGCTTTCCCCATACGTTTACCGTGTCATAGCCATCTCTTACGGGGTTAAAATCGCTAACTACAAATGCTACCAAGTATGTAGACATTTGAACCGTTTCTTGAAAACTCTCCCATACGCGACCTGGAACACTACAAATACAATTCCAATAGTTTAATAAATGTTACCGGAAAATAATTGTTATAGTATTGTAACAAATATAAATCTGATGACTATAGGGCAGTGGTCGGCTACACGGGATTTACGGGCACTCTTGTGACCGCGAAGCACTTTTTACCTATTATATTATATATAAATATATTATTATATATTATATATATATTATTATATATATTATATATATTATATACTATATATATTATATATATTATATATTATATACATTATATTATATATATTATATATTATATGTATTATATATATATAGTTATATATATGTGGCGGACTGTCGAGCGTCCTAAAGGAAAGTCCCATGGTTTTGGTTTTCCGAAGGACCGCATGTTGCGTGCGATCGAACTCAAGTGCGGGCAATAAACGTGAAAGCCAGATCCTCGGTTCGGAGGGAAGGATAGTTTGGAGGTGCACGGAAAAGACAGAACGTTCCAAGCATTCGCCACGTAAACCTCGCGCGTTAGAATACACTGTAATATAGCTAGTTGTTAAGACCAATAAATATTGTTGTTTGTTATTGTTCATCAGTATAATTAATATATCGTACCCACGTCACATCCCAAATATATATTTTACCTAGAAATTCTTCATTTGCCACTGATGTACTTTTGTTTAAAACGTCTTTTTGTCAAACTATTAGTACCAATACAAGTATCATAACAAACCTATTTACAGAGCACTTTATCTGAATTTTCCAAACATACTTACTTTGAAGGTATTAGAGATGCACGAGGCATATTACTGAGAACGACGTAGTCTTTCGGTCTCTCTATGTTAATCACGAACTTTGCTTTGAATCTGGGTTCATCAAAGCAGGGGAAAGCTCGTCGGGCGTAAGTTGGTTCAAACTGCGTCGTAGCCAACCAACTGAAAATAGAAGACGATATTGCAAAACTATACCAAATTATAGACAAAATTAGTCACTATCATAGAACAACCAATAAAATGTTGTAAATATTATTGGAACTTCAAAATGACATCATGTTTAGATTGTATATAACAACTGCTACAAATCATGTTAATAAAGTTTCTAATGGTTTTAGCTAGATCCTCAAATTTCTTTTTCTTTTTTTTTTTTGGTTCGTAAACAAATTTATTATACGACAAAGTAAAAATTGTATAATGTCCAAATAATTATTTGAAGTAAAAATAGTTTATGCTATTGTACATAAACTCATAATCAATATGAGACAGTCTGCCGTAAAAAGTTTGTAAGTATTGAGTATTATTATTTTACTCACCGGATCATTCCTTCACTGTTGTAATAATAACTTCGGTAAAAGCCTTCCAATTTGTTATTTAGAGTGCCGGTAAAGTTGATATCAAGGATGATATTTTCGCTTTCTATAAAGTTCTCCAGATATATCAACAGCATCTGGGAGTCGTAATTTTGATTCAGGTTTCTAATCTTCAATTCCTTCCCCTTTGTCAAATTCGAGTTCATCTCATACACGGATACATGATTGATACTGAGTTCATAGGAATGTAGAACTATGCGCGACACGTAATTCGTGGAAGCTTTTATCTCAATCTGAACATTTCCGTCAAATGTGAAATTCTTCTCTTCGAAATACGGGGATAGAGAAATGTGGTATCTCAATGGAGAGAACGTGCTTGCTAAACGATAATTCGTTGTTGGATAGTTCGTATCCAACCATTCGTATATCTTCGGAATATTGTTTTGTCCCCACTTTAATTCCTGTGATGCGTAATCCAGGTAAGAGGCCAAAGCGACTGGTTGCGCAACTTCCCTTAGCTCCAAAAACTTGAGCAGATCTATGTACTGTAAGAAGAATAGTGATGGATCAAAATTCACTCGATATATTGATAAGTATCAATATATTTGTTCATGATATTTACAGCTTAATTTATGAATATGCGGAAAAAATACGACACAAGTCTTTTAATATTAGGTTTCCGGACGTTAATTGCATAATATGACAGGCTTCCGGAAAAATACGTATACTGCATATAAATATTCGAAATTAGAAGCGTGAAGATGAAGAGAATTAATTAGAATACATATTCATACCATTGTATTAATTAAAGTTAACATAAAGTATTGAAAAATAATATTTATGGTCTCTATAATTTTAGGTGTGAAATCTAAAATGCATCAACGTGACGAGTTCCGTAAACCTAGTGTTAAACTAAATTCACTATTTACTGCCTTGGACTCTATACTTGTAATTTATCATTAAAGAAGTATTAATAACGAAACTTCTGAAAAGCCTCAGCATCCAAGATTCAAATATATATTTGAAACTTTCGAATGAGTTTTAGAACTCCTCGGAAAACGTAGTTTGAATGGAAGACACAATCAATCCCCAAATTTGTAAACGTGTTTCTTTCATTGATACAATACAATTACGTGATTGTGGCAGAATCAAAATTATTCTCGAAACTTTATTGTCACACATTACAATGATTCAATATTAGAATAATGACTGCAGTAATATTTTGTAAGTCTCTCGGAATAGTGAAACTTATTAGGAATATAGAAGAAGTACGAAAAAGATAAAACTGAATGAGTTAATTTTCGATGCATGCAGAGTCAAGTGAAACATAATATTCTATGATAAGTAGAACACTATATTATGCATTAAGCATTAATATGAAAATTTTATAACAAAATTATATATGTATATGTATTAAAAATCAAAGTTTATTTTGTAACATGAATACATCGAGAGAATATCTTTAATTCAACAAGAATTAGTTTTATTATACAATGTAATTAATTTCAAACAAAACAAGGGGCTAATTATGATGTGGCAAAAGTCAATTACCTGTTTATAAGTTTGGTTGTCAAACACTTTTTTCCCGATCGAATTAACGATACTTCGAACGCTGGAAACTTTCTTGAAACTGCAGAAGTTATAATGTGAAATTACTATAGTACCATTACCGAAACACAATGATTGAGAGATAAGGGGAAAATTGGAAATGTTACAAAATAGTTTGGTTGAAAAAAATCAATCTTTAATATTTAGTTCGCCAATGAAGAAATAAAATTCAATGAATTTCAGTATACTACCCATAGCATGAATGTTATGCTCTAATTACTTAAATAAGTTTTCGCATCTTTACACAAATTTATATTGTTATAAATAAAACTAAGCAAATAATTTAAATAGGAGATTGTTTCACCTTCTGAATGCTATAACATGAATTTTACTTTCAATGGTTTCTGTATTTTTTAATATTATTTGCTGCCTGTACATTTTTATCACATTTAAATCTTTCATAAATGCACAAAATGGCACAGTCTACCAATTATGCAGCAGGAAATGAATTAACAAAACCCTAATTGTTCTACATTATTTAATCCATCTTGAGGTTGAATCCAGCAGAATAAAAATGAACATTTCCAGTTTTTCTCCTTATTCTTCAATAGAAGACCTCAGAGGATATAACATTTCTCTAAATACTGAGTTTCCCTACTATTTTCTTAAGTATATCTTTGAGACTGTTAACAATTGAAATGAAAGGTGATAAAGTATACCAATAATTTTGATGAACTGAATAGTAATAAAGAAAATGAATATTATTAAAGGAATTTTAATTATTCAATAAAAGAAAATACAATTCTTAAACATAATTTACTATAAATGTAATATAAATGACATAACGTTTTTATCCTTTGAGGCTTTTAATTCAACTGCATACTGTGCAATGTTCTACTTACTAGTTCACCATTTTGTCGTAATTATTTTTTACGAACTCTATTACGCACTTAACTCCAATGTGGTGCTCATTGATAACGGAAGTGAAAACGCTTGAAGCATCTTCAAATCGTATTAGAAAACTATCTCCAATTGCGGTTTCGAGTAACCTTTGACAAATGAAAGTGAATAAGCAAGCGTATTAGTTGCATTAATTATGGTATAATAGAAGCAATAATCTATTTATGTCTTTTATGATCTTATTTTATCAAAAAGTTAAGCTTTCTTCTGAACAGAAATCTATAGCTTGCCTGAAAGACGACGTGCAACATTACAGAATAATAGTAATTATATTTATGCTGATTATTATGAAAGCAATTTTAATCATGAAACCAAAAAACAGATTTTCATTCATATTATGTCAAATCGATTTATATTTCAATATTATGAAAGAAATTTTACCAAGTAACCGCAAAGAAAGAAAGAAAAAATGAAGTTGCCATTTTCATTATCGTCCTTTTGCAGTTTTATGTTCAGTTCGATAGTGGCGTAAGTCATGCTCTTAATGTGTTGTGAGAAAAGAAGTATTATCATCGTACTTTTCACATACTTTCGTATTGTGTCATCAGATAACCAAGACAAGTGACAAAGAAAAGATATAAAGATTTAATGGATCTACTGCCTCATATTCCATCGGTTTATGATATCGGTATATTACAAATTTATTAAAGAAGTAATTATAAAATAAATAAATTTGTTTTTTTAATTTGTTTACTGAATAAAATTAATTGTTTTTTGTTATCATAAGTCATTAAATAGGATATAGTATCTACTATTAATTTTGAATGTGGCACAAGTCATTCAACGGTTCAAAATATATATCTTGATTTAAGTTACCCACAAAATTTAACGATGACGGTACCACGATAGAAAAATATTTCTTATTACAGCCAAATGAAAAAGTTTAAATGCCTCGAAACAAAATATAGTGAGTTACAAAATTACTGGCATAGGCAAAGATTTAAGAGTAATATTAAAAATAAGGAGATGATAAAGTAACTTCCTCTTTCTTATTTGCAAATGTATAATTCATGCTTTGAACTAATAAAATAAATATATAAAAATAATACTAATAAAACTATTAAACAAAGCAACAAGATTATGGTTTATAGTTATGAAAACACTAATAATTTTTTGCACTGATTCTTGTCATTAAATTGTTAGCACATTTTCTAAAGTTTAATCATTTTGACATCATTAATATTTTCCGGGGTTTCTTTCTAATTGTAAGTATTGATTCAAATTTCTTTGATATCGGTTGTATTATTACTTCTCTGAAATAATTTTCAATACTTTCATATCTTTCCATTAATCTATTTTGTGGGTTGACTTGATCAATAACAAAAGTTTAATCTTCTATCTTTGAAAATTAAATGTTTAACGTATAAATTTCACATTTTCTTAAATCAGGTTCAACAGCTTGATTTATTATCTTTTTTACTTTTCATTTAGGATAGGATAAGCGTTAATTTTGTTAAAAACAATGAGCTGAGCTTGACAAAGGAGAACCTGAATTATTCGGTGTTTTATTATTGACTTATTATTATTTGAATTGAAATAGAATTAAGATTGCTACTATTTTTCTACTATCTACAGTAATTACACAGTTGGTGTATATACTGATGAGCTAAGTGCACATGACTAATCCAGCGTTTAAATCGCTGCGCATTTCTCTTATTCTGGCGTTGAAGTTTCTCGCGCTATTTTGCGTCGCGTATCTCAAGATTTACATGGAAATCAATCCTAGCGTTTACTAACTCTTTTAATGCTTGACAACTGTACTGTCTGATTTGTATCTTCAAGTAATCTACGATACTATGACAGCGGTTTCCAAACGTTTTTGGTCCTAGGACACATTTTGAAAAACGATTACTTTCCGAAACTTACTCGCTTATGTGATAACTTATCGTACATTTTAAAAGGAAGGTGGATTACATCCGATCATTTTCAATCAGCAAAAGTTTCCTAACAAGCATGTTATATTTTAATACAATATATGCCGCGACCGGCTTGTATATCGCAATTCATAGTTTCACAGCTACTGCACTATGATGTTATTATATTTATGATAAATGCTGAATTTATATTCAATGAGAGTCAATTATTCAGTAGTAAACCTAATAATAAATTTTATAGCAGTTAATTTATTGTAGAAAGTTGGACGAAATATTTCAGTTATACATCTTAGTGGTTATCCAAATGAAACTTCAAATGAAAAGGGGAATGTTTAATATTAATACTGTTATATTAATCACATTTTCCGCGTGTTGCTGTGGGACGGATATGATTACAAATTATTGAAATGTAGTTGTAAATTTTTAACACATTTCGAAAAATTGAGGAGTTCCTTTAAAAGTTAGTATTTATGGCTAGCGATTATTACTATTTCTTCATTTTAAAATAATAAGTTACTATACATCGTGGCTTTGTCGGCTTGGGCTGACTACAGTTTTAATCCGTCCGGAAATTACAAAAATGTAATGTAGAACGCACAGGCCACAGAATATACAAAATCGTTTTGCAATATTTTAATATTTGAACCGAGAATTTAATATGCAAAGTAAGAAGAAAATCATAATACGAAGATATAAATGCGCAAGCAACGAATTTTTATCACGATACACGTAATCTCAAAACGTGAAATAATGCAACTAACTGATCTCTAGTTTATCAAATTTATTTGTACAAAAAGATTGACTAATATTATTAACTCGGAGCTTGTAAAATTTCACTAATAATTGGGCTCAAAAAATATTTCGTGTTTTGTACCATAAAATAGCATGATAATGTTTTTTTTTAGAATTTGTTTTTCTGTAAATTGATAGTATCGTCACATGAGTCTATTTTCCATCGCGCCCCTCAATTTTGGTATACAGTGAAAGTCAATAAAAATGAACTTACCTGTTGAGAAGAGTGGTGTTTGTACTGCAGGCGAAGGATTGAAGGATTATTGATTTTTGTGCAGCAAAATTTGATTTCTCATACAGTGACAACAAAAGATTCCAGTTTTGTTCAGTATTTAGTTTAGCAAGTTCGCAATACTGTACACTACGTGTATTTGCTTGAAATCTGTAAAACAAGATAAATGAAAAGCATTTTATCCAATATATCTAACAAACATCTGTACAAATAATAAACATATTGAATATTATAGTACATTGGCCGCGTGAAATTGCCGGCTATGAATACCGTAGCATTTCAGACCTTTAAGGTTGCAGTATAGACGCAACTCTTCCTTTTAGATAGAGATCGTAGTTTTGAACGTGTATTTACAGTATGCGTGTACACGCGTACACGTGTATTTCATCTACACGTATTTCAGTACATGTCGCATTAAGTACACGTGCACTCGTGAATCATTTCACGGATCTATGTTCACATGCACGTGTAGCGTTTCACGTATATCAATTCGCGTGCATTCATGTATCCTTATTTTAATCCGTGTAGTCTTTGAAACATTAATAATAAGTTACCGACATGGCCATGATTTCATAAATCTCGTTGTCCCAAGTACGAAGATGGATGAAAGTATCATTTTCGATAACAAAATTTACTCGATAAGTTCTGTTTATTTTGTTTTAGTATCTCCAGAAAATGTAAATATATTAGCTTCTTTTTATAAAAACAGAAAATTAATTGAATAAAATTTGTTAATAAAAATAATGTTTTAATTCATTTCTGAGATCAGAATCTCGAAATTTATGTAACCATGATTCCGATCCATAAATCAATATCATTCTTCCAATATTTAATTAAAAAAATTAATATAATAGTAAACCGAATTAAAATAAGGATGCATTAATGCACGTTTAATTAAATATACTTGAACTAATACACATAACGTAATTCAGGGGTACACGTGTACTGAATATGGCATGTAGTGAAGTATGTACATACATGTAAAATACAAGTGAAGTAAGAATCTCTAATTTTACGTGTTTAAAAATTAAGGAAACAATAACAATTGAAAAAAAAACATGTACTAAAATACAGATAAAGCATATGGAATTAGAAGAGAATGCAGTCGTATCGACGATTCTCAAAATTGTCATCTTGTTGCTTAATAACATTAAATTTTATATTCACAAATAATACTACAATTGCAGCAATTCGAACATCTGATTCTATTCCAATTCGCTTACTCATTAATAGGTTGCTGGTGTTTATGCATTTATAAAAATTTTAAATGTATAAAAATGTACAGAATGCATATCTATAATACGTAAAAGTATATAAAATATCTAAAGTAAATCGGGCATTTTAATACTTAAAGGACGTGACAAACTCTATTTAAGTTCCATTTTTCCAGTTACGTATATAAAAAAATAAATTTACATAAACATCCGCACTTTGTTAACTATACCTATCTTCAGTATTTCAGTTTATTGAACAATATACAGAATTTTTTAACAGACAAGCACACACAAATAAAAAAAATCTGCGAAACAATACTAACTCTGTATAGTTATCCGATTTGAAACTTGCAAGAGCTTGATAATTGCAGTCACCTAACTCAAATTTACAAGCCCATTTGCGAATGTGAGATCTAAACAGTTTCACCACGTGAGTATCACCTTTATTATCTTTAAATCCATATTTATAGTATAATGGTGTTAATAGCGAGCTTATATATTTCTGTAATGTAATAAAAATAAAGATGGTATTATTTTCATTTCTAATTTAATTATGGGAGAATTTTGAATAATATTAGTGCATTTAATATTGCCTAGGACGCATTATCACCACTCGTACTCTTATTCAAAAATGGTATTGGTATATATAGTATATTTGTGATTATAAAGCAAAATAAGATAAGTCACATTTTTAAAAAGTTTAAGGTGAATTCCCTTATTACGGGGCGACATCTACTACACGGATAATAGTCATACATTTTTATGGATATCTTGTCACTGTATTAGAATTTTTTGTCGATTGGAATTAATTTACAAAAATGGAACTATTATCATGTAATGCCTAATATATTTTCCATTTATTTTTGTGCGAATAATCACCCACTTTTCGATTGTAGCACAATTTCAGAAACAATCTCCATATGATACGAATAATTTGCCAAATTTTTTCGTTATACGTACCTCGAATGCTTCGTATCCATTTTTACCTTCCAATTGTTTGTGCAGATAATTCAAGCCATTGAAAAATGCGCGCCATGGAATGTAAGAATCTTCGTTCTTTAAATATTCTGTCGCAGATAGAACAATAGAGTAATCAACGTATCCCGCTTTGCCAAGATTTAGCAAATCATCGATGATAGCAGCACGATTAATTTCATGAATCGAGCTATATTGATCACTTTTCAGGAAGGCGATTATCTTCTGCCAAGTTTGAACGTCATAATTTGTGCGATAGAATCCTGAAAATAATTTTGTGTGTATTATTAGGAGAGCGACTTATTACAATCGTAAAATTAACATTACGGAATGTCGGTTTTTTAATTATTCATAAATTAATTCCACAAACGATTGACCAAATCATGAAAATCTAAAACTCTTTTGGGTTAAATTATAGTTCGTACAATTCTTGATAACGTACTGTTGGAAAATTTATTAAGAATTTTTTCATTTTAATTGTGCACAATGGAAAGATGTAAGTATACAAAGTGTTCCCGTAATCATAGTACAACTCAGAATAGAATAATCCTACTTGAAAAAATAAGTCGAAAATGTAGAACAAAATTATTTTATAAGAAACTGTTTTTGAGTAATATGAATTTAGAGACTTATGGCATACGGGTATATTGAATTATTTCGAAGCTTGATGTTTGCATTAATAATCGATGATAATATCATGATAAGTTGTATACTTATTAATAATCTTATTAATTTACATTACTCTACTTGCATAATTTTTTTTAAAGAAAAAGGAAACAATTAGAGCATCAAAATACTGTGGCATCAGTTCTCGATACCCTGATTTATGGAATAAGATTTTGCATGAGACAACAAGGATGTAACTTTCAGCAATTCATTCAATTATGTAACGGTAAATTAATAAAATAATTGATAAATCTATTAAGTGTTTCTATTGCGATACGAGCATTGTCGATTAATGCAAATATAAAACACGAGAAGAGTTAAGTACACATATACCTAGAGAATATTTAAACTTGATTTTCTCAAAAAAAGGCTTAAATGAAAAAATCTTACTACATAATCGAATTTTTTCGCAAAATATCCGCATATCCGAATATCGGTTGAATTTACATAATTACGTGTTTAAACAAAGATATGACTCGACAATAACGTATTAGTCTATTATTATTATGTTAGGTACGTTAATTACATAATTAGGCATCCTATGTTATTTATATTATGTTATAATAATGTAATAGATGTAAACTAAGGCTGTAGTTCTGAGTAATTTGTTTCTTTCCTTCTTATTATTCGAACTTATCATTTCTTTTAACAACGAATTATTTTCGTCGATAAATTTGAACGTCTATAACTTCCGTAGGAAAGTCAGGAAATTCTGTGAAGTCTAAGAGACGTTAAATAAATAAAAATTAGTGGGCCTATCTTTCTGTCATGAATTGTATACGATGTTGGCAAGGAACGTGTTAAGCAGATGACAATGTAAACAGTGTAAGTGTCAAAAACGAAAATTTTAAGTGCAAATCAAGAAGTATTAATTACTGAATAGTAATTTAGTGATTTATTTCTTTATACGTAATAAGATATGCACTTACAACATTTACCATCGTGTACTATATGGAATTTGTATCCTTCTTTACTGGAAAGGTAATCTTTTATTTTTCTAGCACTTAGACCACTTACCATTTAAACTTTACAATTACTCACCAGATTGTTGTAAGTTCAGTATGTATAAATTATTGCTTGGTAACGAAACGTTGCCCTTAGCATCTTTGAGCCAATATTTTACTTCTAGGTCGGCAAAATTGGGTTTATTGAGAGCCGTCCAAGTGATAGGAACGTGCCAAGTACTTTCATCCTTCGCGTCTTGTGCATTCGAGAAGAATCTTTGTTGCTTTAACTCCAAGCTGTTATCTCGTATGGTTGCATAAACAATAGGATAACCAGGCTGTGTTGTCCAACTGTTCATGATATCATGAATCGAGTTTTTCATATATTCGTCGGTAATTTCTTCTTTGAAAGCATCAAAAAGATCTTCTGGTGTAGCTACGCCATTTGGCCTAAAATAATAGTTATAAAATACGTAAATAATGAACAGTCTAATATATGTACATGTATGTAATTATTAGACTGCGGAAGTTTTGAATTGGAAACGTCGTCTTGTTAAACTATTAAAAGCAGCCTATATCAACTCAAGGGTCTAATCTCATTAAAAATATAGGATTTTAATTTTGTTTGAATCTTGCAATTAGTCTTACCGTGCCTTTAGATAGCGTTGAAGAGCCTTGTAAAATACATTGCGACCGAATATTTTGTTCATCATTCTAATCACGCTAGCAGCTTTATTATACGATATCGAATCGAATATTCCTCTAATTTCTGTTGGGCTGAACACATCGTGAGACATAGCGTGGCTGGACGTTGTACTATCTGCCTCGAAAGCTGAGTGAAGCTGTTCCACAACAAATTGGGATTCCAGATTCCAAATCTTCCTTATCTAATACATTTGACCAAAGATTAATCATTTTCTTTCACTTTCATGAACGAAAACTATGAAATAAGTTAACATCCTGATAATTATGCGATCAAAGGAATATAATACTAATGAAAAATGTTAAAACTTCAAAGTTCCATAACGTTGGTAAAATTCATCCGAAATTGTTAAGACGAAAATTAAATTAAAGCCTGAACCCCCTTTTTTTAAACTCTTTTGGACCATTTTATTAACCGTAAGTCGATTCTCCTTAATTCTTTCGCTACGGCAGATTTTGATCATGTAATATGAAGTATAAGCAGCACACAGTAATTATTAATTGCTGGTTTTCAGGTTGAATTGAAAATTTTAACTTAATTATAATTTCCTTCATCGTGAAAGTAAATAAAATTTGGCTTGTAAGGGAATGAATGGTGCAATTCCGATACATATAAAGATATACATATATATACATTATAGATCTGGATTTTAGAGATCAATTATTATGTCGAAAGCAATTGATTTTCGCAATATTTAATTATATTTCTCATCGTTTTAATCGTGCTGTTGTTTTATTCTACTGTAAACTAGTAACGTCGCACAATACTAAAATGGTAAGGGAGCTAGATAGACCCCGGATGATTGTATTTAAGAACGAATAGTCTAGCCTATCATGTGCTTCGTCAGTGATATTACTTACGCTGTCAGTTCCATGGTATTGGAAATATCTTGCAAAGCCCTCATTGAGCCATAAATACTTCCACCATTTGGGGCTAACAAGATTTCCAAACCATTGATGGGTAATCTCATGGGATATTACGTTGATTATGCTTTGCTCCGACGCGGTGGTCGACAAGTTACTATCGTACAGCACATTTCTTTCTTTATAAGTTAACAGTCCCCAATTCTCCATTGCACCTGACACAAAATCGGGTAACGCAACCATGTCAAGCTTAGGCAGTTGGTAAGGGACGCCCAACGACTGCTCATAAAACTTTACGAGCGGCCCCATAACGGACAGAGCATATTTTCCATCATCGATAGCGTTTTGTCTTGCCCAAACTCCATAGAATTCATCTTCGTCTTTCACCGACGCGAAGTCGGAAACAACTAATGCCACCAAGTATGTAGACATCGTTGGCGTTTCTTTGAAGACGATCGTTTTCATTTCGTTTCTGCAACCGAAATTGAATCAAATGACTAAATCTGTTGATTTACGATATAGTGTTCGAACATTTATCATCGAAATGTTCCACTGTAACCAGGTTTTATTATTTGAACACTATAGAGTTGCATTAGATAAGGTTTATACTTTTAGTAACTCGACCGTATGTACGAGGACTTTTCGAACAATTATGCATCATATTCTTTTTTTCTCAGAAACTATTAGATCGTCTGATAAGTTGGTGCCGAAGTTTACGCTGAAAGGATATAGTTGAATGAGCATAGTAAGAGTGCCGCTAAATGAAATTGAATTTCTATTCTCTGTTAGGATAGCTATAGATCGAAACGTAGTTTGCCGTTTAAGCTGCATTTCCTTTCATAAAAAGTTCCGAATGAAAATTAGAGATACAATGTTCAGCGGGGTACACGACTGGGAATTTTTTTCAGAATTTTGAACCGCAGAAACGAATTTGAAAGAATTTCAAGATGCCAATCTTTTATTGAAGTTATAAAATTACTATGTTTATATTTTTACAGTTAGTTCTGCGGTTATAGCAGATGCACGCTGCTACTTCAAAGGTCTTTCTCTAACTGAACTTTAATAACCGTTACATTAAGATTCATTCAGCTTTAACCCTTAAATATTTCAAAACTATTGTGAGAACGTAACATTAACATAGTGCGACATGAATTAATGAAAAAAAACAGCACACATAAAGGAAACATTCGTAGGTGAATTCCATACTTAAAAATAACTAATTTCTACGAAAAAAATGTCGCCGTAGTAATTTAAGGTACAATTAAATACATTTCTTTTCTTCGTGAGCAAAGCCACAGTGTAACTAAATAAAACTGAAGGGTATTCAAACATTTTATGGGACAGCATAGGTAAACATTTAAGGAGCCCTACAATGGTATATATTTATTGTTCTATTATTAATGAGTACGTAAAATATTTAAAGGCAAAGGAATGTGTACTACAAAAATTAAGATCAAATAAAAAATACTTGTTTAATATTGAAGGAAGAAGAATTACTTACTGGTGCATATACATCTCATGTATTGGCATATTACTAACGGCGCTATAATCTTGTGGTACTGTAGCTTTTATTGTGAATTTTGCTTTCATTGCTGGTTCATCGAAACACGGGAACATCTTTCTAGCTCCAACTGGTTCCATATGCGTAGCAGCTAACCACCTGTTAAACAAATAATATTCGTGCAGCGTAATTATAATAATTTCACTTATCCACAGACACTAATTCTAAGTTCTTATATAAGAATTTTTATATTCTTATCTTGCACACGTGCTTTTATTTATTCTATGTATTGTGCACAGCACGTTTTATTAAGATTAATTTTTCATATAACTAAAATTTTTGCAATTTCGCGTTTTACAGTTCTTATCGTATGAAAATCGTATTATTATTCGTACAATTTAACATTTCTTTAAGTGAAACTACTGATGCGAATATATGTATGGTTTAATCACAATTTATCGTATTTTGTTTATAGCTTCTTATAGCATTATAACAAACCGACACAAACGTATGCAACAGATATAAGAATTCCTTACCTTCTACGATTCTCACTGTCCACGTACGAACTCTTATAGAATCCACGCATTTCGTCGTTCAAATGTCCTGTAAAATCTATCGTGACTAATAATTTTTGTCCAACTTCTAATTCTTCATCAACTTCGATAATCAAAAAATCATATGTTTTATCAACCTTTGTGCTGATAATATTAACCTGCTTGTTATTTACGGACACGGAAATCTTATTGTGGATAAGGTCTGCTGAATGTAAAGTGATGTTCCTAGTATTATACGTAACGACTGCGTTGATGTTCACCGTTCCTGCGAACGCAAAATTGTCCAATTCCTTTAAATCGGTCGCTACCGAGATGGTATACGAGTTAGGAGTTATGCTCGTAGGCAAACGATAATCCTCAGTATTGACTGTGTCGTTGTTGAATTTGTTTACCCATAACATAATTTGCCCAGCGTTCGTTCTCAACCACTGCAATTCATATTTTGCGATCTGAAGCGAGGACGTCAACGACTCTAATACACTATTGAACTCTGCCTTTTGCTGTTCTATCAAATTCTCGAATTTATCTATCAATTCTTGGGTGGAGAAACGTTGCGACGCGGTCGATAGAATGCTGGAAATTGATCCTGCTCCATTGTAGCTGGAATAAAAATCCGTTGTATAACGTTAATAAGGAAGAGAAATTACTTATTTTTATTAGATGTTCACAAAATTAATGACTGTTACATTTATGTTGGTATTTTTATATTTACATTTAGTACAGAGCTAATGAATTGAAATGAAATGATTTGCAATTAAACAATTAACATGATAAAGTGATAATTAACAGATAAGGAATATTCAACAAGATATTGTTCAATCCAAACACTTATTAAAAACGGAAACTTATTTCACTTTCTAATTATTATGACGCATCCTTTACTTTAGATAGTTTGTATATATTTGTCCATTATATGCGTTCGACATCCTTTTACACACTTAAATTTCTAATTAATGCATACAAACCCGCAGTGTATTTTAACTCAACCTATTCCGGTGATACTACACATCTACATTTTTACTTATTCTGATTTTTGCGACACAATACTTTTGGGAAAAATTGCAACTGGAAAAGAAATACGAAAATGGTTCACGTTTTCATTGCTTTGCAGGAAGATCTATTTTACTGGAATTTAATTTTTTAGCAAAGAAATTGTGAAAAGATAATACGAAAATCTATTTTGATTAGTTGATGTAATATGTTGCTTTTGTACGTATGTACAGTGGAACGTGGATTTTCCAAATTAATCAAGTGACAAATCTATTCGAATAATCGGCCAGGATTAATTAATTTCTTCTTTATGCTATATTTGGACTAGAAATTGAGCAATTTTTAAACACCGATGGCTTTTACGTAAAAGAGTACATACCTAATAAGAGAAATACTGCACAATGAAATCGACTAAATGATTTTAGATACTGCTAATTTGTAAATTCTCCCTAACATAAATATTTATACAGCATTTATTTCTTTTCGATGTTTTGTCCGTTGCAATCCAATACCTAATGCATTTTCAACTTCGCTGTGTGTTGAGATACTACATGAACTAGCAATACATTCCGTTGTATCTTCGTTTGTGCATTAAAAGTAAGTGTAGTAAATGTTAAATTTTCCCATGCATGCATTGCTCAACACATAAATGCCGTCTTTTAACCCTGATGTTCCCCTTATTTAATTTTCGCATTTACACTTCTTCGATTTACAGTAAAACATTTCAGAAATATTATTGTTTGTATGAAACTTGGAAAAATGTCAAATTCATTAAACATCAAAAAGAAATACTTATTGCTAGAAATATAACACCAAATAAAACATAATCTCCATAATGGGTCATACAGACCCAAGAAGAACTGCAGGGTTAAACCAAGTTTTCTATAAAGCTATAAAATTCCCACGTTGTTGTCATTAGCAAATAATGAATACTTTAACAAATTCTTCCGGTAATATCACTTTAGAAGCAGATTGGGTACTTGTCCCAAAATGCATTTGTTAAATGTGCAGTTTAAATACATTACAGACGTGAATCATTCTATATGCGGACAATTGAAAGTCGGATAATCGGTCTTTCAGATGATCGACATTCTACTAAAATAATAAATGTGATAAAATGTATTGGATTTCATTCTGAGATTTAATACGTACAATTTTATCATTTCAGCGAAATGTTTGGCAATAAAATCCAGCACAAATTGTGCTCCAAAGGTACCGGTACTGGAAACTGCAGAGAATACAGCAGAATTATCTTGCATTCGAATTCTACTATCTTCAAAATTCTTGAGAGCGTATAACAAGTATCTGAAAAAGCAATAGGACAAGGTTTGGGTTGCTATGCAATATATAATCGATAGAATCATTGACAACAATATATTATTATTTGGTTGAACGGAAAGATCATGCATTATTATTTCATTATATTCCGCTATATTATTTCTGTTGAAAGTGGCATATAGGGTGCCCGACAGTAAGTGCTGCTTAATACAACTACTAGATAGTAAGTAATGGGAAAAGAAAAAGGGAACAGCTTTCGCAAAATGCAAAATTAATTATAATACGCGACCCTAAAAACGAATGAATGATTTTTCCATAAAATTTGTATTTCTATTTTTATTTTTCTTTTTATTTATTTAATTTTAATTATGCAATAAATGTAGATTGAATAATTAGTATTATAAACCGTGTAGGTTTGTACAGTGAAGAACTTAGTTACGTACATGTACGCTTTGGATCAACTTAATTGATTAATTATCTTTAGAGTTATGCTGTATGCAAATTTGAAAAATGCAGCTTTCACAAAGACGGGTTTAAAGTTTTCATTTTAAAAGAAAGTCAATATAATTCGAAGAAACTTTCTTCTATTTCAGGGTAATCTACGATTTCTGACCCATACAATTCGCCTTCTGTTTCCTCGCTTTCGCTTTCTTTTTATGCATTAAAAAAGGATTGATTTTTTTAACCCATTACTTGAGTCGTCCCCCTTAAAGTTATTTAAATCTCCTCGAAAGCAAAAGAACGATTCTAATCCAGTTCGAATAAATTTATTTTGTAACTTCAAATCGACATGTAAAGCTACTTGGTGATTCGAAATATTTCCTTTATATATTAATAGTCAGCGAATGAATAATAGTTTGGTTTGGAAAAGTCTGAGCAGGAGTAACAAGCCTTCGCAACAAACAACGTTGTCTGCTGAAATAAGTGACAAGGTAAAAACTCTAGTTAAGTCAGATAAACACGAATCTTGCGAAATATTGTAAGAAACCTAGTAGCTTTTTGGTAGAAATGTGTTTGATCTGCTGGCACTTATTTTGATTAATAGCATTCAGTTTTGTAACTGTTATTGTAATTTCACGTTCTATTTCTGAAGTTTATGTTTAGCGATCTAATAAGAACGAAAAGAAGACTCTTACTGTTCCAAGGCAGCAGTATTTTGAGTGCAGCCGAGAGCCTTTAGTAAGACTTCTTGTTCAGTAGCAAAGTTTGATTCATAATATTGGTTCCATAAGAATTCCCAGTTTTCCTTCGTACCGTGTTTCAGGCCCATACAGTATGCTATAGATTGCTGGTTTGGTTTAATCCTGCAATATGCAATATACATATGAATATTATATTATAACCAGTCAAGGACATAATTAAATTCTACATTCTAAATAAACAAGCAAAGATTAAGATTTGAGACAAAAGAATGTAGAGAAGTCTATAAAAACGAGGAAAAATCAAAGAATTAATAATTTCATAATTTTAAATATTTCTATACTTGGGAGCCACATTAATCCATGTTTTTCTCGAAATTGAATTGTACACACTTTATCTTGTTTATTTCTTACTTTATCAGAGTCGTAAGGATTTACTTGCGTTGCATAAAAGATAAAGCAGTTTTAGTTGTGTAAACTACTTGGAACACGATGTTGTTTTATGTAGTTTAAATTTTTCTTTTTGCTCCGATATAAGCTTACAGTACAGGGCTTATGTTAGCCTGGCTCCCGTATAGATTTATGAAACTAATATTATAATATTTAACAAGTTTAATAAACAATTCTATAATTATTTAAAAATATAGATATCTTGTCTTGATTTTATTGCAATATGGTGAAATTTAATTAAAATATTACGGTGTCTTATTGTCCTTCCATTGTTGGAACATTGTAGTGAAAGTGCTCACGCAACCTTCGTGTCCATAGTTGCAGGCCCATTTATTCAACTCTTCTCTTAGTAACACTGTTAATGCATCGTCACCTGGGCGATCCACGTACCCGACTTCCTTGTATACGTCTTCAATTAGGTTGAGAACATATCTCTGCAACAGTTAACTCTTAATCACTAAATAAATCAAGTGGAAGGTACTGTAATACTAGACATAATTAGTATTTAGTAATCTTTAATTTGATAAACTGATGGTGCGGTTGAATTTAACATTAAAGTTTATAGTAAATGTAGCGTATTCTTTTTGTATTTGAACTGCAATTTATACCACAAATTTAATTGATAGATATAATCGATCATAATTAGAAATGTAAAAAGGAGCTCACACAATGTCTTGCCTCATAGCCGGCTTTATACATCCTCGGCTCGCTGCATGAATTAAAATATGAAAGTGGATAAGAGAAATGAATGAAGAATAAATATCGAACGAAATCAGGTATTTTGAGAGCATTTATACATTTTACAGTAAAGGACTAAAAATATTTGATGGCGATACAAGTTAAGTGAGAATGATTAGCCATGAATACAGTGGAGAAGGGCTAAAGAAAATTCAGGAATCTCGATTTCCCAAATAGTTAGATCAAATCTTTTTAAACATATCAAATCAAGGTACTTAAAAAACGCTTTAATATTGAATATTTTATTTTACGTTTCATTCCTTAATATTGAATGTCTTATTTTTAATTTGAAATTGTACGTGTAAGTTATCGTAAGATAAATTTTATATATTTTCTTATATAAGTTCATATGAATTATTTATTAATAATTCAATTTTTACTTATTACATCCCTTTGCACTCACGCCAAGATTTTGTGTTAATTAAGGCCTGCACTAGGTTAATAATCCCGGGCCGAAAAAACTTTAATTCGGCCCTAAGTACAACGTGTAAACGTGATAATTAAACTACAGACTTTTATGCATTTATTGAAAACTTAAATGTTAAACTATAATGCATGGAATATACAAAAATATAAAAAAATTTCAAAATACTGTATAAATTAAAATATTTAAATAATGAAACAACCTTCTATTTCAGTTTTGCTTCATTAATCTTACTAATAATAATACGCACTTGCATAAAGATCCGCAGTCTAATAATAACAATGATACGTAATTATAGTTAAACGTTAATTTAACGAACCTTAAACTTATAATATTCATCGTGTCCAGATAATCGTTGATCAAGATACGTGAGCCCAGAGAATGCAGCTTTGAATGGCAAGTAATTCTTTTCCCGTTTAAGATATTGCAAACCATCGAAAGCAGTTTTATATGGAAGCAAATTAACTCTTGCCAAGTTTAACAAATCGTCGACCAGAGCGGCTCTATTAAGAACGTGTATGTCCTCATATTTGGCGCTGTCCAGAACATTGAAAATACGGTACCAGGAAACTTGATCATAATTCACTCGATAAAAGCCTAGAAAAGTAATTTCGAATTGTACAAGAATAAGTTTTCAAAGTATTAATGCATTCGGTAAACGACTTTGTAGCAAACAGTGCTAACAACTCTAATTATCTTTATTTACATATTTTTGTATTAAATATTAAATTGATCGTTAATTAATGGTATGAATCATTGGTTGGAGCTCCAAATTGTTATTTCCATTTTGGTTTAAGAAATTGTTCGATATTATTGTATGGTTTAAATTTTATTAAACGGCTAATTATAGAATCCAGAAAAAGAAAAAACAAGTACACGATAAATGTATTAAATGATCTATTATTACAGACATATTAAATCTTCTAACTTATAACAATCAACATGACAATTTAAAATTTAATGCGTACATCAAAATGTATTCTTTTCTTCGCACACGATAAATATAATTTTTTATTAGCTACTATGAATAGAATTTTTTCAAGAAGAAATTAATGAGATGTAAAATAATAATTGAAACAAGTAATAAATACTTACCAGAGGATTGGACATTAAATATCACCCAGTCTGAAGGTTCTCCAAGAGTAATCGTGTCGCGTTCCTTGCTCATCCAATGGCCCACCTTTATAGCATTGAAATTTGGATTTTCTTTCGTAACCCACGTAAGCGGAATCCACCATGTTTTTTTCGTAGGTGTGGATCTTAAATTTCGCAAAAGGAAACGTTCTTGATGCAATGTGGCAACACCATACTTGATGGAAACGCTTACGACCGGAAATCCAGGTTGTTCTGTCCACGTGGTCATAATTTCTTTTACAGACGTATTAAGTACTTTCTTATTACGATTGATTTCCTTTTGAAGTTCTACCCAGAGATGATCAGGACGCGCCACTTTCTCTTCATTACTGCAACGAATTATATATAAAATAAAGAAATATAATATAACAACAAATAACTGTAATTATGTTTAGAAGTACAATAAAATTATTTTAAACTGTCCTATTTGAAACGTGCTATTCCATTACATCTTTAACCTTTTGCACTCGTTATTTCTTTTTTCATTTGTTTTCTAAAAATTCCTGCATATTTAGTATTTTTTACTGAAGAAAATATACGCCAAATAAGGGCAGATATCGATAGAAAATAAATTATACTAACAAATAAGTGATACAAACTTATTATAGAATATTGTTACAGAAGGTATAGAATATTATAGAATACTATCCTAAAAACTATTGAGTCAAGCTTAAAATAGAAGAACTTATAATGAAAACTAATGTCGGGATAGACTCATCATAAGTGTTCAAAAGGTGAAAAATACACGATAAGAAATATACAACATTTTTCTGTATGATATTTATGTTATACTAATAAAGATCCAAAGCAAAAGTATGGGATTTTTAAATATCCTTGAAAGTTTTAAAATAACTTCGCCACGTATAAGAAATAATTAACTGTAAAATGTTCAGAAACGCGTTTCTCGGAATTCAATTTTGCCACTCAAGCTCATTTTGCACCCAAGAGTACAATTTCAGAAACACCTTGCATACTTGCGCCATCAGTATTTACCGTTTAAAAACTGTGTAAGGTTCAATAATAGTTTAAAAGTTTGTTATCAAATATTTTATATCTTACTATAGATACTATGAAAGTCAGTAATATCAAATCGACAATTACTTGCTCAAATAGTTTTGTAGCCCAACGTCGAACACATCGGATCCAAAAATCAAGTTCATCATTCGAACAATACTTCCTCCTTTGTTGTATGTGATAGTGTCTCCTGCCCCGCTAACTTGTGCCGAATTAGAAATGTCTCTAGTCATTGGTTTAGAAGTTTCGACACCATCAGCTGTATATGCTGTTTGATGTTGCTCCACGACGAATTGTTCTTCCATATTCCAAGATTTTTCAATCTAAAACGAATCTTTTGTTACTAAACTGTGAATTTGTATTAATTTATGAGAAATTAGAATCTGTAGAAAACTTCACATTAAAATTATCACCTATTAAGATCGAACGGGAATAGAAATAAAGATACACTTGAAAGGAAACCCCTTCTAATATAAATAGTATTACTATGTTTTAGTAATACACAACAGCAAAATTGGATCATGAAAATTTCACCGAAAATCTGCCGACTTTTGAACAGTAATACTCTTTCCTAAACAGATATTAAATATATTAGACACCTATATGCACATAGGATTTTTTCTTCACGAAGTTAGAACAGTTAAAAAATCAATCCTTTAATTTTGCTGCTGAGTGTACTTCTAAAAATTTGAAGTAACTTATAGAAGTTGTCAGGTCCTTACTATGTTTTACTAAAAGCATAACAATATTTTGTAATAAAAGCTGGTTTCATCTAAAGTGTATTTACTGAAACTTCAAAGAAATGATAATTTTGATGTGATAATTTAATCACACATTGTAGTATGCAAGAATATATTAAATATCAGAAATAAAACATTCGTTATAACATTTGCAGTGTGAAATAAATATCTGTGCAGGTTTCATTATACATATGTCTGTAAAAATATGAATTTGAACCAACATACGCTGTTTATTTACAATATGATAAGTATCACGTTATTATAATCAGATATTCGGAGAAATTAGAATTTATTGTTGTATCATTGTTTTGTAGGTAATAAAAAATCGATGTCTGATAATGATAAGGGTTCCAAGAACTCTAAATAATATTCATTTTGATAAAATAACCTTTTGTAGATTATTTTGAAGATAAATTACCTTGAACATTGGACTACGCGCGTATTTAATAATTAAAATTGAAAACTATTGCGATGCACACTTATCATTAAATGTCATGTTGATTAAAAATGAAAGCGATTTGATTGGCAAAACCTAGCTGTTTTATTATATACAAGTAAGGTGGCATTAGGTACCCCCCCCCCCCCCCCCTCCCCTCAATAGTATCTCGACAAAAAAACCTTTCAATATCCCAGTGTCTAAGGCAGGGCCTGCTAGGTAGCCTTACTGATGAGTCCACTAGCAGGCCCAGGACGAAACGCAACACTCCTCCTTTTTCCTATCCTATCCCCTCTCCACAGCCCCACGTGACTATGCTCCTTTTTTCGCTGGTTAAATTAGGGAGATTACTAAACCTTACTAGTTGACGAATAGAAAAATGGTGAATAGAAAATTGTAATTACCTGTGCAGTACCAAAATATTGGAAATATCTAGCGAACGCTTCACTCAACCATAAATAGCTCCACCACTCAGGAGTAATCTGATTTCCAAACCACATATGAGTCAATTCATGAACGATCACTGATGCGATGCGTTGTTTTGCAGCATCAGACGTCGTGGCTTTGTCGTATAACAATCTTGATTCTCGATAAGTGACAAGACCCCAATTTTCCATCGCGCCGGCTGAAAAATCGGGGATAGCCGCCATATCCATTTTGGCTATTTGGTAATCCTGTTTGAACCGCTTGGAGAGGTAATTAAGACCTTGCGTGCCAATGCTCAAAGCATAATGCGCTTGGTGAATGGCACCTGGTCTGGCCCAAACTTTAAAGTTATCTACTCCGATGGACTCGAAATCCGAGATCATGAAGGCTACCAAATAGGTCGACATTGGGATACTTTGCGTGAATTCATCCCAGAATAAATCGCCGCTGCAATCGTATAACAAAATATGTGGTATAGAATGTAATTTAGGATGAGACATAATTTTTTATTATGGATGTTCGGTTCTGAGTCGATTTTTTTAATCGATTCTTGGATGTCAATTCTGGTAGGAATCGATATTTTACCACATGCACACTTCCGTCCATAGTTCATCAATTTTGAATACAGAAAAACGATGTTATACGTACAAAATGAAGTTACGATTCGCTAATTATTCACGTCAAGAGATGCATTAAATTATGCTAACATTTTAACATATTACTGGAAATTTAAGTCAACAAGCATTTCGTCGAATACGAGCAAGTGCCCGATGATTTATGAACGGGAGTGTACGTACATTTTTATGCATTTTTCGAGTGATTGCGGTAGCAACGAAATGGTTAGTAGTTGTAGTGTCTTTATCACTTAAAACTGACAGAATGCAGTTATTCTAAATTGTGGTACCTTTGGTCAGGGCCGCCGCGTGCGGGTGTGCAGGTTCTGCCCCGCACACGGGTGCTTCATCAAAGGGGCGCCATGTCAACACGATAATTTCTCGGTTCCGCCCCTCCCCCCAAACCCCCTCGCCTAACCCAACCCCAATCTGCACACGGGCGACTCTTACCCACGCGGCGGCCCTGCCTTTGGTTATATCAATTAGTACCATATCAGTTTTATAATAGATAGAATGTAAAATCAGCGAAGTAAATGCGGTTATTTCGTTAGTGACCAATTCAATATGTTTGCTGTTATTAAATCAATCAAAAAGGTAAAACAAAGATTGGTCACGAAGTATTGCATTTAAACAGTAATATGTTACTCAATATTTTTATGTAGTAGCTCCAGTACTTCTAATTTATGTTACAATATATTACAAATTATGTGATCGTACTTACCTTTCCAGACTTCTATTTAGTGGCATGTTACTGATGCTAGTGTATTCCCGGGACCTTAAAATTCTGATTATAAATGACGCTTTAAAGCTTGGCTCGTCGAAGCAGGGGAAAGCATGCCTTGCGTGCGTTGTTTGAAATTGCGTGGCAACTAACCACCTGAATTATATAAAATACAATTAATTAATATTTAAATAATAACATTTGTATATTAGATTACTGTTTACAATAAAAATCTAAAAAAATTTAATTTATCACTTATGTTATGCTAGTTTTGGGAGGTGGGGGTTAAAGTTGTAAAGAAATAAACTTGACACTTAAATCAATAAAATCGCGTTTATAGAAGGAACAAGGTGAATATACCAATTGAACAATGATTAAGAAATACTTTCTACTATAGGTACCAAAACAGGAGGATGTAGTTTCAAGAAAGTTATTTACAAAAGCGAACATATGGTTGTTTATTCCCAGCGAAATCAAGGCATTAATGATTTTCGGTCTCCGTAATGCGTCGTATGCTTTTCAATATCTATACATGTTTTAATAGAGTATTAGACTACAGAAAGATCGAAAATAGCAGTGTAGAACATAAATTAGATTTCCTAGACTTAAATAGTAATAATGAGAACTACCGTACGATCTACACCGACGCATCCGAAACTGAGTATGGGACTGGGCTAGCCATCGTTACAGAAAACGCTTAAAAAACAAAGCCTGTGATGCGATTTTAAACTCTGTTTAAAAAAAATATTGTACTTTTTAAAATCATACGTATTTTTCACGGTTCATCCAACTTTCAAATTGCTATATTGAAAAATTACGAAAACATGACATATCAAGTTTTGTCATCTGACCACGGAAATAATAATTTCCACATAACTTTAGTAGTAGTTAGAAGTAGAATGTATCAAACATAACAGAAACTCACTGAAAAGTATTAATGAAAATTTGTTGGAAAAAGAAATGATAAGACTACTAAATAGTTGGCTAAGAACCGCCGAGATAAACTAATGTTACTTTCATTAAACAATTGTAATTAATAATGTTACTTCTAAATATGTAATAAATAGAATAATGTTATTTCTTAGATATCGGTTTGAATTTCGCGAATAACGTAATATAATGTAATATTGTATGGAATCTCATTAAAACCTCACCTAATTTTTCCACTAGAATCGACGTAGGAGCTTTTGTAGAATCCAATCATGTCGTCTCTAAATTTTCCGTTGTAATTCAAAGTAATAATAATCTTCGTTCCTGCACTCAAAGCTTCTTGAAGTTTAACTTCGCATTTCTCCGTTTCATTGTTATATGTGCATTTCAAATTTTCTAGCTTCTGTTGGGCGATTGTGACAGAAACCATAGTAATCTCTATTTGACCAACGTGAAGCGTTATGATGTCGGTCGGTTTTTTTATATCAGCGTGAATATGTACAAGTCCTTGAAATGTGAAATCCTTCTCTAATTCTGGCATAAGTAAGACCTCATAGAGGGTAGGAATGACCGTTTTCGGTAGTCTATAGTCACTAAGGGCAGGTACCTTCTCGTCATCTTGCACATATGATTCTATACAATGAATAGATCATTTTAATTATGGATAAGATACCCCATGCTTCGAAACTCTCAAAGTTCAAAAGCAGGGAGTCGAATGCAAACTTGTTCTTCAAATAATTAAAAATTTCACCTACTTTTGGTTTTTAATTTGTTTCACACCCACGAATGATTATTTTAATAATTATCTAATTAAGTTTAATCAAAATATACAACTTAATTTTCGAAACTAAAGTGTAAAGTAAACAAAGACTGGTAAGATTATGTTAAATAAATTAATATTACATTTCTTATTCCATTCTGAAGGTTACGTAATTGTTTGATTCTAATTATGATCTGCTAGTTTGTCTCATAATTATCCAGATAGTAGTGTCGAATTGCAATAATAAGGAATTGGACGTTACTGTTTGAAACAAATGTGAGTGTAATTCAAGTAAATTAATTTTAACTAAATTCAAATTTGTTTAAAACCAATTTTAATATTGCAATGTGATGAATTCTTTAATAATAATTCATAAAATATTCTATGAAGAAAGATATATTCAAAGTTTTTTATTTAAATTGTAGTTACCTTCATTTCCGCTTATAGGATTTGTTGCTTGGTATCCAGCAAAGGATAGGAGAAAGATAATGATCGAAAATTGCTGCCGGAATAAATTCATGATGATGCGTCAATATCCTTTCTTGATTTGTAATCTGTATCAAATGCCACAAAATTTATTTTAAGGATTAATAATACTATACAAGCTTGGGAAAACAAAATTTACATGTACAATTCTGTAATATTATTACGAATGTACGTTAAACAAATTATGATTAATGTAAAATTTATATAAACTGTCAGGCGATTATAAACGTAAACGTTGCATGAACGGATGTAACGTTTTCACGTTGAAGTGCCAAAAGAAGTTAAACGAATGAATATTCATTCAGAAAAAAAGATAACGATTCGCTACATAAATTCATGATTACCTATTCCAATAAATATTCATTAGATAAGTTGTTATAAAGTATCTAGTCGTTATGAAAATATAACCTCGTCGATTAATTTTTGTATGCATTATTAATTAGAAGAACTTCAGGGAAAAAAGTTAAATGAAGATAGAAGAAAAGTTGAAAGAGGATTAAAGGAAAGTGAAATAAACGAGAAAGCAAGAGAGACAGACGTGAAAAGCTAAAGAAATAGAGTACATATTTTTTAGTAAAATTCTTATTTTAACGTCGCCATTGCATCAGCTCTTTTGTTCATATTATTTATAGAGGATCGAACAATAGCTTCATTCACAGAAAATGATACAAAAATTTGTTTAATTCGGACATCTATTATAAGATCACACCGAAGTCAATGCACGCGAATGGACAATTATTTTTCGACGTGAGGTACGCGAAATAAATATCAGCTTAGCAGGTCTAAGATCGCATTAAATACGGATATCTATAATAGAATACTTCTTTATCCCTTTAACACTTCAATTTGCCTTGAATTTACCCACCAAAATAATAAAATTTTGTAGCATAAATTGATAATTTGAGAATATGATATAATATTTTCTTCGATTATAATGGTGTCCAACGAAAATAGAGGAAGCTAAGAAGAGAGTGGAAACAGAAATACAAATTATCAATAATAATGGTGTGTAATTATACAAAACGGATGAGTTCAATCGAGTCCGTGACACTGTAAATAGATTTATGCATTAAGGGGTTAACGCTGCTCGGATTATTTTCGATCCAAACGTGTTCCTATTTTTTTCTAAAATGTCTAATTTTCAGATGACTATAAAAGAAAATGTTATTTATATTTGTAAATCTAATAAGTTAGGTATTAATTTCTATGTCGACGATTCTTTTTCTTAGAATTGAGGGACATGCCACGTGTACATTAATTTCGCTTCTCTTTACTTCATTAGTTTGTTTATATAATCTGTAATTCATTCCATAACATATTATTGCCAAATCATGCATGAATTATTCGATGGAATGATATAAAAATTTCATGACTTTGGTAACATTCAACTATCTAGTGGAAGAAGGGTACACGTCATTCGATCTCCTTCAATACATCAGAGAGTTTCTCTACAATTTTCAAGATGGAAGTAATAAATACAGAAAGTAATGTTGCCTTCCCAATTTTAGACGATGCGTATTAGCCATCAAGAATCCTGATGGACACAAAATAAAATTTCGAGACCTCTAGATTTTAATGCAATTTATCCTTCCTGTGTATACTTCATTTTATCATAAATTACTATGTGATAGCAGTATCGAGGAATAAGAACACGAAAATGTAATTGAATTAAGGAAAAATAAAATAATACATTCAATGTAAATTTTAATAAATAAATGTAATAATAAAAAGAATTTGGAAGCCAAAATTGAATAGCAATCTTCATTTGCCATCTAATTTATGTATCATTTAAAATATATATATATATAATCTCATATCGCATCTTTTATGAAAATGAAATTTCCTTCAATGTACATTACCCGCTGAAAGTTTGCAATCACTATCTAATTTGAATCTACATCAATCCTCTCGCCAATTTTTATGTTAATTAAAAGGTAATATTACCAACATTTCAAATGTTGATCTGATAAATTTTCTAATATGACGCATTTCTAACTGGCATTTTTTTATAATTTTTCGTGCCTTCAAAATGCATAGTGATTCTAAACTTTCGACCCGTAGTGTATTCTACCCTAAAATTATTAAATTGTGGCATGTTCCTGTTTTCTACTGAGCCCCTCAATTATAAAACTATTTTTAAGAAAGAGGAACACTATTTAATTGAATACGATTTTAAAACTGCAACAGGGTTAAGGAAGCCGCGCATTAATTCCTCGTAACAGTATTGAGTTGTTTAATTAATCGATTGCAATTTTATACCAAAAAAAATCCTTCTGTAATGTGTGCAAACCTGTAATAGATCAAGAAATAGAAATTGTTATGTTACGTACCCAAATTCGTATGTTCGTCCAACCTGTCAACGTATTTTTGTAGTCACATCCTTCTTCGCGAACACACTACCAGTAGTAATAATATAAGTTGCCGCTTCGAACAGTGAAAGTCATTTGTCGCAATAATCACGATGCTCTATTACACTGTTTCACGAATACAGAACCTACAATTCACAATCGAACGCGATGCTTTTATCAATTGGGAGACTCGAGGAGAAACGCAATGCTTGGTATAGAAAATCTATTTGGGCACTACAGAGCCTCGCAGCCTACTGAATTCTCGCTTACGAGTCGACTTCTTTTTCGCCTATCTTGTGCACATTTGTTATTTTGATAATAAGACAATTGATTATCTTATCGATGATACGAGCAAAGGTCGATATTAGACTCCCACCTTTACATTTACCTACAGAAATGTCATTTGGCAATTACGAATTGCTTCTGACAATGGTCGATTGTGAGAACGTTTGCTAAGGATTATTTTAACAACGCCAACAACTTTTTTGTCGACAATCGTTTCACCGAAACGATCTCATCGACGACGAATTTCGCCGACACGTTTAAATCACCGACAATCATTTCACGGACAATGTTTTTATCAATTCCACGTTTTGCCGATAATTTTTACTTACCGATGCCTACTTGTAAGGCGTATGATGTATTTTTCTTTCGCTACATGTTATCGCCAGCTATGCATCATTATTTCCATATTCGTTTCTTTATATAGACTAATAGCGAGGCAAATTATATTGTAAAACACATATTGTTATTACCTCATTAATATTATTCATAATCAGTCAATTATAACAATGTAGCTAAATACTTACCATAAATTATTACATGAATTAACTTCACGTAACTTTAATAAACATATAGACATAAATAATTAAATCATTACATATACAAGTTATGTGCTAATGACTTCGCAAACTTTATTTCTATATATGATTTCCTATTTTTCTAAGATACTTCGTATTCTTTTCATTGTTATTAACAATATTTATAAAGTAAACCTGTAAATATGTTATAATAAGTTATGTTTTACAATGTCATTTACATCGGTATTTCTTTACGCAAAGAAATGAATATGGACGTAATGTAGCATCGTTGACGATAACATGTAGCGGAAAACACATACGTATGTACATAATACGCAGGAGGAGTAGTTACCGATAAGTAAAAATTGGTAGTAAAACTAGTTGTCGATAAGAAAATTGTTGACGATCTAAACATGTGGACGAAATTCTGTATCGACGAAATCGAGTCGATCAAAGGATTTGTTTCGGAAACTTCCACTTGACATCTTTCCAATTAAACACCGTTCGTTAGGTTTACTTTGCAAATACATCGTAGCAAGAATTCTGAAAAGTTTACTTAATGAATCGCGATGAGAAAAAACCTTGTTATCCTGTTTATTCTAAATTCGAATGTTCGAGTTTGATGTCAATGCTACTAGAAGAAAATGATTTATTATGCAATGATCCTTTAAATTGCTCATCTACAGAGGAGATTTTTATTTTTACAATACATTAATATACAACAAAAATTTGTTTGGAAAACGTAAAAGGTTTATTAAAGTTATACGTACATAATTGTTATAAAGAAATTTAGTCCTATTTTTTAAACATGCCGTATCTTTAAGTAAAATAGAAAAATGAATGATATAATTTTTCATGAGCGCCACTGTATAGTTATCTAAATAATAAATGCGTAAAGTTTCCTAATGCAGAAAGTTAATTTAATTTTAAATTTTGTTGTTGCACGGATTTTTATCGAAGCGTGTAATCAAACTGCCATGATTGTACTTGACCAATTTTGTATTTGATCTTTATTGAATCGTAATCGATGACACAAGCCCATGATATTCGTTTCAGACATATATCATATGTAATATCTATATATCGCTATCGCTTTCCATGGCATTTATATAATCAAATGCGAGATAATATAATGATAGTAACTTTAATGAATTACACAAGTAGGTCAATTTGGTTACAATTGTGATACTATCAATATGTTTGTTATTCTAGAAATTTCGTACTATCAACGCGTGGAAGATATTTATGTCGAAAATTGAATTATTTAAGATAATTATCAATTATCAATCTATAACAAATCTATAACGAATATATTTGCATATATATATATATATATATATATATATATATTCGTATAAGGAACAAAAATAATTTGGTATTTTATGTTTATTATTATTTGCATGAATTAATTGAATACAATAAAGGAACTTTTATCGTATAACTAAAATACAAATTCCAATTTGTGGATTACTAATTAAAATATGATGTTTAACATAAGGAGTATTTCTATTCTTGAAGAAATAAGGAAAATTTTGGAATATTAAATTACGCAAAACATTATTTTGTTTACGCTATTCTTTCCATGATTTTATTTATCTATTTATTTATTTATTCATTTGATTTACGGGTGTACAGTAACTCACGAAAATCTTTGTACACCTATCCATTACAAAATACATTAGCTTCAAACATTTTGTAGGCATAGATTTTGTTTACTAGCTAATATTATACGAGGTTTAAACAAATGATTCTTTCCTTCAGCTTGTTTGCAACAAAGTATGCTAAAATCAAGAAGTCGACCTTACGGCATCCCCTTTTAAATATTCAGAACTTTAAGTAATGTACAGAGGCTTTCTTAAGTGACTGTAAATCTTTTATAGTACATAACGTAATCGTATAAGTAATTGAAAAACACGTTTTGGTAGAAAAATGTATTGGAAACAATGTGCTAACTAAAAATATGAACATGAAGGAGCAAGATGCTGGAAGAGGATATTAATAACTTAGAAAAACTGAATAAGAAGAACTATAATGATGCAAACATTGAATCGTATGTTAGATATAAAAATGGAGATAACGCCAAGAGGGTTAGTTGAGAGGGAAAAAAGTAAGTAATAGGTACATACAATGATAAAAGAATGAAATAAAAATACGAAATAATAGTGATAATAATAATAATAATAAATAAAAATGGTAATAATAATAAGGTAATGAAACAAAACGAAAGGATGTATAATAGGGTGCAATAATATGGCAGTTGAAGTTTCATATTATAAATCTAACTGTGGTTTAAATCTAAAAATAATTATTTCATAATGCAAGAAAATTAACCATTATGGGTAGTATAACCAAAATCTTATCGTAAAAGAGCGTCAATAAACTTAAAAGGTCCAAATTGTGTAACATTAACAATAAAAGCAGGTGAGCCACAAAATTTTATTAATGCAACTGCTGTTTCAGTTTTATTATTGGATTAAATTGTTCGCCTGTGACATTGAAAATAATTAACCGCTAAGTGTTACTGTCTAAATGCAATAAGAACATCAGGAACAATATTTTTCAGACTACGTTTCAGTAAATTTAATGAAATAATAAAAATAAAAGAATGTCTAACATTAAATTACTAAACTTTTAGTAAGTTACTAAGTTTTCTCATTAAAACTTGTACGATTAGCTTTTATAGATGCGATTGCAGCTTATTTGGGTTGTAAACATGTGTATACTGATATTTCATAAAGTGTTAAATGACTTAAATTGAGGGTCTCATTAAAATCATTAGAATAAATTTGCCCGACACAGATTTACCCGACATTTCATTGACTCCAGATTTGTTCGACAACCATTTTGCTCGACAGCGGTATTAATCAACACTATTAAACGATAATGACACTAATTGACAGCAATATTAGCACATTTATAAAAAAATTATGTTTGTCCATTCCTTAATTTTGCATTTTTTCCTTGCAGTGAAGGATGAAAGAGGAAAAGAAATAAATTATCGAGCAAATCTGCTTCGATGATTTCACTGGGACCCTAAATTGATTGAGGAACAAAGCTTAGAGAGTATTAATTATGTTATAACTATCGTTAATTTGAACTGTAAATTCTACTGTACTTATATTGTGCACCATTGTAATTCATTAAACCATGAAATAACTCTAATGAAATCCCTCGATCATTATGCTGCAAAAGTGGCTTTTCCATTTTAAATCAATTTCTAATTTTAAGGATATGAATGCTTTATTCACTGAAAATATGAAGTATATAAAAGAAAGCCAAACTAAATATTTTTATTTGCGCCGTAAACTTTAAAATTCAATTACTTCGAAAAGATATTTTAATTCGTTAATCAATTTTTGCAGCAGCATACGTCCATGATATGTGTCATTCTCAAACGGCATTCTTTAAACGTCTCTGTCAACACATTAATCATTCAATCCAGCATTATTTTTTTAAGCGGTTGCTTTCAAATAATGGCATCGTTTTATCATAATTATTATTACATTAACACTTTGCACTCCGTTAGTTCCGTTATAGCAGTAAATTTTAATTCCTTCAAAAGTTGTGTATTCGTTCTCGCTAATTTAATTTCCATTTCTTCCGAAACGAACAAAATTGAACGCAGAGTTTCTGCTTTTCAAAATAGTCTGACAAAAGTGTGCTGAAATCAGCGGTAAATCAGACTATTAAAGAAGTTTGGAGTGCAATAGATTAATGTGCATAATTATTAATATCATAAATATCGTCAATATTCTGATAAAACTTTTACCTAAACAAAATAGAAACATTTTTAAAAAATAAAAGTGTTAAATCAGATCTAAAATTGTTATATTCTTAGAAAAAAGTTAATAAAAATTTATACAGGATCAAATTCTTGCCATAGCGTTCAATTATATAATTTAATTTAATTTATTTACTGATGTAAACCTTTTGGTACGCAAAACAAATATAGAGGTAAGAAAAGTACATAGTTAAGGATATACATAAACTATAATAAATAATAGTATAATACAAATTTTAAATAAAGAAATTTGTAAAAATTACAAATCAGAAAACAGTATAGAATTACATATTCTATTTCAAAATATTACAATACCAGTCCATATTAGCTTATCATTGTTGAGTTAACATTATTTGTCAAAAACATATCCGGGTATAATAGCTCATGATGTATCATTCGATCAGTTCGTTATAGAACACTTCCTATTTTTAAAGAAACAAAAGTCTTGCGATTAGTATTTGTATTACAAAGCAGGTTTAAATTATTATCTTGGTATTTCGGTAGTCAATATAATACTTTTCTGTTATGTTTTACACAGATATTTTATAATATAAATTATAATATCATGTAAAATAATTAATGTTACTTATGACTCGTCAGAAATTTGTTTCAGATAATCGTACCTTCCATAATATCGTTTTCAACAAATTGATTGAAAATTCATGGAAACGATTTGACTGATATAAATCTTTCATTGTTAATCTTAGACTTTATTATACAAGATTAAGAAACGAACAGCATTATTGAATTTGCTTTTAAAAATGTTTTAAAGTAATGGCGATATTGTATCATCCTACGAGACAATAAGTAAAATGGAATTTAAAGTCTTATACAAAGAAAAGTGAAGATTAATTTTTATTGTTATCGATAAAAGCAGATCAACTGAAATTACTTCCACAATTAATTCCGTATTTCTCGAGATACTAACGCTACTACTTAATACAGTAGTTTCAAATAATGGGCTTCACGGTGCACCGCGGTGTTACGAACAATCACCTTATCTTAAACTACTTGTTTTTAAAAAAGAATAAATACCTCAGGATTTAAGAGCTTCAAGACCTCACAGAGATTTGAATTCGAGTTTCGAAGACTTATATAATATCTAGTATTATTATAATTATATTCATTATTATTAATTTACAATAGGAAATACTTCTCTATATAATGTCACAAAGCGTTATGCAGTTAGTCAAGAAAGTATCTGGCCTTTTTACGCAATTGAGAAAACTATATTCAGCCATTCTTTATGTGGCGTCAAGGGATACTGCAACAATTAGGTTCCGCGGAGTCGTAAATTCCGCTACACATTCGCGACAATACCTCGATGACGCGGTTTACTCCTACTTGAAGAAATGAAAACCTGGTTGTGTTTTTAATATATAATAATTTATTGAAGTGTTGAAATTTACAAATATGGTTGCCGATGGATGATTTCGCTTGATCGGTATAAGATGTATAGTGAAACGAATACTCCGCAATCTCGATGGCCAGCTTGTAGGGTCGAATCGATTTGTTGGAGGTTATTTGAAGATTGTTCGCTTGTTAATTGTTGAATATAGCTGTTGAATATAACAGAATATAGCTGTTGAATATAACAGAATATAGTTGTTGAATATAACAGAATATAACTCTTGAATACTGAAGAATACTGAAGAATACTCAAGAATACAGACGAATACTCAAGAATACAGACGAATACTCAAGAATACTCACTAGAAAATGCGCCTGACTCTATATTCATGTCATTTGGAAAACTAAGGTGGAAGATGATTGGCGGAAATAATTTGGAAACGGAAAATTGCCGAAATTCCGTGATTGGCTGGTCAGAACTTGGAACCAGCCCCCCACGAGTGTAGGAATGGAAAGGCGCGAAGGTGTGCAAACAGGGGATGCTCGCGAAGTCCGTCGAGAAGGGGATACGAGGGCCCGATGTTGGGCAGGTAAGCTGCAATTGAGGTGCACGATGCCTCATTGTCCAGAAAAGAAAGGCAATGATTTTACAGCTATATTTCGACAGACACAGAACAAGACCTTAATGAGGTGCTTAGAGTTCGTGTCGTCGACAGCGTGTATTGTCCTTATGTTTGAAATGAAGCAATATTGGAGCTTATAGCAATAAGCTAATCCAATTTTCGAGGATGGAATAATCCTATTAGTTTTCCAAATGCAAATGCTGTTAATGGGCAAAAAAATCCGTCTTAAGGACGAAATACTTTATGTTAGATGTATAAAGGTGAAAATTTATATTTTTTATTAAATCGACTGTTCATCGACATTAATAATAGGTTTCGAATTATTTATTTCGTTGTTGAGACGTAATTTAAAAGGAAAATGACTAAATGTCTAACTTATTGTTAGGCAAATACTGTCGTCGAATCGAAAATTATCTTTCACACAAATATGTCTGTATCTGATATATATATAAATAAGAAATATTTCTCCTAAAAAATCTGGCTGCGAATACAAGTATTTTTTCTAGATACACCACAATTTCTATTTGACCTCTGTTGTAGAGCTCACTTTATTGCCCCACATTTCACAAGTTTTACCTTATTTGTGATTTTTATTATTTTTATTTAGACAAATAATTTATTGCTTTTCTAATATTATTTTAGTATTACTTAACCACTCTATTTTAATATAATTACGGCTGCAGTCTTAATCGGTAATTACGAAGTACGTGTTCATTACACAGAATATTTTGTTTTTAATCATTTAATTTCGTCATTAATCGTGATACAACTGGAACGGGAATAATTGCACTTGCAAAAATATGTCGGAAATGTTAAATAAAGTTTTGTTATAAGAAACTTAAATTTTGACAAAGTTGAATTTAAAGATTGTGGTTCACATATACACACATTATTTCTGGACTTGAAATTTGCATTAAACATCGATGATAATGTTATGACAAACATTAATACTATATTTATCGATGATCTTATTAATTTATATTTATATTATCTTACAAATTTTTGAAGAACTGAAACACTTGAAGTATCACACCGCTGCAGTATTAATTTATGACAGCTTGATTTATGGAACAAGGATTTTCATTTATCAGCAAATGCGTAACTTTAAACAATCTATTTAATCGTATAGATATAAAATAATAGAATGATTAAGAAGTGTATTTCTAATTCGTATCATACCATTACCGTTGTCCATTAGTGCAAACATAAGGCACGGGATTAAAAGAAATTAGAGGCATTAAGCTGTATTTTCGACACCATAGCCAAGAAATGTGGACTTGGTTTGCAGTTTCTTTTTGCTCAGCTTATTCACTCTACTCATTCATTCACTTTTTCCATTTTCCATATACTTTGCTCTTATTCTTATTTAATGAAAAACTATGAAATATAAAGTATTAAATAATAATCTGCAGCATTAAGCCATTGGATTTTGGTTCTTATCCTTAGCTAGTTTGCTCTTCTGTCTTTATCACCCCGTTAATCTCCCCACAATTCCTCACCAAATATGCGAGCGTTCCGAGTGCGACCTCACAGAAATCACATTTCCTCGTCTCTTTTTCTCAGTACCTATTCCTCTTATCCATGCTGCCGCATCTTCATTGTGCTACTAACTTCTGGTTTTCGCATTTCACCGTCTTGCTTAGGTACTTCGATAGTCCTACTGTTGTTAAAAACTTACATTGGGTTGGATAGAAAGCTCGTAGGGTATTTCAAACAAAACTTAATCAGAAAATTCATATAATTGTATTAGATAGTAACATAAACTCGTGCAACTTTGCTAGCACGTTTTTCAATTCGCAAATAGTTGATGTTAGAGGAAGCCTTTGGCTACCATAAAAAAATGAACCAAGCGAATCAATCAAAATGGCAAATGCGTGCATAATTGACTGAATGTGTATCTTAATTTACAAGTAAATGATTTTACAAATAGTGATAAAACGAGTCAAATATATGGTACAATCCAATATATCACTTTATTCTACTATGTATTTGCCACCTCGTTGCACTACATTTTACCATCTATTTGACAACTTCAAAATTCCATCCTTCCAGAAAGCATCTTTTTAAGAGATGAACTAGCCACCTGGTTCTTCTAAGCTAATACATTCTTTAATTAAAAACGCTACGAACTTTCTTTCCAACCCAATACCTTTCATTACAACGTGATTTCTGAATCTTACTATAATGCATCTGTTGTCGCCTCTCCATGTCCACAACAACTTGAATAAATGAAGCAAAATACGTAAATACAGTACTGGGCAAAAATCATAGGCCATCTACCAAGAAATATATTTTCTTATTTCACAAGGACATTTAAGGATAACTACTATCGTTGTAATTTATCGTAACTGTGCAATTAGACAACACTTCTTTCTGTACTTTTACTTAAATTTAAATCAAGAACATTGGAATATTAACAAGTTAGAATATGCATTTGAATTAAGAAGATTGCTCTGCTTTAAGCCAACGTGAAATTTCACCGATTTCTTCTTCGAGCTTCAACAGAGCTTGTTGACGATAATGTATATCAGAATCCATGTTAATACCGACAAGTTCCGCAAGCTGCTTCAACTGCAAAAAAGCATCGAACTATCATAACTTGCTCAATTCAAATGTAAAGCGGCACATTATACTGGATGGCTAATATTTTTTGGCATAAACTTCGTCAATGTACTCTAGAGATAAACATAAAGCTAAAATATTATGGCACAAAAAGTCAGTGAATGCCGTATTAAAAAATTATAACAAAGATATAAAGCATGAAGGAAAGACACTCTTCTTAGCTTTAATTAGATTAATTAGATCAGTCTTCTGGTCATCTAGATCACCTGACCATACATCTTTAGATTTTTATTTATGGAACACTGTAAAAGAAATGATTTATAGATTATATTTCACATATATCTACTCCAAATGAATTATTTGCAGGAATTAACATCGCGTGTGAAGAAATTATACCAAATTGCAAGCAAATTCATTGTTGCATTGTTATAAAACTGGCTATACTTTCAAATAGAAACAGGTAGAGCGTTTAAATCATTTTCATACTCTGTCATGTTAGGTATGCAAGAAAAGATCTCGCGAATTTTTCAAAAATATATCGATAACATGTTAATACAAAAAGATTGTTCAATAATTTCAATTAAAGTATTTCTCATTAGAATCTATCACTTTTTGTCATCTCATATCATCAAACGATATATGTATATAGTGGCATACATGAAATATTTTGCCTAAAGTTGAGCAAAACAATTTATTTAGACACTTAATATTTCCTTAATAAAGTATTAAGGCATTTCTTGTTGCATGACATTTTAATGTTATTTTTAGCTGTAGAACGCATTGACGAAACTTGTGAGACACCCTGTATAGGCAATAAAGGCATTATCAACTCAAAGAATTACCATTTGAAGTTGATCCAAGCTGTTGAGTTTCCAGACAAGAGAGTTGAAGATTATGTTTGATGGATCGCTGCAAAGAATAATGGGAACATCGATTAGACATTTTTCCACTCGATTGTTTGTAAAAACGCATATAAGATGTTTAACTTATGTCGCCGATAGAAGGCTGATATACTACGTACTACACTTATTGTTAAGTGGAACGCTTTTCTATTAAAACACAAAAATAAAAATACATATCCGATAATCATCCGATGATTTTTTAACGTCAGAAAACAATTCGTTTCTTTGCTTTCAGGAGTTTTCCTACCTTAGCACTTCAAAAAATGGGAACAGTTGGGAATTTTTTTTGAGAGAGAACTATGAATCGAATATTTCCCAAATTTCGCACATACCTATACGTATTATTTAACAGTATTTCATAATTCTGTTAACAAGAAAGTCAATGTATAACTTCGACTTCTACATTAACATTCACATCTCCCACAAAATTCGTATCATTTTAAATAAAATTAAGAGAGTAGGCCTTAAATAGAGGTCTGCTTAATTTTCTAAATATTGCAATTTCCACTTTGTTTTGAATACTTCGTGTATTCTTGCATGTTACCTGCAGCCTGCTTTTCTTTGTTAAATGCATAAAAATTCACAGTTGAATAATCAATATATATATATATATATATATATATATATATATATATATTTCTTGGAATATTGAATCTACTTTTATGAAAAAAGAGAAAAAATTGATAAAATGTCGATACTTGGAAGAAGCTTAAACTTTGCAAAACTTTTTATGTTTTCGAACCGAAAAATACGTACCTCGCAATTTTTGGAATTATATTAGGTTCAGTCTTCCAAGAAAAATGTCTCCTTTAGAAATATCAAAAAAAGAAGGCGATTAATTTAATAACTTCTAAAATATCATATGTGGCAACTTGGAACATGTGCTCCAAGAGGAAACGTTAAAATTAAAAGGATTGACTTTTCGTTTTCCAACGAAACTTTGTAGTCCTAACGTACACAAGCAACAACAACTTTTACAAAATGTAAAAAAATAAATTCGATTTTTTGGACCTCCTAAAATAAGAAGATCCTTTGAGTTAGAATATTAAAATACTTGAAAAATAAACGAATTGCGTGCAAAACTGTGAATAACATCTTGTCAATTAATCGTATAATTATTTCTAAATGTAATATTGAGTACGTAAAAGTAGAAGCAAACGCAAACGTAGAAAAAGCTTCCATGTAAGCAAAATATCAATTTTTATTATGCCGTAATACTATTGATAGGTATCTCTGTAATCATATGAAGATAAACTGTTTAATTTCTTAAACATGAGCAATCCATAAAAAAGGGAATTAAAAACCTTCTATCAACTAGATAAGTCTACACGTGAAATCATAAATAAATACAGTTACATGTTAGAGATAGCGTTAAGGTTTCTGGCCAGGAAAGCAATCGCTACATCCATGTTTGTTGGTATGCTTGGATCTAGTTCCACTAATATATCAATTAACGTTATATACTGCAATATTGTTGCGTTCTTCGACAAGGCCATTTTTAAATAATCCATAGTAATATTAGATTCTTCTGCACAACTAAAATATTTCAACATTGCATATGAGAATTCTTCACACTCTCTCATTTTCTGTTCAAAGAGCTGATTCCAGACCGATTGATTTTGATTTGCTAATCCTGAACAAAAAACCCAATATTCTTCGGCGGGTTTTATTCTGAAATGATTATGAGAAGAAACAGTTTTAGCAGTTTAGCTTGTTTACGGGTAAACAGTCCATTAGTACAGTGTAATAATTAGAACGATATGCTTTGAAGTGATAGTCTGAACTGGTGATTGATTAAAAAGATTTGAAGTTGGGTGTGCTATATTGGCAAGTATAAACATTCGGTTATATGGGTTGAAATAATCATAACATATGTAGGATGGTAATTGGCACGTAATAATTCAGTACAATGTGACGTAAGTTTCTAGACGGGACATTAAATTTAAATTTTTCGATGATATTTAGGCAAGCAATCAGCTCACTTTGTACTCTATAAACAAATACTACATCGGATTCTATCCTCCGATGTTCAAGGGTTGTCAGATTTCGGTTGATTAATATGATCTTACTTTCGTATACAAATTGCTAAATGATGCTATTGACGCTCTGGAATAATTACAGTTCATAAACTTCTATGCATTCTCTTGTAATATAAGAAAAGGTGTACCAGTTTATAGGTATATATAATTTTAGAATTAAATACGGAGCATATGGTTCTAAAGAGCCTTTCGACAAGAGCTTCCGGATGTTTGTAGGATATATTTGCCTTATGGTTATATGTTTCAGACGAGTATGGTGACATCTCTTATCTGTAGCTACTTACAAGTTTAGTCATGGAACGATACACGGTTAAAGATTATGTTTATATCGTTAAAATTCATTACTAAACTACGAGTTTTTATACAAATTTATATTTTTATCAACAAAATTAAAGAAACGCAACTTGAACGGAGGGTGGTTTCACCCTAAAAATGCAATAATTTATACTTCACATCAAACATTTATTCTATTTTTGCATTGTGTGCTTTTTTTGCAGATTTAAATTTCCCATAAATGCATAAGAATCTGCAGTCCTCTTATTATGAAAATGCATGTCCTGTAAAAAGTATGTGTCGCAAAACACGTAATTATTTCATGTACAATTGTAAAGGATTATAATACAATGTGCAATAAAAGCTTTTCAAATTGTTTAAATTTGAACGCATTTTATTTACGAGAAACTTCCGGAAGCTCCCGTTGAAAGAACCTTTATTAATTGCTTATTATTTCTTATTGTTAGTAGTACTCATGCTTGTTAATGTTGACTTCCTTTCGAGGCCATTATATACCTTTAAAATGAAATTGCGACAAATTCTTACGTTATAATTATGTTAGACTCTTCTTTTTTTTGAAGACTTGTTTTTTAAACACTGTGCCTTTATGTTTCGTATGTATTACTATACGTGTATATATTAGGATTTTGCCCGTAAAATTCTTATTATTGTAAGATGGCAACAATGAATTAAATTAAATATACAGTCGTAATTCAAGAATACCTAAGGATAAAATTTCTGCTACTTTTAATTCATGATTAATACGAAAATTAATTTAATCATTTATATTGTGTTACATCTACACATATTACAAAAATGTGTAAGCTTTTTTTATTCACACTACTTTTATAAGCATTAGTATAACTGTCAATTTGCTTCTACGAAACTTGTCTGTAAATATTAAACTTGTCTGAGTTTACCAGCTTAATGGTTTAAAAAATCAACTTGGAATTAATGATAAATTATTAGCAAGGAATGTAAGAGTGGAGAAACGTAGCATAACAATGGTATTATGCGATACTATTATGTAAATACTGATTTAAAAAAATTTACTTATTTGTATGTGGATCTTCGAGATAAGCGTGCAGTCGTGCTACAGCTTTGTCCCTGCATTTAGGATCACCATACTTGCAAGCAAGTGTTATCGCTTCAAGAGTCGTATGTCTAGCAGAATCGCTTGCAATAGATAGACTCTCATCGTAGTCGATAGTTTCAAGTAGGCTTTTCATCAGGTTAAGTATATATGGCTGTAAAATATTCACACGTGGTTCTACATTTTTCAATGATTAGTAATTCTTGGGATTGATGTACGACATTTAGCGAAAGTTATAAGTTCACCATAAAATAAAATAAAATTACTAATCGGCAAGGTATCGAAACCTCTTATTGTTTCAAACATTTTCATAATACTGCTTTAATATTATACTATACAACAACACAACCGGCCTAAAGTTTGAAATCACTATATCTCCTATTGTTTAAAACATTTTCATAATACTGCTTCACTATTATACTATACAACTACACAACCGGCCTTAAGTTTGAAATCACTTTATATTGGGTTGTCCGGAAAGTTCGTGCCGAATTTTTTATTGAAAATGTATATTCGAAGAAACATTGTAAGAGTACCACTAAATGAAATTTAATTTGTGACATGTTAATAAATAGGTCTTCCAAATAAAACATTTTTGAGTCTGTTTCAAGCCCCTCACACTATTATTAGAGTAGTTACAGGCGGAAACGTAATTTACAATTTAAGCTCCATTTTCTTTGATCTATCGCATAAAACGTTGTAACAAAAATCAGGGATGCTTTATCCAGTGACATATATCTTAAAATTTTCTCAGATTTTTTAACCGCAGAACCGAATTTTAAAAAATTAAGAAAAGTCAATTTTTTATGAAAGTTTTTACGTGACTGTATTTATATTTTTGTAGTTATAATAGAAGCATTTTGCTATCGCAGAAGTCTTTAAAACTAAGCTCGGACAGCTAAACTAAGGTACATTCAGATCTAATCGTTGGATATTGAAAAGAACATTGTGAAATACAATATACATATATGTATATAATGCGGCTCGAACTTTCCGGACAACCCAATATATTATACCCATATTGAACCTGTTGCAAATTTTCTTATTAATTTAAAATTAATAGTATACATTAGTAATTATTTTTTTCATCTTCATAAATTGGTTATTGAAAAGTTTCTTAAGGTAACATATTTCTAAATCCTTCCCTTTTTTCATGTTTACTGTCTTCAAAATACGTACAGCTTTCAAACATTTGGCCGACAATGTATTCCATATACTATCCTTTGACGAATGTTTTGAATCTTAAATCCTACTAGTTGCATAAATCCGTAATTGCCACTAACATAATAAAGTGTCAAACATTTCAAATCTATGCAATATGTGAAGACAGTCGTCAAGAGATCAAAACAAGATCTCTTCGATTTTAAAATAAAAAGACTATCAAACGTAGACTTATTCCGTTTCTCCATGTGACCTTTATTTGTATTTGCTCTTACTTTTAATAATGCCCCACCGTTGGGATTTTGTATATGCCCATCAAATCGCCTTATCGTGGAAAATACATAACTCCATACGACAAGGTCTGTCTCTTGTTGAAGATATTCAGTTAATTCCATGAAAATCTTTGGTTCAAATTGTTTTGATCTGAGCAGTTGGAATGCTGTATCTAACAATTGGATACGATTTCCTACGTGTATTTTCTTGTAATCCTGGGTGTTTAGATATTTAGCGATTTTTCCCCAGTTCGTGGTATCGTAGTTTATGCGATAATAACCTGTTATCAGTTCAAAAATAAAAGATACAAAGTAATCAAGAACTCAACTTATATTAATAGATTTACGTATGTAAGAAAATGTCGATATTTGATTCGCTTTAAGTATTCCAGATTAGATAGAGGTGTTTGAATGAGGCAATGGAAAACTTCAAATTGATTCTGATATATTAGCGTCTTTAATGTGTTCGTTTTAATTTGAAAGAAAATTCTGGAATTGTTGTCAGTTTAATATAAAGCCAATAGGCTATCGAAAAATAAAATATTAATTAAATAATAATATATGTTAATGTAAAAACTGGCTATGAAATTGTAGGTTTAATATTTCACCAATAATTAAACCAAAAAATAAAAGATATTCTATATAATTCCATACAATTTTGATAAATGTATACGCTGTGACAAAAAGGTAGCGGACTCTATAAGTTAATTTTGTCTTAATTTCAATTCAACATATTCTTTATATATATAGTGTTTAACATCAAATAAATCATTTAGTATATTACATTTAGTATATTAATAACAAATTTCATTCAATAATCCTTCGAAATATCAAAAAATCACAGCGATAAATAGATCACACTATGGTGAAATATTGAGTATTAATTTTAATATTTTAAACATTTTTGTAGTATTACTTTTAATATTTTATAACTCTTTCGTTACTTTATGTAACACAAAGTAATCGTTTCCGGATGAAAGTACTTAGGGTGTCGCTAAAGTATATATATTTACAAGCGAGCACCGGATGATGAATATCTAAGATATTCGTATAAATACTTTTAATAGAACCATTACTTGAGTCATTTTATGCTATTACACCATAGTGACTCAATATTGAGCGTAAATAAAAATACTATTTCATTACGTAAAAACATTCAAGAAATACGACGCGTTCATTGAAGTAGTCATGTCTCATAATGAATCCAACAAAACAGCTGAGTAGATATTCTATGAGAAAACTAATAAAACAATGTTTCTATTACATAAATGGATATGACATCTAATTAAGTTTTAATAAGTGTTCCTATCAGTTGGACACTAATATCGTAATAATTAGAAACAACTATATCTTCGAATGATCTTCAAAATACTGCAACGTTAATTAAACAAAATTGTTACATTTTCAAGAAAAAACATATACTTTCTACATTTGTCGAAAGATATTTGAAATATTTTTTATAATAAATGTAGGCGATGGTTACTTGATAAATATTAACAATGCAAGATGAATAGGATCAATTTCATATATTTCATATAGAAACATGAATGTCCATAAACATGCATGATCTATTACGTCTCACTCACCAGTCTGTTGCAAATTAACGATTATCCAGTCATTAACATCGACTCCCTTGATTATTAAGTCGTCGTCAGGTTTTAAGAAATGCGTAGGCTTCGTCATCGAGAAATCAGGCTTAGATTTGGTTGCATAATTTATTGGCACCCACCATCGTTTCTTTCTTTTGTCGTTGCTAAATTCTGTTAGTTCCTGACTTATAGTTATGTCACCTGTGGTGTAATTTCGCATTACTGTTACCATGGGATATCCTGTTTGCTCTATCCAGGTGTCCATAATGTCTTTCACTCGAATCTCTAAATGGTGCGTGTCGGATTGATCAAGTGCATTCTGCATTGCCTCCCATAAATCGTCCGATGTAATGCTACTATATTCACTGAAATTAGGTTCGACAATATCATCAGTTACTGTAAAACACAAATTACAACATTATATGCATATTTGCATATATTATCTAAGGTTGAGAGCTATGTCCATTTTGAAGACTAATTTTTTGTAATTACTTTCTGTGTTGTAAAAATTGTTATGTTACTATTGAGTGGCATGTGCTCCTTTTTCACTGGATAGTTGAACACTATTAAAATCGCAGAACTTTTATATGATTCCATCCAGTGGCTCATGCATGTTTTGACAATTACAAGCAAACTAATGAAGCAAAAAAGCCGAAGTTGATATACAGGTGGCATGTACATATCTGTTTTCCATTAAGCCCTTCAATTTTCAATTCTAAGTATTTTCTTGTCTGCCACTGAACTTCAGTTGAGGAACTGTTTTGTTAGGATTGCATTAACACATGGCTATACAATACGACAGTTATGGGCGATTAAAATTTTTGTAATTAACGTTTTTTAAACGTTAATTATAATAAAAAGGGAAATTATTTATGTTTCTTTTCGAAAAAAAAAAACGACGTTTCATGTTACACGCCACGAATACTATACTTACTGTGAGTTGATATAGTTTATTAAACCAGTTCGGAAAATATCCTCACCGATCATATTTGACAGCATCCAGAAGATATGTGATGCTGAGAGGAAATAATTATAAATGACATTTTTGGATTTCTGTTTTTTCCCATTTTCCAATAACATCAAATTTCTTACGTTTCATGTACACGAATGTGCCATCCCAGTTGCGCTTAGGATCGATAACTTCTCTATTTATAGGAAGGGCATGAGAAGATTCATCGGCAGAAAAGGAAAGAAGTTGATTTTGTGCAATGCCATCCATTACTCTCCAGTCTCTAAATAGCTGAAATGAATATTCCAAAGTGATGGTTAGGTACACCAAGCCAATTGAAATATCAAAGTTGTAAATATAGTGCGTAGACTGGGGATTTTTATGCATTGATGGGAAATTTAAATGCGTGAAAAAGTACAGAAAGCACATAATATGTGATAATATACAAATTATTCGAAGTACAGTAGAAATTATGATATTTAGAGGGCGCAGCAGCCCCTTATTTGGGTTTCATTCCTTTAGATTTATTTATAGAAATCTGAATTTACATAAAAGTTCGCAATTCAGTAATGAATTTTACCTGATTAGAGATGAAAAATTTCAGGAACGTTGCCAAACCTTCGCTCATCCAATAGTATTTCCACCAAGATGGGCTAACCAAATTTCCAAACCACTGATGCGATAGTTCATGAATGACGGTCATTGCATTCAACATTTTCATACTCGAGTCCTTCATTTCAGCGCGTGCAACAGCTGCATCCCTTGGAAAATAGTAGATACCGGGAAAAGTTCATACGGATATAGTAATAGAAAATTTAAGCAATCTGAAATTCCTTAAGATATAATTATATTATTTAACCCTCGTGCAGTCTTTCGATTCATAGCGTCCTTGTTTACTGAAGAACTAATGTAATTATGGATAAAACTATGATGAAGTTTACATTAATATGTTTGTTTTCCTCTCCTTAACATTACACTAAAAGTTCAGTTTAGAGATTAGTATGATAAGTTGGCAATAAAAATTGTTACATTCACGGTCCTTGGGTATTTTTGGACCCATCATAGATCAACATTATCAAATGATAAGAATTAGTTATATTCAAGCTCTATAAAGTAATTGCGAATATGGTAGAAGAAAATATATTCATAATATAAGATAATTACTATACTTTTAGTAATATAAAAACATGAACTTTTACGATTGATGTGCAGATTTTAATTCCACGCAGAACCTTGTTTCATTCTATAGATATCATTAGGTGTAGAAATTAATTCTGAGCTTTCAAGATTTTATAAGATTTAATATTTATTCACAGGAAATCAAAGACAGCTTTAATATTCAAAATTGTTTAGCATTCTCACGTTTATGGGACAAGTTCGTCACTTGAAAAATAGAGAATTAGCGATTTCAAATTCATACAGATAGCGAGAGTTTAAAGATAAAGGCTCTGAATTAAATTGTGCACCCAATAGTTTGGGATTTCTTTATAATTGTGTAAGAATATGGGTGTACGTATGAAACCTGTCGCAAATAAATCATTTGGCTTAATATATTGTTTTTCTATAATTAAAGCTATGGCATCAGCGACTGGTTACTTTTGTGTTTCGTTAATCCTATTATTGCATTATAAAGTTAAAAATATAAATTTCATAAATATTGGTCATTTCTGACCCAAAGACCGTGAGTGTATAGCCGAAATGAAGAATGCACGGGGGTTAAGAAAACACAAAATGGACAAAAACTGTAAAAAAATTGACCTCACTATATCTACGTATTTCTGATAGCAAAATTGCATGAACTTTTTCTAACGAACTAAATTTTTAAGATAGAAGGCCATGCTAGACATGTTCGTACTCACCTTAAATTTCAAGTATTTAAAAAAGTACACTAATTTTGAATATTTTGTTGAATGAGTTTAATTCTCAAATTTATTAGTTCTTAATCGTGTTGGATATATTTCAGAAAATATTGACCACTACTATATATTCATTAGAAAAATAAATGTATCAGTAAACTTAATACTTCGGGAAGTATATTTTTAAACGATTGAAAAACTTATACGTTGGAGCAGCTATCATTAATATTCTATTCCAAATTGATGTTTCTAAATTAATGGATAAGTACTAGAACGCGGCTGTTTATGCAAATGCATATTTTTATGGGAAATTGTTACTTATTGTTAGAGCGGACCTGAATAGAAATTTGTTTCGTTTTTAGTTTTCAAGCATGTATCTTTTATTTCGCATATTTTACATACATCATATACTTCGCATATATCTTTTGAAGAACATATGCAAACATATGCTGATATTAGATAAACATTTATTATATGTTTTTGCTTTAGAATCCAATATTATTTACCGAATGTGAAGAGATGTTTGCAACTAAACGTCTAAGACGTTTGTCTAGCCTTGAAATGTTAGACTGGTACATACATAAGTGATACATCGACACTTTAGTTCATATGCTAGTTACTCGTTACGAAATGTCAATTATTTACGACGCGCTAAATGTGTTACAGTAAACTATTAATATAATTATTCACATTCAATTCACGCCACTTTTGTTATTCCAGGATATGTTCGAAAATATGTAAATATTTGAAATTTAAATGGTGTATGTAGACTGTCATGACTGACTATATATGCACTGTGTTTGCACTATAACAACTTCATTAATTATAAATCATGAGCAAATTACCAGTTTTATTTTACAAAACGATATCGTGATAAGTGAAGCAATGCGTGTAAATGTGACGCAAATAAGAAATATTTATCAAGAGAAATCTGACTCCACCTATTTTATTAATTGTACACATAGGTATGAAATTTGTAACTTTTATTTTATCGATTCAAGACCACTCCAACATTATAAAATCTCATGTTTTAAATGTCGAATGTATTACTTTATTTATTTCAACTTCAACGATATCTTGTTAGAGAGATATAAATGATACATATCTACACAAACGTCTAAATATGTGCTTGTGGAACTACGTCATAAATTTATCACAAAAATTAATATCTAAATACATTATTTTACATTTATCTTTTTATCGCAAAAATTGATAGAGCTGATTAACAAATATTGTTAATTCTTCTTTTAAGTGACTCTACTTAATCATGCCATTCGTTATACCGAGCAAATCTCTAACTTGTAATTTTCAGATCTTATCATTTTTCTCACTTTTTTCTGTTGATTTACTTTTTAGTTTGCCTCTCATTTAATTTTAACGCCTTTTTGAACGAAAAGATATACTTGGTCGAGCAGAAATTCATTTGATCATTCATCTCTACATTAAGTCCGGTGAAATAAACCATATTTGATCTTGTGTACCACATAATTTAAAATTATATAATTTCTTACGTGTCAATCCCTTTCAACATACGATAATCAATTATATTTCATTTCAACCAATATTTTCAAGTAGAATTTCATCGCTTTCTCATTAAGTATATCGAACCATTACAGATTTATTTAGCTACACGATTACCATCGTAATGAAGTTTACGAATATATTTATATAAAATACAATGCACTGTTAGATCTGCAATTTATATCCTTTGAAGAAAAAATGCAAAGGCATGCCTTAATATTTGGCTAGGATATAAACGTCAACATTTAACGGTAGATGGAAGCTTAGTTTTTGTAGCGAGTTGATTAGCTTTCGCCTTCGTGTGTAACATAGTTTACATTGTCATGATTACATGATTTAAGTTTTGGTTTTGAGCTAAATTTGCATTTCGAATCCTTCGTAATGTCAACGCGATGTCAACCACGAGGTTGTACTATCATGGTAAAAGCTTTGGATATACTTCTTACGCTTTGGTTGCAAGTATTTGGGTTAACTTGGTTTTCCTCTTATTCGCAACAGTGTTTATATCACGGTTCTATTAGGTGGCTGAAAAAGTTCGCGCATATGCATGCTACAAAATTTAAGCGAACTAAAATTCTTTCAAATCTAATTTTATTTAACAATATAAAGGATGGTCACGACGTTCTTCTAACACTACTATTACTACAATAGTTTTGATAAATGCTACAAAAATATGATTGAAATATATATCTGATAGCAAAAACAAGGTGAATTATACTATAAAATTTGACTAGTGTGAGCTCTCTTGAAATATAATTTTATATAAGAATGTAAAACATAAACAAAATTTCCTTATGACACCATCATTGTTATAATAGCTTTGCAAAATTCAGTATAAAATTCAATTTTAATATATTTCTGATAGTACAACAATGCAGTTCATATGACAAGATTTAAATAGTCTAAACTCTCTTGAAATGTAATTTTATGTAACAATCTAAAAAGTAGACAGAATTTTCTTATGATACCAACATTCTTGTAGTAATATTGGGAAATTAAATAATAATTCGATTTGAATACATTGCTGATAGCAAAACCTCACGAACGTTATTCTGCACTTAGTATATTCACGCGCATGCACATAAACAATTAGCTATTAATACTTACACGTAAATAATTAGACCCCAATTTTCAACTGCTCTGGCAGAATAATGGGGAATAATTACATGATCCATTTTTGGGACCCGAACTGTACTATTTAAATATTCTGTCAATGCCAGAGTCCCTCGTTCTATCGTCTCCATAAAGTATTGTTTATCGGAAATTGCGTATTCGTCCGCCCATACCTTGATGCTACCATCTGAGTTCGAAATATATGTAAAATTGCTGATAACGAAAGCCAAAATGTTGGTTGACATTACGGGAGTAGTCTTGAAATGGGTCCAATCTTTTCCGTCCATTTCATCGTGTTCCACCATGTGCACCGGCATATTCGACAATGCGGTATAATTGTTGACATGCTTCAAAGAAATATTAAATGTTGCTTTCAAGGCTGGTTCATCCCAGCAAGGGAAAGCTTGACGAGCGCTCGTTTTTTGGAAATGCGTTGCTACAAATGGCCTAGGAAATGGTTTGTTAATTTTTATAAAATATTTTCAGAAAACATTTTTATTTAGGGCCTTAATTTTATAAGGCTTATGTTCCTAATATAGCCACTCATAATATCTTGTGAAATAAGCACTAAAGTTTATTACTTTTGTACTGAATATGTCTGTTAGAATCGTATCGGTTATTAAGGGGCCAGATTCCAATGGTGGCGCGATACAAAATTAGGAGAAGAATATAGATTACTACATATACGTCTTTATATAAAAAGATTTTGGGTCGAAAGATAGCTCATTCGAAAGGGAAGAGTTCAATGCAGTGCGCTGTAGTTGCGGTTTAATCAGGTTATGTTGATAAATAGTAATACGAGCGTTATAAAGTGGAACAAAAATTGACAGCTTCACAACCGTCAAATCTAAGCATTCTTTTAATGCGGAGAGAATGTTCTGAATAAAACCGAGAGCATTTTTAAATACACATAACTTTTGATCCCATGTATTTCTAACATTCAAATCGTTATTTTTGGAATCTACACGTCAAATTCTACCAGATTATGTAAAAAAATCTTAATAATTTTTGTCCCAGAAAAGTAAAGTGTAACCGTTCCCGATCTTATTAAAATAAAGCTGATGTTAATAAACAGGTAACTGTTTAAATATCTTTACGATCTCTGTGAAATGTTTGTTTACATTAAATATCTGTCAGTTCTGATTACACTTTCTAAATTGTTTCAAACTTTACTAGCACAATCGTGACAGTTGGTCCTCAAAACAGCACTAATAATATTCCATGATTGTCAATATAATGTACACATTATATGTGTATTCATAAAAGTTCTGCACCATAAGTGTTCAAATACTTTTGTGAATCATTATAAATAGAAACGAAATTATTCAGAATATAATTAACTGATTCGAAGGGTAAAATTATTGTTTCGAATTTTTCACATGTTTCATAATCATTCTAGTATCGCATCAGTCTTTGTTTTAAGATTTTTTTCTCATCTAATGAACTATCTATCAGTACCGACATCGTAAAGCCTTTCGCGGCAAAGGTCACCAACTACACTTTTCAATTACTAATCATCTGATTAAAAATTTAAACTTATTATTAAATATCTTCTCAACGTGTTATCTTCACTTACACATCACTTCCTTGCTTCTCGTAAAACGATTTGAAGAATCCGCAATATCTGTTATTAAATTCACCCGTGAACTTCATATACAAAGTATAATTTCCAGGGTTCAACGGTTCTTCGAAACTAAGCTGCAGCATTTCCGTAATTTCATTATAAATATGTATTTTCGGTTTCAGAGTATTGCCATTCTTCGTTATACTTGTTGCTAATTCGTCTATGATGAGATTTTTCGAATGCAACACAACATTTGACGTCACTGTTAGAACTTGGAAACTAATTTGAATTTCACCCTCAAAAGTGTCATTAGATGTTAATATTTGCGGATGCAAACGAACATTATAGTGAACTGGGATCGTTTCGTTGGGTAGACGATATTTGTTAGAAGATTTTATCTCTGAGACATCTTCAACTGGTAGAGCGTTCACAATAATTAAAATAAAATTTAAGGAGAACAGAAGAATGTTGCATCTAATCATGTTGTTGTGCTATTAACAACTGTTACGATATCTCGTAGCTATTTAGTTATTTTGCAATTAATCGTTTCGAATTTATACTCTTTTTCTTATTCCAGTTGATATCTGCAAAAACAATAACACATTCAAAATTTCAACCATTGTGTCATGGCCTCGCGTATTGATAAAATGGGGTAAAAAATTATTGAACTGTAATTGCAATATTCTAGACTTTCAGAATTAGCAATATTACACTATTAAGGGTGAAAAGTTTGGTAAGAATCATAAATTATTGAATACATTATAGAAATTGGAAAACTATTTGGAGCAATCTATTTGCAATACAAAATTTGATAAGAAAAAGGTATAGGAAACTATTCAATGTTATATATAATATTATACAATAATAATAAAACATATTTATTATCCCAAACTGTTTTGGAATCTCTCAAATGTCACTACGAACTTTTCGACCATCCTAATATATTAAATATATATATATATATATTAATATATATTAATTATATATTAGGATAGGTAATTAAATATTAAGTTAAAATTTCAATCCCGGTGTATTCTCTTTACCTTATTAAAATTATCGTACCCTATATGTGATAAAATTTGCGAGACGGGGAGTCGCAGATAATTCAACTGTTATAAAAGGAGGTCGCGACTCAAAAAATGTTGGAAAACACTGGTCTGGAGTTATAGCATATGCGAGACCATTGGAATTTCAATTATTACTTTCTTATTTCTACTAATTGACGTGAAATATTACTTTTATTCATCCTTATTAAATTTATTGGATCGTTGAAAATAAGAACAGTGGTGAAAATTATTTTTTAAAGTGTTACTTGTATTATATTTCTTGCATTTGTAAAAGTTCGACAACAAAAAATAATTTGAAAGTGTTCAAATATTTATGAAGTGTAGTGTATTTTCCAAAAAATTATTAATTAGAATAACTTAAACACACATTCTGTATAACTGTATAACTGAACGGACAATGAAAATCTCTGTTGTGTAATAATGTACGTGAATGCATGAAACATAGCTGTTTCATGCCATGATGTATATTAATATATACCTGAATGAATATACAACGAATTTAGTATGTGAAATCAAACGTGCCTGCATGTGTTTAGGAAGGTAGATAGAAAATTCGATTTTCATTTTAAGTTCCTATAATGTACACACGCGTATATATATTTTATCATAATAAATGCAATCGAAATGTTACATATGTATTTTCATGATGGACATAGTGAGTGACAAAATTATTTGTGCAGTCAAAAATGTGACAATATGGAGCATATCAATACAGTTAGGCATTATTCGAATATCTCGAATAAATTATTTGAACAAATTCTCCGAATAAAATTTTATTCTAATGAATTTATCGAATACATTTTTACATTCTGACAGTTTAACATTTTATTCGAATAATCTTCGAAGACGAAGTATCAATGAAACAATATTCGAAGAAAGAAAATAGCTAAAGCCACAAAAAATGTAATAAAATTTTCTTGTTTCTATAAGGCAGAGTCGGGCATATTTTATTCAAATAAATTCTTCGAATAAAATTTGAATCGAATAATACTCCTTCATAATTTATTCGAATAAATTATTTTAGATGTAATTCGAAATGTTACTCGAATAAAATTGTATGCCTAAATCTGCTAGTAGACATATCGGCCTTAATTCAAATTGATAAAATTATAACAATCACACAAGTATTGCAAATACTATAGCAGCAAATTGAATCTGTCTAAAGCCTAGTGCAGTACAGCAGATTGCGGTAGTTTAACTTTGTCTAACTTACACTAATAGTTCTGCATTCGTTAAACATTAACTGATTAAGAAAGCAATAATTTGTAATATGTTAGTACACATTATACTGTAGATTCATGGCTGAATTGTTACGTACAACTCTAGCACACTGGCAACTAACTTCACTATAATGAAACAATTAATATGTTTAAAAACAGACTACGGCTGTATTGTATGCGATTCCATAAAACTGGGGCACTTTGCATCCAGAACGCAGGAGTCAGAATATTAACTTCTTAAACGCTCAAATTTTCCTTTTTTTCTTCAAAAAATTTATCAATTTCCGAATACTGTGTCACGGTTTCTTCGTTTTCAATGAAGTACGAAGTACGTTCACCAAACTAGAGGATAGAAAAAGGCAAAAGAGATCAGAAACACAAATTTCTAGCAATAACAGTACCACGAAGCATAGAACTGGCAAGCCAATAGAACAACACTATTAGATTTTAGGAGAACACAACTCACTCTTTTCTATCCAGCAGTATAGTCCAACAAACAAATACGCAATATATTATAGAGAATCTCAAATTACAAGCTCTCCGAGACAACAGCTGTCATGTCATATTAGATAACAGTTTAGAAATATCTGAAAGGGAGGACACTACACTCCCACAACTAATCAGCATTCGCGGCCTGCAAAATAATCAAACAGACCCGACGAAGAGCAAAGGACGCATTACAAAATTGAAAAAGAAAGACTTAATTGAACAACTCATAGAAAAATTAATACATCTTTCTACATGAAACATTCATCGTAACCGTAATATTCACAGGATCATTCTGTACAAAAGCGGTAAATTTGAATGCTTATTTCGCGATATATTACGAGTAGCCATATTAGGAACATAGGCCCTATTAGTACCTACATAGTGAACAGATAAATGACCTATTTCGCGACTGTATGATGTTAACTTGGAATACATATACCGTAGTTTTGTGTGTTTTCTTAATTTATAGAATCACGTTTTGTCTTCCTTTTACATAAAGCTTGTTTCTAGTATGTAGGAAGGAAAAAACGTTACTTTACCTTATTTAAAGTCATTTCATGCTTCGGGACTACATCGTCACCACACGTTAAGATAATTCGATGTTTTTCGAAGAATAGTAAACTAATTTTTTCATTAATTGTTATAGTCTTAAATGTAAATTGCCGAAATAGTTTCTTTCTTTTAGCAGGATTTGTAAAAGTTATAATTATATTTTCCATTCGTTTTCGAGAAATGTTAAAAATTTAAATCTATCCTTTAATTAAGAACATGGGCTATTTGCTAACACATTACGGTCCGGGCTGTTTGCGCGAAAACTTTTGCGTGTAGCCGACGAAGTAAAAGCAATAAGTAACGACTATAAGGAAAGCTGCCGATGTACTGACATAAAACTCAAATAATTGCACGAAGGGATAAAAGAGTAGATACCATGCGTAGGTAAGAGAAAACAATAAGAAAAGGGATTTCCTTCTCATTGAATGGCGCCATACGCATTAAAAAAGTGACGTGTTCCTAAACGAAGTTTATTTAGGTACTCATATATCCCCCTTACTTCTTTTAAATGTGTTAATTACCGTGCTATTTTATTCGTTTATTATGTTCTGTTTACTAGGCACTTTCGATGTACGTACTTACGATGTAATGTCTATACTTTCCTTTATATCACATTATATATACATATGTATATGTTGTAACACATATTTATAGGTCGCCGGCATTTAATGCAAAATGTGTAAAACCCTATTTATATGTCTCTGGCATTTTACGAGCAGTCAAGAAAAAACATATCTTTATGTCTTCGGACGGTAATGTGTTAAGACTTAAGAGAAGCTGCATATATTTGTCTTCAGTTTGTGATTGAAGACACGTGCATCAGACACGAGTAAGCTCCATACCTATGCGTTACATAGTAACTACAGTGCCAGAAAACTTCTACTCATGTTGTTTGGGAGTCAATTGTATTTAGAAATATAATCAAAGGAATCTCACAAATATCATTCTACTTAAGTCAATCTTTAATTATTAGCACAACCCTTGTAACCATTTACAATAATAATTCCTAAACCCTTAAAAATATTTATTTTTTATCAATTCTGTCCATATTTTTATCATATTTTCGTCATCCTTAATCTTCTTTAATCTTTTATCAATATTTTCTAACATCGTGCATTCCTCATTCTTCAATAGTTCACAAATCTTTTTCGCCTAAAAGGATAAATCACCAAATGACAAATAAAAAATATTTAAAAGTATCATACATAAAGATGTGTATTCTTACAACGTTTTGCATCAAGATAAACAGATGAAATTCACATACCTTCTCTATCTGTTCTGACGTTCGCAAATTATTGACAACGTCAGAAGGATCGAAATCATCAGAAGGCACGCTGTAAAATAGTAAAGGCGAATATTTTTAACGATAATAGTTCCTAGCGATATTTTACGAATATTGAAAGATATTAGGGTGAACATTGATAATATGGAACTTTGCAAAACCTTGATAATTCGATAGCGAATTTTAACGGCAACCGTACATTATACGAGTTACTTATAAACAATAGCGGATCATACTGACAATTAAGCGTCAGTCGAGTACTCGTTATTGAAAATATATAATAAATAAAAATAAACATTTTCATTATTTGCAAAATGCAAAAATTTCTGAAAAGTAAGTCAACTAATTCAATCTTTCAGTAAAGGTAAATTAAAAAGTACATATTACTTTTGTATGATTTACCATTAATTCGTTGTTTTCGTGGTCGTTCAAAAATAGTTTTTAATGTTACAGCTATATTATTCTATGCATAATTGTTGCTTTTCTATCGAAACATGTGCGTACGTAACACCGAACACGTATCATAATATGGTTTTATGGTATCATGTTATACTTTTATCATTATATGCAGATTATTATTTTTCATATAGATGCAAGTTACAATATTGAAGGTTGGCAAAAAATCCTAGGACAGACAAGGCATGGTGAATGTAATCTTACTAGTGGTTCGAGAAAACCGAGTGGGATACCAAGCTGCATTGAAAAAATATGAAGTACCTAGATACTTAAAAGATATTTATTTGTTTGCATCTTTTGTTTAAATAAGTCTTCATTTTCGTAGCAAAAATAAAGCTTTTTTCAGTTTTCTTAACAAATTTCTTAGACGTTGCGTATTATCTCTTAGTTTTTTTTATATAATTTTAAGTCATTTGAATTGTTTCACACTGAACTATTTAAATATGATTATCTATTAATTTATTCTCCCTATCACGTTGATTTCATTAAAAAAAGACAAATTCGTCTATTTTTGACAAACTTTTAAAATCAGCTGTTCCATGTTACCAACAGTTACCCATTCACCCGATATACCTGTATTAAGTGCAAAATATGTGTATTGAAATGTTATAGGTAATCTCTATTTGATAATCCATTCTACAAGCTGAAGCTCCAGTCACAGGGAAAGTTAATTTTTATCACAAATACAGTGTGTCTTTATTCTATTTACTTTCTAATCTGCGAATTGTTCGAACCAAGGATGTCATTACTTCCACAAAAGTTCGTGGAAAACAATTACTTTCGAATCACAACAAATAAAGAGCAGAAGTTAAGCAAGTAGTTATTAAAAATATAATAAACTTTTCGAACAATTCCACGCTATCCTAGTATTATTATATTATGTATCGTTATTTTTATTATACTACACCAAGGGTGAGCAAACCGTGAATTTAAGTCGCGAAGAGTGAATTTGATTTGCAAACGATTAAATTTGGAGTGCAAAACGTGTACAGTAGTAATACTTAAAGTGGTCCGTACTAAGGGACCTTCTCGTATTACTTCGGTCATGATGAAGCTTGCTCACCCCTCCACTATATTAATATTATATTAATATTGTATTACATACGTGTTATTTAATTCTCCCCAGTGTTCTATAACGAAGTCTAGTAGAATATCTACATGAGAACTTAAGGTGACGTTAGAGATCAGTTCTCGGAAGTCATCCCATGCAACCGTGTAATCGGATACAGTCTTATTTAGGTATTTTAGAAATACTGTTGAGTTATTTATAAATCTTAATATCTCGAGTACCTCTTCTTTCGATATTTCTGTATCCAATTCAAATATTTCATCCCAAGCTGACTCATTTATCAATCGCCTACCATTGTTGCGCACCAAATTCTCCAGATCTTGCGGAATCCTCAAATCACAGTAAAAGATGTGAAGAAAAAAATGAAAACGAATAGGTAATTCAATAAATATTACGTTTGTATTACATCGTTAGAAATTGGTACTTTCGTATTTTATAAATTGAAACTTGCAAATATATCTTATTCTTCGAAACAGACATTTTTGTGCAGAAGTTTCTATTAATAAAGAGATGACGCAAAAAGAATTCAAAGTATTAAGGAAGGCAATGAATCATTCAAATCACTTTTGAGTTATCTAGGTAGAAAAAAATGTTTTGAAATTTTTAAAACCGAAAATTATTTTTGCTAATTGTTTATCTAAAACAATATGCGACATTTTATGAACCTGGAGTATTCGTCACAATTACAAACATTGCAAAGAAACTAAATGACATCTACACTATCGGAAGCACATTTATTTACGTACTCAATGATTTTCCCTTTATGAAACATTTTCTAAAAATCATTTTCATTTGCGATTTTATATTTTATAGATTTTCACGTCATTGTTATTCTTCCGCAACTAACTGTGTCTACAGTTACCCACATTAATATTTGAACACCACTTCTAATGAAATTCACCAAATACGGGAGTCCTGATTTTAATGAATGTCCGCATGCTCGTAGAGCATAATGGACTTGTCAAGGAGCAATTATTTCACTGATAGGAAACCTTTTTGAAGGGCTGAAATTATCATCCTAAAATTTCAGTATTTTTTATTTGTTTAAATGCGATTCTGCCTGAAACAGAGCATTTTTTATACGAAAAATTTTGCTCTATCTCGCATCGTTACAGTGGTACAGAGAAACTAAAAGTCGTCACGAATACTATAAACTAGGAAATTGGGGGTGAAATCCGTCCTTAGAATGCTATTTGCCCTTCGGTTCTTTTTTTTTTTTTTTTAAATAATATAGAATATCAATGTGAGTGATTGTACATCAAGGAAGTTCAAATTGGTTGTACTGTAAATCCGCACAAAATTTTTCTGACATCTGAAAAAAGAAGAGTAAATTGCAAATACTTGTTTTCCTCAGGATTTTCTATGAGTTCCCGGTATTTTTTATGGGCCGCTTGTAAGCATCCAAAGTGACCAAGATAACAAGCTATGTTAAGTGTTTTCAATCTCTTCCAAGCCGTAAGTAAATCGTCGTCAGCACGTTGTTCGAAGCCTCCTACATCTTTGATTAAATTTTCCATGACGTTCAGTATCAGCTCCTACGAATTCAACGGGACATGTTTTTACTACTACGAAAAGTTTTACGAACAGTCTAAATTGTTACCTTAATCGGACCAGCTGGTGGATAATCGAAAAGTGTCTCTATACCACGCAAAAACTTGAACATGGGAAACCAGGGTATATAATCAGTTTCCTGAGATAAATATGTTACTACATCTAAAAATATCGAAGGATCAATCTGTTTGTAACGAATTAACTGTATAATATCGTTAATGATTTGGGCACGATTCAGTACGTGAATTGTAGTGAAATTTTCGGATTTAAGATAAGCAGCTATTTTTCTCCAGTTAGCATTATCGTAGGTAACTTTATAATAGCCTGTTAACATATACAATCATTTATGTTAATTTGTAACAGCGTTTTGTGTAATTAGCAATTTAAATGCAGAGTACAGAGATTTATAAAGTATTAAAAGAAGAAAAAGGAAATTAAATAGATTGCTAAATGGAAAAGAAATTTTATTACCAATTACACTGTCCAACAAATTTAAACTTTTCGTCTGTCTTACTATATCCATTGGGTATCCCTGATCTATCCCCTATCTATATATGTATATCCCCGCCCCACGCAAGAATCCGGCAACAGAATTACCCTATCATTCTCAGACTTCGAAAAACACGAATTTTTGTAACATTTTCAAACGAAAACAAGGAATTATGGAAGAAATTAAGGAAAAATGAAACCGTTAGAAAGCTCTAATTTGGCTTAAATGATAGAAGAGAGGTTCCCGAATATGCCAGCATCGATAATTAGAATATTTTATGCTTTTGTATACATACATAGAAATAGCCGAAAAAGTTTAAATAAGTGCCGAAGTACATACAATCAGCCACAGAAGTCTACATAAATATTTTAGGACATATTTCAGAATAATCAGAGTACGATGAACATTCATAAAATATAAGATTATAAACGGATAATATTGTCATGATATGAATTTAACTGATTATTATTAATTACTAATCTAATTGGGTTTGTGTTTAGACTTTGGACGCATTTTAATCGATACAATTTCACCAATTCATTGTATCTATTTATACAGAGAAAATATAGAACATATAAAAGTTAATAATTATCTCACGCAATTTTTCCGTTTATTCATTTATTTACATTATAACTAAATTTAAGTTTCATTTGATTAGATTCAATAAATACTTTTGTATTCTAAACGAGATTTGTTAGGATTTTCATTCACGACGGAATGAATACTTGCTAAACGCAATAGGGAAGAAATATGAATTCTGCGTTTCGAAAGTTTCGAGGTTTTTGAAGCTTCACAAAGTTTCAAATTCGAGTTTCGCGAATCTGAACATTTGGTTTCGACCCATCTCGGCTTTGAGTTCGGACAATTCGAGAAAATATCCGACGGCAACGCGTGACAAAGTGTTGGGCAGTGTTATTAAAATTTGATAGTTTATGAACCTATCGTCAAGATGATTCAGTTCTTGAAACAAATTCTTTCAAACAAAATATCGTTGCTGCATGTGGAACAATTAAGAAGGTAAAATAAAAGAAATAATATAAAGAAGCATTAAAGAAATAAAGAATGCAGAGTAGTGGTGGTAATGTAAAAAAAAAACATTTAAAATTATTCTAAAATTACATAATTAAAGTAATGCATTCTATTATGTCAATAATGTATTTTCTTACTTAGTATAAGAATATAACCAGAATAATGTATGGTGTTATTTAAAAAACAAAATAATTTTAATATTCTGGGCAAGAAGGACACTTTAAAAACTTTGTTTACATTAAAAAATTTATCATCTGATTCGAACGAACTCCTGTCCGAAACATTTGTGTGGTAACCCTTTGTGATCGAAGTACGGAATATTGTCGATAAAGCGATTTTACTATTTTCCTCATAGGCAGCGAAAAATATTGCTTTTTATAAGAACATAATAATCCATATAAATGAACTCAATTTATTGAAGTATAATTGACAAGCTTTTCAAGTGATAGTTCATTGTGACTACAATTACTGGTATGTAAGCGAAGATAATTTTGATAAATATAAAATTTCTGCCGAAAATATTACGACCGCAAAGAGTTAAACTATCAGAATCAATTCAGATGTCATGACAATGGATTAATGAGCCACCCTGCATAGCAATAACATCAAATGATGTATGCTTATTACAATTACAATTACCATTTTGCTGATTGTTAATTATAATCCAGTCGTCTGGGTTAATTCCGCCGATAGTTAAATTTTCTTTTGGTTTCAACCAATGAGTGGGCCTAGTGTTCGAGAAATCCGGATTTGTTTCTGTTGCATAATTTATCGGTACCCACCACTCGTGTTCTTCGTTCTCGTCTTGATACACTGTCTCGTTAATATGCTGGTGTACATCAACTTTGCCAAAATCTTTCTGTATTAGCGTCACCATTCCATTAGAATAATCTCGATTTACATATACTATAGGATATCTGCTCTGTTTAATCCAGGTATCCATGACCTCTTTCACCTTGAAGTCATCATGTGGGACTTCTGACTTATCTAGCGCACTTTGAAATGCTTTCCACAAGCAATCTGAATCTGCAGAGTCATACTCACTAAATGGCATGAAACATTGATTTAAATGCAGATACGTGTCTAATTATTTACAAAAATTAAATAACTATGATGATGATTGAAATGATGTATTATGGCTGTTCATATCTCGAATAAACCACTCATTTGCCAAGTTGATTGCTTTCACAAAACGAAAACTAGGAAAATTGATGAAGTAATGTACACCCTTTTTTTAAAATTCCCCTTGAAATTGAAATTTAAACAAACACTGTAGAATGCGTTATTACGCGTGACGCTTTCACACAACGACATAATGTAAAATACAGGAAATAGCATATCCTTAGGATAATCCTTATTATTTTTATAAATTGTTTATTATTCCATGGCCAAGAACATTTTTCTGCTTTCGTAGCATAAAGCCCAATTGTTAACAAAAAATGAGCTTAAATATAAAAAGTTAAACATCAATTGAGTGCTTTGAAACTGAAATGTTAAAAACATCAAAAAACGAAATTCATCGCTTCTCCCTGTGAACGAATCATATATGCATACGACGTTTAATACGTCTGACCTTATTGTAAATTATTTTGGACTAGTCTATCACGCGTGCCCATGAATTAATTGCCAGCGCAAGTGGTTAACTGTACGTGACTATTTACCATTTTATTATTTTATCAATGCACAAGTATCTAACGGAATTTTAGTAAATTGCTAGGTGCTTCTAAAGGTTAATATAAAGATAATGAAAGTGCATTTGGTCCATAACTGCTGCAGGCTTGTGCCCGCATCGCGAAAATTATCGACGAGACAGATGTTCTAATAATAATTATTGCTCGCTGTTACCTCTTTCCAGTTCGCTTACCTTTTGATTAAGCCAATGACAGATATGAGAAGCATTGAATGTGAGTGAAATAGGAAGAAAGTTTTTTTTTCAAATTACACGTTAATTTATTTATGATGCGTTCTAAATTAATCAGAATTAAAATAAAATCTAAATTTCCATAAAGATCTGCACTCTAAATATAAGTTGTTAGCATCTTTCACAAAAACAGAAATCGTTGGAACTATAAAATAGCCACCTTTAGACTAAATAAGTTTTGTTTAAAATTTCTGATGTAGATACTTCAATATTTCTAAAAATATTCAAAATGATACTTTCCTTGACCCATCCTGTATATTTATACGGATTTTGTTTTCTTGTTTTAATAAATAGAACTTATACCTAAAGTTTTCTCCAGTCTTTTTGTTATGCCTTAAATATTATCAATTGTACTAACTTCTTTTACTGTATTATTATTGACCAAATTGTTATTAATACATAAAAATATTACATTCGGTGTATTTATATTCTCTTTCTTAATTTGAATTTACCTGCGTAATTTTTCCAAATTATTCAATATGATCATCTTTGGTCTCATTTTGATTGTACAAATCTCACCGTTGATTAAAGTAATTCGATTATTATATAAAATGTTATTATTCTTATTTCAGCGAATCGTTAGTACTTATTACTAATTATTGTTGATGCTGATCATAGGTCACAGATAATTTAACGGTAAAGAATGTGCGATAGTAAAGCATCAAAATGCATACAAGTACCAGTACTTACTGTTTGTTTAAATAGTCCGTAAGTCCCGATCGAAAAACCTGCGGTGAAATAATATTGGACAGCATGTGCAAGATAGAAGAAGCTGAATTCAGAAAGAATTATATTCGACATAGAACAATTGAAAAATTGAGCAAATTTTTAACTTAATTGTCAACCCATTAACTATCAAGTGATTTTTATACATCTCACAGTTCGTTTACACGATGCGTTTTTTCCATCGATTTGGTTGAAATAACCGAATCGGCCGTAAAACCGTATCGCGTGAACGAGCTGTTGCAATACAGGCTTCATTTACCAGAATTAGAATACATTATTATACTGAAGAATTTATTGTGACGTTAACCCCTTGCCTTATAATCAAGATTCATACTCCTGAAGTAGATTATACACTACCGCAAAAGTATTAACCCTTAACTGACACGGAGAAACCCTGGAGTAATCCGGACAATATGAATATTATCATAATTTCGCTCTCGAGCGATAATCTGCATGTGTTGATGAGAGCTTCCACTTGTAAATTAAAAAGATGTTTCTGGATACCAGAATATTGAACAAAATTTGTTCACAATAACCTAACTAGTGTTTTTGTAGTAATATGTTAAAATATCTGTAAAAGTATAACGTGATAATAATGATACTAATCGTATCGAAATTTGAAGTTAAATATAATTATTGAAATATTATCAAAGTTGATGGCAGATAATGAATTGAAGGTTATAATACTTGAGGATTCAATCCTAATTCGACCAAGAAAAGTAGCAGATACCGAAACATATCAATATGTATATACCATATGTACTAATTATTTACAGTTTCTAATATGTATAATATTAAATACTGTGTACATAATGCAAAATAAGAATGATTAATGAAACCCTACTAAACAGTTACTTATTGTATTTACATTTCATTGTAGCAGCGAAGGGTTAACATCATCAACAATTAAGAATCTTGCAGCAAGAAGGGAGCAGTTCCACTTTTGACAGTTTTGTAGTTATTACGTGTAATACTTGTAAAATAATGTCCTGCATCGTTTGGTGCAAGTTTTATTATATGTTTTATTTGTGTAAAATAAATAAAAATAATGTTGTTTTTCGTTGTTAACAGAAAATTGCAATACATTTCTCATATATCTGATTACTAAAACAACAATGAATTGGTAAACTCTATCCTTTATTGTACATTACAAAAAGAAACCATTTTAATACTTTGGTGCAAGCTGGAAGTAGCTTCAAATTTAAAAAATTCACCAAAAATTAAAACAAAGACTCATAAGGTATATTATTTCAATTACTGCTTTTGTTTCAATATTAAGTCAAGGCAATAATTTTATAAACAATCTTTTTTAATTCACTTGAAACTGTCAAGAGTAGAGTTAGTCCCCTCTTGCTGAAAAATCCTCAATTTTGCAATTATGATTGCTGTTTTAACTCGAATGCGTGCTAATGCTTACATTACTGCTATCGTACACTCTTACATTTACGTATTTATTAAATATTTATTATCGTTACATTATTATTATTGAAAATAGAATATTGCGCAACGAAGGGTATAATTACATCTTACAAATATTATTAATTAAAACAAAGTTATCTCTAAATAAAAATTTGCTACTCCTGGGAAGCGTAACAACATACTTTAATTTCAGCGTTGCTGATCATCGATGACCTTCATGACGCCATTAGCAAGCCTAATCCTGATTTTTGTTATTCGTCATGGCGTTGAACGTGTTAAAAACAATTGTGCTTTAAATACCTTTGTCATAAACGGCTTGAGAAAAAGCTTCTTCAATTTGATCCGGTGTTGTAATATTTTCATCGATTGACTTCCAATGCCCCTGAATATCAGTATTAAGAGAATCTTGAAAGATATTTACAACAAAGAAGTCCATAGCTCTCCAATCTTGAAAGATCTATAAATCATTTGCTTGTTGTGTGTGTTCGTTCCAGCGAAAAATTCCGTAACAAGTTAATGAAAATAACCTTGTCTAGAATGTAGTTAGCAAAGTACACCGCGAAACCTTCGTTTAACCAAAGGTGAGTCCACCAAGTAGGGCTAACTACGTTTCCGAACCATTGATGTGCTAATTCGTGAATCACCGTGGCTATAACATTGAATTTTCGATCGCATGAGTCTTTACCTTCTCTGTACACGAAATTGGTCTCCCTATAAAATGTAATCACAGTGAAATATATCTCCATGCATATATAGGGGAGAGCGGAGTCGGTTGTAACACCAGGGCGATAGTAACATTGTAAATATTTCAAAATATATAATAAATATTAACACAAGTTTCAGGTATATATTATAAAATGACACTTAGAATATGCTCGTCTATCATATTTGTTTAAATGCAAAATAAACATCTGTATAATGAAGAAAATAACTTTGCAGTACCCAAAAGTTAATTTTTCCTGCTACTTTAAAATTGCAATATAAATGCTATTTTAGCAAATATCTCTTTCTTTCTTGTATCAAATTTTTAATTTTATCGTTCTTAAAGAAATGTTCATCGTTACTTAGCATTCATGAATATGTTGTTAAAGAAGATTTTTAATTAAAGTTCAAAAGTGTGGTCGAAGACGATTGTAACACCAGCAGTCGAGGTCGATTGTAAAGTAAAATGAAAAGAGGAAGAAGATAAAGAATATTATTAACTGGTGTGCAATGAAGCTTATAGCAAAAGTAAACTTAATCAGAAATGTGTCCAGCGTTATAACTGTCAAGATTGGTCACAAAATGAATGCACTGACCAAAACGATTCAAACATTTGTCATAATTGCGACGCCTGATAATGGGGAATATCTCCATGCATAATTGTTCATGTTTCATTTGTAATTTTTCACCTTTCTATGTACCAAAATACTAATTTTGCTTTTTCTCATGTGCTATTACAGTTTAGTTCAATAAATACCTTGATTTTCTAAAATTAATCTTGTGTTACTATCGTTCCCATATAGTGTTACAACTTACCCCGGCGCAGCATCCGGGACGATTGTAACATTTTCTCCGCTTGCCATTTTTGATTACTAACTTGGATATTACTTGAGACATTCCTGCGGCTTAATAATGTCAGATAATTAGATAACATGATTCTACTAGTATTTTTACGTATTATCCATATTTTTCGAAATATTTATATATTCTGAGATGAATCACACACTATATAGATGTTACAAATTTAATTTAATACCAGACTGCGGACGTTTGTGCAAAATTCATAACTTTTTAAGCAACGCTAAAGAAATGGATCATAAACGGTGGTTTGTTTCATCCTACAAATATTGTAATTTGTTCTTTGTTTTAAATACTTTGCGCATTTTTGCAGATTACTCGCATTTTGTATCTAGTTTGCGCATCTAACTTTCCCATAAATGCATAGATCTACAGTCTATTTATTACATTTAAATTTTATGTATTGCACGCATCTGCAGATTTCGATATCTTCCCGCGTTCGTTACAGTGTATTCGTTTGTTTGTGAGTTTTCTAATTTAATGAGGGAAACCGTTCATTATTGGATTTATTCGTTGTAAGATATACCGCTGTAATTGTTCGACTTATTTCGAATACTGTGAATAAACTTACGGATAAGTTATCAATCCCCAGTTTTCCATAGCTCCTGTGATATGCTTTGGAATAACTACATGATCCATTTTCGGAACTCGAACTGTGCTATTAGTATACTGTTCCAATTCTTTTGTTGCTTTCTGAGCAATATCAAAACCGAACATCAAATGTGGAACCACGTCTTTTCTACTCCAGGCGTTAATTGTGCCATCCTCATTGGTAATATTACCAAAATCAGACACTATAAATGCAACCAAATAGGTCGACATGACGGGCGTTCTCTGGAAATGCGTCCACATTTTACCATTTGTCTTGTCGACTTCCGACTTTTTGCTTATCGGCATATTCGACAAAGCTGTGTAATTAGGGTAATGCTTTATCGAGATGTCGAAAGTAGCTTTTAAAGCCGACTCATCCCAGCACGGAAAAGCAGAACGAGCAGAAATCGGTTCAAATTGTGTCGTAGCGAACCATCTGAAAATTTTATTTTATTGCTTAAAATAAGTGGGCAAACAGAAGTGAGGGTTTTAGAAAAAATTAGAGCCTAAAAGTGGACGGCAGAGATTTAATTGTTCAACAGTCAATTGTAGTTTGAAACTTCTGCAGTGAAATACAAATAATTGTGAAAGTATGTATGGTTTTACAGTAGTGGGACAGCATGGCACAGGTTTATGATGGTCAACCATAATTTGACGGTTGGCAAATGCCTATCGTGAATCCGAGGCTCTACTGCAATAGTACGTTAGGGAAAGAGATATGCTCTAAAGGTCTTTATTATATTGTATATTTTTATTACACGTGTACTACTTCAATTCGCATGATCTTCAAATTTTAATTCGTCCATTATTTGATGGTTAGCAGCAAATCTTCAATCTGTGAATGACTCCACGGAAAATACTGTAAGCATGATGAGTCGCATGATCTTCCTGGTCAGTTTATGTTTCCTTCCGATGGACATAACACCCTTAGATTACTTTCTGTGGGGTTATTTAGAGAGTAAAGTTTTAGCCAATAATCTCCGGACAATAGAAGAATTAAAAAATAGCTAGCAATATAGGACCCCAATCATGTGAAAATGTAATTGAATATTGGATACAAAAATTGAACTCATACAAACAAGGGGGGGGGGGGGGTAGGTGGGCGTATTGTATGATACCATTTATATAAATATTGCCAACAGATACACTTTATTTTAAAATTAAATAAGATCATGTGTCTCAAATAGTTTGTGTTCTATTTCGATTTAACCCATTGCCGTACGAATTTCTCGAAGACTATTCATTGGGACATTTGCTATTTTCTACTTTAACACTGCGTCGAATGCAGGACACTACAATATCCTACGCAATTTTTGTTTTGCAGCCTTCATTCTTACAAGTGGACGTTGCAATTAGAATCAAAATTGAAGCTTATTAAAAAGTGCAGGGTGATTTTATTGTAATTGGAGCATAGTATTGCACCACGAGTGTAACACGTCGTTATACGGCAAAAGGTTAAACATGTGATATTGAATTTGGACCACCCTTTAGAAACACATACCATTGATCCTTCTTCGCAACACTGTATAACTTTGTTTTAAAAATTTTAACAAATAAAGGATTAATCATAATTATCTAATACTTTTAACACATAAATGTATAAACCATTCGGAGAAATGATGACTTTGTCACTCACATTTTTTCATCTTGATTATTTACATAATGGGATTTAAAGAGTCCATCCAAATCATTTCGTAAATCTCCCGAAAATTGTAAACTTAGAGTGTATGTCCCAACTTCTAGTGCATCACCTAAATACATTTTTAAAATGTTCGTTTCATTATTTTCACTGTACCACAATGGTGTAAATGTTTTGGCATCTTCGGAAATCAAACGCGTCGCATTCTCGTTCAACGTTAAGTCCTTGGAATGCAACTTCACCTCCGATATTGGCTCCAGAATTTTGAATTTCACGACGACTTCGCCATTGTATGTGGATGTATTAGCAATGTCCATTATAAATTTTAGATCGTAATGTATAGGTACCGTATTGTTTGGCAAACGGTAGTTAATTTTCGGTTCTGAATTTGTTTCTGCATCATCGTTTGCAATAGGAAGCGCGTTCGTAACGACACATATGAGAGCACAAAAAGCAAAAGTGTTTATGTATACCATTCTGTAAAACAATTATTATAAATTAAAGGTATAATCTGTACTTTCATATATGTAATATATTCTTCAAATAATCCTAAAGAAATTTATTAATTTTACATGCATTATGTACTTTAAAAGGGAATTATTTAATACCCGTATCTTTTTACTCAATAAAAGGGTATCCCATATCCTTTAATTCAAAACGAATTGGTCCAGAGCAGGGCACGATACTTAATCGTGTAAGAATATAATGAAAAAGTTATTCAATTTTTACTTCTTAGGAACATACTTACACGTATCAATGTGTTTAATTCATTTATCAACGATAAGTATAACCGTTTTTATTTGTCGTCAAATTAACGATGCAAATAGTCCAGATGGTCAGTGATATTTAATAAGAAACTGTGATTGGGTACACTGTAAAAGATTTGCGAGCTCTAACTTTTTTTTAACTTTTCACATTCATCTTCAATAGCTTATATGACAAGTGTGTATGTTTTGCTTTTTAACATGGTGGAACAATTGTATGAATAATGTATACAGTTAACCTATGTCCTGCATTGTAAGATGATAAAGTTAAAGAAGACACAATAGAAGCTAATGTTTTTATGAGTACCCACGCTCTTCAAATGTCAGACGACTCAACATCTAATTTACATTTGTTTTTCTATTTGATATCTACAGTCACAAAGTTATCAACTTGCAATTATATGTAATTATTAATTGTATATCATTACATTTGTATTAAGACTTAGCGTAAGAGGAAAAGGCAAAAAAAAAGTCAAATGAAGTAATTGGGCCACTGTAATAAAAGCGACTATATACGAACTAAATATATTATTAGGTACTGGAAAAAATTCGGGCGGATATAATAATATAAAATTTAAACAATCCGAACTTTCTTACAATATAATCCCATTTGAGAGGATAAAAAAAAACAGGCAAAATTTTCCGATGCTATCAGCACTGTTATATTGTTCTTCCTGAAAGTTCTAAAAAATTCGATTTCAATATATTTCTGGTAGAAAAACGGCACGAATTTTTTCCAGTACCTAATATAACATAACATAAGGTCTTTACATAAGTGAAAACAAATAGAATAAAAATTGCACTTGCACAGTAATCGGCAAGTGTCGGAGGTACGAAATAGTTGGTAGATTTAGTATACAATATACAATGCATGTAATTAAGTAAGTTTAGTGATTCTCGTCTTCGCCACCGCGATCTCGCAATGGCAAAATTGAAGTTCCAAAAGAAAGACGAGGAAAATCGTTTATCTTTTCATTTCCTTCCAATTAAAAGGTAACTTGTAAATTCGCAACGTCACAATTTCGTTAGAAATTCTTTTTTGCAATATTTATTCTTATATTTTTAATACCTTACAAAATACCGGTAAATCGGTTATGGTTAAAAGTTTTATCGAATTACCGGTAAATGAAAAAGTCGGCAAATTTACAATCTCTAATTATGATGTCCTGTTTGGTACGTACCATTCTATAACGACTTGTATAATATTGCTAAATATGTACACGTATTTAGTATTCAAAATATTCTCAAATGTTATGGAGTGGATGCATATTTACATCCCCAATTATTAATATCTGTACGAAGTACGTGTATGTCACAAAAGATTTAGAATCTCTCTGCTAGTATATTATGCATGTAAGAATGCTTTTTACTAGCTATCGTAATACTTAACGTGTTTTTAAACTACTTTGCATAAATTCAATTTTTACTTATTCTTCCTACCTTAGTTTATAGTTTAGTTTTATCACTAATATCATCGTACATATGTAACTAGCTTAACACTATGGATGAAATCACGCGAACCCTTAGTGATCATAATATTTAATCATTTATTGTACATTGTGTAATACAATATAAAAATATATTCTAGCCTGATACATTTATTTAAAATTGAACTGGACAATTGCTAATCGTTAAATTAAAGCATATTTCGAATCCTAATGGATTGTACCTTCGAAGAAACACTTTCACACATCACGATTTTTTAATACGTTCTGTACACATGATCAACTTACATTTTTACAATACTTTAACACATTTCTATGCATTCCATTCGTTCGAATGCTGAACAAGTTTTAGCGAAATTTCAACTACGATCTTAGTAGTATCGGGTAATAAATATTGAAAGTAAAAGAAGGAACGACGCAAATGTCAACGAGCTAGCGCTGTTGAATTTCTCATTATTGTCGACTAACCATTTTTCAATGCCTTCTCTGTGGACTCGAGCCCATTGCATATTTCTGGTTGCCGTCTGAACAGAAGTTTGGAGAACTTCTGGTTTCAATACTCCTTTTGACATAAATGTACTCAACTGAAAAGAAATAAATAATTGCGTTTATTAATAATATAAAGGCGATATATATTGTTTTGATAAACAAGCTAATTACTTATCAACATGTTAGAAGTCCCAGTGAAAACAATGAATTATTAAAAAAAAAACAATATTGAGAAAGTAAGTCTCCAAATTTAAAAACTTTAAAAAATAGAAGCATTATTTGACATCGCGATAGAAATGATTACATAAATTATGAATTTTTATAGAAAATGTAAACAGTATTTAAAAACTTTTGGTTACTTAAATATACTCCATATTTCGTTAATCATTTTCCACCATACTTTGATGTAATTTTTGCACTTGAATTTAAAATTTTATCGAAAAACTTTCGTTGCCAAAAGTTCTGCTTTTCTTTTATTATAAAACGTATGAATAATTTTTCCTCTGTTTTTTTAATTCGCGATTCCACATTAAATTAAAAGATGTTTCTTGAGAAGATGATAAGAAATACTACTATACCGTTGCAAATTGATCGGAGGTCAAGACTACGCCACATATAGCATTTACACACGACTTGATCACATCATCGGAATTATTCCTAGAATTAGAATATTTATGTAAATTATAACAGCTTATTTGCTTTAATGCATAAATTCAAAATAATACTGTTAATTACAATTCTTTGATTTCATTATATTTGTCTTCCAATATATTCAGAACAATGTCGACACTATCTGGGTGTTCAGATATTATACTCTGCACTGCACTGTTAAAGGGCACTAGATTAGCATTCTCAAGACTCATTAGCAAGAACTGCTTCCACCTTTTCGACGAATCGGAACAAGCCAAAACCGAAAGGAAACTCTTTCTTTCGTCTTCGTCCTGTATGGACATCAGATAATCTAAAGTTTTATTGAATGAACTTTCGTCTGCAGACCTTATTCCAGCACAAAGGATGTTGTTCTTCATGTCAACATCGAGTCTGCAAATAATAAAATTGTTTTCTTGTAGAAACATAAGTTCCATCATCCAAATTACTTGTTTGTCTTACATATTAACATTTAATACGTAGAATATTGTAATTATAGTGTTAGGTAACTGAAATGTAGGAAACTATTATCTTAGCTGCACGATGGCCAATTGTTAATAGGGGAAAACATTGTTCTCACCGTAACTTTATTAAAAGTCAAACAGAATTAATACCATTTTTTTAATTAACCCTCCGAGTACAGTGCCGGAGTCATTGTGACTCGCTGCAGCGCGCTGAATTCTTACTCGGAGAGTTAATGAGCACAAATCGGTAGATAGCAAAGTGAATTATTCGGCGAACAATCATTCCAGGCCATCTATGCAATGTATTGTATTACGTTGCTGCATATGTTCGGTTTTTTTAATTTCTTATCGTAGAAAATGTAATAATATTGTACACAATTTCTAAAGAAAACCAGCAGATACAGAGATTCTTTAGATGCTACGAAGAAAATCCGTGGAAGTTATTTTTGTTCTTTTACCACCAATCGGGTTTATATTTCGAACAATCATCGTAAGCACTTGAAATCATTGGTAGTACAGATCATCTGTACTATAGTTTCTTTAATAATAAAATTCCACATTCTTAGAAAGGGGGAACTATCGAATTATTGAAATTCCATTGTACTAACCTTAGTCAAAATTTAATTAATCTAAAAAAGTTGTATTTGAAATAATTTGGCAGTAGACAATGTTCCCATTTGATGAATTTTGTGAGTTACTGTATACCGTATGTCCTAATATTTTTAATAGCTACAATACGTCTCCGGAACTATTTTCGGTTACTTCTTGTGTCATAAACAATAAATTTATTGATCGTATTTTATGTTAATAACATTTTTCAAAAAACAAAGTATCAATGTTAATCATAAGTATATTACTTCTTATTATATTATTATATTACTTTTTCGAGACATACAAATTTCGGTATAATTAAAACTGTTATTTCCATGCAACTGTACATTCATGCGTGTAATATAAACAATCTAAAGTTTACAACATCGTTAAACTTTTAGAACCATTCACAAACTAGCAGAAAATTCGACTTACTTTGTATTCTGATCCTTGACCCACTCCTTGTACTTCTCGTTAACATACTTTGTACAGGTGTTGACGTGTGCTCTACAGGCCCATTTCATTGCGTTTGTTTTAAGTAATTTTTCTAAGGCATTATCATTCTTCTTTGGTTCGTATCCCACGTCTTTCGTCAATTTCGTCATTATGTATTTCACATAATTCTATAACGATTTTAAATGTTGTTAGAATTTTCTTGGTTAAATATTCACAAACATCTCTAACAATAAGTTATATATGTATTCACAGCTTATCCCTATTATTGAAGTCAAATGAGTACAGTAACACGCAGATCTTTCATGATCCACATTACATTCGTATCGGTAAGGTGACACTAGTGCAATGATGAAACGTTTTATTTTTGGTCATTTTGTTCTGAAAACTTTATTAAATTATATGCTAACTAAAATGATGTCAAATGTAATAAATTAGATCACATTTGTTTCTTCAATAAGTATTAATTTTTTTTTCGTTATCACGTCTAATAAGTTATAAAACATGTAAATTTTATCGTGTTTGGTATCATTTTAACTAAAACAATCATGCGAATATTTTAAACAAATTTCTTGCTGCATTAGTGTAATGTCTCTTTCTTTTTTTTTTGACGAATTGTAAGGCGAGTTACTTAGACTTTAAAGAAATTGTAGCGATATATATTTGCGTTTCATTTTAAAAGATCTTCACCGTATAACGATATACATTATCGCTCATATTCATTTGTCTAGTCAAGGCTAATGTTGTACTTAAAAATTTTGAGAAATTTAGAAGAAAAGTCGATCTCTTTTTATGGTAATAATATGTACTTATGTACACTCTTAAAACTCTCAGGACAATTATGATATATTTTCCCAAACTCTGGAAATAATTAGTACAAACATTTCTCAAGCAAAAATTAAGGGGTGCGAGGACAGGTAATCTTGACGACCACGCAATTTTTATTTCATGACCAATCTAACAGTGCGAATTTTCAAACCTGATTATCATGAAAACTAAGCCAAATATAAACAAAATGTATTCCTCGTATTTTTCATATTTTATTCATAAGGAATCGATTCCTGCTCGCCTGTACATGAAAGTCATACTGTCAAAGAATTCTCGATTGTTCATGTTGTACCGGATAATCTGCCTATTCCCTTTATCTCATTGTCAGGTTAAATGAGTAAAGTCCAATATTAGAACTTTAGTTATTCTATTATTCGAAAATTTCTTCATTCGAATACTCTTGTCTCCCTATTAGTTCGGATATATGTAGAAAGTTCTATTGTACTTCTTTGATATTTGTTGGTGTTGTTTTATGGATACGTACCGTGAACACATCATACTTGTTGGAGGTACCTAGCATCTTCTGTAAGAAGTTCAAATTCCTGAAGGTTGTTTGCCAAGGTACATAATCTTTTTCTTGCTGAAGGTAAAGTGTGAGTGATAATGCAGTCGTATAAGGGAGACGATTGCTACGAGCCAAGTTTAAGGCATCATCGATTAATTGAGCACGGTTTATGACGTGTATTTTGTTGTACTTGTTCGAATTCAAGTATTTCGTTAACATCTTCCAGTTTTCTTCATCATAGTTTACACGATAATAACCTACATCAAAATAATAGAATTTTTAGAATTATCTTTGTCTGATAAAAATGCTAAATAAATTGTACAGTGACAGACATCAAAATAGCCAAATATTTTCGTATAATGTATTTCATACTTAACATCGCTAACTACAAAACTTTGGATAACAGACTTGATATTGCTCCAATTCGAGACTTGATTATTCTAAGAAAGTCATATAAAAAATTATTATATAACAACGTTACCATTTGATTCATGTCACGAGTCACTGAATATTTATTCTATACATGGTGAGTCAATAAGAACTGCTATCTCAAATAACTCGTTATTTATTGTTTTAATAAGAACAATATTTTATGTAAACTACTTATGTTGTATTTAATGCTGCTCGTTGAAGAAATATATTTAGATTTTTTAAGATTTTAAATTTTCTAAGATATTAAGGACACCCATTTTGCTAAGCCAAGTTATTGCAGATAACAGTTCTCTTTTTCTTAAATCTTATTTTATCCTACAAAATAGGATTGTGTCTTGTGTGCCCTTTCTACTAAATCTTTCAATTCTATGCGAATTTTTATAAGAATTCAATTATTTCACACGATTCTGTGACATATACACCACATTATACTGTAATATCTTACAATGTGTAATATACGTACATAGCTCATAATACTAGTGAAAATTATTTTTCATTATACCGACTACTTGTTCATAGCTGCTGGCACCTATGTTACATTTAATCAATTCTTAACACTTCCATTTTCACTGAGTGTCACATGGGAACGTGTTTTAGATTATAAAATAAAAGACTATTATACTTTTTCATGAATAATACAATAGTTGCTTCCAATTTTATGTTCGGTTTCTTCTAGCCTTTTAGTGTGTAGTAGTTAACATAACATACCTGACTGCAGGTTATTCAAAATAATCCATTCGTTTTCTTTTTTGTCAATGGACACTGACATGTTTGGTTTCAGCCACATTACAACAGTTGTATTTTCGAAGTTGGGATTGTTGGATTCTTTAACGTAAGTGAGAGGTATCCACCAATCTTTGTCGTTCTTACGTCCGTGCAACGTAAATCGTTCCTGACTTATATTAAGCTTTCCATTTATGTTTTTTTTCACATTGACCACTGGATATCCTGGCTTATTCACCCATGCATCCATGATTTCTAGAAACGTCTTATCTTCCCATTTTTTGTTTGCGGTCTTGTCGAGAATCTCAAGAAGATCCTTCGATTCAGCAACTGACAACGCCCTGTTATAAATATTCCTCATTCACATGACATATTAATGTAAACAAAAGTAAAGAGCAGAAATTTTCTCTAGTTTTTGTTTCGGTATTTATAAATTCATAAACGTTTATTCTGTTCCATGACTGAACTGTGGATAATTATACATATAGGGATACGCAACAGGTAATAAAAATTATTTGCATAATTATCTTTCAATAGTGTGATACTGGTTAATATAGACACAATACAATGTGGTTCCCACTTTATATCCTATTCCATTATAGGTATCTTTGTTCTTCTATAAAAATATGAGCTTGCATAAATAACCACAGTCTAGCCATAGCCTTTCAAATATTATTTGCACGACTCTGTATCGGTGATTTTGAATAAAGGCTTTAAATATACGTACTTGGCCTTCAGATACATCCTTAAGCCGTTCTGAAAAACTTCCTCGCCCAAAATATGTGACATCATTCGAATAACCGAGCCGGCTGTAAAAAGAAACACAGATAGAGGTACTACATCATTTCGTGTTGCATTAAATAAGTTGCTACTATAATGGTAAATGATCCTGATAATAGGGTAAAAAAAAATAAACTTGGAAGTGGCAGATACTTTACCGTCGACCACTGTGGAATTATTATTGCACAAATTATATAATTCGTTGCTCATAATTACAGATTAATAAGTACAGTGATGTTACCAGTATACAGGGTGAGTCATCTAAAGTATGACAAACTTGTTTTCCCAATACTACTGTAGGTATCTTTATAACTTTTCGTAAATTAAATGATGTTGAGGGGCCAATCATTTCAGCTGTGGAACACTTGAGAGTTGCGTTTCCAAGGGGTTAAGGGGATGCAACCCTTATTTCTTTAAATGGAACGATACATCATTTTTTTACTATTTAGAATGCTGTCATAAAATCTAATAACATTTACTTGAAATATTCTTTCCTATTCTGCCTAGTTAAAGAATTACAACGAAGAATATCAGATACAATGAAGCTTCCGGTCGGTATCAAAAGATACTAGGCGGAACGTATTTTGTGTTGAAAATAATTTCATTAAATATCGAAAGTGCTGTCCATGAGTAATATATTAGAAACAAATGCAACTGGAAAGATACAACTGCTTTTTTTTTTACTTGTGACCTTGACCTTAACAATTATTATAATACCATTAATTGAACTACGGTCATAAATAGGAAGAAGTACATGTTTGCACATAAATGAACAACAATTTGAATATTTAACAAAATAATCTTCAATATAGAATACGTTCCTCCTAGTTTCTTTCGATACCTATCGGAAACCCCGATATGTAGGATAATGTTTATTGTAACTCTTTAACTAAACAGAATAGAAAAAAATGCTTCAAGTAAATATTATTAGGTTTGATGACAGCTATCTGAATAAAAAAAAATTAATATATGGCTGCATTTAAAAAACATAAAGATTGCATCTCCTTTATCTATTGGAGACGCAACTTCCAAGTCTTTTGCACCTGAAATGAGTAACCTCTCAATGTCATCTAATCTAAAAACAAATTTATAAAGATATTTACAGCAGTTCTGGAAAAACAATCTTGTCACACATTAGGTAACTCCCCCTACATATATATACGTTTTCTTTCTTAAATTCGCTTTATTCTCCTTTTGTCTATTTTTTTTTGTTTGTTTTTTTAATGAACAAGATTACTTTTACTATAAAAAATTACATCTCTAATCGCAAGAATGATAATGATAAACTACTATCATAACGGTCTTTTTTTACATTTCACAAATCAATATTAGGTCCTCAATAAACTGTATGTGGGAATTTTACAATTTTTTGTGCAATTTGTATAGACTGACACCAATTAATTCAGCAATAATATTATACATCTTGATTATTAACATTTCTGCAAGTATTTGAGTAAAAAAACGAAGCAGTCTTTTTTTAACGTTTTTAAAATTAAATCTCACATTTGCAATTTAGTGAATAGTACTAGCATTAAATATTTCTTTTTCAAGCTGAACATTAGATAACAATTTTTACCTATAAGGTTGACTACATCTTTAAAATATTCAGTCAATTTAATCCTCACAAATTTGATATTCTTTCGATATTTTCATGTAGGGGAAATTACAGCAAGACGAGTTGATAACACAAAACTAAAATATTGTTTCTTACATGGGATTAGTAGTTGTTATAAAAGGAAAGCATTGTTTTTTGTCTTATTTGTATAAATGTTATTCTCACAGTTTACTATTTAGGTTTCATGGAAGTATGTTAAATTAGTATTATTTCAACTTATAAACAATTTTGATAAGGTATAAATTGTACAAGAAATTTGTTATTATTAATCCTTGGGACAAAATGATACTTTTCATCTCTTTATTCGTATTATACCCAATCTTGTTTACTGTACTCCTGAGTACATTTCACTTTATCTTGCTAGCGGAGTACATTAAAGAAGATTGTAGAAGATTCTTCGAATATGTTATTACCCTCTAAATTAGTAGATCTCCTGTAAAGTGAACTTCGAAAAACAACATTATATAACGCAATATAGTGACTAAAATACTTGTTTCTGTTATCTTTGTATTTCTTACGTAGTTATTGAGTTATAAGAGTTTCATTTTGCCCTAATTTCTCCTGTACAATGAATCGCTAACGCCTCGTTTAGACGATGACTTTTAACTTTTCATCGCTGAGAGTCTTACATTTTATCTTTAGTCTGATAATATTTAGGCTGATGGTTTAACGTATTAATTGATTGATAAGATAGGTACGTGTTAGTTAGTATCTCATACCGCAGTTACCAGCCAGTAACTAGAAATTGATGAAAATTAATATCGTGTTTGTTCGTATTGTTTTTTACCTGATGTTAGAAGTGCATATGCAGTCCTTTCCAATTAATATCGTCGAGTGGTAATAAAAGATTACTTTCAATAACGTTACACGTCCAATACATGATTAGAAAGTAGTTTTTCAAATATTTTACCTTTTTGGTAGGCGATGCTGTCGAAAAGATCACTGATTTCTTGTGGAGTGTCCACTTCCTTGTTCATAGCGCGCACATCTTCGGCTGCATCCGCAACGAAAGCGTTTCCTTGTATGTTGTCTACGACGAATGTTTCATTTAATCGCCACTCTGGTAATATCTATAAGCATTTAAACGTCACGAATATAGGAAATAGGTATTGTACTAGTGAAGTGAATATTGAACAACATAGTGGCAGCTTAATATACCAAAAAATATATTATACTTTGTGAATAGTTATGGAAATAGTTCCATAAGCCAGTACGAAAATTTGCATACTGTAAATTGATAGAAAACGAATGAGAAAGAGATCTGTTGCATTTACCTGGTGGGTGATGAAGTATTGGAAGTAGTTAGCGAATCCTTCGTTCAGCCAGACGTACGACCACCATTTTGGACTGACAAGATTTCCAAACCACTGGTGTGCGAATTCGTGGGCTATGATCGTAGTAATACTTTGTTTCGAACGGATTGGGGTAACATTCTCTTCAAAGAGAAGTGCACTTTCCCTAAGATAAAAAACACACTCATTTTTTTCACAAATAGCAATGCCATGCTTGTATAAATGGAATCTATCAGATAAATTAATATCATATGAAAAAGTTTTCAATCAAAAGCAAATTTACATTCTTGAACGAACAAATGGGTACAAGGGGATTCATACACGATACCATTTAACGAGTCACACGATTTTGTTTAGTCGATTATTTGTAAGTGTGCAGAGTTATCATACAACGCATCGTAAAACATCATCACGCATGATCGTCGTACAGCTCTATAAGGTCTACCGTATTGTTGGTTGGATATACGATAGATCTGAATGTATAGATGACTTTCTTTATAATATTATCTTCACAATAGAAGTATTAAACGAATCAAACTACGAAATAGAAGGATTTATAAAAAAAAAACAAGCTTTTTGACAAGTTTCGGAATCTGGTGTACCTTTATATAAAAAATATATCTTCTTTTTTTAAACATATTTGCAGTTGTAAAATTATTATTATTATTATTATTATCATTTTTGTTTATTCAATCTAAAACCTGAGACGACATGATCCTACTCACCTCCAAATCTTTATACAAACGATCATATTTTCATATACTTTAATATAGCTACCATTTTTACTTCTGTAAGTATTGCACTTTTCGTCATAGTACCTCATTTTTTACATTTATTTGAAGTAAATTCTAATAATAAATTAAGCATGGTATCATTTCTTCTCTAAGTACTAATTTTTAATTAATTTTCCGTTCTTCCCTCTACTATCTTCTTCTTCTCTTTCGTTAATTGAAATGGAATCATTTCTCCTACCATAGTTATGACACATTATTTTTTTCTGCGATTGAGCTTAGCTCATTTTAACATTATTCGTCAGTTGCGATCACCAACCCAGAACAATTGCGATTTGTCTATACGATGAATTGTACGTTAAATTGTAACGTGTATGAATCTCTTAATAAACGCTTAATTCAATAGTTCCACGAAGAAGGATCCTATTAGTTTGTTCTGTATTCAGGTGATTAATGTGTTGATCCTTGAAATCTAAACTTTGAATTCTCAGATCGTTCTAAAACGAAAAACTTTGGCCGGTTTCGATCGCATGTCGTAATAATTACCTATAAGTTACGAGACCCCAATTCTCCATAGCGGATGGCGAAAAATCTTTTAACGTCACTTGATCCATTTTTGGCATGTACTGGGTATAATTGATATTCGTATACTCGGTTAATTTGTTTAACAACTGCTCGCCTGTTTCGAGGGCGTACTTTGTATGATTCACAGCGTGCGGTTTTGTCCAGACTCTGAATTTATCATTTGCGTTCTTCGTGTATCCATAATCAGAGACCACAAATGCTACCAAGTAGGTGGACATTTTCGGAGTTTTTTGGAAAATGGTAGTCTTTGTTTCTCCTGGTTCCTTCTCTGGCGTCTCCCGCTCCAAAGGCATGTTTGAGATCGCAGTATAAGATTTCTTATTCGTCAGAGAAATCGTAAACGTTGCCTTGTATTCTGGTTCATCCCAGCATGGGAATGCTAATCGCGCTCCTGTCGGTTCAAAGTGAGTCGCAGCAACATATCTGCAACATGAAAACAGCATTGTAAAAAACATTGATTGCAGCACGAAGGAACGAAACAGTATTGTCATCCAAGAGAGTCATACAATATAATAATTCCACATATTGAAAAACAAAATAACCGATCTGGAAAAAGGTGTTCTTACGTTACATTGTTATCCTTCGTGATATATCTACTCCTGTAAAATCCTCTATTTTGATCGTTTAATATGCCAGAGTATTTTATCGTTAGCACATACGAATCTCCCTTCTTAATAGTTCCTGGCTTAACATTGACAATTAGGAACTCCTGTTTGTTAGGTCCCTCACTGCTTACAATTGTTCCACTTGCGTTTACTTTGCTAGTTAAAGTAATTTGGATTATGTTGAGATTCTTCGCGTTTAAAACCACTTTGTCGATGCTGTTCTTAGCAACAATTTGGATGGCCACTGTACCGTCGAATGTAAATTTCTCCAAATTCACATTCAGGCTTAAATTGTAATGAGATGGTACAAAGTCCTTTGGTAGTCTATAGCTTATTTCATTCGAATCATCTGCCTGCGGGCCAATTACATCTCCAAATAGGAAATTCGCTTGACAAATCGTCAAGACGAATAGCAACAGTATCGACGCTTTTGCCATTCTAAATCTCTTCAGCGAACGTGCGCACCACTGGATGATCCAGCTCAACTATTTCTGTTTCATAAAACATGTCACTTATTATACACTGTTATTTCGTACCATAAACGTCGATAAAATTTATTCGAATCTTGCTTAACGTTGTCACGCTAAAAATTCGAGCGGTTCGAGCTAAACCAAGCCTGCTACGAAATCCAAACTGTTTGCGTCTCGCGATAGAATTATTACGCGCGTAATCTCTTAACAAGTTCGCAACTATTCATCAAACATTAGGGAGGAGAAAATATTGCAAACGTACATTGATAAGATCACATTCGTACAATGCATGCAATGTACCTACTTCATGAGAAGGAAACCTAGCGCAGCTATTTTGTCGTTTACGGATTCCGGGTGGAAGTTGATCGCGATCGAAATCGTTGTTTTTAAACTGAACCCACGAAATCATTGGAAAAGTAGATATTAGTTCGATAACGTACCTTGCAAGTAAATTAACGGATGTCAGCCGGAAACGATAAATTGTCTACAAGGGGGTAATTACACATCGGCGTTTGACTTTTGAAAGACTACGTTTACAAATGTTCGTGCCTTATAAGACTCACACGGTGGGGCTATTATCGAAAATATGTCTGGGTATTCTAATCTTATCAATCGGTGTTTCTTATCAATGTGCTATAGTGACCAGCAAATAACTTATTATATTCATAACATTTCTTTGGAACAACCGTTACGCATCTTGATTTTAATCTAAGATTTAATCGACAATAGAATGAAATATGACACGGTATATAGTATATTTCCATTCAGCATAGAAATCGACGAGGAATAAGAAAGTCCTCGTTGGTCTAGTTCATTTGAGATTTTTTTATCGTCAGTATCATTTAAACAACATCGCACCGTGTTAAGCAATTCTCCATTTTGGTTTAATAAAGTAGATAACATGATAAATTTTATCGCAACATTTGAATGTTATTCGTAGAACAATACTTATATACAGGCAGGTCCCGATTAGTGTGAGTAGTAGATTCCAGCAATTGATTACATTAGTCGAATTCGCGCTATTCGAATACCTTAAATACATTGGTTCTAATTTAAAGAAAATACATACATTTATAATCAGAAATTTTAAATATACCTTTTTATATCTAGTTTCATTTTAAAATTGCTATCACCATGCTCATATTCTTTCAATAACATCGAATTTCTAATCTAGTACAACAGCAAGTCTTTCCTTTGTAACGTCCACAGTGTTTCTACTTAACCCTGCTTTTGTACATTTTATTTAAGACAACAGCAAAGTTATTACATATGCTTCATTATTATATTTACCTTGAAGGTCGTAAAAGAAATTGGAACTTACTAGCAAAGAATGCAAACTAAAATACACGCGACCTGGTTTCATTTTATAATTCGCACTAAATCAAATATTGTACTATTTGAACTGGCATTAATCAAGACCTACCTGTATATGAAAGTAAATGCCCTAAAGTATTATTAAATATAAATTTCAACATTTTTTATCGGATACTTACTATGAAGTTTTGTATCGCCGTCAATTAAGAAATTTAAAACTTGATTATTAATACAGGACAAACTTTCAATTTTCGTTAACGCGCAAAAAGACATAAAATATCTGGAAAAATATTTATCTTAATAAGCATGAACTAAATTGGTAATAAATTTTGATTAGTATTTTCTTATGCCAATTTATGATTTTTTCTTCAATGTTGGATAATCTATTAGCATAACATCATCACATTTCACCTGGACAATAAATTATAATTTAATTTAAATCATCGAGAAGCAAAAATTTGATTGCGGACTCAATTGTTGCCAGCAGAATCGTTATCATTTAAAATGACTCATTTAGAAAAATTCTTTCACATTTCCGCTAATTGATATCACCGCCCTCTCACCGAATCATTTCTGTCATCATATGTAATGTGATGCATCAATTTTTCGACATTCAGCAAACAATTCCTGTGAGTAAAAATTACTACGAAATGTATCGTTTCATATGCAATATTGCATAAGTATGTTGCTACTGAAGAAAATAAATAATCGTTAAAAAATGCTTAGAAAGTACTATGTTTAATCAGATTGTTGTACATACTTTGCTGGAAAAATCTCAAATTATTTTCTGTATTAATTCATTGATTTTCATTCAACACAGAAGCCTTTATTAGATGCTACAATTAGATTACAATTCCAAAGTCAAGAAACTATTAAAATTATTTGCTTTTATTAAGTATTATTGAAAATATTTCGCTATTTTGGGCACGTATTCCTCAACCCATTTCGCGTTCTCCGAAGCCACAGACAATGCCTTCTCCGCAGCATCCAACGCCGACCCAAATTGATCCGAATTTACCTGAATGAACGCACGTAGCTGTAACATGAACAAACATTTGCGTGAATAATGAAACGGAAGGTATCTTGCAATATTGTTTGCAAGTAACCAAAGTCATATTCGTTCATACTGGAAATAGGAATGAGTAATACCTCTTCAGTTTGTTCCTTTGTTATCATGGTGTCCCCAATCGCAGTAATTATTTTCCCTAGGAAATCATGTCCCCTTCTACAACAGGAAATTCATATTTATCGCGAAAAAATCCAAAGCTTAAGATAAGGTAGATCAAAGGTACGCCACCGTACGTCTGATATATGCATTTGTACAGTGACCTCAAAGTATTGGCACATCAGTATATCTATTTTAACATTTACCTAATTGTTTACGTAATTATATTCAACCATATTAAATTAGTTTAATTATCATTCTATTATTTAACAGTACCTCTGTGTGACTACAAAAATTTGTTGAACCGTCTTATTGAAAAATATAAGGGAAGCACTATTACGAATCTGTCCCTATTAGCGTGTTCTTATAGTTAAATAAACCGTAAAAAAATTTATACCAACTTTCCTAATAAAGTTAAGCTATTAGTTAATGTATGTGTTAAAAAGCAAGATATTGTATTTTTAAATAGTTCAAATACACGAAATACCTTTTCAAGGATATATACATACACACACACACACACACACACACACACACACAAGTATCTTGTGAAAAACTTTAGGAAACACGTATCTAATAGAAGTGAATACATTGACAATTAACATGATCTACACTGTATAATGTGGTTATTGTACCATAAGACCATTTAATTTTATGAAAAAAATAATGACATATACACCTTTGAAAGGTTTTCGTAGTTATTTTTTAAATGTGACTACTACTTTTAAATGTAAACTAATAATGTGTATGTTTACTCCTCTGTAATTAACGCTAACCATGTTCACTTCTAAAACTGTGACTGTCTATTATCGTTTATCACTATAAAGTAATTTAAGCAATTGGTTATATAATTTAATTACATTTTACAAAGCATTTTATGTACCCGTAAATGAAATTCTTTTGCTAAGTAAAGCATGATGATTTAATAAAAATGAAGTAACTTGCTTTACTATTACTTTTTAATGATTTCATTTGATGTTATATAACTTCTAACTAACGCTCGACAACAGTAAATAGTAACTCCAATCTTATATATATAGCTTATGCAAATTTTTGTTGCAGTGTAGTTAGGTGTAACAAAATTTATATTTTGTTTTTGTAATGAAAAAATCATATTAAAATTACATAAAAGCATCTGTTATACACAAGAAGATATTTTTGGAAGTTTTTCCGGTTTCAACAACATATTAATTATAGAACCATTATACACGTCAAACACATTAATCTGCGGAACACATTAGACAGTCATATCAGTTTTTATTACTACATAATTACATTTAAGAACATTTAAAATTTAATTACACATATTACTACGTTTACGGAAATTCTAACACCATACCAATTGAGACAAGAGAAGTAATTTCTATTATAATTAAAAAATCATAAGAGATTAATATTTTTTAACTTGAAAAAATGTCTTAATATACAACAATGGTTTCCAAACTTTTTGGTCCCGCGATTCATTTTTTTAAAACAGTAATTCTTCGCGACCAATTTGCCTGTACTATAATGCAGAGATCGGCAACCTTTTCACTAATTGTAAGAAGAGCACACTGAATGACTGATTTATATTATATGTATACATTTGCATGATATTATACGTATACATATGTATGATGCATACATTTATAGGAAATGTAAAATTTACAGAAAGATGCAAAATGCACATAATACGCAAAATTATATGAAATTTTTAAAAGAAAGTATATGCTATAATGTTTCGAAATGAAACACATCTATAGGTATTAAGGGGCTAGCAAAACACTGTTCTGATAACAGAACATTCGGATGCTATAGTATTCGGATAATGGATATTCGATACGGGAGCCTTTACTTTAATTCATCAATGAGCAAGTTGGCTTGATGACACACTAATAAGAATATTAATAATTTGTGCAGTTGGTGTATATTTTACGTACAGTTCGATGATTCTCTGTAAATTCCGTTGAACAAATCCCAAAACGTAATCCACGTTCTCTGGATTTCCGTCTAAAGCAGCATTCACTATCATCGTTCTCTGCTGTTTGCGAACATTCTTGTCATCTGATATCGATAAGAGGAGAAAACTGTGGAAAATATTTCGGGTTAAAGACTGATTAAAGATAGATGGATTTATTTGAGTAACAGTAGCCGATTTCGAATAGGTATACTGGGTTTTCACGCTATTACTAGCCACGTGATTAGAGAAAGATAAAAGAGGAAGAAACTTTACAGTTTCTTACGGCCAATAGGACAGTGTATATCTAATTTCGCATAATTATATTATTCAAATAAAATGAAAGAGATAACAGTTTTGAACTGTTTCATTTCTTTTCTAATCATAATATTTTTCGAAAAAAATCGCTAGTCAACAGAAACGTGAACACCTTATATAATTACTGCTAATTTTAAATGAAATCAACACGATAATTACAACACTGTTTCTCCGATTTCTCCGAATTGTCACCTTAACTAGAATCAATAAGAAGTACCGAAAGATAAAGAAAATGACCGTGTCGAAGGGAATAATTCAGTTTTTGTTAAAAAAGTAATACATTTTTTAACAAACAAAAATAGAATTTTTCAAATATCAACTTAGCTCTAAGTGAAACGTCAAAGTGACACTTATAGAAGATGGTCGCCAAGTTTCAAGTAAATTGAATTATTGGTTCTCTAGAATCACGATAAAACGAATCTCAAGCGCAGAGCTAAAATCTTTCGCGTTACAGAAGTTTCGTCTTATCAAAAGTTTCAAGTAAGAGAGGTTTCGACTTACGAGAAATAGAGACAGGCAAGTGCTATCTTATGTCTTCCAGTATTCATTTGTCTGACAAATTCTAACATACACATAGTTATGGAGAACTAGCTACTCTAAGTTCGAGTTAAAGAGATTCAAAAATGCATTCAAATATGTGGCTAATAATTCGAAATAATGTAAATTTTATTTTGATTTATAAAGGTTTTCGCAACAGAGCGGAAGGGAATGAATACAATTTTTGTACTATAATGATGTTCGAGTTACAGGGGTTCAAGTTATCGAGGCTCAACCATTGATATGTGCAAAAATTTGACTATGAATGATTGTAGTATTATATTAAAAATAATTTGTTTAATCAATCAGAGAATCGTTATTATTTCCAATAACTTTTGTCTGCCACTTTAATAGCAATCGCACTTCCCCATAATAAAAATTTAAAAAAGAATAATAACGCATATTTTATGCAACTTTTCAAAAGCCAATCACTAATTTTTGCACTCAGCTAACAGATACATTACCAAATATTGTGAAAATATGAAAATACATGTGTAATGCACTAGATAAGTGCAAAACATTTAACTGTTATTCAATAGATTGTGCGATAAGCCATGTGTCACCTTGTTTAAGGAAAAATTATAGGTTTTTTATGATAAAGAAACTTGACTGCAATAGGAATAATTTACAAGAATTATTAAAAATAATAGCGGCAATCTAATTTGTGAAATGAGTGATTGTTGGCAACAAAGCACAATCTATCCGTTTATCATCGAATCTATCAAAAGTTTTGCACGCATCCTTACACATAATTCTGAGCATTTTATGAATTTCACTTTAACGCTTTAGTATTGATACTTTAAGAATAAATTTTTAGACTCAAAATTCTAAGCAAATGTAATAAAAGGAAGGGAATAGGATCTTTCGATCGTCGAACTAAGAAGGTCCCTTAAATTATCTATATATTCTATTTTCTTCCTTTCCGTCTGTGATCTATAATAAAATTCACATTGATGTCCTTATGTGTTGCATAGAAAAGGAAAAGTTGATAACTATGATAAAATTATATAAAATATCATGCACATGAAATGAAAAATCTATTTCAATAAGTATTCTGCAAAATTGTTAATTAACGTTTTATAGGGCGTTGAAGAAAACTTACGTTTCGATGTGAACAGGGTTCTTGCTGCATCCAAGTGCTTGCAATAATAGTTCTTGCTCAATTTGCATATCAGCAGATTTCCACCTATCCATTATTGTCGATATTACGTCATGGGATTCATTATTACGTACTCCCTCACAATAAACAGTACTTCTAACATTTCCTGATATTCTATTGGTTTGTAAGTAAAATAAAATCGAGTTTAGTTGTTAAATAAAATGAATTATTATAGCAAAATATTTGTGATGAAGCAGTTAAAAAGATATTTATATTGTACTCTATAAAGAAAGTACATTTAATATATGCATGCTATCAAGCGCAAGCAAATAATTCAATAGATAATAATTGTATATCTTTTCATTTGAAATAATTCTGAAAAAGTAGATATCTATTTGACTATCGTGTATTCAATTTATGACAGATAATAAAAGAAAATATTACGAATGTGCGAAATAAATATGAAAGGTTGAGATTACAAGTAAATATGAAAGATTTAGAAAAATTGAAAACAAAAATGTTAGGAAAAGAAATGTATGTGTAGGATGATCCATAAATCGGTCGCTACGATCTTTAAGCTAGTTTGAATAGTTCAAGAAAAAATAATATCGAATAAAAGTTTTAATTTAAACTAAACTTGAAATTTGAAATGAACAAAATGCATTTACTTCTGTTTCATTGAAGGAGATTCAATACTCAATTTTACAACAAGTTTTGTCAAATAAAAAAAGATTTATCATTTCCTTCTACAGAAACAAAATATAATGTTGCACATATGCAGAATCGGCTGTGAAAGGGTTAAGAATCGTCAACGAGAATCAAATCATCGATTGTACTTAAAAAATAAATTACATTATCATAGAATCGAACAACTAAAATGACATATTATTATATGATAGAATTTGTCTTTTTATATAGTCTATGAATGTAATGACAGAGATTTATATAGTTCTACTTAAAATATACAAAATGATTTCAGTTTTTTATTGAAAAAAAAATGAACTATTTTCAAACGTTTCTTTAATCGATGTAAATGAACACTTCTCTGAAACATTTATTCGTTAATCTATGAACATTAGCTGCAATATCTTTGAAACCTAAAGTACATGAATATAGGCACATCATTGTGCTGGCCTTGATAATAGATAAAATCTTTAAAGTGTACAGCTGGCCGTAAATAGAGTTTAATTCTATGTCCTCGAGAATGATTCTGCAACCTTGTTTGCTTACTTTATGAGACCCAATTTTTCAAAAAAAGTATGACAATGCTATAAGGATGAAAAATAGGAATTACTCTGCGGTAACATTGCCCAATTCTTACGTGAAGCTACAGAAAAAATACAATTTCATAGAAATCTTATGTGAAGGGGAGAATTGAAAGGTATTTGATAGTGGCAATAAATTGTCACAAGATATTTAATAAACTTCGAGCACTGAAAATAGCGAAGTACGGGAAAAAATAAGAGTTTTATATGTTCAAAGTTTGCTAATGATAACACATAGAGAAACAAGAGAGGGGGAACATTTTAGATTGTAGGTACAATGAAATACGTGCACGAATTCTGTGAATTAACTTATCTTAAACTGCGAATTAAGGTGTATTCATTGACTTCATTCAATAATTTTTTTATATTATAGCTTATATTTTGTACTATAGTAACTTAAATCAATTAGCTCATAATACACACTTGTTCCATTCTGACATACGAACACCGATGCAAATAAAATTATACAAACAAATAAATATTTACTCTACGATCTAAAATTACAAGAGCTAAGGAATATTGCATATTGTATTGCACATGCGTTTTGATATCATGCAAATATTATTTAAGCACGCTTTTTTATTTAGAAAATGATCTAGAGTTGTAATATCGTTGACTAGTTGAAAAAAGTGACCAATTTTATATTTTTTAATTACCAATAAATGTAAGTTTAAAATTTAGTAATTTTCCCATATGAATTTTTATGAACCCTTTGTACTCGGAAGCTTTTTCGGGAGAATTGCGTTTTATTAACTGGATATTTGAAAACGAATTTGTGATAGAAATATTACAATTACTTATTTACTATGAATAAGAAACATTACGTGTCATTATTTATACATTAATTTATTAATGTAAATTCACATTGTAATGAGTGACTTTTAAGTTTTCTCAAGTATTTAACCATCGACCGACATATTCTTTCTCTGTCTGCTTCTTTACTTTTTTTATTCAATATATGTTACTATAAAAATCTAGAAATTGATAAATCTTAAGTTTTATCGATTAATCTTAGCATTTACTATTGTAAAGTGGTAAAAGTGCAAAAACATTTCATAAACCCTCTCATTTCGGGCTTTTATCAAACCATTTTGGTAAACGCTAGGATTTATCAAAACCGATTGATAAAAGTCTGAAATAATAAATCGAAAAATAATTAAAAACTAAGAAAAAACACACACAATCACTTAATTATTTGCACTCCAAAACTACATTAATAATATAATCTACTGATATACTCTCAGAAAACATTCAGTTGTATCTAATAAAATCTTTGGATGGCTACCAATCCTTTGTTCGCTTAAAACGTACATATATTTAATAAAAGAAACTCTTCTCTGTCTCGTATACTTCTGTTTTGTTGGAAAAGATACACTGATAATTAACATTGTAACTAACATCTCGAGGAATAGGTTCTCACTACCTCCCCACAAATGTACATGATACAAAAATGCAAAAATATCGATATTCAACATAACCAACAATCAGAATTGCCAGAATAAATATCCATGGCATCGGTGCTGACATTCCGAGTGCAAAGGGTTAATCCATCGTTGTAAAAGACATAAGTAGTGCAAGTTTGTCTTGTGTACGATAGACAAAGTTCATATTAACCTGTTAATCGCGGATGACGAGTTAACTCGTCTTATGAGTTACTAGTGTGTTGGATATACTACTTTACTTTCTCAGAAATTCCTTATTCTCTAAAACATCTTTATATTGGTAACAGAAACGCGTTATATTACATTTATATTCGCAACAATTAAAATTACTCTAAACAATATTCATACCTGTTTATTCATTATTATTTCTGTGTATAAAGAAGACTTTGACTGAAAAATTCCGCAGTTAACAGTTTAATTTACGTTACGGATGCAGGCTGTAAATACAACTTGAGCAATTCTACTACTGAACGACAATGTATTTAAATTTTTTTGTAAAACTGAAATCTCATTTCTTAAATAAATCAATATGGTCAATTTTACCACCGAGTCGAGAATATGCTTTCTAAAAACAATAATACGTATAAAATGTTTCATACGTTTTGTTGGAATCTGTAAACCAATCTCCAAATAAAGTCTGAGAAGTACGTAAGCAATCTTCATTTCGTAATAGACAGGAAGTCGTAATAATTAACTCTCTCTGTAATTCGGTTGTAGTTTCCCCGGGTGCCCAATCGGTGAAATTCAGGTACTCATACATGTTTCGTAACAAATAAACGGCATATTCCTGCCATTAACAAATCATAAATTCATATTGTTAGCAGTAGAATTCCAATTGCTTTCCTTAGATTTTGTTCATTCTCTGTCAAATAACTTTTATTGATATATGTTCTTTGTTTGCTGAATTTGAAATATATTACGTATTCTACTAAACATGTGTGCATCATTTATCTGTGAATACCGATTTTCAACTGATGGTGAGTTAAGCTCTTCCGTTGGAAATAAAGAGAATGAATTTTGCAGTATATTTTCAGACTTGATATCAAGTAATCTTTGACTGATCAATATCAATGATAATGGAATAATAAGTTAACAACATCAATCGTGAAAGTTAGAGCCTCTACAGTTTTATCTGTAAAATTATATCAAATGTATAGATACTCTAGACGTAATAAATATCGAACACTTAATGAAAAGTATTTTCATTACAGTAACCATTGTATAAGGTTGAGCAAGAGCCTTACTCCTTTTCTACGAAGTGACGCTTGAACTGCAAAACATGAATAAGTATGGAAATAAGTTCTCGAACGCAACTAACTGTAAGACTTGCTAATAGAAATTTCAAGTTATCATTTGGAAAAAAATCTTAACGATTGGTTGTATTTATTATATTTAACATAGCCTTGAAATGATAAAAAATAATATAGTCGGTAATAGTAGAGTAGATTAATATTAGAAATTTACCATCATTTTTAAATCCTTATGATATTCGTTTAATAGAAAAAATACAAAAATCTAAAAATTGAAAATTTCATTTAGGCGAGTTCTTCGTTGAAAAAAGTGTAAGAGTTTTTAAGATTGGGGTGGTGATATTGTTTAATATAGCAAAAAATTGTTAAAAACAATACAAAATATTTCATTTACGAGGGAGTCTTCGTCGAAAAATGAATGCGTTTGTTTTGCAAAGAGGGATATCATTTGGCTAAACATAGTGAAAATACAGTTTTTAACGTTCAAGAATCACAGACCATCGCTATTCACGAAATACAAAATATCCACGTCTATGGCGCAGGCAAAAAGGATAACCAGGATATACCTCCTCCAGACAAGATCAAAAGGCCTTTGTCCAGCACATCTACCACGAGCCTTTCCAAAGTAACAAATATAGATAATAAAGAAGAAGGAAATAGAATCACAGTAGTTGTACAAAAGTTAAGAAGAATCCAGAAGCAAAATCTTCTACCATCAACGATAGCGAAGAAGAACTGCTGCCGGTCAGAGAAAATATAATGAACTCTCAGAAATAACCGCAGAACTTTGAAAGTTTTTAGAAGTCTCATATTTGAAACACAGGGTCAATCCGATATAATTGGCATCGCAAGAAGACATATGATAGACATTAGAGCACTATCATGCTAACAAGAATATACGACCTGGAAGATTGGATCATAAAAAGTCGCATTACTCGAATTAAAAAACATTTTCAGCCAAGTAATCCAAATACCTCACTCAGTAATCACTTAAGCTCTAGCGACGATTACACCGTATAAAATCTACAAATAAAACTATACATATATCATGAATAATAACATATCAACACTTAAAGTCCTACTTTGGAATACACGAAACGTTCGAAAACGCAAAGAAAACATCGACATCTTCGTTTGCGTAGAATCTTGGTTGAAACCTGAAGAAGACATCCAATTTACAGGCTACGTATCGTATCGAAAAGATAGAACTCACTCAAGTGGAGGAGGTATTCTTATCTTAATCCGTAAGAAGATTTCAGAATTATGCAGAATAAAATGAGCCGACCAATCCGTTGAGTGGGATCCAAATTACAAATACAAAACCATCTCTCGACTTGATCGTTTTTTACAGAGATTTCAAAATCTTCATAAAAAGAAACGAATATTGTTCAATAATGTATTGTTTCTATATGCCTTTGAAATTAACAAAATTTAATGGTAAAACCAACAAATGATGTGAACACTTTCGAATCAATCGATATTTATATAATACGAACAGTCCAAACATATTTACAATCATTTCTTTAAATAGCAACAAAGTCTGTCTTGCTGAATGTTTTATTTAACCTACATAGATAAGTAAGTAGGGTAGAAAAAGATACACGTACTAAAGTCCATGTTGTCAGCGCTTATGAATAGTGATTGGATCAATAGCGATTCTGTTAGAGATATTTAAACAATTCAATACCAAAATACGCGATAGGAAGTATTGAAAAATATCGGTATTTTAGGTACTTGGTATCAATTTTCGATACTATTACTTCCTGGAACGATACCTAAAGGCGAATTTAGAGTTCTTCCCTTTGGATGATCATCGTGGATGATTAATCCTCAGTGAAGAGAGAGAATGAAGGTTGCTGTATTTACGCCTATACAACGGGTGTACGACACGGGTGTTTCATCCACGATGAACGTGAAACGTTCAGATGTCAAAATATCGGAGAATAAAGTAGTGAACAAAGAGATATTCACTTGTCATCGAACGCGTTTATATACATATGTCACTATCGCTTCACTATGGATGAATCATCCGTTCGTTTCAACAAAAGTAGAGCGAGGCTATATTTCGTTCACTGTTCATTTTCATTGCTTATCATGGAGGAAATGTAGATGAAATAGTATCTACATCTTTCACTGTGGCTGAATTATTCGCGATGATACTCGAAAGTGAAATATCTAAATACGCCTTAACCAATAATAATATTCCGAATCAATACCATTTGATACTTCATGATAGTATGCGTGCCAATTTGATAGCCTATGAAGATATCGATACTCGTTTGATAACTCACCCAAAGTTATCTAATATTATTTCGTCTACTATTATTTCGAGAGTATCAATATATGACTTCTACAGATAATATGGACTTTTACAATTATACGTTAAAATAATTCAAGAGGTACATAAATCTGTACTAGTAAAATTTAATAAAAAAAGAAAGCAAAAAAATATCAATGGTCTCGTATAGGTATTAAATAGGTATCAGAGACAAGGTACAGAATAAATTGATCATCTTATGGGACTTCATGTCAAATGATGTGAAATACTGACATCTCAAAAGAATCAGAATTTTTGAAAGGTTATCTTCTTTTTTATTGCCCGAAGAAGAATGTAAACACTTCTAAAATATTTTAATATGCAAAATGTAAGAACAAACGCAAAAGCTATAGACTTCACGTAATCGGAAAATTAAAAATGGAAATGGTAATGAGGTTTCGAGATTCCAAAATAGATATAGATCTATTCAATACTGTCGTGTCGGTACCCAATAAGTATAGAAAGTATAGTATACTTTCGTATACCTATGTCTTTGATACTACTCGATACGAGATCGAAATTTATAAATTGATACCGACAGTGCTGATACGGTATCAGTTCTCACACTACTTACGAGTACACGTGTAGTCATCGAAAATCAAAATTTAATAAAAAAACTTTTTTTTATCTTCCATTTACTTTTTCATGGAGGAATAATACTTTTAACGACTAACGTATCCATACTTGTATACAAAAAATACAAATAATAAGCACTTGAAAAAATGTATGATGCAAGTGAAGTACAATCTGCTTCATATTTATAACCTATCTACGAATTTACATTTATTTCTGATTACAAAGAAGATTAGATTTATTTTCACAAATTCAGACCAACGTAACAAATATATCTAACAAAAATTATTCTTTATTGATGAACTAATATACTATTTAAAAAACGATAACTTTTTCGAAAAATTATACAATTGATATCTTTGGTTGGTTTCATGTTTATAACACGCGTAACATAAAATAACAAAGATAGGAGCTTAATAACAAAGTTTTCCTTTCATAAAAAGGTATATGGTATTATTTGAGACTTACTATGATTCTATGTATTTGGAACGATATTCTCTTGTTAACTGAAAATCACTCAAAATATGTATGTACGTTATAAATATAAGAGAGAGTGTACATTCTATTTTATACTTTTTATAGAAAATCATGAAATATTCTTAAAAATGTACCTTTGCAAGTTCATTTGATGGTAAATCAGCAACCGGTCATTTTGACCATCTAGGTATATAATTTCCGTATTAATGAATAAAGTTACTGCTACTATTTCCCTTCAAGCTTTTACGAATAATTTGTGATATTTTGATTATAAACATCACTCTCTTCGAATAAGAGATAATAACGTTAAATGTAACTGTGTTTAATCTCTTAACGCTCAAATTATTCTTTAGTTTACCGGTCAAACGTAAGCAAAATTAGTAATTTCAAAGTATCGTATTATGTTTCCGTTGTTTTCAATGTACGAAATACATTTGTCAAAATAGAGAATAACTAATGTAAGATAAGAGAAACATACGTTATTAATAATTACATAAAGAACCACAGAGGTGACGAGGTTGTGACATTTATGGATTTGTAGTACAAACGTTGTACATTAAGGAGTTAATGTACCAATGTTTTATTTAGACATTGATAAAAAATCCCATCGATATGAATGGTAAAACTATTGTTACGATACACGTTAACCATACTTATTGCAATAAATACTAAAATATTATGAGAGAAAAATGTAACGTTTCATTATAAAAATTAACTTTGGTTCAATATTTGTCTACGTACACTTCTAAATTTTAAATATTTCAAAAAATAAACGAAATTCAGTCATTTCAAGAATATTAGTTTATTTATTAATTAAAACTAAACAGTTTATTAAAAAGTGGTGATCTTTTCTCCATTTTTTTTACGATAAATTATACATGAGCTGAATAGATGTTTTCACGAAAATCTTCCTACGTGTATTAAAGTATATAAAACTTACTATTATTACTATATTTATACTTTGACGTTCTATAATTTGTTTAATATGAATAAAATAATATTAAATTAATTTTAACAGCAAGTTTGTTCGAGTAATCAATGATCTTCTGTAAATCATTTTCTAAGAATGTTTCTCATTAATAATTTTATATTTTATGAATATTCATGTTATATTAATCCTCTAAAGTATATTCTAAAATGTGTAAATATTTAAAATTTAAAATTTGTATGTAGATTTTTGTGACTGATTTCATATGCACTGTCTAAATCTTGTGAATTGAAGGCCAAAGGGAAAAATTATGAGGATCCATATTTGCTATATTTTGTACTAATAGTATCAATTTATAGTTCTCGGGATATATCATCACTATTAAAAAATAAGAAAAAAAAACAATTTAATTCATAATTAAATTATTATGATCAATTTTTTACGATCAATTTTTAATTTTTTCCAAATTTATAAGTATCCCTATTTCTTAAGTTCTTTATCTTCTTTTTAAACTCTTCACGAATTTGTATTTTAGTTCAAGCTTATGGTAAAATTGAAAGTCAATTATAACATCTGTAATAAATATATAGTTTCACATTTGATTTTTGAAGAAAATAGCAGACTGGACCCTAATAGCTTTTTCATTCGCCTTTTCAATTTTATTGTTAAGTCGTGTAATATGGAATATCGGCTTTTTCAAAGAATAATCAAAATGGTTATTTAGGGTATTTCCCTCTTTTAAAGAAATTGATCTTCGAATATAAAATCACCGAAGGTCCCTTGCGACCTTATCCTCATTGCAAAATAATCGATTACATATGTAATATTTAAAACTGCAGAAGAAATGGTAATCTGTCAACAAATGATCCAACGTATATGGGGGATGTAGTAAGATTTGATAATTCAAGTCATTCAGCCTCTCTTTGGTCATGGTAATAAAACGAATCCTTATATTCTCGAACAATTGAAGTCTTCTTGGAGCAAGTAGCGTAAGTGCCAAAATTGTGTCAAGGGGAAAATTGTGGTAATTTGAGTGCAATTTCATTTCTTCAATAATCTATAACTGGGCCAATTGGCAACTTTAATGGTAAGTACATAAGTCGCCTGATGCCTCCATAGAAAATGCCGTATGTGTCAACAAGAATATTATTATAATACAATACATTTTTGTAACACGTATATACTATCTTTCGAAATAAAAGGAAATTATTGAATAAACCACTTTATTGTTGTTATACAACCACTTTAGAAATAAACAAGGGCGACCCCTACAGTGTTTGCAAATTTGAGTAATCATTACATAGAATTTTTTCTACAGACTGAAAGATGGCACTTACACTAGTTTCTACAAAATCAAATTATTTTTACAAAATTTCCACCGAAGTAATTCGGACAATAGAAAATTCCGTTATGTAATTTTAGTAATTCTATCCTTAGTCGGATATTTAAGAAAAAAAAAAAAATAAAAATTTGGCAATAATTACAAGTCTCATCACTTTTTTCTTCGTCGTGAAAAATTTAATTTTTGGCGTTAATGTTAATTTCCACAAGAATATTTTAATTACGACTTTTAAGTTAATACCAAACGACCTAGAATTTTTCAAAACTCAAATAACTATTTGAACGATTGATTTACAAAAACAGTAGACTCTCATTTAACTGGTAATATAATTATGTTAAATAATGCACGCCACATACTTAAAAATAATATAGGGCAGACGTTGGTAATAAGGAACACTTGATTTTAAAAGCTTGGTAAAAATAGAGAAATTTATCTTTTTTAATCAAACTGACGCAACAGGACGAATGAACTGATACATAATCCATAAGTATCCCATATTTTTTTGGTGCAGCTTAATTCCACTAAAAAATGTAACTATTTGATTTGCCTTCCATAAATTTTTGCTCATGGCAAATGAGAAAAATGTTTCTTTTTCAATAACGAATCGTGAATATGTTTCATTATTGTTTATAGAGAACTCATCTACACTGTTGCCGATCAAATTCGCTATTTAATTATCGAAATTTTACAAGGTTCCGTATTACATGTTGTTTCGTATTACCTACGGTTACCCTATCAAATGTAGGTGAATTATCTCCTCCAGTTTTATCTCAACAAAAATGTGGAGACTGGTTACAGCAGTACCGGATAACCAGGAGTTCATTGTAATTAGAAAACAAACATTTCATGTTACACGAACTAACATATAAGAACTTCAAACCTTATTAATTTACATTAAATAGAATTACTTACTTGGAAAGCTTCGTGTACATTCGGCGTGCTGCTCAACATTTTGTTCAGGAACCTGAAATTGTTTACAGCTGCGACCCATGGTTCATAGTCACGCTCCTGAACCAAATAGCGGCACAAATTGAATGGAATCGAATAATCTATGTAACCCGCTCTAGCTAGCTTGAAGGCGTCGTCTATCAGTACAGCTCTGTTTGTTTTATGTATTCTATCGAAACGTATTGAATTCAAGTCATTCGTGAGCATTTGCCAATTTTTCTCGTCGTAATTCACTCGATAATATCCAGTTTGTTGAATATTGAAGATGACCCAATCATCGAATGTCGAAATACCACCGATCGTTAAATTTTTGCCTCTTGGCTCCAACCAGTAACTGGTAGTTGTGTTAAAGAAATCTGGGGATCCTTGTTTGATGAAACTTAAAGGGATCCACCATCCAGATGACAGTTGATCCCGATTCCAGGAGAATCGTTGCTGAGACACCGTAAGTGTTTCTGTTTCATAATTTCTAGTGACAGTCACCAGTGGATATCCTGGTTGATTTGTCCAGGATTCCATGATATCTTGAATCGACATGTTCTTATGTAGGTAACCTAAATCGTCGGTAGCTTTTTGCAGGTGTTTGTACAGATCAGATGGCGTAGCAGCTTGGTACGACCTAATTTTAAAAGAAATACAGTCAATTATGAATGTCTAAGTACACACTCAAAATGTCAAACATTTCTATATTTTAGGGCACAATTTAGAGAAATTTCAATAATTTGGCAATTAAAGATAATATAATAAAATGAAATATAGCTAAGAACGTCTAGAAGATGGTTTATAAAGGAAGTGTAAATGAGTGCATGAACATAATTACACATAAAAGTGTAGAAGGTGTTACTGTATTTATGTTAAACAAATTATAGAATGTTACAGATGCAGAAAAAGATCTAATAACGTATAAATACAGTTGTAATATTAAGTTTTGTGTAGTTTAATAGATACACGAAGACTTTTGTAAAATTGTCTTTTCAGGTCACGTGTATCTTAAGACAAATATCGGAAATATTTACATTATGCAATATTATTATTAGCCTACAATGTTATGAAGTTAAAGTCACATAATACTATTTGAAAAAAAAATTTCGTAGCTGACTGAATGCTAATTAACTTTTGTTCGAAACATGAACATCCTGTATTTTAAAAATAGATTTTTAATTTGTATCTCTCACTTTCGATCTACTATTTTCTATATCCGTATCAGAGTCTAAATAGAAAATAGTATTAACTCGTAATTTGAGAATTTAATAAATAGCATTTTCAAATAATGCTTGATTTAAATATTAAACAAAATGGTATTTCCAAATAGGTAAGTCGAAGTTATAGAATAAATTCTTTTAGTTCAAAGCGTTTCTAAGTTAATTGAGTTTGGATATTCGAACTACACAAACATTATTTCTATTCGATATACTGTTTCTATTAAATAAATAAAGATGTTTTTGTGATTTTACTGGTAATATCGCCGTTGCCACTTGTAACATCGATTCTAAAAAAGCTGCAATCTAATCTAGCTTCTTCAACTAATGAGATAATTTTCACTTGAAAAATAATTTTTACCAGTGTACAAACACTTCAATCGTTATTAGTAAATTGCAGAAAATTGCAGTCACTTGAAATTATATAAATCAATCTGAAGAGACGTCTATTCTAAATAAATAAGTGGCTATTAATAAAGCTTTTTCATTATTATGAGTACATAATAGAAATAACTAAATAATTTAGAGAAGTACAACACTTTCTTCGAATACCTTATCTGCATGTTGTTACAAATATTTATTCCTTTTCATTACTCTTAATTACACCAACCGCCTGCAATGAACGATTAAACATGATAAGAAACAAGTGATAGTAAATGAAAGAAAATTATCAGAAACTTTTTCCTGAGTTGGGTAAACTTCTCCCCGTATTGTCAACAAAAATGCCATCACACTAATGGTTCTTTCTTAAAAAGGTATTTATTACGCGACATGGGAAACATTTACATAACATTTGTTCTGTGAATAACGAATCTCTTTGCGTGGGTACTCACATATACTTCAGATAACTTCGTAAACCATACTGGAAAGCTGATTTACCGATCACGTGTGAAAGCATGCGTATCACAGAAGCACCTGGAACAAGGTACGATATCTTACATAATAATCTAAACAACCTTTTTTCAGCGAAATCAAGTATCTCATTTTTAAGGGTTAAATAAACCAGTCAAAAGTTCTTTAAAAAAGACAGTATAGAATAAATTTTAAGTTAGAGTTTACTAAAAATGCTTCAGATCCGTATAGTATACAGTAAAACTTAATAAAATACGTTTCTAGTTTTATATATTGCGAAGTCGAAATTGTAAACAAGAAATTTAGCATCTAAATTAAGTTTGGGGGATAAAATACTTACAGTACCGCTCATAATTATTCGAATGACTTCAAAAGTTAACGGATATTCCTACCAATTGAAAGACGCGAAACTCAAAAACGTGGAAATTAAAACGATAGAAAATCTGAAAACTTAAAAATTTTAAGGCATGGAAGTCCAGAACTTTCTAAATTCAAAAGCTTAAAAATACATAAGCTTGGAATTTCGAAGGCTTGGAAAGTCAAACGCTTGGAAATTCCGAAACTGGGCCATTACACAAAAGTTTGCAAATTTCTAATAATTTAAATTTGGGATCCATAGAACTGCAATTAATTAACAATAAAAAATCCGCATTAACTATTCTAATAAGATATGACAGAAGATTTACTTATCTCTTATAATAATATCTTTGTCGTTCGAATAATTATGAGCAGTACCACACGCTTCATGTAAATACGATGTAATTAGATAAACTTCTGGTAGGGAGTGAAACACATAGAAATCAAGTATAATAATCATCATAAAATCTAATAAATAATTCGAAAGTTGTCTCATACACAGGATCCATAGTGATTGTTCTATTACCAGAAAATTCGTTTATCCGAATTCTTGCGTATTGTACCTATTGTTTATATATCTAATTATTCAAAAAGACAGTAAGAACTTTTTCGCGGGATCTAATAATGTAGGAATAAAAATGTTGCTGCTGTAGAATACCAACTATTTGAATTAATTAAGGGACAAATTCGTCTCGATAATAATTGGACTGGAAGAATCAAATTCTTAATTAAGCCATAAATCGATTAGAAATTAAACAATTTTCAAATGTTAATAGTTCCTACAGAAACGAATACATACTATTAGTAAACGAAGTACAATCTAAAAAATGAACTAAACATTTTTAGATATCGTCAAGTTTTGGATTGCTTCATATCATAGGGGGAATTCCCCAATTATTATCGGACGATAAAAAATCATTAAAATGTCTTGAAAGCTTATTAACGATACTTTCATAGAAACGTGAATAACTTCAGAACTATCAAGAGTTAACACCAATCCAATATTTCTATCATAACCTCTTAATGAAGCTTTAAATGACCTATGATTAGGTCACATGTTTTGCTTATTAACAGCTATAGAATATGCTGTTAAAGTTTTGCGGGAAAAACGTGGGACACCCTAAATTTGTGACCATCGCAAATTATCTTGTAGCTTTCCTAAGTTATATCACAAATCTTTCCTACGTCTGGTAAAACGTATACCAAAGTTTAATGTTAAATTAAGATCATATAATGATAACGTTGCCCATTTCGTCCCTTTAATTTCAATTTTAATAACGTTAACTTGAAAGTAATGCAAAATGGAAGGAATAAAGCATTATATTTTTCATTTATTTAACCAATAATAAAGAAATTCCTACTACGTACATAAGTTCAGCACCTATATTCTGTTGATAGTTTTATTCACTGAAATGCAATACCTGATGTATTCTCAGCTTTGTTGTGTAATTTTACGTTACACATCGTGTTATTATTTCATTTTTTTTATCATTTGTGTTATCATGTATGCCATGTGCTGATAAAATAATATCATCACTCATAATTTTATATCTTAAATTATTTTTGCAATAGTCTTTGAACCCAGGTACAATATTACATGCCAAATTTTCCTATATATAGCTCAGCAGGTCAATGCAATCACTTAAATCAAGTTTTCTATAAAACTATAAAACGCTCACATCTCTTCAGAAACAGGTAGGGTACAAATCCCCAAATATAAACATTCTTGGATAAGCAATTTAAATAAACTCATACATGACCGATCCTATAATTGGATAATCAACATTCGGATAATTGACGTTCTATTGTATTCAATCGATCTATCATGAAAACTTCAATTGAGGCGCTGAAGATAGTAAGTTCGAACCCAACACTTTCAAAAATGGTTTTTACTCTATTCAATTGATTTATGGCACTTAATGCACATTCCTCTTAGCCTGTCTCGTAGGTTTCGTCCGTCTTATCTGCATAATTATTAAGTTTTTTTAGAAAAAAAATTGTTGGAACGTTTACAGTGCTGGTGGAAAGTGTTTTCCCCAAAACTCGCGTTTGTTAAGTTTGTCCTCACTACCTTCAACGCATCAATTAACTCTTAATCGAACAAACCTTTTTTGTACGAGACGAAATCTAACATGCCCATAACACTGGCAGCGCTTCCATCAGTCTGACCGTTCATACTTCTAGTATGATTCGCGGAATCTAAGAGCAACGCCTGTTGTTGTACATCCACGACAAATTTGTCCATCATTTCCCATGATGGCATTGCCAAAGACAAGGCGAAGTATTGGAAATAAGAAGCGAATCCTTCTTTAAGCCAAGCTACGTCCCAAAACATAGGCGTGACGAGATTTCCAAACCAACTGTGAGCGTATTCGTGAGCCATTGTGGTAAATCCATCGAATCTATACTTCATAGGAGTAGCATTATCTTCGAACAGAACCACGGACTCCCTATACGTGATCATACCCCAATTTTCCATTGCGTGAAAATTGAAATCTGGAAGAGCAATCTGGTCCACCTTTGAAATCGGGTTATTAATTTGAATCCAATCGTTGAGGGCCCGATCTATCAATACACCTCTATTTACTGAGGCAAAACCACGATGACGCATTGTGCCCCGTGTCCATATTCGAAAGTCTGCGTTGGCCCGTGCTGATTCGGGAACAAATTCGTGCATAGCCCAGCCTAACTGATAGGTAGACATTGGTGGTGTTGTTTCAAAACGGTACACACCTCTGTCACTGGAAATAGAAGATTCCAGGTGCTAAGTTATTATACATTTGATATCACAGGAAATATTACAAGTTGTTTGAATGCAACTTTATAATGACAGAAATGTTATAATTAGACTGCAAATATTTATTCGTTTATAAGGATGTTTATCCATTTAACTGTTAAGCCCGTACGTGATAGGTACAGACACTTGTAAAAGTGGAAACTATTAGTAAAGTAACGACGTACATTTAAATCATAAGAGACGAACTTTAAGAGCATTTTTATTTTTCTTATTTGATATGAACCATGTAGAATTTACAAACTTTGTTTCGTAAATATTATATTGTTTTGAGTCGTCGTCAAGTGCGGCAGATACTTATTTCAATCAACAGTGAAAGGGATAATGTATAAACAGATACAGACTACGAATGATATTAAAAAATACTATTGAACTACTATTGAAAGTAAAATACAAATTACAGTACAGTAGACTTTCGGTTATCTGGTCGCACTTTAACGGGTCTTCGATTTAATCGACCTCATTTTTGTTGAGATAAAAATAATTTATCAAGAGAAAGATTATTGAAAATATATTAAGCGATAAGATAATGAGTCTATAATTGATATATTATCTTCAGAAAAAACGTAGTGCATTATCTATTATAATTATATTACACAAATTATATTTATTTTTAATAATATACACGAGGAAAGAATTATTTGTTTTCAATAACAACCGATAAATAATAATTGGCGTATATTTTCTTACAATTCCATAAAAACCGGTTAAGCGAGAATCTACTGCCTTTTAAAAGTGAATTAATCTCTAATTTAAGTCCTATTTTAACATGTTTTTATAAAAATACGAATCTGTGTGAACGTCTGCAGTCAAGTTATTATATTGTTTTTTATGAAACTTTGCTGTAAGGTAAAAATGTTAGCCCAACCAACGAAAACCAGGAAAGTCTTAAGTCTAATTATGAGATCAAAATATTTGACATACATCTTTTTGAGAACGATCATTTATATTAGCACAAATATTTCACACGAGATGCAAATGTTAACAGCTGCTTTACATGTTTGCATTTGTTAAAATTATATGTAATGCTTGTTCATTAGAGGCAACAAAGGTGTCCACAGACCAATGCGAAATATTCGCAGTGATAAATTCGCAACTGAGGTGAACGCATTCCAACCCGAAAAATTTTCATCGCGACTGTGAATCTGTATCGTATTTTTCTGCGATCAATTTAATTCGCTCTCCGAAGTGTTTCTCTTCGCTACTACTACGAACTCGTTTCATTTTTTAACTAATATGCCAGAAGCATCTTCTACTATTCTTCTTGCACCACAGTTTTAATGTAAAACCTTCATATCCAATTAATACATAAGGGCATGGTTGATCCTTTCCTTGTTCGGAAAGATCTTTGGATGGACTGAGCTTTACAAAGATAAAAATCGTTCTCAAATTTGAGAGCAAATACTAAATTAGTCTACTAACTTGACAATTTTTAGACAATGAGAAACAATATACACAAACGACTTTTATAGTTTGCAGTCATGAATTTAATTGTACCGGTAGATTTGAAAAGATTCTATTCGTTTATGCAAATAGCATAGTAAAAATAATAACTTCTTTACTAATCTTTGTCCGTGAAGTGTACAAAGGTACGAACGGATACGAGCATGAACGATATAGTATGGGGTGTATAAAAATTATATGTCAACTACCATAGCGTGACTTTACACAACTGTAGTGGTGGAAATCTGGTAAAAAAAACTTTCTGCAAAGTTGATCTTATCCGATTTTTTCAAGGTTAAAGTATTTTTATAATTGCATCGTATCCTTCTCATTGAAAACAACAAATTTGTAAAAGGAACCATGTGTCGCTACGTAACTAAAAGTCATTTCGTCTAATTTGTTTACATTTTACGGTAAGATGTAGATTGAATAATCGTATAGATGACGTTGAAGGAAACTACTCTTTATGATCACGGAATATACTAGACCGTATTGAGACGTAACGTAAGATTACTCTGTTAGACGAGCTTTCAACTCGTCGCGATTTTCAACGATTGGATCAACAGTTTGGTGATCAACAATTAGTATTTCGATATATTTTATGCAGATACGTTGGATTTGTCAATAGTGTAGGCAAATAAATAGGACCAATGACATGATTTCCAATAATGTCACTCTACTAGTGATAGAAAAACGATCTAGATTAAATTTTTCGACCTTTATATAAGAATTTCTGTAGGACCAAATCCTGGCGTTTTGTAAATTAAAAATGTTCTCCTAGCCGTACTAATTTTCTGTCACATCTCATTATAGTCTAGTATATCCCACTATCATAAAGAGTAGTTGCCTCTAGCGTCATCGATACGATTATTCGATTTATACTTTTGTTACGTGTGGGTAATATTTGAAAATATTATTTCGTTCACTGGAATTTCTTCCAGCTCTCGTCTAGAAAGGAAAATGAAAAGACGCACTGTTTAGAGTTATCTCCCCCGATACGAGGGAGCTTGTCCCCCGAATTGCTGGAAGCAGAACTGACTCAACGTCTAACCCCTTCATACATTTCCTTATATGGAAATTTTCAAGAATTCCTCGCTCGATTTCGGTGTATATAAACCCCCGAAATCTAAGCCTCCCGGGCAGTACCAAGCAAGAAGTCAGGACGTTACTCTGCTTCGCGTACGTTTGAGAATCGTCTGTTCCAGCAAGATCGGGCGCAAGTTCCCTTTCGGACCAACATTAAACCATATAGGATCCGCGAGTCGGTATAAATCCTATTACGGCAACTTCTACAATCGTTTCTCGAATCAAACCCCCGCATTGCCAGTGCGTCAAAACCGAGCATCAAATAGGTAATATATTTTAACTTCTCAACACTCTACATTCGCGACACTGACAATTGTATAACACTATTCAGTAATATATTGTTCATTGCCCGTGATAACTTAAGAGTCGTTAATTAAACCCAACCTTCGATATCATAATCCAAATTGAAGTAACGATCCCACACGATACAGCTTTACCGCTCGAACTGTATCGATATATTAAATAATTACTAGTTACGAGGCCTTTACTAACAATCCTTGCGACTCCCTGGTTTCGCATCAGGTTCGTTCGCAACAATCTATATCCAAATTAAAGCTCATTCCAACCTTAGTGGCTCCCCGATTTCGCATCGGGTTCGTCCACGCAACTCGCCCATCCTAGCGGCTCCCTGATTTCGCATCAGGTTCGTCCGCATCCTAGCAGCTCCCCGATTTCGCATCGGGTTCGTCTGTGAAATTACCAACCTCCCAGCAGCTCCCCGATTTCGCATCGGGTTCGTCTGCGACGTTGTACCAACTTCCTAGCAGCTCCCCGATTTCGCATCGGGTTCGTCTGCGCCTTCACCCTCCTAGTGGCTCCCCGATTTCGCATCGGGTTCGTCCACGACGTTTCAACCTCCTGCGGCTCCCCGATTTCGCATCGGGTTCGTCCGCGCTTAAACCACACTCCTAGAGGCTCCCCGATTTCGCATCGGGTTCGTCCTCGTCGTCAATAATCCTAGAGACTCCCTGGCTTCGCGTCAGGTTCGTTCGCGCACCAAGCTAACAAATTCACACCGTATTCCTAAACAAAACTCCGCCGGCCTTTCGCGCTGCTCGCGGCCCGGGCTCGTAACACTTTTATGTAAAATATAAACAATGTAAATGAAAAAAGCTTTAATGATTACTGGAACTTTAGCATCAGTTTCCAAAAGAATGGCTGAGTTGTGACCCATAGTTCTTTCTTCAAGTTTGCTGTTTTCGACGAGAAGCATACGATGCAATCATACAAAACTTTGACCTTAAAAGAATCGGATAAGGTCAATTTTGCGGGATGTTTTTCTTTACCAGATCCCCACCGTCCCAATGGTGTAAAATTACGCTATGATAGTCGTGACGTATCATTTCTATACAGCCTGTACGTAGAGTCACTCACGAAAGCCTCCGTGTGCTCTTTATAATTTTTCAAAGGCAAGGTCGTGAAGACGAGTTCATAATGTTTGTACATTTTCTTGCAAAGAAACTTTGGATGAAAAATTTGTTAAACTGCGCCGTGTTTCAACTGATAAATAAGATCAGTGTCTGCAAAATGTTTAAAACTCATGTGTTTTGCAGTGGAAAGATGTACAAAGGCTTTCTTGAGTGATTGTAAGTAGGGGAAGGTCCCTTAGTACCGATCACTCTAAGTATTTTCACTATAATTTATGCTAGAGCCAATGGACTGTAAATTTTAGAAAAAGTGATTTGTAGTATGAAGAGGGCTTAACAAAAGGAAAAAGGTTCACTTTTGGAAATTGAGCAATAAGCATTGATAATTCTCCAAAATAAAGGTGTTCTAATTTACAGCGGTCGAAAAGTTGTCCATCAGCATCGAGCAGTTATACGATTAGTAGATTTTTAGGTGTTAAACGATTAGTCGTATTAGAAAATATTAGTAAAAAATATTCAAACGTTAATGTAGAGTAATTTTTATTTTAAATTTGTTTCTATAAGTACCATATGTGACATAATTAATGTTTTCCTAGTATATTGTTATGTCGTCAGCATTGAAAATTAACCACTTACGAGATGAATGTAAACGTATAAATTCAACATTGAAGAACATCGGCAACAATAAACCAAATAGTACGATTTTTTAATACGTTGCACATAACTATAACATTTATTTATTTATGCAAATAAAGGGTTACTATCTAACAGTGGGGGCAATAAACAGTTTTGATCGGTACTGGAAACATTCCCCTATAAACGTAATGAAAAACATGCACAAGGAAAAATCAGTTCATGGAAGCACACAAAACTCTATCTATACAAATAGTTAACGTTAGAAAAGTTTAGTTGAAAATTAAGTCAACCTGTTGATTAGTGGCTTCCTCACCGATTTCGATGCCGATGAAATATGTGGTAAACATCAGGTTCACCAAAAATTTATTTAACCTGCTTTACTTTATTAAGTTACTAAAGTTACCTTACTGAAAGTCAACTTAAAGCTAACTTACATTGGCCCATTAATTTCTGTATTAGACGTTACAATATGGTGGCTTGAAGAAAATCCTAATTCGAAAACTGCTTTGAAACGTGGTTCGTCCATGCAAGGAAATGCTCGACGTGCATAAGTTGGTGAAAACTGAGTGACTGCTATCCACCTAAAAAAGTTTATTGTTTTCAAACGCAATTGAAATGATTTGTATAGATTTTAGGATTACACATTCGCTGAGAAGGATTCGTTATTGCCAGCTTTGACGTATATCAATATTAACCAAGAATAATGTTGATCGACGACAATGATCGACTCGTGTTCGAACTTATGTTGTCGATCAAAATTTTTGCCGGTGAAACCAGTGTCAGTGATTTCAATGTGATCAAGTTGTTAAATTAAACAATTCAAATACTTTGTTCGATTGTTTTCGACGTAGGTGCTTCTGTAAAATCCGAATACATCGTCTCGTATTTCGCCTCGGTATTCAATATTCAGCAGGTATTCACTAGGCTCCAATGTTTTCATACTCTTTATAATATAGAACTGCCTTTTCGTGTCGTTCATGTAACAATTAAGCGGTTCAGCACCTAATATGTTGTGTCCAAGCATACGATTAAGATTCACTGATTGTACGTCTAAACCATCGTTATGTAGTATAATGGTTCCTGTCGGTTTACGGACTTTCAATCTAATCGTTAAATATCCGCTAAAGGAGAAGGCGTCGACCTTTTTTTTTATGAAAAGCATGTACTTTGTTGGGACAACTTCGTTTGGAAGTCTGTACGACAATTGATCAACGTTAACTCCGGTAATATTTTTATCGGATAATAAGCGCATGTCGTGACACTTGTCGAGCGATGTTACCGATGTAAAAGCAGAAATTAAACATAAAAAGATACAAAGTTGTATTTTACACTTCATGATGTTACGATTATGTGTGACAGTTTGCAGAATATCAATGAACTTTCACTTTTCCAAATACCACATTCCTAGTTATATGAAGCTCCAACTGTTAGCGTTTGGCATTTAACGCGAAATACTGAACCTAAAGTAACATCGTTTATCTTCAGTTACAGAAATTGAGACCTGCGATAGCGGAGGTACACCTCTTACAATCGGTTATCCAATCTCATCTTAACCTACTTGTTCTTATTGTTAGTGAATATCGATACCTGAATTTATGTTCCTGTACTGTTTTCGGTTAAACTCATTATGTTGAACAAATTGTCTCACCATTTTTTCATTTGCTACACGTGCTAACATTAACCATCCAGTGTTTTATCACTGTGTCAGATGCTAAACATTGAAATATTACATCTAACTTGTAATTGGTAATTCTCTATGTCATAAAGTGAAACTACAGTTAATCATTATCACGAAGTATAGCGTGTGATTATCGTACTTGGATCAAAATTGACATCGCAAGTGTTACTTGTGTTCATGAAGCAAGGTGTTAACTTTAAAAATATTAGCGTTAACAAAATCTACTTTTATCATTAATACAGCTTCTAATCGTTTTGAAAAATATATTTGATTGTTAGATTAAGTTGTCAATTGATAGTAATATTTTCTCTTTACTTTGGCTCGCTAATGCCATAATCCATATCTGATAAACCTTTTAATTCTGAACTTAACTGATACCTACATCGATGTGTATCTGTTTTTCTACGGTTATATAATTATTCACGTGGCTTTTATTGTGAAATAGATATTCGGATTAAGTTAACAGGCCATGATTTTTCTTCGTGAACATTGATCTCATATTACTTCAACATTGTATAAAAACTTTATACTTCACTTCATAACGAAAGACTTGGAAGCTAATAGACGCTTTTCATGTGTAAAAAGTTTCAATTATACTGCATTGCACACTTAGAAAATGAATTTGATTAAGTTAAGAAAAATTTGGATAGTAAAATTGAACAAATTAATAAAACAATATATTTAAAAAAGTACTTTGCTGTATCGCTAGAAGCTTGTACTTTAATAATCAGGAACAAAATTGAGTGGACATCCTCCTGTCATAGATAACAAAACTTGTAATTCGGGAATTACTTCTAATTAATCACCAGTTTTCTAAGTTTGTTATCATAGTTTGCACATTTATGAAAAAATATGTAATTTTATATGATATTAGATACTCGAATAGTTTCGTGAAGTTTTTCAATCAACAATGTACTCAAATCGAATTTTGACATTTGACAGAACTACTATAATAATCGTGGCGCTATAAGAAAATTCTGCCCATCTTATATACTGTTATATAAAATAACATTTGAAGAGAATTTAGACCAGTGTTTCCCAACCTTTTTTGTCACATGCCCCACGTAAGCCTTTTCAAAATTCTTATGCCCCGTATGTAACATATACGTAAGTTTTAAATTTCAAAAATTAAATTGTTCACTGAAGAAACTTAAATGATAGGGTTTAAGAAGAAATCTGTTGGAATAATATTACTTAGCAGATACAAAAATGTATCTTTACATTGAGAAGCACTGCTTATTAAACAACAGGCCTAGCTCAGTCACTGGAGCCGATGGTCCTTTAGCCGTACCAGACCTAAGGGTCTGGTGCAATAAACATATGGAAGGCCCGGGGCCGTCTTTTCTAAATATCGGCTTCAATTTTCCACGCGTACTCTCAAGAGCGTTCGAAGCGTTCATTCCTTGCAATAGCACAGCGGAGTAAAGACGTATTCCTCTAGCCTTTGAAAATAAAATCACTCCATTAAAAGTAAAAAGAGCATTCTTACTCAACACACAACCCCAATATTCCATTAAAATCGCTAGGAAATTGTTGAGGAAACACAGTAAGTAAATTTTCAAAACATATAATGGAGAACTGAAATTCAAGTACAAATAATTGTAATGAAAAATTTTTTTATATTATTTTAATTATTACTACGTCTTTCGTTTTTAAATTTAGTGACATCCTTGCTCTTGATGCTTGCTGCAAAGAGATTTTATGTTAGGTTCCAATTCAGTTACGAGAATTATTACTATAAATGATTATTATTACTGAGAGTCGCCACACGGTTAACTTAAATTCTGGATGAGTCCATTTTCAAATTGCCCCCCTTAACAATCAAATTGCCCTCCTGTGAGGCGTGGGCCCCACGTTGGGAAACACTGGTTTAGACCATTCAAGGAGCTAGACTCCAATAGCGCCGCGGTACGACAGACAGTTGACGTTACAGGATACGGGGCGTGACTTTACGTCCTTCTATAAGAAAAGGGGTTGAAATATGGCTCATTCGAAAGAGGGGGGTTCAACGCAGCACGCACTGATCATGGTTTAATCAGATTATGTTTATGTGTAGCAATATGAGCATTACGAGGTGAAGCAAAAGTTAACAGCTTTACAACTGTCGAATCTAGTCATTTTTCTGATATGGAGAGAATGTTTTGAATGAAACCTGGACCAGAGCACGCTGCGTTCTAGTCCCCCCTTTCGAATGAACTATCTTTCGAACCAACATTTTCTGATATAAGGATGAAATGTCGTGCTCCGTAACGTGCTGTAACCTGTATTTTTCAACTAATTTTGTTCTTTATCGTATTGCGCCGTCATTGGAGTCTACCCTCTTAAAGCATACTTTTAGTGTACTATTCTTTCACATATTATTACTATTATTATTAGGTTACTACGACACCTTCTTAAATATTATTATTTAATCTATGACTATTTTGGCTTCTTTTTATTATAATATTATCAGCTTTGCTTATTTTTTACCCGTATGTATACTGTTATTCTTCGAAATTATAATATACATAAGTATATTATTTTTTTAGCTTTTGTGTTTCGTTACATATTACCCGTGCAATTGGAAATAATTAAAATATAATTATATTTGGTATCATTTTCACCAGGAAAAATGCAACCGTTTGAATAAAATAATTTTACAATTATAAAATAGAAATATAAAAACTTTAATATTCGTACTTTGATGACAGTTCGAGGAAGCGATAATGAGGATAACTCTGCGTCAATTAAGCGTGCAACAAATGCGCCAATGAAGAGTAGCACTGTATTATATTTCTTAAACTTTATCCACATTTTTCCAACGGTACCTTTGAATATATGGTACTTCCCCCTGATGCTTCTGTAACTGACTCTTTCTTGATAATTGGAAATTACTAATTCTTGGATTTGAAGCGTTTCTGGTTGATTCGTCATCCTTACGTTCAACAAAATTTTCCAAAAAATGGTGCGATTAGTATGATAAGAATGTTAATACTGATTAGAATCCGAAATACCCGGTATAAATAGAATGCAACGTCGATTATTCGAATTATATACGAGACAAATCTGTTGCGATAATCATTTTTTTGGACAGTCGATCAAAAAGTTTAAAATTCTTGATTATGACACATTTCAACTTAAAATTAGGCAATTTTCAAATATAGAAGGCTTTTACGTAAAAAATACATAACTAATAAGAAAAATATGGTATAATAAATAAATTAAACGTTTGTACATACTGCCAAGGTGCGAATTTCCCCTACATAAATATTTGTACAGCATCTGCTCCTTTTTTATGTTTTACTCATTGCAATCCAATACCTAATGCATTTGGAGCTTCGCTTTGTATTGGGATACCGCATGAGAGTAGTACATATTAAGAGTAGTACATGTTAATTTTTCCCATGCATCGCCCAAAATATAAATGCAACCTTTTAAATAAATTTATTATAAACAAAAAAAAATTCCGTAGAACTTCTACGTTGTAATCGTCAGCAAATAACCGACGCCATAATAAATTGTTTCGGTAATGTCTTTTCAGGAGGAGATAGGGTACGTGCCCTATGCATATGTAAATCATTCGATATTCGAATAGTAATAATCATTTATGGTCGAATCCATCGAAACTTTTGCGCGCACCCGATATATTAAATAGATTAAATATAATAACTTTTCCTTGTTGAATCTATGCGGCATTGGGAATGGAATTTGCTTAAATCTTAAAAGATGGGTTTCAAAACAGCTTATGCTTTCTTTATTCGAAGAAACTTTTTTTAAAGCTTTATACTACTTAATATCGTCTTCAATTAAAACACATCTGTATTTTAATAAAAATTTAGAGACTCTAATAATTAAAAATAATACATGTCAAATATAATAAATATCTTAAATAATGATCTAACAAGACTTAGTAAATGAATTAACTTCTTTCTGTTATTTACTTAAGAAAAATATTTGAATCAATCTAAATTTTAAGATAAGAACAGATTATTATTCACGTAGATATTATTAATACTGATTATTGGCATATCGTGTTTGATATTTATCATTTTCAACCGCACAAAAATTATCATAGATGTTTATGTAACAGGAACATGAATCACTGGTATAATACGAAGGAATAATAACAGGAATAATAATGTAATATAAAAGTATTTCTCTTACAGGTCCGTGAAAGTAAAAATTGTATTATGAATATTTTTGAGAACAACTGTAACTAGATGTAATAAATAAATATAAAGATACAAATCGGACTCTATGATTAGGTTCAGGAAATGAGTACACAAATGCGTTTGAATGAAATATGTTTTTGTTTTTTATTCTGAGCAAAGTACAAAACACGTTCAGCTTAAAATCTAACGTCATCGTTCGCAAATTTGCAAACACTCAACTGAGCGTCGTGGCATAATTCACAATAATTTAATTAAGGCAACTCTGTCATTATTCTACGCGTTAATCTTCTTTGAATATATTACTATTCACCACCCAATAATCGTAAAGCTTAATTTTCGTTACATGCCTTGACTCGCAATAATACAACTTCTATACGCTTGTTTACGCAATTCCGAGTAACAAAAAGGACTCCGAAGATTATTCGTAATTCTGGATAACAAACTACTCCGACTAGATAAGCAAGCGATTGTTCTTTTTTTATAACAAAATGCGTTCATTGTAAATTACAATATTGTATGTTATTTACAAAATTCCGACATACATTTAGGAGTTTGAGGATTTGTGTATTTGTGAAGAATAAATTAAAGTACCTTAAAAGTAAATTTCATTAAGATAGAGAGTTGCGATTATGAACTCCCAGTGACAACGTTTCTTCCCAATAGAAGAAGAAGGAACAGTAAATCTTATGATACACGTTCTTCATTGTAAAGAGAACAGAAGGACAATGAATGCATTGATAGTAAATGTTGATAAAATAATGGTAAAAATCGTTATGAATAAAAATTATTCGTCTTAAATATCGTTCATGTACAAACTCTTATAATAGTCATTATTTTGTATAGTAGTCATTACTTTTCTTCCATTGAATTTTCTTCGATACAATCGATAAGGCATATAATATATATATAGTTATGTTATCTAATAGATTGAGAGAATTATTTGCATTGCGACTTATTGCTTTTAGCGAATTCGCATTATATATACGTTAATAAAGTAATTTTGAGAAGTACAAATTTTATGAAAGTCTTCGACTTCAGTTATATAATGACAATCATTAATAGCTTAAGTCATTTTCTGCGATAACGAAACCGTAAGTACTTTCATTCTCGATTCTATGCAATAAAGCAATCCAATACTGTATAATACTAATACAACTCCGTCGTCATTCTAACATGTTATAATAAATTATTGTCCTTTTAAAATTCGTCGAATGAATGATTTCATAATCGAATTCGAGATGACCACCTACTTCATTCAATTTAATTACATCTACATCTCCAATTTTCAATAATATCTATGACAAGACCTTCATTAACGTGAGTTAACGAGAACCAAAATACGATAAAACTATTCAAAACCTAAGTGTACAGTATTAAAATTGCAATCCATAAACCGTACAATTTCACGCAGTTATCGATACCAATTACGTATTCGAGAAATATAAATGATAAAGAATAATGAGTACCCTGGTTCTGAATAGCTCATATTTCCAACACGCAAATAAGCAACAATCACAGGGCAGTTTCTAATGTCGGAACGCTAGGACTACGCGTAACATTTTGTATTGCTGGATTTTGAGGAGATTCTGATCTTGCGCGGAATATCTGCCTTCCATAATTATTATGACCCTGGTTAACAGCATTGGTCGGTGTGCTAGCCAAAAACTGTGCCCTAGCTAACTGATTACTGATCCTCCTTGACTGAAAAGCATTTATCGCTTGCTGGCACGAAGAAGTAAGTTGCGTGCAGTTTGACGGATACTGAGTCGTTGCAGAGTTTGCGACATTGTTCTGCGAATGTGTATCAGACGGGCTGGAAACGGACGGTAATGTACTTGAAATGGAAGTGTTAATTAGACGATTGTTGTTATCGTTCAAGATGCAATTCTCAATTGGTACTTCTGTCATATGGGGGTGTCCACTGGACGATTCAGCATCCATAGTTATTTTCGAATCCAGAGCTTCTGTGTTGCACGATGCTAATCTGACATTACAGGCGTTGGAATCTTTACCCGCAGAATCGGAGACACGTAAATTTTCTGGAAGATCACTGCACAGATCCAATTGCCGCCTTGCGTTTAGCCTTGATACGGGAGAAGTGTTTTCTGGAGAAGGTTTCATGGCCTTCTCCTCGGCTGCAGTGTCTTCGATTATCGTGGACGAGAGCACATCTGTTCGTGGCGTTTGAAACCTCCATACCGAACGGGGACTTAGAACTTTAGCTAACGAAGGAGTCTGCTGCATACTTGGTGATTGTTGTTGCTGACATTGCTGTCGCGATAATTTCAATTGCTCTGCCGCTGAGAGCCTGGTGGGTCCGGTTTTCACGCTCTGTTGAAGGAGCAGGCGTTTAAAGTCCAGGCGTGAAGTGGCAGGTGATGGCGGTTGGACGTTCTGTGTCACCTGAAGTGAAATGTAATCTTATAGTTTTTCTTATATTAATGGTACAATAGAAAGCTACTAATGATAGTAATTATTACACTGCGGATTTTCATGCATTTATCGGAAATTTAAAGATGCAAAGAAGTGCAGAAGGCATATGATCCGCAAAACTACACAAAATGTCCACAGTATAATAGAAATTATGATACTTAGAGGGTAAAGCAACCCCCAATTTAGGTCCCCTTTCTTCAAACTTATGTATAAAATTCAGCAGTTTAATAAATCATTATAGTATTCTGATAGAGGATGGCCCATAAGTCGCTCTACACTTTCAAAATTATTTCCAGTCGCTTCCGCTCCGTTGCGAAAACCTTCATACATCGAAATAAAACTTGCTTTGACTCGAATTATTTGCCACACATAATATTTAGACACATTTTTTATCTCTATAACTTGAATCTGGATTAGACAGATCTTCCCAAGTCGAAGTTTACCGGTATAAGTCAAGCTTTCGTCGTTGCCTTTATAACTAGAAGTTATAACTATATTTCACAATTTATCAAATGAATGAATACTGGGAAAGTTAAGTCGTTATCTTGAGTAAGTTAAATTTTTGTGCATTTGACGTTTCTTGCTGGAAAATTTTCGTAAGTCGAAATCTATAACCCGTAGATTTTAGCTCTTCAGGGTTCAAGGTAGTTATCAAGGTTCGATCATACAATATTTTTGTTATAACATTGTTTCTGTTAAACCTGATAAAAATATCACTATCAATGTTTATTTAATACAAAAGTCTCGCTATTATTGCTGTTCTTTGGAAAAAGAAGAAATGCTTACTACTTTCATTTATTCAAACATATAGTGGCTGCGAAAGATATTTGTACATACATTCTTCAAACAGGCGTTTTCAAATTAGGTTCTATATTTCAGTTCCATAACATCAAATTTTTATAATCACGTAGAAGTCCTGGTAATTATAGGAAACGTAACATAATTAGGCTTAACACTTTCGCTAATTGGAGGATTTTGTTTGAAGAGTATGGACAAATCATAAGAATATTGAATTGCATTGCGTTCGATTCATAATCTTCTTCGAATTTTGTCACCTTATTCAGATAGCAAAAATTACAAATGCTTCCAAAGACGAACATTCTTGGATAATCGCAATTAATTAACAAAAAGTGTCAGACACGCAAGACACTGTAGGAGCCAGCAGTACTAAAAGGGATAATTAGTACTCAAATATCAAAAGAAAAACGATGGTGTACAAATACTTTTTGTAGCCACTGTGGATATTCATCGTTTACATAATAATGGCGTCAATCTTACATTGCAGCAGTTCGTTAATTTTTCTCTTCAATACCATACCAAATTCCTTCAGGATTTTAAGAACTTCATAATTCTTTTATGGAAATTATTTCATCTGATTTTCCCGTCCTTTGGTTTCTAGTTTCCTATTCGCCAATTATAATTATTTATTAACAATGAAGCACATAGTTTCTAATATTAGCAGTTATCAATTTTACTAAAAAAAAGAAAACACCTGTGAGGAAGCCTGGCTTCGGCTTACTATTCTACGTCAGAGTTTAGCAACCTTTTTATTAATAAGAGCACCTGGGACAAGTGGCTAAAGATGAAGGGTACCTTACTTTAATTTTGCGCATGAAGCAGTTTCAAGCTCAAAGCAAATTCAGTATATATTTATAAGGGGAGGGAGGATCCCAAAAATATCGGGTCCGGATGATATTCCTAATGATTTCAGGACTCCAAAAATGCCCGGAATTCTCAAAATCTTGAAAATAATTACCATCTGTTCCCCATTCCATATTTTCGAATTCTTGCACCTACTTAAAAAGCATGATAATATTGTAACACATATATCATCGATATCGAACAAGACGAATATCGAAACAGCATTCGAACAGTCGAAGTTTTCGGGAATACCGAACATTTTCACAATCCCACACGCCCCTAATATTTATTTTAAATTGAACGTAAATTTTGAAGATGGATCATAACTTTGACGCGAGCTCTTGAAAAATGTTTCGCGAGCACGTAAGTGTGAGCGAACGTCGCGGTAGACGATCTCTGTTCTACATGTTAAACAACTTTCTTCGTATTCTCTTACGTACCATTGGAGATTTCTGGGAATCCGAACACCAACTGTTTCTATTTCCAGGCGACATCTTCGCCAGCGAATTAGTCGATCCGTAGGGAGAGAGATTCTCATTGTCGTCCTTAATATTCAATCTTTTCTTCGATTTGTGAATCGCTGCGAATAATTCTTCATTGGACATAGTGCTCTTTGTCGGCGAAAGGATTAGATTTGTCGGTGTGCTTCTACCGGACGAACTTTGGACGGGTGTACTTCTTCCGGAGTTCGGCATCGGGGATGCGCAATTGTTGCTGGCAGTGAGAGCCAAACGTTCGGCAACAGTTGGCATACTGCGGCTCGTTGGCGTGGACGACTTGAAACTATTGCCGTAGCCGTGCCCGATTGGGGAAATTGGATTGTACTTTAACGCATCAGCACTAGGAGACTTCGTAACGGGATCACGAACAGGCGAGGACGCGAAGAATCGATATCCAAGCGCTGTCAGCCCTAATGGTGTTGCGAATCTGGGTAAAGAAAACGAAGATTTAGTTGAAACGATTTTCTTCTGGTAAGGTAAAATGAGGCATAGCGGGAAGTTGTACCTTTTATTATAAGAATGGTAATCTCATAATTGAACTATGAATTTGTACGTGTTTATGTGAAATTTAAGGGTGTAGAAAGATGCGGAATACACATAATATATTAGATGTACGGAAATGTTTTAGTCTTTCTTTTTCGGCATTCTGATATACTTCTTTTCATCCTTTCCATGTTTATGTCGAATATACACGTCATGAAAAGGTGATGATGTTTTGAAAGAAAAATTCGCTTTTACTATTTAAAGCTCAATTTAGGTAAAGCAAGAAACATATTCATAATTTTAACACACTTCAGAATAATAATGAATTAAAAACTAATATAAATATACTTTTAATTCCAAATATTATTTTGTTTACGATCTAATCAAGTTTCATATTCTGCAAGCAATATTGATGAATGTTAAAACAATAAAAATATAAATTTTAAAGAAACAGCTAGAAATATTTGTCGTATTGTTATAACGTATCTCAATTTTATAGCAAGTGCACTTACTCTGCTTTCGTCGACTATAGTCGTCATCGTTTAAAAGTAATTAAGGACACAGGTGCATACATTCAAAATTAAGTAAAACACTTAGAGTGTTAAATACAAATATTTTTCCCGTTCTTTTGTATATTCTTATGGTTGGTATCGAACTGTGATTTAATGGTAAATATACCCTTAGAAAATCATACTTAGCACGATAATCGACGAAAAGCTGTATATGTGACACTGAATTCGATACAAGTTTCGGCAAAAGAAAAGTGTTACTAAAATATGTGAACCAATTTGCTTCGTCCTTGCTGAGGATACTGTTTCCCATAATACATGGAAATATTGGTCTTGTCGCTGTTTTTTTTCGGTATTTTTTTTTCAATATATCGTAGAAACATGAAAATGACTTGACGACGACGTTGCTTCCAAACCAGTAATTTTTTCGCGACGGAATTCGAAACTTAGCAGAAAGATGACACAAAGTCATTGAAAATAGGAAAAGATTAACTTGTATTGTGTATAAATAAAAGAAAATTAAAAAATAAAGCTTAAAACATTTGCATACATTTAAACACAATCATATATGTAGTATATACAAAGTAGAGCATACTTTATAATATTTAAATGGTTTAACTATTTAATTCCATTTTCTTAACTGTGTTTACTAAACTATGAATATGCATACAGATTTGCACTTTACTTACAATAATTAAATTTCTTTAACCTTTTAATTATGGAGCTTTTTGGAAAAGGCGCCCATAGATCTGAGGTGAGGACCAACTCAAGGATCACTTTTGCATTCAATTTATTTCACTACACAAGTTACCAAACGCAATTGTGTTACGACGAATACAAGGCAGTGACGCGACCCACGACTGACTCGCCAAAAGGAAAAGGGCAGAGTTATGATAGGGAAGGGCAACCAACATAGGGGTGGAAGGAAGAAGCACGGAAAACTTCGGAGAAAGCGGGAGAAGATGGTACGGAGTGAAAGTGAAGAGAATCGCATGCGCTGGTCAGCGAAAGTCGACGAGACCCTAATGAAACTTTGGAAAATCATACTAGAACAGGAAAGAAAGAGAAAGTTATAAAAACTGAAGGGAAATAGAAATCGGGTCGGTTGGGGTTCGCATGGGCCTGGTCGCTAAATGATGGCGAGGATTGTCTATATTCGTGCGAAATCGCGAGGAAAGTGTCAGAGGAATAAAAAGAGAAAGTTACGGACACGCAAAGGGAAATATTAAGATCGCAAGGGCGTAATGGTTGTTGCAGTGGATACAAATCTATAAGCACTATATTCGTAAATTACTTTTAATTCTTCATCATCATACCTCTACAATAATCATTGTTCCCTTAAAATTTCGTTTCAATATGGCACCAATTAAGATTAGAATAGTATTTACTGTTAACTCGCAGAACACGTGAACTTGCGACACAATTTATGAGCCCATTTTCCAGATAGCTCCTCAATTATTAATTTATCTTAAAAAAAATTGAAATCTACTGAACAAAAACCGAAGGTACTATAGTATCTTTTGGTTCTTCTAGAAAAAGATAAAAATTGGCAAGGGTTGTTTCTGTTCAATGCATTCGCTTCAATTAAATTAACCATTGTTGAACTTTGAACCTTCATTGAATTAACCCTTAACGAATTAGAAAATATTGATCTAGCCGATACTTGAAAAAAATGAATACAATCGTAAGAGTAAACATAATTTTCTTAATGTTTATTATGCCACCGTATTTGTCATTAGATGCAATTTGTTTAAATTAACCCTTTCGCTACTACGGGTGACTATAGTCACCGGCCACAAGACGCCAGCTACACACGTCGGGTGACTATAGTCACCGGCCACAAAAATTGAGCCAAAAATGAAGACAAGTGCTATCGTTTCGCTTAGCTCTCTTTGCAACGAATTGCAAAAATTTATATAAATAATATATCAGACGTACAGCAACACAAAGGTATAACTGGTTACTTTTCCAACTTCTATATTTCTCTCCAATTGCAATATATTTTTAAAAAAATGATTAGAAACAATAAAAATCAAAATAATAAAAGAAAGCGGCATAGTAAATCGCAATCGAAAGACGATAGAATTAGATCGTACAAAAGAATGCGAAGGAATATATTGAGCACCTCAGAATCCGAAGAACAAAATTCGACAAACTCGGAAAGCACGGCCCTTCGTTCTACGGGAGGGACTCCGCGGCAAGGACCGCTGCAGCGAAAGGGTTAATTTTCTACGATAAACGTATAATAGCCAGTTAAGATGGTCTTTAATTCGTGAAGATCTCTTTCACACGACGATTCGTGAATCGTGATTCACGTATGATGGGTACCGACCGTAAATTATTGCTTACGGGAGCGTTCAGACGAAGAATTTCGTTGAACAATGGTCAGAGACGCATCGGCTACGTGAATCGCCGTGTAAAACAAGTCTAAGGCTTAATATCGAATTAATATTTTTCTCACTTAAATACTGATACATTCTACATTAAAACAAAGTTACTAAATGGATGAATGTTATTTTTTTGTAAAATAAGCCATAACATTTGAACCTGTATGTGTTAGAGCCACGAGATCTATCCGGTGGTTGAATCTCGTGGCTCAGAAATATTGAACACTACACACCTACTATACTGTCTTGTTATCTAAACTGATTATGTGTATTCAGGGTCCTAAGTTATGCTTAAACGCATCTGAATTCACTAACTGAAACTGACTGACTTGACTGAATACTGGAGTATTCCGCTTGGCGATTACATGTTCACTGTTTGACGACTCCTATAGTCATTACTATTGGCGATCTTCGACGCTAATCGTCAACTCTCCTATATTCTAATTGCTCGCTGATTGTTACTATGGCGCAGCGAAGGGAATAAAATAGGAAAAAGGAAGAGTCTGCGTTTCGTCCTGGGCCTGCTAGTGAACTCATCAGAAAGACTATCTAACAGGCCCTACCTTAGACATTGGGATATTATAAATCAGTAACTGAATGTATATAAATATGCTATTTGGATACCGGTATAATTTTGTTATTATCGAATTCAATTGCGCCTCATGCAATACATAATACAGTTGCTATTCCAATCTTTCACAAAGCTGATTGTCAAAAGTGACAGATTCGGTTTTTCTTATCGTATAGAAACATATACAAAATGTATGTAATGTTACGCAAAACGGTAAGACAATTGAATCAGCAAATAACTGATTTATCAAATACAATGGTTTGTACTCAATACAGTGACACTGTTATTTCATATGTTTAAGAGCTGAACACGTTACAAAAATGCAGAAAGTTGTGAACGCTGCTTTTAGCTATTACCAATTCAAAGCAGACCTGACACAAGTCGGAGAACGTGTGAAACGGACTATATTATGCCTAAACTATACCTATGTTCAGTACGAGATACTGTTAGCTCGGCGCCAAAGGGTTAAAGGCATGTTTATTCTTGTACTCACCTATTTCTGATATCCACAATTGGCTGCTGTTGATTTTGCATTAGCCTGCTCTCCGTTTCAAAACTCTCCGAATTCCTTCTATTCAATTCTATCTGAGAACCGTATCGATTTGAATCCTGTTCTACTATCACCTTCTGGCCATGCCTTGCGAGCACGTGCATCGTACTCAACGAACCACGTCCAAGACCCCTTGTGATATCCGGTGTTACGCTACGGGGTGGTTCCACGTCCCTCTGTGGTCTTCTCGATGGTAATGTATAAAATTGCTGATTGACATCCTTTTCTGCCACGTAATATTGCTGATTCCTTGCATTTCGCATATGCACCATTTGACGCTGGTCACAAACACGCTGGAAATCGTTGCATCCCGACATTTTATTCTGTTCAAACAATTTGTTATTGTCGTAAACGTTCCGCCGTGGATCTTGGGCATAAATCTTCGGGGGGTGACTCGTCTGGCATCCATAATTTTGTTGCTTCTCACACTGGCCTTGTATTTTTTGGGACGTGGGAATATCCTTCAGGATCTCCTGAATTTTGTCCTTTTGACACTCATTGGGTTTAGGGGGTGAAACATAAGGTGGTGGTTGAACTATTCCATGAGGAGGTACCGAGTCTATCGCCAAGAGTGTATTGTCTGAAACAAAATGATTAATAATTACTTTTGTCCAGAATTGATATGATTAGATGCTTGAATTTATTACCTTCAATCATCTAACGATTAATTTTAAAGATTTTGCAGATTCTAAAGAAGTCGTTCTTTTATTTGTTAGACGTTGTTTGATACTATTATTGGAAAGATTATAACATGTATTATTTGGCTGTAAATGTGCGTGAACAATTACTACTAAAAATATCACCAATAATTCCGCTTTAGTGTAGAAATATATTTTTTACATACAACAGCAACACTATCAATGTCATCGATGCAAATAATATTCGAATTATATAAATTATTCATTAAAGTATTAAACTAGTGCAGGAAGTGATTCATCAATAGCGCTATCATTAGTCAAAGCAAAGCAAGCATGACACAAATCATAGCAAACGCAAGCATGCAACAAAAGCACGAGAACACACTATAGTAGATAAGACCGCTCGAGTCCGGTATGGAATGCAATTCTATGATTTCTACGAATCACAATTGATTATTAAAAAGAATACCAACGACTGCTACATTGCATTTGATCGAAAGTACGTTCGACGGATGATAATTGGGCATTCTATATCGGACTTACGCGTTTTCTGATGGAGTTAAAAACAAAATGTACTCACCATGACACATGAACTATGGTACTACGACATGTATGTGAGCTACTAGTGAGGGGTTGCCACACGCGTGTGAGGTGCATTTTTTTCTCTCTAAAACTATTTATGCGTATGTACACAGACTAGTGTGCACGAGTGCGAATATAAAAAGAGATAAGATAGGCGATAGGTATTGGGATAGGTTGGAGGTGAACAGTATATGACTAGTAGTTTGTCCAAAACCAAATAGTCGCTCAAGGATATCAAGGTGTAAATCTTAATATATTCCCTCGTTCAAAAATAGTCACATGATTATTGCATCTGATTTAAATCGGAAGTGGGAAAAATTAGCTAAGTGTTGAAAGAAAGAATGTAGGTATGCACATTACTATTTTAATATTGTATGCGATAATAAAAATATATGGTATTAATATGTTAATAATTTTATATTAGAAAATATATCAATAAGCGTAATTGAAAATTCATAATCTGTACCAAAATTTAAAATATAGTTACAAGTAATAGTTATCCTAACTTTTGGATAAGATTATAGGTATTAATATTGAACAATTAAAATTTGGCTACAGTTTCTAGTCATTTCTAATATTTTTAACCCGACTATTTGATCGAACCACGGTTTATGTCATCGATTTGATTTTACATGAGGTTCGCATTATATGTAACAGCATTCTAATTATACAGAAGAAAAAAATTGTACGTATAGAGTAAAAAATTCTACCACGTCGAAAACTCATAACGCTCACAATCAATGTCAGAATATAAGTCTAACAGGCTTCTATGTTGTTCATTAATTGAATCTAATTTGGAACATTTGGTATAAGATTCAGGAAACTTTTAATAATAATACTATAAATATTGAACACTTTGATCAATAACATACATATAGTAACGCTACAGATTTTAGAATACCATTACATCAATAACTCAAAAATCAAAATACGTAAAAAAATTCGCAGATGATAGAATTACGATGGGAAGATGGCCTTGAACAACTGATTGATTTTGTGCGAACTGTAGTATTTACAGTGAGGGTTGGATATACGATACACAGGTGAAACGTGAGCGAAAAGAACAAATAACAAAATGCAGCCATGATTTGGACAAAAAATGACATCTATTCACATAAAAGGTTTAATATAATAAAGGTTTAACGACATCGTTTGTCGGTATGTACATTCGAGTGGCAAGATGCGCTGTTCGTTATCGATCGAATATACAAAAAATAGAAGAGAACTATACACATTTATGAACATACAAGTGCACACGAGTAAGAAATGAGCCTTATACATTAATAACACATACGTATGTACATATACGGTACAAAGTGATTGCATGCTCCCCTACCCAAGTTGTAAGTAGTTCTCTAGATATTAGTCGCAAGCTGATTAATCCTTACTGTAGCGAAAGAAACATGGAAAATGCGGCATGATTGAACTGATTAAGATGGTGACTCTGTTCACCCGCTAATACCCATCACATGATGATCGATATATCAATTCGTAACAAACTGTTGAATTACTTGTAAATCGACTAAGCTCTTAATCGTAGTAGACATATATTGGAACATCTGGAATCAATTTATATATAATAGTTTTGTATATTGTATATTTATTAGCAAATGATGTACGCGTAATAGCGATAGGAGGTGAAAGACTGATCGTAACAATAAAGTCCCGTGTCTGAAGTTAGTCACTAGAATGTTAGTGCAAAACGCTACTTACAACGGGAGGCGAGCACGCATCGAGCTAACATGCGATACGGCAAGTCCAGGCACACTTACGGTCTTCACCACATGCCGAAACCTGAACTCGTTTGCTATAATTCTTTTTTTTTTCCTATTGTGCTAGTTTTACATCGCTACTACACCGTGTATAATTGACGACAAACGCTGGTGATACGAGTGAATATTAACAGAAGCGCATAACACGTTTTGATGTAGCTACATTACAATGATGACATTTTTTTGACAAGAATAGTTGTAACACAGGACATCAGACAAAAGTCTAACAAGAAATATTAGATTGGTACATATGAAATGTCGTTTTTTCAAGATAAAAAGGTTAAACATCAAAAGATAGTAGCAAAACAGTAAACATATATTTAGTTAAAATAATTTACACTCGATTCTCTATACTTCTTTCCAGGAATTAACTAGTTTCATTATCATATATTTATAAAAATCATCGATTTCAGGACATCACCTTCTTAACTTTTTGTCCAGTAAAAAATTATTAATCTTAAATTTTGCAAATGAGTGTTGAACTATTCCTCTATTTATACTACATAATTTTCCTCAGATCTTAGTTCCAATAGCTTTCATAGTATATTTGCAACATTTGGACTTTTAATGAATTTTATTATAATATTCACTTATCGATATTACATTTAACGATTTTACGAATTTGAAAAAATTTATTTGCTAATCTCAAACTTTGGAGAACTTTTCATGTGCACCAACCTAATACTTAAAATTAAATTGAGCTTTTATTTTCTAAACGCGACGAACACATACAATTGTTTTAGTGGATATGAAACTGCTGTCCAATGATAATATAGTTTTTTCGTTTACGGCGAGAACATACTGAATAATAAGTTTAAAAAAAATAATAAACGATTTAGTGCCTTGCTGAAAAGCATATATATAAACTAATTACTTTGATTAAATAAATTAATTGAAAAGCTAAAAATATCAGTAATTCAAACGGTCGAAAATTTAAGGAGTCGAAAGGTCGATGGCTTAAAAATTCAACAATTTGGAATTGCTAAAAACGTTGTAAATTTAAATGTTTGACAATTCGATAGCTTGGAAATTCAAAGGCTTGGTAATATAAAGCTTCGGAAATCCGATTGCTAGGAAATTTGAAGACTTGAGAATTCAAAGGCTTTGAAATTTGGAAGGTTACAAAATTCCCAAGTTTTACAATTTCATATGCACCAATCTAATATATTTTACAGACGATACCGTCCTTTCTGTGTGATTGGTCAATGATTTTGCATGTATTTTAGTTTCTTTATTATCATTGATCCAATATATAGTATCTTTGTTCTCCACTACTTCGACCAACAATGACGAAATAAAAACTGATAAAACGAGCGGTCGTTTACTTGTTTATTTTTAGTAGAGTTTTATTATACGAACGTATCTGACTCTTTTTTTCTTACTTTCGATTACGTTCGTATTACTTCTATGCACGTATTATATGTAACGCAGAGCAATACTCGCAGAAGGACCGATTCTACCCTCTTAAAATGATCAATTTCGTCGTTTACTTGCAACCTCCTGTAACTTAATACTTGGACCGACTTTGAAGAAAAAGGCGAAAAAAAAACGAAGAACGTGTGTATATATATATACACACACATGTGAACAAATCGTGTATAGTAACCTAATCTAAGCTTCTTAGACGAGATGGGCAATGACCACAACCTCCAGCTGGTGAATACTACCTGCATCGGTATATTCCGCTTGAATTATTATAATTTCACGTTTTTATTCTCCTATTAAGTTTCGACCTTTTTTCTAAACCTTTTTTCTTTCAAAAGAGCAAATTTTTTCTTTTTTCTTTCGACCATTGCTTTCGAACATGAGACACCTTTCGTTACTAAGAGATTAAACATGAAAGATATTTATGAATTAAACGTAGATATTCATCAAACGAGAGCTTGGGTAACAATTCTCATGTTAAAGGTATACATGATTTGCGTATTTTTCCTTTATCAACATTTTTTTGATTTAATAAATTACTTATTTACACAATTGGACGGAACATCATGTTGAAAATAATAATTGCAATAATTGAACATTCATTTCATTTGGTAGTATATGTTTAATTATCAAAAAATGTTTTTATTTGATGAGGTTGGGGATAATTGTTTTCAATTCCATTCTCTGACGAGACTTTATAATAGAGTGGAAATATAAGAGAAATAATTTACAATGATGTTATATGATTTTCCATATTACATATGTATAATAAATAGACATGTGTAATAAAATTTTGTAATGAAATTAAACAAAAGCTCAGGTATTTCCTTATTATAGAAAATGATTATAAATATTGTCTGTACCGGAATTGAGATAAAAAATCTTTTTTTGACTTAAGTATATTTAATTTCCGGTTTCAAAATCGCTAAACTTATCGTATAACTGTTATTATAGGTAACATTTACAAGAGTGCATCATTTTAATTTTCTTCAAAAGAAAATAGATAACATTGATATCATTTGTAAGGTGATAAGGCAAACTTATCAATAAAAAAAGTATTTTACTTTAACATACATTCTATATTGCCAAATATCCTAACGTAAGTTTCACATGTATGTACATATGTATACATACTTTACAATGAAATTAATCGATTAATTGTCATGTGAGCGTACGTTTGTCATATATTCAATGTAACTGTCCAAAATGGAAAATCAGTCTACGAATTTATTTTATTCTACATATTCAATTTACTTTTCCATATAAAATTGTCACATTCCTAATTTCACCACTAATTCTTAAAGTTTTTTTATATTATAAATTTGAAAGTGTACAATACTACAATGGCATTGTTTACTTAATTTTCAATCGCTGTAAATTACTGCAGCCATTCGTTTATAAACAAAAGTTGCTTTGTATCTTCAAGAAATGAAACTTAAATTAACTTTCATTTACGGATTCTTTTTATTGTATTTTCTTATAGTTTGGGGTCGTAAAACTATGTTCACAAAGTATTAAAAATAGAAGAATTATAAATATTTGAACGACGCAGCATTAAATACTGTAAATGCGTTGTTCAGAAAACGATATATGGTGACTCAAAAACTAATTAACATTTATTTAACGTTTATTTAAATTTTTGCAGGCACTAGTTTACTTCATTATATATTCCATTATCATCTAAACTAAAACTAAATCGATATTTGCAAAATTCTAGTTTTGCTCACCTTTACAAGCAACTTTTTAAACAAATTCCAAATTATTTTTGCGCCGCTGCTATTTTCCTACTTTATTTACGCTTTTGATTTGTTGTAATTCAAACATCTTGAATGTTGTTGATTCAAAAAAGTGCAATGATTGACTATTCCAATTGTGCAAACAAATTTTTTGAAAGGAACTCTGAGAAAGTCACTACAACTTCGGATAGAGTCATAATTTTTACACGAAAAAATTTGTGCATATTGATAAAACATTGACAAATAAAATTTTCTCTAATTATTTTCCAAATAAAACCTCTAAACTGATATCTGTATTGGATTTGTTAAACAAAAATCCAAAAAATCGTCTAAGTTTTTGTCTGTTAAAAACACGGAAAACTCTTTAAGTCTGAGTAATTTTAGTACAAGTTATTCGTTTGACTAATCACATGACTCAGCTAATATTCGCGGAAATTACAAGAATATTAAATACGTGCGATAATTGATTAGAGAAGAAGATACATTTTCTTTGAAACGATTTCGAAACAATGCAGTTTGTATATAGCAACGAATGCTGTCATTTTTATCAAAGTTCATGCTATGTTGCTCCACTTTTTCAGTACCTACAATGATATATGCGTCTTGTGGGACGATTATCAGAAATGTACCATGATATCGCTATGAATCATTTCTTTTCTTCGGCTATAGGTATACGGTATTCAGGATATTGCTAGAATTTTTCTTTTTAATATCACCGTGTTTCACGTCACACGCTGAAGAAAAAGATGAGGAATGACATGTATGAGGGATCTTATGGACATTTATGTAAGCCGTTTAGAGAATAAATCTTCCACTCTTCTGTGCACAATGATTCTTTTACCAAATCAAAAAAGTATGAGTAGAGCAAAAATTATGCTTTATATATATTAATAGACTACGAATATTTATGTAATTTCATATTTTTATTAATATAGGAATGAGATTTAATCTTGTTGCGGTTTTCGGGTCAATTTTGACCCAATCGTGTTTTTATTGTTTTAATCCTTTGACTGTGGCGCAATATTAGAATGATCGTCGCTGATACGAAGAATTAGTATAATTAGAAATATACACAGAGTTTACATCTACAAAATAGTTAATGTGAAATGTAACATAATAAATTATTACATTTCTGTTAAAATGAACCTTCACATATTGTTATATAATGATAAATTGGAAAATCAATTTATGTTGTGTTACATAAAATCTGTTGGATGTATATATATACTCCTTTTGCAGTCGAAGGGTTGAAACGTTTCTTAATTGTGAAACAAATGTACAAGAATTTAAGGGTTCACAACAAAAACTACCCTTGTTAAACTGTGAAAGCTTAGACACGAGGTCCATAACTTCATGATTTTTATTTTGACTTCTATTCTTCCGAAAAGGCAAATACTAATAGGGATTATTTTTGTTATGGACCCTTCAATTGTTACTCTTATTTGTAAGTTGAAGTTTCAATTTTTATATTGGAAGTTATTTTAAAATTATAAAATAAAATCAAACAGAATGTTTACGATCGCAGAAAAGTTAATAAAAATATGTTTCACTATGTAACTATTACGTTTATTTTGTGATGGATATTTCATCAGATTCAAACGTTAAAATTGTATAATAATTAAAGTTTTGACTGATATATCAGTTAATAAATAATAACAATTCATCGATATATGGAGTGACATTTAATTAGATTGCTATAAATTGCATCCATTTAAAATTTAATTTTCGTTTATATTACTTACGTTGAATCGTTATTTTTCAATAAATGGTATATTAATTGAAAGTTTAATTAGCATATAATGTTTTTATTGACATTTTTTATTGGTATATATCATTAAACAGTATTTATTATTCAAATTCAATAATTGATAGTATGTGTGCTTTTCTGTGACCCGCTTTATATTTCGCATATTATCTGCATTCTGTATTTTTTTGTACTTTTCTAAAAAATATTCGCAGTTTGTATAATAAGGTATCCCATAAATGATACGCAGTTTTAATCACTCTGTTTCCAGTTAATAAAGGAAGAAGAAATAAAGAGAAATAAATTAAATAAAACTAAATATATTGTATATTATACAATATTTATCAATCACTTAGTAACATTTTCTACACTAAATACGATGGTATAGTTTGCGCTAATACAATGTTTCTGAAATCAACATTATTTTTTGTATCCTAATCACTTAGCAATATTGAATTTTTAACATTAAGCTTATTTAATTAGACATGAAAAATAATAATATAAATGTACAATAGTTACAAATTAATTGTATAATAAATTTCATTGTAAAGAAATAACACTGAGAAATAGTATAATTTAAATAGTGAAGTGTAAATAAAAATACTACAAGCTTGAAGTATTGTAATCTGTATACATGAATTATCGAAAGTAAACTTGTTATGCAAATTAACATGATTCAGAAAACTTTGTTTCATGAGGCGACCCTCGCAGTTTATGATTGTAATTTGGATAACATTTAATAACTACTGCGTCTACATTCAGTAAATACAGTTCAACCCTACTCCCAAAACGGATACTTAAAAAAGGGCAATGATTTTTGAAATGGTACATTATTCCAGATTTAATTCGATTTGAAGCAAGGTTATGGATATTTTTTAAATCTTACAATGCACCAACTATACAAAAAGTTGTTTCCTGCGAGAATATTCTGAATTAATGGATAATAACCAATTTCGCGTAAGCTTGATAACCTATCAATATTTTTACAGTGGAAAAAGTAAATAAATGCATTGCTTGTATAATTTTCTTTCTCCAAAAAGTTAAATTATAAAAAGTACTACAATACTTAGAAAATAAAGACAAAATTTGCGTATTACGGAATTGTGTTTGAATTATGTACATAAATGCGAGGAGATAACTTCAAATCTTAAAATTCAATTTTTTTACGGAAGAATATGTCATAGCAATTCTATCAATCAGAAATTGGATTTTCGATAAAATAGTAATAGAACTAAATTGAGACAAAAGTTTCGCAAAACTTTCCATCGTCGATTAGATGTGAGTTGCCATTGAATCAAATGAAATTATTTTACGCGTATGTATATAAGTTAATCGGTTATCAAATGACAGAAATATATATCACATGATTAGTACTTCCACTGGTATAACTTACGGTACGTGACCCACGGTTATCTTTCATGACGTAACACGAAAAGCAATCAGCAGTGAGCCGATTATAAATCAGGAGAGTAATAAAATCACACTTATGTCGCACAATTTGTCAGTCCTGTCTTCTGATTTGAATTTAAAAGGAATTTTTATCTTCCATTAGACTCTGGCTGCCTATGGCTTACTTCACCAATTCAAAATCACAAAAACTTCTCTCCTCAAATCTTACATCTGCTCTTTAAATTCTTCCTTACAATAAAATACTTTTGACAAAAATTCACTCTTGACACAAACTTTATCGTTTACAAAAGGAGACGCTTATAAGATTTTTAATTTCTTCCCAAAAATACTAACAATTGAAAATAACATAGCTTTTCCAACGTCAATGAAAATGTATGTATTTTGTATTTAATTAACTTAGATACGGTGTTAAATTTGATTCAATTTGCAGAGCTGTGATAAAAGTATTTGGGTTGATATGATAATGGTATTAAGAAAGCCTTACTTGCATTGCAAAATTGTTTTTCGTCCGAAAAATGAAATAAAACTATCCACAATATTAAATATTTCTGGATTCTTTTGATAAGTTTTACGATACACTGTATGACTTCATTTTTATTCAACTATATATTTCAAACTGCTGAATAACAATTATTTTTTAAATCACACTTACTTTTTAAATTTACCAATTAAAGAATATGAGACGAAAGCAAGGAATGTCACAAATCAGTTTATTGAGAAAATCAATTTTTGATATCTTATTCCACCAATAAAAGAACAATATTCAAAAAACTGTACTGCTTATAACATGAAATTTATACTCTAATAACGCACATAAATATCGTTATACATCATTTCAGTTTACTTTCAAGTTGACTGCAGAACAATAATGGACATTTCTCATTTTTTCTCTTTACCCTTCGCGTATACAATTTTTGTAGACCGAATATTTTACACACATGGAAATATTAGAACAACTTAAGTGTTAATAAACGAAACAATTGGACTGTAGATTTTTATACATTTATAGGAAATTCAAATTTGCAAAAAAAACGTAGAATGCACATTATATATACAAATGTACGAAATATTCTAAGTAAAGTAGATGTAATACTTAGGGAGTGAAACGGAATTTGATTGAAGTCTCACTTTTTTAATTGTACTAGTAAATATGTAAATTTGCTAAACAATCCGCAGTCTAGTAAATTAAGAATCAAACCGAGGATAAATAGACTACAGATTTTTATACAAATGTAATACCTACAGTGAAATATACAACAAATAATGAATGCAACTTTTATAACAAATATGGTAATGTTCTATAACTTTGCAAAGGAAAATCGTGTATGTACATACGTGCATGTTTGGTATCTATTTAGGAATGAGTATTACTGTTCAAAGGTCGGCAATTTTTCGGCGAAATTTTCAGAATCCCCTAATTTTGCCAACGAATGTATTTCTAAAAATTTGAAACAATAAATATAAGTCAAAATATGGTTTATGTATTATTAAAAACATAGCAAGTGCTTTTCTATTAAAAAGCAATTATTTTTAAATGTATTTTCATTCCCAATCTGGGTTAAATTTAGTAAGTGACAACGTTAAAGTGTTCGTAATAATTTGATCACCCAATTGATATTTATATAAACATTCGAAATCTAATAATAAGTTATACGCAATAAAGTAACAATAAAACTATTCGATTTTTCAGAGCAAATATAAAAACATATGAATTTTCTGTTAAATTCATTTGTTTTTATTTCTTGCGAGTACTATTGCTCGTAAAATAGATAACAAAAACAAAACATAAACATATATATAATTAGATGTTGCTGATCCAATCTAAAACACGATGTTTTGTAAAATTTAGTGGAACTACTTCATAAACATTGGTCAATTTATTGATTGGAACTTGCTTTATTTGTTTACAATTGCCAAGAATGAATATGTTTCGTAACACAAGATTAGCAATATTTCGTTTGATTACATATGTACATTAAATGTCAATAAAGATGATCAGCAGTTAGTAGCTGTCAAACACACAACCACTCTGTCAAATTTGACAGTTAGGTGCGAAATCGATGAAAAAAATGTTTGCTTTCTGACGATATTGACGGTGATGCGTGATCTGATAAATGCACTGTTCGGAATAGCTGTTTAAAAGTTACATGGAACTTGAGTTAAATCAATTTTATCATCTACAAAAATATAGTCATACTTTCATCGATTGATTTTCGAAAATACTTTTACTAGTAGTGCACTCTACTCTTTCGCCTTTATATTTACAGTGAAAATAGAAAAATTTGCACAAAACTTATAAACTTATAAGAAATGTTATCCTGTTGAGAATATTATACTTTTCGGAAAACGCGTAGGTATATTTAAAAATGTAATTTTTACACGAATTGTAAGGTTCAGATCTTCTATTTGTATATATTAGAAAATTATATTAATTCCTTTCACTCGAAATTTTAGCAGTACTGCCAGGGACATTTGTGCTGATACTTTTGATTACTAATTGGGTTGAACACAAATATCGTTGCACTTTTCCATTGCACAAACTTTTTACGAAAGCAATAAGAATAATTTCTAAAGATTTTGGTCACAGTGGCAGTTGTCAGTGCATATTTTCGAACAAAATGGGAGTAATAAGGTCAGAGCGATAAAGGATCGGACCAAACACTTGAACTCATGACATCAACAAAAGGTTGATGACTACATAAGACTTTTGGTAGATGTGACTGAACATCTTAGAAAAAAAGCACTGAATGAAAGAGATACAGAAGTAAGGAGAGAGAAAATATGCAGATCGGAAGATAAATATGTACTTGTGGAATCAGAATTAATCATTAAAATGTTACAAAGTGTAAATTTACATTAATAAATCAATGTGTAAACGATTGAGTGTAATGCTTCGTATCAATTGCAAGCAAGTAATTATAATTTTTCCATCGAACATTCGGCTTTTAATTACTACATCAGTGAAATGCAACATTCTTAAGAAAGTTTCCGACTGCAAAGTGTTAATGATATCGTATATTAGCAAATATTACAGAAGGTAGGCTTATCAAAATTACTATTTTGTATATTTCAAGAACTATGAAAGTAAGAAACAAGATTTCTGTGTAAAAAATTTGTTATGTAAAGGGAATTATCATGTGACCTTAATTGTTATTTTTGTTTCTTCAAAACATATACCAATTTTTCCTGTATTTTTATAATTCCAAAGATGTTTAAGGTGATAAAATTTATTGATCTATTCTGTATATTAGTTATATTGGTATGATAGCAAATCTTTGATTGATTTTATGAAACGATGTTGCTTTTCAGTCTACAATTACGAATTTGGAAAAAATATCTTATGATTTAACGTTTTATGAAAAGTAAAATAAAAACAAAAATGGTAAGTATAAAACACTTTTTTATTTGAAGATGAGTAAACTAGAAGTAATTAACTGAAGCACACATGACACAGAAATCTAACATGTTACTTTCCTTCAATTTCTTTTTCACGAATTACTATTAAAACGTCAAAAATTACGAATGGAACATTGCTTTACTGCCTTTATGTGTAATCATATACAAAATTAGGTGCGTAATCACTTTCTGATACAATAAAACCAAATGTTATGAAAGAATGGATTATAAAATGAGTAATTCAATATTGTATTAGCAAAAAGTATCTCAATCAACTGCTCGAAGACTAATCCGCAGATGGAAATATTTGCATATATGCAATAATAAAAAGTTCATTGAAATAAAACAAATAAACATTTTAAAAAAGACATCAGAAAAGAAATGGTAACAAGAGATAAGACGCAATTAATACGGGACTATAATAAGAAGCATCACTCTGATGGAAAAATAATAATATTATTAACTTGCTTTATTATTACAAAAATGTAACCAATTAAAGCGGGGTCGGATAACCGGGAGTCTGTATACCGATATGAAATTTAAAGAAATCATAATTCGTCGCCACAATGAGTTATGTTAATTTCCTAAGTGAAATAGACCAAAAGGAAACACCGATAAATCAAAGGGGTCACTCCAAACGATTATGAATAGAAGAAAAAATGAAAATGAACAAGATTCTTTTGTTGACTTACGGTGCCGTCTGGTAGCAATAAAAAGCAGATGTCTCGCCAGCATGTTGAGATGCAACTGTACCCTGCATCGATTGTCGAATCACGAATAGCACGCTCGCCTTCCAACCGAATCTCTCTTTGGCTATCAAGACTGGCGACCGCCTGTCTAGCGACAAGGTTTCCTCCTTGCTGCTAAACTGATACGGTCTTATCATCGCTCCTCGCGAAAAATGCGAATTTGTTCCCCCCAGCACACCGCGAGATCATCCACGCGTGAAGATTTAACAACTTCCTGATACTTTGTGTAATACAACGTCCGAAGTATAACGCGTGAATGTTCATTGATAAATCGTGAATAGCTTGAGTATAGACCTTTTCGACCCGAATAGACCACTTGCGGCGACGCGCGAATAATTTATAATCCCAGTCTCCTTCTTTCCTTTTTCCAATTTTAGAGGATCGAATGCAAGATATACCAAAAGTTGCGTCAGCTAGTGATGATAAAGTACCGATTGGTGAATTTAATGGGGATGCAAAAATGAATTTAACGAGTTGTCGAAATTAATGGAAACCGAGGGGGATGAAAAGTCGCTTAACCGCGACGTTCGAACGTGAACGCGAGCAGTTCGGAGCGAACTGAGGGCGGTGGCATTCGCTCGAAACTATTTGAATCGTCCGCGGGTAGGAGGGAATTTTGTTTATCTGGATTTGGAATTATCGGCTGGGATAAACATCATGTCTGATGCAACTCCGTTAGTTATTGAGCCAGCGGCTAATGATGCTGATAAGGGCTAACAAAGTGAAGCTTCATTGGGGGCTCCCTGGAGTTTTCCAGCTTATCGTCTTTGGCCCCCGCTTCTAACTTTATTACACTCCGTTCTTTTGCTAAAGCGAAAGATTTCCTATTTACTCGTTTCTAGCCACGATAATGACTCCTCGCGGAGTAGCGGCAGGTTACAAAGGATCAGTTGGCAAACATCCAATCGTGATGTGGTTAACGATTCTAAGGGCAACGTAAATCGATGGAAATTTATTGTAGTCGACCGATTCTAAAGATATATTTCACGCTTTTCTCACAAAATCCAAATTCCAAGATGTTTATCCACAGTAACTGCACAATTTCGATGTTCAAGGTAGTCTTTATTATTTTAAATGACTTTTTCCTATTTACTGGACACAACTGATGAATCACCTTTTTGAAAAGCAATGATTCTTTGTGCTTATATAGCCCGGTTCCCGGACACACAATTAATTTGTACAGTTTGTACATTTACTAAACACAGATCGTAGAACAATGGCGTAACAAGCGTGCTATATTTGCAATTGCCTTGATTAATGGGCTTCTCTTTAAAAGGCAATAAATACAAGGGAGAGCTGCGAAAGAGGAATCTCCGCATGACAATGTGAAGATGTATTTTTAATCTGCCAGTACCGCGTAATCGGTGGTCGCTGATGGAAAGAAAAAAAAATGGGAAAACCATGGCGCATTAAAAACAGAGAAACTAGTGGAAACGCGCGTGCAATGTTATCTATTAACCTTGCGAAAAGCATGCATATATATCGTCGGAGCTGCTTCACCGAGGCTTATCGACGAAACTATTGAACTCTGAAATATTCCGTACGCCATAAAAGGCGACAAGAGGGAATTCGCGTTTATCGTTTCGCAACATTACGCCTAGGGGTTCTCGTCGTACCCAGTCTTGCAGCTGTCGATAGATCGCACGTAGTCGGTAGATACAGAAAACGTGACTTTTCTATCGTCTGTCTACATTAACGCGGAAAAACATTGTTCGATCTCGTTATCGTGACCGTCGAACGGATCGTTTGCTGTTTGCCCTCATTAATTTCCAAGGAATGACACTCTCCCGTTAGCCACTGTTTTCTCGTATAATGGATATGATTCAGATAACTTCTACATCGGTATCGGCATTTTATTTCATTCTTTCATTCGTTCACACTCGCAGTTGGTCCTTGATGAGATCTCCCACCGATTGATCTAATTTCTATTCTGACACGCTGACTTTGGCAATTATCTAATGCACGATTTACGTAACTACTTGTGAAAGAGGAAAGAACGGAGGATTTGGTTCAGAAATTCTATTGTGCAACAAGACGGTTTCCCAATGTACTAGAAAAGTATAAATAAATCGAAAGTGTTTCATTTGTTAGATAGATTACAGAGGTATTTGTCTGTACTTTCGAATACTCATTAGTCACATGATATTTGAGTACGTCTATGTCTACAGATTTTTATAAGATTTTGTATTTCTTGGTATACAGAGCCTTTATGCGTGAGAAGAAAACTGAAATTTCTAAGAACCTTTAATTAGGTATACGGCATGTTCTCAGCATCGTAATTATCTTGGTACAAGAACGATGTTTCGTTCAGTCATTGATCAGTAAAAGAATATATTCTGAACACTAATTTAAAAATTTTTGAATAATAAATTTCATAATATTTCATTAATTTTGTGTACTACTATTTGCATTATTTAATACTATTTCTATTGAAGAATGTACTGTATTAAAAAGTGGTAAAACGTATATAATGCCGAAGACTCCCCACATACATATAATTACGTCATTTTATGCCTAATTACTTACAGAATTCTTAAGAATGACAAATGTAAATTGTATGCTAATTTCTATACTGTTTATTAATATAAATAATTTAAAGTTGAATTTAATTTGGATGATTACGAAAAAAGTACAGTTTCCTTTTCTTATCTTAGAAATTAAATATACTGATTTAAGTATTAGCAAATGCAAAGTTCTATTACAGAGTTTCTAAATAAATCGTAAACGTAAAAAAATATTTGTCATTATTTACTATTAGGATAAGAAGCAATGTTTGATATCTATTTTCATTTTTTCTCTAATCTTATCTTCCGTTTATCCGATCTAAAAAATTTTCCATATTAAAATAGATTTTCCATTCGTTAAATAGATTAATTTTCACGGATACTGTCGTAGAGAAAGAGATAATGTAAAATTTTTTCATTTCTCACAAGTTATAAATATCATCAGTTTTTCACATTACTAAACACATGCAAACGTTATATTTACGAATGACATCAGAGATTTGTAGCAGGAAAGTCTCTGCCAACTAGTATCTCATACCACAATTATAAATTTTTGTATTTTCCTCTGTATCGTCTGAGGAAGCGTATTATCTTTATAGTTTAAGCAAGAAAATCATTATTAGCTTTTGTTTAATTTAAGCGCATAACGATTCAATTTTATGCGATAATCAAATAACATCGACAATTGTAATTCATATTTTCATCAAAAAGTAACATTTGATGGTATATTTATACACACCCTAAATTTTCATATATTTAAAAGAATACGAGAAATTTCTATATTTTAGAGAACAGCTGTAATTTTCATATCTATAACTTTAAAGCCAATTGAACATATTTTAGAGAAGACGAATTGAAAAATAATCAATTATAAAATTATGAACAAAATATTTCTAAAAGATATTTCGACGAAGAAATTACCTTTAAAAGTACAAAAAATGTTACTTTATTTATGTTAAATATTAAGTAGTCCGATAAATTCGTATCATTTCCACTTAGTAAAAGAGTATCTATTTTCTAGTTTTAAAAAAATTTTAATTTACATGAAAATTCGTAGTCTTGTAATTATGGTTCGATGCTAGGTGTCGCAATAAAAAATTAATATACCATTACATTAAAAAAAAGATTAACAGCGACCGTGGCAGTCACCTTGAAAAACTTTGTTGAATAAAATATGATTAGTCCCTTATCGTATTTAATTATAGTAAAGAAAAAAATGGTCGATATTTTCAGTGATTTTAGAGAATGCTACTTGTACATATTATATTTGGCTCACAATGTTAAAACTCAAGGTCATTAAGATGTTACAAATTAAAACGTGTCGCAATTATTCCCCACCTCAGGTTCATTATTGTTATTCAAATATTTCTAATCGATTACCAAATTTCAGTATCGTTGCCAGAATACTTAAGCACTCTAGCAGGTTCAATGTCCGTGGCTCTGGGTCTAGGACTTTTTGCAACGGTAGTCATAGGAATCGAGATCGTCACGTTCATGTCGAAGTTTACGTTACTATCGATCGGAGGCTCAGGACTAGAAATTGTTTCAGGATAATTGATCCTCTCCTTCAACAATTCCTCCTGCAATTCCTCGGAGGGCGTTCTGGAGATTTTCGAAGATTTCTCTCCGTTACCGGAGAATTTCTTGATAAACATTATCGGACTGTTCGCCATTCGATAACTCTCACTGCGTTTCACTTTACGTTCTATTCTATCGCCATTCCTGAATACGTCTACTTTTTTTACAGAGTTATCATCGAGACACGCCTCAGGAATCTCCAAAGAATCTACAATCGTATCTTTACCATTCGACCCATACTCATCGAGAGTAGACGCGGTAGATAACGATCTGTCACCGTTTCGTACGTGATTTTCGTTCTCTTTAACCGCTACCATATCCTGGTCCTCACAGTGATCCAATTTCGTGATTTTTCTACAAAAGTTTGGTGTGTCCAAATCAGACACCAGTAATTTCCTACTTAATTTCGGCGTGTTACCAGTCGGCCTTAAGTTTTTCGGACAGAGGGCCGATTTTTCAAAGTCGAGCCGTAGATTCATAGGTTTAAAGCCGGCTGGTGCATCTATTTTATTTACAACTCTATGATCCCTCTGAAAAATTAAGTTATCGGTAGCAAGCTCCGGTGGATGATTTTCGTCGCAAGTAATTACATCCACCGACTTATTTTCCGCGTACGTTTTGTTAATGCAGAGTTTGGACTTATTAGGATCTAGTAATTTGTTACTCGGTGCCAATGCTACTGTTCCGGTTTCCGTTCGACAGGTGCTCTTGGCCGAAAACAATGGACTCCCGTTCATGATCAACGGTGCGTTCACTTTATTATTAGGACGAGAATTCTCCGTAAGTGTACATTGTGCTTCTAATCTACCGACGCAGCCAGTGCAGTCGCGTTCGTCAGTGCTCGTACCAGAAGCCGTCTTACCTTCGTCATCTTGTACGTTGACATAAGCCCCACGAACTTGTCGATGAGGAGTCGTCGGACTCGTTGGACCAACCACGGTTGTTGGAGTTCTCACGTAATCTGGACTGGCGGTGCGATCAGGACTCCTTGCTGCTCTGATGATCACCTTGCCCAATTGTGGTGAAGTAGGTGGCGTAGATTTGTTTGTTGGACCGTCCACCGTATCGTTGGTCTTCGTCACTGCACGAATATTCGGCGTTGCACGGTGCAGAAGAGGCGATGGGCTTGGGGATACACCTTCTCTTACGAATGGACCTGGATTTTAATGTGCTTCAATCAGAAACGTTCCATTTGACTATATTTATTTGTTACATACGTATATACATACGTACGCCTACAATAGCTCAATCAATTATTTCTATATTATAAAATTTATATATGTTTTTATATTAATATTATAATTTGTATTTATATAATATATAAAAAATATCGATGGACTTAAAAACTTAGGGAACACGACCTGGAAACGTTACTCAAATATTAAGCACATCATTCTATTTATCTTATTATTATAAATACTTTCAGTATTTTATACATGGTGTTTTTATAAACTGAAAACTGGAAAATATCCCATAAGAACTACAAAATACCGAAAAAATGTTAGACAAGTTTTTTTATATAACGGGAGACTTTATGTGGTATAAATATATTTTGCAACTACGGTAGAGAAAAGAGGTTTTAAATTGAAGTTAATTTTTTTAAATGAAATGCTGTATTTTTTAGCTACAAAACGTCAGTGTTTGTTAAGACATTATCGAAATACCATACCATATTATTCCATTTTTAACACGCTGACTGCCACACGAGTTTTGCAAAACAGAATTTAATATATTTCAATACGGTATACCATAATATTTAATTTGTGTAAAATACTGTATTTTGATAAAGATGTGTAATTGCGGAATAGTGCACTCTTTAGTTCATAATATTATGTAGTTATCTTTGCTGTCTAAAATTTTTTACTCAACGATATTTATCTTATTTTGGTTATTTAAAAGAAAGATAACCAAAGAGAACAAGAGTGAGAAAACAAACTCCGTTCACAAATGGCCAACGCGGAAATCAACGTGTTAATGTACACGATTTAATATTCCGTATGTAACGATATATTATATTATATTAAATATAGATTTGCGCCATTTAACAATGAAGGTAAATTCTGAGAAATGCGTTGTTATATGGCTACGTCATTTCACGAGTATCATAAGGTGCATGTAACTCTACAAAATCAAACTGATCTAGTTTACTATAAATCTATGACGCATATGGTACAGCCCATTTTCATATGCAACCTATATTTTCTGATTATTTGAAACTTACATTTGGAAGCCTTAACAAATAATAAGTATCTAGGAGCAGGCCGTGAAAGTCATAAATTCCACATTTTCTTCTTTATTTTTTTAAATATTTTTCTGTCAATTACACAGCATATTGTTTCACATGACATTTGAGACGGCGATAATCGTTAACCACTTAAATATCGAACCCTTTTACAATTCATTCCAACACTCTTAATTATAAATTCCGATTAGGCGCTATAGTCAGAGTACTAAGTATAAGAAACTGATATACAAATTTATAATATAAATGAACTAAATTGGTGAAGTAGTAGGTCTGAATTAATTTGGAATAAAGGAAATTTTATCCATTTGCGCAGCATTTATTTTGTACTCGCTATGAACAGGATGCATTCAGTAATTTTCTATTATATGAAGACGATGCAGTGTAGAAATAATTCAATATCTACTTAACATGTTCAGGATGGCATACAGCTAAAAAAAAACTAACATACATAAATAAACTGTTGCTAAAGTTTTCCTTTTCATGCTTAATTTAGAATGTTTGAAGATTTTATCAGAATTTTTGTCGAAAAAATTTTTCATCCATTCGAAATATCATGAGGTCAATATGGCCCCCGTTTACAGCATGAGATGAATAAAAAAACGTTTACAGTGTAAGTGTTAATTTTACTATTGCACCAGCACCAATAACTTATCTCAGTCAAACGCACCTGGATTAAATGTAGTATGCGCACCCTTCCTCCTCTTCAAACTATCAGACGAATAAACAACTTTGCCTTCCGAATCCAATGTAACCCTCGCTCCCTGCCTCTTCCTCTCCAAAGACGAATCCGGTTTCTTCGGCAACTCGCTTAGACTAACATACTCAGCATCTTTCTTAAAGATATCAGAATTAGCGTAAGTAACGGGAGACCGGACAGAGGTCGTGCTGGTTGAACAGGATGCTGAATCCTGACGCTTGTCATTGTTGTTTCTCACGTCGGCTATGGTGACATAGTCGCCGGAGTCTGCATTCGCTTGCTCTGGAACTGTACTCTTCAGCACGTGCTTCCTGCCCGGAAGTACGCCACGAAGCTTGCCTAGAACTCCACTAAGCGGGCTGATCTTCACCGATTGATTTTGTCCAACCGTAGGTTTCTCGGTTGTAGGAGATGGTAACACTTGAATCGTCGCGTAAAGGTTCTTGTCCTGTCCATTAATTACTTCCATCTTAGAAGTACCAACCGTGGCGGACATCAGTACCGATCCTCCAGTTTGAAGGTCGGCTTTTCTGTTTTCTGTTTTTTTAATCGTGTGATCCGAATCTCTCGTATGTTCGTCATCTGAACCTGGTGGAGTAATTACACACATGGACGGTATCCGGCTGGTATTGATCGCTGTTTTGGAGCGGATTCTCTCAATTCGTTCGCAACCTTCGAGGTCACTAGATTCAGAGTATTCGAATTCTGAACATGACCTTCCGGTACAGGCTGGACTCGACGCTGATTCTACGGGGGATGATGAGGTATTGTGACCACTGTCTGGGGACTCGCCGCCATTCTGGTTCGGCCCGTGAACCTGTTGATGTAAAACAAATTGTTTAGATAAATATTTTTAAAGAAATATTAGCCTGTTAAACAGAGAGTTCATTGATGAAAGATATTTCCTGTGCGTGCAATTACAGATACTAAGTTGGTGCATATGAAATGTCATTTTCCCGATGTTCGAGATTAATGCATGGATACTATTCTTTTGATTTCGTAAAATCGTTGATTGTAACGAACCACATAAAAGAAGAAGAAATTAACTGTAATGTAGATATGTTTGTAGTATAATGAAATTGTGAAAACTTGAGTGTTTGACATTATGAATAAAGAGAACATTCTGTATGGAAACCCTATTTAGTAAATATACCATGAAAGCTATTAAAACTGAGATTTGTAGAAGATTATATAAACAGAGGGATAGTTCAACATTGATTTGTAAAAGTTAAGACTAGTAATTTTTGACTGGATGAAAAGCCAGGAGAAAGATCCGACAATGCTGAAAATAGTGTTTTTTATAAGTATAAAATATAATAATGAAACTAGTTAATTGCTGGAGAAAAATGTATAGAAACATATAAAAATTACTTGTGTTTAATTTTCTTATTTTGAAAAAACATTTTATATGCGCCAACCTAATAAAAAAGATTGCAGCTATAAGAAGTTAGCTCCATATTTCGACAGTTTTAGTAAACCAAAAAAGTCGTGTAAGAATTACGGACATTTTCAAACATGTTGGAAATCCATATCCAACTATAATAATAGTGTTACATAATACTAACACCATTCGAGATTGTTAGAAGTATGTGAGTATACCGGATGATTCATAATTATATATCCATACTGCATGGAATGAATATACTAGGGGTGTACGGGATACTTATTGGGACGGGTATTTTTCTCAAGATCAGAACGGGATATCTCTTTCGAGAAATTCGAGATTCCCAAGGGCATTTCGGTATTTCTTTTGTTGAATACTTCCATGATTTTTTAGAGATGAGGAAGAATTCGAAAATATGAAATCGAGACGAGAAGAGAATTCTTTCGCCAAACCCGACATCCCTAGCATTCTCGAGAGTCCCGAAACATTTTTGGGACCCTGCACATCTCTGGAATCTACACACTAAATGAGGTAAACAACGTCATATAATCATATGTCCTATATTTCTTAGTTCCCGAGTTGTGAATGTTTAAAGAAAATGTTAAATGTATATTTTGTTTTTATCCGATGTTTGCAAACAATATCATCGATTGTAGATTTTATTAACCCAAATTTGCAGTCAGTATCTCAAACTCGAGAGTTTAGTGCGGTTCCAAAAGTAACAAAATAGACATGTACAATCCTATTGAAATTGCCGACATGCATTTCATATATAGCTATGTTACCGGAAATGAACGGGAAGCACGTCGCTTGTATAAAGAACATTTTCCACGACGTGGTATTCCGGATCGTAAAATATTTTCTTCCATTCACAGACGACGTCGTGAAAATGACACGTTTAAGATCCAAGTATACGATTGCAAGCGGCCAAGATGTGCGTCTACACCTCGGGTGGAAAAAGAAATCCTTAACAAAGTTAGTAAATCTCCGACGATAAGCATAAGAAGAATATCCGCGATTCATAATGTTCCTTAGCCGACAGTGTGGCGAATATGACACACAGAGCAACTTTATCAGTATCATCTGCAAAGCGTAAAGAAGCCTTCAGCAGACAGATTACATTTTAGGAATAACATTTTGTGAATGGTCTCTGAAACAACGTGCTGGGAATTATGCTTTCTTATGATACCATTCAGACCAACCGAGCGAATACTCGTTTTACCCCCGATTCTAAACTACACTAACTTGAGACTATTCGAGGAATACGTGGCATTTTGTAGCGAGTGCAATGCTATGGCGTACAATAGCGCGTGTTCAGGTTCGAGACGGATATATTGAACATTTTCTTTGATCCTTTCGTCACGGCGGATTTTAATCAATGAATATGCAAAAGTCGTTAAAATAGTGAGTTGCATTGGATTAAATAAGCTTGTAACTACGTTAAAGTTAGTCGCGGAGTTGTAAATAACATTGACACCGCAATCGGTGTTTAATGATTTCGACTATGCTTTATCCGTGTTTGCGTTAATCCCTTGCATGCGCAGCTTCCTCTATGGAGGCGTTCATAATATATTTCATAACTCCGTTAGCTATTATATAAAAAAATTAGAAAAGGAGAACGATACTAAAAAAATGTATAAGTGAGTGAAAGTAAAAAACAATTTGATTTTTAATTACGTAAGGATTTGTCCAAGCTTCACTGCAAAAGTATACTGCAACTATTGGTAAGTAATACCAAAAACTGTTTGGAGTGCAAAGGGTTCATGTAAAATAACAGCTGAATGAATTATAACATTGTGAGTTATAATTTATATTCGTACCATACGAAGACATTTCCACATCACACAAAAAATATATACACGGCTTTCCAGGTGGGATAAATAAGTGAACGGCTACAAAGCCGTACCGTTGCAAAACTATCTATAACACGGAAACCAGAAAATATAGAACACATGTTCATATGACATTTTTTACTTCTTTTAGTGTGTAGATTCACCCGCTATGGGTATGTATTTATAAATCACCCTCTATGTATATATTTATGTCTGCAATCATTTCAAGTCACAGAGACGAATTAACTTGTTTTGCCCGCAATAAATATGAAATATCTTGATTTATTTGTAATACAAATGTTAATATAGATAGTATAGTGCACCCATAGTAGGAGTCAGAAATAAAGAAAACACCGATTTTTTAGTGCGCTAATGTAATTCTTAAAGTTTCGTTATCCCTTAAAGTAACTTGTTACCCCTGGATAATAGGTTAATATTACAGAAAGTGGTACCGGACAAAATTCGTTTTCCGATCAGAGATAAATTGAAATCAAATTTCTTGTATAGTGTCGTAAAAATTATGTAACAATAATGATATCATTATGGAGTTTTTTTTACTTTCTACTATGTTGTATAACATTGTATTTGAAGCTAGTTCAGATTACAACTTCAATTTAGTACTATAAATGCACACAAACTTTTTCCGACACCTAATAGAATTAGGACAGAAATCGAAGATGAAAATAAAAAACTGGATTTGAGTTGTTAGTTGTTAAAGGGGGAACTAATTAGTTTATTAGAAGGTGTTTTTGTTTTTGAAGAAGACGAGTTAAATCGATGTTAAAATGTATTAAATATACCTATACTTTTGATCAAGTAAATACATATTTGATTAATGTATGTATATGAAATTATCGATCGCGAATAGTATGGAAGTTCCATTGTTTATGACGGAGACATAATTTAAATTTTAAAATTTACAATTTCCTCGTTAAAAAACATGCATACAAGCTCGTGACAATTATTTTAACTAAAGGAAATACAAGTACTTAAAAAGTAAAGAATATTTTCCTTTAAATTGCCCTACCAGAAACGACGGTTTCATCCACACCAATCTAATTTTTTATTTTTAAAATTTTTTTTCTTTACAATTTCCTTCTCCCGACGCATCAATATTAATTAATTCGATAAATATCGTGCGAAAAATTATACAACATTCAAGCTTCGTATTAAATAATACCGTTTAATTAGAATAAACTTTAATTAGGATACTTTCCAATTAGAACTTTTGTTTCATTAAATTCTTTATTTGGTTACTTAACACTTCCGCAATCGATTTCATTTATTTTGTATAGGAACTTTCTATTACATATAATGAATACAATATTAAAATCAGTTTTTGAGTACTCATGGTAGACAAATATCCTCGCTCAAAAATCCTAGGACAATTATCGCAATTACTCTAAATCTTGAAATAATTAAACCACTGAAGTATAGAGGAAAATTCATTATAATTTACCGAGCAGCAAATATAGTTCAAACGCCATAATTTGCCCTAATTGAACTTTATTAAACGTAACTATTCTACAGTAACTATTCTAAGATCTTTGAACGAGGATTAAGCCCGCCACCCCCCTTATCATGAAGGGGGTAACAGATCCTCTGTGTATTATTCTGTTTATATTTTTCACATAGAACGAATTAATTCGTCTACACATACTCTTATGAATTTCACAAATATAAGGAGCATTCACAATGAAGAAATGACAATAAATAGGTCTATTATTCAAATCAATATGTATCAAATCTATCTATGCACAACCCATTGTAAAAAATGTATATTTTGAGTGGCATTTTTTACGTTATGTTCAAAAAATAAAAAATATTATTTACTTATTACAGTGTTACTGTCATTCAAAGCACATGCAGAAAGACATATACTGCACATGTTCATTTTATAGTCAATTTCTTTTAATCAACGCAACTTACTATATTAATTTCCCAATCCACCACCACAGCTACTGAGTTAAACAAATGTTGGTCTAGAGTCAGATAAAGCTTGGAATAAATTTACAAAAAATCAACGAGAACCATGAAATAAATTTGATAATAGGTGTTACTCGTTATAGCGTATAACTATCTTAAAAGGTACCGAAAATACGAATTTCTTTTCATCGCAGCTGAGAATTTGATAAATGTGGAATAAATTCGCAAAAATTTAATCAAACATCAAACACATTTCATTATATCAATATATCAAAGAATACAAGAAATAAGAATTTTATTCCTCCCCATTTTGATTTACAGTCAACTAATGCACTAAATACATTTATAAAAAATTAACGAAAATTATTAAATAGATATAACAGTACATATTTGGTACTGATTGTAGCGTATTAGTATCTCAATAATTTCGAAAAGTAAGAATCTCTTCTCACTGTAATCCAGGGTTAGAAAATGAAGTTCAATGTAAATTTCCACAACTCCAGTAAAAAATTATTAAATAAATTTTATAATACATGTTACATATTATACTGTATTAATATCTCAAAGATTGCGAAAAATAAAAAAACCTTTTCAACTAGAGAAAAATCATATCACAATCAGTATTTCATAAACTCGAACAAAAACTACAAAATAAACTTTATGATACGTGTTACTCACTATATTGTCTTAATATCTCAAAGATAGAAAAGAAAAGAATAAAAATTTCTTCTCACCATAGCAACAACGGTAAGGCTAGATTTCCTTTCTGGCGGCGGCGGCGCCATTAGTGCAGTGCAGACGGTGCCTGCAGAACTTGTGGTTGTCGATGTCGAACCCCTTCCAAAGAGTTCGTACTCGTTTTCGACAACCGGTGAGGTAGGATCAGAACTGACGTCATTAGATTTCATCAACGGACTCTGTGGTACTGGATCCTCTTCCCTTAGAGTTTTTAGTCCAGAATCGACGTGGAATGAGGTGTAATAGCCCTCCGTATCGCAGGAATACACAGATGATGTCTCACCATCGTCCGAGAAAGGTACCACCGCAATATCTTGTATAATATCCGGAGTTAATGTACCCTCTGACGTTACCGAGGATGAGGTCGATGTATCTCGTCCTTTGAACCGCCTCACGTGACTCAAAGATGTCGACGACGTTCCAATCGAGGCGGTTGTCGTCGATCTGCATATACATATATTCCAATTTTTTACCGTTAATCTACCTAATTAATGTTCGTATAATAAAGAATAAATACTTAAGATACTTGAATGAAAGAATAAACAAATTTAACTATTTCAATATTTTATTGGGTTGAACGGGTAGTTGATGCGTTTTTATTTTATTATAATATGTAGCTATATTGGTTTTGTAGAAACTGTTTATAGAAATTAATATTTATTAATACCTATTATTTGCTGAATATTAAACTGACGTGTAAAAATGAAAAAATAATTACTAGGGAACTGTGTTTATAGCAGAATATTATATTGGATTGATCAGAAAGTTCTGTCGTATTTTAAAGTCGTATGGAAACGAAACTTTGTCAAGCAATGTATTACCGAATTTTTCCAATAGCATTTTACATTTTAAGCTTTAGCTTATCAAATTAAAGGTTATTAAACAAATATTATGTGTAACAGTGATGAGCAACCTTTGTTTCTTAGTGGGCCAAAATTGAAAATTTAATATTCTATACGGGCTGCAATGAACGCAATATTAAATACTTAAATATTATACCTTAAACTTAATTCGGTGCTTTTACATTGAATTAGCCAACTCAAAACCCCCATCGTATTTCAGAATAGGGGTTTATCAGTAGCTCTGTAAATGCAAAACAGTCACCTAAACTTTAGTAGTATGCATTGAATTTTGTGGAAAATGGCACCAAATTAACTCCTACACTAATATATTAGGTTGTTCGAAAAGTTCGTAGCGATATTTAGACAATATTCAGAATCCATGCATTTTTCATAACAAATTTTCATGTTTCCTGGAAATGAATTCTACCAAATAGCTTTTCTATTCCTCTATTGTATTAAATTTCTTATCATTAATACAATTTTCATTGTTAATAACTAGAATAAATAACAGTATGATATTGCTACGTTTAAAATACTTATCTTAGTTATGATTGAATCCTTTTTCTAATCATTTTACCGATAGTCAAGCTTAGCTCTGTCTTGCTAAAAGGGGTTCCTCTTTAGTTGTTGCAATTAAGATATGCAACCAGACAATGTCCTTTTTTTATTATTTAAATTTTAATTTATCCGAATCAAGGGTTTCGCTATTTCACAAAAATTGGTAAAAAAGAATATACCTTCACTCCTACAACGTACAAAAGAATTTAACATCGACAAGAATTTGTTATCTTCGATATTGGTTATTATCACTTTTACATTTCAGCTAAATGAAATAATTTAAGGGTCACATGCGGCCCGTAGGCCCCGAGTTGCTCATCACTGGTCTACAATATTCACATGATTTTTTCGTGACATGATACGAAATCAGCTATCAGCTAACGCTAGCACACGTAGGTAATAAACTAATCGTACGGCAAGGGGTTAATATCAAATTTTTAAAGAATTACTTCATCTTTTTCGTAACGTTAATTCACGCAGTACATACTTTCAAAAGGTGCAACAATCATACCTCGGTTGATGCGTCGTAGTGGTGGTTTCGCTTCCGATACTCGCCCTTCCGCTTTCGGAGGATGCACTCCAATTTCCAGAGCTAGAGTGAGGTGGCTCGTCTCGACTTCCTCCCTTTCGTCTTTCTCTCCTTTGGGCCGCGCTTTCGCGCAATTTCACGCTCGGTTGTTTCTCGGTGCTCGGAACGGATACCGGTATACTTGAGGTGCTCTTCCCGCTCGAACTCGACGAGCTCGGCTTCCTTTCATGAGACTTGTCCTTCCTACGCCTGGTTGTTACCATTTCGTAAATATTTGTTTCTTCGGCTGATCTCGACTGACCTTCATCCTGTTCTGACCTCTCTATACTCGAACCGGTCGTCTCTTCCTGTTGCTCCTGTTGTTGCTGACTGGATTTCGGACTGATTAGTTTCAGCCTGGACATGCCCCACGCTTTCAATGTATTGAAATGGGACTTCTTTTCCGTTGGGGATTCTTTCTTCGACGAGCCCAATATATCCGTGCTTGCTGATCGGTGAGCTCTCGATGTTATATTCAATATTGCGTCCTCTGCATCTTCTCCAGTTGTTTCCCTGAAAATAAGAATAGATATTGAAGGGCCTGCAGCAATAAGAAGACAACTCCATTTCCGGGTGAATTGAATAAATCAAGAAAAAGTAATTAAAATTATAATTTTAATTGTATAAATTTATGGTCAACTAATATTCGTGTTAATAACCTTTTACATTGAATATCAAAATTATACATTTCTCATCGTTCCAATAGATATGATTTCACTTTTGGAGCTGCCGCCTTTTTGTGCCAAAGTGAAAAATATAATAAGTATTTACTGAAACAGTGATGAGCAACCTTCGTTCTTCAGTGAGCCGAAATGGGAAATTTAATATTCCATACGGGCCGCAGTGGACGCAATATCAAATACTTAAATATTAAGCGTAGAAATTAATTCGGTACTTTTACAATGAATTAACTAACTCAAAAGCTCCATTAAATTTTAAAACAGGAGATTTTCAGTTGCCCTGTAAATACAAAACAAACATCTAAGATTCTATAGCCGTTTAACATTAAACATTTCTTCGATTTTTGGGCAAATTTTGTGGAAAAGAAAAAATTAACACCTGCACCATATACAGTTGATCACAAAAGTATCTAGCCATATTAAATTTTTAGTAATTTTTATTTAACATTATATAGCAATAAGGAAAAGGATAATTTGACATCTATTTTCGAGATTAATGAGAGGGTTGATTTAACAAAATTGCAAAGCTCTATTTTTAAATATATACTGTAACATGAATAAGCTAACACATCAATTTATACAATCAAATTTGTTATTCTCGATATAGATTATTATCACTTCTACATTTCAGCTGCATGAAATGCAACGTTTAAGCAGACCGCAGATAAGTAGTTGAAGGGCGCATGCAGCCCTTGTGCCGCAGGGTGATCATCACTGCACTAAAGAGATTTAAAGAGACAGCAAATTTTATTATAATCGATATGGATAATACATTATAATGGAGAATGTATTTAGAAGTAATAATATTTTAATGATATAATTATATTTATAGCGTGAAATCATCTTCATACAATTGACTTTCTGTATTATTTGATATGAAGCTTTCTGATTTCAGTTTATTATACATGTGTAACAATGTAAAGGCATATTTCATTTTCTCCAACGTACTTTTTGCAATCTTTAATACATCTTTATTGCATCGGACATATGAAATACGATTGGTACCTATCTGTTGTAATATTACCATCCGTATTGTAGCTAATTCTATTTTACACCACAAAACACGATCAAAATTTTATATATGAACAATAATAATATGCAAAATAAAAGACGTGCAAAAAATAGAGCTGCCCCCTTATTGCCGCAAACTCTTCAATTGTCATTATTGTTCAGTATCGTTCAATTTTAGAATGAAAAGCTATCATTCTTTGAGGATGTAACTTTATCTTGAGACAATCTTCTGTAGAATATATGGAGTTAAACAACTATGGTAACTGGGAAAAATATTGATATACTATGAACACTCGTCTTCTATTAGAAATCTGTTTTTTTAGAGAAACAGGTAGCTAACCCCTTGCCTTAAGATTGTTTTATGGACTACGCATGATAGCATTAGTTATTCACTACCATATCTTTGTGCCAGATACAAAATATTGAAATATTGAACATAATTTCTTCTTGATAAACTTCAGTCATATAAACTGAGGCTACAGTTATAGTTAAAATTAATTTTTATCACGAATACAGCATGTCTTGATTATATTTGAATCATATTTTGTAGGACAAGTGTGACTGGTTTGGCAAACGGTTAAAACCTGTTTGTAGCATAATCGTCTATAAGAAGGATCGGTAAACTTCTTCTGCGAAGGGCCAAATATTAAATATTTTTAAGCTTTGTGGGCCAAGAGATACGATTGACGTTATTATATAAGTAGGTATTTCCAAAATAACATTTTTTCACAAATCCTTTATTAACGAGATTAAGCTGCAATTGTATGTAGACTGTGGTTTTAAAGGTGCAAAAATGTGCAAAACATACATAATCTGCAAAATTATACAAAATATCCAAAGTACAGTAGAAATTATGATATTTAGAGGGTGAAGTAACCCTCAATTTAAATCTCACTTCTTAAAACATATTTGTAAAAGTATGAATTTACATCAAAATCCATAATCTAATTATAAGTGAAACTATTTGTAATATTTATTTACCAATGAAATGAATGGAATTATTCTTTTTTGTAACAGTCATTAACAATTCACGGGCTATATAAAAATGGATGACGAAACAGATTTAGCCCACGGGTCATATTTTGCTTGATCTACAATTATCCAGCTTTTAACCCTTAACTACTACGCTCATTAAAACATACGTCTGTAAGCCCACTACTAATTACTCATTCGATTTCAGTTATTGAACATTATACTATAATTGGAAATTGTCCAAAGTGACAAGCTCGTAAATCATGCAGAAAGTAAAATAAAGATGAATAAGTAATTATTATTAGCGATCTCACAGACCGACAATAATAGTTAAAGGTTAATAAAAATTTACTCAAAATGTATCAAGATTTTAATTTGTCATTGCACAGAGGAAGAGATTGCCAATAGAAATCGGAAAACTGTGTTGTATGAATACCGCTTTCTATCACTGAATATTTTGTATATGTGACTCACCCTCCGATAGCCTGTCGAATTTCCTTTTGATCGGTACCAGCGATCGTGTTTCGTCTTTTCCCTCTAGGTCTGCGTGGTCGCGACCGCCTCTTCACAGCTGTCTCCTGATTTTCTGGCCCAGACAGCAAAGATCTCCTCCTCATCGACATTCTCTCGAACCCTTTTCCGCTGACGTCCACCGCTACGATTTCCGCTGGAAATCTAAGGTAAGAATCACATTACCTTTAGTATACAGTGTCAAAACAGAACGCGAAAATCTAAAAATCTGCTTCTATAAAAAAAAAAACAGCGTAAACGATGATAATGAATGTTGTTAATTGAAATTTGTAATTAAATTGACAAATTCGGTTTCGAATAAAGTGAAAAATAGACACGTATCGCAATGATATAAATCTGTTGAAAAGGAAATTTTAGAAGAAAAAGTTGCAAAAGCTACTTCGTAGTATGCAAAGAAATAAATTTATATAAATGTGATTTGCATCCTTTTTTTCACTATACCTCTTAATCATCAAACAGCCCAATACACAAAAATGACAAAATAACTAAATTTCTGAAGTGTCAAGCACTAAAATGGTACTCCTGACATAAAAAATAAATACACTTCTGCCTAGTGCAGTAATCAATGAAGAAGATACCTAGATTTACCCCTTGCTAAGTGGCACAATGTTATAAGAAACGTTTAATTGCGAATAAAAAGTTTATTCGTAGATCCGGTAATGATTATTTTAGCATCAAAAGTAAGAAAGGAAATATTGGTTCTTAACCCCTTAAGCTATTATGTTGTATATATGCGTCATGACTAAAGTCAATCCATATCAAGAACGACGCATATATTCGCATTATGAAAATTCTTATGTGATCAAAAGAATAAAGTTTTGCACGTTTTTTTAATGCATTTTTCTTATGTAAAATTCTTTCAAATGTTTAGAATAGTGTTTCCCAGCTGGTGGTTCGGATTCGAATTTCGCGAATCTAGAAGTTAGGTTTCGACCCATCTCTATTGAATTGTCAACAATTTTTAAGAACACTTAACATACACAGTCCAACTTTTTAAGAAAAATCTATATTTCTTTTAAATCGTAAGGTTCTAGTTGTATTATAGATTGCAATAAGTAGTCCTCTATTTTTAAATGAATTAACAAATTTATTTGATTAAAAATTCAAATAGGTACCTATGATTTCCTCGAAAGATAACGTCAAGCATTACAGAATGACAATAATTACATGTAAAATAGAATAAGTATCTAATTTGTTAATAATAAATGCTGGTTTTATTAAAAAAAGGTGTATTATTCACAGGTACACCTAATAATTTGTATGTAATTACTTACATAACTACATCGTCCCGAAATGAAAAGAATATTTTAACTGATAATAAGAGTTATTTTTCTGCAGCTCATTTCCTAAACGATTCATTATCTCCTTCCACATATTTCGTGTATAACTATAGAGAAATTCCTACCAATGTAGAATACACTTTCAGCGATGGACCACGGCATTCAAGGGGTTAATGAAATCAACGTTTTCCATACTTTTGCGATTCAACGGAAGATTTACAACCGTTCAGATCAGTAAAAGCTTACCCGCTCGTATCTATTATCTTTACGGTGGCATAAATTTTCTGCTTACTTGAGAGCGATAGCTTGAACCTGTTCCTCGGGACTGGGAAGCTTGTGATCGACGGCGTCGTCGCTCGTTGTATCTCCAAGGATCCTGGACATGCAATCCGGTGGTACAGTAACGTCCCCGAGTGCCTCCGTAGATGTCCATCTTCGTAGATCCTCGATAGCGGCCGGCTGTAACAACGAATTATACGTGAAATAAAGTCACTGGACTTCTTTCTTCAATTTTCTCTTCTACGAATGTATGAACGATATTACAAAAGGGAGGCTACTACCACTACTACGTTACTTCTGTTTTTACGAAACTTGATGCTGCGGCGAAAAGCAACCGACATGTTTTACGCACTATGGTGCTGCGTGGGCACCAAGTATTGTCGGATGTCACCTCGTGACCAAGCGGCTTTCACGCACAGAATACGGAACGGATTGTGTTTCAACCTGGTCCTTTTCTAACGGGAAGAACCTCTTTGCAAACCACGTGAAAATAGATGGATCATTTTTAACGCTCTCGATTATTGTGGACCGGCTCGTGGTTTACCAAGGAAACTCTCATTTAATCCTTTTGATTTAAGGCGTCGATATATGTACGTTCTGCTTGATATTTGTACCGTTGGACGCAAGAACAATTTCAGGACTCGGGTCCTTTTTACGTAAAATTTGTATATAAATAAATTTCTTATACTTTTTTAAATATATCCTTCAAAGTTCATTGATTTAATTTGGTTTCGCTTCATAAATTTTAAATATTAAAAGTGATCTCAAATTTTTGAATGAATGTGTACGTATTTATGAAGTTCAAACTCTTTACAGCAAATTGAAAAAGAAATCGTGAGTAAATGGGCACGAACTGTTAAAATCAATAGCAATTAACAATTTTCATTAATAATCCCTCCATCAGAGTTGAGAATTATTTAAATAACTCTGATACGAATTTTAAAAATGACTATTTAAATAATATATCATCTTACTTGGTTAGACGTTATTTTAAAATAATTATTCACCATTTTATTGGAACAAGCAAATGATAATTCTCTGAATTATCACATTATTGGATAATAAATTAAACTAATTTTTTACATTATTTTGTAATTCAGTGAATGTTTTACGAAATAGTTTCTTAAATAATTTCTGATTTTATTATGTCGACAATGCGAGAATCACAAATTTCTTTATAGCATCTCATGTATTTAAATGTACAGTACTTAGAATTCCAAATTACAGTCTGTAAAAGAAGAGCGTGGTCGCGGTATCTTTATAAAAATTAACTCTTTTGTAAACAAATTGTGTACAGGGCAAAGGTACATTTAAAAAACTAATACGCATTTACTTAATAATAGGTCCAATTACCATCGTTATTATTTATAGCTTCAGAGGGGTTAGTCAGACTTTGGATCAACTTTTCAGTGGTATGAAAATGAAAGGAAACTCCATATTTTTCTAACGCGGCGAATTAGAATTTTTAATGTTAAAACAAATTTTCTTCGAACTTTATAACGGACCAAACATTTACTATAGGATTGGCATCGGGTGATTGGGATAGCTAGACGAAGATATTGACACGGTCTCAAATCATTTTACATACGTAGAATTCACTTTCAAAAGGTCCGTAGTTCTCGACGATACAAACGATACTAATTGTAAGAGGCTTTAGGCAAACACGTATCAGAGATGAGTAGATATGTTTATATTAACACAATCCCCCCTCCCCCTCATTAGGTACCAACTTTCGTAGATATTGCGTTCACGCATCTTTTACAGACTATATGTAACTGTTATTTCACTCAAATTAATCAACTAGAATAGAAACTTATTTAATCTTCAGATAAAATAAAGTTACTTTTAATTAGTCATTTTTAAAATACAATAAATAACGTAGTTGAACTAATTCATTATCTCCAACTATTATTTTTTATTTGTCTTTGAAAGAAAATTTTCTCAAGCCTTTTATCTGTTTTAAATCACATTCTAAATCAAGTAACAAGTTTCTGTTATATTTTACACTCTGTATAAGCATAATTTTATATTATAATAAACATAGCATACTCCAATCAAATTATACGACCCAAAAAATCACGAAATAACCTTCACCCATGATAAATAAGCGATAAATAACAGTGAAATGGTGTTCATTCATGTTTTTCCAGTTTGAAATCAATGTGCGACGTTTTCACTAAATAAAAACCGAATTGATGTGAAAAGAAAGGAAGTCTTAATATATCATCTGGGTAATTTCTTGTTTAGCTCCGCTACGAACAACGTGGGACAACTACGCGATAAAAAGGTGATCCCCTATTTCATATTCGATGAATCGGTTATCGACGTAACGCCGGACAGATAAAGAACAGAAGAATTAATGGGGCGTGGATAGGCGACGCGACCTTGACGAGTCCTTGATATTTACTTGGGGTGCAGAGTTCACGCGCACATAACTCAATCTTATCGATGCCTCTGACTCGCCTCAATACACACACAGGTTTATCGAGCACCCGATATACCACGTCCTCGGAGGTAAGGTTGTGGCTTCAACAGGTTGCCAGTCACTTATGCACGTTTCTTCTCCTTCATAGTAAACGAACTCCTGTGGCGCTATTCCTGCCCCCCCCCCCCCCCCCCTCACTGAGGGCTACCTGCTTCGTTAATGAAGTCCAAAGATTCTAAGACTGACCCGGAGGCTGAAGTGACTGAATTGCGCCAAGAAACTGCGATTTTAAAGGCCGAATATTGCACGTCGTTAATTAGTAAACTGCAGGAATTTAGGCAGTTACGATACGCAGTGAATATGCAAATATACAGGATAGATTTGGTAAATACACACGTAGGGATTAGAAAATTCTTCCGATTATGTTTAATCAGTGTATTTAATATTATATACAATATGTAATACATAAAAATGTATTTAATATTTCACAAAGTGTTGTAAACAATAATTATGGTATACATATTGTACTGTGTATCATTAAAATGTTAAACTCTGTAACATAAAAAGCAACATGTAACGTTAATATTAAACTATTAAACACGTTTCCAGATATATTATTAAACACTATTAACTTTTGAATGATTAAACTATTTAGTTATTAGACTGTGTATATACACATATATATTAGGTTTATATTGGGTTTTACGTATAATTTAACTTATAACAAACAATAATAATTCATTCCAAATTATCAATTAAAAATGTCTTCTTTTCAGAGAAAATATGTTCTTTCTATGCAGAACATGTAACTTATATACAGAATATACAAGACATATGCAATACGAAAAATATGCAAAATAAAAAAATATTTATTTTGAAATGCTCTAATGATAAAACATGCTTCTGTTAAAGTCCCAGTTGTTTAATGCATTTCATTATTGAAATCATTACTGAATTTAGAATTTTCAGTATACTTACGTTACTAAACACTCTATTTAAATATATTTGATATCCTAAAAAGAAATGTTGAATATGTACGAAGAAATATTATATGACGAACTCCGTAACATTTGTTAGATTTAGAAGTCACAATAGTACTTATTATAAAAGGTTATAAATTTAAATAATGTTTATAATTTTAAGTAGAAATCATTATTAAAATTGGAATTTTCAATGTATTTACGTTACTAAACATTCTATCTTGTATATTTTATATCCTAAAAAAAAGTATCTTAATATGAGTTATAAAAACCGATACATCTCACATTTGTATCCGATTATAACGGTATTGAATATTATTAAACGTGTTTTAATGTACTTAATTACCTGAATTATTTGTGAGGAATGAAATATAAAAGGAAATATTGGGTTATACGACATGAAATTCCATTAGCTTATCTATCGTCGGCATTCCTACGTCTATGGTGAACGATTCTTAGAAAGGATACATCTCAAAATGCATTTTAACTGTGCTGACATTAATACTATTTTCCTATGGCAGATGCACCTTTGTATTATTGTCATATCAATGTCTGTTACATATTATTCAGACCAACAATATTCGACATGTCACGAAAGTTAATAACGTTAAAAGCACAAGATGTGATCCTTTATTGGGAATAACATCTGGTCAATCTAATACGATGAGTCATTAACTAACGCATAGAATTTCAACGATTTCTCTTTCTTTCTCCTGCTTTCCCTTCAGAAACTGTCTTTATGCAATAAGAGTAAAGTATTAGGATGTTGCACACGAAATTTCTGTTTCGGAAAAAGAATGTTTTAAAGTTACTTTATGTGAGTAAAATAATTTTTAAATCTTTGATTTTTCATGGCTGCAAATCATTAATCCCCAACATTTCCAGACTTCCAATTTCCAAACCTGTGCAGTTTCAGGTCTTTGAATTGGAATCTCTAACGACCTAAATTTTCAAAACATCGAGTTTCCAAGCTTTTGAAATTACAAATAGGCCTTTGAAAATGCAAACTACGAAATTCTTATTTTTACAAATTTTTAATATTTTCAGCTTTCTAACCATTTTATTTAATTAATATAACTTCAGTTAACATGCGTACATAGTACTTTTCAACGAGGAATTGTATCATTCATTTACCTTCTCAACATATCTGTTTATGAATCTTCATAAAAAATGTAAAAATTATGCTATTTGTGATTGGCAACTTCATATGTATCAATTTAATATAGGTACATATAACTTAAGCCATATTATGGAAAATTAGTTCAAACTTTAAAATAAATTACTATTGGTACAATCATCGACATTTCTCTACTTTTTTTAAATATTTGAAATTTAAAGGTGTACGTAAACTCTTGCGACTGACTGTATATGTTTCAGTATGGCATGTACCGCTTTCCTAAACCTCTCGATTCTGACTTGGAAATCCTTGAAACGGTGAGGGTTGATTGACTTTCGATAATGGCCGATTGTTAATGGCTGTAGCTGTGCGTGTCAAGGTAGAGGGTTGTAATACGAGTAGCAGATTTATGGCTCGGTCACGGCATAGAGTGATTTAACCGTTTGGCAGGCTAATGGAAACGAATTCCAATTTCATTTCGTAAAATCGTCTGGAAGTTACTGCAGCGAGTGCGAGAACTAAACGAAAAAAATGGTCAATCTTCGAATCGAAGCAAAAATATGGAAAGTTAGGTCAGTATATATGTACATGCATGACTGTGTCTAATTTTATTTATTGCCCGCTATAGGTAATCTGATTTCACGAAATAAATTAGGTTTCGTTTTTTGATCGATTAATTGGAACACATGCACAATTTCTGCTTGCGATGAATAATAATCAATTTAATATCTTTAATAGTTTCTCGACAATAAATTATATACGTTAGACTAATTGATTAAATATTGTTAGAGTAGCTTCAAATAAAGAAACGAATTAGAAATTACCAAACATGAAAATATTCATAACTTTCACAGAGAAATATTCAAATATCAAATTTTGTGAAAAAAAGACATCAAATTAGTTTGTACGGCTGCTAATTACGAATTGTTATATTATCCTTGCTGAAAACTTCTTTTCTTTCTATTTTTCTCTACTCCCTGATGAAAATCTGATGTTCAAATTGCTCCACGAATTTTCTCAAGTAATAACAATGCCAATTAACTGGCAGATGGAAGTAGAATAATGGCGAAGATACATTCTCGATAATCGCCTCTAATAAGAGTAAATAACAGGGGATCATAGTAGTCGCGGACGGCGGGTCGTGCGTTATTAAGAGACTAATGCATTAACGAAACGACAATGCGAAGGAATGATACGTATCATTATAGAGTGGTTCATGCCTCTGACAGGGACCACCGTGTAGAATTCAATGTATCTCTCTGGCTTCCCATGACATCTCCCATTGAACCTGCTTATACGGGGCAGTCCTATCGTAGCGCGACCATACCAATGGGATTATGTGTACGGTGTCCCACAGATACGAAACTCGCTGCCTGGCTAAATCTAATCCTTTCTTACCGCTAGCTTCTGGCCACGTTCGTGATTCGCACAGGTGTACCGTTGCGTTACAAACGATATCTCTGAAAGTCTCCATGGAAATGGCTAGGATACTGAAGATGTTAATCCCCGGGAGCTTGCGGTATAAATACAGTGGTTAGAAAAAGTATTCGTATATATTTCACTTTTTTAATCAGTCCCTCTTTGATTAGGTTCTACATATTATTTCCGTAACAGTGAATTTTTATACTTGCTTACTAAATCGAAATCCAAATTTTATATTTATAACAGATATACAGTGTTTGACTATTACTATTATAATTTTTCTTCACTGACGATATCCGGTATAAGTAATGAAATAAACGTTGATTAAAGCCTCTAATGGGTGCTATTAAAATATGGATGATAATAGCACATTATGTGCACTTAACATACTGATTTATTTAATGCAATACCCGAAAAATAGAATTATCAACTCAAACAGTAATTATACATGCAGAGCTATTATCGTTTCCATAGTTATAATTATACTGTGTATTAAGTTCAATCATAAATTATAATACAAAACAATTTCGAAAACAAACAAATTTTCTATTCGAAACAAAACAAATGCATCCAAGATCTAAAACATAATATTAACTGATATAATTAGATCAGAGATTCACCAAATTACTAAATTCCACTAATCATTATAATGTAATAACATCGGTAACATAAGTAATAATTTATTCCTAAAAAACATTCACACTTTTCTGCGAAAACAACTTTAACCGATTAATTGGTCTATTGAACAAATTATTAACCTACTAAATTTTTATTCATATACAGAAATAAAACTTAACACGAAAGGATTAAAGCGAAATTTTTCCCAAAAAACCGCTGTTCCGTAAAAATTGCCGCCTTAGGCTGTGGCCTACTTACCTTATACTAAACCTCGTCTGTGCTAATAGGCGTTTCATGAAGTATATTTCATACATTTTCGATAATACTAAAGTATTAAACGTATCAGTTTCAATGTGACGATTTATTAAAGTGCAAAGAATCCCTAAGAATTATTAAAAAAAAAAAACAATATTCTTAGAACTAATATAGAAACTACTAGAACAACAGTATGTGACAAAATATAGTTTTTTGGTTTCTTGAAGCAGTCACTTGCAACAGAGGTTCTTCATAACTGTTTTGCAAGAATCTGTGTGTGATAGTTTTTAAAACAGTTGCAATCCTTACAATTAGTCCGTTTAGAGTCGACGCGCAGTAAGAATGAATTAATTATCAGCTAGGATGCAATTAATCGTTAATCCGTCTCTGTACGAGACGACATTACTAGACTGTGAATCTTTATGCAAATTCATAATTTTATAAACACATTTGCAGAAAAAGAACTCAAGTAGAGATTCGTTTCATCCCCTAAGAATTTTAAAATCCACTTTGCTCTGTATATTTTGCATATTTTTACGTATTATGTGGATTTTTATCTTCTTTGTCCATCGAAATTTCCCCTAAATATATAAAGATCCATAGTCTAGTCATTACACTTTTGTACACACACACACATATATATATTTATATACTCAGAGATAGGAACACATATACTCACAATCCTGGATTCGATGTCGAGACTTTGGTCTCGCCTTCTCTTGCCAAGGACAGGCGTACAGAGGAACATATCCATGGAGCTGCCATCCCTTCTCAGACTATCCAAACTTCTGACAGCAACTATAGCAGCAGCCTCGTATAATTCTCTCAAGGCTTTCGGTCTCGTGTTCGATGTGAACAGCGCCGTCGATGGTTTGTTAACGATGTGAAAATTTTCCGTCCTCGCCGCGAACGTGCAAATATCCGATTCCGCTGTAACATCAGCAAAATCATTCTGTTAATTACAATATAACCTTCTGTTGGGTTGGTGAAATATAAATTGCACAGCTGGTGCTATTCATCGTGGCTCATTAGTGTTTTATAAGGGTACCAATGAATATTTTTATCACAAACAATTGCATGAGATACATATAAGAAGTAAATAATGGATCCTTTTTATTTCACAATATAATAAACGATTTCAAAAGAAAAAAAGTTGCAGCTAAATTGTGAGGATTAGAGTTTGATTTCGTTTGTTTTTTTCAATTGTTCGTATTATTTATGCAACTATCTGTGTGAAATGGATTTCGCGCTTAAAAATGTGAAAAACACATTAACACCATAAATAATCATGAAACAATTAATAAAACAAAGTGGATATAGGAGAGCAGGATAAACTATTTGTGATTTAACAATACAATACAATAAAATTGGTAGCGATTTCCTTCATAAAAAATAAGTGCATTTTTACCACGTTTTGTAATTTTAATAAGCAGTTAAAGGATTGATACATTTGCGAACTTTGTATAAATTGCTTAAAAATGCTAATAGATGATTTACTACGAAATCAAACAATTCTTAGTTGTATAGAATACTAATCCTTATTTAATTAGTTAAGAAGTAGAAGTGATTAATAATAGAAACTGTAATAAGAATATTTTATTAAGGTAGTAGTAATTTGTGCAATTTGTTGATAATGTAATGGCGGTAAGTGTAATTCAGTAGAAATGTAATAAACGTTATTATACTTATATATATATATATATATACACACAATGATATTGATCATCCTTACGTCAATACCATAAATATGTAATTCGATAAAGTAAATATAGAATATAATTCGAAAAGGAAGTATCAGGTATTAGTTTTTACTTAAAAGATAGTTTTTGTTTTAGACATAATCCCTTTTAGACGAATTTGCTTTTTAACAAAGCGGGAAAGGATTACTTTTTCTATTTATTCTATTAATGACGTACTTACTGTTAGACAACATATAGTACATTGAAATTAAATTAAAAATGAAATGTACAGTCTCGTTAGTCATTTATGGTAGTGTATGCCCCAACCGGTTTCATGTCAGTGTTGACTTGGGACTTACTGTGTTTAGCACAATGTGTTGTCGGTCTCGGACGAGTTAAATTTAAATATAAAATAATACGTAATCATATCCATTTGCAGTATGCCACATATATGTATTTAAAAAGCGAGAATTTGCACACTTATAATTTTATGTTATATTTACGATAACGATATGTTATATTTACAAATTACGTAATATTACTACGTATAATTGTAATTAATAATTAAAAATTACTTAATACGATATTTCCATAGTACTTTGAAAAATCACTTATGAGTAGACTACAGATCTCTATGCAAATTCATATTTTTATTAACAAAATTCGAGAAGTCAGAGTTTAGCAGAGGGCTGTTCTACCCTCTAAATACGATAGCATGTATTTTACTTTGGATATTTTGTATGTTCTTAAATATTATGTGCGTTCTCTTAGTTTTTGTATATTTTCCCATCAATGCATAAAAATCCGCGGTCTACTTATGAGACTTCCAATATCCCAGTTTGTTTCGTATTAATAGATGATACAAATTGATGATAGTTTACAAATGCAATCAAACGATGGAAAATTAATTTTTTTGTGAATATGAATACATAACCAGTTAAATAATGTTATATCCTTGTTATACAATATCTTTCGAACTTTCAATGTTGCAAAGATATTCATGAAAAACGTTAACATTCTATCAACAGTTTCAACGATCAATTTTACGAACCATATTAATGTTTCAGCAAGGCCTTGTCACCGAGGGTTATATTAAACGTAGTCCATCAGTTTAGCTCACGTCAGTATCGCGCGTAACAATTAAATCAAAAGAACATATCTCATGTTTCATTTCCTCCGGGGCTACGTTTAATTCGATGTTTCCGGTGCCTTCGACCGTGACACACCTCAAACTAAAGGCTGAACCTTTTAATCAAAAGCTATCGTCGATTTGAAACATAATGCACACTAACAACTCTACTTTCATTTACACCGTATAACACAAACCTTGACAATTTAGGATATAAAAAGGCAGAGAGGGTTTCAAGCGTCTAAATCAGACCTTCCATTGTAAAATGTGATTTTATACTCATTTACTCACTTACGTAAATTGATATAAATTATATAGTTTCTTCCAAAATTCCAAAAAGATTCATGTTCATACATTAATTCATAAATTAGAGATGTGAAACTACCAATGATTAATGGCAATTTATTTACATACAGCATTTTTATTATATATTTTATTCGTAAAGGAACACAAAATTTTAGGAAACAACTATATATACGTGGCTAGACTTTAGCATCCGACATCAATTTTATTATTAGTAAGGGTAAATAAAAAGTCAGAAGTATTTTTAAATTTATTTATTTTAAATATATCTAATATTAGTACAAAATAAAGTTCATGGATTTTAAGAAAAAGAAAATGAATACATCAATCGTTAAGTGAAGTATACAATTTATGTATATTTATTTCTTTCTCATAAAAATAATAAGAGGGGTGATGAGAACACTTTAAATACTTAAAGGGATTGCTTTCTATGTACATATAAGGATTCCAAAAATGGGCACCATTTTAAAGTCCTTTTTTTTTAAAATGATAAGAAATAGTTAAAGTATTTTTTTTATATATTTCTGGTAACGGCAAAAATCGGTAATTTTGCAATCTTTGCTAGTAACAATAAGATCTATGCAAATTCGTGTGACCTGATATTTAGCATCGAATCTCACGATAGATGAATCATCCTTTGTCGCCTTTATTCCCTACTCACACTCGTGGGAGATTATTGTCATAAAACAACGTACGTGCATTGTAAACAGCGTTTTGTCACGATTAGTTTCGTTATATCTTTAATTGCTGACTCTTTTCGAACGTTCGGTGAGCGATTCGTGTGCAACTAGACAATGCCGCGTGTTCCTTCGTGTCAGTGTGTATTGCGCCCATTACCGCGTCCTCCTTGTTGTTCCTTTCCGTTGTTCTTGTTCTGTTTTGCACAATAACGCGAAGGGCCAATCGGCATTGTCCCAGCCACGCGATAGGGTCGTGCACTCTTTTGATGAAAACATAGCATTCAGTCTCTCCCTCGCGTCACAGATGAATCCAAGGGAACACGAATTTCGGTTGGAGTCGTTTGTTGGACGCGATATCCACAGGACATGACAGACGCCGCTCGTCTACATTCAAACATTTCTATTCATCATGTGTGACATGTATTTCATTACTTAATTTATTTATATCAGCTCGTCCGACAAATTCGTGCTGAATTTAATGTTAAAAGAGTATAGTCGTGAAAATACCATTAAATGGAATTGAATTTGCGATATGTCAATCGATAAATCTGTTACATGAGATCTTCTTTGGTAAGTCACAATCCCACATTCCTATTATTACAATAGTTATAGACCGAGACGTGATTTATAGTTTAAGCTTCACTACCTTTGATCCATCGCATAGACAGTTGTAAAAAAAATTAGAGATACTTAGGTCAGTTAGATATGTGCCTGAAAATTTTTCAGATTTTTTGCCTGCACAATTAATCAGTATCTGGTTTGAATCTTTAAAATATTTATTAATAATATCAATTGCTGAAATTCGACCTAAAGAGTCAACTATATTCTTAAGTGCCCATTTATTGCTGCATCTACTCTAGTGTCGAATTAATTCAATCGTGAATCAATAGATTCACTTTTACTTTCATATATAATAATTTTATATCTTCAAAAATAGCTGCTTACTTTTAGTACATCAAACTCTTTTCCTTAATTCTCCATTGATTATCATTTCATTAAGTTTATTAGTTTTTACAGTCTCCATCTGCGAACGATCTGTAAAATTACAATTCCTCTTGTATAAGAATTCGAGAAGTTGCTCCTCCTAAATTGTATAAAATATTGTTACACCACTCACCACCCAGTATGAAGATAAGTTTCATGCATTTAACATGTTTAATTTCCGTCGTTTATTATTCTACCTGTATTTAACTAAATTTTTCGTGAATTATTACGTGGAGCATTTCCTTTCAAATTCTGGGAGATATGATCAGATGCCTTCAATCTAATTTTTAACAAGCATTGCGTTACAGAAAGTATTTGTGTATATTAAATTTTAATTACCTACTTCATTTAGGAGAATTGTCTTGAATTTACTCTATAACTTGTTTTCGCAATCAGAAAATTCGACATTCGCTTAATTTCAATACGAGTAAACGGAGCTTATATATATTTGTTAATCGATAAACGTTACTCGATGTTTGGCATTTATGCGATACACATAATATACATTCGAGGCAATCAGTATAGGTACGAAAACAAGTTTCATTAGCCATTATCAGCGAGTTTGCATACGTTAACTGACTTCCGCGGCGCGGCGTTTCAATGAATTAAGAGTTCTCTTAATGGTTCGTCATGGCAAAAGGCGGTAATATCGCACGATTGCTTCAGGCGCCTGTGCCACAGTGTATAAACATAATCGTGATACGTGCACGTTCAGCTCAAAGGGAAATTCCAGTCTCCGAACCAGTCTGATTCGATACAATTGTACGTGATGTATTTCTTACTGCAACAGTCCGTAACTTCAGAAGTCAATACACTCCTAAATATACGGGATGCAATTTACTCCGTTTAAACCGGGCTTCATGAATAAGGGGAAACCAAATTGATTCGTGTTAATGAAGATAAGCATAACGACAAAAATATTGCAAGTGATAGCGCGCTACTCATTTACCAAGGATCTTTCAGAGTAATTTTCATTAAGTAAATGTATGTACACTGAAGCTAAAAACATAAGACCATTTATATTGAAACTCCTACTAATTTTTTCAATTATTCAAAAATAATATTGTGGATACTAATAACGATATCCTTTACTTTCAGTGATTTTTGTTTTAAAAGTCTTCTCACAAACAACATATAATCAGTTGCAAAAGTTTACATTCATTTATGTTATAATATTTGTTCAAAGCTAACATTTCGTAATTTTATCGAAATGGACGTTTTATCGGTGCTAAAATTGGATTTCGCGTCAATTTTTTTCGCTATCAATATGTCATTTCAAAGAAAAAATGTTAAATTTTGAATGTGATCGGATACTTTTGTGACCAGCTGTGATATATAACTACTTAAGAAATGCAAGAATTTCAACCGCTTCCAGAACGTTAATTTATTTATTAATTAAAATTAGATAAGTTCTAAAAAAAGATTGTTTCCACTCGCTTATAAAAAAAATGTACATAATCCAACAATACAACTTTACGAAGATCTACGTACCTACGCGTATTAAAGTATACAAAATTTATTATTATAAGTATAATAATATATTATTAGACCTTCTAATGCTTCTCCGATGTACTATAATTTGTTTAGCATAATAAATATATAAATATAATAATATAATAAATATACAAATATTCAAAATTTAAAGTGTGATTGACTATATTTCTAAATTCATTACTTTTTATTCTTACGATCCTTAGAATGCGCAATTCAGATAATGTGTAAGTACTGGCGATAGTGAGAAAGGGTGAAACAGATTGATGGATTGCAAGATGTTACAAAAGTAGATCTCATTGGGTTTATAATTATTTTAATTTTAGTATGTGGTAAGTAAAATAAAAAATACAGAACATACTTAAGTTTTATAGATATTTTAGATATATATTTGTTTAATAGATGGACATTTAATATCAATTTTATATTAAATAATTAAGCTACTAGACACTTTAGAGGGTTTAGTCAGATATAAAAGAAGGACTCCAAAGTCGGACTCCTAACTTATTTTTTGTGTGTACCTTTCCTAATGTCAAAGATAACAATTTTCCATGTAAAAAGATTTTCTCACTAGTTATTTAATAATTACCTTCGTCGGAATCTATATAAAAAATTGCAAGCAATAAAGGGTATCTTCTGATTTAGTAGAAAGTACCAAAAATACTTAAGACTTAAGTCTTAAAAAGAAACGCTCTAAATTCAGGCTATCTACTTGTCTAATGTAAATAATTACATATTTACGGAGAGATTTAAAATTGGAAAAATGTTGATTCCGGAATTTTTTTTATTTTTCTTTACATGTTGGATTAATGGGAATAAATAAGTATAAAACACTGATTACGAAGAGAACATTAAAAAGGAGATATGCTTTAAGTGGATGAGCTTAAACAAAGTCGATAACCATTACTGTAACTTTATGCACTTCGACATGTAATAACTCTCCCCTGTAGAGAAAAGAAGCAAAACATGTTTATGTACAGACCGTAGGAATCATTCTAAAAAAATTAGCAATAAGTCATAAAGTTACTACTATTCCTCTATGAATATGAAAATAATTAATGATTGTGATTGCAGCTTTGTACGTTTTGGCATGCAATGGCTAGCATCGAGAAAAGAAACAAAACACATTACTGTGCTGCCTTGTCTGTTGTAACTCTCATCAAAACGAACTAGCAATAAATCATAGAGTTACCATTACTGCCCCATGAATTTCCCGTAGTGACCTATCTCATATAATGGTTCAATGATTCAATGTTCATGTTAAAGGATTACAGTGTACTTTGTGCTACAGCATGGAGCCTAGACACTTGGCTCGATAAATGTGCACGGAATGGGATTAAGCGCGTCACGGTTGTTAGCAAAAGAGGGTTGGACGATGGTATTTTTTACAGACGCCAGAAGAGAGCGAGTTACGAGTCAAGGTCGGCCGCACAGGTTGCTCGGTCATGAGAATAGAAATATGATTGGAAATACTTGTAGATATATCTGGTGGTGATAGTTGCACACGCCGGTAGCCACGATTCGAGTCTACTGCTGGATATAATGGCCTTCCAACTGAACCTTTGACGTAATGTTTCCTATGGATCAGTTCAATGCATTCCGATTGGTTGCACGTCTATCGTATTTCATGTAATTGTAATCCGTGTTAACCCTTTCGCTACTAAAGACGTATACAGAGACTAAAGAAAGTGTTCGTATACTACCGATCATAAATATTAGGACACATTACTGACACGCTCAAACTTTACATACACTGTTGATATTTATGCATTTATAGGAAATTTAGATGCTTGGAAAAATGGAAGAGATACATAATATGCAAAAATATGTAAAATATTCAAAGTGCAGTATATTGTATAATATTTAAGGAATGAAAAATTTAAGGTACGTTTGAGTATTTATTTACCTTAGTTGAAATATGTTTTAAAATTCAACATTTTAAAAAAGTTTTGACAGTTCTCGAGTAACACTTCTATTTTCTTATCATACATATCTTTTACTAAAATATAATATATATTCTATTGTTAATAAAAATACAAATTTCCATACAGATTTACAGTCTAGTAATTATGTTTGTAGAAGCGGCTGTTACGTTTGTAGGAGAGTTTCAAAATTACGCGGAATGTCGATGTCCCGGACATCAGCGTACCTCGAGGGGCAACTGTATTTGTATTCTATACCTTTTTGTACATTGAATTTGTTCACAAATTCATAAAGATCCGTAGTCTACTAATGGTATAACGATTCTTCTTTGACCTTCGCCTCTCTGGCTCAAAATTGCAAAATTGTCAATCGTAAAGCGAAGAAAAGAAGAAAAAAGAAGGCTAACGAAGACGAAAATCAAGCGAGGAACAAAGAAAATAAACGCAGAAGGTGAAGGAGGAGGAGTAGAAAGCAGATTCCCGATGGTGAAGAGCCAGTCGGCCTGTGGGAGGTCCACCGTTGCCGATGAGCCTTGGCTATGCAAAGTAGCCTGAAGGGCCGCTCGCGCGGACCTTCACAGAGGCCGACAGCCGGCTCACTGGTTGCATGGGCCGCCTTCAGCTGAAACCGCTCAAACCAAGATATCAGAAGGCGTGTAATTCGTGGTTGCTGGTTGGCTCCGTGAACGTAGAAATTTACTGATCTAACTGACATCGTCTAGTGCCGCAAAATCGACTCTTCCACCGTTCTTAAACGCGCCGACTCGCGCGACTCCAACCATCTCGATTGACAGGTACACAATTAGCGTGTTGTAACTTTGCATGCATAGATCTGTGTCGCTGACGCGCGAAACTGGAGATCGTATCGAAACGCTGACGGCTGGAAAAGCGGCCATACCGAAGAATAAATGCATACGACGATTTGCATTGACAGAAACACGTGACAGGGTCCGGTTTATGGCCTTACGAATGAGGAATAGATAATATGTGCTGGGAGTGTAGCTGCGATTGAAGCAGATAATGTGATAAGCGATGACTTTTGTTGGGTGGTTTAGATTTGTTGGAGGAGATGTACATTGGAAAGGTTTGCGAAGTAGAGTATGCTAGAATACAGCGATATTCATTCTCATGCAAGCAAACGCAATGAGAAATACGCAAAAGTGTTAAACATTCAGACCATATTTACATGGCGCGGCAAGAAAGTAACAGGACTAGTAAAAATAAAACGTATGGACACGTAATGATAGAAGTTCTTTTTTATTTATTTCCTTTAAATTGATCTTCAAAGAATTTAGTACAATGTTTAATAACATTCATATATTAATTCAAAAGGTTTCGGAAATTCTTCTAATTTATCTAAGTTTAAATCCATTGTAACATTTTCTTAAAAATTAAATAGGCATTGAAAATGCTGGCCATTCAATTTTAGATTTAGTTTCGAAAAGGAAGAAGGTCATTTGGGATTAAACCAGGCGAGAAAAAGGGGCGGTTAAGCATAAAAATTTCGTTTGATCTAAAAACACTTTAAAATGCAGCTTAGTTGCACCATTTTAAAGTTTATGACAACACACAAAAACAAGATTGGTAAAATATTCCTGTGCAACTCAAACACGATGTATTAGCTAACATGTGTTACTAAACAAATTAAATTTCAATACATCTGTTACGATCCTTCGCAGAACATTATTGTTGCTAAATATGTCAGCAGAAGTTCAATGTCATTACTTCCTTATCGTATCACGTATGATACGTTTTGTCTAAAATACTCAAAAGACGAAGCAAGTACAAGGTACAATTCCTGCAGAAACATGAAAGCTCAATCAGTAGCAAAACTAACGTTGAGAATCGATAACGCACTTACCGTAACCCGAATTAATATTCGGACATTACTTACAGCGAAATTCATCAAACACGAAAGTCCTGATTTTAATCAAAGTTTGCAGGATTGTAGAGCATAATGGACTGCACGTGGAACAATTTTTTTTATCGATAAGAAATCTCTTTGACGGGTTAAAATCAGCTACCTAAAATGTCAGCATTTTTCCACTTTTTAGATGCAAGTTTGCTTGGGAATTTTTTGCAGTAGTACGATACGGTACTAAAAACTGAATATTTTTTATATGAAAAGTTCTACACTATCTCGCACCATTACGAAACTATGTTTAAAAAACCGAAAACCAAATAACATTAGAAGGACTGATTTCACCCCTGGCTTCTAATTTATAGTGTTCAAGACAACTATTATTTTCTCGGTATCTTTGTAACGATGCGAGATAGAGCAAAACTTTTGTCGCAAAATTTGATATATGTATACTTTTAGGCTTGTGAAATAATGGAATATCGTCAAGAATTTATTACTGGAAAATCACTCAATATATTGATTTCATTTTGTTTCTATGAGAAAGGCGGTTCCGTTATAGATTATTTAAAAGTTTGTCCAAAATTGCAATATAGCGGCAAATATGATTAAGAAATTCATTTTTGCATATGCGTACAATGCAAACGTAGCTGCACTATTGGCATGATTTAGACTCATATCGTCATTTTAAATGAGAAAGTGGCATTTTATGTCAAAATTTGCTCAGGTTTATGTAAATAACAACCTAAAAAGTTAAAAAATCAAACAATGACTCGATACACTAAAGATAATCCTATTAGTTATATGTATGCCAAATTTCATAAAAAAAAGTTATCATGCCAACAGTTTTATATTAGCCGACTGCTTACCGTACACACTTTGGCAATGTTGACTGTAACTGCGTCAATTCTTTTGAATTTTCTAATGAAATTTTATCGGAATATTCCTTATACTATAAACATTTACATAAGCTAATAAAAACGTTCGATTTTTTACCTTAAATGAATATTTAATCAAGGTTGTACCGGCAATTGCTACTTTTATCGCACTATCCCTATCTTCACCTGACGTAACAAAATAATGTTACATGCGCGCGTACCTTAAAATTGAACGGTGTTACACGAAAGTTGTATACTTGCGGTGTGCTGATCGTTGCATAAAAGTGATGTTTACACTTAACGACGATGAAAGGAAGGTGATGCGCAACTAAGACACGTAGCTGGCACCTGTTATTTGCAGTCATAAATTCATCGGCATGCCGTCGCACTTTTCAAAGCGACCGTTTAAAGATTTTGAATGCTTCTCGTTAAAATCTTTATACCTCACCGACGTAAACATACCTAGCTCGTTTCTGTGAGTTGTCGGAAGTAGTCGAGCTAAACGATCTGAAATTTGCATATATTCCACTGGTGGCGTCTAAACGAGCTGGTTAATCACAGAGTCGGCACCATCGAACAGCTGCAATTAGCGACATCGCTTATACGTGTACGAGAAGCGCGTAAATCACTTTGCACAAATAACCTCTGTGCGAGTATCGACAGCTTCTCAGAATTTCAGTCTTCGATAATTTCGATAACTTGAGAATTAATCGCATTTCGTAAATGGAATCGCAACAATTTTCAGTCGATGCTGGTTATGAGTAAATCATAAGAGCACCATACCAGATGACATACTTCTATTTAATGCCACTTATTGTTAATTGAAACAACAAAATCTTTACTTCGCCGTTTTTTGTATCTCATTAGTTCCATGTACTTAATGCGTAGATACTCCATGCCATTGCATAATTCCATACTCCTGATTTTTTTTTTTATTTCAAAGTATACGCAACCGTATAGGTAAACCATCGGTGCTTAAGTTAATGAATTTCAACTCTTGCCCACGCTCTCTATGTAATATAGACATATCTAATTGTAAGCACGATCTCTCTAAAATATATCCAAATGTAATCTTGGATATAATAATCCCACCAAAAGATTATGTAATTTTGCTAACAGTATTAGTAATTTCATAGATTTTATCATTGGATCTATCAGAGAATTTCAACAATTTAATTTAAAAGTAATTCATTATTGTTCAGTTGTATATTATCGTCCATAAGTATAATCTTCGATCACTTGTGAAAAGAATTAAAGCGTAGTTATTTGCACCAAAACAAACTTCAACAATGGATATTCGAGGAAATATATAATGCGATGAAAATAAATGTTACTCGTTTTCCTTGTATGATAGAAAATCATTTCAATGAATTTAACATTTTCAAATTTAATGTATGATACTTTGAAATTAAACACACCGTTTTATAGCATAGGACTATTAAGGTCTACGATCTGCCAAAGGAAGCGTGTACGAGGTTAACCAGAACTGGAACCGGCGACACGCGCTCGCCCGGTTTCCGGAGATGCGAAACACTGACGAATGGCAGGAGCACGCGTACGCCTTCCATGATGGATACACATCGCATGGTCCTGGTTTCGTGAGCAGGTAAACAACGGGTCACGCAGCATCGGGACTCCGTGTAATTGCGGGTAAAACAAGTCCGATGTAAGCTTCACGGGGGAAGTTTCTCAGCGAGTACGTTTCGGAACTCGAGCTCTTTTGTCCGGAATATTCGTTGAAAAAAGAGAAGCCATACAGAGGAAGGGAAGTTGGAAGGAGGACAAGAGAGAAGAAGGATTGAGAAAGCTGATGAAGAGGGAAAGAAGTAACATCGCGAACGGCTGAATAAAAGCGACGAGAAGAGTTGTTGGTGAAAAAGAAGAAGATGAAACGAGTAAGAGGCCCGTGTGGAACGATGAGAGAAGAAAGAAGAGAGGAAGAGGAAAGAAAAAGGAAGATAGAGTCACCTGAAGCGGTTGAAGCGAAGCGAGGAAGGGATGTGCGAGGGGCAAGGTGAGGTTAGGAGGAATGCGGTTACGGTAGATCGCGGACCAGTCCTCGTACAGGTCCTGCAAGGCCCGACAGGGACCACGAAAAGCGAGCAAAACGAAAACCGCGTGGGCCCACCGTGCGCGCGCGCACATTCGAAGAGGAGGATCTCTGTTCGCGCCATTCACCAAAGGATGACGCTGCCCCAATGGATTTCCATCGTTCTAGAACACCGACCTGTATCTACGATTGTCAGGATCAGGCAGACCTTTCACCTGGCCCTCTTCTAGGCAAACGAACACTCGTCCTTACTTCTCTTTTTTGGTTCTTCTTCTCTTTCGTGGCCTTGCCTCCTCCTCGAGATCCAACTCGATGGAATCTTAATCGTTTCTTGGATCGCTGAGTCGACAAGAAAAATGGATTGCTCGGAACAAAAAGATCGTGTCTAAAGATTGCATGCGGAGATTGTTTCTTCTTTGAGCCTCTTTGCTTCTTTCTTGTTTTTTTTTTCTAGCGCTGTCATGGCCATTGATAAGAGTGATGATTCTGGAGTACGTAAAACTATCGTGATTGAAAATAATTGAAGATGTAAGATCTTAAAGGTAGATGTACAGTGAAATTATATGACAAGTACGAGTGAAGAAGAAAATTCAATCAAGTAGCGAGGTATTATGGTCAATAATATTGAATTAGCCAAAAAGCAATATCGGAATTTCCAGTAAGAAATAGTAGTCATTTTCCTTTAAATACAGACAATTTTATTGGCAAGCATATTGCCCACTTTTATACGTAACTTCTTGTCATTTTATGGTCTTCATTCTCATAAAACTTACTATCTTTTTCTGCGAAAAATCGTGATATCTGCATATTGTAGCGCCCCAGAAGATCCGATCTTACTTTTTCGAAAACCGAATACATATTAAGTTATTCGCTGCAAAGCAAACCTTCTTGTGAATTGCCCTAAATATACCTAATCTTGTTCCAAATTTCAAGTTACGGCACCCTTTAAATAAAAATCATAGTGATATTCATCAAATATTAAAAGTACGCTATTTAAAAAGTAAAATAATTTTCGAATAGAAAACTGATAAGTACGATATTTAAAATCAGGGCATGCGGCAGAAATTATTGCGAAAATCGTGTGTGGAGTATAGGTGACCAATTAGCGATTGTAATGTGCGTGTTTACGAATGTGTTTAAATTTTCCGACAGAACAGCCAAGTAAGCGATATAATGTGCCACGTACGAATTCATGAAACTGAAAAATCCAACAGGTTATGGGCCCAGAGTGACTCTAGTGATTTGAAAGTAATAAAGTGAAAATTACGAAAACATAATAACCGATAAATGACTACCGGAAATTGTGTGCATAGTATAAAGAAGCTCACGGACGTGATATATGAATCGTGTATAATCAGTATGAGAAGTGATCTTTTATCTGCAACGATTTGTGGGGATACGTCAACGGGACTGAGCTGAAGACAGAACAAAACGACACAGCCTGAAATACGAAGGACGAAAAGACATTAGCCGTTATGTTCCTAAATATCTCGAAGAATTAGTTAGGTCATGTAAAACGTGCGAAAATATCTAAAAAAGCTTGGGTGTGTCTCAACAATACCTACAGATCTAAAGGACCGATAAGACAAGCAACACTTTATAAAGAATTACATGGTATGCAGAAGGATTATAATATTTCGAAAATACAATTGTACAGCTCCAAGGGGTGACTTTATTAACTGATCTACAGTCGACAATATTGCTACATACCTTATCGACTGAATAATAAAGTTTTTGCACAGACGAGGTACAGGTTAGACTGATCATCTTATGGGACTTCGTGTCACATGCTCTGAAATACTGATAACCTAAAAATTCAGACTTTTCGGAAGAATATCTTTCGTTTTATTATCTGACAAATAATGTAAACACTTCTAAAGTATTTTAATATAGAAAATGTAAGAGCAAACGCAAAGGTTATACATTTTAGAAAATCGAAAAGGTAAAAATGAAAACGGATTTGGGGCTCATACATACTAGCGGCATTCACGAACTATAAACGCTGAGCAGAGGAAATAAGAGGGCCCAGCATTAAAAGGTTACGAACGGACAACGCGAAGGAATACCTCTCAAAAGAGTTGCGAGAATTGTTGAACTAGGAAGAAATAATCCAACAGCTAAGTGTGGCGTATGCTCCACAACAGAATGGAGTCACTGAACGAGCCAATTAACCGAAATGGCACGATGCATGCTTCTCCAAGTAAAACTGCCCACGACCGTAGGGGCGGAAACAATTAGTACGGCTGCGTATATAAGGAATCGTTACCCGTAGAAACTATTAAACAATAAAACACCGTTCGAAATATGGACGAAGCGGATGCTGTATGTCCGTTACATGCGAATGATCGGTAGTCGTGTAATTGCACTAACAATTAGAAAGGAAGGGAGGAGATGCAAACCACAGTCAAAGGGCGATGTGTACATCCTAGTTGGATACTGCGACGACGCCAAAGCACACAGGCTGTGGCAGCCCAATTCGAAGACCGTGCATGGAAGAAGTCAGAACCAAAGTCACGAACGAATTGCTACAGGATCCATCAGACACCGAAAGAAATTTAACGAAACATGCCATATTCCCTTGTTACACTTTCAAGATACACAACGAGACGTCCACGCAGGAGACGAGCCAGGCGACGAAGAGAAACTGGATCCACAATCTGAAGATTTCGAAGATGACGTATTCGAAGAACAAGGAGAGATGGAGGTAAAAACAAACCGAATGAGGACCGATACTCCCCAAAAAGGACGCGGTCGCCCAAGGAAATTGAGGACCGGTAAGCGAGGCCGCTCTAGGAAACTCGAATTATATCCAGATGATGAGAAATCCCTATCGACTGACTCGCTAGATGTAACGGATGCGACAAAGAATTATAACTAGAAGCAATAAAGACGGAATACGAGACTCTGTTGACGAACCAGACTTGGGAATTGGTCCCACAGCCGAAAAACAAAAGAATTGTATCGAACAAATGGGTGTTTAAGATCAAAAGAAATCACGATAGCCCTGCGGACCGCTAAAAGGCCAGACTAGTAGCGAGAGGCCATACGCAAATGAAAGATATTGATTACGAAAAAGCATTGTCACCCGTCGTACGATATGAAAGTCTCGGAGTCTTCCTTGACACATCGACTTTGGACGAGATGCACGTATTTACATCGAGCAGAAATAATTTCGGCGTACGTTCAGGGAGATTTAAACGACGAAGAATACATGCATCAACCTGAAAAATTTGTAGTACCGGACCAAGAGGATAAAGTGTGTAAGCTCCGTAAACCACTGTGCGGACTTAAACAGTCAGACCGAGAATGGACGCCAAGCCAGCAGCTACCCTACTACAGCAGAACCAAAGACTGTCTGAGCAAGATGAGCCAAAGGATGAAGATAAGAGAGCAGAGATTCAACGCAAACCGTACAGGGAAGTGGTTGCAGCAATCATCTATCTGGCGACCTCCACTAGGCCAGATCTGGCATACACTGTGAGCACGTTGAGCCAATTCAACGCGAACCTAGCAGTAAATAGCGATTTCCGCACACCCAGAATTAGACTGGGCAGAAAATACAGAGGATAGACGATCCCACTCAGGCAATGCTATCATAATGACAGGAGGTCCAGTCATTTGGAGCTGGAGAAAACAGAAATCAGTAGCACTATCGACGATGGATTTATCGACGACTGTTTGAGGTAGCGAAGCGAATAGTATTCGTAAGAAGTCTTTTAAAACATATAAAGGACAGGAGTTTTGTGAAACAACCAGTAACTACATATTGTGACAATCATAGTGTAACAGAGCTGAGTGAGAACTTAAGGTCCGAAGATATGACGGCAGAGGTATTCACAAAACCCTTGTCCTTAGGGAAACATGAAATTGTATGAAGTTATCAGCTGTGTGAAACTATTAAATTTAAAGTAGAACTGATGTACATCTCAAGGTTATATTAAACGTACAGTATACAACTGTTGTCCATCTGCTGCATGCCATGACAGAGGGAGTGATAAACATAATATTTAAAAGCATGACATGCGGCAGAAGTTACTGCGAAAACCGTGTGTGGAGTATAGGCGATCAATTAGCGATCGTAATATGTTTTCTATATGTCTCGCGTATTCGACGAGTGTGTTCAAATTTTTCGGCAGAACGGTCAAGTAAGCGATGTAGGAGGACCGAGGTGTGTGGCAGAAATCGAAACTCCGAAAAGGTAGTTTCTCGAAAGATGTTTATTCGCTGATTTCTTATGCTCAACTGTGTGATCGAGTTCGTCCTCTTGCTAAAGCAGGAGAGGGGACGTTTTAACGTACAACACCGTCTTTTTCGCGGTCGAACCAGTTCGTTACAGCATACACACATATTTACGGTATATGAAAACATTTCAATTTAAAGTATATTGGGTACAGCGACATAGTGTTCCACGTGTGAAATTATAAAACTGAAAAATCCAACAAGAACAAAAATTATGATTTTGTCTAATGTTACGATAGCTTGGCAAGAACCCCTACAATAAATGTCTCTGCATGTTAACAATTCAACAAGTGTAATCAAAACAATTAAAAGAAACCTTAAAGGTTTTATAAAAAATATTGTTTTACACATAAAGAAGTTACACATACAAGTACAAAACTGATCTAACAGATTTCTATTTACCAATTTTATCACATTGATACTGTTATGCAAGGCTGCCAAGACTCCGACGTACGTTTCGTAACTCTGACGATCATTCACTTTTTGTCAGGACATAAATTTGGCTTCCTTCCGGTAACGGAGCAAGGAAGCATTTCACTAAAGCTGACAGATTTCCTTATCACTCAAAGAACCATCGCATCTTTCAGGATCAGTGTTCATCGAAATACTCAAGTACGATTACTTGGCAGACTATCGCTGCCATAAAAAGGGTAACTTGTGGTCCTAAGGAAATATTTGGCACGTTCGCAAATGCAGCCTACCTATCCAAATCTTTTGTTGGAGAAGTAAAAAAAAAAAAGATCCATGTTTTTATCAGGAAATGAAAGAAATGAAATTGTTTTGATTTTTTATATATATCTTAGTCCAACATTTGAGCAGATGTCAGAAGGAAAAACTGATTTACTTCACTTTCTCTAAATTACTTAGTTTTGTTATTCTGATACATAATTAGTGTTCAACTTCTTAAAAATCGAATGATTTGTATAATATTTACATGGCAAGACAAAGTTCTACTTATGTTCTAATCCTTCAGTTCTGTTTTCAAAGATATGAATTTGCATAAAGACTACTCATCGAGACTGTTATATCTTCGACATATAAATTTTAAAATATTCTCTTATGAATACGTTTTTAATACTTCAAGTTATCCAGAAATCGAGAAAAGAATTGGATTTTCATGATCCAATGAATCAGAATACCCCTTGATAGGATCAGCGGTCTCAAATGTGTTAAACAAATTACTTGGAAGGTGTAAAAATACGGAAACTTTTACATCTTCTTAAACTCGCTGCTACCAATCAGCATTAAATACCATTTAATATTGAAATATAGTACAGATAGGAAATTAAATTTAATCTTGCAAAGATTGCTGCAACGTCGATGTACCGAGAGACGATAAAAAGCCGATTGCATATCTGGCGACTTGATTACGTGAAAAGATTGATAGGAGTAAAACGTGTTACGTTATCAATAAACATGTAGCAATTAGAAACGTATAAACCTAACGTTTGGAACAAGATCTATGGGAGAATACTAGCTGACAACGGTGAATAAATGCGAGATATATTTCTAACCGGCAATGTGCGTGAAAAAGAGGCCTCGTTAATGCCAAACCAAAACGAGACTTTATGGCTCGTACGAACGTTATGTAGAATTCGAACAGTCTTGGCTTTACGAGGACGCTGAGACGAGTTTATTGAGAAACTAAAGAAGATATATTTCCATTCATGTGTACTACATGCTTTCGTGTCAGGTTTCTATTAATATTGTCTTAATTAACAATAAAGTTTTGCTAGTCATGGTAATCCAAGTAATACACCTAACTTCCAATTATGTTTCCTGTTATCCTCTTTACTGGATCATTTCTTAATAAACAATTGTTTAAGCATAGAGTTAAAGATTAATACAGGTGAATCGATTAATTTTAACGTTTGTAAATGTGAATATAACCTAATTTTAATACAAATATAAGAAAGCATTAAAAAGCGAATAACTAGGGAGAGTTCTCAAGTATATAATATTGTAGGTCTTTGCTTGGTAATATTCATGTTAAAAGGAAGACAACGGCGCTCAAAGCATGTAATACAGGATGTCCCAGGTTTTGTCGGCTACACTTGTCAGTATCTTTTATGGATACAAATAAGAAACAACTGTTACACAAATTTACAGTGGCAAGTATGTAAAGAGAGAAATGCCCTTAAATTCAATCAATTATATACTTGATGGTATCATTTCTGTAATGTACCATTTCAAGGCATTTATTTTATAGATTAGAAAACTGCAAATATTATTATTACTTGTTGCTCATAAATATAAATGAAATTAAATTTCGTGTATTGATTTTCCCTATCGAATACACACCACTGTATGTCATTCGATGGCTTATTAAATAGTTGTAACAAAAATATAAGATACGAAAGGAAATAAATGGTACAAGACAAGAATAAGTTCACAACGAATACAATTGCTAGTTATTAATACTCCATTTTACAAGGTTCATTATTGTTATCAGTATAATATTGATAGCGGTAAAAATATGAGTTTGTTACTTTGCGAAATTTATTTCGATTTTATTTTATTTCAATGAATATATTTGAGATTTGAGAGGAAGTAATGTCGGTTTTAAACCATGATAAATTGACTAATCGTACTGCAAGTATTTTATTTAATCGATTGTACAGTGTCTAATTTTTTCTACATCATTCTAATTTAACACATTGAGAGCATATTAATGTGTTCGTAGCAACGCGAATAACTTTGAAACTATTAACAATCGACGTTACGTTCCTACCACAATCCAATATCTTCATCATAACTATTTAACGAAGCTTCAAATAACCTATGTTTATATCACATTTTTTGCTTATTTATAGCTATAAAATATACTGACAAAGATTTGGCGAAAAATTTGGAAATCTGCATTGCAACAATTCCCATTCTTTCTACTTACATAGCCTACTATACTACTATACTACTTACTTAGCCGTATTTTTATGTTCAAACAGCATTTTCATCTCTCAATATTTATTTTCAAATATTAGGTAAATATAAACAAGTATGCAATATCTATGTGCTGTTACGTAAGAACGAAGACCAAACTTAGTAATAATATTTTTTTATTCACGATCTTTCACACGTCATTTCGCTATTAAATAGAATAATTAAAATGATAGTTATAGGAACACTGATAGCTATTTACATATCTACCCTATTTTGCTTGCATATTGCTTATTGTGACATACGTATGACCTTGATTCTTTCTTTATTTTGTAACACGATATAGTGAAATTAGCTGGTTTGTGAAAGAATATCTCACACCGATGTCTGCTATGGAAAGTAACATGTTCCATTTTTCTTACAACTAGCACATTAGACTTTGTAACCACGAAAAATAGCGTGTTCCGATTTTCGTGACGAAGAGTAGCACGTTATGCTTTTTTGCGACGAACACTAGCATGTTTCATCAGTTTGCCAGGAAGACTAGCACGAATCCGCTTCAAGCCGCGAAAGGTAGCATGTTTTGCTTTTGCCACGAAAAATAGCACATTCAAATCTTTTTAGGGTTATATTGCAAAAATAAAACGACAAGCTTTTCTTTTAACTCAAATAATTTTTTTAATAAAATAAGGTGTAGTTACAATAAAGAAACTCTTCAATTAATGGTATTTTTATGAAATTCAGTATGTTTTCTTGGAATGGGACCCTCAGATACCATTGATAATAAATCATTTTTATTTAATGTCAATGGAACTATATTTTTTAGGCCTTTTGTAATAATATCTTAATCTTCAAACGTGTTACTCTTCCTGTGACGAATGGAACGTGTTACTGTTCATTGTGAGCTATGAAACGTGCTAGGATTCGTGGATAAGCATGAAACATGCTACTTTTCGATGGAAACGATGAAACGTACTTCTGTTCGTAGTGTGTATAATGAAATATGCTAGTCTTCGTAAGAAAAATGAAACGTGATACTGTTCGTAACGCGCGTCGATATTATCTTCAGTTTCCTATTCTCTGAATTCATTTCTGACGCACTAATTTCTTCATATAGGTATTTACCGAAGGCGTAAATTACACGCTTAAAAGTTCAATATCGTGAGGTCTTTCGTGGCCTTACCGATGTCATAAATCTTGATTACATTCTGTTTGCTTTTATTGCGACCTAAAAGGGGCAAACCATGTAACCATACGAAGCGGGGACGGCAGAGAGACAATAAGGTTCCATCAGATTGTCTGGCATAGCGGGTTGACATGACTGGAAATCCAAGATCGACCGATAACATCACAATGGAAGCACGGGGTTAAGAAACGCGCGGGACATAGACGAAAACGAAAAAAAGGAAACATGTCCAGCGACGTTGAGTTCGTATAAATCGTCTTTGCTTGTGGCTTATTAAACGCGAAATCGTTGAGTCCTTAATTAACGTGCTCGTAGGCGAACTATGTATTCGCTTGATTTTAACGATCGTCGTTGGCGGTGCTAGATTTTCATTATAGATAAACGTTTAATGCAAACCTTTCGTATGCAAATTACGAAAGGTAAATGATTGGTCTCCAGATGATAGAATGTGAAGACTTTTATGACAAGTGATGGTCACTTCTTTGTATGGGGCTTTTCATTAAGAACGATAGATCTTTACTCTTAAATAGAATAAGTTGTGTATAAAATATTACGAAAACATTTATTTCAAATTAAACTCTATTTAACGTCATTATGCATAAAAAAAACAATATCTTTCAAATGTTCTCTACGACTTCGCTTGATATCGCGTATTCGAGAGACACATTTTCACATACCTAAAGCTTTGTTTCACCAATAACGCGAGTAATATCGTTCTTGATTTATTGAGATAAACCTGACAATGAGACTTAAGGTAGCCACACAAAAAATACTCCAAAGGTGTTAATTCACACGATCTTAGAGATCAATTGATGTCGCTGTTTCGCGAAATTAGTTGAAAGGCGAATTTTGGTGATTAATTCGAGCACTTGCATGCATTCTTTAAACGTATAGTGATTTGAGATTAAATGGCAAGCAATACACTATACAAATTTGAAAAAATGACACCAAAATATTTTCAAAGATGGTACCAAAAGTAAAATATATAGAAGTATACCTAATAGTTTCTCTTAAATTCTTAATCTTTAAACTTTACCAGAAATAATAATAACAATTTAAATAAATCAACGATTCACGCTAAATTTTTAAATAGATTTCCCAAACGTGCGATTCAGAGGGCCAATATCATTTCCAATTTCAAATACTTGTATTTCCACCCACAATACGATGTTTCAACGCTGCGTTCGACCTATCAATTCCACGCATGCCGGAAAAATTAATCATAAATCAAACTGTATGTATATGTGAAAGTAACGCGTCATTCCTGCGTGTCTCGTGGAAGATTAATTTCCTTAGCGTATTAAATAAACGCCGACTACACTCTGAGTCGGCCTTGCTCGACCATGAAACAATCGAACGGACCCCAGAGCGTTCCGCTGATAACGAAATGACGGTATCTCGCGGGAAATTGGTCGGCAATCGTGTCGAAGATTAACAACTCGCTGTGACTGACCGATAAGAGGCACGTATGATCGGAACGGTAATTAATGCCGGCGGCGATCGAGGTTCGAGAGCGGTACCAATAGAAGAACCACGAAGAAATCCCTTTGAAGACACAACCCGGCGTTGATTGCAACAACCGGCAGCAACAACCGGCCAGCAGGAAGTGCATTGTACTATTAACTCTGTTTAGACTTCGGTTAATTGAAGATAAAGCCCGTGGACGTGCTCCTTCTTCGTTGCCTCTGCACGCGTAACGAGCCGTGTATATGCGTGCACTTAACCTGCGTAACCATTGTTAACGCTGTTTAGATTATGCGCCGTTAACGTGCATGCAGTATATATAATAGCTTCGCAACGGAGCCTTATTTTCATTCGTGTTCGTTCGTACTGTTCCTGCCCGCGGAAGAGTCAGGTGCACGATTTTTACATTGCAACCTGTAATAGGAAGGCTTGTAGGAACTCGGGTTTCACGTTAGAGGATATATAGGGTGAGCCACGAAGAAATCGACAAACTTTGTCGGTATATTTAGAACATTCCAAGTAAAAAGTCTTATACGTGAAGTCTTGCAGAGGTAATTGGTGGCAGAAGTGGACACAGGTCGATTCTACGTAAAAAAATAAATTAAACCTAAATATTTACTGAATACATGTGCATTTTAGTAGTTTAACTTACAAAGCAGATCTTGTTATAAAATATATATGTGTAGATATCTGCATTTATGTTTATGCTTATTATTTTGAGAAAGAGATTGGATATACATTAAAACAAGAAGTTCGCGGACGACAAATTCTATTACTTCAGAAATTGTCGAATATATTTCTGATCGTGTTGAATACACAGTTGTACTAATATACATCGCTATGCCAATAGATTAACTGCTTATAATGAAAAGAACTTACTTGTTAGAGGTAGGACTGTCGCGCGGCAATGCGTGACATAAGGAACGTTTATAGATGCAAACATGATTAGAGATAGGATAAAATCGCCTATTATGGGGACCTCGCCTACTATGGTTTTTGCGTGATATAATACGTATGAAATCTATGATCAACTAATGTAGCATACGTAGATGATAAAACCATCGTAGAACAAGCGGTTAAAAGAAATTTAATTCTATTGAAAACAAATGAAAAATGTTTGAGTATTCTTTGTTCTTCTGGGGAAAGATAAAAATTTGTAAAAATCGTTTTTTTATTATTAACCCTCCAATTATTTGTTAATATTTAAAGGATCAGAATTTCTTGTTGATTTGGTCTTGTTACGCATGACTTTTGCGTACATCAAAAATAATCACTGAAGACTGAAGACACATCTGTTATTTTATACAGGGAAATTGTTCAAATTTTTACACGGTCAAAGGGTTGTAAATTATCATTTTGAATAAAAATTTGATAATAGATCGTTTAAACCCGAATGGTCCTTCTAATGTTAAACATTCGAATTTTTATAACTTACAGAAGACTTTGCTCAGTTAAATTTATGTAGAAAATGGTTATATTACTTTCTTCCAATAATTAGTAGTGATAAATAAATTATTCAGGTATTACCAAACAACCTACTCGTTCTTTCAAACCATAATTTGCACCTTGTTGCTGTCCTAACGCTTTGTAGCCAACGCGTTCAGCATATTTCCATTAGCGTACTTTTTATCTTGATCACTCTCTAATTACTTACTCATGTTCAAATAGCTAGATACAGTTTATCGAGGCAGAAGAAGCTAAAGAAAGCGAGACACGCAGAAATAAAAATATAATGAAAGAAAAACGAAAGTCAATGTACTGTAAAGGTATTTGTACTTATGCAGCAATGTTTCCCATCGGATCTTCTTTCGACAAAAAAAGAATATACGTAAAATGGATTTCGCAAAATTTCAAGGAAAACTTTCATTCACTTTTTATGCTAACTATGTAGGTCATTTTATTGCAGAAGCATAATATTTTACTTAACAATGTTGAATGAAAGGAATTAAAGTCCCCATCAATCGTATGAGCATTAAGGTAGAATACAAGTTAATTGCTCTAACGTATAGGGTGCCACGTAACTAACTATGCTGATTGTATTTTACTCGGTAATCTTGCTTCCACTGCGTTTACCTCAATCATTCACTTTAATCGAAAAAGAACCGTCAGCGATTTTCATTTTGAACGTTCTCTACTTCAATCTATTGTGACACATATAAATATTTTTCATATTTTTACAATTCTTGAATAGGAACGGTAGAAAGATGTATATTCTCGTTCAAAAGTATCCGAACATTTACTTGTCTCTGACGGATATAATGTAATTTCAATATTAAAGGCAAAGAAAGCTGTAATAATTTGATTCTACATTAATATAGCTACAGTATGTAGAATAAATTATTAGGATATATTGGGGTACATTTTTAAAAATTACTGATATAATCCGACTTCTAGTCTAGGATTACAATCAGAGAAAACATTAAGGTACATTGGGCTGCCATCCGTTAGGATTACCCTGGATTTGTCCTAGTTTGTAATCCATCCGGGGATTTCCAAGGGGGGGGGGGGGGCTGTAAAGATCTGGATAGAGGTCTATTTTATTTTGTTTATTTTTTATTTCGTACTCCTTTATTCTGCAGTGTACAGAAAGCGTAAATAAAGTACCTTCTGTGTAGAATTATATTTTATCTTCATTTCTTGTTTATGATCACTTACTGTTTATAATTTACAGAACCTTTTGTTTTGCCATATCATACCTAATCTAAGAAATAATTAAAAAGTCCAAGTCTTGGTTCGTGATTTTGTAGATGGCAGCCCTAATTGCAGCGTGTATATATTGTACTTATTGTTAGACTAATGATTCCCAAACGATGGTTCGCTACTCGCAATCTCCGAGGGGGTGGTGAAGTACTTTCTGGAGGATCGTAATCATTATTTTTAATTGTCGGATTTTAGTATTTATTTATTTTGATATTACATTACCTTATTATATTAATGACATAACATCACTCTCTTATAAACAAGAGGTAGAAATACTTATCTTCAATATGTTCTCTCATCTTATTAAATTTATTTTGCCCTATATACGGAAGAATTTGGGGAAGGGGAGTCGCAGATGATTTAACTATTATAAAAGGTAATCGCGACTCAAGGCAGATTAAGAAACACTGCTTTAGATTATCACGAGGGATACTCTTGGTTATAAGGCGAGGGGTTAAGGATTGAAATAAATCCATCGGTTACTTCAAAAGCTCCATTCCTAATCGAAATTGCCTATTGTTTAATGAAGTACAATTTCATCTCCATCTACTAAACGTTTTATCTTACTAGCAACAAAGTCAATTTCCAGTAACACTCGATAGGTATTTACATTGCAAACGATCCTGAAGGCAGCTTCCACGCATAATATCGCGATAGTTGTCAAGATTCGCGACAATGCTAACGGGTAAAGCAACACTGTTCAAATTCGAACCCTGTCCCAACAATGTTCAAGAATTACGGTACCTATATACTGGTTCATGCGGCTAGAGTGAGAAAACGACGCAGCAGACAACATTCCACGACAGAGAACGTTAGTTGCATATACCGGCGTTCGTCTTAACTCTCCTTTTTCCGATGAAATACAATCTTCGACGTATTATGCCAGTGTATATACGTGTGTCGTGACTTTTAGTTCCAGCCCACACAGTACACTGACCCTCAATGCAATTGAGTATAGTGCATATGGTATCGTGTATTCACTATATACCAGAAGAATTGCATTCGAGAGGGAGTATGTCTCTCCTTCGTTTAGTTCCTATCTCTCTTTCCTCTGCCGTAAGACCATCACGATTAACGAGCAGTTCGAGGAAAATGTCTCTTTGACGGCTTAAGCAGCTTTGGTCTGCGCAGAGGCTAGAGGAACGTATGCATTGCTACGTGATGCCAGAATGCTTCGTTAGATGACCATTTATAATGCGTGGCTCAATGAGCTTTCCAGTTTATAATGACTATGCGCGGTTTTTCAAGCTCCCTGCCTTTAGGCACGGGAATAAGCGCCGGCTGCAAAAAGAAGGAAATCCTTATCTCATGAGGTCTCGAGACGCATGAGAACAGAAAATTAGGTCGCGTGCGCGCGCGCGCGCGCCGCAGCAAACGGATGCATCCTTGGACCGGAAATTATGAAATAAATCTTGCGTCATGTCAACGTCACAATGTGTTCCGTCTGTCAATGTTACGGAACTATTTACATTTCGTTTAGGGCTGATTTGAAAGCTGTCAGTGGTAAGATGAGACAATATTTTTCTGAGTTTTCCTAGGGAAATTGGAGCAATGATGGAAAATTTAGCGAAGAGCTTATAGGAATTATTGTATAATATTTATAAAACTAGTCGGCTTATTGAGTTTGAATGGAAGAATATAATTTGGTCACATTACTATTCCTTGTCCTTTATTTGGGTGAATGTTGTAGGGTAAACCGACTAGTAATTGACCCCATACCAGTAATTGATTCTTAGGGGAAAAAATGTGAATTATAAGCTTAAAATTTGTTGTATGTTTATAAATAAATTTCATCTGCATTTTCAATAAAGCAGAATTATTTTTGAAAAGAAAGGTTAAATTTTGACCGAATCTTCAATCATGGTAGCATGTGATCATTTATCAGTTTTTTTCGCGTATTGCACTTTATTATTAAATGAAAACATATAGGAGGAGAAAGTAGTTACATTTTTACGAGTATCGAAAGGAAAAATTAATTCTAAGGTACATTTTCAGCAGTTGTTCTAGCGTTATAAATAACTTTATTTAAATATTAACCAAAAACGTGGATAAACTCAACAGTTCGGTCATGCATTGGGTAGTTTACTCTATTGATGCGGATGAGTAGAATATTTAAGACACAAATTAGTGATTGCAACAAAATATTAGTATAATTTGCATCAATTTAACAGACGCTGATCACAATTCCAATGCACTTATTAAAATTATTATTAGACTGCGGATTTTTATGCATTTATGGGCAATCAAACTGTAGAAAAAATACAGGATACACATGATATGCACAAAGGCATGAAAAGATTAAAATAAAGTGCCCATTATTACATTTTTATTTCTATTCCATTTCTCTGGTCGTATTTTTAATAATATGAATTTGCATAGAAATCTGCGGTATAGTCATGGTATCTTTTGTATTTTTTAATGCTTCGAACTAGTTTTCAATTGTTAGAGACTTCACAATTATTCACAAGTATTTATGTTAGCAATTTTTAGTATACGTTATGCTCTTTGTTATATACTAAAGTGTAAATGATTAATTTAATTTGTCACGATATTGTTAACGGTTTCTAATATTCGATTGAGATAATTGTTAAAGTAAAAATGAAATAAAATCGGGTGATACTCAGTTTAGGACAAAATATGTTGATGTTATAATGCCACTTAACTGTATTACTTAACTCTATTTTTTCATTCACCATATATCTTCTTGTCAGGCGAGATAATCTTAGTGCTAGTCTTCAATGAAATACCTCGTAAATACAATTAGAAATATTGAAACAATTAGAAGGGCTATCGTGTTACTTCCTCCTTTGTTGATGTACAATTTTAAATAAATATTTCGGAATGCCAAAGGTAAGCGCATACTTCTGCGACCAATTGCATGAAATATATTCTGCCAATAATGTTCAAAAATAGTCAATTTTACATACATTGTATATTTAGAAAAGGAATTATTAATCTATTTTTCGTTTTGGGTCAAATCGATCCGTAACAGTATACGAGAATAAAATACATGCTCTGTAATGGTAACAGTAAGAGAAAAGATTAACGCGCCCTACTTTGGAGAATAGATCACTTTTTGTGCGCGTTTATGAAATCCACGAGTCATTCTGATGCGATGTAAAATGTTCTGTATAAACTAGGCGTATGATACTGCAAGATGAGACAAGCATAATTGCTTTTGTATTATATACAAATTAAAAGTGGAATTACATTGGGATAAAGAAATAAAATTTTTCTTACCAGTATTTTGAATTTCTGTAATAAATTTTACAAAGTTTTGTAATCAAAATAAATTATATATAGTTACGATATTATTTATAGTGATCTATAACTACATAAGTGCTCTAGAATACGGGAAACAAGTATTTGAAATCGTCTGTGTTCTATTAAATTTGAAAATAAATTAAAAGCTTCTATCAATAAAAATTGAAAATGTTAAAATTAATTGAACGATTTCATTACTTTACATTTACTCTTTCAACTTAGAAATGCAAATATAATACATAAATAATAGGAGAAACGTATCTATTGAATTTACTTATAAAAATGATCGGGAATTGCAAATTATATTTACTCCATCCAAACATAAACAAATTTGTATGTTATTACCTTAAATTAAAAACGTAACGTATTTCAAAAAATTAAAGATTCAAATAATTCTGTGGTTAATTTTCCATGTGGTTTTATATAAGCAAAAATACAGTAAGTTTATAAATTGTACAGAATGACTAAGTAATGAATGAAGTTTCCTAGACGTTCTAGTTTGCAACTACTGAACGTATCTCGCCTTTATCAAATTTGTATTCATAGTATGACGATACCCCATCTAAAATCTTCGATTTTTATCCACTTAATTACTGAAATGTCTGCAAATAGAGCAAGAAGTATCTGCATATACATATTATACGACGAACATTTTTTCTATGACAGGATATTATACTTTTTCGTGTTAACAAAAAAAAAGCAGCTCGGACATGAAGCTATTTTGATATGAAGTAAATCCAGTAATCCGTAAAATATGAGAAAAAAAGAGAAGATTCCTTCGACGCGCCTCATAGCTAATTTCCATGAGGTTTAATAGTGACTCAGTCTCGCGTATAATGATTTTAGCAAGAACTAGGATACGAAGAGTGCGTTGTTTCTAGCTCATAATGAATACCTAATGAGAACCATATCAGTGGAGACTGATCACTTTTACGGTATCGCTGAAAGGAGATATATACGAGCAAAAGAAATTAATTAAAGGAAGCTTCATTATGATCGTCTGCCTTGCGGTCTCGCCGCAAGTAACCGCATCAACCATAAGAATATCTCTTTATTGACGGAATTAGACGGCCTCGATTTCCTATTCAATCTGTGTTGCGTATAGTCGACTCGACCATAAATGACATTAATCAATCGTAACAGCTTTCGAATTATAGTTGCTGCTCTATATTTTTATTTCATCTTATTGTTGATTAATCTAGGATGAAAAATCGAGAGACGTATGTGTGTTATTAATAGATTATGTTTACTAAAGAAAAGTCTCACTAAAATTGCTATTTTTCTCAAAATTTGTTTACAATAAATTTCCATTACAGTGTCATAATTCGAAACCAAATTAAATTAAATACAAAAGCAATTAAGCAATGTAATTAAAAATTATTAAATTCGTGAAACAGCATGAAAAGGATTTAAGATAAATGTACATGAAAAATTGTACGTATAATTTATTTCATAATATTATAGAGTTCAAATTCATGGATCCAGGACGAGTTAAGAGAAATCAATTTTCGCAATGCTCCTACTTGTAATACTTCTCGTAATAAGATGGACATTTCATTCTAGAACGCAAACACACCATTCATGATACGCGAAATATCACTTGGTCGATCTTCAAACTCGGATTGCCGGTTGTAAGTAATGCTAATTAAACTGGCGTGTACACGTTCGGCAAGCTTTAACGTAGTTCTCACGATCAGGGCCGATGCAAAGAACACGTTTTTCACGTGAACTTGTCAGCGACTGCTTCGGTTCATCGTCTCTTCCATCTTGGGTCGTGGATCATTGAATAATTCATAATTTACGAGCGCCTCGTTAAACCAGCAAGTGCCTTTTTCCGTTTGCCCTGTTCCTTTCACGTGGAAAAATCGTATTACGAAGCGACAAAACGTTCACCCTCTTAGAGATGAAACTTTTAAAGTCGTCAAACAGGTTTCTCGTTGAACACCGCTATTTCAGAACCGATATCGATTCGATCGAATCTGTCAACGAAATTACAGTCGTTTATTTCTTTTCTTTTTAGCAATTAAATGCTTGGATTTTTTGGGGATATATATTTTAAACATATATTTTCGTATAGCATGTTGGAACATTTGTTTTTAGGCTACACTTTCGTGCCTGAGACCAAAATTGTTGAGATATTTTTACATAATCAGGCAGATTTTTGATCAGTAGATTATATTGAAAATAAAATTAAACAGTAGTTCACAGATAATTGTCCGAGGTATAATCGTATAGCTGGTTTTACCCTGTATGATTCTGCCTCAAGATGAATGTTCATAAACTTTTGCTGACAACTAACAATAACCTTCTAATTACAATATAAACAGGGATTGTTAACCGTTTGAGTCTCAGGAGTAATTGAAAACAATTCATGGAGAAATACCAAGCGGCGCGATAGCGTTTCTCTTAAAATTAAAAATATTTTTAGTTTATTCCTGTTTATTGAATAAAACTAATAAAAAATCCGCGTATTTTTATATGGTTTACATGAAAAAAAGTGACAATGCGAAGAAGAAGTATCGATAAAATTGAGTGTGTAGGTTTTGACAGAAACCAAACGAATCGCGCTTAAGCGATGCAGCACTTGATGCGAAATGTGAACAGCGCGATTGCGCTGCATGCGATTCAAAAGGTTATTTTACATACACATATATCTTCATGTTGCGTATCAGTTACTAAAAAAACTGTAGCACACTTTTCAAACAATTTTGAAATTAGATAAAAGCACTAGACGATAATATCAATTTGATAATTCTGAGTAGCGTTCATCAGCGCGTAATCGGATAAGAATGATTCTTCAACTTGCTTACTAAACAAAGGAACCAGTCTTTAAACGAATTTAGACTTTGAAGTAGGAAACGAACTCAGTAACATATCACGTTCTTGGAAAATAACTGATAGAGTGAGATACCTACTGAATAAACTTATTGAATCATGACGGAAAACATTCAGTACCCTGCAATCATTATACAGTTAATTAATCTTCAGTGTATAACATTATTGTTTTTTTTTCCACTAAAATAGAAATGAAAAAGTAAAACAGCAAATAGTAAATAATAATGTGAATATATGAATTGCAAACATAGATTAAACATTTGCTTTATTTCGTTCGATTCGTTCGCGTGAATCAGATAGATAAAGAAATATTTTATATTTTAATGAATGCAGCTTTTTTGACCGTCATCTGCGACACGTGTATTCATTATTCTCTTTCGATCAACATATTGAAAAAAACCTCATTTCGATGTAAACTGTTGGAAAACGAATCATTTATTTCATGGAATGAATCCTATTTTTAATTTGAGAATAAATCAACTAGGTATATGATTTTAAATATAATGTATATAAATAATATTTATACTAAAAACAAACTTGTAGAACAAATTTGTGCTATGTCCTATTATTATTCAACCAGTTTTAAAATATAATTGGTATTAATGTAATAAATATATTCTATATAATGTTATATAACCACGTTGAACGTTAGACAAAATATTATTAAGCATATACGTTAATATTATCACTACACTCTTGTAGAATTTAATTGTAAAACATAAAATTAATCATACGTATGACATTATGTGATGTAGCCTTTAATAAGATACATATTTTGTGTTAAACACTACCATTTGCTAGAGTTATTAACTAGTAATTTATTCACGCGTCATTTAATATATTTCTAGTCCCGTTATGAAATTTAGTAATGTTATAATTTCATAAATATTATACTTAATAGTTTTTAATTTTTCTTAACCACTATATTTAAGCACTTTACCTTAAACTCTATCATACATTTACATTCCTTAATTTCTACAATTAATAACAGCAATTTCCTAATGTATAATAATAGTAATAAATAAATACAGTAAATCAAAGGAATATTCATAGCTCCTCAATTATTATCTTAGAATGGTTAATATTTTCGTAGAACACACTATTCAAAATCTTTACAGACAGATATGCATACCATATTTAAGATTTCGATTGGTATGTTTTGGATTGTATAACAATAATTCAGTTTCCCAAAAATGCAAATTTAATAATTACGTGTACAAATTAGTCTGGAGTATTTTACCACAAAATTCAATGTTTGATGTGAATATTAAAATTATATTTAATTTTTTGTAGTTTAAATTATTTCAAATGCTTTCTTGTCATTCACCATACCAGACAGTTAAAAAGCTCTCTTTTTGAAAAATGATGACGATTTTGAAATGACAAAATCGTCAAAATATTTAATAAAAAGGCACCGATTTAAGTTAATAATGACGCAACGAATAATTAATTTAATGCATAAGAAACAACATACATTTCTATCGATAAGAAGTTTAGCCCTTTATACTTCGTTGGCTCTGCTATGGTGACAAATTTTAATTTCCTCAGAAGTTTTATAATTTAATTTTCATTTCTGTGGAAGCAAATAAAATTGAAGGCAAATTTTTTTCCTTTTTACAATTAAGTTTCACCATAGTGTGCCACGATTAGTGTTAAAACAAATTATTAACACTAGATTGACGGAATTGAAATTTTTCGTTTAAAGTTACAGAAATAATAAATATAATTTTTAGCAATTTATGTTGATTGACGCGATGATAAAGAATACATATTGTAATTCATTCTGCTCCCACCCTAACTCGTTAATTTCGAATATTTGTATATAATATATCTTTTTTTCAGAAAAGCCATCAAATTATATAATCATGGTTCGTAAATTCAGTGTTAACGAAGTTTGGAGTGCAAAGGGTTAAATCATGTATGGTGTGTTTTCAGTCGTGTTCTATAGAAACATTAACTATTTCAAGATAATTATGGAGACGGTACGAATATTTCTACGACTTATGGTTGTTTGAAAAGTACCCTTCTACCAACAGAATAGATTTTTCCGTCGGAACATAATAATTATAGTGCAACATGAATTGTACTATGTATACTGCCATAGATATGTTTCAATTCCAGTGGTTTCCCCGCCGGTGATTTACATCCCTCAATTGTTTTTGATTGCGCAAACCACTCTCTGAATGAAACATTTAGAAACACACTCAGCAAATGAGGTGCGTAGAAACCAACGAACAATGCTTTATCACGAAAGATCTAACGCCTTCATAAAACTTGCAAACGGTTCCCAGTCACGATTTTATCGGTAACCAACCGATCGATCGACCGTTGGCTGGCAGGATCCGGCAAAGATACGGCACGCGCACCGTGCGAATTCTGTTTGTAAGGTTTACATGTTTTCACATTAGCCACCGACCAAAGCTGCGTTAAACCGAGTAACAATTTCAGGCACGCGAGGCTGCGATAATTTACACGACACGCTTTGATGCTTAGGCGAACCGTAACTGGAACTCGAGCATTTACTTATTTCGAAATATCAATGGAAAGTTTGTTGGATGTTTATTCAGTTTATCCTGCGCATACAGAAATTTACGAAAAAATGTCTAAATTTTATAATGAAAATTAAGAAGGAAATTGATCAATTTTACAGGAACAATTAACGTGGAACTAATGACTTTTAATGCTTCCATTTCTAAATTATTTAATAGCTATAACAAATATTATTGTGTGACAAATATTATAAGTAGACTGCGTATCTTTATGCAAATTCATATCTTTAGAAACATAATTAAGAGAATAGAAGATACGTATGCCCTTATTCCAGCCTCTAAACACTATAAAGTGTAGGTTACTATATACATTTTGTATATTCTTATGCATCATTTGCTTTCTTTATCCTTTTACCCATTCAAATTTTCCAAAAATGCATAAGCATCCGCAGTTTAATTATAAGATTCATTGAAAGCATGTATGGATTTTTTTGTAAGAACTAAAGTTACCTTTAACTATCGTTAAGGTGTGGTGACAGTAATGTTTTTGCTTCACGATGCTGAATATATAGTTTTAGTATGTAGCTGTATGACTATACTGAAGACAAGAGTTAATACATTATTATTTAAATAAATGGAACTTTGTTTATCTGTTTTTAAAACTTTGTAATTATATTTTTATATCTGTTGAATCTATTCACGTAGTTAAGTTTATTGTTTAAAAATATAAAGTTCATCTATTTACACTATTTTTCAATGTGCAATAGTTTTCGAAATATTGGACGAGATTTGCTTACTATGCCAAACATTAGATGGAGGTTAGATCCCTTAAGCATAAATCAGCTGTATACAAAATTTTTCGAATATATAGGTGTATTAACTGGGTGAAATTTTTTGTTAATGTTAACCTTCGCTGAAGTTCGCCATGTGCTTTTGCTATGTAATGTAGTTGTAAAATTACCTTGTGATAATGCTACTTCTATTGGTATTATTAAAAAAGGGAAGCGTTTCTTTTTTAATATTGCTTTGGAAATTTATAAATGAAGCATCATTTTTTGTTGTGAAGTATGAAAAGATGACCTACTGTGGTGTTACTGTAACATTAATGGCATTCGATTTAGCATAAAATGCATTAAATTGAATTAGATACAATAAAAATGATTAATTTTGCATATTTTCCACTGAAAAATTCGTCATTATTTCTCTTATACTAGGTTCAACATTTGAAACTTTATAATAATAGGTATGCAAACTAACTTTCTTATATTTTGTCTTATTACCACTTTAAAAGCACACTTTTGCAATTCATGAGAAAATTTAAAAACACTATAAATTAGTAAATAAAGAACTGTGGCAAATATATGTGATATATTATATTAACCTTTGCAATGCCAGACGAAAGATAGTTCGAATTATTATTTTAAAAATTGCCATTCAAATAGTTACACAAATATTCCGAAAAAATTGGATATCGCACAAAAAGGTTTCGTTATATGGACACGTAAAGATTGAAAAAGAATTTCAAACAGTAGAAAATATAAAATATACCTCCTACTAAAAAGCTAGTATTGCAATGATTAACTTAAATTTCACTGCATTATACTTGTGTAAATCACTTATTTAATGTAAAATCGCATAAGTTAATTCCTAAATCATTTAGAAACCATAAAATACACGCGTTTGTTGTAGCACTTCATTGACCGACGAGCGCGATTGTTAGCTCCAAATAAAAAAATCTCAACATGAGTTGACTGGTCAAGCTTTCTTGAGTAGCTTCTTGGTCATCTTTCATCCGATCAAAGCAACCATTCACGAAGTCGTTTTGTGTGACACCGTGCAGTAATCGTTTCATTGCCTGATCCGTCGATCGATCATACCCAATAAAGTTCTGGCGCCCGTGAATACCACTTGTCTGCACGGCAGACAAAGGGATAAAAGCCGAGGACACTTAGTCGTTAAACTCAAATGAGATTAGGACCAATTGCTCTGACAGGATATTCAAAGTGCCTGACAGCGGACTCCTGACGTCGCGTTACGCCCAATTAAACGTAGTTTCCAATGCATTCCTATTTGTGGCGATCGTCGTCTTCTCCTAATCAACCGTCGATTAATGTAAATGTAAATAAACGGTTAGTCGACGCCAATTTTGTAACAAAAGCTTTACGATAAGGGAAGATTAATATGACTATCAAAATACAATTAGTCATTGAAGCTAGGAATTGAGGCACTTAGTGAAAAACGGGTATATACATGTCACAATTTCATAATTTTAGGGGAGAGAGCATTGAAGGAAATTTTATTTTCACAGAAAGTGTTAGGATTAGGGTAGATGACCCAATTACTGCCACCCGAATGATCAACTATGACTTCATGTCACTATTTTTATTAATTATTTATCAAAATCACGTGTTGTTTTTCTTCTTTGCTTCGATCCACTGTGATAATATAAAGAAAATAATAAGACTCTTAAAACCCCTATTTTTGTCTATATATTCAATACGTTAACGAAAACAACGCCCGAGCTAATACTGTTATCCCTAATTCAATTACTGCCACCTCATTTACTGTCACCTGCGAAAAACACTTGTTGAAAACTTCGAATTAAACTAGCCGAATTATGGTTATGTATATTCCTCGTATATAATAACAATTGGTGACGATAACAGCACACACGTTCGTTTCCAACAGAAAATTCTACCATGGCGGTACGTGTAAAATGCGTAAATTGTTGGTACCAGTTACTGTCACTTGAATATTAAATAAAAATAATTCAATAAATCGTCAAACTACGATTGTTCTTACATTCTACGAAGCTTATGGAGCCTAAAAAAATGATCTTTCCTTATATTCATAATTCAACTACTATAACAAAAGCCATCTGTTTAGTACCATAACTTTCCCTTTGATAGTAGAACACTCGTTATTCTCGCTCTTTCAATCGACATACATTGTTTTACCATTTTATATAAAAAAATGATAAAGAATATTAAGTGTTGCTTCATTTTATTATATTCACTGCACTTAGAATTCAATGTCATTAAATAACAAATGACGACTACTACTAAAGTTTAGCTGCAAAATTTACATTATTATTACATTTTCTATTAAACTTTGCATTGAATGCATTACTTATTTTTCTTTAATCTAATTCTTCATCTACATTTTTGTATTTCTGTTCCCCTTCACTGCTAACACGTTATAATTTATGATAAAACAAAGCATATACATGAGGGATAGATTGCATCGAATTCGGAAGATTTTGAAAGAAATTATGTGTATATAATGCTGGGTCTATACTGAGCAGAACTGTTCGCGAATAGCTTGCGAACAGTACGCGAACAGAAATACCACCGCATCCACACTGAAACTCGCGACCTGTTACAGACTTTGAGTTCGCAAACAGGCTCTTTGATGTACCGCTTCCTGACCAAACAGTGTTCGCTGTTTGCTGACTAGCTCGCTGTTTACTGTTCGCTGTTCGCAAAACTATCCACGTTGCTAGCGAAGATTGCTCGCGAGTTATTCGCGAGCTGTTCGCGAACAGCAGTGTGGACCCAGCATAAGTGACATATGCTCCTTTTCCACTAGATGAACGCTGCTGAAGCCACGACATTTTTATATGGTTCCATCCAATGACGTATACATGATTCGACAATAATAAGTTATAGACTGAATTAAGAACTGTATAAACCAAGTAATGTAGCAAGTAACTGTTTTCCACTGCGCCTGTTAACTCTAAAACAGCACAAGTGCATTGCTGAACATTATATTAATTGATGATACCATCGTTTGCAGCACACTATTTAAAATAACATAAAATTTCATCCTTAAAGAAATCCTTAACGATACTTACTAAGGCCAAATGTCTTTTTCAAAATATAGATTGGTGGACTCATACTACTTTGAAATTCATGGCTTCAGTTATCGCGTGCTATTATAGTTTATATGTACTATGCTAATAGATAGAAGATAACAAAATCACCAAGCAATGAAAATACGGCGAATATTAATATTTTCATATTTATTAATGGCTTTTCTTTGGATGAAGTTCTTCATTATTGAAACATAAGAACTTTTTTTATTTCAGGGATCAATAATAATAGCTTTCAGAGACTGTCTACTTTGTTACAATTAATTTCTAATTAGTATCTTGTCGCTGTTGTTTATTAAGTGGAACAGAAACTTTATCACTGTAAAAGCCCATTACATAATTTGTTAATAATTCGTTTCTTTTACGTGATTTTTATATTCCATCGTCCTCTTCATTAGTGATGATGTTCTGGCGTTATTCTGAATATATTAATGTAATTAGTTTTAACCCTTTGCTGTCCCATTGCTTGTACTGGGATTACGTCCTTTAATTAAATTAATTTTTACAGGTGGATGATGAATAACAAGAAAGATACTAAGGAATCCTATTTATTGACTAGAATTACATATTAAAGTAAACCTTTAATTCAGGAATGTAAAATATTGCAAAAATGATTCACAAATGTCAACGTTATAAGAACATGTTTTATGACCAATTCGTCGGATCGATGCCTGTCGAACTATCCCGTCTCATTGAACAAATTCCTCATCGTCGAACTGCTGGTTGAAGACGATTCGTGCAAGCGTTGGACAAGGTACAACAGGGTACACGAGGAGCGTGCGCGCGTAATGGTCAGATAGACAGGATCGTTGACAATTACAATGAATCATACAAGACACGACAGACTGGCATAGCTCGGTGCATAGAGTACATTTCTACCGTGCCGTGCGTCTTGCCTTGTCTCACTTTCAATCTTCCTCTTCACGTGTCTTTCCATTGGTTTGATCTACACAAGTACAGACATACTCGTGTATTTGCGTTGCAAATCATGTCCAGTCTTGTAAATCTCGCCGTAGCAGCGAATCAATGATAGGCATTGTCCTGCAAGGATGACTCGATGTATTAATTTAAACTCTTTCCTATTTGCATAATCTAGTCACGTCAGATAAACAGGCGGACAAGAATAGGTGGTAAGAAGGTTGACAATTTCGCTGTATTAACCGGTTGGGAATTGAGCAATCTTTCTTGTTAACTTTCATTTGGGAGTCAATGTAGCCCGTATCCGAATCTCCATTATCCGAGCTCTCTAATATCTGAATATTTTACTATTCTAACATTCTACCATCTGAACAGAAAATCTTCTAACGAAAGATGAAACAAATCAATAAGATACAAAACGTATGCAACTGTAAGTTGTTACTCACGTTGAAACGTTTATAAAACTTAACAGCCACAGAAATAACAGCCAAAATAATAACAATGTAATGTATGAAGAATCGTAAATAAACAAATTTTTGTACTAAATTTAGACTTAGGTTTACGTAACAACACATAGACACTGTATATTCGTTTACACTTAACATTTAAAAATAAATATTATGAGGTAAATGTACTGTTGAACATTAAAACGTGACCAATATAATTATAAAGTATGGGACATGTTATAATTCAGTGAAGGTGATACGTTTACTATATATCTTATACCTGTTACATAAACTAAATTGCTAATATATGTAAAAATTGTCTCTATTCAAATGACAACTTTTCAAGTGACAGTAATAGAGACATTGGACTCTGTTGTATATTTTTAAGAGAGATTGAACAATATTATACTACAAAGTGGAACGATTCTTTGTTTAACTTTCTCCAAATGTCGAAGATTGAATCACAAATTGCAAAAGAAGAAAAAGGTGAAAATTAATCAATTTTGCATGAAGTGATATAAACAAAACGCAAAACGATTTTGAAACTACAATTCGTTTGAATGTGCTAATGAATTTAAACTACATATTGTGTCAGTGCATTATGAACAGTTTTATATTAAAGAAAAAAAAAGAGACAAGGTATTTTTACATTTCACACTCATTTATCATTTATAATTGTGTCGGTGATCAATGACTGACGCGGTCTAAACGGAAAGTATAAAGAAGAACATGGTGCTTAACGTTTTTAAAATATAGTTCCCTTTTATAAAATTATGTTACTTTTTGTATACCGCTTATCCGTTAAACTTTCTTGTATCCGCCACTATAATTTAAAACAAGGCAAATAAAACAGTAAAGTGCGTATATTATGCAAAAAAAGTTTCGTAAATAAATTTGCTTGCGTTGTGATAATTACATAATTTAGAAACGTCTAGATGTGTTTGCTTAAAGAAACAGTAAATCGTTCTCATACTCGTACTATGATGGTAAATCAAACACAGAAGGCTTCGCACATCTTGCTGTATCATTATCGAAGTTTCTATTCCATCGCTTTCACATGTACTACCATCCTATTGCGTTCAAGTAGAAACACACAATGGTCATAACATTTCTCTCTATTAGGTATTCATTTAAAACTGCATTAAAGTAAGCTGAAACTTCGTTTCACCTATTCTATGTATTGTGTTTCATAACACTTATTCAGTATTACGGTATTGTTATTGCAGCATGAGATGTATTGCAATATTTGTTCCATTTGATAGCCTGCTAAAAGTAGGTAATGGAAGGATTATTGGAAAACGATAGAGCTAGTCTTTTCACTAAACATACAATTTGATAATATTAAAATTTGGCAACATTTTAAACAATAATGGATCAATAATTATGGAATGACGATAAATAAGAACCATATCATTTTTTCAGGTATATAATCAAAGGTAGAAAAGCATCATTAAATCTGGTTTATACCTTTTACATCGTATATTTTACATTTTTACATTTTGAATAACAATGAAACTTGTCATTGCCTTTTTTTACAAGAACATTTATATTTATCAAACAACCACAAATAATTACATAGCATTGGATTGTTCGAGAAATTCGTAGCGTATTTAATTGTATTATATTCTGTTCTGTATTTGATGAAATTCGAAGCTAATCACAACCATACTCCAAAATTGCGTACTGATTGGTTCTAAAATAACTGAAGTAAATCGAAAAAGACAAATCGAGATAGACTTTATGTACGTATATTTGTGACATAACGTTTGCAAAATTTACTTTTTGTTGTTTCTGAATTGGAGCATAAAGATTATACAAATTCATATTTTTATTAACAAAAAGTGGGTCTTATTATTATATGGGCTTTATTAACAAAAAATGTCAGGAAATGTAATGTAATTAAAGGATTGTTTTAGCCTGCAAATATAATAGTACATATTTTGCTTTGAATATCTTGTACATTTTCTCATATTATGAGCGTTTTCAACTTTCTTGCATATTTGAATTTTCTCATAAATGCACACAAATATGCAATCTACAGATAAGTATATAAATTTACATTTTCAAATTAATTACAATATTAATTTAAATATATACGCATAAACAGCATTGCATTTATACATGTTAAATGTCTTAAAATTATGCACGTGGATACGAAACATAATTTTTAAATCAAGATATGACCTCACTGATAAAAACGACTGTAAGCGTAGAAGGATGCAAGTCGGAAGGACGTAAGTCGAGGTATTACTGTCTTCATAAATAATTGTTAAATTATGAAATCGTGTTATCAGATGGACTACTTAAATGCAATGGAAGAGCAATGTATAAAATCGGTCAAAAGGAAAGGTGACATTTCGCAACGAGTGTTTCAATAATCCACAAAAAATTGTGAAACCTTATCTGGGATATTCTATTCAATGTTTCCTTTCCATGAAACAGTTTCATCATTATAAATTGTAATTTTCATACATCTCTGGAACATACTGGACACTTGTAAGTGTTATTTGCAAAAACTCATTGTAAAGATTGATGAAAGCTTGGAAAAAACTATGAAACTATTAAATAATTGGCTATGAGTCACCAAAACTAATACTACATGCGTTATTTGATAGAATTATAATTTCATACGTATTATTTATGAATATTCCTCAGACATCGTTACGAACATTCAGATCAACCTAATACTACAAGATATACAAATTTTATAATCGTACCCAAAAGTATTAAGTGAATATATTTTCATTTTATTTGTCTACTATAATATGTAAATTTCCTTGCTCAATGTTTTTTTTTTCAAATTCTCCAGAACTCCTTTATTCAATTGCAATTTTCTTTCCTACTTTGAAATTATCTGCAGGTATCAAATTTTACTTTAGATTTAACTTTCACTGTAAAATAATTTTGTGTTATACACTTCCGCTTTGCTCCATATTTTTATACAAATAGTGAAAATTTGCACATTTATGATTTCGGCATAATTGGGTCAATATGATAGTAATTAAGTACTATTATTAGTAATTAAAAACTTCACTTGGTGAAATTGTTCCGAATTGTGAACTCCCTAGATCATTTTTTATCTGTAAGTGTAGATGATGTAATCAATATGAAAAGTCATTAGTATGAGTAGTATGAGTCATTAATGCAAGTATCAAAGAAATTATGGTAGATCTAACCTTAATTCCACTGATAAACGATTTCAGTCGATTATATTTCTTCATTCCCTGATAAACCGTGAGAATGAACAATAATCTTAGTATCATTGACCGGAGTAACCAATTTCTACATATTGCCGTCATCAATGAAATAACTCAACAAGTTTTCTTATCGGCGTTTACTTTTCAATAACTAATACCTAAAATAGATCGATAACGCGAAAGGTGCGCTATCGCAACCACGATAAGCAAGATCTTTCTTTACCTTTAGAACAGGTAAGTGAGGCGCTGTATACACAAAGATAAACCTTTTTCGTTTTTATTTAAAATTATTTCTTTAATATTTTACCAGCTCCAAATAAGCACACAAAATCAGACATAAAAAGGGATATAGCAAAATTTTGTTATTTTTTCCAATACTTAGCAGACACTTATTATAGACTATTTATCAGATACTTGTTTATATAGTAATTGTTGATAGCTTCCTGCAAAATTATAATTTCATGAGATTTATCAAAAGGTCTTTACTTTTTCACAGTGTGCGTTTAAATTGCATAGCACATATATGAGTAAATAGGCAAAAGACTTTAAAATAAACTTTTGCTTTTATCTATTTGTAAAATACACAAAGACTTTTTGAGCAACGCAATATTTCAATTTAAATTACATGTTACTAAAAGTTTGCGATCGTTTTCATAAGATACTATTTCATAAGCTCTTGTGCGTAATACATTAGGTAACGAAAAAAATTCGTATAGATTTAATAATAAAAAATTTAAGCAACGTAAACTTCTTTCAAATGTAATTATTCTACTTAAAAAAATAAGAACATAAATAAGATCTTTTAACGATATCACCATTGTTACAATATTTCCCCAAAAGCTGTGAAAATTTCGATTTGTATTTCTCATAAGAATACCGCTTCTTTATTCTTAAAAATTCTTCATCTTAATAGTATAACGAAATTGTACCTTGGGAAGAAATGTTAGACAGGTGTTGTAACTAGCAAAAGATTTGCTTAGAAAATATTTGTTCATTTCATTATTATTTACATGAGGTTTGAACCATAGAAAATCGTAAATAATCGTTTGTCTGATAGAATGTTGTTGGAACACCATTTATCTAGACCTTCAACGAAAACTACTTTGCTTGCATAATTCGACAGGTAAGCCATTAGCAATTTATCTCAATTTTCACCTCACTTGTCTAGATAATCAATGTCATACTTTATTTCATTTGACGTTAAGTAATGGAGTCTAGGGTAGGCTACAGCAAAGGGTCTTTCTATTTTGATGATAAAAAAATTGAATTTTTCTTTTAGGCTCTTTCACAGTTTTACATCTTAAAAATGTAATCTCAAATTACTTACTAAATACTTAATAACTTGAAATACATGTAGTAGCTTCCGTTCGTTTCAAAATAAATATTGCAAACAGAATAAAAATAATTCGCATTCAGGAAATCGACAGGTCTTTTCGACAAAACTAATATTTTTGGAGCAATTTCACTGTCAGTCGTTTCAATCTATATCAAAACATGGCAACGTATTTCTTGTCACATGAAGTGTCATGTAGCGAGTTCATATAACATAGTGTCTCACTTAGCACACCACATGGCTACCTTATTATTACTGTACAGTGAGCTTAAGAACTAAAAATTTGTATGTATACATACGAAACAGAATGTATAAGAATATGTAATGTACAAAGCTGCGGACACTTTGTCATTAAAAATAATACAGGAGGGGAACGTACAAGAAACGGATTTAAACTATAAATAATAATCATTTTACTTATACGCGAAATACGTTCGTATACGTTATCATGACAAATACCGATCTGTATGCATTTATGGGAAATGCAAATGTGCGATAAGGTATAGAACGCACACAAGGTGTAAAATTGTACAAAATATCCAAAGCGACGTACGCGTTATGCGTCCTATTTAGAGTTTAAAGGGTGACATAAATCTTTACATAGCTTTCATTTCTTTAATCATAATTACAAAAATATAAACATAAAATATAATGTGCATAAACATTAGCAATCTAATTACCATATTTCTGCAAATAAATTCATACTTTTTTAGTTAAAGGAATGCGATCAAAATAGAATCCAATTACATCCTCGAAATATTGTAACAAGTGCCTTATCGGATATATTTTCGCATATTATATGTACATATGTATTTTCTGCCTTTTTACCCATTTAAATTCGTCGGGAATGCATAAAGATCCGTAGTCTACCAATAACAAATAACAAACAAAATAAATGAGAATAAACAACTGAATTGAATTCTCATCAAGAAAATACATCGAACTTAACTTTTAGCCCCCTAACTTTAAATTACACATCTTCGCCAATTTCGAATGGAAACACTTGAAGTCGGCACGATTAATCCTCGAGGGCTTTTAAATTGTCGTACACGATAGTGCGGAGGAGCATTAATCCAAAAGTTCACGATTCGAAAGGTGTCCAATTTATCAAGTCCGCCCAAACTGGTCGAGAATATTACCGTACCTCCCACCGGATGAACGAAATCACGAGTTTCCCGTTCGAAGAGACTGGCTACGGTATTTCCGAACGAAGGAATTCCGGGTAAAACAGTATCCTTGAAGAAAATGGCCCCTGAGCTGGTATATTACCCAATCTTCAAGCTCAGGGGAAGAGAGGATGACGGGTCACCGGTACTGCGGTCCGGTTTTCAGAAGGTGACGATAATACGATGAGATCTGGCCGGGTGTGAAGCAACCGCAAGGCATAATATCATTCATAGGTTACCGCGGTTCATACGTGCAGGTACACGTGGTCGCATTTTACATATATACGCGTTGTATACGTGCATTAATATACGTCGAATACGTGGGCAGACGTGGAGCCTCAGGCCTGTTTGCCCACACATGGCAATTCTTCCTTCGTACCTTTAGCTCGCTTCGCTGAACTTTCACCTAAGAGTGAAAAAAGCTGCCAATCGTTGCTTAGTCAACAGACCCTTTCCCTTTTCCCTCCTGTTTGCTTTTTTTTTTATTGGTACAGTCTTTTCGTGGCCATTCGCCGAATGGTTCGGTTGAATAATTCTATTACGATTCTTTGATAATAAGGAACGTTAATGTTGGCTTTCACAGTGTTTGTTAGAACTTAGTGTAAATATAAGAATACGTTGGATAAGTGGTGCTTAAAGTTAAAGCGCTGCAGGAAACGCGTTGAGATAGTAACTGAATTACGTAGACGGTTAACCGTGGTAGATGAAGAAAACATGAAAGAGTTTCGACTGAATTTAAAACCTCGATCGAACAATATCCTGCCTGCATTTTACAATGTTTCCCCAGATTATCTGCAGTCCCCTAAAAATAGTTTCTTCTAATTAGGATATCTTTTTTCAAAATTCAGTGGACCCTCGAAATTCGAACATAATCTGTTCCGTGATATGGTTGTTACTTTGAATTGTTCAAATTTCGAATTAAGTTTCCTCATTTGAACTAACGCAAATTAGATTATTCCGTTCGAATCTCGAAGTTCGTCGATACCAGATTCATACTTATTGATGATCTTCTTTTTCTTTTCTATCGTAGAAAATACAACTTTCTTTTTAAATTTTTAATCTTATTATCCTTTCTTGAAATTACTATGAATTAGAATCATTAAAAAAATACATGAACGAATAGAGAAATAACTCACTGAAAGAGTCACAAGAGAACTGACTATGCAACCGTATGAGGAGAAGTAAACAGAAGTCGATTGTCGATCACGCGATTGACGTCTCTCTGTTCGAACATCGTGCTTTCGTTCGAATTTAAAAGCTGAATCTTCGTTTAAATTTTTGTTCGAATTTCGCATTGTTCGAACTTCGTACTATTGGAATTGCAAGGGTCCACTGCATTTACAATAATGGATTAAACTTGGACACCCTGTAGAATGCAGTATATTCACAGCACCTAATAATCAATGCTGCTGATTCAAGACTGGCATCGGGCGATTCGACAAATTCACAATAAATTCGATTTCCATGCACCGTTATTTCCCACCGACTGAGCCCAGTTATTTCGGCGGATGCAGTCGAAACGTTGATTTACATAACAACGGCCTAAACTCGGGCAATTTACATTTCCTTTCCATTCCTCTGTCCTCTCTTCCCTGACTTGCCGCACAGTGCCCTCGTGTACCCTCGTGTATTCGCAATGGCAGTCCGCGAAAAATCGATACACAGTGCGAGTTGCCAGAATTGGAAAATAATTGAATCGATCCCATACTAGAGGGCTTCCTAACTTTTGCAATAGGATACAAAACGCGAAACGTTTTATGCGATCTGTTACGTTTAATGGGAAAACTATGGAGATACTACCTATGGCAAGAATAAAATTTCATTTCAGAACAGTTATGTATGCACTGTTTGTTCATTGCAAGCAAGGGTATACGTTCTTTATAAGGTTTATTTACAATGCTGCTTTATATCCCTGGAATATTAACATTGATCTTTTATGAGATTAATGATAATATGTGGAACCTGATATCCTATGTGATAAAAATATTTCTATTTTCTGTGCTATCTTTACTAAAATTAAAGTAATAATTATTTATTTTATAAGACGTACAATACCTTAAAAACTTGAAAACAATCGAGTTTTTTTTAATTAAACATTGGTCTCTTTAGTATGCAGAATATGAGAAAAAGAAATAATTTAAACCATAAAGATAAGGAAGTTATCATGATAATTCGATCAATTTTCAATATTTCTTGATAAAACTTATTCTTACTTATTCAAAATAAAATTCTCTACTAATTGTCGAGCCAGTTTCGTAAGCCTTCAATTGATACAACTTCTGTAAACATTTAAAGTGTAAAAGTTTCTGGAACAGTCGACTGTTTCTTAAAATAATACAACTTTGATATTTTTCCAAAATTTAAAAATTTGGTCAGACAGTGGGTAGTTACGCAATTATTTCACACACATGGTAATTTTGCAACTTCAATTGCTAGGGTAACCGGGTTTATGACGCGAACGCTTGTATTGCTATTTTAGAGGAAAGTCATTAGCGTCTGTTTGAATGTTCATTCTTCTGTTTAAGCCAAGAGTAAGGACCTAAAAATCGCTTTATGGCCTTATAAATCTTGCACAATTGCCGGCCATATTGACTGCTAGGCATTTGCACATAGAGTCTCAATGGTAAATAACGTGTCGTAAACTCAAAAAGTGGAGTTTGAGAATTGTAGAACCGATCACCTTCGGTTTATTTAAAATAATAATATTATAAAATTATAATATATAATTATATAATATAATTAATTATATTATATATAATTAATAATAATATAAAATTTATTTACGTTTAAAGTTGTACTTCGAAAAACGTAATTTCATACGTACCAACCTAATATTAGTTCATTTTATACAAATTTCTACGTCAATACCTATCTCGAATGTTTGTATTTTCCACGCAAGTGCGTGCTTGTACCACGGGTACCGTATCTGCAGAACTAAATAAGGTCCATAAATATGTCACCGTAATTTTGTAGCATTGTATATGCTGGCTTCTAGATGAACGGTTTGCTTTGTTGTAAAGAATGAAACAAATCGCGGAAGGAAGTCGTTGCTACCATGACAAATACTGTTGCCGTCGATGTAGAAACGGCGTATGTACGAAAACTCGTCGGAATAAAAATTCAGTACGGCGACCGGCACACCGGAAATGTCGGCCGTTCTGCCATTATCTATTTCGTTTTTCACTGACGTTCCCCTATTGTGAATGTAGGTGTAGCCCAGGTAGGTGCGAAACGCCTACGAATCATGGTCGAGAATAGGCCAATTCTCGAATAACGGAAACGCTATAGATTAAACGCATTAGCCATTCATTTCACAGTGACAATGGCGCTTTCTATGTGAAATGATCGCTTTGTTTAACATCTTTCATTGGTGAAAAATTACACTTACTTTCCATTTACGATCTTTTTGTAAATTTAGTTCATGAAAATATTGTTTATGCGTGTATGTGTGTGTTTTGTATGGGATAATACACTACAATAGGAAACAAAGTAAATATTAAGTTGATATATATGCAATGTCACTTTTTACAGTAAAACTTTAAGCGTAAGTAAAATACATAAAATTTGATAAGAATGTTACCAATATATCAATATGTATTTATAAAATTATACCAAAAAGAACACATTCAAATCATCAACAATCTCGAATACAAATGATATAGTTATTTCACTGATATTGCAATGAAGATAATAGTATTATTATAATTAATTTTACTTTCACTCATTATCAAAGTAATGATGCTATTATTATATTAACGTTTGAACCTTCCTTCAGAAATACTAAGTTAATGGGAAAATATAATTGACATTTGACGCTGCTAAAACCGGTTAAATTTTTAAAAGGATGGTATTACAAATCTACTAAAACGTGAAACAACAATTGTGATAAACAATGGACGTTCTATAATTGATTAAATAAAGTAATCATTCTATGATAAATCAATTTGTTTTCGCATCCACAAAATTGACTTTATTTTTCGACTAATCCAATGTATTACGGAATTATTTCGTACTCTTTTATAATACGAGAGAACAAGAAGTCACATAATAGTCAAAAAGTAAAAGTGTCGATTATCGGAGTGATTGTTTCACCGTTACAAGGGTTCAGGGTACGCATAAGAAACCTTACAATGCTGTCGAAGAAAATATCTAGTGTCGAAAGGGGTGCGTTCCTTCGAAAGAAAGGGGCTTCTTTGTACGAAAAGCGGTTAATTTTATCTTGGTAATAAACGGAGCCAAGGAAAGTCCACTGATCAATTTACCATTTATACCAATTATTTCCTTGTTTCTGCTTCATAAGAAATCATTTTGATATGTTTACAAGCAATAAATTCTACCATAAAGTCGATCGAGTACAAATCTCAACTTGTCCTAGATAGATTTCTGTGTGCAAAGTAAGTCGAACGCAAATGAAAAAGGTTATTATTAAAGAAACTTAATTTATAGTGATTCGAAAGTGCAGGTTTATACATATTTCATAGATATAATATTCATGTCATTGAGTTAAATCAAATGTTTCGAGAATCATTTATTTCAACGTATTTCGATTTATTGCCAGTAATTTTACGGTTCGCATCAAAAACTATAAATTAAAGTTTCTTACCACAAAAGACTATTCTGAACAATTTTCTTGTATATTTCCATTGCATAATCAATAATAAATGCATGAATAATAATTACATGCATGTAAATGTATATTAATCATTTTTATTTCAATATTGATATTATTTACTGTATTATCACATTAACTAAGGTATTTATATAATAATTAAAACTGTGGATTTATCATACGTTTTACCTAACAAGTGATATATTTATTTCAATACCATATGCACTGTATTAACAATGCAAAAATTACTAAAAATTGCTAGATACTAAATTTATTTTTTATAGTTATAAATAATTGTAAATATATATAATAAATTTTAATTAAAGTTTTTTGGCATAATATTATTAATGGTTTCTAATAATAAATAATATAAAGAGTAACCAATGTAGTGAAATAAAATACGCTGGTGGAATTGAAGAAAGGAAGCATTTAGTGATTAGACTGCGGATTTTTGACAAAAATATACAAAACATTCAAAGTAAAGTACAAATTCTTGTATTTTGAGGATTGCCCGTATAGTTTCCATTTTTTTTTTAACTTTATTGATAGAAATATGAATTTGTGTACAAATCTGGAAGTTATTAATGGTGTTGAAATGATTTTGATGCCTACTTTATATTTGTAAATATTACACACAGGATATTGCAACTGTTACAACCACGAATGGGTGTTTAAATCGCTAGTCCTGAAAAGGAAACTGTCCGTTTCCCTTTTTTCAACCGCGTGAAAGGCACAAACCAACACTTTTACTCTTGTTGGTCGAGGACACTTTTGCGTTGAAGCGTTGAACGATTAATGGCTTACAATATTACGTATATACATTTAGAATCCTTTATCTAACCTCGCACAATCAAAAATGTTAACTGACAGGGACTTGGAATTAAACATTATTTTAGTATAAAAAACTATGTATAACTTTTACTGCTGTTTTATTAAAGTAATATCTGCACTTATCCGTAACGTAAACGTTGGTAATATGGAACACTTGATTTTAAATGCTTGCCAAAAATAAAAAGATTTGCCTTTTTTAATGAAACTAAAATTGATAATTGTTAAGAGTGAAACAATATAAATGATTTGATATTATATAAAAACGCTAACAAAAATGAAATTTGACTGTCCGAAAAAGTGGCGTCTGATATGGAATACGGAACAAGTTTCCCGAAGAGCATCAATCTATTCCACAAAATCTAAATAATATATCCGCCAGTCGCTAATGACCAAAATATCGATGCTGCGTTAAACAATGATGAAGAGGAAAAATAAAATGTATTGAAAATCTTTTATTTTTTTGTTTTCAAGAATTTCAAAGTCATATTTTTGAGATTCTTAAAACATTCGTGAAATTTATTCAATCAATACATCGATGCCGCGGATTGACGTCGTTAAACTTATCGATAACTTGCAGTCACATTATTTCTATTTGTGAGCATATACATATATACATACATATGTACATATCGGTCCCGCGAATAAGCACCGATAAATCGTAACGTCCTTGTGCTAATTTTTCTCTCGCATCGATCAGCAGAAACAAGCACACTCGCATATCATACTATCTTCCAGTGGTGTGCTTTTCGCATTTGAAATTACAACGTCAAGCGTGGGTGTATAACATACGGTTGCATGTCACTTTCGAGCTACGAACTCTGACCTCGGCTCGGTTGTCCCCAATTTCGAAACTTAACCTCTCAACGAGGTCTCTCGCAAGCTACCTAAGTTAATCGCTTAATTAATTCCGCCGTCCGGTCGTTCGCATCGCTTTCACCCAATTAACCGTCGGCGTGCCTGTATCGCGAATTTAAGATAAAATGCTGCAAGTTGAATTAGCCCTGTTGCGCGTTTCTTCGTCCTTCGTCTACGCTGACTGGTGTCTTAATCGCTGCTCGTGTTCTATCCGATGATGTACAAGAATAATATGTTCAAGTTGTTGTAATTGGAATAGGGGATGGTTCGGATGGTTTAGAATAATGGCAACACTATTAAGTTTCAGTAGAACGTCGATTATTCACACCAAACGGGATATATATCTGTTCGGATAAGCGGTTTCTCGGATAACTAATCTGGATGAACTAAATTTGCGAACCCGTTATGAAACGAATGGAAATAAAATAATTTTTAAATATTGATATCTATTACGTGACAGGGTATATAGAATAAACGTAAGTAATATGGAATAGCACATAATATGGAACTATGTAAAATTTCGATGATTACTTATTGATATTTGATATTTTTAATGAATTTGTAGGTAGGATTAAATATTTTATTTCAAGCGTGGCATAAACGTAAATAATTGGATCTGGTTGTAGAAAAAGAAACCAGTCAGTAACTTAACTGGATACTTTTAAGTTACAGTATATTAAAGTACGTAAAATCCAGTTATAGTCATATCTCAAATATTTAATTTTTTTAGACCGGTTTCTTTCAGCATAACATGATCCAACTATTACCTACTTCAATATCGAAATGACTCTTCGATGACTTGTAATAACTCTGCAGATCATTTATCTTTACAGAACTCGCCCCGCTGGTAATGACACAGATGCAATTAATACGATGTGAATTAGTATATAAAAAAGAAGAATGCATATATGGACGTATATTAATAGTAATATACAGTTAGTCACAAAAGTTTACATCCGCCCTTAAATTTGTTGAATATTTGAATATTTTATCCATATTAACGCATTTATTAGCTAAAGTTACACAAAGACTATGAAAAACATGACGTTTGTCACATTTATTTACGTTTTTATATAATTTATACGAAACATAACATATGTGTTCTAATTATAGGAGAAAGTTGAACAAAATGGGGTAAGGTAGTTTGGCACAATTTTTGCACACCTTTTGCTTTTGTTTTTTGATAGAATCGTCTTACTGTCTTCAATTGTTCCGATATGTTTGTGTTACGTATTGAAGACATTTCTACTGCTATCAACAAAACAGTAGCACATGCAAAACCCGTATAGGATATCCGAAATATTTTCCGCAAAACTTTGTCTGTATACTCTATAATTATAAATAAACAGAAAATGTTATATAACTGTAAATCATTTAAAGCTTCATAACAGAGTTGTGATAAACACATTGGATTGGTGGGGAAGTAATATCGGCTCTTGATATATTCTAAAGTTATTCGCGTTTTTATTGTAAAACAAACTGAGCGCTATGCAAGTGATTACATATAGTAGTGGCAGTATGATAAGCCGATTAGCTTTCATTATGAAAGTGTCATATTTCAAAAATTACATTGCTTTCTTAAACTTAAATATATTCGTTGAAATAAAGTGAAATTAACGTTAATTTTATAACTCAACAAAGTCAACTTTTTAACGCTGTCAGCATTGTATTGACAAGAACAATGAGCATATATATCGTCGTACTACCCTTCGTATTTCACATATTTTGTTATAACTTTAATACGACATCAGAGACTTATGTTTGTATAACAGTTTCTCCTTCTTGATAATCACAGAACGCGTTGACAAAGTTTCACGGGAAACCCTGAAACACCCCGTAGAATTGAGAATCCCGTCTTGCCAAATTACGCCATTTTGTCCATCTTTGCCTTACATAGATTAAAGCGACGTCGAGATTTTAATTGTTGTACATTTTCTCATTAAGAAATCAATAAACGTAATTCTACAATAGTTTAGTAATTAATTACTAGCTATGTTTATAGCTTATAGTTTACACCTTCATTGGGCAAGTATTTGCAATTTCGCACAGGTGCAAAACACGCGAAATACCCCTCCGTTCTGTTGTCATTTCAGTGAGATACGCGATTAGCGATGCTCGACAATTTGTGTCATTCAAGTAATCTTCATCTATCCGAGAATCTCGCGTAAGCAGGAAATGAAATCCAGAACACCGTGCTTGATCCGAGTCAAGCTGAAAGAGGTTTGGGACAGATGAAGGAAGACGGCGCTTACTTGGGACGAAAAGCAAACGAGAAAGAGGAGAGAGAGAGAGAGAAAACGAAAGACGAGGGTTTCGGTTGTCTCAAGGTTTATTCAGGCTTACTCAAGCAAAGTCTCGGTTTCGTTCTCTCGTATCGCTTACGAAGTCTGCGAAGCCTTCGCTGTCTCCTCGTATCTTCAACAGAAATAACAGGTTTCCTCGCCAAGCGTTGATTGCATTGACAATTTGCATTAAGCCCTTATATTTCTATTTGATGTAACTAAATACCAGCAGGGCCTTGTAAACTGAAAACCTTATATGCTGAACGTGGCGAATTACATATATGGAGTGTTAGACTTTAGAAAAGATGACTAAGGTGATAAAAAGAAATTATAATAATGTGTGTTGGCAAAATACATAGTACAAAGGAAAAAAATTGGTCGTGGGATACTGATAAATCTTAAACGTTAAAATCTATGTAAACTCAAAAAGATTTAAAGGATTTCAAAAAGTAGGTAATAGTGCAAACTCCTCTTCAAAATGCAATTGTAAAAATTCATATATCTAATTGCTATGAAAAATTAAGAATTGATCATTTGTAGAATGTGTAATAAATAAAGTAGTGATGCAATAACAAGGTAGTAAGGACGTAGTTATAAAAAGTTAATTGCGGATATATGGTGTAAGTCGTGATTCATCAAATATAGGTTACTGTACAAAAACTTAATTGTTTTATGAAGTAAATATTTCTTCAAAACGATTGAAATTAAAGAAATTCTTCCAAAGGAAGTGATATAATTGTTCACTGAATAAGATTAAAGTTTTTTTTAAAAGAACGTTGGCGATTTATGTGATCTCATTCTTTGTAATTAGCTCATATGCTAATGAGACACATAATAAAATTTATTAGTTGCAGAATGTGACTCTAGATGTTAATCTAGGACGTTAGTCTATTTCAGCGGATCTTACTTTTGGAAAAAGATAATATTATTTATTATTCTAGATTATATAAACCTTGTGCAAATAATACAATATATAAAGAGTAAGGAAAAAACAGGGAACGCCACAAGGCAGCTTTATTGAGAGAAATCCATCTTTACTATTCAATTCGTTAGTGGAAAAACAAGGTTTAGTAAATTTAACTGTACTGCTTACAACATGAATTTTATACTTTAATTAAGCATCAGAAAATAAATGGATGGAACCCTGATTACTTTACGATATTGTAACTTTTCTTTAAGTTGATTCTAGCAAAATGAAAATGAACAGTCGCCACTTTTTCTCATTATGAAATACATGTAAGGGTGCACTAATTGATGTTAACTTTGAATTAATTGGTCGATAATGTGTTCATCAACTCACGAACGATTTGACATTCATCATTTTTAATTGGAAATAGAAGTAATGTATTGACCTGAGATATTGGGAATCCTAAAACTTGTTATTTCTAAATTAAAAAAAATAAAAAAAAAACAAAGAAGTTGTACAGATCTGAGATATTAGAGAGACACGGGCGACTCTGTAGAGAGCTCTACTTTGAATATTACATTCCGTATGAAATGTTCTCAGGTTATGAAGGATGTACATACATATTTGTCCTGTTCCGGCACCTTGGTGCTTTCGACTTTACCTGCACGTGCAACAGTAAATCGTAAGCAGGACGAAATTCAGTCTCCTGCCGGTACACGAACCGTCATGAATTATAAAGTGATAACATCAAAAACATCACGGGTCACGTTACGTTACATAGAAGTTTCATGCTGAAACTTGTGCTCACAACGAACCTAACAAACTAACGTTTGGCCAAATGAACGAGGAGTACACAATGTATCTTAAAGGAGCACTCAGCTACTTTTCTGTGAACTATTTACTATATTTTGAGAAAGGAAACAGGAACCGAGAAAAGTTCAGAAAGATTTTAGAGTGTGTGAACTTTTAGAGATCAACAAATTCTAGAAAAATATGTATACAGTCAGCTGCAACAGTCTATATGTATATTTTAAATTTTAAATATTTACATATTTTCCGACATTTGCCGGAAAAATAAAAGCTATGCGAAAATTTATAAAATATGAAATTACAAATAGGAAAAATTCTTGGATGACGTTTCATAAAGTAAGCATCATTGATTACACGAATAAAATTGCTTCTAAAAATGTGAAAGATATCATTTTGCTCATGCTAAACAAATTATTGCACGTCAGAAATGCATTAGAAAGTTTAACAATATACCTAAATATAATTATAACAACAGGTGTTATATAACTTTTATCGTAATATTTTTAAACAAAAAAAAAACAATTTTATAAGTGATTAATTTAAAGGAATAATTTTTTATTATTATTGCAATGTTTATTTGTAGTTATTGTATAAAAATCGGTATCATAAAGTATCATAAAACATTTGTTATTGCAGAATGAAAAAAGATTCTTTCATTTGGCCACGATTATATATTTATTTTAATACTTTGATATGATATTTGATTTTTAACCAGCACGGACGCCATAAATTTAACATAACAACATAACGATACCGATACCCTCATTGTGCCAATGCGAAAACCGTTTGAACCTACATACACGAGAAATAGCGACATTTATTACAAAATCAATGGTATTTTTCTTTATTGCCGTGTTGCAATATTTAACGACACTTGTAGCCAATAATGTAATATTTCATTCAATTTTGCAAGTATTGCCGCAATTTTTCGAATTTCAAGTACGGAAGTATAAACTCGTTCTGCGACGCTGAATTTATTGCCCGTTACCAGCGACATAAACGCAATGGAATACGTAAATCTACCTTCCCAAGAACCGCGTTAGCTCAACATTCGCCTAAACGCGTGATTCAGTGTGGATGACACTCAGTTCAAGGAATGATTCTGTTAATGGACTGATTAGTTAACCCTTTGCACTCCGTTGGCTCTACTATGGCATCAATTTATATCCATTTTCACTAATTTAATTTTCATGTTTTTCGTAGAAAACAATTTAGATATTTTAGTGCGAATTAGAGTTATCATACGTCTCGCAACATTTCACTTGTTGATAACTTGTTGTATAACTTGATCTTTTGTAATTCAAATAATTGGAGTTACTATTCCATGTAAAACTATTAAATTACTGACACTGTATAAATGTCATTATTAAAGGTACGGTAAAAAGAGTTGAAGTGTTTGTCGAAGTTGTGGGACGAGGTGATCACGCAACTGAACCTCCTCGTTCCGTTTACCTTTCACCTATAATCTGTTTTAAGAGTTGTTTGACATTGGGCAAATATTATGGGGAAATTCTTAGAGGCATTCGTAATATTTAGCCTGACTATATTATTCACCATTTAAAATAAGATACTTCTTGAGAAACAATTAATAAACGATGATTTTATGCACTAAAACTAGCAATAAATTCACTTCTGTTATTCAAACAAAATTTATTATTGTCAATTAATGCAGAACGTACCTTCGATTGTTTTACATTTTTATTTCATTTGAGAATCAGATATATCAAATTGTTTATATTCGGAAACATTTTTTCAATTTTACTTTACATTTCAGTTTATTAAATCAGTTTTAAATTTAACAAAAACACAGACAAGTCGATTCTTTTAATAGTTAACGTCATTGTAACATTGAATGAATTGACAGACAAGGTATATTATAAATCACATGAAATCACACATGTATATCGTAAAAAATAGTTTACTTTACATAGCACACGAAACAAAATGCTATCATCGCATATTGTGACACGTGAAACATAATATTGGAAGATATTATGAATCGAGAATGAATTTGTTGTTTATAACGTAACAGAAATTATTAGCAAGATAAACACAGAATTATAAAAAATAGAATGCGATGTTCTATAATAAAGAAATCTTCAAAATTTTGACGAAACAGTAAGTGTTTAAAATGATTATTACAATGATGATGGCTGTTCATTTCAACAGAAATAATTGCAAAGGTATCGACTGATTACTTATGGCTAATATTTTTCTCGGCCCTAAACCCATTTATAATTTAACATTGGAATACTAACTTGGAATGCTCAATAGTTAATGTCTTTTGTAGCTACTATATATAAAAATAAAGTAATAAACACGCACAATCTGTAAACTCCTCTGTTGGTTGATTTAGAGACTTGACCGAGCTGCCAGGCAGGGTGGCTCATGCGTGTCTGCATAATCTCCCGAATACCTGAATCCAGACACCGTTTATTCGCGCATACGCAAAAGGTGCATCGAACTCGAAAGCTTTCCTATATTAAGCGGCCCTTGACATCGTCAAGCTATAAGCAAGCGCAAGCATTCGGCTGCATTTAGCTGATGCTTTCGAAGACAAAGCTCGAAAATACGTTTACCAGCGACGTTCGTCCAGTTACCGCGAAGACGAGAATGTGTTTAGGGTCCTCCCGTTGCTGTTAAATATAACAGCAAGGGTGGCACTGTCGGACGCAGTCACTACTCAAACTCGAAATAGTCTGCTGCACTCTATAATATGGCTACGGAAATATATTGCTAGCCTTATTACTCTTATAGCGCTTTCTCAATTAACCCTAAGGCTGACAAGCACGATTTAGTAGAAAGATGACTAGTAGGGTGATACGGGGGCATGAGGAATGTGTCTCGATGTGTTTCGGTGTATGTACTCAGTTCATTTTTTTTTTTTTCATCATGCGTTACTATACGATCTGATTCGCGGGTATTGTTACTTTGGATACTGCTTAAAACAATTAGGGGATCGCAACTTCGAACAATTGTATTACTCAAACCGGTTTCAAGCGAAAAGATGGAAAGAAACGATATGGGTTTGATAGATTCACACCTATTTATACAGGGTGTCCTAGATTTTAACGCCCAAACTTCGTGAGCGTATTTTTTGGGCATAAATAATAAGAAAAAAAATGTTATATAAACATATGTTATTCCGAGTTTTATTAAGAAGTTATGATACAAATATGATATAGTAATATAATAGTAATACTGCGATACAATATGGGAATGTGCCAACGATACTTATTGTTAGTCTATTTCCGGTGACAATTTAAAAACACGCTGCGATGCAGTATTCTTCTGTTAGGGAATCTGCGTTGATACTCTCTCGCCTTAGGTCTAACATTCCCCTTGCAGAAGCTACAAACAAAGTGAATATCTGCATATTCTCAATTCGTAAATGCCTGAAGCATTTCGAAGTTGAACAACTAGTTAATAGCACTAACGAAAATTACTCTCATGTTTGACGAACTTAAAGGGTAATTACAAGGGTAAATACAGCTTAAATAGAGGTAGACTATTTTTATCTAAGCTGTTAGTATATTCTTACATTGTATCGTAGTATTAATATTCCACTACTATCTTATATTTCTATCATAACAGTTAAATAACACTCTAAACAATATATATGATATTTATTTCTTATTTAGATCCAAAGAATACGCCGACGAAGTTTGGCTGTTAGAAACCAGGACAACCTGTGTATTATGAAACAGGTTGAGTTTAAGACCAGGGTCAAAGTAACAGGGAAACAATGGCCGTATATGTGATCCCCTAATTGTTTCGAGCAAAATATGATGCATTATCGTAGTGCTTGACGCATACAGTATTGAAGTAGCACATCCTCGTTAAATTTATACACTCAACCATCCTATAACACGGTTAATTCGTTCCGTGTTGCATCTAAACCGTATGAAGCGAAACGTAGAACTAATACAAATTAGGAGAATGCGTTTCGTGCAATATGATAGTTGTCCAAGTTTATTAAGCCATGCTATATCGAAACCGTATTTTCGTGTTTGTTTATAGTAGCGTGTTATAAGAGAATTAAGTGTACCTCTATCTTATTTGCGTATCACTGTATTACTGCATTTTATTTTTTGTTAGCTATTCTATTATTATAAATAAAAATTATAATCCAAGTATAATTTCTTCCATCGTAAAAGTAAATAAAATTCGGGTTATAAAGGAATAAGTTATATCTACAATAGATACTATGGTTAACTATGATAATCCAGTCCTGATCACAATTGCCAAACTCGTTAGAATGGTTAAACGCACGATTAAAATTGTGCTTAATTGCTATAAATCATTTCAATTATTTTATTATTGAAATAGGTACTTGAAAGACCGGGACTAAAAATTGGGGCAACAGTTTGCAGTTTGAAGTTGAAATTATAATTATGTTTAGAATTGTATAGGAGAAGGTGACTCTATATGGGTATTCCTTTCAGTAACAAAAATCTTGACTCTCCATAATAGATGCATATTTTTCTGTGATTAATAATTACATATTTTCTGCAAGATTATGTTTGTGTCACTTGGTGAGTAGTGGTTTTACTTTCATCACTTATCGCTTCAATACATAAAAATGTATTTATTCATATTAAATCTGTATATTATATATCTCTACAATTCCAATATGTCCCTATTCCATTTAATTATTTCATAAATTCTTGCGCATTCATAACTTATTTCCTTTTTCTTTCTATGAAACTATTTTCAATAAGTTAATTTTAGATTTAGAAACACTGCTAGCAGCATTTTTATAATTTATTAATATTTTATAATATACATATATAATTTTTAGGACTTTAGTATTTTTATCGTGTAAAATTTACATATGGAAATGCAAAAACTTTTGCAGGGAAATAGTCGGATATATAGGGTTAACGTGCGTCGCGAGCTTAGTAGCGCCGTCCTTGCACTGAATCGTATTTTGTGAACTAAACGAACAGAATCAGTGCATATAGTTATAGGAAACGTTTATAGTAGTGTCTGTAAAAAGCTTACGATCTAGTTAAGTATCTGTAAATTGATCGTTTAGAGAAATAGGTTTGTTTTTAATGTTAGTAACGTGTGCTGAACTAATTATTCTACGAGCATCATTCTTATTTATTGCGGCAAAGATTATTTAATATAATTCAAGGGGCACATAAACCGTGAAACAGCGTTCTATAAAACTTTCTGTTCATTTCGTCAAAGAGTTACATATACATAACATTACATATTAGTTGTTAACTAAGTGGAGAAGTTCTTTGAACACTTCATAAAAATTTGCAGCTCAAATTACTATTCATCCAAATAGCCTATGCTTCATTTCTAAATTGACACTTATTAAAGTTAAAAGGTAAGAAATGCTCCCAGGTAATAAATGTTAATGAATAATAACGAAACTATCTTTAAATATATTAAAATATACAACGAAATATATTACAGTAGAGAAATTAATTATTTAACTAGTTACTTGAAAACTAGATTATATAAATGTCATTCCAAAAATTCGAGTAAAAAGTTTTGTTTCGTTTTTAAAAAATTACAAATATAAATGTGTATTTTAAATAATATTAAATATGAAAATTTTGTAATAAGATTCTTGCCGTTTTTTCTACCAATTTAAAGGATAAAGAATGATTATTTAAAAACCAGTTGAATATCTGCAGCAATAAATGTTTAACAAAACACAGTGAAACATTCAAATACTTCGACTTAGTTTAAAAACCTAGAATTATAATGATAAAATTTAAAAAAAGAAATTGATTGGATCAATAATTGAGTAAGCTGAATCGAAGTAATAAATTAAATTTCATACATGAACGAGTTTTCATGAATTTTAGGAACAATTCAATTAATCAAGATGTTGAAAGTGTTACACGGATAATCAAACGCTGATCGTTCATCAAAAACCAGTTTTACTCGCTCCGAATTTTGTAAACGCGGATATCTTTACCCGGAACATTTTCATTCATGGATAAAATTGCTTTCCCATAAAATTTCTTTGCATCCATTATTTCTCAAAGAGGACAACCTGTATTCTCCAGTTTTCACTCGTTTGGGAAAGTACCAATTAAGCGCAGCTATTATAATAATATACCTATACAATTTTTTTGTAAAAAAATTCATAATTAGCACTTACACGAATGAAATTACAAATGATATTAATTGAATATTCAATGAAAATAGTGTTAGTAAACATGTGATGTGTCGATAATCTTAAAATTTGGTTTAAAGATAATACTAATCTCAGGTCACACTTATCTATTCTTCTCTTTACACTCTAAACACAATAGACGTTTCGAATACAATGCCACAGCTGTAATTTTGAAATGGCAGTCTATTTCTCTATAGGAATCTACCCAAGCAAGAATTCTTTGTTTTAAATTTAATAAATAAAGAACGATAATTGAGGAGTTTAAAAACTAGTACACCGATATGAACATTTCATTGAAACGTTCAAAATGAACTTTTCTTATTTTGGCGACTAGAAAAATTACTGACACCTATCGAAATTTTTTGATGGAACATTTCTTCTAACTACCCTAAGTACTGTATTGTTGGTTCACCTAAAGTACTTTCCAAATACAAAACGCCATAATTATTATTATATATAAACTATACATATTAAACGGTTAAAATAATTTCGGCCATTTAACTGGCGTATCAAACCATAACAGTTTCGATAAAAACGGACATTACGTTTAACAATTTTCAGAAATCACCGCACGAATGAGGAGTTGTTAATACTTTACATCCTCAACTTTTGTTTTAATTTTTCTTCGAATAAATATATATTATTTTAAACATTTTGTTCGAAATGTACTTCAATAATTAATTCATAAAAAACGATTTAAATAATTTTTTCTCATCAATTATTTAATTAAAACTGGAAATTAACAGTGGAACTTTGTTAAACTTTGCTTGCGAAATATAATACATATTTAAACTGGCAATTCAAACCTGAATTGGTACTGCGATGTTACAAATGATATATTTTACTTTCCATTTGCTTTGTAATATACATATTACGTTGATGCATATGAAATGTTTTTCAAAGTAAAACTTTAAACACAAGTAGATTTTTCAAAACGATATTTACTTAATGCAAATAATTTGTACACAATTTTGCGTACTTTTTACAACAATTTATTAATTTCATTATTATATACTCATAAGACTAGCCAATTTTAGAATATTTTGGTTTACTTCTTGATTTACGATCCAATGAAAAATCATTATTTTTGAAGTTTATAAATAAACATTCAACTATTTTAATATTTATATAAAATTCTTTAAATACCAAATTTATATAAGCTTCTTTAAATGCCAAATTTATATTATCAGTAGTTCTTATAGCATATTTTACAAGTTTAGACTTCTATAATGAATTACGCAAACATTTGGATTATTATCTTGTTTATTATGAAGGATCTCATAATTGTATTATAATTGTTCTGAATATCCTACAAATGTAGATTATAGAATCTTTGTTCCTCCTCAGTTTACTTTATTACAATTAACGATTAGCCAAAATTAAAAAAAAAAATTAACTGCTAAATGTCAAACATCACAGAAACGACATTTCATATGCATCGACCTAATAAAATAAAATACATAAATAAAATTTAAAAAATTGAAATAATATTGTGTTTTGAAAAATTCATTGTTTGTTTTCTATATGTAATTCATACATGTATGTTTCAAAAAACTGATTTTGATTTCTTAACCAAATGGTTGGTTGACGAATTGCAACTGGTACTTCCACTATTGGCACCTTTATATTATTTCTTATTAAAACTGCTTCAGATTAATTATTGCTAATTCATGGCACGAGTAATTACTCATATTTCCATGGTAATCGATAAATAGGGCAAATGAACTATAGTGTATGCAGACTTTTTTATTGTTCAATTAAACTGCATTATTATCAATCCTTTTAAATTTGACCAACAACTAATAATATGTCGATTCTTTCTAGCGTTGGTGGCGCTAATATCTTTATCAATTATAACTCATAAGAGAAAAGTGTTCTCAAGTACGCTGTAATACTGTAACACATTAATTAAGAAGTACTCATCCGGTGTATTACAAAATACCAGTTACATATTATAATCGATACACATATGGTACCATACCACTTGAAGTTTGAAAGTGTCGACTACCAATTGCCATAGGAGCGCAAAGGGTTAAGAACTCTACCGCTTGCAGGGTAGCATCTCGCGCAGTGTCGGGAAAGTGAAGAGGGTAAATGACCTTAAGGGAAGGCAAGACGCCAGTTAAACGCTCAGATGGGCAATTAGGTCGAGGAAACAACCGCTTTCCATTTCTTGGTCGTCCCGAAATCCGTCGAAAGCGGCGCGAGCTAAGATCGCGGCCGTGTTCAGGGCCGTGTAGGCGTATTCTGGAAGTACAGCTTACTTTGCGGAACGAGTAGGTACATACTATCTCGAGCAAGGTTTTCTCTTCACCTTGCCCCTTTATCCGATCCCTTTGAAATATGTCTGCAAAGGTGTTACATAAGTATCGATAGTCTATTGACATCATCATCCTAGATTAGGGTGGCCAGACGCCCCGATTTTGTCAGAATTTATCGCTATTTCTGTTTCAGCGTTTCAGTATCCTAGAGATGTATTTTCGAGACTATTGTGTGTCTCAAATTTTAAATATTCATAATTTATGGCCTTCATTTACTACGTTCAAGCCGTTTTTCAAATACAGGCACTTGTGTGAATGTGATAAAAAATAAATCGTTATTGTAGTTATTTACAAATAAAAATTTGACTTTTTTATGTGCAATTTGGAAATCGTAAAGCATGTAATGTGATATTGTAATTTAAAATATAAATTTAAAAAATCGTTTCAATTGATACCTATTTATTTAGAAGGTATGACTCCTTAATTGCGATGTTGTACGGAAAATTTTGTGCTTGTATATTAAGTACACATATGTATATACTTTTGAAGAGAAAGATTTATTTTTTTTGTTATAGTTGTCACACCCTGTGTCCCGATTTTCAGTTTCATTGATCTGATCACCCTACCCTAGATTTTTCGATACCCTTGTAGCACGGTCGAAACTTTGATTACTATGATTCATTTAACAATAGAACTAATAAATTGGTCAAAATAACCGGTTTATTAAAAATAGATTTTCATAGAAATTTTATGTATAAATTCACAACAGCAGAGTGTAGAGATATTCTACGATTTTCTGTACAGAATATTGACAAAATGTATTGTATTACTGTGTATTTAGATATAATGTACCTTGCATTTTGTCAAACAAAAGTGTTTCTAAAATGAATACTTTATCTGATACGTAAATCTTCACAGAAGATTACAAAGGAATAACAAAGATGTTGGAGACAGTTTATAATCTTCAAGAAGAAAATTATTCTCCACAAATAGTAAACTGACAACAGCTTTGTTTGCTAAAACAACATTGCAATTCTTATCAAGATAAACCACTTTTAGGATGATCCAGTATTTATCATTTTAATTCCCTTGCTACAAATAAATACACTTTAATCGTTGGTAGCTTCACTGTTAATAAATTTTGTTGCTATCGTACCGCTAATGAATTGCTAATGAGTTTGCTCCGGTTCACGGCTCCTCACCAAGATCTCGCGATCGCGTGATCACTGAGCGGCGAAGGATATATCCTGAAAGATACAACACGTGAGCACAGGTATGATCCCTCGAAATCCTGACTTCTTTCTCGAACGGTACCACTGTATGTTTCCAGGTCAGCCTGGTTGGATTCGTTCGAGCGACCAAAGAGCAACGGTGCGGCTCTATTTAAAGTCCCCTCACGAGTCGCCACGAGACCGCCGGAGCACGATTCACTAACGATTCGCGTAATTTGCAATTCCTTCCTCGTCGTTCTTGCGCCGACGTCGAGTGTTGGCGATGTTTTCTTGTTACGACGTTGGTGGCCGGCTATGCTCGCCGCTCTTCGCTACAAAGATCTCGCTGGAGTTGAGAGACGCCGGTGAACACATCGAGATCTGCTAGTACTTGATTGTACTTGTTCGTGTTAGACCGGCAAAGAACGATCAAGAAGAAATTTATGATCGATGAGTCGTTATTACCCGCGTACCCGCGAATTCAATAAAATCTTCGCTTCGTGAGATTCGAAATACAATGCTCGGCAAGACTATATTGGCACAGATTTATTCTTATGATGCAGAGGTTTTCTGATTACTACAAAAATGGTTTAGGGAAGAAATCATTCAACGAACCCACATATCATCTATTCTATTTTATTGTAAAGTAAACTTGTACGATGTTGCTTAAATATAGTATTATAAAAGAATAATAAAAGTGCACATAAAAGGTTCGAATCTGTTTGATCGGTAAAATTTCGTAAAGTACTTATGAAGAACCAGTTTTATTTAAGTTTAAGCGTACTTAAAAGTACTGTTTTTCTTTTTTTAATTGTCTCACGCAGCGCTCGAAATTGCCCTCTCATTGTCAGATTCAAACTTACTTTCAGTATACTTCATCCTAACTCTAGCTATTAGACGATGCTGGTGTAAATCACCGCCCCTCGAGAATTCGAGGCATTTAGTGAAAAGCGGCTCTGTTCTGGCCAAAGGATTTCCAGCCCACATGCGCCATTACTTTTCATTTTCACGCTAGCCATCTCCTCGGCTGCTATCATTTTATGGGCTCGTTACGACCCTACGTTTAATTGGACTGACCACCATTGTAGCATGGATCTTTGTGTTGAATAAAAATTCGTAAAGGACAGCTAAATGGTTGACGAAAACTCGTTATGTAATTTTGTTTTGTAAAAATTATTATCTGCATTTTTTTGTGCAGTATATTGGTAGTCTGATTTTTTTGTTTAATACAGTTCAAAAGTATGACATGGAGGGGAGGGCTTAACAGAGTGGATTATATTAGGTTTGGAATTTTGCCAAGGGTTCATGTCATTTTTCTTTGGAATGTACGTTTCTATTACAGCATTCTTACTACACGTACGTATTAGGTTATTTCATAAGCTTTTACATATTCAATTTGCTTAATTTATTCGTAAATAAATGTATTATTGCCTTCTAATCAATCTAATTGCCATAAATTAAATCTCTAAGAAATTAGAGATGATTCACACGATGGTTACAATATATAAATTATGGAACGCTTGCTTTAGAGATCGCAAAAAATTATGAGATAGTGTGACATATTCCATAAGTTATATGTAGTTTTTGCAAAATAGTATTAAAAAAATGTTGATAGGACTTTTTATTTGGTATTAAACAGAGTAAAAAGTTTTTAAGCAATAGTTGTAGTATAATATTTCCTTACGGGTTATACGTAAAAAATGCATTGCTTAATTTCTTGCGTTCGTTTCAACTTACAGTTGAAATGAGTTTAATAAGAATATAATATTGCGTTACATAAATTGAAAGAAATATTTAGCAGCATCTTTCTGGTAGAAATTTCTCGTACTTTCAATTGTTCAAAAAAGTATATTTAACTTGAAACATACTCTAAAACGTTCTTATAATTTCTCTATAAAAAGAATTTTCACTAAAAACTAGGCATTTTAAGAAGATACCGATTAAATTACACAGGGTAACAGTTTTTATGTTTACGGATAAAACTGATACCTTTGGAATGTAATTAAGATATAAGATACCAGTTTAGAATCTAATACGTTAAACATTTCAGCAATATGCATAATCATTGAGTATATTGAACTATGAATTCATTCATTTAATTAGTTCCAAACTTCCCATACTGTCTACATAGAAAATTAATATTTCACGTCCCGAGTACACGTTAGTATGCAATCAAAACCAAATATAAAAGCAAAATCATAATATAAACATCATAAATTTAATTAACCCATTCAGTGTTAACAAAAAAGACAACGCACTGCAATTTTGAGCTGTTTTAAGCAGCATAAAATGCACAGAAAAGATTTAAAAATACTATGCTTTTTTTTATTATAAATTAGGAAAGCATAGACAATCTTAGAACACGTCTCTTGTGGTGCGAACAGTTTTCGTTACTCATGTGCCGTCGCTGACTTTTTGACGTGAGCGTACGACGTGTGGACTTAGCAATAAAAGGATTAAACACATAAAGGTTTCAGTATTTAAAACCTATCTCTTTAAATGACAGGGGACGAAAAATTTCCATGAAATCGCTTTCAATCTTTTGTTTTTCTCTCACTGAGAAACCATTGCGGTCAGAGAGTACCTCAAACGACCAGCCACATTAAAACGAGTGAATTCGTTACCTTGAACCATAGCCAAGAAGTGCTCGAAAGAATATTTGCAGATACGTACCTGGAACAGAAAGAAAGAACATATATAATTATACATTGTGAATAGAAGAGGAAGTAAATAAAAAAAACCGATAACAATACATGTAAAATAGAACGATTAAGATTTTACGATATAGAACTAAAGACAACGGTAGTATGATGTATAAGAAATGAATCGAAACGAAAAAAGCGATCTTACTACTGTTTTACAGACTCTTACGCAATAATTTAATTAGTGTTAAACGTTCCTATATTATTACTGTATTAATTCTCTAGTAATAAATAGTAATATTTTATAAATTGTCACAGATGTTGTTATTTTAAATGCTATTTTAAATTGCTTTGCTATTTTAAATTCCTCTGAAGGCTTATAGCATATTTAATTTATCAAATCCTAAACAAATTTTATCTTTTACTTATTCAACATTTACAGTTTCATAAAAATGAAAAGTTTATTTAATGTAGTTCCGACAATAAATGTCGAGAGGAGTTTAGTCAGTAGATCATGGTGGTCAATCTATTTTTTCATAGGAATATTTGCAGCCGCTTTTCTAAAAAACCAAGCCTCATGTGAAAAAATGTTATTTTATACTTTCATCCCATTTCTTCGTATGGAGTCCTTTTCTTTCGGGTTGTACCTGAAGTTACCGAAGACTGTACATTAGCGAAAGTCTAACAAGATCCAGTATCAATTATCTAAGGGTTAAGTTTAATGAATTTTACAATTATTTAATAGCAGTTGCTTCTCGACATAGATTACGATAACAAGCAACCAAAAGCAGTCATTGTCGACAATCTTCAATCTTTTTCCATGGTTATCTTACACGCATAGGCTCCGATAAAAATCGTCTGGTCGAAAAGTCGCAACTATTTGGATCGACTCCAGTGTCGGCGAACTCTCGCCGTGTCACCTCGCGCTTTTGTAATCCGTGTACCTTTTTTCACCCTTTCTTCCGAAAATTGGCCGTAGCGTTTTAGCGATTGGCCAGTTGCCAGCATTACTTTCTCGCGCCGAATCCCTGGCATTGGGGATCTCTCCGTTATTCAACGTGCAATGATATCACTAACGTTTGCGGTTTCCCCCTTAATGCTGTTCGCGAAACGACCATCGCGTCCACCATAAAGGTAGAGAAGTCGCCGCGACGACATATCGTGCCTATATACGAGTACAACGCCCACATCAAACTGTGCAGCGTTGCTTGTTAAAGACATAATGAAGAGCATTATCTGAAATAGCGAGACGGACTGGATTAGACTCATGAACGTTTTATATAAAAATTGTAACTCAAAGCAGACGTATTTAGAAATAATAGAAATAAGTACTAGGTCGTTCGATAAGTTTGTGCTGCAATGTGGTTATAATGAATTCCATAATATTTTTTAAATATTGAACGATTAGAGCTCACTTAACCTTAATTTAGCAATTCAAGTTTAGTCAACGAAAGGCATTTCAGATAGAATAGTGCTTGTATTATGTACATAAAAATATAAACATAGTCATTTAAGTAAAAAATTGGGCTGTCTAAACCCCTTTTACTCGAAAATTTCGGTAAGTCAAAATCTCTATAACACGAAGATTTTAGCTTTTCCCATAAGATTAGAGTTATGAAGTTTGGCTACATCGAATATTATGATATACATAATTAAATTAAAACTCGTGAAATTTGTTCCTTTCATTTTATCACAAAATTCGCATCATAATGATTTACATGATTGTATACATTTCAATGAATTACAGGTAATAGGAATTTGTAATTCACGAAGGAATATTTGAAATGATACTACGCTTATGCTTCAATTAATCCTTAATTATTTCTTTCTCAGTCAGCGTAAAATTCAACTAGCAAATAATTCTCATGTTAAAATGTAAGTATGTGCAATATTCAATAACATTCTTAAACAAGAATATAATTTCTATTATAAACTTCTATTCCATTCACATTCAAATGCTAGCTGAAATACTCACGCATATTTCTCTTCGTTTTTGAAATAGCTAGGTAATTAAGATTAAATATCCTTTTTTAAATTTTAAATTATTTTCTTGAGAATTTGTGCTATACAATTTGACGAGAGAAATGTTTTATGCATTATTTAGGTGCGTGTAGATACTTATGTCACTAAAGTTAACGAACAAAATTTTAATTATAAAAATACTATAGCATGGTTGATGTATAGTACCGTTCATAATTATTCAAACGATTAAATTGATTAAATATGAATACATCAAATAAAAGTCCAATAAAGTATAATTACGAGATTGTAATAGCGAAACTATTGTTCTGTAGCCGCATTTAAATTTGATTTTCTTGAAAACATACACAAAATGTTATTCATTATTTCCGTCTTATATATTTCTTTCCTTTAAATAGAACTAACTTTCCCAGCACCACCAGTTATAGAATACCCTGTTTTTGAGCCTATGGTTTCTTAAATATTTTTAAACAACTTATACTTCTATGTGAAAAATAAAAGATATTGTTTCCGTAAAAAAAGATTTCTGTTCCCTCTGATAACGTTAGCATTTTTGAAGAATAATTTTCAGGAACAATTGTTTCATATATTATCAATGTATTCGAATTGTTTCACATCTTTTACACAATATAAAAGGTATTAGTTAAATATCTTATTTCCGATGAACCATATCGTATAGCCATCGTTAAGATTTTATATCATTGTTCCTCGGTAATACATCCGAAGCTTCTTCCGATCGCAGTTAAACTACAAAGACATAAAGAAAGGAGTAGCAAGACGAAACGGCTCGGACGTTGCAAAAGATCGTTAAAATGTCTCGTTTCCTCGAACTTGGACCAAGCCGAGGATTCATACCTTTACGAACCTTAAATTGGCTCCGGTATTCCTGCGGCTATTTGCGGCTTGCTTTTATTTCCTTGAATGCACATTCTTCAACATTCTTGCTACACTGAAAGCCAACCTTTGCATCAGATTTGCCAAAGTACTGGCTATTGCTGAAAATTTATGGGTTTCCCAGCAATGTAGTATGGATGAAATACAGATTCACGTTGCGCTGATTTTATCATTGATTTTCTGTAGTTACATACCGTAGCAATACTTTGACTCCTTTTAGTGCTGCAGCCATACGTGTATGGTTGATCCCGAGTACGTATAATGTACGGAATATGTAAATTGAGGATTTTTAAAATAATGAATAATCAGTAGAAAATATTGAACAAATATGAATTGGGAATTATTGTAATATTAAAAACCCTTTACAATTTAAATTCGGAGTTGGCCTGGTCTCTCAAAATTACGCAACACCGAAAGTGTTAAAATCCATTCGAAAACACAGTTGTGAGATTATTGAATTTTAAGCTTATAGCGAAGCTTAAAATTGTGTATCATTTAAATTTTTTTCATTTTAAAATTACATTTTTCTATCGGTAACATTTGTGGTATGAATAAATAAAATAATCTGATCCTCGAAATTAAAAAATAGTTTAAAATGAAAAACCCAAATTTGTAGTCCAGTTTAGGGTTTAGTAGATCTTAGCAGTACGTAAACATTAAAGTATTTAATTGTTATTGAGTTCCTTGTCCAACTTTCATGTTGCAACTATCAAGATAAGTGAAATTGTTTCTTACAAAAATATTAACGAATTAAGAGACTAATATTCAGCTGTTAGTGGAGTTAAAATTGAAAATTGTATCATAATTAGCTGTAATCGTATTATTTTTTATATATGTATTTTATTCTTTCATGAGATACATTTATATTTGTCAACTTTGAATTATATATATTCTTTAATTTATCCTTTGTAAACTTTGCTATTTTACTGTTTGTTTTATTCACAAACATAAACCTATAGAGCTTCAATACATATACCATATGTACTTCCAAACACCATAAAATTCAACCACAAAAGCAGATTGGAGATTAAACAATCCCACATGCACCGTATAGCAAGCTTTCGATTCGTAAAAGCTTTATTCGATGCTTTTACTTCTATAACAAAAAATCTCTACGTAAAACCTCGTACTTTTGTAAATTACAAAAACGATATTACATTTTCAACTACAGTGCTGGTGCATTGAAAAGGGACCAAAATGAACAGTCGAATTGTGTTCGAAGAATGTCCCTCAAAGGGCGTATAAAGAAAATTAGAAAGTTCTGGCAAAGAAAAAGAAGAAGCAGGAAGAAAAGTACAGGGAAGAGGCAACGGCGACACCACGGTGCACGTCTTTACGTTGGCGAAATGCCAGAAGTGTATTTTCGGTGTCAAGGGATGGACTCGAGCGAAGAGAATCAGACGAGCCAAATAATTTTTCTTACCGCGCCGACAGCTGCGCGTGCAATTTGCATGAAAAGAAGCATTTGGGCCTGCTACTTTATTCGCAATGTCCCGGGGACAAAATACTTCGAAGTACTTGGTCCTGCACTCCCAAAATTGGCAGTCCGAACCAACCGGTAATTTGGGCACGGAAGTGATCGAAACGTCCACGACAAGATGCGCCGATAAATTGCATGATTTATTGAGTTTTTTGCAGCTATAAATTTTACAATTTGAAGCTTACAAGTTATCATTGGACCACCGATATTTATCAAAGAATGGAATCTAAACCGAAATTCGTTTGCACCTGTATTTATTACAAAAGGTAATTAAAATATCTTTTGCATATTTTGGTGTACTGTATTTGGATTCACTTCGTTATTCAATGGCTCACACTAAAAATTGTCCACTGCTCAGGCTAATCCATTCGTCTCTATAAAATGCACTAGATACGAATGAAATATATGTATAATCAATATAGAAACATTATAACTTTATTATAACAAAATACTACAGAAACGTACGTATCAAGTTTTACGAGGTAATTTTGGAACGTAGTATTATAAAAACATATATATACAAAAGAAAGGCTTACACTAGAAGTTGTACATCTGCTTTTATTTCGAAAGCTTAAATATTTGTAAAATATATGAATTCAGTACTTCATAATTCTCCCTTTACTATTTTGATTAATACAGTCTTCTGCCTGCTGAATATCGTTTTGTTGAAGTTTTCATGTATTCGGTAAAAATTGTTAATCCTTTTTCTAAGCAATACAAATTCTAAACTTTCTTTGTTTACAATATGTTGTTGGATTCTAACTTTTTATGCGAATTATACATTTTCCACACATAAGACAATACCACAATATTTCCCTAATTAGAATAAAGAATAACTAAAGACACCTTAAATATATAGTCTCATAAAATAATATTATGGTGACGAATTGGTTTGCCATGTAACAAATAATAAATACTAAAAAACCAATAGGCAACACATTTTTTAATTCACGGAATTTTTAAATAGCACGAGTAAACAATGGGAAATTTCCATTTAATGTTTTGAACAATTTTACATTATTTTTTACATTCAACCAAGTGAGGACACAATAAAACAAAAAGTAGTACTTTTGACTTGCAATACTGCATTTTATCGGCATAGTCATCATTGACCACAATACAAATTTCACAAACGAAGTCACTCTATGCGTAACCAACCAATGTAAAATAATGACATAATAACAATTGCATTCAGACGATCTTAATCTTTTCAATGTTTATGTCTAATGTACTTGATATCGCTTAAAAATAATTAAGAACACAGGTGCACAATTTTAAACAGAAGTAAAACACTTAAGGGGTTAAATATTTAATTAATTAAATCCAACTACCAACTTTCTTTTCGGACAAACAAGACAGCTCCTGTTAGCTTCTAAAATGGCCCTGTATAACTAGCCATTCTGAAGATTAGCATAAATTACTGAAAGTATCAGTTAAAGCGATGGAATAACAATTCTGAATGTTTCGTCTTCGAATTCTACTATGGACCACAATGCCTCTATTTCAATCGGAGATTCTATTCATAGCACATGGATCGCGTGGCGAGCCCATAAATTGTTCGCTGCAGTTCGACCATTTCACACACGCCCAAGTGCGACTTTCACGAGATTACAGTGATTTGAATGCATACAGATTCGTGTCATCTAGCTCAAAGACGCTAGACACGGATAATATGGCCTCGTAAAATACCAACAACAGCTTCTGTAGCTGTAATCTACACTTTATTTTTATTTACCATTAGTAATAGTGAGTCTCAGCGAAAACCGTCAAACGGTTTTATTATAGAGTCATTCATAACAGCTGTTTCATAGTGTAGTAGATTTTGCGTGCATGTAGAGCAACAGTTATTGATGTCGGTTTATTCAGTTCCTGTTTCCCGTTTATTTCTTATGAATGAACGGGCAAGACATGCTTGCGTAGGTTTCTTATTAAGCTGATATCGTTGCACTGTATTTCTTTTTAAAATTTCATTCAGAAATTTCTTAATCCCTTGCCTTATTGTTTCATTACTACTTACACACGTTAGCGTTAGTTTGTCAGTGATTGTATACCGTGCCACATATAAAACACTTACAATATGTGATTTATAGAGAATGATCTTTAATCTTATATTCCGAAGAAACCAAAGTTAGAGATGAAACGAAACTTTGTTATAAATAGAACCTGCCTTTCTTGAATCTACACCATAATCGATGCCACGAGTCATTTTAAGGCGAAGAAGTGATGTCATTGTATGTTCTTAGGTAACATGCTTTTTACGATGTGAAACAATAAAATATTCAATGAAATTAAAAAATAGATGAGTCATATTGATGCAACATCTTTATTTCTTATATGTATTAACTTGTAGCATGATATTGTTGTTAATTTCACTCATATAAATACATCCAAAGCTTATTAAAAATATTCATAAGAATATTTTTTTTTCACTTTTGTCCTAACTTAACTATTAGATTGGTACACATGAAATGCCGTTTTCCAAAGTAAAAACGGACAACATAAGTAGATTTCTCAGAATACTACACATATACATATTTAGTTAAAATAATTTCTACAAGATTCTATACACTTTTTTGCCACAATTGACAAATTTCATTACTACATATTTGTAGAAATCATCAAATTTAGAATTCTCTGATCTTCTTTCTGATTTATTGTCCACTGAAAAATTGTCAGTCTTAAATTTTACAACGTATTATCGAATTATTCTACTACTTATACGACCTTCTCCAAATCTCAGTTTTAACAACTTTTATAGTATATATTTGTCAAATGTAAACTTATCTAAAGAATTGCTAAACTATTACGATTATTCACGACGCTGAAGTTTTTACAATTTTAATATTTTTATATGATTAATAATTTATTAATGATTAATAATTTTTACGGTTAAACAATTAACCATTTTACAAAGTTAAAAGAGTAGTATCCATCTATTGGTTCCAAACTTTGGAAAAGCGACACTCCATATGTACCAAACTAAAACATTATTAAAAAAGAAATAAATATAAAATTTAGCAAATACATTGCCAGATGTCGTAACAATGGTTTTGCAGTCGATGCGATATTAACCCCAATGGAAAAAATCTATTATGTCAATTATACTATTTATAACAAGTAATAAATTATCCTCGTACTTTATTCTGACAAAATTTGTTCTACAATATTGTCACATAACATCTACAATAATTTAGCACCTTTTTAGAAACATCTAATCAAATTTAATTCATACAATTGACATTGTACCAACTATTCACTGGAAACTCTGCAAACCATAAATTTCAGAAAATAATCAAACATTTACCAGATACACATCGCCTCTATCCAGCACTAATAGTCTCACTAAAAGACCATAGATAAAATAAATTCAGAGTTCATGTATACCTATTTGGTCTTTCAAATGTCTATTCTCCCGTAGAAGGCAAACATTAACATTTAAACAATCGAAGCATCGTATATTCTGTGCTTAAAAGCAACGCGGATCGCGTCACCGTCTCAAAGGAGGAACGCAGGAATCCCGACAACAGGATACGCATACTCGAGAATCGCGGCGACTCGTTCCAAGGGCCCGATACCTAAATTAGAATCGGATTTCTAAAGTGCACCCGAGTAATTTCGTTCAATGGATGCGCACGATCATGGATATATACAACTAACTGCCAGCACATGGTTTACTAAGGTAGTATCGAGGTCCTCGGCCATCGTTTCAAAGCGGACTGGTTCGCCCACTTCTTTGAACCCTTGAAAGAGTTCCCGCTGCAGGAATTCTCACAGCTCCAGGCCTCGCTTTCGAACAAATCGCTTCTTGAAATCGATAAGCTACCGGTAGCCGCTCTTTCATTCGAAAAATCTTTTACGGCTTATAAATTACCCGATAATCAGGATCGGGGTAGAGAATCAGCAACTAAAGCTTCTGTAAAAAACTGCAATCATTGCGTTCAATCGCTTATTGCCGCAAACGTAATGTTTGTACTTCTTCGTATCGAGGTTTGTCTGATTGTAAAGGCTGAATTTGTGCGATTATAAAGATTCACGGGGGAAATCATGAAATTTCCGTCACATACACTTTTGATAAAATAATTATCAGCCCCTCTTATTGACTTGTGAAAGATCATGCCACTCTTATTTCAAGAGCATGATTATGCAAATTTCCACCATTTATGGGAGAAAATAAAAATCTAACTCAAGTCAGAAGGGAATAATAAAAAGTTATTATTTCATTGAAAATGTTTGTCATCCTGACGACCTACTTCGCCTTTCAGTTAACAGTGATTAAACTCTCGCTAACATTATGTATTTCTACAAACACTTATTCCATCTGAATCAATGATGATATAGTATGTAACAGAAGCAACAATTATCGATCGCTATAGTATCATTTATATGAATGAAGGCAGCACCGTGAAAGCCTTCTTGTTTTATATTAATGATTCAATGGAAGAAATGTTCATGCCTCATTAATCGACGATGCAGCCGTTTCATCGTGAAATTCCTACTGTAATAAAACTCTTCAAGTTCTAGTTTTACGTGGCTTAATGCTGCACACGTTTCGTACCTTTAACAAGCACAACAGCCGAAAAAGAAATGAAAGTAAGAAAAATAGACCTTTTACTTGCATGTGGATTTTCCTAGAATGTTTTTATGGAAGTTTATTTCCAAGAAGAAAGATTACGACTGTATTTCCGTGATAATTAGCAGAGGGAAAAATACCCGTCGCAAAACCGCGCCCCGAGAAACCTCGTAAATGTTTCATCGACGCTGTTAAGGGCATCGTAATGCATTTCGCTACTTTGTCTATCCTTCTATGAGCTTTCCTGCTATGCGCTTTATAGTAATGGACAGTCGGCAAAAACCATGTCTTTCTGTCCATTTCGTCTTGCAGACTAGTAGCAAAGGATATTTATTGGTGGGTTGAGCTAAAGATAAAATCAAGCAGTATGTGTGCTTGTTCATAAGCATTTCAACTGTAGCTGATATTTAACAAATATAACACAGTGATACCGACGAATACTTGTAAATGCCTCCTTTATTTTGTATTCAGCATTGTTTAAGTGCACCTTGTATCCGTTACAGATCTAACTCCTTTTAATACTCTGTTTTATAACACAAATTCGAACCGGTGGATTACGAGCTACAAAAAGATCACGGTTTCCTAGATGCAAAATAATTAAGTATACAGTAGAACCTCCGTTATATGAATTGATTGGGATACAAAAGTGTTCATATGAAAGAATTTATCATATAATATAGCAACAAGCGTTTAACACCCAATGTGACTTAATGATACATTAAAAAGAAATTAATTTTCGATCTTCTTTCTTTCTTTAACAAAATTAAAAAAGTCGAAACTTATAGATCCCAAATTTATTTGGCAGCCAAATCACATAATTTCTTTAATACATGTAAGTCTGCAGTATTACATTCCTTTTGACCTTCAAACTATATGGTATTTGCATTTGCTTTACATCGGTTTCAATATTACGTTTCTGCATTAACATTAGCGTCATAGCACGTATGCAACTGAATCATTATGATAAATTTCGTTCTACAAAAGCAAGTAATTTTTTTTTTTTTTTTTTTTTTTTTTTTTTTTATAACCCCTTATGTTTCCGTGCAATTTGTCCAGTGGACATTTGGCAGGAAGTTGTAGAACAGGATGGGCTTCGTAAAGGTGCTTCCTCTGTAGTTAGCTTCCTTGTATGTTATAACTGCATAGGCGATTTTGGGTATGCACATAGGTGTTTGTTATGTGGTATGTGTGATCAAGTCTGTCGGATGTTTTCTTTTCAACCTTCTGCTGACGTTGGTTTTATACAAGGTGCTAGCTAGTGGATTTGGATGGTTTGTAGTCCTTGTTTTGTAACTTTCTGACATGCGTTGTACTTCTCCTTCGACAGAGGAGATTTGCAGGTCTTTGCGAATTTCTTCGTTTTTAACGTACCACGGTGCATCTACTATGGTACGCAGAATTATCGACTGCATTGATTCCATTTTTGAGATGTGGCTTTTTGCCGCTGTCCCCCACAGTTGTATACCGTAGGTCCATATTGGTTTTATTATGGTTTTGTAAATTAGTAATTTGTTTTCGGGACTTAGTTTAGATTGTCTACTCGTTAACCAGTACATGTCTTTTCTTTTAGCTCTGATTTGCTCAATTTTTTTGCGGATATGATGCTTCCAGGTGAGTTTTGAATCTAGGTGGAGTCCCAGATATTTGACTACGTTTTTTTGCGGTATTTCAATGTTCCCAAGCGTTATTTTTGGTGTTTCTCCTTTGCGGAGGGTGAACGTTACATGGTTACATTTATTATGATTAACTTTTATTTTTTTTACTGTCAACCATTTTTCCAGTAGGTGTGCGTGTTTTTGTAGATTGTAGACTGCTTCGGTTGGGTTTTCGTGTACTGCTAGTATTGCGGTGTCATCTGCAAATGTATATATTGTGCTTTCTGATGTTGTCGGAATATCTGCCGTGAATAGGGTGAAAAGTATTGGTCCTAATACACTGCCTTGTGGCACTCCTGCGTTAATTAGTTTTATATCTGAGAATGAGTCCTTTATTTTGACGTAGAAAGTGCGATTAGATAGGTAGGATTGTAAGAGATTGTAAATTGCTTCAGGGAAATGTTTCTTTATGGTTTTAAGTAGTCCTTTATGCCAGACCTTGTCAAATGCCTTCTCTATGTCTATAAATAAGGTTGTACAGTATTTTTTATTTTCAAAAGTGCTGTTAATTTTTTCTATTATTCTGTGAATCTGTTCTGTTGTGGCATGTCTTTCTCTGAAGCCAAACTGGTGGTCTGGGATTAGTTGCTACAAAAGCAAGTAATTAGCACTGTTTATATACAGTACCGTAGTAGGAATACCGTTAGCATAATAGAACCTTCAAATAATAGAGCGTTCAAATAATGGAAAGTTCATATAACGGGTATTCATATCTACTGCATTAGATATTTTTAAGTATATTAAATACATGTATTAGGAGAGGTAATTAAATTGCCTCTGCTAAACGTTAGAATTGCCAATATTTCCTTCATTTCAGCAAAGTATTGTATACTTTGCTTATCTACATATTTTAATTACCTTTGTACTTTCAAAAGTTAATAACAATTACTCGATAAACTGAAATTTCACGAGGGAAAGGATTTTACAAACGCACTTCTATTTGTAGTCTTTCATAGCATTGAAATGATAATTCTTCCTAAGCATTTAAATATTTTGTTTAATTTGACTGTTTCTGATACCTTTACGTGCTGCATATATTCTGTACTTTTTACCTATTTAATTTACCCGTAAATATGTACATCAAAATCCACAGTCTACTTATGAGAAAGCATAAAAATAAGAAAATCAACAAAAATAGAATATCATCTTTTTCCCTGTAGTAGATATTCAGATTGCAGAGCCCTAGAAACAGGACTAAAAGGAGTTCCATGTTGCAATCCGGATAAAAGTAGTGCAAGTTGTGCACCAGGAAAACCAAAGTTCATTAACTGAGATAACTCATGCTGACCGGGCTACCGTGGAAAATTGTATAAACAAATGGGTCACTATTGTACATGTGCAATTCACTGAGAAAAAGGCGGCACTCGTTGGAAATGATGTTTGCGTAGTATCACAATGTACAGGATTTCCTTTTGTTTATTTTGACAAAACATTACCCCGAGATCATGATGACATAGAAGGGTTGTTAGAGTATGGTGTACAAGAGATTTTGTACAATTTCATGATACTGCAAACGTTGTTAACTTTTTAACATAAACGAAATATAATAGCTTTGCGTAAAAGTAAAAAAGTGATTCTACAAAAGCAGTTCTTAAATTATTCAGTTGCTATATTTTAGTTAAAATATAATTCAATATTAAATAATATAAAACTAATAATATAAAATCTAAAAAATGAAAATTATAATTATCGAATGTAAATTCTCCTGTATTCCTTCAAATTAATAATATTTACATAATATATTATTTAAAAGTGTAATATCAATTATCTTTAACATGTGCTTTCTTAAAAGTGACATACATAAATAAGTAAAGCGTTTATCTCGATTCTATAGATTCACTAAAAAACGCAAAACAAACATTCTTTTTAAAATAAAAGTTTTTATAATATCGTTAAATGATACCTGAAAGATAATTTCGTTTCGAAGATACATCTTGTTGATTTACAAATTATCTCTATCTTCATTTTGATGAGAACTCATACCAACTTTTTCTGCTGGCAATCTTGACCATCTCATTTCAGAAAGAAATTAAAACTCACCCCAACCTTCAGGGCTACCTTCTTCGATAAAAAAAGATTACTTCCTTAATTGCCACTTTTCTTGCTATTCAAAACAAAATTTGTAAGCGCTATTAATTAAATAAAAAATAATGGTCTTCAATAGGTGTTACTAAAATTTAAGTCCATTTTCACTTCATTTGCGATGTAATTTGAACTAAAACCCCACACACAAATTTCATCTAAACGATTAATCCTGTATAGCTCCGTGTAACTTGACAGTTACAAAGCACATATTTATATTGTTTAAACGTACTTGATTTTGTTATTATTGTACGGTTACATATTATTAATACTATTATACCAAAGATAAATGATTTATTCATAATGATTACTATTTCCTAGTTTGTAGGTTAAAATAAAGAGAATTTTAATGAATCTAAATTTTTTTTACCAAATCGAACAAAATTGTGGTTATAGCGGATTAAGCAACAACCAGTGACACTAAAGTATTTTCACTTATGCATAATATTATATTAATTTAAATGTCATTAAAATCTTCATAGGTGAATTTGATAAAGTTAATCGTTACAAGAAAAAGTAACTATATGTTTTATTCATTTATATTTTATTCAGTATTAATGGTTAGCAATTGACTAAACTAACATTCAATGCTAAAAAATGAATGGAGATTTCAGAATCCTCCATCAACGGTTCATTAATCAACTGCGCTGATTTAGTAACAATTACCGTTTTTATAAATCAATTTCGCACTGCAATTCATTAACGTAATATACACTCAGTAGACCATTAATTTACTATTCCCATGACCAATGGGACGCACATATTCCACTTGAGTACTCAACAATTAATCTCACATTAGCATCCATTATAAACACCACAATCAATTCTGGTCAAACAAAAAAGTGATTCAGTGTCAAAAGAATTAAGCTTACCAGCTTAACATTTAAATGCTCGACTGAACATCAATACCCATTCAAACTTTTGACTCTTCAAAGTTTTAATCAACTTGCGTATAAAAATTGTAAATGATTAAATTTAGTAAAACTAAGAAGGGAAGAGATAAGGTAAATGTACCAATAACTGACACTTTAAAATCATCGTGTAACTTTATTTAACTATTTTAAAATGTATTTAACATAAAGATCGTTCCAGTTTGGAGCATAATATTGTTCAACAGCTCTTTTATTTATGAACATTTCTTTATACATTGAATATAATATACTCATTACTACGTAATTGTAGATGTACAACAAAGTCTAATGCCATTACTGTCACTTGAAAACTTTTCATTTAAATAGAAATACGTTTTACATATATTAACACGTCAGTTTGTGTAACAGATGTAAGATATATAGTAAACGTATCGCCTTACTGAATTATGACACGTTGCATACTTTATAATTATATTGGCCACGTTTTAATGTTCAACAGCACATTTACCTTCTAATATTTATTTATAAATATTAAGTGTAAACGAATATACAATGTCTATGTGTTATTACGTAAACCGATGTCCAAATTTAGTATGAAAATTTGTTTACTTACGATTCTTTATACATTACTTTGCTATTAAATAAACGAATTCAAGTGGCAGTTATAGGAACAGTGACAGTACGTGGGTCATTTACCCTATTAGTCGTACTGAAAGACCTTATTAATCTTTAGTATATTGATTTGCAACTGAAAATAAAAAGATTGAGGGATAAGGGAAGACTAGTACTCGGATTCCAAGGAATTAATTGCTAAGCAGAAAACAGTGACTTCCCGGCAATACCTGTCACGAGCAATTAGCAATCGTTCCAAGATTTTCTTCTCCTCGAGAAGGTCAGTGAACTGGGTTCATCGGTCATCCCCGAGACTACCAGGTCGCGCACTTGTCTCGCGTGGCGATTCCCTTATTCGGAGTATCTTTGTGCCCTTTGCTGTTGCCTGCCACCGGCTGTTCCCGCGAGAAAGCAAGGTGGTCGCCACCGCGAAAGGCTGACCAAGCCAGAAGAGAAGAAAGCGGTTTGAGCGCATGATACGCAAGAGAAAAAGAAAGTGAGAGGAGAGTGATGTTTTAGAAGAGGGGAAAGGTGCGAAGCAAAGGGGATAAGTGAACAGAAAAGGTAGAAAGAGGGCAGGAGGAAAAAAAAATAGGAACGAGAATGTAAATGGAATTTTAAGGCGGAATGTAAATTGAGGGCATGAATAGAGAAAGATATTAACCTGTATAACTTGAATTTTTTAAAAACTAGCATTTTATATGCTTCGTGTGTAACAAACTGTTTTTAGGTTTAGCTACGTAAATTCAACTGTTTATGTTGTTTATACCTTAAGTGCTATTAGTAGTGAAATTTCACATCAAGTGAATATTGTTTTGATATTTATGAAAAGTGTAATACAGTGATTCACGAAATTAATTAAATACTATCATTTGCATTTCAATATACTGCAATTCGTTTAGAATATAAAGTTAGTTAAAATATTAAGTTTTTTATGATGTAAAGTGCCATTGTATAAATATAAGACGTAATAAAGAATTTGTAAACTACACGGAGCAAAATTAGTTCATGGAAAAGTGTAAAGGAGTTTCGAGAAATAGGAAAATTATCATGAAAACAAATTCCATCTACAGGTACCGGAAATTTCAAAGTATCAATGCCACGGTGCATCAAAATAATCATACATGGGCATAAAAATAGTAGAAAATAATATAAGTATTAAGTGGAGTAACTTTATTTTTTTTTTAAGATTTATGTTGTGATTTATGATCGAATACACTTTCCACCCTGTTTCTTGTTCTATTCTTTTTTCTCCACTTATTTCATATTAAATTTATTTAACTTCCTCATATGTTTTCTATGTGTAAAGTAACATTTAGCATTTCAAAGATCTCAGCATTTCTAGTTGCTTCGATATTATCGTGTTTGACAGAATTTTTTTCCAGAAGTACTGTAATCGCTAATTACAAAACCTTGGAGACGTAATACTGGATATGTGATTTGAATTATTATACAGTAGAATCTCTTATATCCGAACTAATACTAAGATAACGTGTTCGGATAAAGAAATTATTAGATAATACAGCAATCACTTTTCTGTTACCGAACATCATTTAAAATTTTTTCAGATATAGGTATATGCACCTAATAAAACGTTAATTATGTGAAGCTCTTCATGGTGGAAATTTCTATTAGCATTTGAATTTTTCAATATCAAAAAAATAGTCTGTTGCTTATTGCCACCTCTATTTAGTTTTCGATCAATGAATAATCAACGATTACGTTTATTAATCGGTTAATACAATCAAAACAAATTAAATGTGCATATATCCAAAGAATTTTTCAATTCAGTTTTCCCGAAAATTAAGCTCAATATTAATAAATTTTATTTCACATTTCTATTTAGCTTTTACATACAAATTTGCTGCATTTGCGCTTGTACCACTTATTAAAAGATATCCTATATAAGAGGAAACAGAAGGCTGCACGTGAAGCGTATCCGCGAGGCCGCATTCACACACGTACGAATTGCGCTATTGCGATGCCGTTGCGAAGAATTTATTGCAGACTGCAATCCTATGGCGCAGCGAGACTACATTCGGCCTCTTGTAGTGCGAATTCCGCCGATGCATCATAATTTAAGAGGAATTTTCGAGGCGGTATTGGAAAGCGGAAAACCATGCCGTAAGAGAGATCCAATAGCGATAATATCACAACTAGCGACAAAACCATAAACTGGGATTATAATCGATGTTTGCTTTGTCGGTTTTGTTGAAGATCGATAAGGGATCTAGCAATTTTGGGTCGAATAAACGAAAAAGTTTTCGGTAGAACGCGACAACGTGGAACTAAGAACACTAAAATTTTTGAAGTGCGAAATGCTGCTCCACAAATATAAAGCATATGGGAAAATTAAATAAATCTAATATGAAAAAAATAAGGAAAGAAGACGAATAAAAATATTCGTTTTCTATAAAAACAGAATACAGTGAGGAAAATAAATCTATGAAGAAATACAGGATACTCTACTGAATATTTATATTACTTAATATTTTCTAATATTATAAGGTGTATTTTAGTCTGGATATTTTGCATACTTTTGCACTTTATATGTATTCTATAGTTCTTTGCACATTTAAATTTCCCATAAATACATAAAAATCCTCTATTAAATTAAAATTAATATGCGACGGACTATGAAACTGTTAGTGAAACTTTAAAAACAAAATAACGTTTGCAATTCTCGCGATATTGAATCTTTCTGATCACTTGCAAATATTCTCGCTGATAAACTGTTAACCAGTTAACTGCGTTCGACGTGTATACACGTCAATCCAAATCTCTATTGCGTGTATACTCGTCGTGTAAAATAAAAAATTACCATTGACTATGAAAAGTCGAAATTTCAATAAAATGTAATAAGAATATTATTTGGCGGTATGTTTCCTTTCTATTACCAATACAACTGCTATTTATTTTATGACGGCGTTCCACGTATCGCCACCGTGGAGGGGAGCTCGCGGCGAAAAACATTTCCCCAACTTTGTACCAGCTACACCATCGAAAGCAAATCCACTTCGAAGATGTGCCGTCTGCTCAAGAAATGGAATACGTAAGGAGTCACGATATTGGTGTATGACCTGCGAAGTGCCACTTTGTGTGGTACCTTGCTTTGAAAAATACCACACTGAAATCAATTGAATTTCTTCAAATTATTTTTTTTCTTTAATATTTCTTGTTTATGAATTTTATTATTTTTTGACAATTTTTAAGTTTTTAATAACAATAACCTTTCCAAGAATGAATTGTTAATTTTTTATCAAATGAAAATGTAATCCTTTCTCGTTTTTCGTAAAATTTATAATAGGATCATTTGCCATGCGTTCGACGTGTATACTCGTCGTTTCTTGATTATAATACCACACTCTGTGGGGGATTTTTAAAACTAAATTCCGCAGTTAAAAAGGTAAAAGCAGAAACACATCTATTGAAACTGCCTGCTTCCACTTGTGCAATCGAAGTCAACACGATCAATCAATCAATCAATCACCGGGTAGACGAAGCTTCTCCAGTTTGCTCCGATAAATTGCAACTGTAAGGATGAACCTTTGCAAAACAAAGGTTCGCGAAACCGCATGGCTAGATAGACGAAAAACACGGCGCAAAATGTAATTAACGCGAACGAGGGGCCAGCTAACCCCTGGATCCGCTTCAACCCTTTCTCCAAAGGACCATAACGCTTGCAACGATTTTGCATAGGATGGACCAGAGGCAGCTGACCATTCGGAGGTCCGCAATCAGAGGGTTGGCCACGTCTGCCGTTTGCTGCCCGCCCCTGTCGGGGAATCGGATTAAAAAGAGCGTAGAAAGATAAAACCGGATGGCAGATGCGATGTTTATGGCTGCACAGCCCGACCACTTCGTTCAGCAGCCGCATTGTTGTCGTTCCGCAAAATGGATCTACGGGACTTTTCATTCGTTACTGCCGATCGAATGTTAGCAAAACTCTTGGCTGATGCTGACGTTCTTGTTTGGCGGCTGCTGCACCACGGTATTGATCCGTATTACATTTTTTGCGTATTCTAAAGCAATGTTTGCACAGTACTTGTTGTTTTCATTAAATCTAATCTTCCGCAAACTATTGGGTTGACGGAAAAGTCACGTCGCGTCGTCTTTTTGCTACGTGGAATTAGTGTTGCACTACATAAGTTAATGTGGCAACAAGTTCGCAAACGCAAGTAAGGTTTGAAAGTAGACACTTCGAAGTATCGTGTGGAAATAAAATTGTAATGATTGCTTGTACTTTTTAACATAGCCTTGGAGTAGACGAAAATAAGATGTATTTACAACACAGCATATTATAGTATTGCTGCGAATGTAAAAATTCAGTACAAACCAAGGAAGAATAGTGCGAACGATAGAATACATTAATACGGATAGTATTTATCTTTTAGGCCATAACAAACCTTTTAGAATGAAAGAATATTGAAAAATTCGAAAGGTTATGCAATTCGCTTAGACGAGTTCGTTTCTGTAAAAAATGAATATTCTCGAAGAGTTAAATGATGAAACTGTCTGATATGGTAAAAAGTTGTTAAAAAATCTCGGTAATATGTTGTTTAACAAAGTTTTGATTCTATGCATCATTAAAACGCGACAGAACTTTTCGGTCAACCAAATACTGTAGGGCTAAATTGACCCCAACGATTTTAAAATTGCTGTAATATTTTCAAAATGAACGCATATTTTCTGAGGTTTTGTATAGCTGGAGTTCAGACATTGCCGTTTCATATCAAACGATATATTGTAGATGGATAATATTCAGGGTAAAATTAACCACACATGACTTTTATTCACCTGATTTACAAAGGGTTAAAATTACCACCTTTTTCCAAAAAAGGAATCTCCCAACTGCCTGATAAATATGAGAAAATGATCCAATTTGATAGAGATTAGTTCGAAGATTACGTTTATATTTGATTTTTGTATTTTTAATTATCGGTTGCTTTAATACCACATGAAATGCAAGACACTGAAATATTGCCTGCTTAGTTTGTATTTGGTAATCATCAATCGTATAAATTGAAAACATTGGTTCAAAATCAAACTTTATTGCGAATACACCGTGTTTCTATTGCGTTTGAACGATAACATACACTGCGAGAGTGATTTATAATTATAAGACAAGCGATTAATTAAAAGTGGTACTAAATAACGCATATTTCATACAAACGTGAATTAGCTGGATTTAAGATTGAACATTTGACAATAGGGTTAAAGTAACATGGTAAATAGTAAAACAAGCCGAAAATTGGATATAAATGAAATGTGAATGTTTTATTTGTAGGTACGCGATTAAACTATGTCACAATCTAGTAAAAGTTTCTTGTGACATTAACGCTATTTTTAGGACACATGTAACTTCTGTATTGACAATTGAACATTTAAACAATTCCATTTTGATAATATAAATCTTGACAATGAATCTTGTAATCGTTTTAAGAAATGATCGACAACGATAATCAAAAGATACTAATTCTTTAAGAAAGCAATAAGTGTACTTTCTTGGTGAAACTATTTCGATTAAATTGAATTTATAGTCTAAACGCAAACTCTATCAAATTATTAGTTAAATAAATTGCTATCAAGATAATATTTTCGTTACTTATACAAATTATTATTTACCTAGGTTTCGAGGGGTTCGAACCATAAAACTATTACAAAATTTCGAATTCTTGAAACTCGAAACTTCTTGAGTTTCGAGAGATTTCAAGGTTTCGAGGTTTCGGTTGTTCCATCCTTAATAAAAGTATGAATTCACACGAAGATCCACAGTCTACTCATCATACACGAAAGAATTCGTCTGAAAGCTATCAACACTATCGTTTTTACACGCGATCAACGGCAAAGAAGAATGAACAAAAAAGAAAACGAACTTAACCACGACCACGAAAGAAGACTGGCTGTTTGTGACTTTTCTAAGAATCATATTCAACCTGCAAACCATAATCGTACACGTGACCAGGCCTTAACGATGCAGCTGCTTTCGCAACGGCGTTTAATCGATGCCCTGTCGAGTATTACAGCCGAATTCAGGAACTCAGCCTATTACGTAAAGTTTCTACGCGAACACGAGTCCGGAGGGCTGCACCTTCGTTGGAAACGGCTTCTAGAATGTTACTTGAATCGCGCGTAGTACGCGATGGCTAAGAATGCCGTGAACAAGAATCCATATACGGCTGGCATTTACGACAACCGTCAGCTTTTTAGACTTTGTGCTTTGAGGCAGTATCAACGAAATTGCGAAACATTTTTACGATCATCTTGTCTCAGCTTGAACGTGAAACTGTTCGTTTATAGCTATGACCATACGTGCATGTATAAGAGTACGTAGGTGCAGTTCGACTCTTGGTTGACTAACTATGCTTGAAACAGGATGAAGTATAACTGTTTGTGCTTTGATGTATATAATCTTTCGTGTATCTCCATAACTTTGTCGGTTTATGCATATTTTCCGTAGACCGTTTCGTGAGTTCCAGTGCCTTTGGTCATGTTTCTTTGTATCTAGATTAAGTTCGTTCGTAAGTATATATTCGTTGATATCATTTATACAGTAAGAGAACCTATAACGCGAGAAATACGAAAAGTGAACAAACACTCTTTCCTTGGTATAACGGGGAACAACATGCATTTCATTTTATTTAACAAATTTTAAAACAATATGACAGTTAACCTTTTTCTTTTACGCACAAAATAAATTAAAATAAAAGATCACATAAAACTAAAATCTAATCACTGCCAGAATCGCTTGAAATTAAGTTCCACCGACATTATCTTTTGGATGCTGGTTCAGCTTCATCGTCGGTCAAATTTTTTTCAACTGCTGAATTTGCATATTCTTTGTTTGCTTGTATTATTTCCTTAAGAAGAATCTCATTTTTATAGTTATTTTCCAAATTTTAAAATACAATATGTAAACAATCTAATGCTTGCTAATATATGACACAAAAGATTGATTAGTATAACATTTAAAAGTAAATAATTCTTCGGACAAAAACTATATAAGTTGCTGCCGGATTCAGTGCTTAGTTTTCTCAAAAATTCATTTCAGAAACCGATATTATAAGTTTAAGAAAAATTCAGTTCTATATTACTTTAGATCTCCAGTATACAATTGTACGAAAAATAAATTAAAATAGTAGTACAATAATTTGTGTGAGAAGTATAAATAAAATTTACATTACAACAAACTTATATTCTATACTATTTTATCTTATGACGAATGTCATTCGATTACAATATAAAATCAAAGATTCTCTGTCAAAAATTTATATCACACATTAGTTTATAACTTTTTAATCTCAGATTTCTGCATGTGTTCATTAAAATCGACTATTCAAGTGTTTTAGATCTTCAAATAAATTTCTTAAGAAATATCTTTAAATGTATACTATAAAATATAAATAAATACAATTGACGCATGATTTATATTGTTTATAGTATATTGTTTTTCATAACATCTCAGCTCTTGCTTCTGATATTTTTTCAAGTCGCTTATGTCAAGATAATTTGTGATAAATGTTTGTCAAACATCAAATTTCATTTGCTAAACATTGTACTAAATAGTTAAGATTTTCAACTATAATTCATATCAATTTTAAGATATTATCGTGACATATTACTATTTAATGTTTCATTCAGTTTTATCAAGTGTCAATATTGATATCAATTCATCAAAAGACTCATGGTATCAACAGGTGTCTTCATCAGCATCAGTATTCAAACGTGTATACTCCAAAATTATTTGAAACGGTAACAAAATATAGAAACACATAGTATGTAGTATAATTTCTCGCTTTTTAGTATACAAATACTATTCGTCTTACTTATTTCTACATTATGTTCATTTTACACGAATCAAAAAGTTTTCCTATTTTAATATTGCAAAAAATGGGGGAATTTTTAGATTTTTTGTTGAGATGACCATGAATCGAATTTTCTTTCAACTTCATACGTTTTCTATGCTCTCAAGAAATTAAAATTAAAATTACGTTCCACTTTACACCAGCAACGCGTTTTTAGAATACCACAATAATTAGGTATACATTTTCATGTAAATAATGAACAGTTCATTTTGAAAGTGATGTAAGTCTATTTGTAAAAAAAATTGAGAAAACAGAAAATTTATATACTTTAAAATGTGACCTATTTATTTACCAACAATTTATATTTCTGTGTTAGAATTCTCGAGTGTTTTTATCAATTGCAATTTGTCATATGAATAGAATAGCCTAAATATTTATTTTAAAATTGGTGTAAGTACATTATTTAGAACATTGAAAATAAAAATATTAGCCTAGTTAACTGTCAAGAAAACGATTTGATTAATTAATTTACACCTACTTGGGCTTATAAATACGTCCACAAGCTACATAAATCTTATCAGGATTTTCAGTATCAATAGGCAATTGAAAACACTTTTCAACGAAGAAAATGAGCTTACGTCACTTTCAAAGTAAATGGTTTATACAGTTTTGGCTAATAACTATACTTTACTTCCATTCCTCGACAAGTGTGAAATGCTCAATGCGGAAATTAACTATGAAAACAATTTCGCGAAGCAATCCTAAGGTGGATTTAACTCTTACGCACTATACTAAGGTGTCTCCAGGCATTGCAAGGTTCGACGGCGAAGCTATTCCCTAATTGGTTAATTTGTTTCACGCAGCCGATACCCGCTGCTTACGATAATCACTAATTGCCCGGGGCAATTAACACTAATGGGGAAAATCTTGGTGCGAAATTTATGGGAAAACGAACCGAACACGCAAGTGCTCTTAAGATAGCATGATTATAAAGGTGAACATTGCACCTAAGGTTCTGCGAACGGAGTGTGTATATAAGTTATGCGTGTAACGCGTATTAAGTTTAGCTCTAGCCTGACGTAATACTTTTTGAATTTACTTGAGTAAGGTCATATAGCTTTGACCAGGTACTGTGAATGTTTTCGCATAATATGTCGACGATGCAATAAATTATAATTCTTTATTCATATCACGGTCACTACAGAAACAAGTGTTTTATTATGCGCAAAATTCATTTCTTTATCGATAAATCATAAGAAATAAAATAAAATTCCACTACATTTTGTATATTTCTTACTATAGTCTTTCTATCTATTTCTTATCTATTTCTTACTATAGTTAAAATATAAAGAGCGGAATACGCGTACGAACAATATTCCGTTTAAAAAAAAAACTGTAATAGAATACACACAAATTTGAAAAAAATAATGCGTGTCATAGCAATACCTCAAACAATTTCTGAAAATAGGAAACAATCTGTAGTTCAATAATAATTGCGATTACTTCCTTAATCGCATAAACTGAGATTATGTAAAAATAAGGCGACATGTAAATAAAATATCGCATAAATCAAGGGGTGAATGCACTTGGCGTTGATTTGCAGCAAAATTTTAGAGTATCCGTCTGTTGACCTAAAATTTTTAACGATTACAGTAAAGGTTCGATTTTACCGGCAACTTCGTCTCCAAAAAAGACGATCGTCATCGTGATCTCCGGATGTCATTTCTTTGCATGCGTTTGAAGGGTCATAAAACGCATCCTGGCGATATCTTTTGACGGAACATCTCTCCAACACGCCAGTAAGGTTCAAACGTAAACCACGGTCTGCGGTTAAAGGGAAAAGAGAAAGTGCAGAAGAAACACGACGACAGGAGAAAGAACAGACAATCTCGCGCCTAGCTCGTGCTGAGACAACAAACGCTCTTCCTAACTTAAAATAAACCCAATAGGCCCATCTAACGGAGTACTGTAAATTATGTATCCACCGCCTGTCTACACAGACTGTCCTTGTTTGAAGTACTCCTTGCAAATAGCTCTTTACAGCTTGGATAAACAAAAGGTCGAATAAAACGTAATAATTATAGGCCTATTGTCGCACGTGCCATGTATATAGGGTGTACAGAAATAGAGTTCCAGAATTTAGAAGGATTAGTACTCACTAAAATGTATGAAGTACAGTACAACATTAATTTTTACCCACTATAATTGAAGACCTTGCAGTAAGAGAGGTGGCAACTTTACATCTGATAATTTTTGTCTAGTTATTATGTGTAATATTTGTAAAAAGATATTTTGTATCGTTTGGTGCAAGTTAATGTAAGTTTGATAAAAAATGAGCGATTCATTGTAAATTTTGGATGTGCCCCTATTACTATTTTGTGGGAATCAAATAAGAATAATGTTGTTTTTCTTTGTTGCGCAAGTAAGAATAATGAATAAATTAGTAGTAGTTATACAAGTATATAAAAAAATAAAAAAGTGAGAAAACACGAAAACACATTATTAAAAATAATATTAATTACATAATCTAAAGAAATTCTCGCTTTGGTTATAATTCAATATACAATTTTTCATTTCATTTATCGCGCAGTGAAATTAATATTTTTTGTCTAATCATTTTCACTTCCTTTTCTTAATTATTTTGGATTACATAATTACAAAAGGATGTATAGAAACCACGTTAATTTAAACCTATATTTCTTTAATGATCCTTGACTAATACTTGAAACGAGAATTCAATCAGATAATCCATTAAACTAGAATAATTTATCATGAACTTAATTATCTCCTGATCTATAAATTCAGAAAATCAGGTTTACTAAGTCTATTTAGAGTCACTTATTTGAATGAATCATATGCTACTATCACATGTGAATGTGCTCATTACTTATAACATTCCTATATCATACCAAACACATTCCACAGATAAAAAGACGATTACTGATATTTAATCCGGAGATTCAAATTGCACTTCGAATCGCATAAACATACATTTACTAATCTTATCAAAAATTCATCTGAGCAAGCAAATTGAAAGTAAGACGGCAGAAAGTCATGGCGCCATGGTACTTATTAAACGTAGTACGTAACAGACAGGGTGAATCATAATTACGTACAGAAGTAAACTTTCTATGGCGTTCTACAATTTGTTTAACATAATAATAATAAAACACACTTGGTAAAATTCTACTAGATTATTTATTTGTTTACATAAGTATCTAGTTTTCTATTATACCATTGATTTATTTTCAAAAGAAATGAATAATGTAAGTATTCATTAGAAAAATTCTAAAATTATTGCGGGTTTACCCAAACCTACTTTGCTATTAGTTTACAACTTACGCGTAAAATTTATCATCTAATGTAGGCAAAATAATTCAAACTCACAAATTTGACTATCATTTAGAATTCAAAAACGTTAGCACTCAAAAGTTTGAGATCATTTATTTAACGAGTGAGAACCTTATCTAATTTCGTATGGAAAGATACAAGTGATTATTTAAACTGTTACATATTTCAAGTTAATGCACGCAGCTACAAAAAAATGATAATATCACAATTATTAGTCAACATTTATTTCAAATTATCGCTTGGGATTATTTTATGTACTTTAAGCTGAAACACATTGTCCGTTTTTTTCTATGAGAGCCTAGCATATTTTGCGCATTCGAATTAGAAATTTTGAAACTTCCTTATCTGATATTTCTCTAATAATTTTGTATTGATTTTCAGAAATTAGATCTTAAAACTGTTTTGTATTTTTTTATTCTGCATAATCGAACCGTAGTATATACTTTTTTAGAACTTGTTATACAAAATAATAGGAAGACATATCCACATAATAAAGGAAGCTTTTAATAAACCTACTAAACACATCAAATGGTAAACTAGATATTTTTCATTTTGTTTACTTCATAAATTGCAAATATTAGGAGTGATTTCAAACTTTTGAGCGATGATGTAAATTGGAACTAAATGAAGTACTAAGTGAAGAAGTTATGATACGTTTGGTTTCGGAATGAGGGAAATAACGGTGTACGAAACCACCATAACGAAGTAATCAACGATCTACCTGATTAACTTTATAATGGGAGAAGGTTGAGTTACAACCGACATCATTACAAAATTACACTTTGTTACAAAATTTGCAAGCACGTATCCCAACGTTGATTCAGTATTGGATAAACTAGTAATTATCATCGACCCTGTAATCAAGTATTTCTGGGAAGTCGTTTCACGCGTGTAGCAGTACTTCTTCTCCCGGTAGCTTGGAAAACGAGTCCTCTGACTGCAATTAAACTCACAGGTTTTGTTACGGTCCTTAGCTCGAACTGTGCGAGGGCTACTGAACCTGAAGCATCTCAACGTACAACGACGATGTTCGGTCTGACGTGACGTGACGTGTATCCGGTTTATAAGGTATCAGCTCGTAATTCTGCGAGACCAGTTCCTTAGATATTTCGTGAAAAAAACGTTCGACTGGTTGGAGTTCTTTGTGAAACAGTCGGAGAAGTCACTAGCGTTCGAGAACCTTCAGTATGATACTTTCAGTATTAGCTAAGAGAGTATTTGTTATCTGTCAGAGTATCGCTGCTTGAATTCTTACAGATACATGCTTCCTGGATTCGCGCAAGTTAAATGGTAATCAATTTTGGCGTTGAATCACTTTTACTACGACAATTCTTTAAAATTATAGTTAGATTCCTATTTTTCAGTGAAAACTCGAAAGGCAAAATGTTAGGTTGGCCTTGTCAACAAAAACAACAAATGTCTTGTTTTTTTGTAACATGACATTAGTATTGCGATACGTAAGTTAATATGCTAACAAATTCGCAGACACAAATAAAAATTGGAAGTAGACACTTCGAAATATCATTTGAAAGATAAATCATAAAAATCGATTGGATTTATTTATGTTTAACAGTACGTTGAAACGGAAGAAGATGTAGTGCATTTATGATACAATGTATTATTTTTTAACATTACTACAATAAACATAGAAATGCCATATAAGCAAAGAAAAAATAGGAAACTTCGTGGGGTACTGTAATGAATAACTGTACTTTTATAATTTCTCCGAATCTATAGAATTCATATTGCAGATGCGCAAAGGATCATTACATTTAACCATCTTTGCCATCTTTCTTTGAAATTCTACTAACGATCCGACCCGTAAGTCCCCGCATCGAGAATCCAACAGATCCGTGAATCAATATCGGCGAGTCTCGGGTCGATGGATATTCGCTCCCACGATCTCTTTGCTCTCCAGTTCCACGACCCAGTGGTATCGGATCACTAGAACCAGTACTTGTTGGCGTCAAGTTTCATGACTCGCGAATCGTTCTTATCGCATCGTGTGACCCGAGTCGTCGGGACTTCATATCAACTCCTACGACCCGCGGCCCTTTGCTTTTCTTTTCTGCGACACCGAAGTTTGCACCCATATCTTTACACAAACATTACCAACTCTAATGGTATACAATTTTTTGAAATTATTTCCCTTCATATTTTTCAATTATTTGTGAAATTTAAGTTTAAAAGATAAGCAAAGCAAAAATTTAGCTACCTACATTTCACATTGCTAGAGTCTGACTTATGTATTTACAAGCTTCATAGCGTTTATGTCTGTGCAGCACATTTGACAAGAAATTTCCGCAAAGGGTTTTATAATTCTGTATCTAGAACGATTTTGAAAGTCCTTAGGTTAAAAAATAAAATAGATACGGAATGTTCAATCCAAAAGTACCTAATCAATCAAATCGTAAGATAGGTAAAAGATTATGTTTCATAACGAAATGGTTATCATTTAATATTATAGCGAAGATTAGATTCGCAACATTTTTACAAGAACATACATGTATTCATGAAAAGACTGCTCCGTTGAAATTGAAAAATGAGAAGCCCTAAACAGCATAATCAAGCAAATTATGTTTCTTTCACTAATTTCCATGTTGCTGTCACTTTTAATCTAAACCTTCTGAATCTTATATTCCTATCAGCTCCTCTATTTTATTCTCATCTTCAACTCCCACATTTAAAAATTCTCACATTTCAAACTTATTAAATTGACTAAAAAGTCTTGTCATTTTTTGCAACATATAGTATTAGAATTGCGATACATAAGTTAATACGTCAATAACTTTGCAAATGCAAGTAAAGTTTGAAAATAGACATTTTGAAATATTATTTGAAAAGTAAGTTCTAAAGATGAATCGTATTTATCCTGTTTAACATCGGCTTCAATGAAGATAGGATGCATTTTCGACACAATATATTGTATTACTACTGTAAACGTAAAAATGCAAAACAAACCAAGAAAGAATAATGTGAATGATAGAATATATTAATGCTGACAGATTTAAGACCCTAATAAAATGATTTAATTGCGGGTACTCAGTCATATATTGTTTAAGAACATTTTTTTTCTATGCGTCTCTAAAATGCGACAGAACTCTTTGCCCAACCTAATTTCCCGTCATTGAAACGTTTTTAGGCAAAAAATGAATCCAGATACAATTGCCGAAAAAGCGTTTCAATCATTGTAAGTGTACCCATGTACCTGCCGCGCTGGCAATAACGCGCGGTCGTTCAGATTGTATTCTCAGCCCCGCTAATCGAGCAAACTAATTCAATTTATTTCGAGTGGTCTGAGTAGACGTCGCAGTGTGTGCTTGGTCGTCCAGCTGGAGAAGCTTGAAGCTCCCTTCGAGACGAATTCCTGGACTTGGAGTGGAATATGTAAGGAAAAGGATGCGCCAAGATGCAGGATGCAAGAACTGTGGGAGCCCACGAGCGGCTGTACGTGTCTTGTAACCAAGATACCCGGCGCATTTAACCTCTTGTGTGTCTGCATATATGGCACGTTGCTCATCGATATCACGCCATCGAGAAGAAATTGATCAGTTCCTACGTGCTGCAAAAATCACGGACTTCATCGAACTATACGTGACTTTCTCGGCTAATCTTCATTTTCAAGCGAACGTGTTTCAATTGTTCGAGTATGAGTAAATTATGCAACAGGCGGAAAACGTAACGATACAATTCTTCGCAACAAAGAAAAGGAAATAGGTGAATTTATTTCCTTTTAAGGTTTCCTGTCTATAAGAAAAGGGAAAAATCTTGTTATGCTCCTGGGCCAACTGTTGTTGTTTTCAGAGATTTTTGTTCCGAAAGAAAATAGAGGAATCTTGATCTCTTTTCGCGTAACAACCTGTTTTCTAGATGGCTAGAAGATTTTATGAATTTGTTTTATATGATATTAATATCGATTATAATAGAATATGTATTTTAATATGTGTACAAAAATATTTTAAATAAATAATTATTATGTTTTCTACATTGTTGGGAACAATTTATCATAATTATTTAAACGACAAAGGTTTTATACTTTTTTTTCATAAATTTCCTGGACTACTATTAGCATAAATTATATTTTCTTAGAATAAACCACATCGTTTTTTCATTTACTGCTAATTATCATTACATAATTTTATATACTTTACACTTAAATTTTTAAGGCAACGTCGATCGATTTTCGAAATTATTCTAATAATTACAAATGTACTTATTTTTTTGTCTGGAACGTTAATCGATCTCCGTATTTGTCTTGTAAAATTAAAATAGAGTTTTCTAATTTCATTAACTTAATAGTAATAGCCAACTGTATTTTACTCTTCGGTTCGCAACATATACAATTAATTATTTATGTAAAGATAATCAGTAACTATTCAGAATATAAGATTAAAAATGTAAGAGTAGCATACAGCATTACCATTAGAATTCTATATTTCACATCTAGCTTTAAGAATAAAATCCCGCAAAGCAATTGCAGAGAACCCCTTAATCAAATAATCTAAATATCTAAAACTGTTTAAAAATAGGGAAAACTGATGATGAAATTCCATTTCTAGATATCTTTTACAACATTTCTTTGAACCATAAAATTCAGTTCACTTGCCTATTATTCCGTGTATTACTTTCGAAACACTGAATGCAGCAGGCTAATTCGATATTCGTGAGCTATTGATCGTAACAGGACAACAGGGACAACATTGGTCCCTTGGTGAAAAAAAACCTGTACTTACTCCGTTAACGTCTATTCAACAGAACATGTCATCAACAGTTATTGTATTATGGGAATGGAACGAAAAACGGAGTAGAGGGCAGATGCACTTCGATCCCGGAAAGGGAAGCCGTTGTAAAGCTTCCTACGCGCAGAAATATGAGCCTGATCCGTGGTATCGATAAAAAGCAGTTTCGGTTGCGTCCACTCGTTGCTGGAGACTAATTAATGAATACCAAAATTGTTGTTCAATGAACCGTTACACGTAACCACCCACTATTGACCGTGTGCATTCTACAAGGGACTTAATTACATGCATACCAACCAGACAGTAAAATATTATGATTCTCAATCAGATCGAACGTTGCGTATTACCTTTCACAGTTATATCTATCTTTTTTTTTTGTTATCAAAATCGAACTAGACTCTTGAAGACCATCACCATGGTATGTTCTAGTTCATGTATCGCAAACGATAGTAAAAGATAATCTACGCAACTATTTGTTTCTGGCTATCTTTCTAGTTATTGTTTCAGTATACTACGATTACACTCGTTGTACATCCAGGGTGGTAATCACTGTTTGCTAGCTTTACAGTAGAACCTCCATTATATGAACACCCGTTATGTGAACCTTTCTTTATATAAACGCGCTATTATTTAAACATTCTATTATACGAACGGTATTCGTACTACTGTACTGTATATATGTATAGTGCTAATCACTTGCCTTTGTAGGACGGACTTTATCATAATGATTCAGCTTGAAAGTGATATAAGTTACATAACGTTATATCGTAATGCCGTTAAGTCAGAAACGTGTAGTTTTGCTAATTGGAGAAAAATCTGAAATAAGTGTAAAAACTCGAAGATGGGGGAGTCTGCAATAAATTTGTTACAAAAGTATGGTGTTGTAAAATCAATTATCACCAATATAAAAATGCGGAAACATGATATTGAAAACTATGTAGATTATGTAATTTGGTTGCCAAAAAAATTTGGTATCCATAAGTTTGGTCCCTTTGATTATGTTAAAAAAAAAGGAGGAAGATCGGAAAATATTGTTTCTTTTTCATTTTTTATAATCTGTCTTCATTTTACATCATTTTATCTTGATTATTAAATCAAATTGAGAGTTAAACGCTTCCATTGTATGAAAAATTCTCTCCTATGAACACTTTTGTCTCCCAATTAATTCATATAACGAAGGTTATACTATACTAATTTTACGAGTTGCATGTTGATTCATGTATCTATGTTGACAGTTTTAATCAGGATTTTCTAATCTATGATGCTTTCAATGTGCTGTTCATTACCAGTTACTCCATTTGTTGGTACTAATTTTGAATATTTATACACTGCAGTTATTTATGCATTTATGGGAACATTAACACGAGAACCCCAAATGCGGTCAATTTGACTATTTTTGTCGTTTACTTCCTCATTACTTTGGTTCTGTTAGTCTTAAGATATTCATGCTTAATAACTTTTCATATTTTTATTCAAATATTGTGCATATGAAACTTTTTAATTGCGACCATATTTCTTGAGAACTTACGATATTTAAGAACTTCTGAAATTGACATAATGATAGTGCACGCTTTTTGCACTACACTGCGCAAAGAAAGCTCGTATAAACATCATTTTAAAATTACAATTTGATATTAATTCACTATCTACGAAATTTAAATTGAAGAACGTTGATTACGTATAGAATGAATGTATTAATAAGGAATCATTGATCGATTATAAAACTAATGAAAAAAAGTTATTAAGTATAAGTCAATAAAACGATATATAACAATAATGTTATTATATAATATTATAAAATTAAATATCATATAAATATTATATAATTAAGAATGTACACAAGGTCAAGGAAATTGCATGGAATCAAAATGGTAACTAGCGAGATTCTAGGTAAAGCAATGTTTTTGAGGGTTTGTCAAATGTGCAAAAAGGTATAGAATGTAAAGGACATGCAGAAGTATACACGGTATATAGAATAACGTACATGTTAGAATATTTAAACATTTTTTTATTTTTAAACTATATTTGGATTTTATTTTTCCCTTTTCTTCCGTCTTTTCTTCTACTCAATTGAATAATATTCAAGATGTGAACAAGTTCACCTAAGTAAGAATCGTATCTATCGGAACAGATAGATACTTAATAGATAGAAAATTTGTTACGTAGTAATTTATTCATATATCCTCATTCTTCATGCATAGAGATATCAACCACTTTATATGTGATCAGTCCAGCGGAAAAATTAATACATATTACAATATAATGTATAAATATGTAAAGATTAATCACAAGACAATTTATTTCGAAATTCATGAGCATAATAACAGAAAAATGAACCAACGAACAAAGAAAAATCATATATTAAAGATGTATGGACTGCATTACATTTTCGAGGTTGATGAAACCGATATAACTGGTAATACCAGTTTATCTAAAGTACAACCTTAATTCTTGAAGAGTAAAAAGAAGATAATGCACGATTTCAATGGAAATACTATATTTAACGAGATCAATGATACATAAAATTGTTGGTAAAAATTACTTATAAAATATATTATATCAGTGATGTTCGAAAAAGGTAATGGAAGCAGCGTCCATCAAAATGTACAAAAAGTATGTAATAAAAATGACTTTAAAGTTTAACTATTTCAAATTTTCAATATCAATATCAGAAATAATTTACCTATTCTTATTCATCGCACTAGAATTACACGAAACAAAAAAAGATTATCAAGTGATTCCGAATAATTCATGACTTTTGAGAAGACTAAACAGTTTTATTGCAAAACAGAGTGCAGTAAAATGAATCAAAATACCGTTTATAATAATTGCCGCAAAGAACTAACAAAGAACGCAACAAGAACTAACCTAAAAGACACTACAGGAACTAGAATTTCTATTAATCATTTTAACGTAAGTATGTCTTTTTGTATTTTGACAACAACTACTGAAGACTAATCAATTTATATCAACTGTTGTTTCAAACACAGATTGGTTGATATGTCTCTTAAATTAAAAATCTGGGAAGATTATTACACATTTATTCATAATAAAATTGGTAACTTTTTCCAATTTGATCCTCCTAAGTTCTAGTTTAATGATAAATATAAAAAAGTTATTATTAATATTTGTAAAATTAAGTTCGAAATTCTGTATTGAAAATTCTTTTCGTCAGAATTATAAAACTTTCCAGAAGAAAGAAAGCTGCGATTCAATTGAATACAATCTCGAAGACCGCATCAGAGTTAAGAAACATTTACATCAGCATCGTTATTATCTACAGTTACATTTTTATCCCAAATCTATTTCAAGAGAAATAATTTACAACGCCGTGAGAATACTGCTTTTTTTAAGACTTCTGATTAATTGTATTTACGTTCACTAATTAGTGAACCTTTTAGTTAATAGAATGAGGGCTTTATCTCCGAACATTACCTAATTGCTTCAATTCAGTTATCTCTTACTAATTTAAACAAAGGAAGCTTGAAAAAGGGGTCTGTTTTATCTTGAACAAAGAACCACTTTAATTGACTATACAGTATCTAGCTACTAGTCCTTTCCAAACACGTAAATTAACAAATTACTAATTAGAAACAATCATAGGCACAGACCAATTAAAAGGAATTACACCCGAAATGGGGCGTTCGGTCGAAGTTAAATTGGAAGTCGAAATAGCTGACGGCGCCTAAGTAATTGTCGCATCTTTCTTCTGCGTGGACACTAATGATCCTCTACCACCCTTGTGACTACGTGCAAACGCAATGGACGACGGAAGATCGTGGCCACAGGAGCGTGCGTCCACGTGAGCTGCTATTAACGCGATATCTTCGAAATTAATCTGGAACACGCTCTAGTATAATTTTCCTGTTTACAGACATTTATACAAAGTTTACGTGATAAGCTCACTTCTGGTTTCTACGTAAATGCAAACACGCCGTTAAACGCCACCTTTTGCAGCGTCACGTCGAATGTGATCGCTTCTGTTTTAGTTAAGAACATTATTATTCCTATAAGACTGCTGTATATGAAACATTGTTTCTCCGAAATCTGTGATTAACAGGTGAATGCTATTTAATTATATCACTTTAAATTTCATGCAAATGTCAATTATTATAAATCACAGTACGATAGAAATTTTCTGTAATATATTTATGTTCAATGTTAAGAATAACTGCAATAAAACTGTTAAAAGTTTAGTATTTGGTGTCTTGAATAATCGAGATATTCCTGAAATTGTTGTACCCTTTAGAAAATATATGATAAAAGTATTTGTTGAAATTTATATAAATATTAGAATAGTTCAATATTAATTCGTAAAATTAAAAACTGATGATGTTTAAGTACATCTTTCAATCAGTCACTTGAATGAGTTTTCAGTGAACCAAGGGGAGCACTGAGAAATTCTAAAATTGATGACTTATAAATATGAAACAACGAAACTAATTAATCATTAGAAAAAAATATAAAGAATATATTATATAAAGTCATATGGAAATCATTTGAATTGAATATATAATGCTTCGAATAATTTACTTGTATTTAATGTTTTACTTTACGAAACGACATTTCATATGCACCAACATCATATTATTGAAATCAATTCAAACCATAATTCAATGTTCAAACGTATTTTTATTGTATTATTAAAGTAGGTTACGGTTTTCTGACATATATTTATGTTTTCGCCTCGTATCGCGACCCAGATTACTTTCTATTTATTTTGAGCTAAATTTCTCTGGACAGTGTCCAGACTGTATTTTGGTGCAGACTCGAGACCGACTAGACTACAGACTACTATTTCCTATTCTTCTATTCATAGTTTAACTAGGTCTAACATTGGAACTTTGTCTCCCGAAATGCTTTAAGCGTTCACTACCATACAAATCTTTGTAATCATAAATGAAGAACATAAGTATATCTTATAAATAATTCGAACGAAATAATAACTTTTTTAATATTTTATTGCACTATTTTGTAAGTGTACTACTAAAGTCCATTCAATATTACATTGGCTAACTTAATGTGTTTTAATTTTTGTAAGTCATTTTTTAATTGTTGGCATGGAAACATTTTCTTTTTCGTTTAAGCTTAAATAATATTAATACAAAAAAGTAATTTTAAAACAAAAGAAAACCTAATTAATTGTTTTCAATTCCAGTAAGCAGTAATTCTAAATCGGAATAATATATTTTATTCGTAGAACATTTTTTCATATCCTGCAATTTCTTGTTAAATATACATATCTTCTAGAAAATAAATAAGTAAAATAAATAAATCCTAGGATAAAAGGACAACATGAAATTATTTCACGAAATAACCGCTTTCTATTTCTCAATATTTATTCCGTGGACTATTCCGTTCGATAAAAAAATGAAAATACGATCTAGATAATTCAAATTAACTGCCGGCAAAATTAAAGCAAGTCTGTGTGAAGGTAAATTAAAAAGGGATGTTCCCTCACGCCACCGTATCTCCGATTAAGCAGCTCAACCTTGATCCTCTTAAACTCACCTAATCTCTACTTTCAACGATCTAGATTTATGAGATTGCCGCACTGCGTGTTTGTCCGAAAAACATAAAATATCAGAACAAAGTTCTGCATGAACAATTCCTGCAGCCCATGTGTTGTGCATGAAAGCGTACAGGGGTTTCCTGTCGTTCGACTGGCACGTTTAAGCCGCAGCTCATATCCTCCCTCTATGTCAGGTACACCCAGTCCGATAAAGCACATAATCGTTTTGGACATGCACCATCTGTACCGCTAAAGCCCGCTTTTAATTTTGTTCTAAATACCGAATTGTATTGTATTTAATGCACATACATAATTAAAGATGCAAATCCTTATTTAACCGTTAAAATAACATGTTTGTTCAACAATGAATGCACAGTAGATATTGGTACATCGTAGTATGCAACCGATAATTAAAATAATTTTTATAACAGATATAAATGGCCAGCTAATGAATACTAATAATACGAAGCAAATCCTTGTTTAGCTTCGATTTCTGTATATTTTTTTTTTTATTTCACAAGAACAAAAATGTTTGCAGAAAGATGCACAATAAAATAATAAATGATGAATAAGACTTCTGAAATTTTATAAATGTAAGTACCACCTGCTTGTTTATTGAAATTATTTATCACAATTAAAATTACAGAATTAGAAAATCAGTAGAATTAAAGAAAGAAAATTATAACATAAATTGAGAGTGATATTTATATTTTTAATATTAACAAATAGCAAGATGAATGTAACATTTTATATGTACCTAATAATACATAAAAACAATTACATTTTAATTACGTAATCAATAAATTTTATGTAAACTATAACGTTAATTTAGCGAAAAATATCAAAAAAATGACCACTAAAATTGTTTAAAAATTAATTTGTTTCCTTTTGTTTACCATCATACTCAATATGAAGTTTACATCCTTTTTCACTGACAAAATCATTTTTACTACTATTAACACTTATAGTGTTCATAATTTAAAGTCCACAATTATACTCATAACTATTAAATTTATATGAATCAATGAAGATATTTTCAGAATATTGAAAAGCATGCAACAGGTGACTGGTAAATCCTTATAAACACGTTCTAGGCAAAATTATAGCTGAGATTTCTGCGTTTTCCTTATCTATTGTATGGACTCGTAAATCGTAGTATGTATATGTTTCAATTATAGAAACCGATAAAAACTGTCTCGATATCTGTCTGAGCAAAAGGACTTATTTGAAAGTTGAATAAATATCAAAACCGTGATTTATAGTGCGGTCTAAAGCTTGACTCGTTTCTCTAACTGTTAACGTCGGTACAGTTAGTAGATACGAATGCACCTGTGGCATCTTTTCGCGATATTACAGTATCATTATCGTTAAACGTTAAAACACACGAATTTCATGATACTAAGTAACTATGATTGACCGATTTCACTTATTCAAGCCAAGTTTCTTGTCAGATATATCTAACGCAGCTGCTTAAACAAGATGAGTTACTGCACAGAGCGAGTAATATAAATGTGTATATAAATATTATCAACAAGTAGCACCATTCTTTTAAATTGGAGTTAATCGTTAAAAGCAATAATCAATCGATACAAAGGGACTCTCGAATTTAAAAATTTTGCTTTGAATGATACTTAAAAAATTATATTCACAAAATACACAAGCAATTACTTGAAATTTTATACAAAATCAGTAAATCCCTCCCAAACCAAAAAGTTCCAAAGCTTTCTCGTTTCTGAACAGAAAGATTCTGTTAATTTAAACAAAATAATTTAAATTGTTTGTTATAGACAATTTTATTAATAATAATTTTTCAGAATTAAACGATTTAATATTCTTAAAATGCAGCATGTAGCAAAATATGCATGCAAACCTTTTTCTTTTAAAGGTACAGTTGTACATGGTTTGTTTTGCGAAAAATGAACATTTTCATTACTGTAGCTGTTTTTAAATAAATTAGTAAACTAATTTTAGTAACTTCAAATCATTTGAAATATCTTTTTTAGTCAAATAATTTCAATGATTTAAAGTAATTTAAAATATTTTCATTGCTAAAATAATGCCAGCGTTTCTAAGCAATGACTTGCTACAGTTGAAGCGTACTTATCGTATATTTTTCGCCGTATCGAAAGGATTGACCCTTTCACAGTCTGATAAAATGACAACGAATAAGAAAAAAGAGGTATGAAAATTGTTTTATTTTCTCTATTGCAACATTCTTTGTGCTTTAATTACCGGCTACAAGAAATAGATAATTTCACCTATTCATACGTAATTCATTTTAATGATTATGTTATGTATAATACAGCTTAAGACTTGGAATTTATAGTGCCGTATTTGACAGCTTGTCCGATTTTCTCCCATCCTAAGCTGCGAAAGTATTAAACAAGTGCTAAATGATGTTAATCCAATCCGTCACGAGACTGGACGGCATTAATCGATTCTGTAAACGCAAGGGAAGTGCGAGAAAGTACATTTGATTTTGTTATGCACTTTACGGGGTCGTATGGGAAAACACATCAGAGACGGGCATCCTTAATTATTGTGTAACTATCGAGCCCGTTTGCGGACAATGGGGGCCTCGAAACAGCATAAAGGCGTGCTCGACACACAACGGCCCTTGACGGATGTTCGATCGTGCAAACTGCAAGCAGGAAGAGAAAAAAAATGAGAGAAAGGAGAGAAAGAGAGACGCATTACTCGAGCAGAGGCCGGAACGGATACGAACTACGGGGCTGGCTATAAATGTATCGCACTTAAACATAATGCGAAATCGTGCAGGTAACGAAACGCGAACAGATGTTGGATAGTTCTTTGAAGCGCTGTCTTTGAAACGTCGATCGTATTGTCGCTCGAAAATAATGCCTGTTGTGGTTTGGCACTGAGCGTCCATTCCCAATGAAAGGGACTTAAATTGCGGGTGAATGGACGCGGAATTATGGCGATTGTTTTTGTTTCACAGGGTACGTTGATCTCGCATGTTTTTTCGATGATAGTGACTAGATTTTTGTATGCAAATGCCAGGATGACTTGGATTATTGAGACGTGACGGTTTTCATCTATACTTATACTTGTCAGAAATGATAGATCGATGAGTCTTGAAAGATGAAGCATTCTTTAAATCGTTATATATTTTTTTTTAACTAAAAAAATATAAATAAAGAAATTAAATTTAATTAAAGATTAATGATATATTCAATATACAACGACTACAAATAGTATTAACACCCTCACGTTTGTTTTAGCACTTACTTATTGCTTAATTAAAGTATAGCATAGATATTAAATTCTATGTAATGGTACTCTTAACCTTATAATAACGAATATAGATAGTAATACAAATTATGCTCTAAATGCAATAAACAAACGCTATGTTATAATAAAGTTAATTGTAACTTCAATTGTACTATCAAATTGTAAGAAGGAGGATAATTAAATTCAAATTAGGTGTAATATTTTAACGTTTGGGATTCGACACAGTGCTAAAGCAGTGAACAGCCAACTCATATTTTCCAACAGTTGACGAATTAATACGACAAGGGGTTAAATGACTAAAACAATTTGGAGTTGTAGAAATGTAATGTAGAATTTGATTACGAAACGTCACATTTTTAACGTTCAATTTTTATCCTATTAAATGTATCATAAATGGAGTTTTAACTTGAAAATTGAGAGTATAACATTTTATAACAATAATATAACAAGTCAATATACTACTCATTCTTTGTCGGACTCTTATTTTAATAAAAGGTAAAATATTTCCGAATTTCCATATTAACTGTTGTCTGGTACAGTTACATACGATTCTTATATTTTTAGCTATTATTGAAATTATTTTTATTTTTTTTATCATCAATATATCGGTAAATAAGAAGTATATTTCAAAATACTTAATATGAATTAAAACATCACAGGCTACATTATGCACGTATAAAAATAAATAAAGAAATTAGGAATAATTTCAAAAAAATATCGTTTATGAAATACATAATTTTTTTTCAACAAATTCGTAAGATATTTGATACTTTTTTAATTTTCAGATGAATTTAAAATTAAATATTGACTTTACAAATTTTTATTAAGAAGGCCAAACGTAATAAAAGTAACAGTAATACGTAAATAATAATAGTAAGTAAACTAGTTATACATAAGCTCATGGTGTCTGAAAGTGTTAAGAATGTTTTGTAAAAGAGATTATGTTTAGCAGTTTGTGTTCGGAAATTCTGTATTCGCTGGAAGAGAGAGTTCCTTAATTTTGTTAGCAACTTGTTCTGGTTGAATACACTGTACGCTTTAGTTCGTCAGAAAATATTTCATGCGGTGTGCGGAATTATTTAGTTCGTTATGGAATTTCTCCTGTTGCAAAACTTTTCCAATTTTCTAGAAAATCCTCTCAGAAAGAACATTTTTGCAGAATTAACTTGTGCGTTGTAATACACTACATTTAAATACTGAGAACATTACTAAAAGGGCAAATAATAAGTAAAATTAATTTTGAAAGACCTTTTAAGTGAATTACATTTGAGAAATAAGTAAAATTTAACTTCTATTTAAATAACTAGCTTTGGTTTAAATGTTATAAATTTTTATATAAGTAATAATAATTTGACAAATATCACTGTAATATTTAAACAATTATTACTTGAATAATTATCCAGATTTCACATAAATGTTTTGTATGAAGTAAAACATTATTATTATAATTGCATTACAATTACTTTTTTACAAATAAAGATGTTTTAATAGGTAACAAATGAATTAATTCATTCAATAGAATGTTCATTCTTTCATAACCTAATGCCGAACTCCTATGTACCTTATACAAAAAGTTCCAGATAATAACACTTTGCTCAACTAAGAATTCTTATTCAAACAAACCCATTCATTTCCTCAAAAGTAAAGGAAAAGAAAAGAAGGAAATGAAGATTATCCCTTTCAGAAATAAATCCATAATCTCCACTGAAGGCAGCTTCTAGAAATAACACTAAATTGAGAAGTGCAGTAACTCGAGATTCACCAAATTGTTAAAGACGATCCAACTTTCTATAAGAATTCTCAAATTCTGCTCATTGTCAGACAAAGGTTAAGAAAATGAACCTTGAAGAAAGATACTCTTATCCAATACGAAATCCTTTTCAACAGAAAAAAGCAAGTAATTCTCGCAACACAAAGAATTAGAGACACCAACTTTACACAGTCACACTTAATATCTGAAATTAACACTATAAGATTATGAAATGCAAATTACGTGTAATATATCGATGTTTTATATCCGATAAGGTATCGAAGCAGCAAATGTCGAACTCAAAACTTCTCAGCAGTTGAAAAATAGGCCAAAGGGTTAATATACAACCTAAAACGACGCTTCGCAGTTTGATTGCATTTCACAGGCAACCACTCGAATATCTTCGCATAATAGAGTGCCCGGTGTTTTCGGAACATTTGACCTACATGCCGGTTGGATCCCCGAGGGTTGGCAACACGAAACACACACACGTAAGGAAGGGTCGAACCGAGGTCGAAATGAAAATTACACACGCAGCCGGTGAATGATACCAATATCGGCGCCCGGTAACCATCAGTTTGGATATCAACTATGGCGAAGCACTTGAAGGGAGTCCAACATGTGTTGCACCGCATGGCGCAAGATTCATCGTGAACGGAATACTTACGCGGTAGTGGCGCATGCTTATGGCCGGAACGAATTCTACCCTCTACGCTTCATGGTCGATGATCGTGTTCTTATACTTTTTTTTTGTGATGGAATTCAAAGAATGTCAACGACGCCTGAGAATGATTTTATTCCCTACAACGATGTTGCGTTCGTGTAATAACGTTCAATGTGATGTGCGTTGATTGTGTACTTATGTGTAAACTTATAGTGTTTTGAAGGCATTTTGAAGATATAGGGAGAAACATACTGCGAGTTTCCTGTTTAATCTGGTGAAGCATCCCTTGAGTTGTTAAGGTTATTGGAATTTTGATACTAAGAGCATTCTCGCTTGGAATACTTTGATTTACTACTGTATGTATGTACATATGTATGTATATTAAATTAATACTGATTGCCCTTTAGTGTTCATGAAATGAATTTTTAAATTTATTCAAATTAATAGGTATTGAAGTATGAATTTATAAGCGCTTTCTAATCATCTTATATTATGTCCTTAAAGATCATTATACACTATTTATTTTTGCGTACATCAAACTTTATTGATGGTTCTGTTTTTAATTATAATAGCATTAGCAAAACTGATGACGAGACATTATACTGTTTCTCTCTCTCCTATAACTGCTTTACATTTTTTAAACAAGTAGACGCAATAATAAATGATGCAGAGTAAAAAAGATAATTTATATCAACTTTAATGCGAGTGCGTTATTATACTTATAATGCATTAATGCTCGTATATACTCTCTTTCATATTTACAACGCACATACAAATTTTTAGTGGTTTCCAATTAATAACAGAATATCGTTTCAAATATAATCACAACAAATGTCGAATAGTATCTTACACCTTTTTTATGAAAGGAAGACAAATTTATTATTAAACTTCTGTTTTTGTCATTTTCTGTTACGTGTGTTATAAATCTGAAATCAACCAAAAATGTCAATTGTATAATGTTTTGAAAAAGTTATTGTTCTTTAATTTATATATTAGTTTATCATATTTAGTAGTAAAATTATCCATTGTGGTGCTGTGGTGAGGGGATAGGATAGGAAAAGGAAGGGTGTTGCGTTTCGTCCTGGGCCTGCTAGTGGACTCATCAGTAAGGTTACCTAGCAGGCCCTACCTTAGACATTGGGATATTGGAACGAAGGTTAAAGGCGGTATATATATATGGACAAGGTACTATGCAGAGATGACTTGTTGGCGATGGTCCTACAAGCCTCACGGAACAGGGGCAAGGGGAGTAGTTCGCTCGCACCGCCCATTAGCCAGTAAAAAATCTTTCTTCCGGATTCTTAGATGCTACAGGCATAGTAGTAGGTCCTTCATATTCGCTAAGGATTCGCGAGTGCGGATCCTCCCAGGTATCTTCTTGAAGATTTCCCCACATCCTCGCGAGAAAAAAAAATTAGGTTTACGCCAATGCGATTCGCAGTTGTAGTTCCAAGTCGTTCTATCTCACTCTACCTCGACGTGTTTTGTTTCGCGTTCTTTGTCACGCAGTAGACTTGCAGTCGTGACCGATTCAGCCAATGATGATAATACGTGTGACTGAAGGTGTCGCTAATATGCGACAGCTAATCGGTTTGTCTCGCCAACAAATCATCTCTGCACAGTAGTTGGAGTGAGTGCTTTCCAGAAAATCCTATTTGGTATGTCCCTCTAGTGGTAGGTGCAAGAGAGCCGCCACATCCACATTAGGAAAAACTTTTTGAACGACATTTTGCAATGACTCTCAATATATTACATCGTCTAACTGTTTTATAATAATTTGATTTATTTTAACCGACTAAAGTTTAGATTTGTATTAAACGTCTAAATTAGTTCGATACATTGAGACTTTCTTGTCTTTAATAACAATTTCAATAAAAAAAGGCGCCGAATTAATTTATACACTTAATATTCACCAAAAACTAAAAAATATTGGACTAGTCAAGGTTACCAATAAATGATCAATATCTTTGCGTTCTCCATAGCGTAATCCAGTAAGAAATATAACAATTTTTAATATTGTAACTTTTTTGGATGAACTGCGATAATGCCAGGTGCAGTGTCCTGTAATAGGGAACACGTGACAGTTTGTTCCATAGTGCGGGCTCACTGACAATCGGTTATAATCGCGCTCAGAGGATCATGCAGCCGGCATAGCCGGCATGTGTGCTCTAAAAAGTAGAGTTATGGTTCGATGAGTTCTACGACAAGGGTTGTCGGTTCCCCAAGGACACGCGGAAACACCCCACGAAAGAGGGGGTTGAACCCGTTGAAACAAAATTTCAATCACGTAGGAATGCCTTGGGTATGGCACACTTGCACCGTTGCTTTTGCATTTCCAAATAACGACATTCACCACGCGTGAGCCTCAGGTTGCGGAATACGGAATTTCTTCCTGCATCGCCATACGCGTTCTTCGAATATTCGACAATACTATGGCGGCAATCTGTCAAGTTTGCTTCGATAGATTGGATTCTTCCTTTCTATTTTTTTCCTTCCTGTTTCGCAAGATTCTACTCGAATGTTGTATGCAAGCGAAACTAGTTGAAAGAGAAAGTAGAAGTTTCGTATATAGTAATTGTTACTTTCTTGAAGGTATGCAGATTTATTTAGTTAAGTAAAGTATCTTAGAACAAAAATTCTTTGCTAGCAAGTATGTACACTGCATTTTCCGAAAATATCGAACATTAATAAATTAAAAAATCTATACTTTTTAATCAAGTTCGAAACAAGTAACATAATAACTCTCCCCTCACTTTCTCCTCTCCTACACATTTCATACAGATTACATTACACTTCACCTTAAATAAAATCCCAAAATTTTACAATCTTTTTATTCTACTAGAATACATAGTGTCTTGATGATAACCATTTATTTCCACTTTAAACCGGGTACAATTAATTTTCAACTCAAGTTATACCAAATTTGAAAGTGATTAACATTTACAATTACGGGCACACCTCAAACTTAGGTACTACATAATTGGTGACTCATCCTTGTAAGGCAAGGGGTAAATATACATGAACACGGGTATGAAGAACTCGTGTAATTTTTAATACAGAGGATATCCGTGTATGAATACATTACGAATTCGAATATGTTCATACATATGAATTGAAAACCTGTAATAGGCATTGGAAAATCTGTCAGAATATATAATTGTTCAAAGTAAAGGACATGGGTGTTCCGTGTAGACGTGTCTCTTGAATACACGTACAAAATCTTACCCTCTAACAAAAATCAATCGAAAGCATGAGTCACGAATTTCTTATTGTAAATTAAATGCATTCTCTATAATGACAAAGGAATAGAAAGTAAGGTTTCAAAGTAAACTACCTCACACGGGAGAATAATTGTCAACAGGCGTTTCCCACAATTGTAGTAATTGTTAGTAAATAAAAGCACGTGACACAATGACTTACAGCTCTGCACAACGTCATATAATCATGGATCGCTGAAATGAGATCACTGGAAACCGCATAGAGGAACTTGTGTCTCGCTGAAGTTGGATACATGTGCGTATCTCTGACTCTTAGAAAGTGGAACAAAGCAAATGTGGGTCGGCACGTGCTGTAATTATGTCTGGATACGCATTATGTACCCCCCATTGAAGCGTATGCGCGCGCGAAGGGGTGGAAATGCTCGTGAAACGCGTTTGCAGCGATCCGTATAACCGCATTGTCAAGCCGAAAGACACTTCATTTACGGTGAATTAAAGTCTCATTCCCTAGTGGATTGAACACAGGCCGACGTTCGATCGCTTTCATCGTCCGCGGACAATATACTCCCTCGTGACACCTTGCGTTCATTCAAACATCATTTAAGCGTGCCTTTTGGGTCAGGCTGCCGTACCCACGCTGCCTTTCAGCGATGACCTGTGCGTAACACGACCAATAAAGATGTAAATTTGCATAAGTAGGAATAATCTGAGTAAAAGAATAAGAATAATTGGATTTATTAGTTTACAACGATGGAAACCTAATGACAAATGTAGTAAACGCGATTAAATGAGTTTTTTTGAACTAGTTGGTTCAGCCTAAAACCATGTTTTTTTTTATTTTTTAAGTTTGATACAAAATTTTCTGTAGTTCTTTATTTGTTCGGCTGTTCGGTGGTGTATCCAGTAATTATTGTATTATAAAATACTACAGGTATCTTGTTTTTGTTGCATCTATAAACTGTCGTGTTCTTTGACTTTTTCATTCATTCCTTGTACTCTGCGATTGTACGATCATAACTGACTGACTGAGAGAACTTTCGTATTCAAATATTTTCAGAAAATATAAATTTTAAAAAATATTTTAGCACTACAAGTAGAAATAATGTTTCCGTAACATTCTTTCACACGTATACGTATATCTAAAGTATTACATACGAAAACCTACTAAACTATTCAGGTATTTTAAACACATTTCTGTAATCGTTAGGACAGAAAATTCTAAAGAAACTTTCAAAGTGTGTTACCAATAAAATTAGGTTGATCTACTCCCCTTTTTCGAATTCATCTTTGCTATTCGTTTATGATAAACTCGTCATCAAACATCACAGATTTAACATTATTTACAACCATAAAACGTCAATGAGAATAATGAAGATAAATGAAATGAAGTAACTCTAATGAAAACGGTAGCATCAATGTAAAATAAGCGGAAACTCATTGCCCGAAGAACAATTATTCATCCGTAAGATCCGAAGCGATGCCGACACTTGCCAGTGTACACGTCACGGCGCATGACGCTCTACCGACAGAGGACCGTAATACCATCTCAGTGCCGATGAATAAATTGCCAATTAGTGGCCGCGTAATTAAAGGGCCCAACGCAGTGAAGTGAAGCAGCGTGGTGCTTGTGGTGGAAAGGCTTCTCTCTGTTCGCTACACTTCAACGTACAGAAGCATGGAATCTTGGTGAACCTTGCAATCTCCTTCCAACGCTTCGTACAAAAGATCCCCCTTTTTTTCTGATCCTTACATTTCGAAACTTTCGAAGGAATAGATGCATAGATAAATAAAAGATGAAGAACAAAACAGGGCTAGCGAATAGTATAGTTGATGAAATCTTTGTAGCAAGTTCGTAACATTTATCAAGTATCAAAATATCAAAGCGTTCTACAAAAGCTGTAACTTGTAAGATGTCAACTTGCTATTGACCCTGCTAGGATCCTTGAATCATTTTTTACCCAAACGTGTTCTTATTTTTTTTAAATATTTCCTAATTTTTAGACAAATATGAAAAGGTTTATATTCATATTCGTAAATTTAAGTTTCATTTGCTATGTTAAAGTTTTCTTTCCTGGAATTACAAAACTTCTCTAAAGAGAAAGGAATCTTAAAGGACGCAGCTAAGTTAAACAGTTCTTCCTCTGCGAAACACACAAGCTGATACGATCTCAGGAATGGTTGTCCAGCGGCTAAGGGTCTATCTTACGAATTCACTATAGAGGTTTCTTCAACTAAGCGTACAGTTTAACTAAAAAAAAAGAGCATCTTAAGTAAAAATCCTACAGTCAGCCAAGAATAGCAACGTACATCTTTCGAATTTTAGATACGTAAAGGAAACAGGTTTGTTTTCTAGAAAACAACTTTGGAAATCCATCAAATGCACAAACTGAAGCTTCACACACAAAAACATTATTGTGCAATTTCGACCTATTTGTTCGTAAAGAAAGACCTTTTTTCGAATTGCACCACCATTGCTGGGGCATTCTGTATTTCTACCAAAAAATGCAAGAACTGTTTACGTATACGATATGTATGTACATGCCTATATACTACCGGCTACACATAGAGGAAATGTCAATAACCTTGGGTCTTCGTCGTCGTAGTCGTCGTCGTCGCGTGATCAAACCTGCCCCTTTGGCTCCCTCTCACTCCACCTTTCGACCCAACGAACTACCCTTTGCCCGCCACCCTCGGTCTACCGCGGCGCACGTTCACTCGTGTACATGTGGCAGAAACTCGCCTGACCGTCCGATCGAACGAACACTAAACGACCAGGGACGTTTACTGGACTCTCGGAGGGAAAGGAGGGTGTTAAAAAATGCCCATTTTTGGCATCGCCTGGAAATGAAAAATCCATGCAGTATCTTTTAGAGTGTCCCCCAAGGAACAAAAAAATGTCCTCATCACTTTCCCGAGAAACGATGGGAAAGTTGTCAAAAATACAATTTACACAAATCTTTTCCATTTTGCATTCATTATTATGTAGAATTTGAAAAAAACTCTCTGACACTGATTTATCACTCGCACTGTTCGAAGCTACAAATCAAACTAATGAAATAAAAGCTAAAACATACGAAGCGAAGTTCTTATCTTGAGTTCAATATAAACTGCACATACAATCTTCACCATAAACACTGATCTGATTATTTTAGTTACAATATCAATTTCCTTTGATTCTTCACAATTTCCATTTATTCCTATGTAGCAATGATTATATACTTCCAGTTTGTTCGATTACTACCCTTAATTTATTTGTCCGTTGATTTATTAGTCAGTACGATTGATTAGTTTTAATTAATGATTCTTATTAATCATTTCTAAGACGCTTGGATACTGTCGATAAAGATAGTTTCAACCGGGTGATATTTTCCTCGCGGATCGTGGCTTTCGATACTCTGTGGTGGAAACTCGGAAACCATTAACAGTTAAACAAGTTAATTAATCGAAAATCATTACAAAATATCAATGTACTGTCGAAGTAATCGCAGGACGTATAAAAAGACGTTAAATATTTCGAGGACAGTTCGATATCCGAAGAAGAAGACGACGAAATGTAAAATATACATACGTAAGTTCGATTATCATCATATTCATACTTTGAATGCATATTTGACAACTTTCCCATCGATTCTCGGGAAAGTGATAAGGACTTTTTTTGTTCCTTAATGGACACTCTAAAAGATCCTGCAAGAATTTTTCATTTCCAGGCGATGCCAAAAAGGGGCATTTTTTAACATCCCCCTTTTCAAGCTCGATAGGAGAACCAACGTTCTAGTGATCGGTGTGTTTTATCTGGAGGAAGTTTAGAGGGCTTTAACCTTGTCACAGCGGCGCCAGTGTAAAATAAACAATTTTTCTGACGTATGAAACCAGGAAATTATTATTAATTATTATGTTAGCAGTGTACGTAATATGCAAAGTTAGTGAATGAAGTAGTATTTAGTAAGACACAGTTATAGTGTAATAAGTAGATTGTGGAAAATACAGTTTTAATATGCAGTAAATATGGAAACCATATGCAAAATACATGTAAAGTATACGCTGGATAAACTTGGCAAATACGCACTTGCGTAGGAATTAAAAATTCGTACCATTGTGTTTAATCAATGTATTTAATATTATATATAATGTGTAATACATAAAAATGTATTTAATATTACACAAATCGTTTTAAAAAGTAATTGTGTTATACATATCATATTTTGTGTCATTAAATTATTAAACCTTGTAATATAACAAACAATCTGTAACATTAATATTAAACATTTTAACATGTTTACAACTAGATTATTAAACTTTATTATTTTTTTTATTATTAAACTGCTTAACTATTATACCATCTATATAATACTACTTTATGTTAGGTTTTATGTATTATTTAAGTTGTAATAAACAACAATAATATATCCTAAATTGTCAATCGAAAATTGATGTCTCTTTTCGGAAAAAATAAGTTTATTCTGTGCCGAACATGCAACTTACATGCAGAATGTGCAAAATATATACAATAAACAAAATATGCAGAATATGCAAAATATATGCAATATACAAAATATACAAAAAATAAAAAAATATAGTTTTGAAATCTTCTATTGATGAAACATATTTTTGTTAAAATCCCATTTTTTTAATGCGTTTCTTTAAAGTACGCATTAGCATTTCTGCGGTCTAATAACAAATACAGGTTTCAGTACATTGTGTGATATACCTAACTAATAATACGTATAGTCTTTCGTGATATAATAATTGGGGAAGTCGGAGGAAAAGTTGTGCAACTAAAAAAACTTTCAGTTTGAAGAAACTGTAATTAAAGTTAAACTATGATAAGGCAGTTCGCATTACTTTAACTTCCAAATGTTGAAAGATATTATTAATGCCATATTATCATTAGACAACACTAGTAATAGATTTTCAGCAGAGAAATATATCGTCTCCAGTAATTGCCTTTTCTAACAAAAAAATGCACTATTGTAATTGTTACAATTGACAATAACCACATTTAAGTTGATAATTAAACCACTAAAATTTCTAACACATTATATTACTTTCTCATTACAAAGAGCTCGAATATATGCTTGTAATAATCATAGGTATCAAAAAGTATGTAACCCAATTACTGCTGATTAGAAAGTAAAACTATTTTTGCAATAACTTCAAGAACAACAATTCTACATTAAACAATTGCTAAAAATGAGATTTTCATATATTGTTAGAATTTATCTTTTTCAAGAATATTGTTTACCTTATACATATTTTTTGCAAAACTTTCTAGAGAAAAGATTAGTGGAATAGGTTCATCGAGATTACATTTGATCGACAGTTAAATGAACATAATCTAAATATGAATCGTACATGATGAAGTTATTTTTCATTGATGTACCCGCCCTTTGTGAAGCAAGATATTAACAGCGACATCAGATAGACGGATAAAAATTTTTATGTGCGACATCATCATACATGACAGTATAGCGAATATATTGAAGCTTTAATGTGCAATTTTATGTTCGAGCAGATCACGATATTGAAATAGAACGAAACGATGGTGAGATAAAACATGAAATGGTGATGGTGCAAAAAAATTTGAAAAGAAATGGGGGGTCCGTATGTTAAAGTAGAACGTGTGATAAGTTGCTTAGTTATCTGTGTTTCCATTACTTCTATTAACACTAGAACTACCGACAACTAAAGTATACTTATTTGTATCGAACAAATAAAAATGGTAGACATTTGCAAAGCCCATGTGGTTGAAGCACAATAAATTTTCATTTATATTTTGTACAGAAAATCACGAAATACTCTAAAAAATGCCCCATTGCAAATGTATATAATTTTTTGGCAAATTCGTAACCAGTCATTTTGACTGCTTTGATAGTTCTAATGTTATAAGCGGTTCGAAATATTTTTAGAAAATAATAAACATAAGGTATACAGCCACTTGTTTTTATTAGTATCAAATATCCATAATCTACACCATTTGAGTAATTGCTTTCATTTATAAATATTATATAATTTATTTAGAAATATACAAAGAATTATGGAAATCTACTACGGCTAAATTGTTAAATTAATTGGTAGTGGGCAAATTTTATGCAATTAATGTTATCAATTGTGTACTATTAAGTAGACACACGCGCAATAAAATACATAAAATATATAGTATGCAAAGTTGTATTAGCTACAAGAAAAACTTTAATTCTATTCTCAACCTTCTACATTTTCGAAAAACAGTATCTGTAATTGACATACAGTACAAAATACCACAAATATATTACTGGTTACATTAGACGTTTAGAATCACTACACAATTTGAGGAAAATTTAACATTTGATATGTAACATCTGTTACATATCACACAGTATTTACACTTTAACCAAATTCATCAATGTTCATTGTAAGTGAAAATATAGCAATATAATAAAGTTATTTAAACTTTTAATCATATGGTATCCAGTATTCGAATACTTATGTACGATAGTGTATGTATGTAGGTAGTACTTCCCTAATTTCGTCGTCTCATAAACTTTAAAATCATCTTCGCTTGATAATCAAATATCACTTCATCAATAAACAAATAGGTAAGCTCAGTGAAGAAAATAAAAGCGAACATTCCAATAAGTTGGACATTTCAAGAGTCGTATAAAATCGCTCCGGTGACCCTCTTATTGGGTCATAAATTTCTTATGGGCAACGACGATATTCCGAAAGCGAAACGTTAAAGTGGTAATGAACAACAGGGCACGATACGAAAAAGAACACGTGCGCAAGCTGTCAGGAATGCAACGTTGAAAGTGGTTTCGCGTGGTCGCGCACCGTACGTTGACTCTATTCCATCGTGTGCCTAGCAGCAGGTGCTCTTGGTCCGTTGGTCGAGGGAAACACCTGATAACTCGAGCCACGTAGAAGCGTGCACACCATACATACATATGTATGGTACATACATTTACATATACTATAATGCGTTCCTACAGTTCCTGTTCTAAACGGACCTGGTCACCTGCAGCCTCTTCTACCAATTCCTTGCCTATAAGGAACCTGTCGCCTGACAATTCGTGTCTTCACCTTCGACGCATTCATGATGCGATTGTAGATTAAATTGGTCTGAACGTAACAGGACTTCGAGAGCCAGATGGAAAAGGCGTGTTTTTTTATGCAGATCGAACGGAGAACGAAGGGTCAGATTATTTTTAGCACAGCTAAGACTGAACTTGCCCTTATTATATAATATACATATATAATTCTGTGGAATTTAAATTTATTTAGAATTGCATAATTATGTATATAATATATATATACATATATATTTATACATATACACATATATATACATATATATTTATACATATATACATATATCTATATATATATATAAATACATGTATATATATGTATTAATTTATGTAATTTCTTTAAAGTTATTTCATTTAGTTCTTTTTATTCCTTGTAGAAGGAATAACTTACAATTAGATGAATGCAATGCTAGATTTGTCTTCATTTCTCATAGTAATATTATAAATAATTTCAAAAAATTCTACATTAAAATTGTAAATAAAGTGGAAACGTCAGTTTTGACCTTAAGATCCAGAAAAGTTGTTACACCATCTCAGAATGTTTCTGATGAAGTTTAAAAAACATTGAACTACTTTCTATTGATACGTTATACTGAATATATTTTAAATATTTTTTGTCCAAATTAGGTTCATACTTTAAATTGGTTATAAGCTGTACAGAATTTAGATAATCCAGAAAAGTAGGTACTATTTTAATTTATTAAAAGACATTTTGGAATAGAAACAATTTGTAATTTTCTTTTATATTCACGAGACACTTCGTTTTAATAGAAAAGTAATTTAAAAAAAAACAATCGAAAACGATGTATTATTTTAGTTTGTTTAACGAAAATAAAATTGTTTTTTACAGAATCCAAAGTTTCTTAAAGATTTTAAACTTTAATGAAGAAGAAACAATTATGTTGAAAATATACAATTATTTAGAAATGACATTGTAAGTCTGTTAATGTATAATTGTGTGTACAAATTGTTCTAATAAGTAAATACTAATTATAATACATTGGGGCGCCAATCAAACCCGTCAAGGTCACTTAAAGTAGATATGTATTGGTATTTAACAACTGCTATTTGTCTTTTACAATTCGATTTAATATTCGCATACGCAATTAATATTAAGTGATAATACTCGATTGCATCAACCTCCGAAATAATTTAAAATTACCATAAATTTTATTTCCAATATTTCCAGTGTTAGGTAGACGTACACGTGAATTTATTACCATTATCTATAAACTCATGAATTTTGATGTTTATTGTCGACTGAAAACCAGCATTTTCAGAGAAAGGCTTTGTTAATTACCTGACAAAAGAATTGAAATTATTTTCAAATTGCATTTGATTTTTGTAAATAGATGTTGAATTTTTTGACATACGATCCTAGATTGATTTGTATATCTATTAAAAGAAAATATTTCTTTTCCACTAGTAGACAGTTTAATTTTGGAAAGTTCCAGCTGCCCAAACTTCCAAAATTCAAGGTATCTATTGAAAGTACGCAGAATTTTACCACAGGCAGAACAATTCGATCTGGCTGAACAGGTTCAATGGCATTTGAAGGTTAAAGTCATTTTTATGGGGCTCCCAGCGGAGAAGTCGTACTTCTCTTTGTAAGTCTGCTTTTTCTCAATATCCTTTCAAACAATGAAGGAGACACGGTCCTCGTTGGTGTCTCTCTTTTCAGGTCAAGACCTTGTGCAGGCTGGTCTGATGAAATTCGAGCTTTCACTTGTGTACAAATCTATTAATTCCTCGTAAACTTCAGACAACACCAATATACCCGTTGACTTGAATTTATGAAGGGTGTTTCCAACTTTAGCAATACTTGTCTATTTTCTGAATATTTTATTTATGAGGACATTCCAAACCTTTTATTACCCTCTCTGTATTACTTTCGGTGAAATTGATACGCAAAATATTTTGAAACGATGCTACCTACTTCTTTTCAACATTAACTCTTAAAAGGAATCATCGGAATCAACAATGGAGTTACAAGATTTTATTTATTACTAGCGTTAATTAATACTACATGAAAATTATGAAATTATAGTTTGCAGCAGTTCTGCAAATACCTAAAAATGGGGGTTGTTATTAATGAGTTGTACAAAAGGCAATACATTTAACCCTGCTACGATCCTTGGATCATTTTCGACCCAAGCGTGTCCTTATTTTTTTCAATATATTCTAGTTTTGAAGCAAACATGAAGAAATTATTATTAATTACCCATATGTAAGTTTGGACTTCGTTTTCTACGAGGAAGGGTCTTTTGCTTAGAATTATTAAACTTTCCTAAATAAAAGAGATGTGATTAACATTGATACAATTTCGAACACCACAAATCAATAAGTATTTCCATGTACAAGCTAAATTCTAACTTTTTTGTGGTGAAGTAGAAGTTGCGGAGTTTTTTCCCGGCAACCGTTTAATAGAAAACTTTTATTAAGAAACAATAAAAAGAATTTTCTTTGGTGTCATGTTCAAATGAATATAACGTATCTTTCTTTTGATGGAGCGTTGCTTCTTAATGCAAAATTACACATGGTACGTCGATTTGACTTACTTTTAACCGGAATATGCATAAGTGGAATTAATTTCAGGACGAGTCAACAATTATCAACAGACTATGAATGTTTATGTATTTTCAAATAATCTAAATTTGCAAAGGAAGATATAAAATGCACGTAGTATACAAAAATAAGAAAAATATTTAAAGTGTAGTACGTATTATAAATTTTCGATATTACTTATTTTCATAAAAATATGAATTTGCACATGTAGGCATTTAAAATTCCGCGGCGAATTTGCGTGGAACCGCGAAAAGAAGGATTTGAGCAGCGATCGCGTGTGGGGTCTTGAAGTTCGGTATTGCCGTTGTTTTCCAAATTGTCTTACATCCTTTGTCCTTCGGTTTCATTTTTCAGTAAAATACCACCACACACAGGAATGCACAATCTAGTTATGAAATATGATTTCAGGTACTGCAGATACTGATACGTTTAATTTTACGTAGATGCCAATCAACAAATCGTACATTTCCTCAATTGTGCAGAAAAAAATCGATATTCCTGGTAGAATAGCTTCTATCGAATTTGTCGGGATCAAGGGTGAGCTTTCCATGGAATCCATAGTGGAAAACGAACAGGGGAGTTACACATTGGAATAATAACGATGTGAACGAAAATAAAAGTAGGCCACTAGCGGAGTGCAACGGTGTTCGTTCTCGACGCATTTCCCAGTTTGCACCCCTCGAAGTGTTTCCTTTATTCCTTTCGCCCTTTCGCCGCTTTCTTTCTCTTTTCGACTTGCTTCAAACATACTTCCGGCTGCCAGCTGGCTGGAAAGGAGCTCGGAGGGTTCCGGTGAAGGGACGAAGATACAAGACGAGGGGAGCGAGACCCTCTTCCGCTTAATTTTAGCCCGCCTGACATCAAGGAGCACGTGCTTCGAATCGGAGCCTTTCCGAATGTTAACCGAGAGTTTGCGGTCGTTTGTTATAGAAATCGGAAGAAAGTTTCGTGCTCTTTCGGAAGTAATTACGAGACAGCGAACGTAAGTGGGAACTCTTATGTGAACATAATTTGTGGAGAAAAGCCGAAAACCAAATGTCGAATACTGTTGTAGATGAATGTTTTATTAGTTTGTTCTTTCGGAAGATTAACTGTTATCATTCTGTGATGCAATAATGTCAGTAAACGCTCAGTTGCCATAGGTACAGTCACTCATAAAAGTCTGTACACCCTTCAAAATTTCAATGTTTAAAAGAATTATAAAATATTATAAAAATATTTAAAGGAATTATTCTTCTGAAAGAGGAACAGAATGTTTAAAATTTGAAAATGTACGAAGACTTTTGTCACTGTCTGTACATATCCTGTTATATGCCAGCTATTTTAATAGTACTAGAGTGTTGCATAATAAATGCTGTTTCGGCAATTTTAAGATAATGAAACCTTCGACAACTGATTTATACCAAGATGACAGAAATGTATTCATTCAAACTCAATCTTACTTTAGTTAAAAAATTCCAGTTTAGAACAAGTTCACTTATTGGTATCTCTTATTTAGAAAACGACATTTAGTAATATTCTGTCTAACAGTTTTCCAAGATGTAAATAGTTGCAACAATTGATCGAGGAATATTTTTATATATAAGTTTTTGCACTTATACGCCATAACAAATGATTTACTCAGCAATATTCGTCAGCAGAACATTATACATTCCACTTAAAAAATTGAAAATGATCTTCATATCTCAATAAAAAAAACAATGTAACAACAATCTGATTATCGTGCTATCTTTATGGTAATTATGAATTTTATTTGAAATAATTTTCTCTACAACAAGCAGTTTATGAGTGTATTAAATAACTAATTCTCTATAGATACCTTACAATTTATAAATGTAAATCGTAAACTAAAACAGCGTATATGAAATAAAGCGCGTATGAAATGTCGCTTGAAGATATAACGAATGTCTATTTAGAGTACAAATAGAAAGGTGAGAAAAGTGCTGGTGTTAAGTGTGGAAAAGAAAAAGTAGAATCGAGACTGTGTACACAAAACAGACAGATAGGGAACGCAGATAAAATATCCTGAGAGGCAATTAGAAACGTATACATTCAATAGCATCTAGAAAGAAAATATTTTTGGTATCCAAATAGTTAAAAATCTAATTTGTTATAATAATTAAAGTATAAATAACACGTACAAATTACTTTGGCACTTTGAACACTGTGATGCAATAGTGTGTTAACCAACAAATAACTAATTTTGAAAAATCAAACTTTTTTATGTCTTTTACTCAAAAGACGTATTATAGCATTTTTGTTAGCATAATTATTAAAAATACTTTGCATTAAAATAATTGTTTAAATATAGGAATAGTAGTTAAAAATAATGTAAAAGGTTCGAAGAAAATATAAAACGTGAAAAATTATTGTTGCAATATGATGTATTGTTCAATCGTATAATTTTGCATTAGTGCGTTAACCTACAAATAACAAGTTTTCAAAAGTCGAGCATTTTATATTTTTTACTAAAATAATCCTTAATAACAATTTTTGTACAATAGTAATATTATTTACAAAAATTATTATGAAATGCTTATAAGGGTAGTAGTTTAAAAATAAAACATAACATAATAGGATCCGGATAGAATAGAATGAAGTTTCTCATAAAACGAAATATAATATTAAAGACAATATAATATTAAAAAATTAGAGATTTCAATTACACTTTAATTTTACAACATGTGGTATTATTATTTATTTTCAAAATAAATATCGCAATCTATGGAATTTCCAATTCCTTCTAAATTATCCGATAATGCAAATTTTAATAAGTATCGCAAATCAGCTTTGTATTCATAACTAAATATTTCACTATTTGTGGGTTAATACACGAACATACATATTACATCATCCATATGCATATAGATACCGAATATTCTGCAAAAACATTTGAATATGAAACCAAATAATTAACGTTCAAGTAAAGGGAAAATTATTGAATCTTGTTTCGGGTATAACTTTTATATAAAATATTTAAATTCATAATTCATTTGTTACTTACCTTTCATAGAAACAAATTAAATTAATGTTAAGTTAATTTGAAAAATAGAAATTTTAGTATCTCATTCTAATTTTATACTGAAGATTTCCTTTGCTCAACATTACAAAATTGTATTAAAGAAATAAGAGTGTATATGTAATTGATTCGAAACACTCTTGTAGACCCTAGCAAAATTAAACACAAACTCTTCTGTTTAAAGCACACGTATAATAACTTCGAATAGTTATGTAAGTTTCTTATAATAATATTAAATGAACAACTAGACTCACAAGCAGCAGGTATAATAAAGTCTGCACATTTAACTTCTACCAACCGCAGCTTCTAATTTATGTTTAAGACATGAAAGACAATATTATATTTCTAAGCACAGAAATGGTTATGATTTCTGTCATAAACCTTCACACATCTCCTGACCCGAAGCCATAAACTTCTCGTCGTAAACTTCCTAAGAGACGTCCATTCTAAGTACGTATGGCTTTTGATTCGAAAAATTTCATAATCTGCATAAAATGCGATGGGAGAGACTCATTTATTAGACAACATTTATATGTATGGTGCTTCACATATGTGCTATTACGGAATTTCAGAATTAGTAGCTTGCAAAAAATGATTTTAAAAGGAAGTTAAACTATATTTAGCCCTTTCAGTGATATAGCCGTAATTGTTAAAGATTTTAGTTTCAGATCATTTCTTAATGATCTTCAAATTTCCTTAACTTTTTATAAGTATCCTAATACTTATGAACAGGGGTGTATACTTTTTAGCAAACAGAAAGATAAACATCGCCACTATTTTAAATCTTCCTAGTCTTCATTGATAAATATGTTCTCAAAATTATTATATACGACATTTGCATTCTTTAAAATCCTTAAAATTTGGAAGAGTGTATACATACTGAGACTGACTGTACGTGGAAAATAAAATTCTTTATTTAGAGAAACTATATGGCAATGCCTTCGACATCTCGTTAATTAGGAACTCCCGTTTCCCTCATCGGCAAGACGACGTATTGAAAGAATGGTAAGGATTCCGAGACAAAGAGCGGTCTCCAGACTCGGTCATGCGTTATTTTTGTGTATTCCTTTTCCCGGCGTTGCAGGCATAGCTTCTCACGAAGCCACTTTCAACGCTGTTTCTCATTTCCACGTCCTCCCAAGAACCACGTGCGTGTGCAAGGAAAACAGATGCCTCTCGATGATCGCTAGTTATTTTCAGCGATGGTACTCCTGCCTTTAAGAAAAGAATTTTGAGAGAACGATCTGTATCCACTGATATTAATAACACCCTTTGATCCTTAACAGCTTTTATTATTGCGTACTTGTGACCTTCGAAAATTCCCAACTAAAAGAGACGCATGGTCAAGGCTAGGTAAGTGAAGAAACCAATGTCGTGGATAAAATTTATCTATCTGTATCAGTGAGTAAGGACGATTTGGAAAGAGGAATTTAATCCTTTATCAATGCGGATCCTAATATGTTCCAGAAGAAAATTACAGCAGAAAACTAAATGAGCGCATGTTCCCTTTTCTTCGTTGTTTTTAAATTCTCTGCCTAATCATCAACTATTCTTTAATAAATGCATATTATCTCATATTTATCATTAATAATGTATTCATTTGATAAATATTTAATAATTATATGTTTTAATCGGATCCTGACAGACTTTACGTTGAAAGTAGTGTTCAAGCAATGGGTATCAGTACAGTGGCTAAAGCAGTATTTACAAACATTACTGTATTTAATTTTCCATGTAAACACTAATTAATTAAGTCCAACATAATCATATTAAAATTCCTTTCATCTAATGGTACTCTTGACGTTGCTGGAATAAAACAGATTCTAATGAAGAATATGAATGTTTGCAAATATTTTTCTTTGCCACTATGTATTAATTTATTATGGGTAAGATGGGTAAGTTAATTATTTCAACATCAAAATTGATGATTTACTGAGTTTTTACTTAACTAAGCATAATAAAATATACAGTGGCAATAATAAAAAAAAAAATAAAACTCTATTTTTAAATGTAATAATATAAATAATAACGTTGTATTAAGAATATCTTAATCCTCTTAATATAAAATATTAATGTAGGGAATAAGATTTGCTTGATACTAAATAATGTCTTCAATGTCGCTTTATATATATATATATATATATATATATATATATATATATCTTATTTGTGTTTTCAATATAGCTCTTTTGTTTTTCTGTAGGCATAACACGTACAGTATTGATCCCTTGTAAACTCACTACCCAGTTTACTTTATGTACCATTAAATTGCCAGACACTCTTCCAAGTAGATTCTACCGCAGTTCCCTAAAACTGTTCCTCTACCGCCGCGTTTTAAACTTTTAATAAATTATGAAACAAAAAATTCCTAAAACGGTTTCTTCACATCATTTTGTCGTCTGGCTGTAAACTTCTAGTAAATTATAAAACAAAGTTTAACTTTATTCTAAATTATATAACCCATAAACTTGTAATATTGGCCTTATTGAAATTTTTCAGTCTATTTTATACTAAATCTGCTTATTTGCCATTTCTTATACATATGTATAAGTTTGATACTGTATAACATTATCGGATTTGATAATTATATACCTACATATGAATCATTCAAAAACATTTAACGTGTTGGACATTCATTATGCATTCAAATAGTGAAATTGAGAAATTTACAAAAAATCGAAATAATCAGTTTCTTTTCTGCGATACTCATAACGTGACATGGTATTTTTGTAGATTTCCTAAAAATCGAAAACAGCAGAGCATAAGTGATTCAGATTAGTGACGGTGTTAGTAAACACAAATGGATAACACATCAAAGAGTTAATTATGTACACATAAAACACCTAAATTTTGATACTTATATGTACTATTGTTGTAGCAATAAAAATTTCCCATATTTATGTCTTTAGTTTTTAATTCTAAATGTTTAATTATTCAAGAAAGAATTTTAACGTTCAAATATAAAATGAAAGGAAATTGAGATTTAAATTCGTCGGTAGTCGTGAGCAAGCATACGAATCGAAAATTTATTTCTTTAGTCAAAGCTGTCGCCTGTTTCATAGTATTCCCGGTGACATTTCCGTGCGAGTCAACGATTTTTACATAGCCGTATGATTTACGGTCTACCTTAACGAGTTTCGCATATTTTCCATGGCAGATGGCAACGCACATCACTGTGGTCTCACCTGAATACCTTTGCGGAAATCACGTCGCGACTGTTCCAAGCGCGTTTCCGTATTCTATGAACGAGCAACGCAATTTGGCATGAAACGTAAACATACGTTAAGGAAAAAGCATAAAATACAACTAAGGCAATACCATGGTCAGGGTCACGCAATATGACAAGAATTTAGGTGAATATTTTTATCTATTTTTGCTAATAATATTCTTCGTTGTTTTCATATTCTGTGTAACTTTAAGGGATGTCTTAGATCGAAGCGAAACATTCGCAGCAGCAGCGAATTTTACGTAGCATCCTCTCCACACCAATATCAATTTGTATATTTGTTTACACAATTCGCCACAAATTCGTTGTTGCTGCGTATATTTTGGTTTTATTTGAGAGATCGTTATACCTGAGCAATGGAAATGACTTAGGACAGCTCATGTGAATTTTATTTTAGTTAATTAAGGATTATAAATTTAGTATTCAATTATAAAGTATGCAGAAATTTTTATTGTATCTGTAAAAGATAACGATTTCAACTTACTAATCCCTTGACGCCGAGTTCAGAATCTCATAATTGTTCAATTAATTTTGCGCTTCATCAATTTCAGATAATTAAACTAGTGGAACATTTCAGACATAGCTTTATTTATATTACTAAAAAAGCAAATTGCCAATGTTTTGCTGACCGTAGAATAACTACCACGAAATTTAATTCTACGTTGAATTTTTACCTTCCAATAACCATCGTCGAGCCATTTTTGTTATTACTTCTTCTACACTTGCAGATTCGAGCACACAATTAAAAAATAACAAAAAATGGTTGATTTTAACTAGATTGATTTAATTTCTTGCATATATACTTGCATATACTAGTAGGTATACATATGTACCTATATTTCTGATACAGATATAATTATGCATTACAAAACAAAGAATTTCCAAATATTTTAGTAGGTAAAAAATGTCAGCAAACTGTTTAATATGTTAATTCATTTTTCGTAGTTAACAAAGCAACATTAAATTGTATTTTCCATTGTAATTCATGTAAAGTCTAACATTAAATATGTTGAGAAAATAATATATACTAATCACGTTTTACTTTTTTAATATTGAGACACAAAATAGTATACTTAATTTTACTTAGTTATAATTTCATAGTACTGCATAAAATTTACCCGGGACTTCCTTTTAATTAACATTATTCTATATCCGATAGAGTTCCAAGCAAAACTTTGTCTAAACTTTTTTTTTATACAAGTCAGTCGTTTACATAACCCGTAACTATTATGGCTACTTGTATAGCTGAAAATAGAATAATACATGGTAAGCATACTAGAGCTCTAAACTCCACAAACGATAGCACTAAAGACTCTACATTTTTACAACAGAGAAACCTATATCACTTCAATTTTTTTCATTCCTCCAATTATTAAATAACACTAAGATTTTAAAATATTTAAATGATCTGTCGTATTAAACAGTACCTACGTACAAATACAAAATACAATATGAAACAAGATTAATTGTACTTTATTTAATCCATGCATGTTAAATAAGTAGCCAAAATTATTCAGACTCAAGGAACTGAAATGGAATAAGTTATAGAAAGAGCAGAAGTCAGAATGCATTTGTCACTTGTAATCTTTCGTAATTTAAAGTAAAAATGTGCTTCGATCGTCTTATCATCTCTATGGCGCCTTAAGGTATCCTACATATCCTACATAAAGGCCACTAATTAATTTCAAGTTTTCTTCTCGGCATAAACTCTCCACGTTCAACAGCACATTGTCGTCCAACGTAAAACCGGAATACATATGGGAGCCAAAAACTATCACGATACGATGTCCGTATGTCATTGCAGTTTCTAAACTCTTTTGATAGATTATACCATAAGTAATACGATGATTGTTATAATTTTTGGTAGTATTTAATGTAATCTTTATTTCCTTTTCAAAAGAATGAAATAATGTAACCAACGCTGAGATCAAAACCGACGTCAAAACTTAGATCGAAAAATCTCGATAATATTCCAAAATGCAAAGATAGGTCCAATGATTACTTTGTGTTTTATATTTTTCTTGTACATTTTTAATAAAATATGTATGGACCTTTTTATATAACATTTTAGTCGTATTTTCAAAATGTAGAATACCTATAATATAAAACATGCTGACAACAATTGCAAGACTACTTGTAAGACACTCTATAATATTGTTAAGTTGATAGAAAAGTAATATCGACTTTTCAATTATAATATATTATAATATATTATAATATATATCAATTAAAAAATATATATATATAAACCAATAAAACTAGATTATTAAGAAAATAGCATTACAAACTTCTCACAATTTTGAATTGGGATCATGAAAAATAGTAGACAGTACGTATACAATCGATTAAACAAAATAATGACTCTATGATAGATCAATTTACTTTCACATCTACTAAATTGACATTACTTTTACGACAACCCTACAAATAAAAAAATAGTTGAGTGTGAGGTACTTTAAAGTTCCTATACATACAACCTTACCTATTAAACGAAACAAAATTAAAATTATTACCGAAGAGGCACAACCTTCTGTGAACCTATTCGTAACGGTTTCACGCGAGTATTTCCAGCAAACGTAACACGCTATCGAACAGCACCGTGAGAGGATCCAGCCGCGATGCGGAGCGTTCAGTGCCGCGTTGAAGTAAGAAAACCTATCATTGGTTAATTAATCACGACGAGTTGCGCACCTGCCCTCGTCTCGCGAGCCTGTTATTAAGCACCATTACTTGGCTATGTCTGTCTGCCAAAGCTGTTCCATGACCTTTGACCATTTCTAAGACAGCTTCGAAGAGGAAAACGCAGGCTTCTTGTTCTCACTCGACGGGTAATTTCATGCTGAAGAAGTGTCTTTTAACCCTGTTGCTGCGAAAGGCCACTGTGGTGGCCACCTGGGAAACTATTCCTACGTATAAATGCCTATTATAATATGCTATGTGTGAAAAGTTAGTTTGCTCCTCAAATACGAAAACCAATTTTTATGTAATCTTCCTAGAAAGTGTCACATTGTAAAAGCAACAGAAGAGTTTAGTGCAGAAACCAGTCAATTTCAATATCTAAAGTTCAATATCACCAACAGAAAAATTCTAGCACTGATTGATTTTTACATCGAAAGGTACGTAAGTAGTTCCTCTTTCTCAATATTCAATTATCGAAAATGCTCATTTCTCATATTCATTCCTTGCTCTACGATTATTTTATTATTTACTTAAGCTAGCGTTTGTTGATTACTATTGTTATATCATGTCACGAACAAACCGTTTCAATATTGCAGGCAATTTTTATTTAATAACCTCCAATCTTATAATACAATGATAAAGTTGGAGTTCAAAATAAATTTCATCCGTGATAATAAACGTTTTTATCGAATCTGTACCATAATTCGTAGAACGAGTGTGACTCGTTATTGTAGGGCAATGGGTTAAACGACGTGAAATGAGGCACAATTAGAAAACAATTAAAAAATTAGTTTCCATCAAAACTAGAAATAGCCGATTTTCGCAACAAACTCTTCAATTGTTTTAATGTGAGTTGCTGTGACCTTGAACAACATAAGCTCAACTAGCAAAATACATTTATTCAATGACCTCTTAAGGATCAGTTACAAAATGAAAATTATAAATAGGAAAATACAGTTACTTCAACAGTTGTGTGAAACTTAATTGAAAATGAATCTTAAGATTGCAGCCTTAGAGGGTGCATAAAGCGCGCTCAGTTTAAATTATTACTCAAGAATGTGGATTTACTGACAATCAACTTCAACATTCTTCCTAGTTCTTATAGTCCTTTCTTTATCTTATTTTCGAATGTATAAGAACGCTTATAGTGATAACAATTTTATTAAGGATTGCGCAATCATGAATAGCTTTCCCTGACGAAATTTTCAAATTGGATAATTATGTTTTTAAGCATATTTAATATTTCTTTGCTTCGTCTACAGATACGCAAACTATTCTAAAATAGTTGCAGTTCAGATTACCATGCAGAAATACATTGCACTTTTTGGTTAGATTCATTGCTGCAAAATGGTTACGAGAACCAGACAACGAAACATACATATACGTTGTTATGTGTCAAGATAGCCATAACAAGAAGACTATTACCACAAGCAAGCTGTCTCTGAGAATGACGCACTTGTCACCGAGTCTTGCGGCCACGCTGTAGAGAAGACAAAGGGCCAAGGGTTAACGTCGATGATATACAGGGTTTTACATAACTAGTGGTGCAACCATTAAAATAATAATTGTGTATGAAAATACAAATAAGGAATATACAATCAAATTTCTATCGTTCTCGAAGAAATGAAAGTTGAAAATTCATAAGGCACGGATGCATTAGACTACATTTTTATTACAGATATTTTGCTATATAATATTTATATTTCCTATATTCAGTAATTGAAAGTTCATAACAAAACAAAATGTATACTTTTTTAAGCAGCTTGATTAACTTATAAATGGTTGGTTTGTGTAGCATATGACAAAATTCGTCAATTGAGGCGTTAGCTGCACGAAGGACTAGAGTGTAAAAACTTGATTTCAAGAAAAAGATGTGTAATGAATTAAAAGTAGTAATACTTAAATGTTAATGACCTACGCTTTCTACTACTGCTGTTGATAGGAGAATGCACATTCTAATTTTTAGTTTCAATTCTAAAAAGGACACAACAGCGCTGTAACAACGAAATATCAATCAGAATTGAAACATAATAATTCATTTTTTACAGAATAATTCATTTATTCTAGGTACAGTAGTAAGATTAGAGTAATTTATCATTAATAAATACTCCGTTATTTATTTCAGTGTCAGTTACAGTAACGTTTATAGTCCAATTACGGAACATCCCATACCTGTATTTCTAATATAAATATATTGTATCATTTTTTGATAATACACTACAAGTGTGCGTACTTGATAAAGAACTTCAAATCCAAAATATGAATGAATAACATGTAATGGTAGGCCAGTGTGATCAAACTACACTGTGAGATATTGTACTTTTTTCAATTTTTGAGATACTTGAATGAAGTATACTTCTTTAAATGTAAAATGTATTGAATTAATGTCCGTAAAAAGGGCTTCAGGTGACTTTACATCCTTACTACAACTACGCCCTCAATTGGAAATAGTAGGACGCGCACATTATTCACGTATATCGGAACTTGATTTTCTCAAAGGTAAGACCGCAAATGACAAACTTTTATTCTGCATTTGTTATTTCATTCTTTATACGGAATAATCGTTTTAGTAGCTATATTACTGGTTACATAACACCATCTGTATTGAATAAAGTAGGAAAAGAAATAGATTATTACGTCGTCCGATAAGCTCGTGCGGCAATATGTTCAACGTTTCTACTGCATCTCGCAATAGTTTTTAAATATTGAGTACTTAGAGCTCAATGCATCTTAATTTAGCTGTTCAAGTTTCAGTTTAAAAAAAGCATTTTAATCGGATTCTTTAACTATAACTGTCACTTTATAGCTCCAATAAAAAGCTCGGCTTTCAGAATTTTGTAAAATTCAATTTTACACCCAAAAATTCTGAAAAAGTTCACAGACATGTATCCACTCCACTGATTAAAGTATCTCTAATTTTCTTCACAACCTTTTATGCGATGGAGTAAAATAAATCGAGTTTAAACTGTACATTACGTTTTAATCTATAACTAGGTTAATACTAGGGATAGGAGATTGAAGCTTACACGACAAGATTTAGGAACCTATCGATTAACATGTCATAAGTCTGATTTCATTCGGTAATAGTTATACCAAGCTTATTCGGCTACTCTCTTTCAGTATAGGTAAAATTCAGCAAGAACCTACCGAATGACCTAATAAACTGTACATGTAAGATGCAATCTTAGAATCATACTCGCAATTCGTCCAAGAGCTATATTTATAGCACTATTATTACTTTATTGTCCAGAATTAAATCCCTACACTTGGGAGAAACCAATACGCTTCCTCCTTCTTCCGAACGCAACCACCACCTAATGACGTTACTCGAGACGAAGGCGTCAGTAACGAAGAGTCTAGTTACTCTCAGTAGACATTACATTACATTACAGCCCGATTATCCCGCAAGGGTAATGACCCCCTTACTCAAACATTTCTGTTTACGATGCATCAGCTCGTACGCGGAAGATAAATCGTGGCGAAACGTCACGCCCTAGTACGTGCGAGCGCGATGGAAACGCGATTTCAGCTCAACCGCCGCGTCTTTTCGCGCGTCTACACAGTGGAAGGGAAAAGGTTAAATATGTAGCTTGTTGGAAATGTGTTGTCACGGTACAGTATCTCCTAGAATCTTTTAAAAATATCTCCTATTACGCTTTGTATAATTTACTATACATTAAAATCCCTGTTATTAGAATTTAACTTAATTTAACTCAATGTCTGATTCACAATTCCAAATTTCATTTCTCTTTAACATTGTTGCGCGTGTTCTATTCGATGCAGAAGTTAGCTGAGCTGAACAAATTGAAATCTACTATTTAATTTTGGTACATGAAGTAGTTGAAAATTGTAAGAGAAAAAATCTGGTCTGACTGGAAAATGTTTGAATGGCATTAAGAATTGTTGCATGGTAAATGATTCATGTGCCAGAGTTATCACGAGAAAGTACCAAGCATTCATTCGGTAAGTGCGTTCATAACGTTTTAAGAGTGAATGAATTCTTACAAGCTTTCAATGTGCTAAGTATGTATGTAGATCTGGCTGTTTTTGATCATTTAAGATTAGTTCCTTGAATGTTCAACATTCCTTAAAAGATTTTAACTGACTGTGTTTATTTGCATCGATATACGACAAAATTTTACTACTCGAAATAATCCTACAGAAACCCTTTCATAAACTAAGATTGCGAGAAACATTTTGAGAATAGATCCTATTCGTTCTAGATTATTTAAATTATCATTGTCATTATCTATAACAATAGAAATTCATATATTACAAGGTTGGTATATGTATACTGTGACTACAGAAAGATTTACACAGTTTCCAGATTTTACCTTAATAACATCAAGTTCTCACAATCATTTAAAGATGCGATTAAACTAGAGAAAATTTAATATAGGACATAGTGTTAATATATATTTACTAATATTAAACTTAATTAAATAGTACGTGATGCCAGAACAGATACAATGATGTATCAATACATTTGCAGCCACTACGATAGTCTAATTTTAACTATTCCTATACTGTAAATACAATTTCCACGAGAAACTATTAGGTAAAATTAATTTCAACCTTTTCACGGTAAACTCACTGAATGGGTTGATTGTTCGTTATTCCAAATGAACAGTGAAGCCTTTGAACTTCTCACACGAATAAGGGTCGCAAAGGGGAAGTCTGGTGTTCACGACGTAGAAGTGGTACGAACCCATTGAAGCTCATTACACAGATCGACAATTAGATGTAAGAGGTTTTTTGCCCTATCAATCATTGGGGATAGTTTCGTTCAATTATTAGAAGTTCCAAGTATTCAATCGGGTAGCGTACATTGGTTATAAGAGTGCTTTTATCATATTCGCACGTATGACGTTGGTTAAACTAGGCTACGCTAAGCGATGTTGAGCTGGTCGCGACGATTGGATCGAACGAAGCGCAAGTTTGTCGATACTTCGTACAAAAGTTGTCATACGCTACCGTTCTTTCATGAAGATAACTCTTTAATTATTATTCTCGCCTTTCAGTAAACGTTTGCTAGGTTATAAGTTCCGTTAACTCCCTCGTTATCAGTATAATGATGCCAGAATTATGTATTCAAAATAGTGAAGTAAAACATTGGAAGAGTATAATAAATTTTTAGCGTTTTTATATATTTTGATATACCATTTGCCTAATTGTTAAAGTATGTTTTCCACTGATATTAGTACATAATGTAATGCATAACTAGATTTTCCAACTCCATTATAAATTTCTATCAATTGAATTACAAAAATAAAAATGTTTACGTGAAATATGGTAACCAGTAGAACTTCGTACATACAGTTACTCGCATTAATATTCGGACACCAATAACAGCGAATTCACCAAATACAGAAGTCCAGGTTTTAACGAAAGTTTGCACGCTTGTAGAACATAATGCACTGTAAGTACTACGTGGAGCAATTTTCTGTCGACAGGAAATCTCTTCGAGGGGTTGAAATCAACTCCTTAAAATATCAGCATTTTTTAATTTTTTAAATGCAACTTTGTCTGGGATTTTTTGCAATAGGGTGATAGAACATTAAAAATAGGAAACTTTTTATACGAAAAGTTTCGCACCATTACGAAACTATTTTTAAAAAAATTAAATAGCAAATGGCATCGGAAAGACTGATTTCAGCCCTGATTTTCTAATTTATAATGCTCGCAACGACTCTTATTTTCTTTGTATCTTTTTAACGGTGTAAAATAGAGAAGAACTTTTAATGTTAAAAAATGTTTCGTTTTTCATATTCTATCACCCTGTTGCGAAAAAAGTCCTAAGTAAAATTGAATTTAAGAAACGAACTTAATTCTGATACATTTGCGAATTGATTTCACCTTCTCAAAGGAATTTTCCGTCGACAAAACAATTTTTTCACGTACTATAATCCATTATACATGCGCGTGGAGTTTCATTTAAATCAGGATTTTGGTGTTAGGTAAATTTCACTGTAAGTGGTGTCCAAATATTAATCCGAGTAACTGTATTTCCAATGAACCTCTTGTTTGCCATATATATCATAATATACAATTGTTGATAAATATTTGTAATTATTAAGTAATTCAAGAATAAAAGTGTTAACCCGACAATGCAAATATCTTCGTTTAGGGATTGTCAGTGAACAGTTTATGAGACATTAACATAGATTCTATTGAATAAAGATTGATGCTATATTTTAAGATAAATTTAACTCCGTAAAACATATTTATTTCATAAGTAAAATTTATACTATACTTTTACGTAAATTCGATAACTTTCTTCTGTGTTAAAGTTTATACAATACTTTTTAACAAACTTGTCTTTCTTATTGGGTTTCTTAAAGATAATCATACATTATTATTTATGTCATCATCTGCCCTTTGTGTCCATCAAAGATACTTGACAAACGAGTCCGACAAGTTTCATTCGTTTTCTAAAATAACTGCACACCTACATGGCAATGAAAACAAAAGACGTATGTATGCCCTCGTCGTTTGTGTGTGTCACGCATTTACAGTATAAAACCTGTTCAAAGAAACAAAAATCAGGCGCTAAGATTTCAGGGTCTCCTTGCACAATATGTTTTGCATGAACATATACGTTAGTCGGGCAACATCAAAAGAAAGAACGATAGTATACACTGACACTCGCAATTTAGTTAACGCAAGATAAACTGGAAGACTGAAACAGCATTTTAGGGTACTTGCAAATTATCAAATCCCAAGAATTTACCTACTTCTTTGCTTACGTTACACCGTTTAATAAATCTGTGTAAATTTATACAGATAAGAAATCTGATAAGAATAGTAAATACGTATACACACCCTACGATTAGACAAAATTTCTATGTTGACAAAAAATAGAAGTTTATGTGTATTTTTGAACTTGTTTTCTTAAAGTTATATTTACCAAAATTTTGACTAGCAACAAGATACAGGATAAAACTATAGCCTGGTTTAAATTTGATCAATATAATACAATAAACTGTATTATCGTCTTAACGCATAAGACAATCGGTGTCATGGAATCGTCAGTTCGGTTTTTTTATACTATTATTGTGAATCATTTTCCCGCACCACTCTCTACTGTAGTGAACGTACTTTGTACATCCTGTTTAATTAAAAACGACGAAAATATAATACAATACACCGAAATTATAAATTTGTACAATAGGATTTAATCATTTGTAACGAATAATGATTCATATAACAAAAATATGAAAACTTGTTTTCCTTCTTTTTATTTTGACTTACACAACTTTCATAATCACCGACACAAATGATTCTACTTTACGTGCAACATAATATTAAACCTTTACTTTAGCAATTCCAAAGTGTCTTATCATTGTGTTCAATACTGCACATTTTATATATTCAGATCTCCCATAATTATATCAACATCGAAAATATAGTCTCTATAAAGACAATTTTTAAAAAATCTGTCTATTGTTAGAAAAAGTTCACATATTGAAACATACATCCATTCAACATTAGTTTATTAATATGAACTATGTGTGAACAAGTTAAAAGAAGATTGCTAACATGTTTTGTTTGATACAACTACCTACGAATAATACTCATGTACATACTTTTAACAAATGTTCAAGGCTTTACATTTCTACCCTACATAGTTGAAGAAATCGATAAGATGCTGTTTCACATATCACTATGTTTTCTATCCTGAACTATGTAATTTTAAACTGGAATCTTTGACTGTCATCATGACACATTACTAAAGTATTAAAATGTTTTCCTTTTTGCAGTTAATCAAGCTTCTAAAGTAGTTATTAACAAGCTGACAATCTTATCCAATGACGTAATCGCATAATTACAGTCTACAAACATATGTTTCACAATCCGCATGATGTCCAAAAATGGCACGACTGAGCATTGGTACCTTGTAATATAAATCCTCGTGAAGCAGTGTAGGGAACGTTTACGGAAATGTGGCATTGCGTAGGCATAACATGATAAATCTAATCATGCAGTTGTCAGTAATTTGCATATTACTCGGATAAATTATTGACAAGCTTTATGTTCAACTGGTACAGATAGTTTTAAGACAGTATGGTGAAAAGGAACTACAAAACTTGACGGCAAATAATTAATTACATCAACGTACTAAAAAGTATAAAATGATTGAAAATGATAAAGTCCTTGACACCGTTTCATTACTCATTGAAAGCAAAATATTTTAACTATTTGTAGAAAAGGTTGCACAATGTAAGAAAATATTATGCATGCAAAGTTTTTTCTTCCTTTTAAAGTTAACTCTTTCGCTACGAAGTATTGTGGACAAAAGCATTCTTAATGTACACGTATGGATAATTTTCGTTCATATGAAGATAATATGATCCAATTAAAACATTTGGAATTTTGTATAGTCACGATTAACAGAAGTGATACCTCGTTGTAGAAAATATATTTATTACAGAACGTTGGTCAAACTTCTGGTTTCTCTTCGTAGAGAAAAAGTTAATTATCGATAAATAATAAATTTGCACAATGTTAAGGAAATGAATTTTTAATAAAATTAGCAATGGTTTTTAGCAGTATTTAAACTTTAAAGAAATAGATTCAGGAAATTTGTTCACCTACTATTATAAACTATAACTAACAAATATTCGAATTTTGTAGAAGGAGCGTTCTAAATTAGATATGATTTATTTTCAACAATTACTATCAAAACTGTTGTATACCTAAACTAAAAAAATTAATTTGGAACTTCATAAATTTAACACGAAGGCTCATTAACATAAATTAAATAAAAAAAGTGTAACACTAAATATTTTATCCCAACTTCATTAAAGTTACAGTTGACCTTATTAGAATCTTTACTTCTAGAAATCTACTACTGCCTGCATCCTGATTATTCTAACAACAATAATTTTATATTTCAAATTATCACACAAGGTGTAGGTAATATTTGCCGTGAATGTCCGTAAGAAAACTTTTACTTGTTTCCTGCGTTATTCTTTACAGTCCATATTAAGAAATAAAATACAGGATGCTCCTTCTAAACTACATCATCTAGTTATCCTTTTTAGTTGCGATAATATAAGAAATATTTTATATGTAATTTAAATTGCATTAAACGAATATCTTACAAAGTCACCCTATGCATTGAGATCATTCTTTCAAAGTTTTTAAGTTTCTATATATGTACATAACGTAGAAGATAATTAGATAGCCCGCTTTAGATTAGAAACTTTACAGTTAACCTGACGGTTGTGAGGTGGGTTAGAATATATCCTATTACTTTATGAAATAGTAATATCGAAACATTTCATCGTAGCTATGTACTTCTCATTATATTTAAGAATGTAGAATAATTTCTAATTATTTCAACCATAAATAAATTAAATATGAATAAAACACATGCAATTCATATTTTTAAAATCTTTATAATCTTATCAATTCCAACTTCTCATCTTTTCTGAGAGAAAGAAATGATAATATGTAACATACTTATGTGTATATACTGTTCGTTCACGAAAAGAAGGCAGACGAGTCTTTACATCCTCACTGTAGATACGGTCTACTGTCTTCCCTATCACCACACGCATTCTTCGTTTTTAAACCACTGTCGATCTTTAACATCCTCAGTTAATAGTGAACAATGCATGTGCTTGTAGGGAGGCTAGTAGATTGCAATTAGAACGGGAATGTAAATACTTGCGTGCCTTCTTGTCGCGGACGAATAGTATATATGTATATATACATATATATAATTCAGTTAGTTAAACAAATTGATAAATATATATGTAGGATACCCTATCACACAGATGAAATTTCATTCTTTCACCTCAGCTAACCAACCGAGTTAAACAAAACTCAATAAAAGTAAATAAGGTTCAGCTTCCATAAACTCTGTAATTTCTACAAATCATAAAAGTTGAAACTTCACCAGCAATTTCTGAATTTACCAGTTGCTCCTATCTCAGGACGATCGTTATTGACGGGAATTCACGAGAGGCGATAAATCGATCAATAGTGGATCTAATTGGACCGTATCGCGAAAGAGTCAAGCAAAAGAAAGGTGGGGTACGCTAGGCCACGAGGATCTGCCCGATAAACGAGATATTGTGTTCGCCTTGTAGGTAATGGTAATCGAGGATGCCTCGATAAGGTCGACGAGTACAACGCGATCGTTTCTTCCCCCTAAAGTTGCTCCGTAACGAACTCACGAGACCCTTTAGATGTTCTCCGTCAGCTCGTAGACTTGCGTTCGCGTATACGTAAGTTATTGTACTTCTCGATCGTAAAACAATGTCAATCCGGCACAATGAAACGATTTCTCAGCATACTCGGAACCAATGAACATCCGACTACGAGAACACGAAACCCTTAAAAGTCGCTTAGAAATGATTTAGCGAGGTACGAATCAAATAGTTAGCGCCGATATCCAGGTTAATCATTTCGCTGCGCTGCATCGTCGACTTGAAATTCGATTTTCTTTAATCCATTGATCGTTAAATCAATTTTCTAAACACTTCAATGATGAAATAGATATTTGTATAGATCCTTATTATTTTTCTCGTAAAAATAATGTCTTTTATATACAGGGTGGACAACCTAATATGACCGCGTCAAGTATTTTCATCCATTAGTTAACCGATTAAAATTGTTCTTGTTAGAAATGATATGGTTTAGAACGACGATTTCTTCACTTTCTAAATATATTTTCAAGGTCACTCTCAATTTTTTTATGTATAAACCTGTAATTGTTTTTGTATGTACCAACTAGTAAGCATCGAGGCAAATACAATGTAATCAAAACCAAATATTTTTGTTACTCATTGAAAAAGTACGGCGATAAAAACTTTTAGGCGAAAAGTATTTTTGTCCAAACTAGATGGCATGCGGTGTCTCCGTTACGTTACATTTACCTGAAAAAAACATAGAAGAAATTAAATGCCATTATTTTGGAGGTCTTTCAGAATTATACCATCTCTGCCAAAAGATTTTAAACTATCCACTCATAATGAATATAATTCTGGCTGTTCTCCATGTATAATGAGATCTAACACACTTTTAAATGAAATTATACATATTCTTTCGATGCAATCCACATTTTGTATAATGTGGCATGCAATGAATTATGCCTTTTGTGATAAATATAATCTTCGTCAGAATTTGTCGATATGCCTAGTCTAGTGGTTACTGAATCTGTTATCGTTACAAAATTAAAAATAATTTTTAAATATTCTGATTAAACATATACGCTTCACTAGTCACGAAAGGGTTAAAAAATCTTTAAGATCTTCGCGTTCCGGGTATTTATAACTTAATGTAGTAGATTGTCACGTATAAGTTGTGTAATCATGTGCAATACTGCCCATACTTGTACGATCAACGTTGAAAATCAATAGATGTTTTAATAATTTAGATTTAAAATATGCACAATTCGCCTGGGCTCATGGTTACAATATATTTTGTCATAAAATTAGAGTGTAGCGTATAATCTTTCACTCTAAGATAATTTTTAACTTTAGAGGCAAATTAAAATAATTTATACTTTAATGGATGTTAAATCTAAGGCAAATAACCAACAAATTATTTTTGTATTAATAAATTTGCTAAAATTACTTTCTTTATTACTGTTACTATTTCGATTATTATCTTGAAACTTAATAAGAAAATAAGAATTCCGTGTAAGAAACTGATACGAACATTTTCTTTGACTGCACACAATTTGTAACAAGAACGATTTCCTATGCAACACAAATGCAATTTATGAAAAACTTAGAAATTCTCCTTATTTATGTTTCAATCCAACGCGAGGCATTGTACCGTGATTGTACAGCTACAAATTCAATTTCCCGAAGCGGAAACAGTCCGAAGCGTATATTTCTATAAAAGGACGCGCCTGAGTTTTTCTCAGGACGACCGGCAACAAGGAAACGAATTCGAAACTTCCTTAAATTGCCGCGGAGCACGTTTATGCATTTCTATTCTTTCAATTGTCGGAGTTTCGTTATACCAGAGACAGCAATCAGTTTGTAGCAAGCAAAGTTCTTACAATCTTGAAGAACCCGTTATAAGCTACTATCGAAACGCTTGAGCACTGTTTTCTTAACGATTTTCGAACTTCTTCCCTATTTTATAACTGTGGATATTTCTAAATTAAACTTAATAAAATTGAAATTGTAATTTAACGAAATAGATTTGAAAGACTTGACCCTTAAATACCCCTTGCATTTCTCTTTAAATAAGTTCTTTGAAAAGGAAAATTTATATGTATTTTTATTTGTGATTGTTATTAATAAAAATATATGAGAGAACTCTACAAATACAGAACAAAAAGTAATTTTGTTTTGCTGCAGAGAATTATTATAAGACAATGTAAAATAATGGTTTCGCGGTGAAATCACTGGTGCGTAAAGGGTTAAGAAACAGAATTTCTTGGTAAGAAGAAACATAAAGGTGAAATATTGTTTAACGTAAACCATGCTATACAAAAGGTAAATCTAACTAAACGATTGGCAACCCGTTATGCTGTCTGCGAATGCAAGTGTAACATCGACTAATAGGAAGGCAGTATGTGCTACTGATGGCGATAATTCGCTTAGCGTCGAAATGCTAACGCTTCAGAGTTCGCCGATTTTTCTCCAAAGTCGGTTCCGTTCAGCCGACAAAGAATGGGTCTTCGAACGAAACAGAAGAATCATTCAGAGATGCGCGCCGTTTGAAACGTCAGCTTTACTGTGACCTGATCGATTGTTCTTCAGATTCGGATTGTTCACATGGGTTCGAGGGTTACAGGCCGACTCATCGACCAGCTGACTTTTCGGACTCCCGAATCGAGCAACCAACCTCTCGAATCCAAGGGAGCACAAAGAGCACTACACGTTTCATTATGACAAAGTGCACATTAGAAAATAACGTCGCGGCTTGAGTATGTACTTCAAATGTTCGTAACCGTCTTGAACATTGTTGCATTGAATGAGTGAAATATAAAACTGAGTGATCGTGTGAAACGTTATGAAAAAATGGCACGAAGAATGTCAATGTTTCATTGATTTAATGATAAGTAGTTATTAAAAACGATAAAAAAATGTAGAAAATATTTCTGCAACTTGTTTAAGAAATTAATATCGCTGTAAGTTAACAAAGTCTGTCAGCTTTTTTTTTAATTTTCTAGGATAAATTCCTTGGTAAAGATTGATTGCAGCATTTTCTTTGATCTGTTTCACTCAAAATCACATTTTCTATCAAATTTCAAGATAGTTTACATGATTTTACATTAAAGTAGGTATACAAAATATTTATACTTACTTTAACTAGTATGTACGAATTAATTACGTTCAATTATATTAAATATCGTATTATTTTATAGTAATTTTATATGATTACAAATATTTGGAGCGCATATAAAGTATAGTACTCGATTAAAAAATAACTTATTGAAAAATATGGGTATGAGCAAATATATTTTGTAGCCACGATTTGCTCCACTTTCATAATAATACATATAATACTGTGCAGTACTAATAGCGCCCTCTCATAGTAATAACTATAAAAATTTTCTCTTACTTCTACAATTGTTTGCAGATATCAATTTTTGCTTTAGATTAATCATAAAATAATATTTGATTTATCTTTCTGCTTTATCCAACATTTTTACTTAAAATGCCTACCTTAAATTTAACTTTGATTTTTACATAAAACAACAATATGCACATTACAGTAATTTTAGTTACGTCATACGTTGACGTGTACCCAAGAAGAAAGTCTCTGAGATAAAGAAGACTATAAAAAATGTAGAAGAACAAGTAGCTGAATAAGAAATCCGCTGAGAAGTGAAGATCCGCTGTTCGCTGAATAGCTCCTTATTGTGTAACAATACTGCGTAATTTAGATATAGTGCATACATCATCATTCTTTTTAACGCTTTATCTGGATTCATGCATTCTCTCTAACTATCTCAGACACACTTGTCCATCTTTTCCACTCGATTAATTGTATCTTTAGCATTGAATAGAAGTTTTTACGAAACATAAAATAAATAGTATTTGTTTTTATGGAATAGACAATTGCTTCTAGTAAAGATCAAATTAAAACCATAAAAAATGTGAATAAAACATTATAAAATAAATTTTTCAATATTCACATTATACGGTAATAATCTTTGAGTACAACTCTATTAAACGATAAAATTGTATATTTTACAATCGTAAACAACGACTCAAAAAATTGTAGACCGTTTTACTCTAATATATCTGACATAATAAATCATAATTGATTACTATTATAATTTTCACAATATGTATTTCTACAAAAAAATTCCGGCATTCCAAAATAAACTATTACAAATGTCCTATAAATAAAAAATGGACCACATGGTCTTGCACTTTTATTGTTTTAAACAGTATTAGATAAAAGTTTAAATAAAGTTCTTTTTTTACGAAACACAAATTACCATTTGCCTACAACGTCGTTTCAAAAGATAATTTGCAAAATCTGTAATTGTAAAAAAGTAAAAAAGTTACAAAAAAGCACGGAACCACACCAGAATTTTTTTTACTCAAACGTTAAAATACCACTATGTTATAAATATTCTTCAAAAATAATGAATGTCAGGCTGTCTCAGTTTCATTTCACATTGTTAAATAAAATTTTAAATAAAATTCTTTTTCCTTACAGAACTAACGATACGGTTATCGTTAAAAAAAAAATAATGTTTTACCTTATCTGCAGAAGTAATCAGACGAACTCATTAAATCATCTTTCAAAAAGAAAAAATGGTATATTGTTCCATCAAAGAAAACTTCTTTCAGAAACACCAAGATTGCAATGTCTTGTATTATCACAAGTTTCCAGCATCATCTCGGGGGATTATTTGCAAACTCAAAGTAAACGCACTGATTGCACCCATCGCTCAATCCCCTGTAATTAGAAGGCCATCGCGTTTCAAGGATTCGCAAGATTGCAAGGCGCAAGAAAATTACTCGGCTCTGACCGTTCGTTCGATCGTTCTCGATATCAAGACGCAACCGAGCCTCCGTGGCTCTTCTCTTCGTGACTAGACGATACTACAGACGATCAGAGAAACTTTGAAAAGCATAGATTTCTGTGAGAGACCGTGAAAAGGTTTTCGACCCGGCGCATAACATCAAAGACGCAGACATGGCTATAATTATCGTTCATACGCTCGAAAACGCCCCTCGGACGCCTTTAATATCGCGAATGGTATTATGAGGACAGCTTGGCTAATCTGTTTGGTTGAGTTCATTCGCATGAACGTTATTGCTTATTGTCTGTGAGTCGCTTTTTCTTTATTTCCATTGTACCTTCTACTGTAACGTGAAGTTTATTCAATGTTTGAGGAAGTATTAAGTTAATACATACGAAATCGTTGTTTCGAAAAGAAAAGTTCTCAAAGGAAAATATTCTTTAATTTTTAAATGTATGAATCTTAAAAAATACTAGATATGACAATTAAGGCAAGGTGGAAATTAATATTCACGGTTAACGAATGTTCAAATAGGAGCTTTCATACATTCGTAACAGAGGAATTCTAAATTGCACGATCAAATAATTGAAAGTCAGGAAACAAATATCCGTATAATTAGGAGGATGAATAAGAAACATTCTATTATCTTGAGAGATAGTGAAAGGTACCTGCACGATAATAATAAGCGTGATTAACTTCACCTATCTTGGAATAAAGTTTTATAACAAACTTGTTAAAATATGTTAACCCTTTGCGGATGGGTGTTGGCAAACAGCAACCCAAGTTCTTTTGACTTTTTGGACACATGTCGATTTTTAAATTAAGAAATTACGGCCGTAAAGGATTATTAATTGGACAAAAAATCGCTCAGTGTTATGTTTAGTCCGTAAAGGCTTAGACAATGGTTTACTAAAATTTCTACGTAGAAATTTACTTTGTTATTTTCGTAACTATTTACGATTTCATAGAAATGTAAAAAAATTATTGCAGTGAATTACTAAATTTAGCTAGAAAAATTAACTGTCAATTTTATATCATTTCATTCTATTTATGCATTATATGTAAGAGAGAAATATTAATTAAAATTGTACAATATGTATAACTGCTATCCATTATAACGTACACTCCTCAAATAGTTATTATATTTCAATTAATTCATATATAATAAAAATCGTATATACCATATTCAAATAGACCCCATACGTGCAGAAGGAATCAACATTGATATACACATAGTTGTAAATAATACCACTACTAATGTAAATTAGCGATATTAGTACCGATCAATTTTGCTATTTTGGAGGTAGAATACTTTCCCCTACTTATACTATCGTATATCCCACGAGATTCGCCTATCAGCTTATTTAGCGTAAATTAATCATTCGCGAGACGTCAAAATATACCATCTGGCAGACTCCTTCAAGACCCCCAACCCCATCATCGGAGGGCACGCGTTATATTAGCACTGTAACTTGGTAATTACGCAAAACGCGTGCAGCTTCGTTGAGCACGATCATGTTACCGTCATAGAAACGCCTGAAACCGTATAATGCAAACATAACGGCTACGCAATTACAAGATATCCTTATGTAATGTCGTAGACGTACATATATACTAAGTCGCCTTCTGCTAGTTCAGCAAATGGCGCTCCCTCAAGTTTATCTTCCGGGGAAGATCGAACGCGCTTTGCTGCGATTAAACGCGCAAAGTGTACCGTGTGGAATGTTGAATGAAGTCCGTGTCGAACGAGTTCTACGTTCCCAGTGGCCATGTTCACCATCAACCGCGCCAGTTTCTCAAGAACTTTCTATTTCCGTTTCATCCGAGCGTGGCGTTTAATTCCTTCCCGCTGCGCCAATCTAGCCGCCCCCAGTGAACCCCATTTTCTAGACATTCGGTAGACTGGGAATGCTAAATCGATCACGTCGCGACTTTTTGATTATTATTAAACCGATACAATATGCAGCAGTTTAATGAACTTTGATGTCATAGGGTATTCCTGAAAGTTGTAGTCAAACTTCGGGGGCATATAAACGGTTTATTTTGGAAACGGCGTAAGCCCATTTTCTTCTGTTTTGAGATATTAAAAAGTTAGCGTTTGCCTCCATTAAAAGATCCTGATAGGATTTATGTAGCTTGCGAGCGTATTTGTGAGCTTAAATATGTATAAATTAATTAATGAAATCATTGTTTCTTTGACAATTAACTGGGCCAATATGTTCTTCAACAACCTGAATGGACTTACATCATTTTCAAAACAAATGTTTAGGCCATTCATATGAATTATTCATGAATAAATACATCACATTATAAAATATATAAATTTTCTGTTTTATCCGTGTTTTCCAAGAATGGACTTACACCACTTTCAAAATGAACGGTTTATATAGTACTCAACAAAACGAGCAAATATTATTAAATGAGTCCAAATATCATTTGTTTCGGAGTTACAAACCATTTTGTACTAACGTGTTTTCAACAGCATTGCCCATGTACAGCCTATCGTGTAAATCGTTAGGTCAAATGAAGTAAACACAATACGCATCGGCGCTACGTAAATATTGTAACGACATTGTTTACCACACTTAAAGTACAGTGATCTAATTACTTCGTTAGATAAATGACGACAAAGAATCGAAAGACAGCTGTTGAGAGATAATACATACAAAGGTCGAAGATGGTTGAACGTGTGCGTGTCCTTATGAAAAAGCGTGACGAAGTATGTATCGAAATAAATGGCCACATCAAACATATGCTGTAGACTAGTACACAGTATATACAGAGGTAAGTGATACTTTACTATTCAAAACGACTCATAAATATGAAACTAATTATGTATGAACCCGTGTTTATTAAAGCTTTTATGCTTCTTTTGATAAGTACTACATGCCATCAAAGTTTGCCAACTTTGAGAAACACCCTGTATATTTATGGTTGAATATGTTAGCCTGGTACCTACACAAATATTAACACATTTGCTATCAGCAGCACGTACAATATTGTGCAAAAATGTTAAGTTATCTAAAAAAATTATGTTTGGTTAGTTTAGAAAGTAATGTATACATATAACCAGTATTATTTCAATTTTTCCATTGCTTTTTAGAAAGGATTTCATCAAAACAATTGCCTGTTTAGTAAATTTCGTGTATGCAAATATGCATATACAAAGAGATGCAATTAACTATCGATACATAAAAGACATTAATATAATGCAAAACACAAAGCAAAAAATAGCTTTAATAACATTAGTTATGTAAATTTCACCAATAACCATGAATTTGTCTTAAATAATGTCTATCTATTCTCATGCTTAGGTTGCTTTTTCAACTTTGGAAACTGACGATGAGGTATAGAAGACCATTAAGGAGAAAAGGAAAAGGCATAGGGCGGGACATGCAATTTTATGCTAACACGAAGCCAGCAAATAAGCTGAACGATATGTTTATACCAGAATATTCTTCCCTCCAAACACGATATTCCCTTGGCGAACGTAAATTGCGATTTCGCCAGAGACCACGACATCCCTTCTGAGGATACCTGACTATGCGAGAGTTCAAGGTTACCAATACTTTCGACTGCCGATGCATCGTAATTCCACGAACGATGGGGCGCTGGGATGTCGCAAATGGCTACCTTATTTCATTATTAATTTTTCTCTGGTAAATTCAATTTGAATATCGCCGATGTTCCATGGCATATGTGTGATATCGAATGGATACCGAATATTATTTAAATCAGAATTAATATGAGTGCAAAATTGGATTTATCTTTGATTCTATAGAAATTGTGACAGCTTCAACAATACAAATAATACGCAACAATTATTAAGTTAATTGAATATTAGAAGCAATTGAAATAAAAGGTTCTAGGCTTTTATGGCCCGGGTCTACGCAATTGTTAGATACTATTTAAAGTTTCCGGGTGAAAACAGCACCTATTAGATATAAATTACAATAAATCCGTGAACAATACGGGAACAAACCCAAGAGAAAAATAAAAGTTACTACCACAAAACTTTGCAAATTTTTATAAGTTTTGATATTTATAATAATAAATTTGTGTATATTCTGTATTGATGACAAGATCAACGAAATTCACACTGGCGTTGTTGAAACGTTAAGCGTATATTTTGCCGTTTAATCAGCATTGCACCTAGCTTTTTCAGGGGATAACACTTTAATATAAATGTAGAGATAAATATTAGGAATAAGTAAAATAACAAATATTTAAAATTCTATAGATTTGATAAATAGTGATTAATAGAAGAAAAGAAATTAGTATAAGAACGAACGCTTGTCGTTCGTATGATACGTATACCTTATAATATCGACTTATAAAAATGATGTGGATTATGATTCAATAATTGTAGTCTTAGGTGCTTAAAAGTGCAGAAAATATGAAAGCATACCAACACATTTTAACATTTACATACTTTCGTCTTTTATATCCATGATCACTAAAAAAATTCTACGAAATTTATATCTATTATTTTACAGAAAAGTACACTTTACAAAATATAAAATTCAACTAAAAAATGCATTATTGAAATATATGTATATGGTCAAATACCATTAGACATTGACTATAGGTAATTTCGTTCTACTTAAAAGATATAATGTACTGATCTTTTACCGATCAGTTACATCACTAACCAACCAATTACCAAAGCACATGAAACTCATACTATCACACTATATTAAAATTACCGCATGCCGATATATCAAGGTATAAGTAGCAGGATCGCTGCACTCGTCGGCAGCTAAGTGCGAAGGCTCTACTACCTTTGTCTCTCACCAAAGTACAGCCGCAAAAGGATACGCTACTTCTACCACAAGTCGCGATCCAAGGTTCAATTAAAACGATTATCTAACCTCTCACGGACGCGCATAGAAAGCTTGCACACCATGGCTATCCTCGAGCACCATGTCAGGCACATCGGCGCATCTGCACAAGGAATCTGAAGCTCCGTAGATGCGCGCCTGTCTGACTAACAAGATATCGCGATGCGATCTAGCCCCTGTCGCCTCTCTTTCGAGAGGAAAATTTCTCTGTGAGAATTTACAGGGGACAGGTGAAGAGCAAGAGGGGTAAGAGCGTGGTGTCTACCTGGCGAGTCAGCTGTCCGCATGCAGACAGCCCGCGCCTCTGTTCCAACGAACGCCTGAAAAGACGTTCAAGTCCAGAGAGACCTGTGGGATTCGACCCGAGCTATCCCTCGGGGTTAGGGGCCCTGACCGTAGGAAGAAGCCTCAGCTGTTTGCCGATGGAAGCCGTAGAACGCTTTTTACGTCGTCTAGCGCTAGGCCTGGTGTAGGCCGTGCGTTCCGCGTCTCAACACAGTGGGCAGAAACGCCGGCGGCTGTTACTGGATACAGTCGTGCATGGTAATACGCGGCTGACATGCTCGAACGGTAATATGGTAATACGTCGTATGGTCGAGGGTGTTCGATCTTTTACAGTGGCCGAACTAGAGGAATAAAGGGCATGACTGCAGAAGGGGGAAACTGCGAGGATGGAGTGCAATACAAGAAGATCGAAGGAGACACAGAAGCAGCAGGAAGAAGAGCAGTAGGATCTACACACACTGTAGATCGTATTTCGAGGGCAAGACGCGGTCGAAACGTGGCGGAACGAAAGCACGTGCTTCCTCGGTTCGACGAGTCTGGCGCACGAGAAGATGCATCTAAAGGAGCGACTAGCGTGACGGTGGCTATTGCGAGACTATATCGTCGACGTTGAGCGTGAAAAATGTCACCTTTGGTGTTTCACCAACCGCGACCAAAATAAAATGCATTTATGGACCATGACTAAAAGATTTCAGTATAGATTAAGGCGTATTAATCCGCACCTAATGTTCGAATCTATACGACCCAAACGTATCTCTGGATTAACTCTTTCGCTATGGCAACTTAGAATTGAAAACGCATCCAATACATAAATGAAGCCAACTTTTACTAAAAAGGAAAATGAGGATAGTTTGAGTGTAAACATTTACTCTACATAGTAAATTCTTACTTTACATAATTAATTATATTCTAATATATAAAACAACAATAGAAATAGTAGCATCACATAAACAGCGTATACGTATACTTTTAGCAAATGATTACCCAACTTTGAAGGGCTTATTATACACGTGCTTTATTGCAAAAGCGTTAATATGATCTAATTTTTCATTAGAGTCAAATTTTCTGATTATGCCTATTTTTATACATATTTTAGAATGTATAAATCAATTTTTTAATACATTTGTCTGAAAGGTAAACAATTCTAATTGTTACACAATATCATAGTCTTTTAATAACTCAATAGGGGAAGTAACATTAGTATGTTCCTGCGAAGAATATTTTACCTGTAGGCAGCAACTCAACATAAATATCATTGTAAAGAATAATTTGAAGAAAAGTAAATCGACACAGAGGGTATTAGGTTATTTAAAGTATATCAAATTGTAGAGATAGTGAATTGTAAAACTGCAAACATCAAAGAACAAAAATCACGAGTACTTAATAATGTTAATGTATATCGACCAATCATCTATTATACGAATGCAGAATATTCGAGGACGCTTTATCGTTAGATAATCTACAGGACATTATTCTCTACCATAAAATCTAATTGAACCACTATAAAAGAAACGTAAGTCGAATTCGTCGATAGTAATTTGACTACGGATATTTATGCAAGTACACTGACAATAAGTCGAAATATGCAAAAGATGAAAATACCTTTTACACATACCATTTATAATCAACTAATAAATACCTACAACTCGAAACAAATTTCAACAGGTGTATAAATCAATTCGATATTTTTTCACAAAATTCAATATCTATGTAAAAAAAAAATCCGGAACAATTTTTATATTATGAATAATCTCCATTACTATCTAATTTTTTCATTTACTGGGTAACTGCCGGGTTCCCCCTTTAAACATTCAAAAAATTGTAAGGTGATAAAGTTGAATGATTACATGTAAAAATTTGTTCACCTTTTTCTTGTAAAAACATATGTATCTTCTCATAAACGTGCGCAGCCTCCTAATAGGCTAGTATTAAATGTAACCGAAAACTTCGAATTAAGAATGAAAAAAATGCATGTCTTCCTCTGCTACGCAAGTATTGTTTAGCTGCAACCAAAAACCTGCAAGAAACTGATCGTTCAAAAAGAGGTGTTTAATTAACACTAACATCGACATTGACGTTGTGTTGCCTGAACCGATGTTACTGCTTCCAACGAAGCTGTTATGGCTTGAATATATCTTTACAGCCGCGAGTATGGTTACGAAACCAACTAGCGATCATGCAATTTCCTTTACGAAATTCTACCGTATTCACAAGCTATCAAAGGCTGTTACGATTTTATTATAATTATTGTGAATCTTCTACACACCTACAATACAATCTTTTCCTTCTTTACAATTATACAAAATTTAAAAAATAGTATCCATCTACTGAACTTAAATTTCGGAGAAATAATAATTCACATAGGCAAACGTAACATTTTCATTCAAACTCTTTTGATTGAAATAGCAATTTCATACACACTCGCTTAATACTTTCAAATAGACACGACAGAAAAGATCGAAATATCAAAGGGAGAAATACACGACGCTGATTACTTTCTCAATCACCGTTGTAAATCACAGCCCATTCAACAAACAATAGCAGTGAAATTCCAGTAACCTGTGGATTTTTTCCACTCGATTACATAAGAAGCACCGACTTCCTTGATAATTAACCATTCCACCGGCCGCTGGGACAGTGGTGTCGTTAACGTTCCCCGGGAGCGGCGTTTTATCTGACGGAAGCTCGTTCATCTTATCCTCGGCTAGAGAGCAGCGGAGTAACGGAACAAGGGATTCTTTGTAAGATCGTGGCATGAACGTCGGGCTAATCCTTCGTCCTCCTCAGGTGAAACTCGCTTTCGGCGACGAGATCCGTTTCCCACGGTACGCCAGGTAACCCGGAGCGTTTTCCCCGTAATGTGGGTCTCTACGATACATCCCCCTCTCCCAACCCCCTCCCGTGCCACTTCCCGACCGTTCTCCTCTCTCCTTCTTTACCCCCTTTCACTCTCTCTTTCTTTACTCCTTACCCTGTTTTTCTTTTTCTTGCTCCAATCCATCCACCTCGGCCCTGTTGTTCGACCGTTCTCGCTTATCTTTCTTCTTCGAGTCGCTCGGTGAGGTCTACCCGTGAAATCAACGAGTCTTCTTCTTTTATGATTACTCGAGTCTTTGGCGGTGGCGAGCAGGTAGAAAGGAAGAAAGGATTGCGGTAAGGAAGTGCGCCGATCGAAGTTACGCGTTGCCTATACATTCGTGGCGAATGGAATGCTAATGCGAATACCACGGCGAATCAGTCGATTCGATTCTATCGGGACATGCAGAAGATTCTTACGTTTTTTTAGCAAAATAGATAAAGTGATTTATATTGCTTTTGCTACAACCATGACGCGATTCAAAAATCGTAATGTTTTAGAAAAACAAACTGAATGCTTTGAAGCGTTATAAATTTGCAAGACCGGTATCTCAAAATAGCAAGTTGGTATAATAAAATATTGAATACAACAAAAGTATTATAATATAGTCATTCAATAGCATGAATTTTCATTTACAGTTCTTCCTAAAAATACCAATAATTAAAAAATGGTAAATTAGGTGTTATGGCATTTAATTACCAGGGATGAGTTATGAAGAACGAATTCTTTAAAGTGATATTATTTTCGCAGAACATTGTAGAAGTCTCTTAAATTCAATAATGATGAAATGTACAGAACAATAATGGCTACGGTAAAAGGCACGGTGCCTAATAGCTACCCTTGAAACTAAAAAAAATGTCTCCTTGATTTAAATAATTGCTATTTAATATATACAATAAATATATTTTGTCTACTGAATAATCAAAATATATATAGCACACATGAATGACAGCAATAGTGATTCCATGCTATGGAAAGTGTATGCGTATGCTTTAAGTAACTAATTATTTAAAATCTGAAGATTTATTCTTCTCTCTATGAAAGGAGTATATACAGATATATATACTTAACAGCTCGTTTACACTGCCATATCGTGTCATTTTACTAAATCAATAATAATCAAAAACCACGTTCACACGTATCAATTATCATCTCCACCGAAAATCTAATTTTCACGCATATATATGTTGACTAAATTTGTTGCCATGCTGAGTCTTTCGCAGTTTTACCTTTATATAAATCGAGTGATATATCCCATATAACTGGTCGTTGTTCTACAAGAAATATTAGGATTTCTGAATTAATTTCTTCAATGTGTTTGGCGTGAAATCTAACATATACATATATAAATATTATATTTGGGTATATGTTTGTAACTACTGAATTTAATTGCTCTTCATGCTATACATAATACGGTTGCCGCTCCGACTATTGACAAAACTGAATGTCAAAAGTGACTGATTCGGTTATTTAATCGTATAGACACATATATAAAATATATATGGTATTATATAAGACGGTAAAATAAACGATTCAGCAAATGATCGATTTGCCGTAGCCTGGATATAATATACTTATACACGCCACAGAGAATCGATTAATTCAAAATGTTTGAAAGCTGTAACTGTCACAAAAATTCAGAAAGTTGTGAACGCAGCATTGCGCTGTTACCGATTCGGAAAAAAATGTAAAGAAGAATAAGTATTACGAAGAGAACGGCTCGAAAGAGCAACCGAATTTTTCTATTGCACAACTTGATGTTTGATGGCACAGTAAACGAAAGATCCTGACTAGATTCCGAGCATGCTGCAGCAGGACTACACTTGGAATTTTCGGTGCATTGTGCACGACTGTGTGGCTCCATGTAACATTTCAGTGATTCTATACCTGGGATAATAAAGACGCCTTCCGACGTGGCTGAACTTTACGCCAAGAGAAACGTTTCTTCAACCTGGTGTAAGGTCAACAACGGTGTGTTACTTCGATTCTATTCGCACGATTGAGTAGCGAGAAACATTCAAGGTGGGTGGAATATTACTTGTGGCAGTTAGTTACTGGTAGCGTAATCAATAAGAAATGATTATTCGTGAGAAAGTACAAGAATAGTCAAGAAAGAAAATATTTGCAAAAAAAGACTTCGTTTTAAACGCAATAGACTTGAACGCTTGTTACGTACTCCACCTTGTTGAACTATTTCAATAGATAAAGATAAGTTTTCTGAGAAGATCAGTAATTTCTTGTGTAAAAACTATAGATATAATATTTTATTTAACCTATTAACTGGATAAACCGAATTAATTCATTAAATGAATTATTATTTACATTTATAAGAATTAAAATCAACCCAAGTAATACTAATTCCTTTTCGTTAACTTTTAACTTTGTATACAAATCAGATTCTAATTGAAAAATAACTCAGCTAACAGGTTAAATCGCTTAAGAGGATCCAAGATTCCATTCCGACTACGAGAATTGTATTTGGATATGGTTTCAATTTGTTGTTTTTGAAAATAAAAGACTACTTGACAAATTATATTTCAAGTTTTTAATTTACTCTTTGGGGAAAAGCATCTTCCTAGTTTTGCTTGTATTATTAATACATAACAAGTCATATATTATAATAATAGACAGCTATTAGCAGAGTTTTGAAGTATGTTCAGTGGTGCAACTAATAGGTTCTTGGTTTTTGATACTAGAATTAAGAGTATTGATTAATTTTTTATACCATTTAAATGAGAAAAAGAGATTCGAATCTGATTAATTTTTATGAGTACACTAGGAGGCATTTTACATTAATAGCATAAATCAGAGCACAATTATTTTGTGGAGAATATAGTATCGAGTTTAACTCAGGATTTAAACAAACGGAGCAATTTGTGTCTAATAATTACGTTCAATAAGAGAACGGTCACTTTATATTATTATTCGTGAGAGGCATTTACTGAACTGTGATTGATTAAGTAATTACTAAATGATGAAATAATTATTTGATGTACCTTTTATGTTATTTAATAATTTCATAATAGATACGAAATTATTCTGTGGGGGAACTCTATTTAATACACTCTAGCTGACAAAACGTCCTACCATTGGTTTATATACAAAATAAAAATACAACACTATGAACGACAGATCTGAATTTGCCTCGGACATCCATAATTATAACGACACTAATTACTTTGTTTGCGGTGTACATAAAGCAATGGTAGGGCGTATTACCTAGTTTTCCCCTATACCTTTCTATGAAAACCATAGGAACATTAAGTTTGAATTAAATCACGTATATTTTATTGTGATACGTATTTATTAGTATGTAATAAATTTTGTTTATTATTTCACTAATCCTGCTGTTCACCTCACTTGTTTCTCGCATTTATAATTCCTCGATCTAAAGTGAAACAGTGAACGAATGTACGACACTTTACGAATATTGTTGTTCGCATGGAACTTAGGAGGACACATAGACCCGAGGAGAACAGCAGGGTTAAATGATATTATTGAACTATTTAAGTAATCTGGCACACTGGAACGGGAAACGAATCACATTTTGGAGTAAACAATCTACTACTTCGTATATAACGGAATACATTGACTGGTTCTAATTACATTAAGTGTGCCATACACACGTATGATAATGATTTTTCTATTGGCCAAGCAATTCTTGTAAAACGAACAGTAATATGTTTCCTTGGACGCAAACGTTTTTAATTTAATCGAATAAACTATAATAATTCGTAATGTATAATCCTACGTAATATGTATAAAGAAATCGTGTATAAGTTCCAAATATTTAATTATTGGTATAGTAAATTTTGTATGGAATGAACTTACTATTCTGAAATGTCCTGATATACTATTACCATTTCTAATGTCATCGAACCTTATATTATTGCATAAAAGTAGTAGTTGTGAAAAAGGCATTCAGATTTCTAGTAAAAATATCTTTTTCAAAGCAATGTGAACTTAAAACCTGTTTATACTTTAATAATCTGTAAAAATCTAACTTTCAATGAAAATAAATTCATAATATATCAAGATTTTAATTTCGCGTCCTGCAGTAAAACGTGATCCCAATGAAAATCAGAAATCCACCAACAATGAAAATTTGTATCAGTCACTGTATACCTTTTTTTCAAATTACAAAATGTTTCCCAATAACACTTTAAAATTTTTAATGATATCATCCTTTAATGCAATAATAAACATTATTCACTTTAATTTTCCGCCTCAAAAATTGAAACCAACAATTAGCACTTATGAAGTTGAACATGCCACTTTGCAGCGCTAAACCTTCCTCTCGATCAAGAATATCCGCGCGCGAAACACATAAAGCATCCCTTATCACCAGCTTACATCGACCGTTCCAGTATCGATTGTGATGAATGAGCATCCCGCGGCTGAATGAACCACAAAATAGCAATTATCCTTTGAACAATTCACTACGTTCAATCGACAATCGAATCTCGTGAATGCTTTCACAAATTCCAAGAATCTCTCTCACGAAGGGCGCTTTTTCCCATTTGCATCAACACACGTGCCTTTTCCACTGTAGACAACGAATCGCTTGTATATCCAGTAAGCGGTTGCATCGATAAGAGTGACCGGAAATGCACGCGCGAGCGAAGGTATGAGCAAGTGGTACTTACGGACTGGTACTTTCTTCGGATCGACGCTGGCGAGACGTTCCTCGACCTTGTCTAGCCTCTGGCGTAAATTACTGCTCCGATCGGCGACCGCGGTCAAGTCGGCGGTAAGTTCAGCGAAGATGTCCTCAGCAGTGGTAAGAAGCGATGCGAGCTGCTTCAACGAGATGGTCAGAGCGCCGTTCGCCACCGCCTCCAATTCGGCGCCAACAGGCCAACCCTGCGGCGTCGATCCTGTTGGCACGTGTCCGCGGCACAAGAAACGCGGCTCCACTCTTCGTAGCACGAATGGCATGATTTATCGGTAAAAAAACTTACACCTTCACACATAACACTAGAATTGAAGGGCGAATCGCAAAAAACCGTCGTCTTGAACACGGGACACCGGTCTATCGTTAGCAAATCGCGGCACATATCAGACGATCGTTCCCGCCGGTAATCCAACTGAGCGAGAAATTGGGGATGATTTCGGGAACGCAGATTCCCTTGCATGAGTATTGTGGCTCCATTTTCAAGATTTCGTAACTGAGCGCGGGTATTTTTTGTACATGCACTACACACCTAATACCAATAACACTGTTCTTTATTCCTGGATCGTTGTTTGAATTTTTTTGCTCCGAAATGCATTCTTTGGATAAAAAAATTTCGGTAATCGATATACGTTTCCTTTAATCGAAATCCGTAGGAGGTTAACGTTTTTGAACGGCACTGAAAACGCGACGTAATTGGTATAAATTTCCACGTAAAGTTTTTGTTAAAAACTTTATATTGTGAGGAAATTCTTATGAAAGAAAAGTGAACGAAAGAGCAACGGATAAGCGTCCGCACAACGCGACGACGGTACGCGAAGTGCCGGCCGGCCTGTCGCCGTGTCGCCGACCCGTTCTTTGGTTACACTCCCATTCATTTCGAACGCGCTAAAGGCGCCTTTCGCGTCACTCTACATGAGCCATCTACAGTGACTTTCGTCTAACTAAGAGGTACAATTCAGGAAATCTAGTATTGGTAAAGTAGTTTCATATTTACAGTATCGATATATGGAAACAGAATTTTTTATTCCAGTTCTCAAATACCAGTCGTATAAGAAATCAGACATTTTGAAATGTCTTTTAGAATTTAGAAAATAGCATTTAAAGTCCGGCCACCGAGTCAACTCACCAGTCATAAATAAATTTATGTGGTGGTATTCTCACAGAACAGGGCCGTATTCCTCGGTATAGTATCCCACATCTTTTTGTGCGAGATTTCTAGTAGGATGAATATAAGTCAGTAATTAGATGAAACTTTCCTGGTATTGTAATTGTAAGCAACTGCTTATATATCGATTTCTTAAATCTGAGGTTTTAAGTTCTCTAAAATTAAAGTGACTAAAAATATTTACATTTGAAAAATTTACATTTGTAATATTTACATTCTGTAAATAACAGAATTTTTGTATTCACCTCATAAGACCACGTGTATAAGTACTTAGATGTCTGTAGCGTTTAGTTTGAGAAATCGCCAATCGTCTGAGTTTAGTAGAATGAAGTAAGCACCTGCAGCGTTTAGTTTGAGAAATCACTAGAAATAAGTAGATACTTGCGTTGTTTGATTTGAGAAGTAGCTAATCACGTGGGTTTAGTAGAATTAAGTAGATACCTGCAGCGTTTAATTTTAGAAATCACTAACAACGTGACTCTAGTAGAAATAAGTAGACACCTACGGCGTTTGGTTGGAAAAATAAGTGGATATCTGCGTTGTTTAGTTTGAGACATCATCAATACTGTGGGTTTAATATTACGTAAGTGCAAAAGTCCTATCAGATTGTATAACCCATAAATAACTCTATTTTTGTAAATTAAATCTCAATGACAGATTTTAAGAATTTTAATAATTTAGTAAATACTTTCATAAACTAATACTTCAGTAACAAATATTACTACAAATATGTTTAATAAGAATTATGTTTCTCTTCAATGACGGTGATTTAACTAAACTACTGATATTATTTTTCTTTAAAGTCAGGTAAAAAGTATAATCGGAGAATCATAATCCGTTAATCCATCAGCGACCTTTTTACATGAAGATTTTCAGGTTTAATCTCTTCCGTGTTTATTCACATACCAAGGCCTCATTCACATGCGTACATGCTACGTGTGTGGCGAAAGGAATGGATATGATGACCATAATTCATAAATTAATAACAAATTTATACTATGTAGAATTGGGAATATTGTACACTGCATATACTCTATATTACATACAATTTTTACAATGCTTGGTCATCTGTGTGTATTCTAGTTTGCATGATTTTTACATTTTGTTCACGTTCTTTAAGTTATTTTTTAGTTTGCATTTTAGAAATCTTGAGCTCAGATTTAAGTTATCACCTATAAATTTGTCGATGTAAAGAATGGAGAGTCATTTCCGTTACTCCTACGTCACTATGGTCGTAGCCAGTCTTGCATGCTTGTAGAAATTTCAGGTTCTGCTCGTTGCACAATATCCCAATTTAGAGTTTCATTTAGCAAGTCACGTTTTTTTTTAATTAACGTTAGAAACAAATAGCAACGGGATTAGTTAATGTTGCCGCGAATAGAAGTTGCGAGTTGTTTGACTTTAAGCTACGAATTATAAAATATCGCGATTGTTATTGATATTCCTTAGTAATTCATTTGTTATAGTTTCTTTGCAAATGATATTTCAGTATATTTGCCTATGGTGTGGGGATAGTTATCATTGCATTTTCCTAGTTTAAATAAATCATGAATTTATAAAAATACCAATTTCTTGTTAGTTTTACAATGTTGTGTTTCTTAAGTACTGACACTATTTAAAATAGTCTATCCATTATAAAAATAGTAGTTTCGATTAGATGAATTTAAACAACTATGTAATATTGCGAAGAAATAGAATAATTAACAAAATATAGAGTCCAATATATGTTCATATCAAATGGTTCTGAACTTAGGAATTGAATTATCATTTTCAGATCATTTTCTATGTTACCGATTAAGTCCAAAATACGATCGCAACGAAAATAGTGGCGGAAATTATAACTATAATGTGTTAAAAATTATCTATACTCGGGAATTAAATATTGACAAAAATGTTCGATTTCAGTACGACTTGAACATAGATTAGATTTAACATTCAATATATTTAACTTTGTGCCGAACAGTTAGAATTCTTTGATTCATTTACCATTTACGGATCTCATCCAATGTTACCGACATAATATAGAATAGCAATTCAACACTACTAGTGGTCGGAATTAATACTAAATGCTATAAAAAATTTCGAAAACAAAGTTTTAAACAATGTGAGAACATCTTGAAAATGAAATTTAGAGCAGTATATGTATAATAATAAAAATTCGTTATAATTCTTTAAGGTATTGCCAAATTTCACAGCAATGTTTACATACATAAGTAACATAAAAAATATAAGAAGTAACGATAGCATTAAAAACATACAGTGATTCACGAAATCGGTCAAGTAGAAACTTTAATACTTTATTTTATACACGACTTTCTTAGAACAATTAAGTTTCGAACAAGGTTAATATAATAATTCAAAATGTACATTTAATATGTTGATTAAGCAGGGAATATATTTATAACAATGCTTGATCAATTTTGTGACTCACTATATAAGCACATTAAAAATATGAGATGTTCCCAATACCTTGTAACTCATATCCGATAATTTGTTAACAAATTCGGGTACATCACTAGAAAACGATCATATGTGTATATATATATATATATATATATATATATATCATAATTATGTACTTATATTTATAATTATGAATGATTAGCTCGGAATATGAACACGTAAACATAGAAGTAGGTATTATTTGTATAGCTTCTATTAACAAAAAATATGAAAATTAGAACAAGGAAATATAGGTCTAGGTCAGATATCAAAGAAATCGAACTGCCCCAATTTATTTTCATAAATAGCACGGGTATAAATGCTAGTGTTAATCGATGCATTGTTTAAATATTATGGCTAAGAATTATAGGCGTAGTAGATACGTATACATAATTCGTATGTAGGTGAATTTGAGGTAAAACTGGTATGCTAAGGATAACATCTCATATCTTCGACATCACGAAGGTAAAAATAAAATTGCGATTGGAATTCATTGGAATAAATTATTTATTGAACAATAGTACATATCAATTTTGTTAATAGAACGACAAGTACAAAAACATAACAATATAAGATACAGTCTGTTTTTACAGATTTACCTCATGGTTTGCGTAGAATTGAATACCATATTAAATACTAGCCACACCATCTATACCAGCGAAACTCACCTAGTTCTCAAATTTCAATAAGAACAACCTTTTAATTAATTACATTTTAGTATACGACAATTAACATAATTTATGCAAAAAAATATTTACGTGAACAATGTTAAAAGTGTTGAAGTTCCTTAATAATCGAAAATTAGAACGGAGGGTCCAAAAACATATGGGGCAATGTTTCCTTACGAAGCATTATCATATCGTTATCATTTTTTTTTTTTATAAAACTGCATATCGCTACATGTTGTAACAACGCGGAAAAATTTAAAATCGTTTTATAAATAATAAAATGTCCCCGTTTTATCCAGATAACCGATTTTGTCCGAATTTCTCCTATATATACAGGTAAAACATTAACGATAGACACGTTTATAAAAAAACCCATTTGCGATAAGGAAAAGGAAGGTTAACATTCATTTGATGTAATTATGATCTTGATAAAAAATTATATAACGTATGTAATTTTTAATTATAAAAATTTTATAGATTTAATCAATAAATTATTCAAAATATAATAATTCCTGTTAGAGATCTAAACACCATAACTAATGCTAATATATTAGTTACCATACGCATTAAAGATGATATTTACGCGTTGGCTTTAGTAATACAGTATTTATTTCTATTACTCGTTAGCAATTAACAGTAGTGTAAAAGGACATAGTAACGATCTCTTAAACAATAATTGTAATTAAACCAGTTTGAGGTGAATTATTTACTGCAAGTTACTATTTACATATTTAATCTATTAAACTATTAATTGCGTAATAAAACAATCGTTTTGAGATTAATTTATTTGGTGAAATTAACAATTATGCCGAAGATATTTTTTACCAGATTGTCCATACCATAGATAAAGTACAAAATAGACATATCATTTTATGTGACTTCATGTCACATGGTTTGGACTATCAACATTTAATATGTTAAAACTTCTTCGATGGTTGTTACTATTCAGTTGGTTCTAGGTAAATTAAGCATGTAATAATATTGATGTGAACATATGTAGACTAGTAAAACGTTATAAAGTACAGTCAATCGTAAAAGTCTACACACACATTTTATAATTCAATTATCTAGATATTTTAGAACACATTTTGCAGTAATGAAGGTATTATGAGAATTCTTAAAATATAAAATTACATGTGAAAATTGTTCCTAGAGAATATTTCATCATTAATCATATGAACATAATTGTTCCTAAAAGTGTAGATGTTACTTTATTTACATGAAACGAATTGTAGAACGTCATAGATATATTCAAAGTTTTAACAGAGTATAAATATAGTTAGAACAATAAGTTTTGTACGCTTAAGTACACATTGTACGTAGATTTTAGTGAAATCGTATTTTTGGTTTATATATATTTTGTTGTGAACAAATGGGAAAACATCTTTATTTCACGGCAATCTATCTAATTTTTATTAATAAACGATCTTCATAAAATTATCGAAACATCTGTATTTTTTTAAATACTTGAAATTTAGGAGCGTATATATAATTCGATGACTGACTGTACATTTAACTAAAGAAGTACAAAATTATATTTCGTTAAATACCATGGTTCCTCCGCAATAGCACTCCGTTTACTTCATATGTCAATCGCTTACTTATTTATTGTTGTTGGTTAGTCTGGTTTATTATATTAAGTTCGTTATTTTATATACTACCAATCTCATTTCCACATCCATCTTATTTTATTTTCCACATTCACACACGAACAGTGGAATCAAATATCACAGAGGCTACGTTTAATCCATTCTGCATCAGTTTCTTCTTGTAAATGTTAATCGGTGTTCGTAAACTTAGGATAATTGTGTAGTGCGTGTAATAAAGAAAAAGGGAAATCTACTTGTTAGATTTACAAGTGGTGATTACTCTGAACAGCGAACGTGTTAATTAATATTAATGTACGTGGATATTTAATTGTATATTAGAAGCCGATAAAATATGAATAAAGATTAAAATTAGAATAACAGCATTACGTAATACGTACCGCAGGCTTGATGTTAAAACAGACAAAATCCATTCTTATTCCACATGAGGAAGATTAAGAGAAAATGAAATTCAGAAACTAAAAATTAAGTAATGTAGACTTGATCAATTTTACTACTAACAATATCATAGGAAAACTTTGTTTCTGGTATTTATTTTCAGTTTTTCTCAAAAGGTGCATTAAGAAGTATCGACTCATATTCAAGAAAGAATAAGAATTCGGCTAGATTTTGTAAGTATCGATAATAATAATCCCTTCGTGTTTGATAATTTTAAAATTGAGCCTTAATAAAGTATTCATTCACGAGTAAGCAAGTTGTAAAATTCTACGCACACATATAAATTTCAAATATTTAAAAAAATACAGGACTTTCGATTATTTTATGAACATTAATGTACCTAGTTATTAATTATAATTGCACACATTATTAAAAATGGTAACGTCTTATTGATTTTTATCAAAACCTACATAAACCGAAAATTCGACTTTACGAAAGTTGATATACGTATGTTCAAGTATAAAAAGCTGATTGTATAACTACATTTATACTTTGTTAGACATTCTGATGCATCTGTGACGTTCTACAATTAGTTTAGCATAAACAAAATTGCATTATAGATAGTTCTAGTAGTGATTTTATTCACTTAATCAACAATTCCTTCTTTATAATACGTCTCCTAGGAATCTTGTTCGTTTTTAATGTTACATTTTGTGAATTTTCACCCTACTTTTATCCTTTCAATATGTGCCCTAAGATATGTTAATATTTGAAATTTAAAATGTATATGTAGACTCCTGTGACTGACTGTATATTTTTAATGTTCCATCTCTTTTTGTACCATGTGTAACGTATGAGCAGACCTGCGCTCATAATTGAATTAAAAATTCTTCAAATAATGCGCGCCTAATGTAGAAACGTTGTCCCACTTCATCACATTAACACTAGATGACTAATTTTTCTTTCATGAACTAGAACACCGATATTACCTACCTTTTTTTCCACCTTAATTGGACCTGCTATTTTTGTGATAGAGACAAATCAAAAAGTATCACAGAGTAACCTGTATCATGAACTGACCCAAGTTTATCCTGTTACCGTCGGATGAATCTCCTCCACAATATTTCGAATGAGTGCACGGGCCACATGAAGTAAGTAGGTTTGTACCATATTTCATCGCTTTGACTAAATTCGTCGCAGATAATGCATGCATTCCTATCATCGTTGATGTCGCCATATTCGTCGTCATTTTAAACATCGGCAGAGTTAACGCTTGAGAAGGAAACTTTATTTTTACCTCGTTTTTCGGTCTTCTCAGTACCTTTCTCTTACCCCATTATCTCAATATTAAATAATTAAATGTATTTCAGTAAACAAGCATAATGCAGGGAATTGTGATTTGGTATTATTGCCCGAAAGCTTAGCTTATAAAATTAACACTAGCACTACTAAACCAGTCACGATTGGTGACAAATTTACCATAAAGACTATATACATTTGGAACCGTGCATTTTTTTATAATAATCCGTGATTTTCTCTGCAAAATATAAATGAAGATTTATTGTACTTCAATTACATGTGCTTTGCAAATATCTGCAACGTTTATTTCTTTGGTACAAATAATTATGCTTTAGTCGTCGGTGGTTCTAGTGTTAAGTAGTAAATATTTAAACCACATACGTATATTTAGTTTAAGTCTGCTATATCCACACTTTTCTTTCTAACGTAATTATGTCTAAATAAAATTAAACTGTACTAAAAGCGTCAAGATAAATGCTTATTTTTTATGTTGTATACGCAAAATATTGATATAATTAGTGAAAAATGCATGATAATTTGAAATGCGTAGCAACGATTTAACCAGACTGTACAGGGGTGTAGCGAAGCGTGTTGCCAGACGTGAACAACAAACATTATATACCTTAGGCATTTCAATTTTCAGTAGTAATACTTAAAAACACTACTTACAGACCGCCATTACCTTATTCTTCCTTATCCATTAAAAGCATACCTATGTGTACAAATACATTTTTTAATGAACACTTTGGTACGTACTTTCTCATTTCAATCTAAACAATATTTTCATTATCTGGTACTTCTAATACAATTGAAGTAATACTATCACGGAAATTTTATAAGTTACCGGCTAAAAATTATCAATATTTTACAACCGCAAAATAATTTTCAGTAAAACAGTTGAAGATTTACAAGCAAATTCTACAAACTGCACGTGATAATACTAGCAAACTAATTTGTAACTTCTAACGTAATTATAAAAACTGCTTGTATAGTAACCGTCTATAACTTACAACGTGTACCTAGTTATAAAATCATTAATATTATTTGTTGGTAAATTATTGTGCAACAGATTCCTGGTAGCTTAAATGATACTAAATATACAGGGATCGTTAATTTTTTAATCATAATGGAACAACTTACTCTAAAGTAAATTCACTGGTCGTTGTCGCTACAAATTTTATCCGGATCGTCTTGATTCGATTTGGTGTAAAGTAAGCTTTAGAACTGGGGTGATGTAATTGATAGTACGAGCTTAATCTAACCTTTTTCGGGCAGATCTAATGGATAAGGGATACCAGTAGCTTCCTTTCTTTAATTCTCTCAGCATGTGCGATTTCACACGATAAAAATTTCGTATAGTACGGATGTTCAAAGTGACCCAATTACGATAGAATTTTTTCGGTCCTTTTTTCGTTATAGAATCTTCTTAACTATAAGATATTGGACATTTCCGTTTTAAAATACTATCTAAATGTTTAAGAGTTCAAGATATTTCATTCTATGTTCTGTATAATAATTATAATACTAATACGTATTATTTTATGCAAAACATAATAATGTAAAGGGAGTGAGTTGTAGGATATGTATTGTAATTATTATACGTAGAGACTAATGTCCAACGTTATGCACGATAAGTACATCATTATAAAAATAAATAGCAAATATTAATTAATCAAAGAATATTAATTTTCAATAAGTAGGGAGAGCGCCTAATACCGGACAGTAGCCATAATCGTGAAATTAGAAACGACTATAGAACAACACCGCGAAAATTGGGATAAGGATTTAATAACGTCATGTAGGAATCGGCACGTATCAGTCGTGTTCACATAAAGAAAGAAGCAATGTTATTGTTGCATTTGACAGCGAGTGAGTGTATCACGTAAGTTATAGAGTGATATATATGTCAAAGTTTTGTGATTAAAAACATGTAAGAAGCGTTACGATATACTTTGCTAAGTACTCTACCAATTACATGTGAATTTTTTATATTCAGTCGATTAGTTCTCACAAATGGAGATTTTTTTTATGGGTTAACAGTCCCCTAATATCAGACAACATATTTTTCCTTATTATTGGACAGTAAAAATGCTTCTTGATTGAGATATTTCCAACGTTTCGAAGAATCATTATAATGAACAATCGAAAAAGAGGATTGTGGAATGAGAAGAAGAAGAAACGACCTGTGTAGGTTGTTTGAAATCTTTTAATGAAGACTGGATACAATGCTCAAATTGCAATGAATGGTCTCACAAAGCGTGTGCAGATATACAGGAGTATTTGAAGGACTACGTATGTTGATCGTTGCGAATTCGTTCAAATTTTTCATAAGTTATACCACGAATATTTTGTTATGACCGGTAATAGGGATAGAGCAACGTTCCTTCACAATTTTAAACCAAAGTTTAAGGTTAATTAAAGATAATATTATGACAATGTTGCTTATCTTGTTTATTTCAAGTTCTAATAATGTTAATTCAAAGTTAATACAAAATAAAATGAGTTAAACATAATTTTTTCTTATTTATTCAGAGAAAGCCTTAAGTATCCGGTAATAGACGAACTCTCTCTCTAAACCGGAGATATTTTCTCGTTACAATAAATATGTCGTGCATGTTTTGTAAATAATTATATTTTTTAAATTAAGTCCGTTTTTGCATGAATGTATAACGTTTGGGACAATATAATAGATGTACTGCGTTGTACAATTTTTAGAACATTTAAACTTTAATATGACAGGGTTTTAATAAGCAATATTTAAAGTATAATTCAAGTTAGATAACTGAAGTAAAACTCTTATAAACTTTGTAATATTAGATTGTTACATATACTATTTTGGATTTTCTTATCTAACTGTTACATATGGTAAAAATGTAATAACAGAGGTCAATCATTTACATATTAGCCCTCATATATATTACCTTTAATTCCTGAATTAACTGATAGATCAGTTTTGCAGAGAAAGAATTATGTAATTTTTAAATAGTTTAGAAGACTTGATTACGTAAAATTGTATAAAATAATCCAGTGTAATAACTGACCTCACTTTTATTTCTATAGAACCAAATTCAAATAAGTAAAACAGATCGTTCGTATTATTTTTAAGCGCAAAAAATTTGTAAAAATAGAATAGTGGAAATATTATAGGTGTCAAAGTTCAACTAAATATCAGAAGATAGTGAATTTCATGCATCATGTTTCTAACAAAATATCCAAATCAGCAATTCCCAATTTATGCATTTTGTTAACCTTTCTCGTTTCGTGCGCTTTGCGTCGAATTATCGCGGGAGGTCAACGGAAGTTTTCGATAGCTTTGTACTCCCGTTTTTTCTTCCGTGATGACGTTAAAATCTGTAAACTCGCAAAAGGTCGAGTGTAGGATGTGTGTAAAACTTTGTAAATGCCGCAAAATTGAGTCGCGGATAAATGTTAGCGTATCGGTGTGCTCGAAAAATTGTTACCTAGCGTTTATTCAGCTCTGGTCTCACAGAATTATTGAAAACAGAAAGTCTGAATAGCTTCGATTGTTATTCAAATTTAAACGCAGTTAAACGTGTCAAAAATCTCAAAAGATTTAGCCAATTTATCGAAAACTAAAAAGATTGAGAGTCTTAAAGGCTACCAAGTATTAAAATAGTCTTACGAAGAGGAAAAAAGTTTACAGGCCTAGAAGTTACAAAAAAAATCAATAAGAGCGTTAAAGTTATTAATAGCACGTTCAAGATGGTAAAAATTATGGAGAGAAAAATAATAGAGGAGATACCAAAGAAGAAATAATGGTGTTTCCGAAAGGAAAATGTCAAATTCATGTAGAAAATTGTTAAAATCGACTGTATGAATAGAGCTAGTCCAGTTTTAATTTACAGTACTAATTTTAATTTTAGTTTATGTTTAAGATTTTTGTTTTACATGGAATATAATTCTACCATATGATTATTTCAATGTTTAATAAACATGTAAAAAATACAGTTTCATTTTTACAAAATTATTTCTAGGGTAGTCGTTAAAGGCTCTAAAATTACTTTAATCGTTTAAATATATCATTAGTTTAAATATTATGTTACATAAAAATTTATGCATTCAAGTAACGTGGGACACTTATTCCGCGAATAATTGTGAAGATACTTATTTCTATTACAAATTGAACTTGCATCAATTATCAAGGCCCTCTTTCTTTTTATCCCAAAACTGCAATAACATTTAAGGAGATTTCATCATTATTGGCAGTGAAATTATTCGAAAACTTGCAAACGAGAAGAGAGAATTGAACGCCCATTAACAGGGGTAGGTGGCCGCGTGCGAATTCCCTCTCTTCGCCGCCACATGGAGAACAGTATCTGGCCCTGGGGGCATAACATACCCCTTTCCCCGCCCATCTTGTCGATCTAACCGACCACGCTGCCCTCTCTGATTCCCTCCCTTGATCAGCTTGTCTCATTCCCTCTTCTCTTTATCCAGCTCATTCCGGACCATAGCCTCTTTCTCCCTCTCTTGTTCTGCTAACCTCTTTGCTACTCAGCTCTCTTGCTTGCCGCCTTTTTCTCCTTTGCTCCAACTCCGCCGCCTCACCCCCCCCCACAACTTCAGTTACCCCTACCATGTTGCTGAACCACCCACCAGATCACTCGTTCGCTATGCTCACAATCCCCTCCTTTTTTCTCTCTTTCACGTTAGACTGGTCGACTAGTTCACCTCGCTTACTCCTTCGCGATTCTTCTTTCACTGATACGTTTCGTTGCTTGTCATCTTATCTTCGTCGCACTCGAATGCGCGGAGGCAGGCGCCGCGAATTCACTTCTCGCAGCTTCGGCTCCGCTCGGTCAGTTCCGGCTGCCGGCCAGAAGAATTCGTCAGTATTCGCCGCGCTGCGTTGTCGGCAAGTTGTACGTTGGAAGAGGATGATTTGGTCTTCGTAGTTATTACAAGTGCGCGTGTCTAATAGAAAAATACAATCAGAAGCTTCCTGCAACGTGTACATTGAATGTTAGTCGCATTGTCAGTGTAAATCAAAGCTGTTCGAACGAGGTTAACTTTACTCCGAAAGTACAAGAAATTTCAACCTTTAAATGTTTATCGCCTTTGAATCGTGTCGATCTATTTGACTCCGACGAAAAACACGTTGAGCAAAAAAACGTTTAAGGTGTTCGTTTTGGAAAGAACCAATAAGAATAGGACAGCCCGAGGACATCGATGAGAAGTAGAAAAAAAAGCGGTCGTTTCGGAGCAGAGAGGGTATCAAGACTAGTTTTCTTGACCGTTGAAATTTTCCCGATAAACTCCGCGCAGTATTGTGCACGAAAAGCAACGCGACACTATCACCTGTCACGATTCTGTATAAGTTTCTGCAAAGTCGTGCAACGTACGAATTTCGTAGCGACAAAGCCAAAGGTTCGGTGCTCGCAGTGGGCCAAGTTCTTTATCAAAACATGGCCACGTGATCGACGGCGCGGCTTGTAAACAGTGAGTTTGACCACGTGGTTTGCCCCCTCTCTTATTGGCGTCTTTCTCTCTCGCACCCGTTCTCTTTCTCTGTTTCTCTCTCGCTTGCTCGCGACACGCAGAACAACGTACAGCGTAGCGTATTCTCGGTCGGTCCGCTGCCAGTTGCGGGAGAGTTCGATTCGAGTGATCCGCGATACTTTACTTTTCCAAGCAGTTCTCCTTCGTGTCGGTTTTTCGAAGCGTAATTTTCGCGAGTGTAAAAACGTCCACGCACTGTTCGTCCTCAATCGAGTGTCGAAGAAAAAAAAGCAAGTGGCGATCACGAGCATAGCAACGCGGGACCGTTACGAAAAAAGTGACCCCGGTTCTAGTTTCGACTAATAAGTACCTACGCAACGTAGTGCTGTTAACCTGTACAAGTGACAGTGTTTGCGATATCGTGAATCTCGATCGCAGCGCGGTATCAACTGTTACGGCGACTTTTCGTGATTTCTCGCTAAACAGCGCGATATTTGTGAAGGAATAGCACCTCACGAGGTGCTCACGGTCAAAGTGGAGTACATGGAGGAAACGAACATGATGGACTCAGTGCCGGTTTCTGCGTCGGGGTCGAAGACCGGGTTGCAACCACAGCAGGGGGTACCATACGACCTTGAAAATGGGTTTGAACCTCAGACCAGAGCACGGTCGCACACGTGGCCACTACCAAGGCCAGAGGAATATATCGAAGGAAGCGTGGTACCGAGTGTATCGGCTAGCAAAGAGGGCGTCGAAGGCGTCGAAAGTGGCACGCCGCCTCAGCATGGTTCTCTCGGCCAAGGTACCAACTTGCTTCCGGTCAAGAAGAATTCGTCCCGACGAAATGCCTGGGGAAATCACAGTTATGCAGATCTCATAACGCAAGCCATTACCAGCGCCCCCGACGAACGGTTGACGTTGTCTCAGATTTACGAATGGATGATGCAGAATATTCCGTACTTCAGGGAGAAGGGGGAAAGCAACAGCAGCGCTGGATGGAAGGTGAGTTTCTTTTTTTCTTCGACTTTTATTATTCGCCACGTTCTTTCTACTATCTTTTCGAGACATACGTTCTGTCGTGTGTTTCAACGTATCAGTCAAATTCATTCACGGTACATCTACTATAGTATTTCATATATATGAGCAGCTCACAGGCTAAAGTGATTAACTTGATTTTATTTATTTTTTAAAATTTTAGTGTCAAAGTACTTGATTGATTTTTTTTATATTTAAAATAAATGTCCTTAACACGTGGGCTTAACACAACGAAATGAGAAAAATGTTTTTGGTCATGGAATAGTAAACAGTTTATAAAAACAATAACGCGTATTCCAAAGATATATTATTTTATGTATCTTATCTGTCGTGGGGTAAAAGCTTCGCCTGTCATAATACTTTCTATAGTGTTTATTTGGATTTAAATTTTAAAAGGAATATTAAAAAAGACTGTATGTTTACTTTATCAATTTTTCTACTTTTCGTTTTGTGGAGTTAGCTGGTTTGGCAAATGATCGGCTCATATAACGCGCCCTTTCCTACGTTTTCTCATTCCCGCCTTGATCTTACGTAATGTCCACGCGGGTTTGTTGCGATGCTCTCGAGATCAAGTGAAACTGGTCGTCTGAACTGATACATTGCTAGAAATTTTTGTTACTTCTGTTGGCCGATGTACTCACTGATATTCATGGAATTCGTTGTCGCGTTTTGCAATTGGTCGCTCTCTAATTTTCCAAAATTGATGTCCATTGCAGAGGGCGCCTCGTGATGTCACATGTCAGAACCTTGCTAATGTTCATAAACATTTACTTTTTACTTTCGAATAAATTAAAGAATCGATTATTTCGCGAGTGCTTCTATAATATTATATTTTAGAATAATGTGTTAAAATTGCTACAGTTGTATATATTTCTTTAGTCGTTAACCTGTCACATGACTGGTTTGTAACAATACAAATAAGATGATAGGAATATCTTCGATTGAAATCGTCGTAGAATATTAAAGAAACAATTATGGTTTTCAGAGTCTAGGGTTGATAACAAGAAAACAACAATTTTATCTCGTTTTCTTTTCGTAAATAATTATTAGTTACTATTTTTGTAGTCGGATAGGTATCAGATGGGCAGTTTTTCGGATTTTACGATTTTGCATGTCGCGGACAAGTTTGCGACTAGTCGCGGCAATTCTAACGAGATTCAACGATTCGTGTCTCTCGTCACCGCCGAAACGTTGTCCGTAAATGCGATAGAGGGAGAAAGGGAAAGAGAGAAAAAGAGAAGAAGAAAGAGAAAGGCGCCATCGAGGCGTTTTAGATTTTTCAGCGTGTGGATATATGCATAATATAACAGATAGAGAATTTTGCGGTATGTAAAAAAGTAACGATAGAATAAAGGAACAGGTTTTCGCGTTTAACTTTTATCCGTTTCATTTTCGAATGTGTTTCTCCTTTTTCCGATTCCTGTCGTTTCTTTTTTCACGTCCTATCGAATTGAATCGAATTAGGTTGTAAAAAGTTTCTACGCGCGCGTTTGTTGTGCGTGGAAAATGCGGCCTTCAGAAACGAAGGAATTTCAGACGGTCGCTTTCTCGAAACGTTCGAGAATCGAAATTCCCGTTCGAATTCACCGGGAATAATGAATATAAAAATCGCCGTGCGAGATCTTGATAGAGGTTCACCGTGCTCGCTCTTTTCACGTGTATATTAGCTTAGCCGCGGTCTGATTTCTAACGACGCGCGTGCATCATCTCTGTTCATCGGAATTTAAAAAAAGCATGCTATCGATTTACGCGGTTTAACAGTTAGCGAAGTTAACTTTTCCCGCGGTGGTACTTTTCCCTCAAAGCGGACCACTTTTGCGAGTTGTTCTGAATTGTTCCCGTCGGTAAACAGCCACGCTTTTGTTCGCTATCACGCTATAATTTCAGAAATACATAATATTCAAATTATGAAATATAGGCATTAATGCATAAAATCGAGATGTTAATATATCTTTTTAATAATCTATCAAGTCGTTCTGAAAAGTCTAATGTAACTGATAAGAATTGCATTTGGAAAATACAAATTTATTGTGAACAATATAGGAATTGATAAGTTTCGTTTCATTCGTATTATATTGCGTTGTTGCGGTTTTGTTTGATAAGTTAATCACTAACAATTTCAAAAAATTGTTAGTGATGGAAAAAAATTGAAAAATAGAGGTTTCTCGTGAATAGAATAGAAATTAATAAATTTAATGTTTTATCGATATCAATAAATAGTGCAAGTATTGTTGCATTTTCATTTTTTGTGTTTCTTTAATTTGGTAAGTTGCTTGAGAAGATCTGAATCCAGTGATAAATTTCATGTTCATTCAAATGAAATATTTGAAGCAAAAGCATAGTGAACGGAAAATTGTACTCAGTAAATGCTCGAATTTTGAGGAAAGCACTTTTTTCATGAACCATTTAATTTGTTGATGAATGATACACTCTATGAAACAGTATAACACATTTCATAGAATATTTTACACAAATAAAAAAAGTAAAAACAGTCAAATTTTTAGGGAATACTGCTTCATAATTATTTAACTAATAGCTGTAAAATCATGGATGAGTTGTGTTGTATAAAACTAATATGTTTCTTTGAATATCGGAGTTAATCGAAAACACGATAAACAAAACAACGTTTTTTACAATTACACATAGGTAAAATTACTGTCGTATTCGTTAATTTAATAACAAATATGAGAATACAAATTCTAACACATAGTATAAACGTTCATACGATTTATGTTTTTTAAATACTTTGATTGTGATTGAGAAGAAAACGTTACTTGGTAAACTTTGACTTTTTGTTCATTAAACTATTAATGTTCTACAATAATTTAACGTTACCTTAAATTTTTCAAATCAGGCAAGTTTTCTCCCACAATTGTCAAATTCATAAGGTGACAATTACCCTTTCAATGCCTGTAAAGTGATAAGTAGATATGGATCTTTATGCATACTCCTTGTCTTATAAATAACACTAAAGAAATGGTATCAACATTGGAGGTCGTTTTACCCGCTAATTATTCTAATTTGTGCTTTACTTTGAATATTTTATATACTTTTGCGTATTATATGCATCCTGTATTTTTTTCACATTTAAATTTCCCATACATGCATATAAGTCTGCAGTCTGGTGATAAGTAACTGGTAGAAAATTTATACAAATTTATATTTACAATTCTTGCAATACGTAAGAAATAGAATAACATTTACACTAAAAATATATGTAGGTATACGTTGTTCATAGTGTAAATTTTAGGATCTGAAAATTTTCTAAACTAATTGATCGCTTAAAGGGTTAAAATTATGAATGCTTATGTAGTTTACGATATCGTTACTACTAGAGGCGGATCGGAGTCCTAGAAATTCGAATTCAAAACATCGTTACGTCTCACAGTTTTCGAAACGTAAAATCTTTTTGAGATGGAGAAAGTTTTATGATTTCAAAATTTCGCGTATTTTATCTGTAATTACAATAATAAAATAAGGAAATAATTTTTCACAATAAATTTTCAAGAAGAAGACATATTCAAGAGATTTAATGATATGGTTGTAGAGAATGCGATATATCGCGGGTATAAACATCAACTCTCGACGCGTATGCTCTGAATGTATTCTCAAGTACTTTAGAGGACTGTAAGACAGAGAGTTGTTTGCAAAAACGTCGACTGTTGAGGTTCAGAAGGTAGTGAACAAGAGATCAGTAGTGAAAAATCTGTTTAGTGCAGCTGCGAAGTTCAGATGCAAGGCGCGAAGCGGCGTGCAATCACGTGATGTCTGTGTACAGATATCTGCAACTCTGGCGTGTGTTTTCTACGCACGGTTGGTCGCGTGTGTATTAGTGAGAATATAAATAAACGGGAATAGTCAGTATTATCTGCGACGTGCATAACTATTGTATACGATAGCCACAGTTCTGAGATTGAGACCAAGCCTTTCAATATTTATCTTCCGTCTCACCGTTTCTCTGCTGCATGAGTCGAACTAAACTTTCGATAATTTCGATACTTCCGTTCTCCGTAACAGATGAAGTTTAAAACAATTTCTCGTGACGCGAAGTGAGTTAAAGATATGTGATCTTCGATCTGATTTTTTGTTCACTTCACATACAATAGAAACATTTTTATTTTCATACAACAGCTACTACATTTAGAACAGAAACGAAAAATATAATATATAGTATTTTTAAGAGCTCGAACGAGACCGAAGATGCTGAGAACGATTGATAACCATATTCCTCTGAATGGAGATGAATATAAACATTAGGATTCCTCACCCCCCCCCCCAGAGTTGTGTAATAAAAAATGAGAAAAAGTAGAAAACTTATTTTAAAGGTAAGCTGGTTATCCATGGTATTATAATTTGAGGGCAACCATTGAATTACATTAAGTTATCAATAGAAGTACAATTGCATACCTAAGGCAACTACAATAAAGAAAGTAATAGTTAATTTATAATGCTTCATGATATTAACATTTATTTAATTAGTTTATAGTATAAAATGTTTATTAGCACTTAGTTTCTTAAAAAAATTAGCATAGAAATACTAACGTATGAAGTTGATTCATTAGCGAATTGACAAAAATTACTATTTTTGCTAATGTTTTCTTATACTTGAAATAGTAGCGAATTAATCTTTAATGGATTAGGTAGCTGAATTAAAACTTCATACGTTTGAAATTTGTTTAAGATGTTGAACGAAGAAACGGAATAATTAAATTGTTTAGGAATTTTAACCTTTTTTGTGTTGTTACAAATATCTAACCGTTCAGACAAATGAACAAAGTTTGTTTAAAAAAAACTCTTGTGGTGGGAGCATGAGGGGGGTCAATTACAGTTCTGATATTCAAGATTTTATTCGATACTCAATTGTACTCCTTTTTTTATAATTTGGAAGAAAAGAATCCTGAACTTAAAAATTGAATCGCGATGTTACACATATTAACCCCAACGTAACAAACATTCGTATGATGTTTCAGCAGATATCCATATCACAGTCGTTTATATCATAGTGTGCGTACAAATGCATTCTGTAGCGGTATTCATGACACGTTCAAGAGTCGTATATGTCAACCATCGCCATCGTAATGCGTCTCAATATTCATCTTCTCCTATTGCTACTCTCATTCGCGTGAAATACAGGTGTGTAAGCTTATTACTGTATCGTTATCGGTTCCTTAAATAGTTCCGGCAATCTCAGACTGGTACTTTCTGATTTCCATTTCAACATTTATGTGTAAGGTTAAGAGGTAGTTTGCTCTATAATTTTGTCCTTTTCTAGTCGTCGTATAGATTGGAAACTCTTTATTCCGTTAAATATTTACGGCGGATCTAAATTTTCTCAGCAGCAAGTATAAGTTTTTTGCAAATTCTGTATTTTCTATTAATATTCATTTGGTCTTGGTGCACTGTAAGGAATCGGTAAAGGACCGTATGATTTCTCTATCAGAAATCAATTGGAGTAGAATTTTTTCCAACTTTCTACAAAAATGTAACAATGACAATATCATTAGAAAGTTTGATCTATTTAATTTTGTATTTAAATTACTTCTCATTTGAATCATGTGATGTTGATGCTTCTATTAGATTCTTCGGAATGTTTGTAGTCAAATTTTAGGTACATTTGCAGGCAATGTATTTACTGAATATACAGTATCTATTCAATTTCTGTCTATTAATGAAGATTTGTAAACATTAGATTAATATATATGTAATAAATGATTATGGGACGTTATTACATTGAGCGAATAGGTCGTGTAAAATAGAGTATCCTAATCATCCTAATCAACGTCTAACAATCATTCTCAGTTTTTCACGTTGTCTCTTCATGAAATAAGTTTTGGATGTTCCTCCTGAATTGTTGCATTTAAGTGGTCCAACTGGTATTATTTTTACTAATTGGTAATCAGTAATTCTATTATTTAAAAACAGTTCGTAAGAAATCGTTTTCCAATTCCATCAAATGCCTAACAGGATTTATTGGGGCATTAATTACCTATCAAAAGTGGTGCTAGCTTCCTAAATAAACAAAACATTTTCGATCAGGTTAAAGATTTTGATTGAAAATTCGACCTTAGTTCTCGAAAGCAGTGAAGGCTATCCAGTAAATTTGCCTGCGAAAAATTCGAGTATTATTTACACAGGAAGACGAAGAACGGTGTTTTCGGGTTAAGTTCGAAACGTGAAAAGCCCTTAAGCAATACTGGCGCCAGGCTGAGCCCGATTTCTCAAAGCTGTGGAATCCCAGCGCGTACGAAGGAGCCTCGAGAACCGTGAAACCGGCAAAGGTCACTCATCCGTCTGGTTTTAGTACTCGTTGCCGCAAGTCGTACCCGTCATTATAAAGTTCTGAACACGGTGTTCTTCCATGACGATTAGATGGTCGTACTTCTAACGATCGGTAACCGCGTGTAGACACCGTCTGAGAATCTTCGGTATCGTAGAACGTGCTATTCTTTTCACCGTAGTCTCTCATTTCGCTGTTATTATGCTGGGATTTTATGCCGTTTCGAATGACGTTAAAAAGCGCGCCCTTTCTTCCACGTGTATAAACGTTTCATGTTGGCAGGACAGCGAAGGATTTTAAAACAACATCTCAAAAGAAGAAAATAGCAGTAGTTCGAAAATAGAATAAAGTTAGAGAAGCATCAAATTGACGACTACTAAAGAAATATATGATAAGTCCATTTTTGACAATCATCTGATTTTATCGATATGATATGATGTTAAGTATTGAAGTATGAAAGGGAACAGTTTAACCGTTTTAGTGCCAACCGAAAAAGTTGAACCGTCTTAAAAAGTGCTGTCCTAAATTGATGACAGTGTGAGTTTGGTATTTTAACACAAAATAAGACTGCGTTAAAAAAACAACGTAATATTTCATGTAGTCAAAATAATTTCTGTTATCTCCTAAGCACTTCAGTTGCAAATTAAGTTCTTCATATTTTCTCTTTTTAAAAATATTTATGGATGGTATTTCAAGTATTAATGAAGGAACTTTTACACCATCCGCGATAACGGACTAACCGCGATAACTAAATATTACCTAAGCTCAGTTATCGATAGGCTCTGCTAAAAACTTTAGCAATCATCGATAGAAATTTTTCTCTAATAGTCAATCCTCGATATCTCGAACCTCTTTAACTAGAAAACCTCTATGACACGAAAAATGTGTTGATTCCCGTTAGGACCGCTACGAAAATCTTTATGAATCGAAATGTAATTTGCTTTAACTTGAACTATTTGCCATATATTTAAATGTAATTCGTATATAGAATAGTTAGATCTCTGCAAGTCGAAGTTTACCTCTATAAGTAAAACTTTTACCGTCGCTGCCTCTATAACTCGAAATAACAGCTACGTATGTGTACAAATTTGTTAAATAGATGTACGCTGGCAAACAAAAGTTGACACTTGTCGTGTCTTTATCTTTTGTAAGTCGAGTTTTCGTTCATTAAAGGTCTCTTACTCGAAAACTTCAATAAATCGAAACTTCCATAACTCGAAGATTGTAGCTTTTCCCTTGAAAGTTGGGTTATCGAGGTTAGCGTGCAATCGCTTAGGCTAGAAACAAAGATTAACCAAATGATCTTGTAGACATAGGTTCGCAAGGCGCCGATTTAGGGCGTGTACGCAAGTGCGACCGAAGATTGAATCGGTCGCGCGACAGCCGCGTCGCTCGCGCGGTATTTAGACGCGTTACACAGTCGTCATTAGCGAACCGTGGCGCAATTAATGCGAATTTTCCGAACCGTCTGCTGTTCAATGAGATTTAAAAATGGTTTAGTGGAAGCATCAACCGCGCGCATTGCGTGTATTTCGAGTGAGCGCGGTTGGCTGAGTTTAAAGCAGGCTTTCCACGTTATTTTTGCACGAGGCAACACTGGCGTCGCGTCGTTGCCGAGTCTGCCTCGTCGATCTCTTTTCCTCCCCTCTCCTCTCCAATCTACGACTCCTCCTTGCTCTCTCTATATCTCGTTCTTTCTTCCTCTGTACTACCTCCCGTGTACGACCCTGCGACGATCACGTTGCCGATATCATCATCTTGAGGTCATCTCTCCCTTCGCTTACTTTGGGGCCCGCAACGATGATCAGGACCGGTAGAAACTTCCTCCGGTTTTTTCACTTCTCCATTTCCCCACCTGTTTCGATTGCAAGTCGATTAGGACAGGGACCTTTATTGGTCTCGATATTTTTCATAAATTCACCCTGTCACCTTTATTTCTATCGGTGCTAGAATGAATAAGTAGAATTATGCCTTGACGTACCAAACGGTGTCTAGATGCCTCGAGTGGAATACCTATAGGATCGAGTTCTTGTCAAGTTTCCCTCTTCCGCTGTTGCAATGAATAAGTAGAATTAGACCCTGTCGTATCAGACGGCGTTTAAGGAGTTATTATGTTGTAGCAACCATAAAAAATAGGCATTTTTTTCAAAAATGGAAATACGATTGACCTATTGTTTGGCACTTTACTCTAGTATATTATTGACTGTATCAATTGCTTATAATTATATCGTGGATCTTTATGCAAATTAATATTTTCGTAAACACAATTGAGGGTTTGAAACAGATTTAGAGATTTATTTTACCCTTTGAATATTATAATGAGTACTGTGCTTGTGATATTTTGTATATTTTTGCGTATCATGCGCATTCAGCACTTTTTCGCACATTTAAATTTCTCATAATTGCATAAAAATCCGCAGTCTATTTATAATAATGTAAAAATACTTATCGTATTGGCTGTGAGACGATTTTTCGCAAACCTTATCTTTTCGTGTATAGGCAACTGGTATACACGAATACACCATGTAGGAGCAATGATGCAGGAAAAAAGATACTATTAATAATCATATTATATTTTCTAATCGTTGATGTAACCATGTTGGAATATTTTAGAAAATAGGGGAGAAGAAAATGTTTGAAAAATATTTGGTTACCGTTCGTTGGTGAAAAATAGCTCACCTATTTGTTCGTATTTTGCAAAATAATAATATACAAAATTCGTAAACCAATGCGTTTATAATATAAAATAATAAAAATATAATATATAATAAAAATATAAAACCTTATAATATTTTAATATAACTATTATAGGGTTTATAATTGTAAATTTTTAATTAAACAATTATAGTTCGAGAAATTTTGTATACCATTTCGAAAGCTGTGACTTCCGGGTAGAACGCATTTAACTTCCACTTCACACTCTGTTACATGTCTTTACGTTTCGGATCTTTTCTATCTCATTCTTAAAGTTTCATGCTATTTTTTTAAATTGTTTTTCATTTGTTTTTTTTTCGATTGTTTGGAAATTGTACATTAGGATAATTCCTTCAATGTCTAGCTTGGGGGATCTACTGTAACGAGTTTTCGTTAGAATAATACTGGAAAACAATATTTTTGATTGAGAGCATCTTCTATGGTGGCTCAGAATGTTATAATCCTTGAGAAAACTTGATGACGATAGTAGGTCGGCTGTTTTATATTTAGCGACAATAAATTCGATAGAGAAGTGGTTTCACAAGTCGCAGCTTAGGAATCGCTTCCCGGTTGCTAAATACTCCGGAATGCAAATTGTATCTAAAGTGTGAAGAAAATCGTGGTTAATAGAAGAACAAAGGCCTTTATGATAGGCTGAAAGTCGTAGAGGTGTAAGTCAGTCTACTGCTACTTTTCATAAAATCGTATTTTGCGTTTATTGGTATAATAAAATTAATTTCTTTTGCGGGAACGTGTCTACAGATTAAGTTGCTTTATAACTTAATTGAATGTGAATCCAAATTGATCATACTTTTAAATGAAACTTACGCAACTTAAATTCTTAAAACTTTGATTAACCCAGCATGTGTTCGATTGCTGCTAAGCGCATTGAATCCGACAGACACTGACGTTTCTATTTCATTCGTATATTACATATAATCATACTGACATTATAAAACCTTAACATTAGTTAGAAGTAAACTAGTGAATAATACAACATTAATAAATATATAAGAAATACGTAAATTGTATGTGTAAAGGAATGAATATCAGGTACATTACACGCAGGAGAATTAAGTGCAGACATGGGAAACATTCAAAAAGTAAAATTAAGCACCAAAATATGTTTTGGCTTTAAAAAAACAGTTAAACAGAAAATTTCGCGTACTGGCTTTTATTATTAAAAGGTCATTTAACCCGAATCTGATCTAAATTTAACCAGGAACCGAACCAAACCTAAGTCGAACCTTCAGCTTCATATATTTACAATTAGTGTTATTTTTTTTACTATGCTAGACCGAGTTGTGATTCTTTAAAAACAATTAAAACCCGAAATTTGTAGTTGCGTTTTTTATAGTCAAATACATAGTTTATTTTTATTGAACAATGCGATTGATTCAATAAAATTCCAAGTAAAATGAACTATGTGAATTAGCATTCACTCAAAGTGTTCAATCAAATTGGACATGGAAAGAAATTAAGAGCTTCTATTTTTGTTCAATGAGATTCTCTAGATGAAACACGTGTAAATACGTATCCTGATATAGATATTATCAGGGCATCAGCGATCCTACATAACTTTAAATGAAGCACACATTACTTGACAATTTATACAACCCTTGTTATCTCATAAAGTTTCCAAATGCCATAGTTAAAATTATGTTACACTTGTCATATCGATGGAACTAAAGAAACTAAACTATGGAACTAAAGTTAGAACTTCGAAGAAGGGTTAAGTGGACTATTGATTAATTTGGTTCAGGTTAGGATACGTGTGAATCTTTATTTTTTAATTTCATTATTCCAATATTGTTTAATTAACCCTTTGCCTGAAAGTAACGAATTGGACTCGCGCTATGAGTTGCGGCATATATTCAACAACAATGCATAGTATCGAGGACGAAATTTAACTTATTCTCAACTTTTGTCTTTGTATTATAAAATTGGAGGTTATTAAACAAATATTATCTGTAATATTCACATGATTTGTACGTGACATGATATGAACTCAATAATCAGCTAATGCTAATATACGTAGATAATAAAATAATCGTAGAACAAGGGGTTAATCACCTTGATTATTCAAAGTAAAACGTGTAAATTCATATCAGTTTCTAAATTTCCAATGTGTTCTGTCGTTTTCCCTACTTATCGAGTATATTTTATTTTAAGTTTGACATAGGTGATCCGATGTTTCGTTTCTGAAATAGGTTTCATCAGGTGTCGGTGTTCACCGGCCACGGTGGTCAACACTCTATTTACCTTGCCTGGAGCAAGGCTGCGATTTCCACTTGCCGTAAATTGCGACAGAATCATGCAGGCTACACGTTTTATAGCCTCACCTGATCCGCCGCCGCCGATACGCCAGTGTTCACCTTTCTCTCATAGAATTTCTCGCCCCGAGCGATTTTCACGGAGACTTTGGAAGGCTTGTTGCTTGTGCGACAGGTTCTCGCTATTTGAATTCTTTCCGCGAGTCGTATCACCCTCAAATAAGTGCAATTATCGTTTCGGTGCTGTCGTTTGCGGAAGTGTAACACAGTTCCTCTAGCACCGTGTCTACCGGACGCGTGGCGTGTAATTAATCGGCGAGAATTCCATTTTCAAAGCAGATCGAGGGATCGGGTAGTGTCTCTCGCGTGACTGTTTTACGACGAATACGGTGTTTCACGGAATATGTTGCGTGGAACGCTACACGTACAATTGAGAATAATTATTGTTCTCGTTATTCCTGCGATGATTAAGGTTAATATTTCTGGGGTGGTGGACGATCGGTAGGACTGTTTCACGAAGATCGTCTACGGATTGTCAATGGTGAATCGTGAATGGTAAAATTCGACGAGTAAAAATTTGAAAGCGAGGAACTTCGTAACACGTGGGTAGACGGTAATTAAAATATTCCATCGAGTAATCAAGAAACTCGGCAGACGCTTACCTCATTTGAAACGCGACATCAGAGATTCGCGTGATGTGGTAAAAGTGTCGGGCTTGATCGGGAACGTCCGTTATTTTGTGACGTGATTCTGGTCGTTTGCATGTTTCTTCTTCTCACGATTGTGTATTAATATTCATTTTTCGAATTTATTGCACAATTTATTATATGTCTACTTGCTGACATAACAACTTATAACGTAACGTGGCTAATATACAAGTTAAATTGTCAATGTGAAATTCTATGTTTATAGAAATTATAGGCAATCGAATTTATAGCTATAGTAGCAAGGTAAAGTTTGTATACTTACTATTTAATGTAACGTTTAATTATATACTAATTATAGTAATATTACTAGAATTTGTTGTGATTCTGAACGTCGTATCAGTTGGAAAAATACTCTGCATTATTGCATCACAAAGCAGAGTTTGTTAAAGTAATAATGCAACTTTTCTTGACGATTAAAAGTACTTAGAGATTAGTATTTTAAATTGTCCTTTTATTAATATCTTATTGTGTAATCAGTTTCGTTACACTTTCTAACCACTTTCCAATAATCTACATGTATTTGATACCACAATTATCTTATTATGAATAACTTCATACTGATGTTCTCCGAAAAGAAGCAAATGTTGAGCAAGAATACTTTTCAAGTCTGATAATAATATAATAAAATTATCCCTACTATATCGATTTAAATAAAGCGAATATAAATAAAAATGCTAACTATAAGTTTTTTGAAATTTATGTTTTAAATTAAAATTGAAAATTTCTCTTTTTTATCATAATGTACAAACATTGAATACTTTTAGGTTGTTGAGTTAATCAGTTGCAACAGTTACATCGGGTACAGTTTCAAACTAGAAGCTTGTTATCAATGTATCTCTAGACACTTGGTGTATTGAAAATTATTACGCAAACTTAATTAAGAATTTTCAGATAAATTTTGATTTCACAGTCTTTTGATAACAAACTACTAGCAAAACGTGTACTTTTTATAGACACACTACTGAAATCAGTAGGTGAATGTAAAAATTCTATCGGTTTTAAGTAACCCAGGCATTACAATATACTTTTAATAATAATTCAATGTCATATCATATCAATATTCATATCAAATCATATCATTTCTAAATATTGTTATACATTTATTATGTATTATTGTTTTATTTATTATTATAGACATTCTGTAATTTTATTACATATTTTCATAATTCAGAATGAATTTACAAAACCAAAAGCTATTTGTGTGTATGGCAAAAATTTATGCGCACAACTTTTGCCCCAACCTAATAGTAATTGCTATCATTCGATTACTCGGTTCATTGAAAACCTTCCATTCATCTTTATCAATGCAAAAGTAGATTCTCAAAAATCAGTAAGATCAGTTCTTTCTTGATCGATTCGATTTAGCTTCACAGAATCTAAAACTCGATACAGTGGAAGAGAAGTGTCAGTAGCCGCGTAATACGTAGCTGCTTGCCGTCTGCGAACACGATGAAAATCGAGCAACGGTCGGAAAAAAGCGAAAGAAACGTTTTCTCTTTCAACCGACCAACTCGGTATCGCGTTTCGGTGGCGCTTGCACGTTCTTCACGCTAAACTCGCGCTTGGCTGTTGGTTGCATGTACACCGATAGATGCACATTCAGTGACGTAATGTCAGACACGGAGCGTAACCACACTCTTCACGTAACATACCCTTGACTCTCCTAATGAGTATCGCACATTCGTTACGTATGTTGCGCGTCGCGGACAGATACACGCAGCCGCGTAGCCAGCGAAGGCGTACATAGATATGTGTGGAATAGGGTGGTTCTAATTTTTTGACTTGCGATTTTTCATTGTCACACTTTCCAAAATTGACACGCGGTAAGAAGGGTATTCAGATTGTATATAATTCTTGTATGACCGAAATATATAATTTTGCAAATTGTTTGTTATAACCCATTAGTTTAGATGCTAAATAGTGATTAAATTTTGAGTACTTAAATGGAGCATACAATGACTCGTGAAAATGACGAAATAGTAACATCGTTGTAGAATTATTTTTTCTATGTAAGGTTCTTAGAACAATTTAGTCTCGAACAAGGTCAATGTAATGCGTCAAATTGCAAGCCATTTATTTTCTTAACATTTTTTAATTAGCCATTATATTTTTATTAAATAGGAGATGTAACAAACGAAACTATTTGAAGAGAATAAATTAAAGTTTTAAAATATTAACGATTTTATGTAAATTTTGGATATTGTTCTTATAACAGAATAATAAAAATTTTTCTTTTCAACATTTACAATTTTTTAGATATACCATAATGATACTTATACATAATTTCGAACATTTTACTTAAAGTCTTTAAAATTTATCATTTTTAGCATACCTATGTGAGTCGAATTAATGTATTAAACTTTCTTTATTTTCTTTTTTAGTAATAATTGTGTCAGTTATTAATAAAAATTATAGCCATTCATGTAGTCGTGGATAAAAGACTATTGAAATATAAGTTACATGTCATGGAATGAAGATAAGAAATAATTGTATTATAAAGTTGTACGTATTTTGTAAAGCTAAAGTCATTTATCTTTGGATATTTGAATGAAGTTGTTCATTATAATTTTCTTTTTCCTTTGAAATATATTGTTTAATGTTTCATTTTTTATTGAAAGCTTGTTTTATTTGGTTATGAGTTAGGCATCTCACTCGGCAGTTCCTTTTTTCCTAAACTTGTCTTATATAACTCATTATGTTTCTAGATTGAATGGTTTGTTTAAGAACAAAATCTTTAGATCGATAATATTGAAACTGTTGTTCATCCCTGTACAGATGAAGCTTTGAAACACTGTAATTTGTAATCAGTTCTAAGAAGTCTTTTCTACAAAGTAGGTGTACCTATTGAAAGAATTCTTAATTTTAGTAAAAATAGAATTCTTTAACTCTGTAACTAATAATCAGCCTAATGTATAACATGTGTATAGAGTGTGCACGCTGACTGCACTGTGTGCTACTGTATTGCGGTTGCTGTCTGTGTTGTGGTTTATCTCAATGTTGTTACAAGAATACCACTCACCCCCCTTATACGCTCGTTGGCTAAGCATCTAATAAAGCGTTTCTTCGCGATAAAAGGCTCGTCCAGGTTTTCTGCGTCGATTATTCCGCGTGTGTTACATTGCGTTGCATACGCTGCGATATAATAAATGAAAAATCGCGAGGTAGAGGCAGTTTTTCCAGCGTGCACTGAAGAGCGGCCTTGATCGGAGCCGTAACCAAAGAGGGAGAAAAACAGGTAGCGGGATTTCTTAATTGGCGGACGATCCGGGAAAAAGAGACGCGTCGGGAAAAACGCGGAAGTGCTCGTACGATTGCATGCAAATTGCGTCTGCTTAATTTCAAATGTACACACGCACGTCAAAGGAACAATGTCTTACCTTGCGTAAGAACAACATCCCTCGTGAGGACTTATCCGCCGTTGTCACAGCTCTTTGTCATGCATTGCTAGCGCTTTTTAATATCAAATTCAGATTAAAATATTATTTAGTATATTATTTAGTATTGAAAATTGCTTTTAATACGATTCTAATTGGAAAAATATGTTCAAATATGGGGGTTACAAGTAGTAAAATTTACACATTATTAGATTTATTTTAATATTTCCATACTAATTAATTAGACCCTAGTAATATTAAATTTTGTACTATTTCATAGAATTTTATGCAATTATAATGTTTTGGTATTTTTTATATTAAATGTAAAATCTCATTAACAATTACTTCTTTGAAACACGTAAATGTATGCGAATACCTCTGTATTCGTCGTTAGTATTATCTAAGAACTTAATTCTTTGACAGTATAGTCAATTTCGTACCTTAAATTGTGTTACACATTATTTGCATCCGATATTCCGAGTGCATAAAATGTTGATGATGACAGAATAAATTACGGGTTGTCTGATAAATCACAGTATAATTGAAAAAAATGATTTCTTTTAAAAAAGAGTATGAAAAATAGTAGAATAATGTATTTTAATCATTTTCCACTATTATCGACATTGAATTGGGTTAAAAATAATATCGGCTTTACAATTAAACAGGACATTGAACATTGAATAATTGATACAATACGATTGATTAAACAAACTAGTAACGCTATGGTAAATTGGTTTGCTCTTATGTCTACAAAACCAACGTTACTTTCCCACCAACCCAATAATATTATTGTGTATTACAACTTAAATTAGTACTTTAATTGTACATTAGATGTGTCATATACAATGTACACAAACAATTGTAACTTTATATTCAAAATCACTTCTCTCAAAAATTTTATAAGCACTCAAATAACTTTATTTCATAGTTTTTACTTTATATAAGACATCTTCTTGTCACCTTGTTCTAATATATTGCTTCTGCGTTTCTTGTTATTTTATTACGTCCTAAAAAAATTATATCATGGTTCGATGTCTACTTGTTACAACTTTTTACGACTATGATCGCCGGAGTATCGCCTTTTTAATTCAAGCTTCATTAGACTCGTATGAACATTTATTTGGACGTTACGTTCATTAAGGCAAAGACCTCACTAAGAACTACGACACAAGTTTTATCTGCTTCAAACTGATTGGGCCCGATCTCTGATTCGAGGCACTGACCTCGCGTGCTATTTAGTTGCCCTTCTCTGGCCACGATTCGAGCTTCTTCGTTCTTCTCGATTCGCTTTCGAGTTCCTCTTCGTCGTTTGGCCAGCTTGTCCCTACGTTCTCGGACGTTCATCTTCGTTTCCTCTTCGTTCCTCTCTGCTTTCGGTTGGTCCATCTTACTATCTCTTGCATAGAGAACGCGTCATTTCTCTTTCTTTTTTCCCGGCCAGTTACGGTGTTCCGTATAATATATTCTTGCAACGCATGTGTGTTGGATTTGGTTCAAGTATGGCTCGTGCGTCTACGCACTCGTACGTACGCCATCCAACCGTATGTTGGATGATTGAAACGTGACGCAACTAGACTACACGAGTGTGTTCTTAAACCCACTTGACACACGTTGAAAAACTTTGGGTTGTACTTCCGAAAAGCCTCAATAGCCGATTGGCACCAAATTTTGGGGAGAAGGTGGAGAGGGCAAATCCTAAATATAAAATTTTTGTTTCGGACTTTTATTAAGTTCGGAGACGTCTGCAAAAAAAGTTGCCATTTACACAATTGAATTCCGTCTGTACGTATGATGACTCTATTGCCCGAAGGAAAGTGATGGACAAATCTAGGTTGAAGAACAAATGATCCAATATTGTATGGCTTTCATTAACTATAAAAAAAAACTTGTAATAAATAATGTATTCGTATTAATCTACATTCGAAAACCTTACGCAGGAGAACAGACAGAAACAGATGAAGATCGTTGATTTTCATAATAACTTAGAGATATTCGTTAAGGTGTGTCACCATCATAACATTTGGTATCAATATCTACTAACTTCTATTCCGTCCTGACCTGATTGTGAGTCGAAAATAAGACAAAATAGGACAATTACTTCGATAAAGTACAAAAGTGAGTTTTAGAGAAATAAATAAATCCAAAGGACTGTCCTCGAAAATGAAGGACAGACGGTGACCGTACCTATACGTATACGTCTTTGACAGCGTATGCGTGAGCTTATGGTCGCCGTTTATCAAGACATTGCGATAAACGAAAATTAATAGATATAGCGGATGAATTTAAAGTACAAACTTAACCGATTTCAATGATTATGAATGTCTTGGCTGGCCCAATGGTGGCCACAATAATAATCTGGCCCAAACTTAATCCGAACCTAATCAGTTGAATTAGTTACTAGTTAGGATAGTTAAATTACGTTATGGTTAAATCCGGATAAAATTGTTCAACGCAAGCCGAGATCCATGATCGTTGAAATTGGTTAAGTTTGTATTTTAAGGTCACTCGTTATACCTATTAGTTTTCGGCTAATATAAGTAGTAAGTCACCGATTTACGCTGGCAAACGTGTATGCAATAGAAGAGGTGTATTCAGACAGAATTCAATTCAGTAGAACGATAGATTTTTACAAAGATCTCAGTAATTAATGAAAATCTGAAGCTAAAATATTATATTTAGCATTTATCCCCATCCCAGCTCCTTCAATTTGATGCGAAGTGGCAATTGGGGGTTTTCAAAAGAATATCCAAAGCTTGAATTCTTTGATAACGATGCTTTAGTAGTGCTGTGATCTTATGGAGACAGATATCATTGGTATTATACAGGTTGCGACTATAAATGCAAACAAGAAGGAAATGATTTTTTGTGCAAAAGTAAATAAAAAGTATATAATAAAATATTGTTTGGTTCAAGGTTTGGTCTCTAGTTCCCGAAATATTTGCAAAAATATACTTTCGACCCCCAACTATGAATGGTATTTTCATCTCTTGAATATGAATGATAACAGATACAAAAAATATGTATCAAATATTTTTCTGAGAACTATCTACCTTACAAGTTTCATTAAAGTCGGCGTGTATAGGTTCGGCATGTCCCCTTGTAAGTAGAAACTTACGCTTTTTTCAAACAATTCGAGTGATGGATAAACTTTGAAAGATTCTCAAGATATTCAATTCTGGTTCCGTTTTATTGTAATATCTCGCAGGTTGATATTTAACGCGGTACAATTCGACAATTACAATATCTCGACAGTGAACCATTTTTGGTAAATGGCCGCGCAATTTTCATGAATAAATTAAGTATGATAAAATTCCGTGGAATTTGTGTTATTGATATTATTTAAATGTTGAAAAAGGAACGTCGCTCTTCAATGATAAATTTTCTTGTTCATTTTCATTCATCCATCAAGACGTAACCAAGAGTGTATACACGTGAGATGTTACAGAAGCTAACGAAATTCGTGGAAAAAGCCTTACAGGATAGAAGACGGAATTTCCTCAATGAAACTTGGCGTCATCGCCAAGTCTTGATCGATCTTCTTTCGTCATTAGTTTTGAAATTGTCACGAATTTGTGTTCTCGAAAGACGAATTGTTAGTCAGGATTACTACATATTCGAACGCCCTAAAATGATTGCCTGTAGGAAAAATTCCGTTTCAGAAGCTACTCATTGTTTGTTGTAACGTAAAATCTTAGCTGCGTACTCAGCATTGCTAATTTGATCTTGGCAGAACGTCAAACCATTGTTACTGATCTGCTCTATGTTTATTCTTTAGTTTCTTTTTCTTAATTCTAGTGTTCTCCTTGGGTTTATATCAGTGTTCCCCAACCTTTTGTGGGTCACGACCCTCTTTTATAATTGTTAAGTTCTCTGAGACAATCCTTCATGAAATTTTTCCCCGTATAGATTCAGATAAATATAGAACACATCGAAATTGAAATATTAACCTAATATTTAATTACCGCTCTTAATACACATACAGAATAGCGTACAGGGTGCTAACAGATTTTAATTGTTTATAATTTTTTACTGGGATCAAACACGGACTCCATCTTTGGGAGTCTGTTAAAAGAAATGGTTTGTTTAAACTTTAAACATGTCGGAATATCTAATCGTAGTAAATGTTTTCTTCTTGAAGAATTAATCGGATTGTTCTTGGATAACAATACAGCGAGCATGCCGGATAAAGTACAGTATAAAAATTGCGTCATCAAGCAACACGTTAAAGAGATAATATTAATCGGTTAAGTTTTAATTGCCAATATATTCGCGATAATGAAAGGATTTTTGGTGAAACTCTACTTCATATCTTTTCAATGTTTCGTTCTCTTTTTTTTGTGTAATTAACAAGTTTAGGAATTGCCTCGTATACTAAAGATGATGGTCGCTTCGAACAGTTGCGTCATTAACTTCCATGTTTCATTTATATAAAACACAAAAGACACACACATTTATTTCTTTCCGTTTTTCAATTATTAATTTTTGTTATCTATCAGCCTGATGCCATAAACTCCGGAGAAATTACGTATCATATGCATCGACTTGGTAATTTGAAGGAGAAAATATTTTGAACTATTTTAAATAAAAAAGCAGATTCCTTTTTAAATTATTTTAAAAGCTAGATGTATTCGGTTGCTAGGCAATTTTTAAGTTCGATTCGAGTGGAACCGTATTAAAGCTTTATTTATAGGAAAAGATCGGGAACTTTTCTAGCAGACCACGTAACACTACGCTGACCGGCATACGTAGTAGAATGAGACTGTGCAGGTCTTGCCGTCTACTAGAATTACACGTAAATGATATACGAACCTGATGAGCGTTTCTGCGAGACGTTCTGCATACCCCGAGAAGTGCAAGTATAAAATCTAAATGTTTTTAACGTGAAAGCGTTCAGATCACGTTATTATGGTTCCTCTATGGTAAAAATTGAGTTACTTCGTGTCGTTATTCCGTAATTACATGGAAAATAATCAAAACACTAGCAAAAGTAAATATCGATGTGATAGTGTCTAGATGCACTTTTAACTTTTAATGTTGTAATTTTATTCTATTCGGTTGTTGCACATGAAACGACGGATTCAAGAATAGAATTGAAATTATTATAACGTAGTTGAAATTGAATTTTATTATTAGAAGAAGCTCCAGCAGATTCAACACATATTGGCCAAAGTTAGTAGGTTCTCTGCAACGTTTTGTAAGTTTGATATGTATTTGAGTTATTATTTCTGATTCACTAGGTGCTCCAGATGCTCCAGCAATAATTCGAGTAATTCCTGCTGCTTTATATATCAATTTGAATATGTGCACGAATAGTACTCAAATTTAATTAGAATCACTCATCTGCTTCCAAGTGAATTTAAATAACTTGCATCGAACTTTTCCAGTAAAACACATTTTGTGTTTAAAACAGTAAACAGTAGACTTCGAATCAATGCTCCACAATACATAGGAATCAGTAATTCTAATATTTTTCAGTAAGTATTATATTGTTACGGGGAAAATAACCAATTTTATGTATCTTGAAGTTTCTAGTCACTAATTAATTAAATAATGCACTCCTAATTTCTGCGCAATTGATGAATATTAGACTTAACTACAATGTTTAATTTATTATCGTCGACCACTTCTTTTAGGCGACCATAAAGTATATCTTTGAGGTTTATGTTTTCATGAAAAATTTGATAAACTAACATCGAATTGTTCATCCATAAACTGCTATATATCTTCATCTATGAATAATATAGTAGTTGTAACTGTAGCAGAGCTTGTATTACATTTTGATTTTTAGAATACTGAAGTTTAATCTCTTAAAATTAATAAGAAGAATATTCGCATTTGCCTTTTATCTATGGTTCATTTTGTTTTACTATCTGTCATTATCATTTTAAGATAATTGACCGTATATCAGTAGTGTTAAATTCAGCAAACTTCGAACTTTATATGTATGTACAGTAAGTGTCAATTAATATTACTTTTGATTAATTAATAACAACAAAATTTAGAAGATATATAAAATCAGCAATTTTATGTATACAACAATCGAATACAATACATACCTATCACTGTAAGAAAGTATTATTCTGTACTTCTTCCGTTTGAGTTACTTGTGATGGTAAATTATTATAGCTAATAATACACACTTGTACTGTTGGGTGCAAGAGGGACCTGAGTGACGAAATTGAATTTCGAGAAAAGTGTTTGTTTCTGAAAACTTTACAGTTAAATATTTCTTATGCATAGTAAAGCTGTTTTAAAACTCTCTGGGGTATTGAATAATCCAATATTTCTGTTTTGCATCTTCATTAGTATAACATGAATTACGTAATAAATGAGCTAGTAACTTTAATTTCCATGATGGCCAGCATACACAGGTTTATTTTTGTATAATGTATCTGGTAGCGGCTTCAAGTATTTCAAATTGGGTACTAGATAAAATCGACAATTTTTTCTCTAAAGAAAAGTAGCAATTTAATATATAAAGAGGCTGGGAAAAGTGTTTATACATTGTGGAATTCTGATTTCTAAAGTATCTTTCTCAGTATCTTTCTCAGTAAAGCCACAAGTCACTCTCTGATGGTTAAATTGGTAGATTTTTATGGATTATTATAACATAAACAGATTTTAATTAGGAGTTTTTTTGAAAAACATATTTTTAATAAAATTTAAAAATTAGTAGTGTAGGAATACTATTTTTAGTCGGTACGCGTTCATTCAAACACGTAAAACTACAAGTTTGCACAATCTCAGTTATTAATCGTAATTAAAACTACATAAGAACATTTATACAATAATTTTCAGTACAGTTGCGTTGAGGAAACGTCGCAAACTTTCAATTACATAACTGTTTTACGCTTCTTCGCATCATATTAGCATCGCACATAGTGTCTAATTCTCTATTATCGTGTTTACACGATTAGAAAGAATCAAAGCATTCAGTTGAATTTTCGAAAAGAAATGTTTCGCTCGAGCATACGCACTTTGCTTATCAGAACGAATGGAAGATTCGTGAAACCGGTAATCGAATGAACTTGCGTTGTATTTTCGCCTGTGTGAATAAAACACTCGTTGCTGGCCGATACTGCTCCTATGCATCTGTCTGAACTTCGTTTAAAACGTTTTTCGTCCCCCCTGGCGCGAGTGAATGTTAGTTCAAGTGCTATGAAGGTTTGTTCGTGAAACAAAAATACATGTACGCATATAGATACGATTGACAAACCGATTTCGAAGATGTATTATCGTTCACGCTTTCGCGGATATCATCGATTGTATTCGCACTCTACTTTCACGCACCTTGCCATAAGAGGGAAGATTAAATGGTTTTCAAAACATGCACAAGATATGCCCCTGACCTCTGGAATCTGGTGTTTTGCATATTATGTGGCAAAGACAACTGAACAAATATCGTAATGCGTTGATATTTCAGCGTCGGCACGGTCGTAGATGCTCTTATCGTACCGCGATCTTACGCGTCGTACAAGATATAATTTATAATGGTCTGACAAACATCGATTCTATCACTACGCACTGTTTATCAGTACTTCTTACAGCTACACTCATTATCTTAATTTAACGCGAACTGAATTCTTTGCGAGATCTGATGTACGCTTTGTCGTAAACATAATAACATCGTCTTTATCGTTGACTTATGGGAATCCTTTCGTTTTGCTTGCATCTCGAGATTTCCAATCGACTAATAAAAATAGTCATTGTCAATAGTATATATATAATGTTCGAAGATCGTACGATATTCTCGGATCGTTATTGTATGGAAATGATTGCACAGAAACGCAATGGCTTGACAATGTGATAAACTTTTCAATGTACAATGAGCGCGCTGATGTCTAATAATTATCTCAAACGTTTCGACGTTTCCGCAAGTCACAGACACGGAACAAGTTAATCGTGTCAGAAGAGTGTAATAACGTGTAGCTGAACACTTGCCTAGTTTACACAAACCGGTGCTGCCCTCGCTGCAGTGTAAACGTAAAAAATACGTAGATCTGTGCTCGTCTTCGTCTCAAAACGGAAAGAAGGAAAGAAGTGAAGCGATCTTTCTTCCTTCTCGCTCTCTTCACGTGCATTTCTGTATGTATATATCTTTGAAACTGACTAACTGAACTCCATTCTTTTGCAAATCGAATTGCATACACAATTTTAATGCTCTTTCTTCAACCCTTTCAGTGTGTTCGAGTCTATGTGACCCAACGCGTCCTTCGATTTAGAATAAAATTAGATTTATTTATTCTACCCACATTTATGTGTACCTAATTTAAAACGTACGGTTGAAGTTTTTACTAAACTTGTCAAATGATACACGATTATAATTGTTGCAAAGATGAACCACTCAAAAGCGAAACTGTAGCAGCATAAAATAAATTGAGTTAACTTTTGGGAAGTTGTAATCATGTAACCAGGTAATGAAATGAGATAGATATAAAAAAATTGATTTAATCAGTTTCACTTTTGAGAAGCACAAATAACATAAGATTTTATAAACAGAATGGATAGATTAATTTATTAAAGTTATAAAAATTGATTTATGTTATATAATAAATAGAAAAGATATAATTGTCTAAAGTACTTGATCTACAATTTTAATTTATGTAGTTCTATTTTATAGTTTTTCTTTTATGTAAAATCTCGAGTTTAATTCTAAGACGCAGAATTACTATGTTAATAAAATTTCTGCTTGCACCCATTCGATCGCCAAAGCAACCTACATATGGAAAGGAACCTAAATTTCATGGATACCACAGTAGGTGCCACAGTTGCGCATTAATTGTCTGCTACACAAGTGTAGGTTCGTTTTCTGATAAGCTTCCGGTAACAAACATCTGTCGATGTCGCGAGTATTCTTCCCCTTATATCAACTCGTCATTGTCATTCCAATTAGATTTCCACAATTGTATGTAATTACTGATAAAATCCAGTATCCTGTCATATTCACATCAATGATCCTTATTTGTCAATGTTCACCTTGCTCCGTTCGATTCTAAACGAACTCCGATCTACGGTAGATCTATAATTAGCTTGATCCATGATTACCATCTTGTCGGGGACGCGTATCCGTTGGTGCCAAGACTCGAATTGTTTGTCAAGACTGTACTTCGCGTCTGTTCCCCGTTGGTGCGTAGTATGCTGAGTGCTAGCAACAGACACAGAAGAGTGGACCAATCGTCGCTTGCGACGAGAGGGGCACGACCAAGCTCTCTGCTCACGTCGCAATTCCACCGACTCCGATCGCTCGCCTGTTCGCTTGCCACTAGCGCGTACGCACACGTTTGTATTTCCGCGCGTAAACGCACCTACCCACCGACGCGCTTGCTTATACGTGTGCTAGTTCGTCCCGAACATAATTATATGCTCCTCTCGTCACCGATCGCGCGCCTACGTCTCGCTCGCATTCGCCTGCTTGGGGTCAAAGTCAACCACAAACTGCCCGAAGACAGAACGTGAAAAGTCATATGAACGAGTGTAAATTTTGTGAACCCGTAGGCGGTCTACAAGCGTCTTTCGTTCGAAATTCTTCGAAAATTTGGCGTCATTAACACTGTTATCTATCAATATTATACGCATTCGACGCCATGACTTTGGGTGAACAAATAGCAGTTGAAAGGCAGATACTTGGGATTTGTGAAATGAAATGAAATTGGAAATAATATTTATACACATTTGTTTATATACATAGATAGCTACTTGTAATCTGATATACACAAAAAATGCAGTAGTACGTTACCGGCTGTCAGTTTCAATTTAAAAAAGGACCAAGTACCATCTCGACCACTGCTAGGTTTAACATTTAAAAAGGCGTAGTAAAGATACGTCATCCACCGTAAAGATGCTGATTTATTTCTAATTTTGATTTAAAGAGTGCTGTTTTTATGGTAAAAAAACGTTCATTTTTATCTCAAGGGAAATCGAGTTTTCTTCAGGAACTTCTTGGATCTTCTATACACAGTGTTTTCCAAATCGTATAACAACCAAAAAGTAAGCGACTTCTCAGGTATAAATAGATAAAAAATATGGAATAGACTTTTTTTTATATATGACGATGTTATCTAGAAAATCAAATTTAAATATTCATTAACTCTTTGAATACGGCGCGACATTCATATGACTGTTGCTGCGGAGCATTGGTATAATCAGAAGTACTCCCATAGTTCGTTCGTGTGTGCAAAATAATTACTTATGAATAAATTAACCTAAAGTGCAAAATAATACAATTTTTCATTGCCGTTAAAATAAATCTGCAAAGATTCATAATTGGCAAAATATCTGAAAAAATATAATATAAGCTATTCTAACTAGAAATATAAACATAGTCACTTGATAATCTCAATAAAAAACAAAACTGTCAAACCTTTTGTTTTATATTCAAAGAAAATCTGGAGAAATTCCCGGACATGTATTCTATTAGCTAAAGTACTCTTACTTCTTATATGCCTTTTTATATAACACTACAAACGAAATCCAGCTTGAACTGCAAACCACACATTGGTTTGTGTTTATCCTAATAGCAAGATGCGATAGGTGGCTGAAATTTAGCCGAAAGTTTTCTTTGAAAAGTCTACCGTTTGATATGACACAAACTCTATTTACTATGCTTATTCAGCAATATCCTTTTTCACGATTGCAGATTGCTCTTTTAATTCGACAGCTTACCGTACACGTTAATCTGTAAACGAGTTTAAAATTATTTACTTGATACGTGGATGGAAAGTTGCACGATAGAAAATGATACAGTAACTATTTCGTTGTTCCGTAGGCATGGACGGCAGACACAGTTTGCCGACGTCGGTGATATCGATCACACCGAGGCAGAGTTTTCCGTGAATATAGGAACTTTCCACGTTGAATGGTTTTTATCCTAATTAGTATTCGGTGCCCTGGGGGAGACCAGCATGTTTTACGCGGGAAACGCGAAACACGTGCGTGTCACTGAATGCGAAACCCGCGGAAGCGTAGCTTTATTTGAATTTTGTAACAGCGGCAGGGATGCGGAAACGTGGAAACACCAAAGAAGACGGCGTTGTAATTTCATTTGTAGGATAATTTTATGGCACGACTCAACTTTTCGACTGTTCTGTGCCCTACGTGTTTCCACATATGTACGTTTTCAGTTTATCGAAGGCGAGTTATGCCGTCGTTTGAAAATGCTTTCGCAATGGGCATAACACGAATTTCCTCCTCGTCACGGTTATTATATTCGTTTCGAGATCCTTGATATCATTTGTTCCTAGTTTTCGTTATGACAACTCACGTTTAATGATGTCTGTTTCTTACAATTTGTACAATATTTTTGGGATCATGTCATAAAGGCGGTATAGGAGAATGGTATTTTTATAAGCATAATTATAGGAATTGAGCTTTGATAGAAATTTGTTCCATTCTCTAAACGTAACAACGTGTGAATTACTTTATAAGTTTGGATACTATTAGCAGTATAACGCTTTACATTAGTATTATGCATATAAAAGCACAGGTTTGAATCAATGTGATAGATAAAAAAGGTAGCTTAAGAATATTTGAGGTGATAGTACATAACAAAATTTACATTACATTAATGGATAATTATTATTTTTTTACAATTTAATTACAAGAATGTGTTCAATTTATAAATACTGTAATAGCGACGGAACAGTTTATTGTGCTCTGTATGTAATTTTACGAGATTTTGGCATTTTAAAAAAGTCGACACATTCTAATAATTTCATTCAATGTGATGTAACTTAAAACATGAAGATCGACGACGCGTCGCTATAATTACGAATGGATAGTTCTTCTATCTTAAATAATTACCGATTGGTCCCTATATAAAGTAATTAGAGTCCACATTGCGTATAGAGCTCACCGTTGAAGGATCAATGAAACTAAAGCAATAAAATGAGAAAACACTAGAATATGTTTTAGTTACATACAAATATTCTGTAGTGATTATCTAGATAATTATCGAAATAAATTTGTAAAGCCTTCAATTGTATGCAAAGTACATTGTATTACTACTATTCTGAAAGATCATTTATCGCTTTTTACTCATCCAGAAACTTCTGCTTATTCAATTTTTTTGCTTTTATATTTAAATGCTTTTGATTAGAACGTGATCGACCAATTTTTATCCGCGAATTAACTCCACGTATTCTCGTCTCCTCTCGAACGATGTGCCCCTCGGCTTGTTAATTATACGTTTACGTCAAAACCTGGAAGCAGACAGTACAACAATCTAACGGATCACACGCGGTTATCGTGGTAAATGGCACGCTGCTCGACTGGCCAAGTATAAAGTTGTCGATCCTTTGACATATTCCGTGCACGTGTCGGTCGTGACGTGTTTCGAGCGTAGGTGTGCTCCAGTTGGCACATCAAAAGTGAGTCCACCTTCTTTTTCTTCATCATGCTAGATAATTCATCTCCATTCACTTCACTATCGACGCCTTCAAATCGATATTTTCTGCAGATAAATTCAATCGTTTGCCTGATATTATTAGCAATTGGAATGGGACTTAATTCAACGCGTACTCACGAATTTGCATTAATTCTAATACAAAAGTTCCACTTCGGCGAATTTAAATACTACATATTCATAAGAAGTGATGCTTTCTTCTACAGTGGTGTGCGAAAGTATCGGACTACAACGTACATGAATATTTAGTATTAATAAACATCAGGCATTATACTCGTGTTAGAAATTCATCGTCTATACAGATTTATGGCTTAATATTAGTTACTCTTTTTGGATTAAATAAATTACACGCTTCAAGTTTTATGTATTTGCAAATTACTCGAGATATTTAACCTAGTTTCGAACCTCAGAACAAGCACCTGTAGGATTGGAAAGAGAGTTTATAAGAATTTAAAAGTAAAAGTAAAAATCGTATTTGAATCCTGAAAAACTACTACTAGATGTCACAAATATTATGTACAACATATACTGAAATTTTATTTAAATTCAATATTGTTAAAAAAGCACTAAACTTATCCACCAGAAGCTCGAATCTACTGGATCAAGATTCGATCATAGTTAAAAGTATCGTACAAAATACGTATCGAGTTTGTATACAATGATTGCGCTACTTTTACGTGTTTTTATATTCAAGAAAGCATAAAGATAAGAATGTTTTATTGTATTAATTGTATTAATATAAATTATATATATGAGTTATTGTATTAAATTAATTAATAATATTTTATTGTATTAGTGAAGAATGTCTCGACGAACTATATCTCACTTAGCTATGTAGGCGTATAGATGCATACATAGCACAATTTTCTTGAAAACTAAACGTTGGTTGAACAAATTTTGTATCAAACTTGTGATTTACTTTTCCATATGGAATTGTTTCCTATCTGCTTGTATCAGAATTTAGGTGGCATCCTGTATTAGGGACGGCAAAACATGGGAAAGCATCGATATATTAACGTAAAAGTACTATCAACCAATTACAATTGATCTTAATCGATACATCGATAACAAAACATCGATGTTTGAAACATCCATATTTGATATCTCTCTGTATTAACTAAAAATAGAGGGTTCTTAATGAGTTTTAAAAAATGTTTGATTCTAGGGTTTACTTTTAATATTTTTTTTTTATGTATTCTAGTATTCGTCGGGTAAACTGTTAAAAAATATTAATTTGCCTAGCATAGTTTCCGGCAATCGATTTCTTCGTTGTGTTATTATGAAACCAGATTTGTGTTTTATCTGTCGTAAAAGCTCAACGCTAAACCTCCAATATTCAAAATAAAACCACCACTGTTTAGCTTCGATACCATCGACCGCCTAATATCGATGAAAAAAGCGTCGATATTCTAAAAACATCGATCCATCCATACCTACCCTGTTTACATTCTTACAAGTATGCTACCAATTGCGTTATTATAGTATTAGTGAAACAGGCGCGTATATAGTCCAGGCTCGTGTCTTGCCTGCACGTGCACGTTCTCTCTGCGTACACATCCACCCACAATGTTTTCGAAAGCGTGAATACGCGTGCAGCGCGTTCCGCGTGGGATTTCCCGCTCGAACGTGTCGTTACTTTCGCGCCCTTTTCGTGGCCTCTTGTCGCGCACGAGAACGAGTCGAATTCGCCAGTCCGGTGTGAGCATGTTCGGGTATTTTCGGTTAACCTCGGGAAGCTTCGTAGCGCACACGACTTTCGTGGTTTCGTTATCCAACAAGTGTCGGGAACGCGGGAAGAAGGTGGCGGCGGCGGCGGCCGCGGCGCGCGAGCATCTCGTGGTGCTCTAAACTTAGCTACGCTCATAAAAGCGGCGTACCGTATGGTCACTGGCTTGCATAATCGTTCTGTACTTTTTAACAGCGTTCAGATGCAGATGCAGATAGGCGGGGTCCGATACTGGCAGCGAGATGCAACTCCGCTTCGAAACTGTTATGTAAAGATGATGATCGCGAAAAATCGTACTTCTCCGAGGCATCGATCGAAATGATTGCGATTGGTTCAGTAATATTAATTCCAGCGATTGTTCAGTAATTGGAATTAATGCTACGGAGGAATTAGTTCAAAGTTTACTCCGGCCTTGACGAATCGGATACTATAACATTTTATACATATTTCTTTGTAGAGATATAATTTTAATTTTCCATAGAGCATTGTGATAATAAATTCTACGATTTTTTTTATCATTTTCTGCGATCTGTTAATGGTAGAGAACCTGTTAATTTGTTATATCATCTCACAGATTGTTAATTTTCAGTTGATGCGGTAACATACCAATTGCAATTTAATTTCTCATTGTATACGTATGAAAAAGTTTCTGATTAGGGAACTAATCAGTTAATGAGCTCTAGTTTATATTATTGATTATATAATGGGAATGTAGTAATTTTATGTTTTATTAAATGCAAGAAGAAGCGTACGACCCTTCCTTGCAAAAGTCGTTCCTATAATATGTTCCAGAAAAAGTTAGTATCTTTACAAAAATGATTATTTAACTGTGTCTAATATTGTGTAATATGTGTTAATACATCAAATTTATTCTACCACGTAAAACTGTTTTCGTTTCTAATTCAGATTTAGTCTGAGAGATTTAATGGAAATGGACAGATGCCACACCTATATACATTTTTTTTTTTTTGTGCCATGAACTACCTTTTGTAATTCTTTATCAAGGAAGGGAATGTCTTGTTACCTTTTATACCTCGTTTTTCGATAGACTTATAATATTATGGCATGTGCCATTTTTTCACTGTGTTCCTCAATTTTCAGTATAAAGGACTAGCACAAAAGGATTGATTAACATTTTAAAGTTTCTATAGCATACAGGATATAAATGAAATTTAATGAATATATTTTCTATTTAATATGAAAAGCGTTCGCTACAGCTTAATTATTTTCAAGCGTGTGTCCAGTCTTGGCAGGTGGATATAGACGTTATGGTAATTGATTAAAAAACTTGTTAGATTAATTTTTTGGAGATTCTGATTGTTTCCTTGAGTGCGTAATAAGAGATAACGAGTTCGTAGATTGAATATTGCTCCATAGTGAGTTGGCTTTCAATGGTTTGTGTGAATCTAAGCTTCATTGAATCTCGTTTAATTCTTGTGAACTATTCAAGTAAGTGTTATGCTAAAATTGTTGTAAATGGTACCAAAGTTCATACCAAATATTTTTTTTTATTTTGTTAATTCTAGAGAGACCTAGTTTTAAACTAGGAAGTCGAAATGTGTTAAACAATACTTTTACAAAGTCAAAGGTGTTTCTTCTAATTTTAAAGGCGCAAGCAACATCAAATAATTCTTTTAAATATTTCATACTTATAATATATTTCTAATATTTTCTACCAGGCAAATACTTGGTTTTTCTAGAGTCAACGTTTAACGTCGCAATTTATATGGTTGTTAGTGGCGGCAACGAATATTACCGCATTGTTACATTATTTGATGTATTATTTTATTAGGTGTAGAAATTAATTTTGAATCTCCAAGATTTCGAAAGATTTAATATTTATTAAGAGAAAATTAGATACACTTTTAATATGCAATCTTTTCAGCATTCTCATATTTTTGTGAAGTAGATTTGTCCGATAAAAACTAGTAAAGTAGCGATTTCCAATTGGTAAAGATACGAACAGCTTAAAGACAAATGCTTTGAATTAATGTGTACATCTAATAAAATCTTTAATGAATTTGAGAAAATTTTGAATTTTAGCATTTTTGTAACATTGCAGAATTCCAAAAGTTATGTCAGCTTATAAGTAATACAAATATTACGGCTAGCTTTATTTATTTTTTTCTATATTATTTATTGTTTTACTTGACTTGTGTTCTTTCAACGTGCGTCATTTCCCACTTACGTCATTTATAAGTGACGTCAGATTTTGAGTGAAAAACATAGTTTCGATCCACGTGTATAATTTCTTGAGTATATTGAACATATATAAATGCAACGCTTTTTATATATCTACGTTTAAATGGAAAATTAACCACTTAAATAAGTTAAAATTAAAAAGAATTATCACAAATATTGCTATGTTAAGATTTTAAGCAGATGTATTAGAGTGATACAAACAGTATGGAAGTTCAATATATGATCATTTGAAATGTTGTACAAAAACTTCAAATGAAATTAAACTATCGCAGTTAATGCACAAATTGAGTTACCATAAGCAACGGATATACCTGCTTTCTCTGCTTAAGCGTTTAATAGTGTAATTAACTGCAAAACATGTATTATTCGTATACTCATCGGTAGACGGCAAACTTGTATGTGTTTATGGGAAATTTAAATATGCAAAGAAATAGAGAGCGCGCATAATGTGCGAGAATATGCAAGATATTTAAAGTAAAATACATATTAATATGCAGTCAGTCACGAAAGTCTTCCCATACATTTTAAATTTTAAATATTTACATAATTTAGGGCATACGTTAGAAGAGTAAAAATAATGTAAAAATTTATAAAATATAAAATTACAGATTAGAACTGAGAGATTTTTAGAAGGCAGTTCATAAAAGGCGGGCTACTTATAACATGAACCGTATTGCTCTTAAAAATATGGAAGATGTTATTTTATTTATATTAAACATATTATGAAGTGTCGTAGATGCACCCGAAGGTCTAACAAAGTATAAGTGTAGTTATAATAATAAGTTTTATGTACTTTAATACATCTATGAGGATTTTCACGAAACCGTGTTTTCCATTCATATGTATTTTATTTTAATCAGATGGAAAAAACATATTCGCTTTTTAATAATCCATCTAGTTTAAGTAGTAATTTAATTAATATTCATAAAATGATCGCAGCTCTTGTATTTTTCTTAAACATTTCAAAGTTAGAAGTGTATGTAGACTTTTGCGATTGACTATGCGTATAGAATAAAGCAACCGTTTACTTAAATCCGATGTCATGAATTTTGTTAATAGAAATATGAATTTGATGATAGAAATCCGCAATCATCGGGTACCAAGATCACAGGCTGCCTTCATCTTTATATTCCAATCGATAAACAACAAACATTGCTAAGTTGCAAATAAAGTTGAATGTCGTAACACTTTTTAATGATGGACTGAGAACTTATGAAATTTGTAACCTGAAGTCTGCCCCGACTCACGTCGTTTTCGACTTACATCGGCTACTTTGGAACCAATTAGTAGGAAGTTCGAGGTATGTTTGTATTCTATATTTCTATTACAATTTTATGTCAAAATCTTTATAGTTCAAGGAAAAGCCGACATAACTTTTGCACTTATGTAATATTTTCCTATGCGAAATATAGTTTTACGTAATACTAACAAAAATTAGCAGTACAATATTCTAAGGAGAAATGATTAAATCCTAAAGCCCAGCCTTATTTATACGGTATCAGAAAACTTGTTGAAAATAGTGTAACTTAGTTTAGTCTGTTTAGTAACAGTTTCGCACTAATGTACCTTTTTTCAAAATCAAAGATAAAAAAAGTATAAATCAAAGGAAATATAAAACACAAAGCTCAATCGAAAGTTGCTTTTGAGGGCGGGATTTAATATTAATATAGGAAATTTAATTACACTTTCTGTAAATAATTCTTGCAAATAGGAATATACTAATGTAATTTTAATGCAAGTAGAAGAATGCATTGAAAAATCAATATCTGTCTAGTTATGTAAATTATTATATTCGAAATGCTTAATTCAAATGATGAGTTAACTCATTTTTCTGTTAATCATTTGCATACCATTGTTTTCATCCTAATCACGTCTGCACATACCATTTGTTTCGCGTAAAAACTAAGCTAATGTTGTAAAATTGAATTTTATTCCAACAAAACAAATGTTCTTTTAAAATTGAATTAAAACTGGAGTTGTGATCTGCAATGACGATGAAGGGAATTCTAGAGAACAGTTTAAAAGTTTCTTAAAAGCGATAAGTCGACTAGGGAATGGGTTAACATGTTAAACTTCTCTTTTCATCGTTTCTAAATAACAATGCTCACGTTTCATCACTGGATTGCTCAAGATTTGAGCTAGTCACGAAAATCGCGGTAATAGAAAGCTTTCAATTTCACTTGCATATCTAACGTTTTTGTCGAATCCCGTTAACCGTTAGATTTTTTTAGTTAGGAACCCATTATGGTTAAACCTTCGTTGCGTGCAACGAAAGGTTTTGAAAGATCAATTAACATGAATGCAACAGCGAGTGCGACGCAGAAGTAGCTTGGAAAAGTATTTTTCCAGTCCTTTCGCGCAACGACAGCAATGAAACATTCCAAGTACGCGCAACGTTTTAATATTGCCTGGTAAATACGGGCTGGCTTCTATTGCGCGTTAGACCAGAGTTATAAGGATAACCTATGATCCGTGAGCAGTATAGCGATTCTCCTGCATACGTAATTGCGAATTATCGCTTCATCGGTTTGCGCAACGATTACATTCGCGGTCGCAGAATTCACAAGGAGGGGTTCCCAACTGTTACATTCCGATTTTTAGAAGCGTCTCCATAGCGATAGAGTTTGACATACTGAAGCTGCGTATGTATGCTACTGCCCGTAAGCACAACTGTACAATTTGATTAAAAGGTTTACTTTTTCATTACATCGTAAATGTATCTAAGTAAAATCAACATTAGCTAATGTTACTGATATGCAGAAGAATTAAGACACAATAAACGTTAAAAATATGATTGATAAATGAATGAAGTTATTAATCTTAAAGTGAGGCAATGAAAACGTTCGCATCGCTCTAGCCCTACGTTTATCTCTAATGAATGACTGAAACATCACAAAACTTTTACCTCTAGGACATAGCAGGAAACTCATTTCGATCATCCACAGACTCCATGTTTAATCCAACGCAAACAAATTAAGTTTAAAGATATGTCGAGTCACAGTCTGCGCTCAGATTTTGTCTAACTTTACTTGCTACTCTTTTTATTTATTCCAGCTAACGTCAAACGTTATTTTCATTCATCGTCATTAACTTTATATAATTGTCCAAGATGAAAACAATGGGTAGAATTACATTTGTAAGTGTTTTCGAAATATATTTCACATATCTTGATAATATGAAGGTATCCAAATACTTACAGATGGTTGTGTTTATGTGTAATCATGGGTAAAAATGAAATAAGTTATATTTTTAAAAGGATTAAGTTTACACGTTAGTTAAATTCTAGAAGATAAAATATATGTATTTGTTAGTAAAAATGCACGAAAGTAAATTTATTGTGTTTAAAAAAATCCAATCAGTGTCAAGTCAGAACATACTTAATAATTGTGTTTAACACTTTAAACAACGATTTTTAAACGAAAACTTTATCGTTTTACCTTACAATTATATATATGGTTTTAAGCATAGGTAGTTAATAGTTCATAATATATTTAACAAAATATTCAATTATAGTTCAAGATATCTTTGTGTATTAGGTCGCTACGAAAATTCTGTGCACCAAAAGCATTATTCTCCTGTGAGTAATAATTCAATATGTACTATTCCATATGGGTCGCAATAAACGTAATGCTGAATATTTAAATATATTAAGCAACAATTTTTACTTTATAGAGTCAAATTTGTTACTCTCAATATAGATTATTATCACTAGACTGTAGATTTTTATGCAAATTTGTATTTTTATAATCTTAATTAATGAAACGAGTCTCAACTAGAGATCTATTTCTCCTTCTAAATACAATAACGCATGGTTTACTTCGTACAATATCTTTGCACACTACATGCTATTTGCGTTTTGTTGCAAGATTTAAATTTCCTATAAATACATAAAAATGCGTAGTATGATTATCACTTTTACATTTTAGCTAGATAAAAGATGGGTTGGAGATAAGCAGTTGGAGGGCTGCAAGTTGCTTATCACTGATCTAAAACATAAAAAAACCATTAACACTGATGCATTCATATCAAATAAATAATTATATTTCTAGACATTTCAATCATTTTGATATTACAGTAGAAATATACAGTATTAGAAGTGCCGTAGAAAAGTTAACCCCTTCATTACTATTGGCGCCTATAGGCGCTCAAAAAGATTATATGTAGCGCGTTATTAATGACTTTTGCCGTTTAATTTTGATAATTAAGAACCCTATTTGCGTCCTGAAATACTTAGGATTATTTGTTATATAAAGAATAAGGGAGAATTGGAAGGAGAATATGAATTTAAGACAATGTAATTCACTATTTTGGCGCCTTCTGCATATTCTTTGATTAGAATCTGGTACAGCGAAAGGGTTAAATAATTATATTTTTTAATGACGTAAATGTGATACATAGTTACAATATGCATGGTTAAAATGTGTCCTGCTGGAATAAATAAAATCGCTCAGGTATGGTGGTACAAACATTCAATATTTATCCGGTATTTAACGCATTAATAAGCATTAATATTTAATTTGTGAATTGTGATGCAAAGATAGTCCATGATAGATTTTTTCGGTCAATACTGGCGATGTTCAAACTATAGAGTGAAACCTTTGACTATCATAGTGATACGGACTGCGTGATAATTGGCTGTCGCGATATTTCTTGAATGGGTGTCACGTTGTGAAAGTTTCCCCTTCCTAGCATTGCCTGATAATTTTCATCAGAGTTAGAATTTTTCAAAACGTTTAACCACAGGAACAGTTTTTAAATGGCAAGTTGAAAGCCTTGAGGCGTCCATCAGCTTCTACGATCTAACAGAACCTCTTATGGTTCTTAAATCATTTTTTTTTTTTTTTGTTTGGACAAGAATATTCTTCGAAATTAATTATTCATTATATTCCACTTTAAATTATAAATTATATTCCACCAAAAGATACCGATTTAATAGATTTGCAAGATTGTCGAATACATGTCTTTAATTGGAACCGTTTAAAACGCGTCGCGTATTAAATTGTTGCGAATAAAGCGTAAGGCAATAGAGTGTGAGTTGTTTGCATTTTTTTTCTCTTTTTTTTTTATTATATGGGAGTTCCCCGTTGCAACGAGTTTGAAAATAACCATACTCCATATACGGTGGGGTAAACGTAATTTATTTCGTAACGTGAAACTCGAGTGCGCTTGTACGCGCGCAATAATATTGTTGATCAATGAATGGACATTCACGTAATTTCATCCCGTAAACAAGTTGTAGCGTTTCAGTCACCCTCGTAGTGTTTTGATGTTTATATCAATATATCAATATGCTTAATTACATAAACCCAGATGACTTCGTTTAACGAAGGGAAAGTATATTTAAGAAATTATTTTTCGCGTCAACCACGTTAACAACTAGCCAATTATATGCAGAAAGAAACAGTTGAAGATCGACGATAATGTTATATAATGTTATATGATGGAAGTACAGAAGCATAGTTGCAAGTTGTGAGTTTAAGACCGGTCTCTGCGTTTGTGTATTTTGGCACAAAACAAATAAACAGACGTAATTAGCTGTGTGCAGCTATAGAGAGGGGGAAGAATGGGAAAAGGAAGGGTGTTGCGTTTCGTCCTCGGCCTGCTAGTAGACTCATGAGTAAGGCTACCTAGCAGACCCTGCCATAGACGTTGGGATATTGGAAAAAAGGTTAAAGGCGGTATATATACGAACGAGGTAGTTGGAGCTAGTGCTTTCGAGAAAGTCCTATTTCGTATGTCCCTCTAGTGGTAGGTGCAGGAGAGCCGCCACAGCTGCAATATTAATGTAATTTGCTATTCGAAGTATAGAATAGGCATTGCAAAATAATTTCAGACAAGCAATTGTTATCTTTAAATAAAAACTAGAATATTGAAATGTTCTATACAATTATCTGTATATATATTAAATCGAATTTTAACACCAAAACTACCAAGGTCGTCAAAATGACCGGTCCCTAATTCGTAACAAAAATTATATAAGCCTGCAGCAGCATATTTTTGAGAACATTTTGTGATTTTCTGTAGAAAATATGAATAAAGATTCGTTTCAGTTACATCATATGTTTTTTCAATCGTCTACCACTTTTATTTCTTTAGTACAAATAAGTATATTTTAGTCGTTGGTAGTTATAGTAATAATTGAATGAAGAATGATTTGAGGGTTATAATCAAGAGCCCATATAATTAAAAGAACTAATGATAGTTATTAAATTACCGAAGTGAATATATTCATCGCGAGTCAATACACTATTATTACGTAATCATAGCACCGCGCCGATTCATTATGCCTACTATAATTGAAGATGATTTCCGTCGGGAGCTAATATATGTATGTAAACGGTTCATTGGTAAAAGTTACGAAAGATCAATAAAATCCCCGTTGATAGAAGGTCAATACCTTTCTGTCGTTACATTTCGATGTTTATCATAGGAAGTTTACAAAGGATTGAAAAAATGTTATCAACTTTTACAGGTAAAATACAGGTAACATAAACATTAAATGCTAAAAGGGAGTAGCATAAAAATAATATGACAGAAAGGAGGCTGCAATATGAAAAAGGTTGAGAAGCACCGGTCTAGACTACTTACATATTTCTCTACCTAAATATGTGATACTCAATCAAATTTCAGTTCCGAAAATAAGCTCATGTCTTATCTATTAATCGTTTCGTTGGTTGCAAATTTTGTGTCATAATGCTTCAAATATTTTTTTAAGGTAAATCAATACATTTTAACGTAATGTATAATTCTATTCGCCTCTCTAAAGGAACACCAATTTTGAATAATTCTAAAATATAAAAAGTAAAATGTTTAATGAAAACAGACGAGATAAAATGTAAAGACTATGAATCTAATAATTTCTACAATTATATAAAATAAAGATGTTTGTTTGACAAATTGAAAGATATATATTAAGGTTCAAAAAATAATAACGAATAGTATTCATCAAATGAAGTCTTTTTAAATATAAGAACTAAAACCTATGAATGACGTGTTCGCTGTGCATTGATTTTCGTGCCAGCGCATTCAAAAAATTGCGATACTTTAACTTCCACTAAATACCGCGTACAGTTCATACTTTCACTGACGTATAGATGGTTATCGTATCGTAACCGTGAAATGTACATCATTATTCTCTCACATCATTGTCATAAAAATTTGTCTGTCCTCGACATTCAGCGAGTGGCAAAAAATGGAAGACAATTTCGTTTGCGGTGGTATCCAGAAAAAGTTGGTATTTCTATTTACCCAATTCTTCTTAAAATCGTTGTGAATGAACGATAATATTACGTATATATATATGTATATATATGTGACATAATCAGTATTACGTATTTTTTAACATGTTTAGTAATTCTCATTAGTAAACTGTAGATTTTTATGGAAATTCATATTTTCATTAACAAAATTAAAGAAATGGAACCTATGTAGAGGGTTGTTTTACTCTCTAAATAAAATGTTTCTGGATATCTGGTATTTTTTTTTTACATGTCGTGCGCTTTCTCTAATGTTTTACATATTCAAATTTCACATAAGTGCATAAAAATCCACGGGCTACATATTAGCTATATTAAAAACCGCACATTAATTACATTATGCGTGTAAAATATACGCATAAATGAAAGTAAAGTAAAAAAATACTTTGTTCACTTTTTGAGGTAAAATTAACAATTCCATTCTTACTTGACACAGTTGTATTTATTTTTAATTTTAATATAATCATTGGGATGCCTATTGAATTATTACATGAATTTCACGATTACTGTTGACCGACATCAAATTGTAAGGAGTTCTTATCGCTATCATGCGGTGCACGGTTGTACATGTACATACGGCCGAACTCGAGTACGCTGTATGGAGCTTGCAAATTGAGTCTTTTAACAGTAAAATTACCAAAACAGTCAAAAAGACTGGTAGCTAATTTGCAATAAATATTACGTAAACTTGCAGCGGTATATCTTTGAAAACATTCCATGATTTTCTATACAAATATAAATAAAGATTTGTTTCAATTGCATTCTACAATTCTTTTCAATCGTTTGTCATTTTTGTTTTTTGGTACAAAAAAGTAGACAAATAAGCAGACAAATCACCTTATTGAACTTCGTGTCGCATGGTTTGAAATACCAACATTTAAAAGAATCAGAATTTTCAGAAAAATGTAATCCTTTTTGTTACCTAAAAGGAAATTTAAACACTTCCAAAGTATTTTGCTATGCAACATGTAGAAGCAAACGTAAAAACTATAGATTTTACGCAATCGAAAAGGTAAAAATGAAAATGGTAATGGGTCTCTAGAGCTCCAAGAATTCAGGCCACAAAAATACATTGTACATATGATTGGTTCGCTCTTATACGTTGTCTGTGGTTCTGGTGTTAAGACAATAAATAACCGATACAAAATATCTGGTTAACTGTACTGATAAAACATTCCTCAGCCTCTGTACGCGAAAGAGTTAAAAATACAGTTGCCGCGATAAACTGATTATTCAAAAAATAACTATCAAATGACTGTCGACAAGAAAACTAAGTGAAGCGAAACGTGTTCGGGACGCACTATTAGGTTCCCCGTGGTTGAAGTGGACCATGCCTGGAAGGGGCTGAATCGTGGAACGGGGCGCGTATTGGCGCGTTCGAAAGCGTGTCCATAAAAGAGGCCAAAAGGCGCGTCGACGAGATCGCCTCCCGAGATGCAAAAGGTGCGGGGGCTCGCTTCTGATTCCGTTCCTTTCTCGCGTATACCCACCTTGCGCCAAGCTATTTTCGACGATGCGAGTACAGAAAAGTAAGGGGACCGAGTCCGAGAGAGGTCGAGCGTGTTCCAAAAATAAACGACGAGCCCATCGAGCGGCATTTTATGCGATGTAGTGGCGGGGGAGGGGTCTTCTAAGGTCGAGCGTGCTTTCGAACAAGGCGTCACGGGCGGAAAGCTTGCTCCGAACGTACGCATCCCGGTAAATTAGCGATGTTTCGCTGTGGAACGGGAGGGCGAAACGGTACCAGCGATTTGCAATTTATGGGGTTACTTTACACGCAATCGAGTGGACAGAAAAATTGCTGGGGCACGTCTTTCTTACGTTTTTCCTGATATTGCGATGGAGTGTTAGGCGGTGGATACTTAGACCCAATTTTGCGAATTCGATAAGTATCGTAGGAAGTTTCGTCGCTTTTTTTTTCATGGGAATGCTTCTTTTATAATACTGCATGCTGTAAAAGACCCTTCTCGTGTTGAGTAATTTTGTGAGGTTGCCGTGTCTCGAATTTTATTTTATGAATGATCCATTCTAGATTTATATTTGGTTAATGTTCTGTATCTACTAATTATTTATTATTTGAACCCTTAATTAATATAATGATTTTCACAACCGTAAGTATATTTGGGTCATTGCAGACCATAATCGGAAATGCAAAATAATTTGTAAATCAGACAGTAGATAGACCTTTATGAATATTTTATTTTTAGACAATGTATAAAATACCAAAAATGTGAAAAATTAACGTTTTCTTGTAAAATTGGTTAGATATTTAATTCTGGGATCATCAGTAACCCCAGTATATGTGTACTACTTAAGAGTTGAAAGACCCAAACTTGCAAGGCATACACGAAATTACATAGCTACATGAGATTTACCGTATGACAATACTTTGCATGATCACATCGCTGAAAGGATTAATATTCGGATATCATCGGATTATAATTAATTTGAAAGAACTTTGAAGATTACGCTCTTCATTTCCCTTAAGTCAGATTATTTTTTATGCATCAGATCTAAATAAACTAAAGTTGCTTTCAGTTGTGAAAATAATTGTTTCTAGCAGAGGGCAGTCTTATTGTCTGTTGATGTTTGTAAAATTGACTTAAATATTCTATCGTGGTTGCTTTGACTGCATCGTTTCCTTGTAATTTTACGTACATTATAATGGATTAAATAGCAACGAAGTAAACTTTTTGTAATTAAACTCACGATTAGTTGAAAATTGTAAAGATGTATTTGATGTTCGTTAAAACGATTTCTATCTTCGAAAAATTTATTTTAATAAAATTGAGTTTTAATTTAATTCTTACGAGTTCAACTTTAATGCCAAACAAATGTTGAATGCATAAAATACAATTGGTATATTTTGAGGTATTTAGGTTAAAAGCAAATAAATTCTGAGTGGACTCTATTATTGTATTATTACAACAGAAACATTTAATATTAATTAAGAGTTCTGAGCAAAAATGAAATCGATTTTTAATTACAATAAAATGATACATCCAAATCTATTGCGATGTTTTCAGTTTTATGTCTCTGATAATACTTTATCCGTATTTCTTATTGTTAGCAAGTTTCATACAGTATACTATAAATTACACATTTAATTTTGTAAAGGTACATATAATGAAACTGGTGACGTATGTTCCAGTGATTGAGACTTCCAGTGGATCCTGAAGGTATTTAATCAGACTGCCGTTTTCTTATGTAACGTATGAATCTCGGTACACCATTATTTGTTTCTCACTATTAAGGATTTAAAGTGAACACTGTCCAGTAATGATTCAAAGGGATTGTTTTTATATGTACAGAATTTTGACTTTGATGATATTAATGATTTTATGATAATTTAGTTTGATATCAGTTTTAATTACAATAAATTGTTCTCTTGCGATCCACTTTATAATAATCGGAAACTTCATATACATCTTCCATCCATAAGGATTTCAATTCATGTATTTCACAAAAATATCAATCGTTTTACATCAACAAAAGAGGAAGTTCGGATGCTTTTCTAACTCACTGTACCCACATCTAGCGATTTTGTTCTTCTAATCTTGCAATTCATATATGTATATTATTCAGGATTATGAACTACTACAAATTTGTAAATGTGAGATAATTAGATTATTTTATAGAATCATAAATATTGCAATACGTTGGTATTATAACTGTTTATTGAATTCTTAAACCTTTTATATCTATCGATAGTTTTCAACATTTACGTGTAACATGAATTTTTTGAAGTAATAATAATAAATAAATGAATAATCATTGAATAAATTGTAATTATTCGATTTTATACTTCAACCAATTTAAAGACTACAATCAGTGACAATAAATCAGTCTCAAATAAATTATTGTATCGCTTCAAAGACTTTCATTTTTTTTCATTATTTCTGTTCACAGAAAAGATAAGCAATACAGATATTCTAATGAAAAAAAAACTCTTACTTAAACAAGTTGAATATTATATTGAAATACATGGTGTTGCAGAAATATTTATTTCTGAAGATTAGGTAGAATAGGTATTACTTTAATTTCGAGCCTGTCGGGTATACCTGGTAATATAATGAACTATTATCAACATTTGGAAACACATTAGCATATATACATATTTCAATTATCTCCTTTAATTATCTCAGTTGATCTACATTCATTAAAAAAGATAAACATTTCCCATTTTACGAGTCCTGCAGCTCGTTGTTTCGCAATAAACAATAAATTTTCTGAATGTCGTTCTGTAATTATTACGTTACGCACGATTTCTTAGCGTTCACGCACATGTATGTAAGTATCTGCTGGACATGTAATTATCCTGAAACGACGTGAAATGAAAGACAGTCATAACGTGCGTGTTATACGCGTGTTTGTCAGTTTGAAACATATTGGAATAGTATTCTTTGAAGGAAAGTGATCTAAAAGAAGCGCACTATATTTCTATTAGGCATTTCCGTTTCGATATCGTCTCATATGTCACGCCAATGACTCTGTTTTCTTGCGACATGTGTAACGTACAGCATGCATGTCCTACATGTTGTTGTGCTTTTCTTCTGCCTCAAAATTGAACAATACACTCCTCTCTAGCTAGACTGAAATTTATTCGGTTTCACTTAAAGGGTCTTCCTAGTTTGACGATCATTGGAGATATTTTTCAACAAAGCCGATAAACATATCAGTTTACAATTTGAGGGATTTATTTGTCAATGTTTGTATAGTGTATTGAAATTTTTCATACAAGAATTATGATTATAGTGGCCTTGCTAGGATACTTCACAAATGTGTCTGCATAGTCATCGTCTGAAGGAGAACAAATCGAAAATATTAAAAAATGAAAAAATGGAAGCATCTGAAGTTTCTTTCTTCTCTCGATTTCTGCTAAAATCAGTAAAATCTTGATTTTTACTAAAGAAAAGTGACTTACTTTTTACTCGCGGACACTGAATTTTGTATATATCAACATAGTTCTATCTCATACGATAAAATGACATTTAATGAAGATGTTTGCCAGGTTTCAAGTAAATCGGATGATTAATTTTTGAAATTTCGTAGCAGCCAGTTAAAACAACGCGTATGTATGTTACATGTAGTTACGAATTTTATTAGCACCACTTTCCTTTATACCTTTATCTCTGGGAATTTTACGTATATCACCTCAATTTTTTATGCTACCACTGTAAGAAAATGAAATAAAAAATATTGATTTTTCTCGATCATCAAACTAGAAAAACCTCTTGGGAGTTAACAATTCAACGATGGCACAAAGGTGGAGCAAAAATTAAAAATTTTCAAGTAGATTGCGTATCGGTATCAATTATTTGACGTAAGAAAAGTTGATGTTACTTACACGCACAATTGAGAAGGTTAAATTTATGGATACTCGTCCATCACGTTGTTAGCTCGACTTTACAACGGTAAAGACGTATTTATCGTGACTATGCTTGCGTTTGCAGGAGAATTTGAAAATATGTTTGCGAAGCTACGTAAATACCTAAGTACGTCGCCTTTGCATGCTAGCGAACTGCGTTTCGTGATGCGCGCGTCGCATCGTGCTTGACCCTTGACTTCTTTTTTTGTGATTGTGCGACTGCATTAAGCGGAAGTTGTAGCAGCCGCTTCGCGTTTTCCGAGGTATCTCCTCGTCGTTTCTCGGATTCGACCACTTTAATTGCTCGTTTTAATTGAATTCACTTGGACTATCGGGTGAAATTAATAACGATGCGGTTGCACAATTTAGTTTAACCTTCTGCCTGCACTTTGAAGTCTACAGATTTGATTAAAGAACTTGGAAACCCCGCTTTAACTTCTTTAATTAATATTTACTTTTGTATCTCCTCGTTTCTGTCCCGTGAATTGAAAGGGGTGAGTTTGTGCACATGTTTTGATTCTCAAACGTAGTAGTTGTGGCATGACAATCAGTTCTGCGTTTAAAGATTTCATTCGCGGTGTTCCAATGTACATTTTTATTTCAGAAACACGATTTTGTGTTGTCATTTAGGGTAGGAAAACTCACGATACCGTTGTCAAAGTTCAGAAGTCAAAGTCATGGGTTGACATTAAGCGTTCACGATATTCACGATTTTTCCGGTATCTAACCGCTTTCTTATGACGAATAAACCATTTCTTTTTCATAATGATTTTGCCGTTAATTTTAACTATAATCGCGTTGATAATGCCCATAATAATTTCCCGTTCGAACATAAACAAATTAAGTTTACTAGTTGTTACTTTGAAGATGGCCAATTGGTCATAAAAGTGAGCATTGTATCAGACTTATCGGCGTAACCGTGATAAAAAGCTGATACATACTGCAATTTCTAGAATTCGTCTTGCGTATCGAGAAGATTTACAATCTGAACTCTCGAGGCAATCTAATTTCGTTAAATACATTAACATGTTGAAAACATACGAGTCGAATCAATCACGTAAGCCGATTATCAAAACAATTTAATCGTTCCATATTATATTACAATTTCAATACTAATCGTAAGTAAACGAAAACTGGTTTCCAAGTGTAACGGCTGAAAAATTTGGACACGCAAGCATCAAGGTTGAAACGTCGTCGATCGTTATCAAACGTTATCTTCAGGTTGTGCTAATCTTCGAGACTTTTAGCTGCGGTTGGCAAATTTTTTCAGGCGAAGAATTATTAGGGGCAAAAAGAAACGAGCCTCCAGCATAGATGTGTCTGCATATCTCGCGGCTCATTTCGTTAACTTTGCTGTAATTTTCGTGACGAGATGCAAGAGTTATCGTACGGTGTTATCATCGGCACTTTATCATTGCGCCCTGTTTGACGTGGCTTATTGCTCACGACGCAGATACAATGAGAAGAGGCACTGTAGATATATTGAGACGGCTATTAAAACGATATACAGGCAGAATTGCTTTTCCGATTACTTGAAATCGACTTAATATACAATCGCACACTACTCATCTGGACTTTATTATTAAGCATTCTTGATAATATAATATAATAGGACGATTGAATGTTACCAAATGCGCCAATGAAACGATTAATCTTCAGTTGGACATGACATGAGTTACACTTTGTCTATATGAATAATTATTTTTCTACGTTGCATTTCATTCTCGAGTCTTTTTATTAAAGTTCTTTATACTTTGCACTAAAACGTTTTTACTTGACAAAATTTTGTAGACGACAGAGTGATACTATTATTCAAATTCAACTGCATTGATCAAATTGAAGAATAAGTGGTCTAATGCTGATTTAATGGGACAATTAAAACAAATCTCTCAATTTGTAAGGATTAATTCAGTTTATGATGATTATAAACATCAAACAATTGTAATGCACATTTTTTTAAGGTGAAACTTCTCAGATCAAATGTTTCTAGTCGCTATTTCAAGGTGGAGAGCTGGTAACGGATAAAAATAAAGTTTGCAGGCTAAAACTTTGCAGCATGATATATTGGAGAGATAAAAGTCTAGATTTTGTAATACAAGCATTTTTTCAGAAAACATTCCAAAAATTTTAATTCCAATTCAAAATTGTATTTGAAAAATAACTGACAATTTATCTCGTTCTTAATTCCTAATTAAGGCAAGTTTAAATGAAAATCCCATTGACCTTCAGCAGATATTATACTATTTTTCTTCTTGAGAGATCCGGTTCTTTAAAATAAAATTTTATCCTTCGTAGTATATTTGTCTTAAATCTTTGTCACGAATGATGACTTACTTGAGGACCGTGTGGGAAAGGTATAAGCCACATTTTCTGCATTTTGCAAGGGAACAATGTTAAAGTTTAAAACATTATCAATCAATTCTGTATTACCAAAAATGTATTTCTACTTGATTTTAGGATTAAATATATGTGCGTTTCTCACCTTAAAATATTCAAAACAATTGACTACCAATACATTCGTTATTTTCCTAATATTTTACTTCTACATTTTCCTACATTGATAATAATCATTCTTTAAGATTTATTCTTCATATATCAGGGGCGGCATCTGCACACGGTACGGATCTTATTGTTAGTGTCGTTCCTCAAGTTCGAAATTCGTACACGAATTCACTTACAGATTTTTGTTCAACCTAATTTTAGCTCAGATTTCGTCTGGAATAATGTTAATATTTACCATATGAAATTAAGTTAGATTAAGATCATAATAACGTAGATGATATCACATTATGCATAAAAAAAACAATGCCATCCCTAAAGGGTTAAGTTGCCATTTATTTTTTTGAGTTTGTTAATTAATCAATTTCTACTTCGAGAACTTAACAAATTATTACTGTGTTTCACATGAACTTATCACGTTACTTCTCTGTTTTATTTAGGCTTATCATCTCATTAAAACACATACATCTCTGTACCGGGCAAGAATTTTCCCCTTTGAACTACGTTAAATTGGAATAATGCGTTTTACTGACATTAGAAACTCAACAAAAATGGACTTATCATATTTTCCTGCCCGGTTTTTATGTGCAATTGATATGACACGTTAATACTCATCAGGAAAGAAAAAGGAAAAATATTAATATGTTCGTATCGTTATCGGTCAATTTTTTCTGCGACGCATCGAAGAATGTCTGCAAGTTAATGGAGCTTTATTTATTCCTCGTTGCTTGTTTCCTTTTCTTCAAGCGAGCACACGGATGACGGAGAACAAAGTTTCTTGGCATTAGGCTCGCCAGTGCCGGATATTCATACGGCCTTCGGTGGCGGGTTACGAGTCGAATGTAAATTGCATGAAGGGCCGAGAATTCAAGGACGTCGCTACCCATGCGCTGCCCTGATAGAAGCTACGTACTTTGAGTTTGGCTTCTCACGACCTTGGACCCTGTGTTCCGACGAGGTTACTGTCCCTGGACAGTTTACTCAGCTTTTGACAAACGCTGCCGTGTGTTCTATTTGCTCCGCTTCTTCCTTAGAATGCTCTTCATCTGCTCCCGATATGATATCTTCTCGCAATTTACGTTTCACCAAAGAATTTGTAGGATCGAGCAACAGCGTCTGTGTATATATGGGTCAAACGCTATCTTTATGCAACATTGCGTGACGTAAACGATGATGGGTTTAAGTACGCTAGTCAGCCGTTTTACGGTGCTTAAAATAATTAAGCGTTCACGTTTCTGGATTGGTCCGAAGACGAAACTTCTTCGTGGATTAAGAGAATGTTGCATTCCATTGCCAAATTTATGCATTGGGTTGTTCGGAAAATTCGTAGCACCATTGATAGCATTCATTTCTGTTGTATAATTGATGAACCGGAAGGGGATTGTCTTTTATGAGTTGCAGTTCAATAATAGCACTCTTAATCTGAACAAATACTGTTTCTATTTGAGCCACTTAACATTCAATAATTAATAGATAATACATAGCTAAAAGCAAAGGCAATCTCTTTCATTGGACAACATTGAAGAACTTAATATTTCAATAATGAGGTAGCAAGAATTGTTAATCGTTTCCTATGATATTATGCTATTATCATTCATTGCAATGTTTGTAAAACTTTGTTAATGACCAGAAATGAAATACAGTAGAAATCTATAAGAATTACTTGCGTGGGTTCATTTCAGAGGATAAAGTGTGCAAACTTTTTGGAAAGGGGAATTTTAGAACTTTCTGATATTATACAATTATCGAATAATAAATACTGGACGGAAAATTATTTACTAAAAGGTTAATGTGCACATATTACCTTTGAGTGTTTCTAAAATATTTCTACGAACTTTCCGAACAATTTAATACGTGGATATCTCAAGTTCAGTCCCAGGCAACACAATGATTTATAGTATATAAAATTATAAAACTCGGTAGCTAATTGATGGTTCGTTAATTAAATAAACTTTCAATTATAAAACCACGGGTTATTGTTGTGTAACCAGTTCAATGACTAATCAATAAAATGTCTTACAAACAAAATTTCTTATCAGATTTTTCTGCTTTTCATTTAGTTCTTACTTAAAGTCACTTGTACTAGGGGTAGAATTTACCATACAACTATGTACACAACCTATTCTATGGTATTTTTCGAAATAGTAGACACTTTGATTAGCAATTGGTTTTTCTTCTATTTTTTTAAATTATTAAATATTTATTCACATATCGCATTTGATAGGAGGGTTTGAGCGACGTTGTCTGATTCGAAATGAACGAGAAACGGATAAGCTTAGAACAAGTGTGTCGCGATAAGATATTCGTAAGAAGGTTTACCAAAGTGGCTAGAGTTTCAACATAAGTGAAACAAATTTTAATATAGACTATGTTTCGTCACTGACTTTCGCCTAAATCGTGCATCGAACTGTATAATGCGGCGTCGGTGATATGACAAAATTCGGGCATCGAAATTATCGTGATTCTATTTTAAAGAACGTTATTTTTTTAGATTAGATTCTTCAGAGTAAAATATGGGCACGGGAAGATATTATGAGAACTAAGACATAAAACTATTTTTTCCTTCACGTAGTTAAATATCAACTATACTTATATAAATTATAACTAGTAAACGAATACAAAATAGTTCTATGAGTTTCTGTTTTACAAAGAAAACTTTGCTTCTGCAAGTTAATTGTGATAACCAAAACTGGAATTGCAATAGAATTACAGAATATCTGTAAATATTGTACTTCGGTGATATATATACAAATGGTACTTAAAAGATAATTATAGTTACAGTGCGTGTATACCTATTTCTTAAATCCGACAGAAGTCTTGCACTTATATAACAAATTGGGCATTGAATTTTTGTACGTTTTCTTAGAAACTTACAGTATAGTACATATTAAACGTTAATTAATGCGTATAAAACGTGGACAATTTTCAAAGTGTGTTGCAAATAGCTATAACTTAAAAAATAACGTTGCATTACTTTCAGTCGTATCTTGTCTTTATGTATATATGTTTTTGCATTTGTACACCCTTGACGAAATTAGTATCTACCGCCATGTGAACGTTATGTTAGTATCGCTTCTTGTTTGCTCACCCTTATCCCAAAAAAATGATTTGAACATTAATACAAGTATTTCAATTTTTCTATTATCATGCATTGAAGAAATTTATGCTATACAGTCATCGAGCATAAAGAAAATGTATTGGTTTGAATGGAGGCGCTTCGATAAAACAAATCGTCGGTATTTACCGTGTCTTCTTATGCATACGACCCTTTCACATTTGATCTTTGTGCTTTATGGAAAGGGCACGCGCGGCATGATTTAATACAGTGTAGAAGAATAATTATATTTTCTCGCAGCAGACGCTAACTTAAAAAAACGAATATACGTTATCAGTATAAAATTTGAAAAAACTAAGCATTATAGGGAATGTTAGAATTAAAAAAAAAAGAATTTACAAATGTGTTGCATTCGAAAACTTGTCAGTTAAAAATCTATGAAACTAAAGCAAATTATTACTAATATGTAGAATATTATTTCTAAATTAATAAAGAAAGTGGCGAGCAATTCAGTATAGCTATAATGTAAGAACCAATTTAAAAATTTGATTGAAAGGCTGATAGCATATATAATTATGGACAATAGAAAATTTGAAGAGTAGGCAAGAGAAAAAGTCACTACAACTTTACCAAAAAGTATATTTAAAGTATATTAGTATAAGTATATAAAGTATATTTTGCATTGGAAGTGAAGTTTTCATAAATATATATATATATTATATATAATATATGTATTTCATAAATAATGGAACAAGTGGAGAAACTAGAGAGACAAAATTAAGTTTAATGAAATGGTTCTATGATTAGGTTTTCTGTACTTGCAAATGTACCATGTACTTCTTTACCATGCATTACAGTTGCAGTCTCTTTAATTTACTAGTAACTACATTTTCAAATGTATTTATTAGAAAATTGTGTCGCTTTTATTCTACAATTTTCAAAAATGTTTACGTTGTAAAATAAGATTTACATGGTTACGTTTTTGCTTAAAGATGTAATTATGTAAATCTAGTCGATACGTTCGAATATCCGGATTTTCTGGAAAAAAAGATTGGAATATTCGAAATCTCGATTACGAATAATCTGTGACGTCATTATCCGAATATTTGGATGTTCGATTGTTCGGATAGTGCCAGCCTTAATAGAAACATTGTCTAATACGTGCATATCCAATCGATTTTCTCTAAAATGAATCCCCAAACAAGAAGTTTTATTTTACATTTTGAATTTCCCAATGTAAAATCGCTGTCTTACTGATTGTGCCAATAGTTACATGACATTGGTGAATCTAGATTACAGAAGACACGAGATTCGAGATTCGTTACGCGATTAATAAATGTTTTTGCGTACGCGTTCACGCAATACGCTGTCAACACAACCATTTATTTATAGTCGATGTAGCCTCGATTAATTGGATGCTGATTATTACGTAGGGAGTGCACATTTAGTGTGTGGAAATAATAACGTTGATATCGCAGAAATGCGACGCGTTTAGATGAACGATGTGTGGTAGACAGACTATTTATTTCTGTTTGTATTTCTCTCTCTCTATCTCTCCTATTTCTTCCCCTCCTTCTCTATAGTTTTTTAAATGGTTTTTTCGTCTCATCTTTTATGCAGTTAATATGCATCAAATGCGTGCTTACGCGAATTATGACGAGATAATGTTACGAACGCAGTCGTACAAGGTTGTATCAGAAAATCGATTAGAGTATACTCGTGATTACTCAAACATAGCCAATCGAAACGTATAATTAAACTCGTCGGTCAACGGTGCTCGACAATGCACTGTTTAATTGGCTGGTTAACCTGCCGAGTAAATAAGATTCAAAAACTAGTCTGTAAGATTTGCGGCACTGATTATTATCAGATTCCGTCTCTGCGCTGCAATAAAAGTCTCATTGTCAGTTGTTAATCAGCACGATATTTATTACGTTGTACCTTCAACCAGTTATCGTTATAGAGCGTTCCTTGAATCTATCGCGCTCACGTGTAGCAAATGTTGTGATTTGCTTTACAAGGAAAATCGTCGTAGTATTTATGAACGGAACAACTTATTACTAAGTACTCACGTTGTAATGTTCACCGACGGCCTTTTGCGTCACAAAATGAATTGAATATTCGTTTTGCAACTTATCACGTAGTATTCCGTTGTTCCTGATCATGAGGCTAATCGTAAAACATATTAAGTTTACAAGATAGTCGCAGGAATTCGTTAGAATAAATTAAATATTACTTAATTCAGTCTTACTTGTGTTCAATGAAGTGTTTTAGAATACCAACACTGTTGTACAGCCTGCATTATTAATTCATTATGTATGCGCTTCGTTTCTTTCTTCGTTAAAGAAATATATGAATTAATATTGATGCTTGAGGAAGTCGATTAATCAAGTGAGTCCACATTAGAAACACGTGATAATGTGTTTAATACAGATTGCGAGCTTTGGGATAGTGTTAAGTTATCTAATGTGTTCTGTAATATATTAATGAGTACCTCTGAAGTAGATTACTGAGGTTTTATCTTAAATCGAATAGTCATTCGTTTTCTACGATAGAGGATAGTGCATAATTTGCTTTTTACATTCATGTTATTAGGTGCACGTGTCTCGATATCAGACCGTTGATCTTTCTACATAATTGTTATTTAATGCACAACATGCGCAATATCCATGTTTAATCGACAGGATTTTCGTGATTTTCATTTTCGTTATTATGTTGTCCTTTACATGATTTTTGGAATGGTTGATAAGAATTTTACAAAATGTGAAGTTCTTTTGCTCCACATAAGTATTTCAATAAGGTGGGCGAATCCGATTTAGTCAGACTAACGTTTAAAAAGTTGTATAATATTTCTAAATACATATATAATGAAATTATCGAATGTTTCATAAAGTCTAGGATCTTATCCATCGCCTACAATAAATGTCCACAAAAGGAATTTTTTGTTTAATTTTGTAACAAAATAATAAAAGGTTGCAACTGCCGAAATTGCCATACCTGGCGTACGCAATTTAGCCACAATATACCAGAGACAGGGTTACCAATTTGATCTACTCGTAAGAAAATTCTGAGAGTTTAACAGTTAAGCTGAAAGAATTGACAGTTCTAGTACCAAATTTCCATACAGGATAATTAATATAAGATTTACTATATGTAATACGTACAACCAAATTATACTTCAAAAGAGGTGCATAAGCAATAAGATATGAACAATTTTTGGTTATATTTATACTTTATTAAAAAGCATAATAAAATAATCGTTCGATAAAACAAAAGATATCACTACCTCGGCTGTCTTCAAATCCGTGGCGAAATTGCGGGTCAAGCAGCAGCACGCATTTTATGGCAAATAATCAATTATGCAGATAATAAAATGGAAAATTATGTATGATTTCAAATACTAGAAACAACTTAAAGTTCGGTAATATACATTAATATTAATATTAATATTAATATGAATGTTATTAATTCAGATATTTCGATCATGTCACATTTTACAAAACTATTTATCATTAACCAGTATGTTATAATCTTTAGTCGAAATGCTGTAAAATGAAGTAAATTTTTCTTACAAATCTTAAGTTATTGTCATTTTATGTTTTTAGCTATGAATTAATAAACTCATGAATAGCGAATTTGGGCTTACCTACCTTACAATTAGTATCATTGGTACATTGCTTTCTGAATTTAGAACGAATTTATTTCTGAAGCACATTCCTTATAATCATAAAATGAGTTCCATACAATCAAACTAATTCAGTATAAGTAAACATTTCTAATTTATATAACGTTACTATTTCGAATATAACTTCAAATTCAGCAAACAATTACAATTCAAGAACATTCTTAACTCGTTTTTTATTTATACATAACAGTCAAAATAAAAATATTTTAAGTTCCATCTTGAAACACTAATAAAAGAAACTGACGGTTTAAAAGGTGAACTATAACGAAATACAAGACTAAATCACTCCAAAACAATGTTGCATAATGAATTTAATTTATTATTCGGATGTAGGATAAACATAGGTAATATGGAACAGTACAGTATACGAGACATTGTGAAGTCTCGATAATTAAGTAGCGAAATTTTGCTGGCAACCGTGTATATTTGTTCTTCATAAACAATAATGGAACATACTGACAATTAAACGTAAGTAAAATATCCGTTATTGGAAAGGAAACGTTTTTCGCGGTGTGCAAAAATTTCTAAAACGTGAGTTAGATAGTTAAATACTTTGGCAGAGATAAGCTGTATCGGAAAAATGCGAAGTACCTAAAAGATATTTGTTTACTTCTATTTTTTGTTTAAATAAATATTCATTTTCTATAATAAACATAAAGATCTTTTAGTTTTCTTTATAAATTTTCTAGGTGTTCCATATTAGATATCACATTTTCGAACTGCCGCATTTCACCTCTGTTAGTTTCTTTTTTAATATAACATCAAACTATTTGAATTGTTTCACACTTAACAATTTAAATATGACTATATATCAGTTTCTTCGAGCAGTTGCGTTAGTTTTATTAAACAAAGACAAATTTCTCTATTTTTGGCAAGCTTTTAAAGTCAGGTGTTCCGTATTGCCATCGTTTACCTTAATTACAAACATCAAAGTAATCCAACTACTAAATAAACCGCATAGGAAAACAGTGGCGATTTATGCGTAAACGTGCATGGTCATGGCTATTTTTGCTGGATGCTACGGTTCACTTGGGAGCAGCTTTTCGGCTTTTCGTGGATGAAAGCGCAAAGTGTGCTCTTACGTCACGCCATTTGCCAATCTGAGAGAGTCAACAGTTTTTAATGTAAAAGGCCGGCAACTTTGACAAATGGCACGTGATTGGCGGACAGATTACTAGCAAAGCGTATAACGGGCGCGTGATTCGTGGGGTATAACGGCGGCGAAGGAGGTCCAGCGACAAAAAGGGGGGCGAAGAGGAAAGATGGAGAAAGAAAACGATAACCAGCTCGCAGATAACCGGCTCTTTATCGCTCGAGTCTTCATAGGGGTTATCGTTCTGACCACCGTTGCCACGTCCAGTGCTGGAATCGAGCCGTATTCTCTTCGTGTGTGTATTTTATTCTCGAAGAATACCAACGCTTTACCACCGAATAGTCATTGGCGTTTGGTGTGCGCTTTCGAGGTTCCGTTTGTCGCAAATTCTGAAAAATAAGCTGACCGCGGAAATATTTTATGTAATATATTTCGAATACCCGCCACCCGAGTTATTTTTATTGCCAGCATGCTAGGAATCTCTTTGTTCTCGCCACAAGGAGAATGGACAACGATCCGCGATCGAGTATCTCATTGTCAGTGCTCTCGATTTCTGGATCTTTAATGATTAATACTGGAAAAAGTTATTGCAGTTGAAAAAATTACTATCTATTTATACAAAGTCTTTACATTCTGTTAGCATCAGTGTGTCATACATAATATGCACTGTAATTTCATTGACACTAAAACTGCAGTCAAATGCGAAATTTTCATCGCAAGTTAAATCTTTCTGCATTCGTCAATTTCTATTTTTATTTTCAAATAAAGCAAATTCACCAAAAATGAAATAAAATAACTGCTGATAGTTATACCTTTTTTTCTTATCAAGAAAATGCTTTGAATTTTCAGGGAAATTACTGCCACAGATAATAGAAGAGCGCATTCTAAATGATAAACACTACTAAATACTAAATAATAGGATAAGATTTATTACAATTACCTATTAAGTAAGGGATCTAGTGAAAAAGCAGTATAAGTTCATTTTTTGTTTCAAAAGCAAGATAAGTACCGGGAACATTATATAAGATCGATACGTATCTAGCGGGAAAATGGTACAAGTTTTTTCTAACGATAATATAATACAGTATTACATATGATACGGTATATATAATACAATAACAATGAATTGTTCGGAAAATTCGTATGGCTGTAATTGGTTATATTATTATTTTACTTATTTTAATATTTACTATATTTTAATTAAAATAGCTCCTAAAGTAATGAGTTTACAATATAAACAGGTTAATACATATTTTATAGAAAATGGTGATCTGAATCGATTAGCAAAATAGAAAAATATACGATTCCATTTAAAACAACAAAGTTGATCTTCATATGCTTTCTATACATATACATACAAAAATATTAACAACACCGTAAAATGATTTCTTCGAAATCATTCAAGCTTTGTCTGAAACCTTTTTCGATATAATCAACATTTTTGGAAATATTGTAACTTTCAGCCTTAAGTGACTTACCCTGTATATATTTTTGACAGAGCTTCAAAAAGAATGAAATCATTAGGAATATTAATGTCAGATTTTGTGAAAGCACTTGAAGTACTGCACGAATGATTCAATGTCCGACTCGAATTTTGAATACGCAGAAAATTTGGTGACGGCTAGCGTAGTTTCTGTGTTTTATGCGAAATATTTTTGTCCCCGTGGAATTCCTGTGATGCGCGGGGATATTGTAATTGATGGTACGCAACGGTATTTACTATACGGCTTGCCACATATAACAAAAAAAGGGAGGGATGTAGAATGAAGAGAGTTTATGAAACAATAATAAAGCGTATAGGGGCATACGGAGTGGTTTATGAAAATCCACTTATGTTTGCCGTTAAATAGAATTGTGTACAAGCTGGAAATCGGATTGTTTTGGGTATTCGTTTAAATAAAATCGTTTTGAATGTATAAATAATAAAGTATGTTATGAGGCATAGTATTACTGAATTGGTGGAAAAATAACGATGGATTTCAGGGCAACAAACAATTCAATTTATCATAAGGTCCCTGTTTTATTTAATCAACTGTATAAAATGCATTGCTTTTTACGTTACAATTGTAATTGAACGTTTTGAGATAATTTTTAATGCTACTTTTATACAAACTTGGACGTTTTTAAAATTGTCAAGCGTCAACATTGCTCTTACTTCTCCAACAACCTAATACTTATGGTATTTAAATAATTATTCTCATTTGGGATCGATTCTAACATATTCTTTATCCCGAATGGATTTAAATTGTATCATAACTAGATTGCGGATATTTACGCAAATTCATATTTTGATTAGCAAAATTCAAGAAGGGGTAGCTTAATATAGTGTTGCCTCTTCTTATAAATATAATAATATATAGTTCACTTTCAATATTTTGTATATTTTTACGTGTCAAGTGCATTCTATGCTGTTTCGTAAACTTCAATTTCCCATAAATGCATAAAAATATGCAATCTAATTATAGTCATATTATTAAAATCTAGACGATAGTGTCTCATTATGTCAAAGAATATATGTAAAAGATGCTTAACACTGAAATATGCAAGACGGAGTAAAATAGTGTATGGCTGTAGCGTAATTGTCGTTGAAGATTCCAATCTACAATTACTAGTAATATCAATCTAATAGTATGGAACAGGACGAACATTGTTATAATATTTTAGCGAAATTGAAAAAACAAGAATTCACACATGATTGATTCGAGTAAAGATTAAAACTGAGACTAACAAAATAATAGGAAGACGATAGAATTGTACTTTGTGCCTAAACTAAAAGCAAAAAATATAAAGTAATTTTAATTTAAAAGATCAAAACTTTAAAATTAGTGCATATCTTTGTTTCAAATTATTTCTGTGATGGAAGCATTAAGATCGTTTTAAATGATTCATCATTCAAAACTATTTGTTACTTTTGTCTTTTGAATAATTCGTGGTCAAAACCGGTTGTAAACAGCGGCAACGTAGTGAAAACGGCATTGAGTCGTTCATAAAAGTTGATTTGCATTTTTGCATTCCATTGAAATATTAATTATTCCTACGCGATTCTTTTTCACATAGGCGCGCAAACACAAAATCTGCTGATTTTCTGCGCAGCCAACAGAACCCTACACGAAAAAGAAGCGAGCTTTAAGTGATGTTAACTTTGTAACTGCAAGCGATCTTCCTCGAATCCTTGAATTTTATTCTTATTTAATATTCATGTTTGCCTTGAGCTATACTCAGCTGCAGTCGATTTGGAAATTGCCGCGACGGGAATTTCGTTTGCAGTTTCGAATTTCGTGCGCATCTTTCCGAAGAGAATAGTTCAGATATAGGCGTGAAAGTTAATAAAAATCTGCCATAAGGAGACACGCATGTCGTGAAATAATGATAACTGTTTAAGGTTTACAATGAAATTGAAAATAATTATTTAGTATTTTCTTACTTTACAATTGAAGAATGTAGGACACAGTTAACTTTGAAGAATAGATTGTGAGATGTTGAACTTAGTGGTTTAAATAAAATGGATGAAACAAATGAAAAAAGTCCAAATATAAATTTTAAGTTAAAAGTTTCAATTTAATACTTTAAGGTATATTACACATAATATTGCTATTAAAAAGCGTTACATATAAACAACTGGAATTATGTATTTTTCATGTCTGGCAATCAAAATGCAGAAAATGTTACAATAAGGGAAAGAAAAATTTCTTACGTTGCCTATTTGCAGTTATTCCTCATTGTATTACACTGTGAAAGGGTTAATAGCACCCATAATACATGCAGCTCCTACATTTTGACATGTCAGTGTTAAATGTTTCGTGAAACATTTTGTTAGTCAAATATTCAGTCAATATGGTATGAAAATAAAATAAAATTCGAATGTATAATATTCGTGAATATTAAATTTGAATATTAGAATAAGGTACAATTGAAAAACTGAAATGTGATCGAAATGTATGAATGATTAGAAACTCGTTTTCTAACAATAAAATTTCTCTATTTATCGTAATTCCTGGAAAAATAACCCATAGATTTGTTGGCCCTTTTTCGGTAAATTGTCTTTAATATAACGTCATACCGCCGTAATTGATATTCCCTTCAACTTTCGTTTCAATATTACACCAATTAAATGTAGGATAGCATTTGCTGTTAACTTGCAGAATATGTGTACTTCCGACGCAATTTACTTAATGTCTTATGAGACCTTTTTCCAGAAAGCTCCACAATTATATACATTGCACTCGGCATTCAGTTAGCCTCTTGAAGAGTTCTCTTGCTTGCTTTATTTGGTATGAGACGCAGGCAACTTTTTCTGTCTTATTCCTGATTGCAGAAGCTTGAACAAAGGATTGAAACTTACTGGTATCGTCTAGTCAAAGTTTCATTGAATGCGATAGCGCACCGCCACACGAATTGTATACTTGCATACACGAATAAGATTTTATGCAGTTACCTATATTATGACGAACTAACAATAAGTGCAAGTGTGATCGAAATGTGATAAATCACTAAACTTCCCTCGATTAAATTCTCAAGTTGAAACGACAAAAAGTGTGTTGTTAGTATACGAAAACGCGTCTTAATTACTAAAATTTGTTAATGATTATTACAGAAATGTTGGTACTTGTTTTAAAGATAAAAGAAGCAGGGAAACGTGGTTATCGAAGATCTGCGAATTGATATGTTATGTAGATGAAATATTTTTGTTTCAAGATAGGACATACTTTATCTGTTTTTACCGATAACAGCAAAACATATTTATTATCATACCGCAAAGAGGTTTTACATATATCTGCTTTCTTTGCAGGATAACTTGCGGTTTTGTGGTTTCTTCGTGGTTACATTTCGATATGCATTGTCATAGAGATACGAATGTAACATCCTATTTATGTTTAAGCCAATTGAATTATTCAGGGTTATTCAATTTAATTTAACGAAGGATATTTAATACAATTTTGATAAAAGCAATGATCAGACCATGCGGTAAAGTAATAGGAACATTGGAAAATAATCCCAAAAAACGATAATATAATTACAATCATCGTACCGCATAAAGCATACAGTGAGTCACGAAAATATTCGAACGCTTCCATTCTACATCGTTAACAAGTAAAATGCACACGTTAGGTTTATGTTTTCAAAATAAGATTGGAAGTAAAGACACATAGTTGAGCATATAAGATCCAATTAATAGGCTGCCAGTCGATGAGCATTGACATCGAAAAAGCTACTAATATATATTATACCATAATATAATTACCTAATATACAATATATTACCGGTAAATAAAGTATTCAGACGAGGGACATCAGTGGATTAGAGGAGAGAGTAGGAATTTGAGGTACCTATTTTATTTTTTTAATCTAGGAAGTTTCAGAATGGGTGTAACCAAAAAATAAAAAAAAAATAACTTTAGGAAATTTCTTGTGAAATGTACCGTGTAAACATAAATATTGTGAACCTTATGGAACTTTTGAATTTCTTATTTTTATCAAATTGAAGCAAAAACAGACAACTAAAAACTCGGATAGTAATATGAGACATTATTAATTTTGAAAAAAAAGTAAGTCATAACAATGCATTGTAGAGTAAATAAAAAAGTTTTAATGATATACAAGTGTGAAATATAACAACACGATCACAATTTATGTAGCATTAGTATAGTAACATATATCGCTCTTTAGACCTGCACAATCATTGTAATGAGACAGTCTCATATGGAACTTTTTTGCTTTCTTCGTGACTCGGTAAAATTCAAGACGTTTCCAGAGATAAACAATTACAATGAAATATATTATATTAGACTAAATTTATTAATCAGGTGTCTCATATTACTGCTAACCGGTCATTTTACTTTTTGTCATATTACGATTAGAAACACAGTATACTTTAAATCCTCACTGATATTGCGAACCTACGATTATTATAGAATACCTTAATGTCTGTGTTTGGTTGAAACGCATAAAATAAGTCGAAGTAAATTTTATTTCAATATACACACACGAAAACGTTCCGTTGCAATATAAACCAAAAATGTTTATTGGTGAAAGAAACAATAACGAAAAACGACAGCTGTGTGGAACGTCATTGTAATTTTCACAGTTCTTAATTTCCAATCATTATGAAAAATGTCAGTAATCCATATAGATCAAAACTACAATGTCTCATATTTCTACCCCATCTCATATTCCTATTTTTTCCCTTACACATTTTATTCTCGCAATTTATTACAAATAACTATAATAAATAGAAATGATCAGGGCTGGTTGTTAGAAAATTGAAATATTTATTTTTTAAATTGTTATATTTCCAGTTATTTCTGCGGTATCGCCATTTAAAAACGCAAATAAATTTTTCACAACAATTTGGCGTAGTAACGAAACAGATAACAACATAATGTGAACTTTACTTAATTTTTACATAGAAGTATATAGTTGTGACAAGCAGTTCCGATCTCGATTGTTAAATGAAGAAATAAGGGATAGTGACAATTTTTTGACAGATCGAACTACGCTTGAATTATGAATGAAATAAGTACTATAATTTCGCAAGAATTAATGCATTCTTCTAATTATTCATTCATCAAAATCAACCGTTTAATTGCTTAACCATTCCACCTACGGACCATATGCAAGCGGAATGATGGAACAATTCACACAAAATGAAACATCACAAACTCAATTTTTCGCAGAAGGAAACGATCGTTAGAACAAGTTTATGCCAAGGGAAAAAAGTTTTACTTGTCAGTGGCGACAAATAGACCGGAAGATTTTATTGGATAATGAATTGGCAAACGCACGCGGCGAAGAAAAGGATACCCCGTGAATTAGCGATAAAATGTGCTTTCTCTACGCTCGCGCGTCATTCCACGCCTACTTCGTGAACGATGGATCACCTCCTCAGGTGGAAAGTATATTTGTGCTCACATACACGATTACAGACGTATCTTGGTATGAGGTTAAGTGAATAAAAAGAGCAAAAGTAAGCAAGAGAAAGAGAGGGAGGAAGATACTCGGATAGAGTGGGCAACTTGTTGCATTTCGGCCGGGAACGGCTCGATAATATACTGTACAAGAATCTCCGTGGCTCTCTTTGTGCATGCCAGGCTTGTTTAAATTTGCTGTATCTTAACGCGAAGTTCTTCCCGCGATGTTTGCGAATTTTTTTGCGGCTCGTGATGCCCATTTAAGGAAATGTTCTAGTCTGAAGAACAGAAATCAATCAAAGTTTTATTATTTTTATAATATATTTTATATATATTATTTTTACAACTGTGTGAAGTGTTCATATAAATGGAGTTATCGAAATTAGCAAAATTAGTGTAATTGTGAATTCTTGGACTTGATGTGAGCTAATATTACGAGCTCTGAAACTTTAACATTTAAAGATTCATAAGAGTGAAATTTCACCCCAAGCGAATTTCGTTCTATTCCGTTGATTTGAAATAACTTTCTTAATATAACAATATATTTACATATTTTATTATATCTTTTATATTTTTATATTTATTATTATTTTATTTATTTCCGATTTTATGTTTTATACTATATGTTTTATATTAATTTGGAGTTAATTGAATAATAATTATTGCACGTATAAAAAGTTAAACGATGCTTAAAATTATTTTTATTTAAACAGTATATAAAGGTAGCTAATATTGTTGAAACCCTTTCGGAATGGGTAGCATTAATTTTGTTGGGTATTTGTGGAGCCTACCAATAATTTTAAACATACAATTATATAACTTCTACTTAATGTTAAATGATAGTGAAAACTGTGTATTTATTGTTTTTTTTTTATAGATTTTGATGCTAACTTTAAAGGTTAAACACAACTTCTTCGAAGCCATACTTTCTAAACTGGGTAACACGATATCTGTTACACAAGTAAACTAATTAACCTAGATCTTCAATTTTTTTAATGATATAGTTTTTAATGATGAAGGAATCTAAATCCACTTAAACCTTTCCAAGTTAATATCTTTCTTAAATGCAATGGGCAATAGGGTGGAAAAATATAGGCAAATATTGCGAGACTGACATTTTATTCATTTTCAACTGTATGCACTGAGTTTAGGTTTATCCTTTGACAAATTTCACAATCTCTAAAACTATTTCTGTTTCATTTGATCAACGGTACTATTTTCATTGTAATCCTGATACCCGCGAAGTAATGCACAATGAAACAAACTTAACCAAAATTGTTAAAGACAATACAGCTTAGCTTTCATTAAACAAACGAAAATTCGATTCATTAAAAAAAATTTCACAGAGAACGCTTGCTTTTTGGTAATCCAGACCAGAACTTTCCCTGAATGGTCATTCAAAGTGATTAATTCTGTACCTCAGATCCAGAGTGACCCAAGACCTGTATTGTAAATTTACAGTAGAGCGAAAAAAACATTGAAACTGCATTAGATAACATTGTATTTAAAGTAGCTCAGCCAATTAAATCTTCTTTGTGTATTATGTAACATATGTACATTCTTGTGGGTCTGATATAGTTAACATTAGAACTACCAAGGCCATCAAAATGACGGGTCACTAATTTACCATAAAAATTATATAAATTTTCAGAAGCACACTTTTGAGAACATTCTGTGATTTTCTGTATAAAATATGAATAAAAATTCATTTCAGTTGGATCACATATTTTTTTCAATCATCTATCATTTTTATTTCTTTTTGGTACAAATAAGTATATTTTAGTTGCAGATAGTGATTTAATTGTTTAAAAAAAGAGCAATACGATGATGTATATAGCACAATATTGGCAAAAATGGACTTAGATTTGTCTGGTTCTTAGGTAACAAATTATCCCATATCTCGAATAAAAATAATGAAATAGTTGAAAATATACAGTTCTGTCTTTTCTAATTTACACCATACATAGAGTGGAATAAAAAGGCCGACAAGATAATAAAGGAAAAATTTCATCGCTTAAATTCTATTTTCGAGTTGTTCGCCCATTCGAGTAGGGATGGGAGTGCGCGCGATCCCATGAAGGGGTATGTCCGTTTCGGGATATTACACGGCTGGTATTTAATAGGATGTTAAATAAAATCTAATAAAATCCGATATCCAATAAAATCTAATAAATACAGCGACTGGAAAGGGAAATCTCGTAAAACTTAATGATCTGGAATTATGGCAGTTTCTTTTACTGACGCTTTGTTGCGCGCCGCTTCGAATTCCGCGATTTTTACTCTCGCGAAATAATTCGCGTGTTACCAACGATTTACAGAATTGCGTATACTTGCCACAAGACGTGAAAGAGCCATTAAAATGATCGTAAAATTACTATCGTGCAACGACATACGTCTTAATTATTGTCGTGGCTCACTCCAAGCTTCTGTCGGTGCTCTTTTGCGGAGTTTTAACAATAAAGCAATGTAGTTGGTGCAAATGGGCTGATTTACGGCGTCTCTACACGGAAGTCTGACGCTGCTGGAAACTCGGATTTAAAGTTTCCGCTGGCAGCTTTTCTTTACTCGCTTCGAGCACCCACTTTGCTTTAATGCGCCCTATCCTTTTGCATTGGGATATTACACGCCGGGTGTTTAACAGAATGTTAATCTTATTAGACAGTTACTGAGATTTTTCTTCTGAGTAAATTGAAAATTTTCATGAATTATTTAACGTATAAGACGAACATTTTTTTTTGGTAATTTACGATCGCATCAACCTTCTATGTGGCTTATTAATAACATTATAAAGAAAATAGCACTGTTGCATAGATTTAAAATTTATTGTACGATTTAATATGATTCATTGTATTTTCGTTTATTATTACTTGTATTTAATACTCTTTCAGTTGATTTGTTATGCAATTATCGATCGTTGATTCGTATACTATAATTTAATTACTGTGCTAGTAAAAGGGGAAATAAATATATTATAATTATAATATTATATATATTAATATTATAATTTTTATTATATTTCATAAGTAATATATGTAGCTATGCTAAACAAATTTTATAGTGAAATAAAGAAACTTTTTAGTTGTTGGTCAAGCAATTAATATACAAATGGATAATAATTGTAGTAAATAAAACTTACAATTAGTCAGCTAATGATTATAAATAAATTGATTCATTTTACTTTCTTCCAAAAGATAAAGATATGTAATAGTTTGAAAACTTTCCATTTTCTGTTACAAAAAATATTCTGCTAAATATAATATTCTAAAAGTTGTATTGTTTCGAATGATACGATATTAAATTATGGTATGCAGGATATAAATTAATCAAGTTTTAAAACATTATCTTTTCACACTTCACACAAATGGAATGGATGAGCCGTTTGTTTTAGCAGGTGTAGTCATCATAAGTCTTCTGGCATTCAATACAACTCGTAATGAGACAGACTCGTTTTTATAGCTTCTTGTTTTTCAACAAAGATTGATTCGTGAATGAAAGACTGTACATCGAAGGTTGTCACTATGGTGTCTCACGTTTTCATGCTACAATGTTTCACGAAGCATTATAAAGTAAAACTACCTAAGTGCTCTTACCTTATACAGCGCAAAAAATTCTACGTACTGCATTTTTCGCATAATCCTCACTTGTCAGTCTTCAGTCCCGACTTCAGAGTCACCCTTCACCTTCGATCCAGTTAAAAGACTACTGTACTATCGTTGCTACTTTGGAAATAAAGCCTGTAATGCCGCAGAAGCGTAACTTCATATTATTGCATTAGACTGTGATACAAGATACGATCGCTGGCAGAAGACGAAAAGCACGTTATGCGAGACACTGAACTAGTTTTTATACCTGTAACTCGCATACGAAGTTGCAATCTTTTATTTTTGTTTATTGTTTACTTTTATTCAATCAATATATTTATAGTAATATTTAAAGTACTTTAATTAAATAAAAAATAATATTTAAAGTAATTCTGAATTTATATCTGATGTATCTATTTGTTAAATAAATCAGTTAAAGAGTCAAGTTTGGACTCTAATTGGGCTGCCTAAGATAGGGGATGAATTATTTGAACGAATTTATTATGCAGTGACATATCGATTATTTTGAAGTCTTTCAGCACTGCAGAAAATTGTTTAATCGTGGAATAGAGACACTTTTGAAAATAAATCTAAGGATGTATCTCTTTTTTAAATTATGCAAAGAAAATATTCATGCAATGATGTGCGGAATCTCCATTGAATGATAGTCATTTAGTTTAGCAAAAGTAAGCAAACTCTTTTCAGCAAACTGTCAAACAATCAATAATTGAGGAGGTGCATCATTAGATATATATATAGATTTTTCGTTCTACGTTTAAATGTAATTATTACATACATAATTGATTAGTAAAAGTACAAAATCAAAGATAAAGTTTTTTTTATAATAATACTCTGTTCTGTTGTTTATACAGTTACCTGTTATTTCATATTAATTTACAATTCACAGTCAAACAAACTAACAACAAAGTTTGCATTTGATTAATTGCATATCACTGTACATATTCGTTCGTGTGTATCGGCTTGAACGAAAAATTCGTACGTTTTATACTACATTACTCTGCTACATAATTCGCTAGTAACTTTTTTTTTTATTTGTAGAAATAATGGAAATTAATTTCTCCAAATAGTTTCTACAATACCAATACAACTGAGTGCAATAAACTAAAAATGCATGGTCTTTCATTCCAACTCAATATTGTATGTAGGTATAATCCAGTTTCTTTAAATTTCAAATAATCTTCAGTTAAGTAAAATCTTATAAAATTTGAATACATCACATTATGAATAAGAACGTATTAAAAATATGATACATTGATACATGAGAGGACAAACTTTTCCCTCATTTTCTATTTTTACACAAACAAGTGCATCGGCTGCGAGCCCATTATAAATCGATTTGAAATCTTTGCTCCTTGACGAGTTCTAAGGTTCTTCATCGGGGGAAAAAGTCATCGACGGGTACAACAGCGTTAATACAAAGTAACAAGGCTTTGTAGCAAGCGAGCCGATGCCTTATGGCATTTGTTGGCAAAAGCGAGAAGCGAAGAATCGTGGCCAACTGGGCTTGATCCAAGTGCGTCCTCCCGCAAGGGGTAAGAAAGCTCATGAGAAAATTACCGTGCGATTACGTCCCCTCGTAAGTACCCTCGATGCTACAGAGAAAGTGGCGTACTTGGGGGAGTAGACAAGCGGAGATGAGAGTTGCCGGCTGGTCGAGCTACTTTTTTTCTGCCGTTGTAAATTGAAAAATGAAAGACGATCGCTCCGACTGGCAGAGTTCCCGAATTCGACCGAATATCCCTGCGATTCTTTGGATTCTTAGCCCCGAGAAATACGTGCGTTGTGGCTTCTTGGTCTTTTTACCGTTAACACCTGTACTCGAGAAAATATTCATTTCGTGTGTCCAGTTGGAACGAGGCTTCTGGGGTTTTGGCAACTGGCTGGGTAACACTCATGCGTAATCAGATTTGTCATTTTGGAGGGTAATAAATTTGAAACCGTGGGATGTGATTTATATTAATATATAATTCACCGAAAACTTCAATTACAGTGATAAATTTCTCTTGAAGTTATTAATTTTAATATAATATTGATTATTATTGCTAAACATTGACTCAGATGGTTAATGGTTCTTTTTTTATTTCTGTTGCAGGTGAGTCGCGATTTTTCTTATCGTGTACGTCGAAGCAGAGGTTACTTTTAAATAATCGAATTCAATTGACACACTTTAAAAAATCAAAGTTGGGTAAGCTATCGAACAGTTTAATATTTCAATCGCACCATCGAATTCTTTTCTCACGTGCAAGGCTTGAACGCAAAACGAAAGAAATTACAGCGAAATTGTCGAGACAGTGATAAATGAAGAAAAGTTAGCATCGTGATCCGACTGGCCGATAAGCCAGAACAACTAGTAATTGCGTTCTTCAATTTAACTACCGTCTGCTACTTGGATAAAAATCACACGTGCGTTATTACAGGTTGCAACATAGACGTGAATAAGCTTTTAATCACGTTTCATTAAACATTTAGCATACTAATCAGCGCGATCGTCGACTCGTAGAAACTCGCGAAAAAAAGATCGTTTGATAAACTTCAGGCAATTCCCTTTTGCACTCTGTCGATTGTGACTCGTTCCAGATATTTTTTCAATTTTTCTTTAACTGACCATCGTTTGATCACACCGGTGAAAACCAGAACCATCGTTTCCATGGACCAACGACGAAAGAAGTTAATGCAGCGAATAATTCGCCACCTCTCGTGCCCTTGCCTTTCTCGAACCTTTTTGTCATTCGATACCTTCCGTTCGGTACAGGTAATCGGATCTTCGTTGCCAAAATAAAGAGTAAGGAACGTTTCGAGGATCATCGTTTACCGTTGTACCACGTCGATCAGAAATGCGTCGCACGATCTAAAATTTCTTCTTTCAAGCCTGTGACCCGAACCTCATGGCCCATAGCATTTTGCGAGTCCCTCTAGTGAGAAAAAGAGTGATCGCGAATGTTGCGTGTTCTTTCGTATACTCGGTGAATTCTATATAGCGAACTTTTAAACTAAACCCTTTGCTGTTGGACTCCCATTCATGGGACGGCACTGATTGTGAGTCGCAAAGGATTCATAAAATAGGAACATCTTATCGCTCAACTTGCAGAAAAAGAACTGCAATATATTGTATTATAGAATATAGCATTTGAATAATATTTGCAATGTCTCTAAACGATTTTTGCTGCTTATATAAATTGATGATTATTTCTCGATCTTCGATAACCGTTCCTTTACATTTCGTTATTTTAGCACTGATGCGGTCGCTTTCTTTACTAAAACTCTACTGAGACTGTTACTTGTTAACTTTTAGTCTGTAAGTATTTACATTGGCGTTGGTTTCGATTATTTCTGCTTTAACGTATGATATTCCGTGACCGTACGAAGATATCTAAAACGCGCTATTTGAATAACATAATATACATTCCTGGCTTATTCGAAGACAATTTTTTGTTATCTAATTCATACTCGTACCATTTACAAGATAAAGAACTTTAGTTAAGTATAACTAGAATTTTTAAAAACTCCAATAAAATTTCGTAGAAAAGAAGTTAAACAAATGTGGTTTTCGTGTACGTAACTCTTTTACAAGCAACTGTAATTCCGAATTGAAATACGTACAGACTTAACGACGCTCGAACTCTTTATTCTCCCTTGTATCTGTTTCTTCGAAATATTTCTATACCTTAACGCTTGATAACTTTTACAAGTTTGCTATGTAGGTTTCACCAACTATACATATTCGTACCTGGAACTCTGTTCGATTCGTGCGCCCATTGGTAATTCCATTGTGATTTAAATTTACAACGAGCAAACGGAAATAGAGATTCCTGAAATTCCGCCAGCGTAAATTACTCCCGCGAAGAACTGTTCACCACGGTCGCCGCGCCGTGGCGAACGCGATGAGGCGAAATTCAAGGACGCGAAACAGCTAGGTTTTGTTTCTATTGGAGAAAGAAAATGAATGGAAGTCTCCTGAGACTCGGGTTTAAATGGTGATTTATTTGACTAACATAAGAAAGAAGAAGGAATTCAGGCGCCAAAAAGAAGTGGCTTTTGAAAGGGTACCGGATTAACTGCGCAAAACGTTTTTTGCCATCTAGGCTATCGGTAAGCGATCGGCTACCGGTTGTGCCTTCCTTTTCAATAAACTCGTATCTTGAGGAAGCATTTCAACGTTGGGGCAAAGAGTTTTACTGCGTATTAACAGAGTCAGGGACGCAGTACAACTCGAGTGCGCATGCAACAATGTCACCAGCAAGGTGTCAATTCGAGGCGACGTCAGATGGCTAAGTAGATACGTTTTGCGTTTTCAATTGAAATTGATACGCACACATACATAGTTGTCGTTGTAAATTTAGTCGGCCATCACTTTTACAATGTTTACCGGCAACTACGTCTGCATTCGTAGAATCATTGACTAAGAACAGGATAGGCCACTTATCCAATGCTTATCTTTGTCACCCGGATTTGGGGCTCATGGGCCTCAAATCCGTTTTCATTTTTACCTTTTCGATCGTCTAAAATGTATAACTTTTGCGTTTGCTCTTACATTTTGTATATTAAAATACTTTAGAAGTGTTTACATTCTTTGTCAGATAATAAACCGAAAGATATGCTTCCGAAAAGTCTGAATTTTTAGGTTACCGGTATTTAAGAGCATGTGATACGAAGTCCCATAAGATGATCGGTCTGTCCTGTACCTCGTCTGTCGTATAATCAAGACAATTCGTGATCGCGCGTCGTTTGGTTAACTGATTGCACCTCGTGCGAGAGACCACAGGTCATGTGTATTTTGGGCGAAAATTACGTGATAGTTGCTTTAATCGTACGTGAGTTTTATATTCTATGACACATAAAATTGAATTCAAATACAAGATATATATAATTTTAACCTTGTAAGTACTTATTAAAATTACAAAAAGTAGTAAAAAATACCCATTTTTGTTATGATGGAAATCGCTTCTAACTATCGTAAATGACATGAACATGTATGTTTTTCTCGGATACTTTATTTATTTTCTTACTTTTTTTTAACTCGTATAACGCACGGATGATGAAACACTTTAGACACATTTTCTTTTGCTCGTACGACATACGGCCCAAGCACTTAAGGGGTTCATGCTACATTTCGTAATTTCCATTTTCTACTTTTTTTATCTTATTATATTCTACGACTAAGACAAATTTTGAAGATATAAAGTTGTTGATGAACGTGCAAGTTTTTAAATTTAAACCTCCTTATGTTAAAAATACTGCTTATTTACTGTGCCAAATCTTAAATGGACAATGTATACGGTATTATCAAATTAAGCTGTAAAATTGTATTTTATGTGTGGAACAAGAATTGTATGTGATACCTGATAATTATCAAATTCAGTTGTCGCGGTTCTAATTGTCTTTGCACTTATTTAAGCGACCAAACATAATACTGCAAACAGTATACTTGATAATTAATATGAATATAATATTTGTTAGGTATACTAATAAATGATCCACTATCTTCCAATATGTTGATGAATTTGTGGGATCAAAAGGTTAAGGTTTCTTTCAAGCAGGAGTCCACAGTTTGCGTTAGGAACAATGTTAAACATTACAGAATAAAAGAAAATATGTTTAAGACACGATAAGTATTAAATATTATTAAAAATAAATATAGAATTGAAGAAAAAAATGGATTCGTTGGTACACCTCATAAATACTATACTTAACATTTTAATCATTTTTTTTTTTACCTAATGGTCATTTTAAATAGAGGTAGACAAGGTTAAATAAGAAATAAAGAAAATGACTAGTGATATAGGTGCTTATTATTAGTTAATATACAAGAGGTTTAATAACAGCTAAACTGAGTCTCGCAACACAACATTTTCCTACTTTCGCGCTTTATGTTTCTTTTTACTGTTTTGCTGTAGGATAACAATGACGTTACTCATTAATTAAAAAATAGATGTATATATTTACAAAAGACGCAGGAGTGATGAGGGCATCATTAATAAACTTCCTATTTTTGACTGGTTCGTAGATTGAGGCAAATTACAATTTATCTGCTCATAATTTTTAGGGATTTTGTGGTATTTTTAAGGTGTTTTGGCCATTACTATTTTAGGACTATGTGATTTTATGAATTTACTATGAATTCAAGTTTGGAAACAATATCGTTTTCGATCGTTTGGTGCAATTCAAAAATACTTTTCAGAAATAGTTCTCCCACCATCCAAATGTGCATTCTATAGATATCTCAGGCGAAAATAACATTACCTCGGTGAAAGTAAATTATATTTAATAGATCTGATAACAATGATTATTAAAAACTTTGTATACACTGTAAATTCAAACGCGCTAATTGAAAATTGTACAGGGTATATAAGTTTGAATAAAATAAGGTTGTAACATATATAGCACGACTGAAAAATATCGTGCCAAGATAAGAAAATAAATTGTGTTAAACCTCTTTTGTTAAGTAAATTATTCTATAAAATTCAACAATTTATTCGTAACACTTTGAATATTACACAATAGTATAGTTCGAAACTCGTAAAAATATAGTAGAATGACACATCAAGGAAATCAAAATTTAAACTTTAGAGACTATCGCGAATGAAATTTTGTGCGAAGCCAATTTTGCTTTACTAATGTTGAAAAGCTTGAGATCTGAGAATACTAATTTTTAAGCGTTTTACTTTCAACGATAGGTTTTAAGCTTAAAGTTAAATATTATAAATGATACTTATTGCGTATAGAAATTCTGGTATACATGCAGGATGTTCTATAATAATTGCTTCTGCCGAAATCTGTCACTATGTTCTATGGAAGCAGAGGCAACGAATTAGGTGGCAATGTAATCATTAACTATTAGTATTCAATTTTTAAACATTCACTGCTTCTTAATAGAAGAATGAAATTGGTAAAATATTAAATTTATTACTCTACGATATTTATAATCAGTCTCAATAGTCTACACATATTTGTAATTTTCAAACTTTTAAGAAATTATAGTAGTTTCCGTCAGTTTACGAATATAGATTTATTTACTAATTAAGATGACATAGATCGTTAAAAAGCAGTGATGTTTTGCATTTGTTTACAAAAAATATACCTAAACTGAAAATGCGATTTCACAAAAATCTACGTATGTATGCACTGAAGTGCATCACATTTATTTTTATAGCTATATTTGTACTTTGTTATACCTGGTGCATTTTTGGCGTTCTACCATATGTTTAGGATAAATACGATAACATCTTCCGCACTTTTTCAAGTATTTTTATTCGTATACTCAATTATTCTCCGTTTACGAAGCGTCTTTTAGAAACCTTTCTCGCTTGCAATTTTGTATATTATGAATTTTCACATCATTTTTATTCTTCTAAAATATGCCTTAAAATACAGTAAGTTACAGCCAAAATCGTGCACCACATATCAGAAAATGTTTCGTTTCGTAAAAAAGCTTAGGGATAATTTGAAAAAACGAATTTGATGGGTATATATTGTAAATATTTATTTTTATTTATTATGTGGTAATATAAAAGCAAATAAACCTTTTTAAATTAAAAAAATAATAATGTTACTAGAATTCAGTCTGGAAAACGTGCCACAGCTAAAGTCGTATACTATTAAAATACTTATTATTTTTCGCGGAAAACTTTTGGAAACACAGGGAAATTATAAAACACGTGGAAGATTATATTTTTTAACTCATGGACAAGTAATAAATTCGTTTCGTAATGACGGAAATTTAAGTTAAAGTAGAAAAATAGTAAAGATGAAGCAAGCTATCGCATTAGAAGAACGATTAATTGTAGGAAATTTTGAAGGTGGCAAAGTTATCGCGAAATATAAATATTCAAAATTTAGAATGTGTACGTAGACTTTCGTTGCTGATTGTATTTTCACTTTGTTTCATCGTAGTAATTGTATTTTTCTTACAAATTTTTAATGAAGCTCCAAACAATTTTCGTTTATAAAACGTTTATTCTTATTTAGAACGGCAGAATAGATTGACGAAGTTTGAAACAAACAAGGATAAGAATATTCTGCTCATCGCAACATTTAAATACAAAAATACGCATTTATGGCGTATAAAGTTCAGCATTGTATTCTGTTTCTCAATTGGTTAAAACTTATGAATGGCAGTGTATTAATGTCTGAGGATGGTGTAAAAACGTTTCGAGTTTACGATCCTGAAGCGTCCCATTCGACACTTTGGGTTAATAAGAAAACGAGGTACGACTCTAACCGAACGGCTGTCTCTCCTAATTATATTGGCCTCTAGACCGTAGATAGTACAGCTGGGGTATCTGCGCCACATTGTTAACGACCGCACACTGCTCACACGCGCATGGTCGCGCGTATTTTTGGCGAGTCAGTGCCAAATTTCTTGG